>CM060916.1:283972281-285353948 GCA_030737875.1 Allium sativum | reverse complement strand
AAAAAACGGATGTGGATACATGGACATGCGCATCCAAAATTATCCGTCCGATTTTTTTTAAAAGATTATGTTTAAAATCATTTGCATTTTAGTACAACGAGAAATATTTATTTGTTGCTTTATTTAGAGGTTATATTATATGCACTAAAAGCATATTAACTACTCAAATCTATTTATTTTTAACACTCCTGTAATAAACTGAATTAAAAAAAAACAATTATGTTAAACTAAAATTTTCATTTATGTTTCTCGTTTTATCAATCGTTAACAGATAAGATAATTGTCCGATACCCGTCCGTATCCGCGAATATGTGGACATTCGATATCCGAAAATGATTCTGGATGTGGATACAGCGTATGGCTATATCCGTATCTAACATTATCTGTGATAACCCTGCTTACATAAGCACAAAAAATACATAGAACTACGCACAACTATCGTTCAACATCAACAACAAAGCAAGAACATAACATGGGAAACAACTGGACTATATTACTCAAAATCAGGAACTATACAATACCAAAATGAAACTACATAAGAACAGCCAACTGCATATAACTTCTCTCTGTTCTTTCCAGCTCCTTTATACACAAATTTGCACGGCTCATTTACGGTCTTAACTCCACAACAAAAAAACAATTAACATAAAACCCAAGGTCACCAGAACAAAAAAACAAACAAATATGACTCTGCGAGTTCATAACCATTCTATTTACAAGCACAACAATAAACAATAAACAATACGACTGCGACTATCACGGTAAATCAGTCTCCATATCACTGCACCCACTAAATAAAGCGTGTTGATCCTCGAATTCCTACAAAGGAAATTCGATAATGCATCAGCAAGGATGAAAAAAGAAAGAAAAAAGAATAATTGATAAGATGATAACATATTTTGGATAATATCAGCCTACCATGAGTTTGGAGTTGAATGCTCTAGCGTTGTCAGCAGGCATAGTTGATTTGGGTGAATCTTCAGGGTCGTGTAAGAGAAGATAAGCTACTGCACGATCTAGTGGGTTAGTGCTAGTCTCAACATCCATAAAATCTTCTGATCTGCTTGAAATGAAATGTGCATTATGAACAATATGGTGTTTCTCTTATATGAACAGTAGTAATATTGTTGATCTTCTTAACTAGTGTGTAGCTCATGTGTGCATATGGCGATATTGTAAAATATAATACTTATACATGTTAAAATTATAACTTTATTATGCAACATCAGCAAATTTAATAGATGTATGATGTTTCTGATTTGATTTCATGTTCTAGTTATGCTATTTCTCATATGTTTCTGAGTGTGTGTGTGTGTATCAATATTTGTGCCGCTTAAGGAGTGGCAAATTTTATGCTCCAACTCCACACAATTTAAGCATGCCAATTTTGAGGATCAAACTTATCGCATATAATCACCTCTTCAAATCCAAACAGTGTAAAAACACAGAATACAAATATTACAACTTACTCTAATATGGACAAATGTCATTCATAGAGGGTTTGGATCATCATTTTGGCACTTGAACTGTACCAACAAAAACTCATTTGAACATGACTGAACAATGATCTCATATGCAAACAGCATTCAAAAACTTAAGTAAATAATTAAAAGTTATATTGTTATATTTTTCTCCATCAATATTGCAATATTTCAACTCTTGCTTTATAATCTCCACAAAATTAGAACAAAAAGTTATTTTTTAAGTAAACAAAATTGAAATGCTTTTACTGACATAAAAAATAATCATCTTTTTTTGCTTTTGTTTTTGCTGTCAGTTGTATAAGATATAAAATATAAATACCTCTTTGATGTTTTTGTATCCTGGTTTCCTTTGCTTTCAGATGCAGCTTCACTGCAGTTTTGTTTAGCAAAAGTGCTCCTTCGACCGGCACTTTTAGCCAAGCGATACAGACTATCTCGTATGCATAGCTTTGTTTTTGGATCCATCTAAAATTGCCATAAGAAAATGTATGCTTTCATCTATTTGAATCTAATCCATTAAAAATTAATTGCTAGGCATATATGCATAAAAAAATAAGTACCTGTTTCATGACATTTTGAAGCTGCTGAATACAGGAAATAATCTTAGAACTGTGATGCACAACTGAATTTTGTAAGCCTGCATCATCCATTTTGGTATCATTTGTTTTCTCAAATATTTTTCTTTGAGGTGGGATATTTTGTTCTACATAAACAGTTCCTATACTCTGCTTTGGTGCAATAGCTTGAGAGGAGTATGACTGATCAGGAATTTTTTTATAGCAGCAAACATTTTCGTAAGATGTGCATTGGTTGGTACCTTCATCAACGTGTATATCTGAAGTGATTTGAGCGAATGGAACTTGATACATATGTTGATCGAACTCGAACTTAGAGTTTCGGTCTAAACTTTGCCCGTAACATGAAATACCTAGGTAATGTTTTTTCTGTTGATTTTGCGCAGGGGAATACATCTCTTGAGTTGGAAAAGTGGAATTCAAAATCTTTTGAGATGTAGATATTTGAGTTCCACAGTCTGCTGGTGACTGCAAGTTTTCAATCTGTGAAGACGAAGGCTAAATTAGTTCAGATGATTAACAAATTTATCAGAATGACAGTGAAAACAAGAATAATCCTTGAGATGCATCTACTACGTAATCTAGTGGGTATGAAATTCATTCCCCAACATTTTCACTGACGCTGAATGTGAATAACTATGTTATGTATTTTATACTAAGACCGTACAAAGCTCTGAAATTACAATTGTATAATTCATTAAAAAAAAATCCTAGAATTTTAATACCAAAAATATAAGAATGGAGAAATGTACTGGATTTAAAAGTGTTTAAACTTAACAGGTATAAAGATGACCACAAGACATGATGTAATATGGGAATTAGGAACAGTATCACAATCAAACTACAAATTCAGCAGATTGGAAAAGATATATTTGGATACCCAGGATCATCAGACAAGATGGTAAAGGGACTGAAAATGACATAAGAAACTAAATTAAAACGGGTTGAATAAAATGAAAACTAGATGATAAAATAACAAACATAGAATGCTGATTAGACCGACTACATTGTATAGCTAATTGTTGGGTTAAAAAGAAGGTCGAACCCAATGCAAGAGGCTCCCGCACAATAACGGGTTCTGTGGAGATCGATAATGTACGCAGCCTCTCCCTCGCACTGCGAGGAGACAATTTCCGGACTCAAACCGGGCACTCAGATCACCATGCGGGTAACGTAACTGTTATTATGTCAAGGCTCCACCTCTGTTGGGTTATAAAAAAGAAGCAAAAAATATGTTTCATGTAGCCAAAATGAAGATGCTAAAGTGGATAATCAAAATACTAGAAAATAAATATAAATATAAATAAGCTAATGTAAAAAATTTATACATGACACACACACATGATATAATATAAGAAAAATATTAGAGTTCGATGGTATGAACATATCCAATGCAGTGATACACCACTAAGAAAAATATATGATGCTTTCACCAAATGAGACAAAAAAAGACTTAAATTGACATGATAAAATGACTTATTATTACTTTTACAAGGAAATTTCCACAACGATACGTGTGTAAACATACAAATATTAAAAGAAAAAAAAGAAAAAAGAAAAGAAAAAAAAGACAAGCATTGGAAAACAGATATGAACATTTAAGAAACAACGGTTTAAAGAAAATGTCAAAATGAAATCAAATAGACTAGATAAGATGTTGAGATTGAGAAGAAGTCTCTGTCTAATGTCGCTGTTAGAGATAGCAGACCTTGGTATGAAAACCAAAAAAATTATCCGTTTAACCAAGGTTACAATCCAGAACAAGTTGCTTTTTTACTCGTCCTTAAGTTGGAGAACCTTTAATTACAGCATTTTTCAGACAATTCAACGAACTGTGACAAGTTCAAAATTGTACATGCCAAGATTAATAACTAATCAAAAATTTCAATCACAAGTGTATGGCATATACGACAACTTGAGCTTACATAACTATGATAACTGTAAAGACTATCTGTTATATGGTTTTAGATAATACTAGCTAAATCTGATTGTGAAAACAACACCTTTACGATATTAGCTCCACTTCCATTCAAACTACAATCTTCGGTATTCTGCACAGGCTTACTAATCGCCTTAGATGGCTGAAAGATAACACCTAAAGGGTTAAAAAAAAGAAATGAAAGAAACAGCCAGACAACAGTAAAGTGAAAGTCAATATATCACCTCTTCTACGATTGCAGAGTTTCTTTCAGTTAAAGCTTCAGCATACAAACAGTCAGCGAAGGTATAGCGAGAGGTTTCATTATCATTTTCAGTCACTGCTTGCAAATTATTCATTGAACAGTTTGCATCAGTAAAACTTTCAACCAATGCTTCCATGCTTGCATTTGTGTCAAATCCATAGTTTGAAGACTGCAAACCTAGCTCAGATGCAGTTTCTGAAGCATAGTTACAGTCTGAGGATAACCACGGTTGCTCGTCTTCTTCGCCAACCCAATAACTCCAAAAGAAAAGGAATACAGAGTGAAAAATAATCGTTGATGAAATCATGTAGTCACATACAAAGGAAATATAAGTACATAAGAAACATGGAAATTTGCAAAAACTGAACAATGTCAAGGGTACAATCAAAGTTTTTAGCCATTAGATCAATGGTCTGATGGCCCTGAACGACCAGTTCTTTTTATTAGGTTTAATCCGATCAAGGAGCTCAGATCCTTAGATGAACTCATGAAATGGGTTTCAACCTGAGAAGGTGATCATAGCCCGTTTAATTTGGTTCAACATAGAAAAATCAAATATTGCACATTAGCATGAAAACATTAGAATGGGAAACAATTTATGTAGATAGTTTTCATGATTCATACTGGAGTGAAACTGCAATTTAGTACATATAAAAAACATTCGCACAATACCTGCACATGTCTTCATAGGAGGCAAGCTCATTGTTTCCTTCCATTTGTTGGATTTCTAAACAAGCCAGAGCATCTCTTTCATTTACGGAAGTCTCTGTTGTCGGATATAACATGTTCGCATCAGCGTTATTAGATTCAGATATACAATAGTCCGAGACACTAACATCTTCCGAAGGCAAATTAGAGCAAGTATCAGTTTGATCAAGATCGCTTATGATCGAAGAACTTATATTCTTCATATGATGATAATATGAGTCGTTTTCCTTCCAGACAGAAGTGCTGTCTGCTGCTGAACTTCGATTAGGCAGAGCTGATGTAAAATCGTTTGCTACTCCATCCTCTCGTTTCACAAAAGCATCACTTAAAAACGAAGGTTGGTCCAGAATTTCAATGTTGCAATTGGGTACCATGTGATCATCGCTTCTACTAAAAACATCCCAATCAATACCTTCTGGCTGTGTAATAATAATAATAAAATGTTACTAAACCTTCATACCTAAAACAATAAATTTTCACACAACTAAGAACATGTATGCACACAAAAACAATTTATTCACATACACCAGCCTTGCTCAATGTATTTATCAAATTTATCATTAAGGAATGACGGGTTCAAACTCCTTTAAAAGGAGCATGAGGTGAAGCACTCCTTCTGATTCGTCGAACCATCAAGTACAAATTTCAATAAACATAGATTCATCAAAGTAGTCGCATGTTTCTATCCAGACTAATTATTAATCCATTTAAAAACCATCTACCTTCAATCAAACAAATGGTTTCTGTTGTTTTGTGTGTTTAATCCACAGGTATGTATAAAGCATAACATGTCAAAGCATATCCATATGATAAGCTTGCCTTTCAACAAAAAAAGCAATTTTTCCTTATTACTAACAATCATTCTTCAAAGAAATACACTCTTTAAAGCTATGCAGTTCAGTGAATTGATACTAAAACTAGTCCCTGCAACTTATTAATCAATTCCGAACAATTACAATTCATTCTTACAGATTCAACCCTATTCTTTACAACTAAAAACTCTTAACAAAACTTATATGCATACAAAACTCACACGTATCTGAAAACATAACATTATGAATATAAAACAATACCTGAGTCATATTCCAATGAGACATATTTCCAGCGTACATGTTTCTATCAAAAACTACACAGATCAGTAGGAGTTTGTCTCATGCTCCATCTATCTTCAGTCTAATACCAATCCAAATAATCATAAATCAAAACAGAAACAACAAAAATCGAGAAGTATACGTTTTGTTTTTTGAAAAAAAAAAAAACATACCTAATTGAGTAAATATCAAACGCAAATCAGTTCGAAACCCCTAAAACCTAGTTCTTCGTAGTCTCCCTCTAACAGATTTCACTGAACGAGCAGCAGTGTTTTTCTTTTTCCAAAATAATGTTGGTTCTGTATTTTATTATGGTTTTTACCACTTTTGTAGGACGAATTTGTCTAGGTCCAAGCGGACACGTGTGAATTGAGTTGGGGTGGGGCCCGCAGGCGGGAGTTTGTGGCTGCAATCGGTGCAATGGGATCGTTAGATCCGATCACTTCCGAGGTTGTTATTGGCCGCCGCGTCCACTTGCGTCCGTACACCGGCACGTGCCGGTTGGCCGAAAAACTCGTGGCTGGGCGTTCTTCCGGACTTGAGTGCGGGGCCCAGCACTAATGCACTGATGGGGCCCAGTTTGCCCCAGCTTGAGGTTGGAATTTGACGGATTCTGAACCGTCGAGCTGTGAAGATTCACGGTTTAGATTTTAAGCTTTGATGTGCTCTTGTTTAGATATTATCAAGAGGTCGACGGTGAGCTGGCAGGTTTCTGAATTGGTGATTCATAAATTTTCTAAAACGGTACACAAAAAAAAAGCTTTCGTAATCTCTCACCAGAAACATTTTTTCAAGAGCCGTGTTATTAGAAATATAATTCAGGGACCACTCGTCAATGTTGTCGACATGTTTACAGTTTAAATAATACTGAAATAGTTGATTAATAAATATGCTTATTTTTCACAACATGCTTTCCAATTAAAATAAATTTATGTGCTAACTAAATAAGGGAAAGATGTGGTCCGAATTCAGTCAGGGTCAGAGCATCTTCAATATTAATCTAAAAACAATGTAATGTCAATTATACACAATCAGAACATCAAATTGTTTAAATTGTACTTTTCGATGTTAATGTTAATTGGAATGTATTATGATGTGACATAGGCTGATTAGATATTATCAAGTGAAAAGTCTAGTGTCTAGTTTTAGACATTCATTTTCACATTGTAAACAATTAAAAAGTATTATTTTACAAATAAATTTTATATATCTACGATATAATTGGTATGTGTGGACAAAATTGTTTCTACAAACAAATTAGCATTGAAGTGCGTATTTTACTTTTAATGTCATTTTTAATAATTTCACTTATTTAATTATAAACTATATTTGACACATAGGATTTAATTGACATTAATTACAAACTACTTATATTGGAGATGCTTTTAATTTTGATGAAATTAGCGATACATAAATGTTTGCTAGGGGCTTCTTGGTTTGAACATTAAAAATCGAATGACAAAAAATTAATCAAGGTTAATGGACAAGATCGCAAATGGAAGTGGTAGCCTTTATAAGTCAGTCTGGTTTCCCTCAAATTGCATGCACAAAGTATGTGAATCTCAAATCGAGCTATTTATATTTTAAAATTTGAGGAATATCAACAAATGAGTTTTGCTTTGGATTTTCAAAATTTGTTCGAAAATGAATATTTTATTGCTTAGAAAATCGCTGAATTATATCGTTATAAAAATCACAAAAGCAGAGTGTACAATCATAGTAAGCAAGTGAGTACAAGTGGATCTACAAGAAAAACAATAATTATAAAATCACTCAATCAAATTAAACTAAAAAGTCTGTAAATATAGTAGTAAAAAAAGTCGACAAATTGGATTTCAAGTTTGAGCTAGATTACCCAAACCCTTAGGCTAGGGTTTATAAAGTTTTAAATGGCATAAAACACAGGATGGAAACCACGAGAACCATAATACATAAAACTTGGCAGGGCTGTTACCGTAACGGTAAATTTACCATTACCAGTCGTTGGGTAACCATTTTTGATTGAAATCTGTAATGACCCGGAATTTACACGGATCACGGACACAGATTTGATTGATCGTGAGTTTGTATTTTCAAATATGATTTTAATTTAGATTTTGAAATTTCATAATTTGTTAATATATGTATATATAATAACATTTATATGTGCAGCATTTATCAAAACCCACTTTTGATATATTGAGGTATGATAGCACAAATTTAATAGCGTTTGTTAATCTTATTTTACACAAGTATTTATGATAGCAAATCGGTAAGAGTGTTGTTTAAAAATTTATTTCTCTTATGTATGGGTAATAACACTTGTGTATAGCATTTTAAAAATGCCATTTTTTTTCTTTCACATATGTTGTGTTCTTTTTAAAGAGGGATTTTAAAGCCTTATATATTTCTAAGTTAATTTCTAGTTTTTTTTTTTAACAAAGCAATTTTCAACCAAATTTTATTAGAATCAAGTTTGGTTGGCAAGAACAAGTAAACATGTTTGTTGCACTCACATGAATACCATCATTTTCTTGCAAACATGAACACATATATCTTTGCAAACATCCTCATGAACATATACACACCTAGATGCAACTACACAAGTAAAGGCCTACACTAGAATTACCCTAGAATAATGGATTTGAAAGCTTGTACACTTGTACATGGCAAATCCTTTTTGTTCCAACATTTTCAGATTTTAAAATCTTTCATGTTTTCTTTTCTGAATTTGTCCCCTTTTATTTTCCCAAAAACACTCTCATTTTGTCAAGACACATGTACAAGCAGATCACCAAATCTTGTACAAAATAGATATGGGTCTTCACTACCCTAGTTAAGCCCCAAGAAATGTTTTTTCAAGATTTTCTTTGCACAAAACATGACCTGCCGTGAGCAAAAAAATGTGCAGAAATTTCAGAGTTTGTTTGCCTTGAATGCCAAGGTATTTGTATTTTATAATTTGTGTTAAATCAATACATAACATATGAGAAAGGGGTAGACAAAAAGGCAGGTGAAAACTGAGCTACTTAAAACAATAAGGACCTCTATTTTTGGCTAAAATCCTAGGATAGAAATTGTGAAGGACGTATGGTACATGGTGCATTTAAGGTGATGGTTCTTAGTGCACCAATTAAAATCCTTGTGCAGGAAATATCCCACCTGAAGTGGCGGCTTAAGGCCATGTGAATCCTAGATTTGTGTGTGGTGTTGTTGAGAGAAATGTTTTTTTTATTTTGACTTTCAAGTGCCATAAAAACTGAAAAAAATGTTTCTTTGTCTCTCCTTTCAAAACATGCATTTAATGCACCATATATTATAATGTTTTCCTACTACTATATAAGGACATAGCATGCATTACTTTCTTCACAACTTCAAAACACTTTTCTAGCAAAACCTGTAGAAGGAAAATCAATGAAGCCTCTTAACACAGGTGAGTAAACTATTCTAAATTCTCTGCTAAATTTTTCTGCAGTTTTGAAATCTTAATTATGTTTGTACTTGGAAATAAAACCTTACTGTGTTCTTGTTAGTTTGAATTGAAAGGGATGTTTGTTTATGTGTGAATGCTATGCCTAGACATGTTTGATCGGATAAAACCTTGGTTTGTCACTCAAACTAAAGAACCAATGGTGTATGAACTGGTAGGTACAGGGTGATTGATATACCCTGTTTTCTTTCTGTTCTTTGTCTAAACTATATCTGTTAATTCATGATGGTGTAGAAGTAGGATGTTATTTTGGTTTCAAAATCATATTAGGGGTTTTAAAGTAGCTTAGAAGGACCAACTTGCCTTAAACATACAATGTATGTTAAAACAGTAGACACAGTATCTTCACTTTAAAAACTCTCTGTATGTCATAAATCACAAAATGAATATTTAACAAAACTAAATATATGAGTCGAATCATAGTAAGAAATGATGATTTTAGGAGGTGATCTTGTAATTTTTAATGGCCTGGATAGTCAGAAAGTTGAAGATGATCAGAAAATGCAATTTTGCCAAATTCCGATCATCCAGCTTGCGTTAGGTCAGGGGATCGAAGTAGGAGCTTCATCGGGGATCAGTTAACCTAGGAAAAATCGTAGATATTTTTTTAATGAACAAATTCGGAGAAATTAGAGGATATAGGGTTTATGCTGGTGATTGGGTTCGGTCTGTGAAAATGGGAACTGCTTATCGTCGGAGCAGTTATCGAAGTGCGGTCAGGGGGGGATGTCTGCGCCTGGGTCTGGCGTTGGCGTGGTGATGAGGCGGTGGTAGCTCGCGGGCATGAGGTGGCGCAGCGATGGGTTTCCCCGATGATGACAGTTCGTGAAGTATTGGTGGCATGGTGATTTTTGGAGCGACGTCGAGATGGGATCGGTGGAGTTCATCGACATGATCAGTGGATGAGGAGACGTTTGCGTGACCGGTCATTGGCAGGTGGAAGTGTCGGAGGGTGTTGTGCACGTGCACAAGCCTAGGCGGAATGAGGAAGAAGAACACCATGATTTTACTGTGATCGGGCCAAGTTTGCACTGCATCAGGAGATATGGTACTTTGGATTTTGGCGACTTGGCACTTTGGTGTTCAAGGGGCCTGGCACTTTGTTTTTCCAAGAATTTGGCACTCTGGTGTTGAGCAAACTTGGCACTTGATTTTTGAACCCGGTACTTTAGATTGGCAAAACCCGGAACTTTAGTTTTAATAAGGTTTTAAAACTTTAGTTTTCAACTTCCAAGTTTTAAAATAAGTTTAAATTTAATAATAAAGGAAATAAAGGAATTGAAATAACATTTTTCTCAACAATCCAAGGGAGTAGGAAGAAGTGAATCAGGATCGAGCAAGATGGGACGACAGTGGAAAATAAAGTGTAAAACTGTAAATGTAAATTATAAAACTTTGGTTATGATCAAGATTTGAAAGGATTTTCTAATAAAAATAATTACAGTTTAAAGTCAGAAGAAAGAAGGGAAAAAAAATTATGCTGTAAACTAGAGTTTCTGATACAAAAAGACTAGTCATGTACAGTTTTGTATTTTCTGAAATAAGAACTGTAAAGTATATGTAGGCTGATAAAATAAAAGGAGAAAATTTATCAGTGTAGAAAGGAAGGAGAAGTAGATCAGATCAAAAGGGAGATCTGATGGAATGTCGTCAAGAAATACAGAAGAGAAATTTGTCATGAATTTAGTTATAAACCACAAAATTTGAATTCATTTCAAAATAAAAATATTTGGTTTAAGGTAATAAAATAGGAATATTTTATTTACCAAGTTCAAATTTTGTAAGTCAAAACATAACTGATAATATTATACTGTCTGAACTGGTATAACAAAAGCAGTGTTTTATTCTATGTAGTGGATATTTTAAAAAGAGGAAATTTTATTATAGAAAGAAGAAGAAGATTCAGTCAAGGAATCAAGGGCATTTGACACAAAAATATACAGTATAAAAGCTGTAAATGAGAATTAAATTATAAATTTAATTCATTGTAAAGAATCAGAATTAAAGGCAGTCGAGAAAGAATAAATTTCTGAAAGGGATAATATAAGAATTCAATTTCAGGAGTGACGAACAAGATAGAAAGAAAACCCGTGCAGCGCGCACACTAAAATTGTCCGATTCTAAGATATGATCGAAATGCTAAATATAGGCAAGGTGATCGAATACTGTTTGACTTGACTGTATATACAGTTGATTTTAATCTGTTAGATTAAAGAATTTGAAAGAAAATGTTCGTAATCATTTCAAAGAGACCGGATTAATTTCTACTTTGATTTGATTAAACGCCGCGCGTCAGAGATGTTCAAGCCGAAGACGACGGTATGCCAGAAGATGATATCTTCGGTATGTTCAGTCCCAGAACAAAACCCGAATGGACGAGTGTCTGACAACGTATATCAGTCAGATTCTACACATCGAATTTACGTAAGTATATTACGTTGGTGGCGGAGAAATTCGTTTCTCTTAGCTTTATTGCCCGTGATATATTTGGGAAATCGTATGAGTATTTCTGACGGGTAGGACGATGTGGCATTCAAAGGAAATGAACCAGTGATGATGAAAAGACGTGTCTAGCCTCAAGCCTCACACCCCGAAAATGACAAAAATCGGGCAGGCAGCATGGCTAAGTGGGTCGCTCCCATTAGGGTGTAGTATCACCTATCTAGAGAAATTCCTTTTGTTTCTTAATCTATCGATTCTGCCCATGCGGGGATGGTTGCCGTACACAACCATCGGTGATATACATTCGATACACTCAAGAGAAATGAGTGGTCGGTCATGTGAGGGCCGGGTTGCAAGAAGTTCTTGTTGAAGCCAGATGTATTTGCCTCTAGAGATACATCGTCGGAAGGTGGACCCATACCTTGTCAAGTTGGAAATCCAATTTCCCTAAGCGCCAAGCGGTTTTTATTTGTATACTATATAGGAGAATGTGAGATGCAAGCATTCTTCTAGATTATAATTATTATTTGTGAAACACCTAGATACTATAAAAATATCCGTTTTTCAAGTATACAAAATGTTTTGATCTCATAAGGTAAAAACCCGTTCCGTATTTACGGCGTGGTCTTATGAGATATTTTTATTTGGTTTAAACTATTTACTCATACCAGTCCCCTGACTGACCCGGAGTTTATTTTTTCTGCGTTTTCCCTTAAACTCTTGGGTATTCATAACTCTTGTTATGAATAGACAAGTGAATCAGGATTTGGATAAACTTGTGGAGCTGGAATGAAGATTTTGTTGTGAGCTGATCCATCCATCTACTGTATAATTAAGTCTGTTAGTTGATCATATATGTACTGATGTACTATGAATGGGTTGTATCATTAGTTCAGTATATCTTGATGTAATATTTTCCGCTGTGTAGTAATATGTAGTATTGTTTTTGTGAAAAATTCCGCTGTGAGATTCTGATGTTTCTGTGTTTTATCTTCTATCTATTCTTATTTCTTATTAACTACACAACTTCCGATGTGTTCGAAAGTTGGGTCGTTACAGTTGGTATCGGAGCTTAGATTACTGATTACCTAGGCTTTGGGTTAGTGTGAGAGAGCGTATTTTTATATAAAATTTAAAATGAATTTAAAACAACTTGGATGTTATACCTAGATTATATATACCCTATCAAGTCCCGATTGACAACCTGTTATATTCAGGTGATCAAAATGAGTACCCGTGCACGAAGAGGTCGAGCTAGGGGATCTTCCACTATTACTGGTCGTACTACTGGATCCCAAGACCAGGGTGAGACAGTAGAGGAAGTTGCGCAAGTTCAACAGGATAAGAGCTTTGCGACTATTTGTAAGGAGTATACGACTCTGGGAGGAAAAGTTTTCAAAGGAACTGAGTCTTTTACCGAAGTCCAAGCCTGGATAAGGTCTTGTGAAAGGATTTTCAAAGGGTTAAAGTTGAATGACGATCAGAAGCGTCTTTTGGCATCATGGCAGCTTCAGGAAACTGCTGCGACTTGGTGGGATGCCCAAACCGCTAATGTTCCTGAGGAAAGTTTCACTTGGGACAAGTTCAAAGAGGCGTTCGAAGCTCAGTTTTTGCCTGCTGCTGGAAAGACAAGGATGTATAGAGATTTCATCGATCTCAAACAAGGGAATATGAGGATTGCTGAATATGAGAACAAGTTTAATTCGCTTTCTTGTTTCGGGCCAGAACTGATTAATACCCCACTCAAGAAGAATGAGATGTTTATAGCAGGATTGAAGGATAGCCTGCAAGTTCAAATGATTGGACATCTCAAGATTCCATTCGTTGATCTAGTGGATATGGCTGTTCGTTATGAGGCACTGGAGGGTAAAAAGCCAGTTGCTAAAGTAGCACAAACAGGAGGATCCAGTGGAGAGAATCCAAACAAGAGGAAATTCAATCCGAACTGGAACAACAACGGAGTACCTAAGATGGGAGAAAAAGCCAAAGAACGATTCAAAGATACCAAATGTCACAACTGTCTACAGAAAGGACACATTGCCAAGTTCTGCACCAAGCCAGCAGCGGAGAAGCCACGGCAAACTCAGCAGCCGGAGCAACCTCAACAGAAGCCAAGGGAAACCAATGATGCTATCCCCAAAAAGTTTTCATGCTATAACTGTCATCAGCCTGGACACTTGGTCAAAGACTGTCCGCTTATGAAAAAGGCACAGCAACCTAAGGTCTATGCTTTAATGGATAAGGCGTCAACTTCTGAGAGTGTGAAGATAGAAGGAGTTCCAGAAGGTACCTTACTCTTTTTAGATAAAAGGAGTTAATTAACTAGGGTCAACCCCAAGATAATTTAATATGGTTTGATTAAAATAGAAGAATATCCATTTATATTAATACCGGAAATCGAGTTAGAATTTTAAATTGAGTTAAAATTTGGATTTCCTGGGATTAAGGCTGGGCTAGAGAGTTTAATTAGATACGTACTCAGAAAAAGTGGATTGATCGATTTGTGAAATCAAATCATATTTGGGAATCACGAAAAGGAGATCGTTAAGTACGTGAATAAAGATTTCGGGAAATATTTAACGGAGTTAAATAAGTTGACGAATGAGATAAAGACGGAATTGGACAGATATTTTTGGTTTTGATGTGTGTTTTATTTATTGATGTGTGTTTATATATATATAGGTCGATAACACTGATCTACTACTTACAAATTTCGAGGACGAAATTTTTATAAGGGGGGTAGAATGTAATGACCCGGAATTTACACGGATCACGGACACAGATTTGATTGATCGTGAGTTTGTATTTTCAAATATGATTTTAATTTAGATTTTGAAATTTCATAATTTGTTAATATATGTATATATAATAACATTTATATGTGCAACATTTATCAAAACCCACTTTTGATATATTGAGGTATGATAGCACAAATTTAATAGCGTTTGTTAATCTTATTTTACACAAGTATTTATGATAGCAAATCGGTAAGAGTGTTGTTTAAAAATTTATTTCTCTTATGTATGGGTAATAACACTTGTGTATAGCATTTTAAAAATGCCATTTTTTTTTCTTTCACATATGTTGTGTTCTTTTTAAAGAGGGATTTTAAAGCCTTATATATTTCTAAGTTAATTTCTAGTTTTTTTTTTAACAAAGCAATTTTCAACCAAATTTTATTAGAATCAAGTTTGGTTGGCAAGAACAAGTAAACATGTTTGTTGCACTCACATGAATACCATCATTTTCTTGCAAACATGAACACATATATCTTTGCAAACATCCTCATGAACATATACACACCTAGATGCAACTACACAAGTAAAGGCCTACACTAGAATTACCCTAGAATAATGGATTTGAAAGCTTGTACACTTGTACATGGCAAATCCTTTTTGTTCCAACATTTTCAGATTTTAAAATCTTTCATGTTTTCTTTTCTGAATTTGTCCCCTTTTATTTTCCCAAAAACACTCTCATTTTGTCAAGACACATGTACAAGCAGATCACCAAATCTTGTACAAAATAGATATGGGTCTTCACTACCCTAGTTAAGCCTCAAGAAATGTTTTTTCAAGATTTTCTTTGCACAAAACATGACCTGCCGTGAGAAAAAAAATGTGCAGAAATTTCAGAGTTTGTTTGCCTTGATTGCCAAGGTATTTATATTTTATAATTTGTGTTAAATCAATACATAACATATGAGAAAGGGGTAGACAAAAAGGCAGGTGAAAACTGAGCTACTTAAAACAATAAGGACCTCTATTTTTGGCTAAAATCCTAGGATAGAAATTGTGAAGGACGTATGGTACATGGTGCATTTAAGGTGATGGTTCTTAGTGCACCAATTAAAATCCTTGTGCAGGAAATATCCCACCTGAAGTGGCGGCTTAAGGCCATGTGAATCCTAGATTTGTGTGTGGTGTTGTTGAGAGAAATGTTTTTTTTATTTTGACTTTCAAGTGCCATAAAAACTGAAAAAAAATGTTTCTTTGTCTCTCCTTTCAAAACATGCATTTAATGCACCACATATTATAATGTTTTCCTACCACTATATAAGAACATAGCATGCATTACTTTCTTCACAACTTCAAAACACTTTTCTAGCAAAACCTGTAGAAGGAAAATCAGTGAAGCTTCTTAACACAGGTGAGTAAACTGTTCTAAATTCTCTGCTAAATTTTTCTGCAGTTTTGAAATCTTAATTATGTTTGAACTTGGAAATAAAACCTTACTGTGTTCTTGTTAGTTTGAATTGAAAGGGATGTTTGTTTATGTGTGAATGCTATGCCTAGACATGTTTGATCGGATAAAACCTTGGTTTGTCACTCAAACTAAAGAACCAATGGTGTATGAACTGGTAGGTACAGGGTGATTGATATACCCTGTTTTCTTTCTGTTCTCTGTCTAAACTATATCTGTTAATTCATGATGGTGTAGAAGTAGGATGTTATTTTGGTTTCAAAATCATATTAGGGGTTTTAAAGTAGCTTAGATGGACCAACTTGCCTTAAACATACAATGTATGTCAAAACAGTAGACACAGTATCTTCACTTTAAAAACTCTCTGTATGTCATAAATCACAAAATGAATATTTAACAAAACTAAATATATGAGTCGAATCATAGTAAGAAATGATGATTTTAGGAGGTGATCTTGTAATTTTTAATGGCCTGGATAGTCAGAAAGTTGAAGATGATCAGAAAATGCAATTTTGCCAAATTCCGATCATCCAGCTTGCGTTAGGTCAGGGGATCGAAGTAGGAGCTTCATCGGGGATCAGTTAAACTAGGAAAAATCGTAGATATTTTTTTAATGAACAAATTCGGAGAAATTAGAGGATATAGGGTTTATGCTGGTGATTGGGTTCGGTCTGTGAAAATGGGAACTGCTCATCGTCGGAGCAGTTATCGAAGTGCGGTCAGGGGGGGATGTCTGCGCCTGGGTCTGGCGTTGGCGTGGTGATGAGGCGGTGGTAGCTCGCGGGCATGAGGTGGCGCAGCGATGGGTTTCCCCGATGATGACAGTTCATGAAGTATTGGTGGCATGGTGATTTTTGGAGCGACGTCGAGATGGGATCGGTGGAGTTCATCGACATGATCAGTGGAGGAGGAGACGTTTGCGTGACCGGTCATTGGCAGGTGGAAGTGTCGGAGGGTGTTGTGCACGTGCACAAGCCTAGGCAGAATGAGGAAGAAGAACACCATGATTTTACTGTGATCGGGCCAAGTTTGCACTGCATCAGGAGATATGGTACTTTGGATTTTGGCGACTTGGCACTTTGGTGTTCAAGGGGCCTGGCACTTTGTTTTTCCAAGAATTTGGCACTCTGGTGTTGAGCAAACTTGGCACTTGATTTTTGAACCCGGTACTTTAGATTGGCAAAACCCGGAACTTTAGTTTTAATAAGGTTTTAAAACTTTAGTTTTCAACTTCCAAGTTTTAAAATAAGTTTAAATTTAATAATAAAGGAAATAAAGGAATTGAAATAACATTTTTCTCAACAAACCAAGGAAGTAGGAAGAAGTGAATCAGGATCGAGCAAGATGGGACGACAGTGGAAAATAAAGTGTAAAACTGTAAATGTAAATTATAAAACTTTGGTTATGATCAAGATTTGAAAGGATTTTCTAATAAAAATAATTACAGTTTAAAGTCAGAAGAAAGAAGGGAAAAAAAATTCTGCTGTAAACTAGAGTTTCTGATACAAAAAGACTAGTCATGTACAGTTTTGTATTTTCTGAAATAAGAACTGTAAAGTATATGTAGGCTGATAAAATAAAAGGAGAAAATTTATCAGTGTAGAAAGGAAGGAGAAGTAGATCAGATCAAAAGGGAGATCTGATGGAATGTCGTCAAGAAATACAGAAGAGAAATTTGTCATGAATTTAGTTATAAACCACAAAATTTGAATTCATTTCAAAATAAAAATATTTGGTTTAAGGTAATAAAATAGGAATATTTTATTTACCAAGTTCAAATTTTGTAAGTCAAAACATAACTGATAATATTATACTGTCTGAACTGGTATAACAAAAACAGTGTTTTATTCTATGTAGTGGATATTTTAAAAAGAGGAAATTTTATTATAGAAAGAAGAAGAAGATTCAGTCAAGGAATCAAGGGCATTTGACACAAAAATATACAGTATAAAAGCTGTAAATGAGAATTAAATTATAAATTTAATTCATTGTAAAGAATCAGAATTAAAGGCAGTCGAGAAAGAATAAATTTCTGAAAGGGATAATATAAGAATTCAATTTCAGGAGTGACGAACAAGATAGAAAGAAAACCCGTGCAGCGCGCACACTAAAATTGTCCGATTCTAAGATATGATCAAAATGCTAAATATAGGCAAGGTGATCGAATACTGTTTGACTTGACTGTATATACAGTTGATTTTAATCTGTTAGATTAAAGAATTTGAAAGAAAATGTTCGTAATCATTTCAAAGAGACCGGATTAATTTCTACTTTGATTTGATTAAACGCCGCGCGTCAGAGATGTTCAAGCCGAAGACGACGGTATGCCAGAAGATGATATCTTCGGTATGTTCAGTCCCAGAACAAAACCCGAATGGACGAGTGTCTGACAACGTATATCAGTCAGATTCTACACATCGAATTTATGTAAGTATATTACGTTGGTGGCGGAGAAATTCGTTTCTCTTAGCTTTATTGCCCGTGATATATTTGGGAAATCGTATGAGTATTTCTGACGGGTAGGACGATGTGGCATTCAAAGGAAATGAACCAGTGATGATGAAAAGACGTGTCTAGCCTCAAGCCTCACACCCCGAAAATGACAAAAATCGGGCAGGCAGCATGGCTAAGTGGGTCGCTCCCATTAGGGTGTAGTATCACCTATCTAGAGAAATTCCTTTTGTTTCTTAATCTATCGATTCTGCCCATGCGGGGATGGTTGCCGTACACAACCATCGGTGATATACATTCGATACACTCAAGAGAAATGAGTGGTCGGTCATGTGAGGGCCGGGTTGCAAGAAGTTCTTGTTGAAGCCAGATGTATTTGCCTCTAGAGATACATCGTCGGAAGGTGGACCCATACCTTGTCAAGTTGGAAATCCAATTTCCCTAAGCGCCAAGCGGTTTTTATTTGTATACTATATAGGAGAATGTGAGATGCAAGCATTCTTCTAGATTATAATTATTATTTGTGAAACACCTAGATACTATAAAAATATCCGTTTTTCAAGTATACAAAATGTTTTGATCTCATAAGGTAAAAACCCGTTCCGTATTTACGGCGTGGTCTTATGAGATATTTTTATTTGGTTTAAACTATTTACTCATACCAGTCCCCTGACTGACCCGGAGTTTATTTTTTCTGCGTTTTCCCTTAAACTTTTGGGTATTCATAACTCTTGTTATGAATAGACAAGTGAATCAGGATTTGGATAAACTTGTGGAGCTGGAATGAAGATTTTGTTGTGAGATGATCCATCCATCTACTGTATAATTAAGTCTGTTAGTTGATCATATATGTACTGATGTACTATGAATGGGTTGTATCATTAGTTCGGTATATCTTGATGTAATATTTTCCGCTGTGTAGTAATATGAAGTATTGTTTTTGTGAAAAATTCCGCTGTGAGATTCTGATGTTTCTGTGTTTTATCTTCTATCTATTCTTATTTCTTATTAACTACACAACTTCCGATGTGTTCGAAAGTTGGGTCGTTACAAAATCGGTATACTAGTTAAAACAATGTGGGAACGGTAAATTTGCCATTTTTATCAGTAAATTATCGGTAACATTTCTTTAATACTAAGGTAACAATAATTTTACCAGTTAATTCAAAACATAAACATGCTCATCAGATATGCTTTATTACAATGCATGTAGAACCAACTAAATGATTATATTTAGTTCAATAATCAGGTGAAATAATTCCAGTTCACTTTTTTTTTTCTTTCTCATTTATGTTTTTTATAAACTAGCACTACATATAGTATAATAAAGATGTAATGTGTACAAAAAATATGTCAAGATATAAACTTTGATGGACAAATGGTAATTTACCATTACCAATGTAACGGTTACCAGATTATCGGTATGTCAGTCGACTGGTAATGGTAACAGTAAGCAATTCTAGCTTACCAGTAAAAACAGTACGGTAGTTGTATTTGCCAAATGGTAACAGTAACCATTACCATAGCAGCCCTAGAACTCTATTAGAAGTTTGTAATCACCATACATAAGTCTGCAGATAGCTTTAAGGCTATATATGATCATCAACAAAATGGTGAAACATTTAGAAATCGCAAATTCTATCAGCAAGAAATAATGAAATTTAGAAAATAATACAAAATTGGATCCAAGTGACAGTGGAAAGCCGAGATAATGTCGCACGTAGGTATCACATATGGTTGATGCTTGTCAAGTACTATTAAACAAATATGGCATCTAAATCAGATGACCGAAAGGTCTAACGTAGACGACCCAAAGGCCTAACACATATGACCTGAAGGTCTATTATTGGCAATATCATAGAATGTGTCACAAACTCCCAAATAGAAACACAAACAGTGATAACAGTGTGTCATATACCACACGTTTTCACTTATCAGTTTACTACTAGTCAGCTGATTCTATATTGGCGTAGCTTCAATCAAACAAGTGCAAAATTAAAGTATATAATATACTTGTAAGTTCCATACCACGTGGTTTTTTATATCGTTTAAGACACTTCTTTGTTCTCTTGAAGAGTGCAAAAAATATATGATTTTATAATAGAACATACTTATTTGAGAAAATGAGTTTAAAAGCTATTTTCGAAAACCATTTAGAAACAATTTGTAATGAAATCTCTTTATAACAGAGAATATATATATATAATTTTTGGAAATATTTATGTTTTATAAATCAATTTAAGAAATATATGTTTGAATCAAAATTTTTAAAAATTAATTTAAAAATCACGTGTACAAAATTGACAAAATTCAATAGAAAATTCACTGAAACAACGAATCAAAACTCACATGAAAACTTGTCAGTCTACTGCACGAATTGATGTGGAATATTTGCTCTCCAATATTTGGAAATAGCCATTTCAAATAGTTCAAACAAAGCACTTAATATCGTAGCAAAATCACTCAGAATGCAGTAGAAATTCAATCATAGCTCCAAGTCAGCCCAGACTAGTTGTACCAACCCGAATTCTTAGGTACTCGGGGTTAACAAATCATACCGTGTTTTGTAATTTTAAATCTTGAGAAGATTAAGATACAAGATCGGGAGCCTAACTGGTATGACAATTTAAGATGTAAAAATAAAGACTTGCTGATTAATTAAGATAATTAGATGTATTGGAATAAATTTAATAGATTTGGTATAACAAGAAATTCTATTTCAATCCGTGTTTGTAATTTATATTTTGATGGTTTAAGTGAGTTTAAAGATGGAATTAAAACAAACTGGAAAATCTTATGATAAGTGCTTAATATTTTCTCAAAATTGATAATTTATGGAAAGCACAAATAAATAATATTTCAGTGTATCTAATAAATATTGAAAACTAAAATATTGATTAACAACTAATATTAAAATGAAAAATATATTTTTAATGTTAAGTTGTTTTAAAAATATAACTAGTAGCTTGTGAATATTGTGTTTGGAAAAGATAAGTTGTTGGAATTATAGAATAAAATAGAAGTTGCATTTCAAAACCATGATGGAATCCCGTTATATGTGTTAATGCGAAAATCTTGCCTTAAAACATTTCAATAAGTGTAAATGGTATAATTGGTGAATTATTGTGAATAGAGGATTATTATGGCAAAGCATGCCATTAAGTTTATGTGTGTCATGAAATAAAGTATAGAAGTGTAAATATTGATTGAAAATCAATATTATATGTCAAAATAATCTTAATGTGATTATATAAAATCATTAGTGTTAAAATTATGCGGTGTGTTATTTTAGAACTTAAGAATCTTGGGTCTGAATGGTTAAAGTATAAAATATGTGTTTTTATGGAAATATCAATTTTAGTGTGCATTACTTTAAAATAATGTTTGAAATGTCTTAAAATTTATTTAGACATGTGTCTTTTAATTTTATAAAGTAAAATAAGGAATATTAAATATTGATTTGGAATCAATATTTATAAGTCAAACGATTCTTAATATTATTATACAAATCATTTGTGCCAAAGTAATGAGGGTTGTGCAATTTTCTTTAAAATAAAAAAAAACATGCGTTTGTTTATAAGATACCAAAACGTACAATATTAGAAATGTGAATTTTGTCTTGGGTAGTGTTAAAAATGTTGTTTGGTTTATTCGGATATTTTATCTTGTACATATATGTTTAAAATCATTTATAAGATAATTGGGAACCATTCCTTCCAGCAAATATGAATGCATTAAAGATGCTGATTGAAGATGGAGCTATTGAAGACCGTTGATCTTCATAAGCGGAAGGATTACTTAAAATCTATGACTTGCAAGTAGAGATAAACTGTGATTTTGTTGTGGTTGGAATATACAGATTTGCAAGAACTTCTCGCTACTGATTCTCAGGGTGATTCTTAGAATGCAGTAGGAGGGTGCCTTCGGTTCATCCTGTTCCTGGGTGACGTGTAGGGATGAATGTCTGACAAAGTATTTTCAGAAAGGTCACGTACATTTATTTCTTCAACTATACCAAGAGTAGAAGCTAAAAAGGAAACTTCTTTTAGCTAACATGTAAAGTATTGTTGTGGACGTAAATTAGTGATTCTGATAGATCTGACGATGTGGCATTTGAAGTGAATATGATGTGCTGATTATAACGGTAAAGCGTAGCCTCAAGTGTAACGTCCCGCATTTTTATCGATTTATATTTGAATATTTAAATCAGTTTAAATATTGAATTCGGAATATAAGTGGATTTGTATATTAATTAAAATGAAGTTGAACGTATAAAAATATATATTAAATATAATCGAGCCCGTAATATCGCGGCAGTTCGTAATTTAACGTTCTGAACTTCAACTGAGCATACATAATCCGTTATTAGTCGGATTTCTGCGAAACAAGAAACGATGGAATCTGTTGAACTGCATTTTTCTAATGGAAGTGAAAAACCAAGATTTCATGTTATAGATTGTATGTTATGTCCAAATTAAATATTCAGAAAAGCAGTGTCATATTCGTTTATGGCCATAACGGTTATTTAAATATATTTAAATATCGGATTCGAATTTGGACAAGATTCTTTTTAGACGTAGTTATAATTTAATTTTTAGAATTTTACTATAATTTTTATTTCATAAAATAAACAACTTTTTATTTGAAGTATTTTGCACCCTATATCGATATTTTGAGGTTTCACAATATGAGTTAACCTACCGATATTATTATATTTTTGGGATCGTGACACCTCGCTCAACACGATCGTATTCTTATTTCTGTTCGTAGTTGTTCAGATATGGACAAAATCTTACGACATTGTATGCAAATATTTTAAATATTAAATATGTGTACTAATAAGTTGAACCTCCCTCGTAAGCAACTATATTTCTTCCAATTAAAGAAAGCAACCTATTGTTCGTACCAGCAAGTCTATAAAACACAAGAGCTCTATGTTGTCTAATTCATCTGCAAGTATCGTGCATCTTCCTTTCAAATACAGGAGACAATTCATGACGAAAAAGAGAAATATAAAATAAAATAACGTATAAAATAATAATAACAATGATAAAAAGGAAGTTATGAAGCAAAGTACGAAACCATTACGTGTTCAGGCGTATTGAAGATGTATTCACAAACCTTAAAAACAATCCATTAAGGCACAATAACATGTCATGTTAAAACAACTACTGGAAGAAACTTTCCACCATACCCTAAACAATAAATCAGAACATGTGCTACTCTACACTCTATATTGAAGACCTGAGACTTCTTCTCCCCTAAGGAATGGCACGCAGTGCCTAAGAAGTTGAAAAACCCATCTATGAAGTGAAAAACGCAGCTTATTACTTCACCGAGAAGACAAATCAAAAAGTCTACCATACAACTAGCTCAGAGCCTACCTATGCAGATAACCATGCACTAACAAGTGGAAAGAAAAATCACTGTGACCTATCTCTATCCCTTTGCACGTTCCTACCCTGCTGATGGAACAAAACAACATGCTTACCCTAAGGTTATTCCTTGGCAACCAAGGTAATTAAATTCTATAAATACCGCAAGTTCTCTTGTTCCCAAACAAAAAGAAAAAGAAAAATAACACTGTAATTTCATGGGTTTCGAAAATTAAAAACCAACGAAATAATCCATGTCAATATATATATATATATATATATATATATAAGAATTTCGATGGGGTAGACGGATCTCGGGTAAGCTGGTAGTTCATGAAGGATGGGCATGTTTCATGGGAGGCGCGCAGTTTCGTTTTGGGTAGAAAAACACGGAGCTGTGGCATTTACGTTTTAAGTACCGTGCATGCATATGGGGTGTTTGGTGATGGGAAGCAGTTGAAATAAGGATTTGCAGATGGGAAGTTGGTTTGAAAATTAATATATAACGAGAAGCAGGGTTCCAAACAAATAATATGGGAGAGGAAGTATGTTCGAGAGATGCGGTGTTGGGTTCATCGTGGGTTTCTGGTATAGATTGTTTGAAGGGGAACCTGTATCAGCCGTTAATAGCTTGAAGGCGGAGCAGTGGGTTGGTGGAAGAGTTCATGAGGAGGCGCGGGTTGAAGCTTCGAAGTGAAGGTTGCATACAAACTGGATCACATAAACGAGAACAGTGAAGTATCAACTATATGAATCGGTGGTATTAGTTTTGTTTAGTGCACAGTTGCTTGCATGGATACATGGTGATACTTGGAGGAGTGAAGTGTTTTACTCTCTACAATAGTTTGTTCACAACAAAAAGAAAAGAAGAGAGGAGCGTGAGCATCAACAGAAGAATTGGTGCGAGTTTGTAGTGCTGCTCTTAGAGATAATTACGGGAAGAAGACCAACTGATGTTGTATTCCACAACGGACTCATGTTACAAGAATGGGTAAATAACAACTACAAATACAATACTGATCCATTAACCTCAAATGCGTATTCTATAGAATCTTGTCTTTTAAATGACGAAACTTTATACGTCAAGAAACAAAATGACAGGGTACGGGAGACGCATAAAGAAAGGAGAATCCGCCACTATAGTTAACAGTTTAAACGGGGGAGAGGCCATTCCGATGGAAGTGGGTTCAAAAGGGGTAGTGGACCGGTTTATAATGGTTCTGTCACTTTGGAATTGATGGAAGCTGGCGACGTTATGGAGTCGGTTTGGAACAACTTGAAGCACATTTGAATTTATGGCAGAATTGAACGGCCAGGTATAATCAAGTGACGCAAATTGTTATTTAACGGTTAACGCGCGAAAGTGAGTAAATTCACTAACTCTAATCTATTTTAAAATATTATAATTATATTTTAATATTGGTTGAATGCTGTGTGATGGTTGATTAGGTAAATTACAATTAAATTTGTTGAATATCGTCGTATATATACACATCATTGGTTGGATTAATTCCATCGATTATAATATTCCCTAGTATGGGATTAGTGTTAATTGCGTTGACTAACATCTATGGATGTAGGAAACCGGTTGGAGGAATCCAACCGGATTCCTCAATATTTATATGTACTATTTGTTTTATATTATTTATATATGGACTGTTTGAACCCAACGACATTGAAAAACCAGTTTGGATATTTATGTTGAATGGAAATGCGACGTTAGTGTGACTAAAACAATAAACGATGTTGATTAAGGAATTGGCAGCAGACGACCATAAATCCATCTTTTTGTTAAGACATTGATTTGCCGTCAAGCAAATCAATGAAGTTAAATTATAAAAATTATATTTTTATAATTGAATCAGAGTTTTAAATAGAAATTCTATTATAAACATTCTATAGTCAGTTTTATAGAGTAAATATAAACGATTTTTGACAGTTTATATAGGGTTATACGTAAGTGAAGTTATAATTACCGTGTGAGCTAATATTTTAGGGTAACCATTTTAAGACAAAGGCTTAAGTACTGTTTTAGACCAATTATATTAAACTGGTGGTAAAAAGTAATTAAGATTGGGTAACAAATTAACTGATGATTTGAAGTTGATTAAATCAACTGTTTTATTCGAAAATAATTATTTGATTAATTGATTTTCAGTTAATCAAGTGATAATAGCTTAGAAATTAATTGTTTAAATCAATAAGATTTCTCAATTAATAGTTACCTTTTTATTAAATGGCGTTTAAATGATTATTGAACTAATATAATTAGTTAATATGTGTAAGGTAAGCAACTAATCTGTTTTAAATTAATAATGAAGTAAACTGTTTACTTCCGCAATGATGAAGTTAATTAATTATTTAATTCTTTAATTAAAGAAATTGTCCTTAAATGGAATTCATTTAAGATAATATTGATTTGCTATGAGAGGTTTACTTGAATTAGGTAAAATGATTCGAATGGAAAGTAGAACGTTAATTACAAATGGAATTGTATAAGGAAGACGAAGCAAAGAGTTAATGTTTAATGTAAATAATCATAATCAACCGAGCTTTCAAAGTAAGGATATGGTTTTATAAAACCATATTCCAAAATAAAATAAGAAATACCATTTAGGGGATATTAAAGTAATAAGGAGTTAGAGTTACGTACTTTTATCTATCCTAAGATCAGAACGTCATCGATCAAGGTTTGAGAGGTAAATAGAATACCCCAACTTGAACAACTTCACTATTATCGAGTGATGGTATTAGTTTATAACGGAAAGAGATGTCGAGATTAGTTATAACGTAGAATATAGTAGCGTATTGCAAGTCTTTGAACTATAACGATAAAATAACGTTGTTGACTAGGCTTAAGCATGACTGTTATGTCAAGATTAGTTATAAAGGAGAATATTACAGCATATGACAAGTTTTTGAGCTATAACGATAAATTAGCGTTATTGACCAAGCTTAAGCATGATTTTTATATATAGCACTACTCCCTAGGGAATGAAAATAGTTTGGTTTGAAATCCACTTAGTCTAAAGTAATAAGTAACGACGTTTGTCCAAAGAAATATAAGAATGAGTTTAGAAAGAGAATTGGAGAATCGTTTCAGAAACAATTACATCATTTTGATGTTTGGAATACGATTAGAACTAAATAACATTATTAGGAATTGGAACTATAATTCAATGACGTCGAATGTATTAAAGTAAAGTATTTTTAGGAATTATAATCTGATAGGATAGTAAATATTTAGTTTAAACCAATAAATTATAATAGGATATGTAATCAATATTTAGTTACAAAATTGATGTTGATTTAACAAGAAGTTGACTTAGAAACAAAGTTTATAAAGTGGAATGGGAATATAAATTATGAAAGAGATTTCAGTAAACAAGATATGGGTAGTTATTACTTGAATAAAGAGTTATTTGATAATGGTGTTCAGATTTCTATTATAGGTATGATATTCACATTTTAAAGTGAATAATGTTTTAAAGGTAAACGTTGGGCAGATTAAAATGTTTATAATGAAATTGGAAATGTTTTTCCAATGTAGATAAGGTATATTATTCAAGTGTGGAAATAAAGAATGTGAAACGAATGGAAATATTTCGAATGTTAATAACGTATATTTTCTGGAACATGAGAGAATAAGAGTTTATAATAACTGGGAATGTTTTCCAAGAAGTGTGAAAAGGCTAAAACGGGGTTTGAGAAATATCTGGTAAGATATGGGAATTCGAATAATTAAAAAACGAATGTTAAATAAAAAGTGCTCGTGGTTGTGTGATGTTTAGTTGTACATTTGAATGAATGTTTTTACTTCGATAGTTAAATAACCGACTATCGAAGTGTTTTGACCATCGTTGTCAATACGGAGACACCGGTTGGATATATTATCTAAAAACCACTCCGTATGTACATAAGCGCTGCGAATTAGATTATGCTGAAGATAATTGAAGACGAAGTGAAATGCAAGGGTCATCTCGTTCCAGAATGGTGTTTTCTATTTGTCCAGTCCCAGGACAACTTGTATGGACGAGTGTCTGACAGAGTATACCTAACAAATCACGTACAATTGATCTCTTAAAGGTATTACGTCTGGTGGCGGAGGAATTCGTTCCTCTTATCTTTTTATACCCGTAATATTTTTGGAAATCGATTTGTGAATTGACGGGTTTGACGATGTGGCATTCAAAGTGAATGGTGATCAAATGTTCTGAAGATAGAAATAGCCTCTAGCCTCACAACCGGGAAATGACAGAAATCGGGCGGGCAGCATGGCTAGTTGGGCCATACCCAAGCAGGGTGTATTGTCACTGATCTAGAGAAAATTCATATTTGTTCTTCTTTTCGATTATGTATCTTCATATTACGGTTGGATGGCCAACAACCGTGGGTGACAATATATTCGATACACTCAAGCTAAATGAGTGGTCGGTCATGTGTGGGCCGGGTTGCAAGATGTTCTTGTTGAATCCCAGTGTATCCTCTCTAGAGTACACTGATCGGGAGGTGGTCTCATACCTTGTCATAGTTGGAATCCAATCTCCAATAAGCGCCCTGTGGTTTTTGATTTTATACTATGCATGTAGAGCGTGAGATGCAAGCATTCTACTATTTGGTTATTTATTCGATTAGACATTATCATAACATCACTGGATTTTGATATCAAAAATGTTTTGGTTATAGTAAGGTAAAAACCGTCCATGTTTATGTGTGGGATGGTCTTACTATTATCCTTTTGTTTCAAAAGGATTTTTCAAAATTAAGCAATATGATTGGAGTTTACTCACACCAGTCCCATGACTAACCCAGAGTTTATTTGTTTGTGTTTTTCCCTAAACTCTTGGGTTCCCAAATTTGTACGGGCAGTCAAGTGTTTCAGGCTTTACAGATTCACTTGGAGGAGCTCAAAGCAAGAAGCTTCACCACTAGTTATTAGAAATTATTTCCGCTGTAATGTACATAAGTTATATTCTGATATGGTATGTATATACAAATTCAGATTTGTATTCCAAAGTGTTATATAATATATTTTATTCGTTCTGCTGTGAGATTCGTGTTTACTCTGATACTATTTAGATTTTTATGTTCTTCTTCTTCTATTCTATTAGTTCTATCTTATCTTTCTCATACTCTAACTTCTTTCTATTAAAGATCTGTATTTTCGTGCACTTTGAGTTGAATGTGTAGTATATTAGTCAGCTCAAATTGGTACGGATTTATGGGCCTTTACATCAAGCTTCATTAACCGGGAAATGGAAAAAATCGGGTAGGTCGCATGGCTATGTGGGTCGCACCCATTAGGGTATATCATTACCTGATCTGGAGAAATCAAATGCCTTCAGTTGTCCCTTTTATTTTTGTATTTATGCTATCGGTTCGGTTGGCTGGCCCCCAACCGTGGTGATGATATATTCGGTACTCTTAAGCGAAATAAGGGGTCAGTCATGTTTAGCCTAGGTTGCAAGATATTCTTGTTGAACCCCAATGTATTCATCTCCGGAGTTACATTGCCGGAAAGATGGTTGCCCATACCTTGCCATGGAAATCCATTCTCCAATAAGCGCCCGCGGTTTTGATTGTATACTATGTATGTAGACCGTGAGATGCAAGCGTTTCGCTATATTATTATTTATTTGTATTTATACACTATTATAATATCAGAAAAATATGGATTCCAATTTTTTTGGGTTATCGTAAGGTAAAAACCGTCCGTATTTATGTGTGGATTTGGTCTCATAATTATCCTTTTCTTTCGAAAAGATTCTGACTTAAAAATCAAGTTGTATGATACTTTCGAATTAAGTGTGTTTTTCTCATTTTGGTTCACCAGAGTGATCCGACACTTGTAATGCTCGAGTTAGACTGGGTTGTACAAGTTTAGGTTATCGGATGCTATGAAGAGACGAGTTGGATGGGATCAGACGTATGATATTATATAAATATTATTCCGCTATGTGTTGTATACGTGGACAAACTACTATAAATGTCTGTATGTGTTGATGTACTCTGATGATTGTAAGTATTTTTAAAGCTCTCAGTTAAGATTTATTTCTATAATGTATTTCATTCCTCTGCGATGTGAGACTCTGATTCTGATGTGTTTCTTCTTCTTATTTCTTTTATTCTAATATTTCTTTGTTTCTTATGTCACCCTCTAATTTCTTTCTACTAACTTTCTGGATGTTTGGTACTCGAGTTTGGACAGGGGATGAAATTGTGTCGAAAATTCGAGCATCGAATTTTCTGGCTCGTTGCAGTGGTATTAGAGCTATTGTGTAACGACCCGACTTTTTGACTGATTCTCGCTGGTAATTAAACCAACTTAAACCGTTCATAAAGACGGATAATTATGGGTACTTACATATTTGCACAAAAAATAACATAACTTTTCATTTCATTACCATAATATAACATCAGAGTTACAAGGAATACATCAGAGTACATTGATTTTACAGTGGAAGAGATACCAACTCAGCGGAAGAATGCAAATGCTCCAAAACATATAGCTCCAGCTAAAAACAGAATCCTGTTCTAACCAAATCCAAGGCTAACTCTGCAAACCAAACTACTAGGCTATCCGTATAAAATTATGGGCACCTAGAGTTTAGGTGAGGGAACAATAAACTCCAGGTCGGTCGTGGGACTGGTGTAAGAACTCAAAAAAATTGTTATTTAGGGTTCATTTTAAAGTTGGGTAGTTCAACGGACCACGCCGCTAACGCGGAACGAGTTTACTCCATATGAATTCCCATGCATAGAGATTCACAATGACTTTTGAAAAATGAAACTACCATAAGGTCTCGCGGCACACACATGAGCGAGGTTTCTCCTTATGATAGTCAAAAATGCTTGATACGTGAAAATCCTATGATACTATTATTAGTGCATAGTGTGAAAACAATTCCGTAAATAAATGTATTAATCATAGCCAGCATAATGCCCCATCCCATTATATCGACGTAATCCTGCTGGTAGCAGGCTATACAACTAAAATCGTATGGGCTCGTAGTCGAAATTGGATTTCCAACAAATGACCAGACAAAGGAACTTCCTTACCGAACCGATGGGTATGCATCTAGAGGGACGCCCCGAGAACCAAATCGGGCTCTCTACCAATACGTGGCCGGTGTAACGATACAGATTTTGCCCAGACCTAATCGATCGCTAAATCGACCAAGACCATTCGAATCCTGCATATGCTAACTCTAGGTATACAACACATCAGAACAAATAACATAAGACTTTTATAAACATTATAATAATGTTACATCAGAGTATTGAATATCAGAGTACATCGAATATACTACATCGGAAGATAATTTACAATAAATTTAATACAGTGTAGCGGAACAAATAAACCAACACAGCGGAAGCCTATCAATGCTCTGGACACAACTTTAAACTTCGATCCAGAATCCTGCTCAAATATCTGCCAAACAAGCCACTCAACTTCCCGTATGGAAAATAAGGGCACTCGAGTTTGCAAGTGAAACAAACTACGAGTCAGTCTTGGGACTGCTATGAGAAATCTTACTTAACTTATCTAATAATAAGGCTAATCACAGGACCACGCCGCTAATGCGGAACGGGTTTACTCCATTGGATTGCCAGTGCATAAATTAAATAAATCTTTTAAAACAATGCAATGATTTTTGGAAAATGAAATCATTATAAGACTCAAGTCCCATCACACAATGCAACGCAAACCGGAAGATAGAGTTTTACCTTATAATGATCAAACATGCTTGATATGTACAAAACAATATTTAATATTATTATTAGTGTCTATTCAGTTTAAAACACTTTCAAAGTAAATGTATCAATCCTAGACGGCATAGTACGCCATCCCACTATGTCGCCATGTATAAGTTTACAATCAAATCCGTAATGTCGTATTGGAAATTGGGTTTCCATCATGAGTCGAGGCTAGGGGTGGCTCCTCACCGATTCGAGACACTCTAGCAAATGTCTCAGGATTACACCTACGGGCAACCCTTGGATGCGGTGAGGCCGATCAACAAATACTTTAATGGATTGGCAATTTCTAAATAATACGTTTCCCAGTCCTATTGGCCTATCACTTGGCCAGTAGCAGCCAATATCCGAGGCCTTGCAAAATCCATCATCCACATAAGTAAAAATGTCTGGGCTCCATACAATGACACCACTTCTAGCTAGAAAGAAACGCATGCACTCCCTCCGGTCCTTATCCCGTTTTTGACTCATACCGGGGTATGAGGCTCGCGAAGTAATGCTATACACAAAGTTATGCCTAAACAAGCTGTGCTTTGATCATCAACCACAAGGCTCTGTTTGTCAACAAAAGCCTTGATCATTTGCATCTTTGCATGCCACATTGACAATCCACGCCATGCGACTGATAATTACCAATATATAACCCCTAAGCTCGTACGTCTCGGAGAGGGGGTGTTAAGCAAGAGAATAAATTCTCCGCCACCAAACAGATATATATTAAATAGAAATCAATTCACACAAGACGAAATCCAATGCCATACACGCATCCATTTACAAGTCCGTTCTGTGTCTGAACGAAACCGGAGACACCTTATTCCTCATCCCGTATGTCCAATACGGAAGAGAGGTGCTCGCATATCCGAACAATCAAAAAGTACGTTCGGACAACTACCACTTTTAACCCTTTACTAGGAGCTACCCAATGTTGGGCATCAGTAGTCGTCCATTCGATGTGAAGATCGCCGGTCTTCAATCACTGTCTTCAATATCTTCGATTTAAATCGTCGTATAATTTTTCGAAATGAGATTGAACTCGATCTTTTCAAACAATTTTCGAATATACATAATTTAAATCATTTCATATCATTAATATTGTTTTATAATGATTTATCTCTATTTTTATTTATATAAGAACAGTCCAATTTAATTTAACGACGCTTCAGGGCAATATGCGGCCCTGACGCTGTTTTTACCTAAATTTGAATTACACATTTCTCGAAATCTAACCGTTGGATTTTAACAAACATAACATCGTTGGAAAGATCTTCCCAAAGCGAACCTAACGGTTTTAGTTTTGGGAAAATCCGGCGGTCGGATCTTTCAGTATAATCGTTTAAAGTTACGATTCCGAAGCGCGAACTACCGTGCGTGATTCGTTTAATTTTATTTTATATTTATATGTACAAATATATATATATATATATATATATATATATATATATATATATATATATAAATATAAATCGTTTAACGATTTCACTAACATGTTTAAAGTGATGTTTTCAACCAAACGAAACATATCTTAACATATAAACATTTTTAATGTTTTAACAAATATTCCTAAATATGATTCTTTTTATAACGAATCAACTTATACATTAAAAATATCATTTTTAATGTTTCAACTACTTTTCCTATGGATGTCCTCTTTTTTTAAATGAATCAACATCTACATTAAAAATATCATTTTTTAATGTTACAACTAGATTGACCATTCCTATATTCACATATATACAATACAATAAAAAGAAGAATTTTATTGTCTACATAACTCCTACATTAACATATGTGTAAGTAAAGAAGAATTTTTTAGTTGTCTACACATTTAACATTAACATGTTACAATAAAAAGAATATTATATTGTTTATCAAATTCTAACATTAACCTATTAAAATAAAAAGAATATTTTATTGTTTACACATCCTATATTTCATATGCACAAAAATAAAAAGAATATTTTGTTTTCTACACACCTTATGTTTAACATGCCAAATAAAAAGAATGTTTTATTTTGCATAACAATTTAAATGTTTCTAATGACAAATAAAAAGAGATTTTATTTGCATCACAATTTCAATGTTTTCTAATGACAAGTAAAAAGAATATTTTATTTGCATACAAATTTCTATATTTTCTAATGACAAATAAAAAGAGATTTTTGTTTGCATAAAATGTTCTATATTTCTAATGACAAAATAAAAAGAGAATTTATTTACATAACATGTTCTATATTTCTAGTGACAAAATAAAAGGAGAATTTTGTTTGCATAACATGTTCTATATTTCTAATGACAAAATAAAAAGAGAATTTTGTTTGCATAACATGTTCTATATTTCTAATAACAAAATAAAAAGAGAATTTATTTACATAACATGTTCTATATTTCTAGTGACAAAATAAAAAGAGAATTTTGTTTGCATAACATGTTCTATATTTCTAATGAAAAAATAAAAAGAGAATTTATTTGCTACATGTTTTCTGCATTGCATATGACAAACAAAAAAAAAGAGAATTTTGTTTGTCTACATGTTTCATATTACCCAGGGCCGGTCCTAGAAGTTTTGGTACCTAAAGCGACATTCAAAATTGAGGCCCTTATAATGAAAATAACGCAATTATCATTATAAATTATAACAAATATTTACTATGGTAATTCGAAGCTAAAATTCTTTTTAAATTGAAGATTCGACTAAAAAACATTAACTAAAAAAACTGAATTTAATTTTTTATGGATAAAATTTACATTAACTATTGAAAAAATCCATTAATAATTACAAATCATCATATCTTATTTAATTATTTATTTCAAATAACGAACTAAACATACCAATTTTGATTTGATTCATATTATACAATTCAATCCATATTATATAATTAACTCAAAATGAAAACAGAAGAAACATGGACCAAAATTCAATAGTTGAATCATTGGAATATAGAACCCAACAATTATGTTTGAAAATCCAGAATAGGGATCAAAACTCAATAGTAGAACTATTATTGGAAACTAGACCACAACAAATTTATTTTGTTGTCTACAATATCATAATCAGAACAAAGGGAATAAGGACTATCACTAAAATCTAGAACGCTAATCACAGCAATTAGAAATTTGCTTAATTACAATACACGCTGCATAAAATAAGAAGAAAAGCTAAAACTTAATTGAAGCGATATCTCAAATTAGTCAATCTGAACAATCGAATATGAAGTACCTTTTCAGAAACAATCAGCAGGCGAGGAAGTAAACAATTGTGAATCATTAATCATTGCATCTAATCCTAATCAATCACTGTGATGTGCGACCTCGCGGGTGAGGATCGAGGACCTTGCAACTGCCTTTGTTATTGTAACGGCAAAGAATTTCGCTCGATCCGAATCGATCGTTAAACCGACTAAGACCGTTCGAAAACCCCTGATCGTTTGAGAACAGGACAAATCAGAATGCAGACGGAAGAACATTTCATTGTTATTACAACAATTCCATCAGATACAAGAATATACAGAGTATAAATGAATAAATTACATTCAAAAAATATCATAGATTTAAATTACATTCAAAAAATATCATAGATTTAAATTACATTTAAATACATCGTAGTGGAAAATAATACAAAAGCACAACTGAAGGTGATACACGGATACAGACTTTCCGAGCATCGTTCCAGCTGTAAATCAGGACCCTGTGAATATAAATCTGCAAAACCAAAACTACTAGCTGCCCGTGTGGAAAATAAGGGCACCTAGAGTTTAGGTTAAAACAATAAACTTCAGGTCAGTCATGTGACTGGTGTGAGAACTAAAACAGTTATTAATCTTTATTTTTAAAATTAGGTAAATCAAGGGACCACGCCGTATGACACGGAACGAGTTTCCTCCCAAGAATACCAGTGCATAAAACAAACAGCGCAATGCTAAAATAAAGAAAAATGAACTGTTATAAGACCCAGGTCCCATCACACAATGCAACGCAAGCCGGAGGATAGGGTTTTTACCTTATAACAGCCAAAGCATGCTTGATACGTTTAAAACACATTATTTGATACTATTATAAGTGTATAGTGTCAAAACAATTTCAATCATAAATATCAATCATAGGCGGCATGAATGACCCATACCACTATGTCTCCATACTAGGTTCTACAAATAAAACCAAAACACACGTATTGGAATTTGGATTCCATCATGAGTCGAGGCAATGGGCAAGCTCCTCTCCGCGTTCGAGACACTCTAGCAAATGCCTCAGGACCCCACTATGATCCTTGGATCTTCAGGGCCGGTCCTCTCTTACTTTTGAGGATTAGTTATTCCTGAACACACGTTTCCCGGTCCTTACAGACCTATATCCAAGGCGCCTCGTATCCAACAACCACACAGGTGAAAAGTATATAAATGTCAGGGCTGGTAGGTCACTGACACCACCCTAGCTAGAAAGAAACGTCGTGCTCTCCCTGTAGTCACTATCCCGTTTTTGACTCATACCGAGGTGTGAGGCTCGCGAATTCACGTTATACACAAAGCTACGCCACACAGGCCGTGCTTTGATCATCAACCACAAGACTATGCTTTTCAACAGAAGCCTTGATCAACTGCCACTTACGCGTGCCACACTGGCAATTCATGCCATGCGACTGATGTCCATCGATATACAACCTCTGAGCTCGTACGTCTCAGAGAAGGGCGTTAAGCAAGAGAATAAATTCTCCGCTGCCAAACAGATGTATATTTAATAGAGATCAATCAACACAGAATAAAATCCAATGTCAGACACACAATCCATTTACAAGTTCGTCCTGGGTCTGAACGAAACCGGAGGCACTTTCCTCGCATATCCATCCATCTCCAAGTATGTCTAGACGATCACCAACTGTTTCCCTCATCTTGGGTGTACAGCCCAATCGAGATCATCAACAATCACCCAAACGATGTGAAGACTTCCGGTCTTCAACCACCGTCTTCATCTTCGACATCTCGTCGAATCGGTTATTCAGAATGGGTATAAACCCGGCCTTTCCGAATAACCCACGTATATGATAAACAAATGTTACACAAACACAACAAACGCCTCATTCCAATTCAGAATATTCTTTTATTCACAAAATCACATTCTTAGGGAAATGTTCCCATTAATTTTATCCAAGATAAATTCTTCTAAATTTATTCTTTAATCTTCCTTCGGATGTCATTTCAACCTAGTCGGGATTAGCGAACCACACCGAAGTAATTGTTTATTTTATTTCCCAATCCCAAACTATTCATCCCATGGAGCAAAACTGGTAATACTCCATATCTAACACCACGGTGCTATCGGTAAAATTAATTACCATTTTACGTCAAATATAATTAAAGATTTAACTATCACATTGGAGCAAAACTGGTAGTACTCCATTCTCGATCACTTTTCAGATTTGATAATTTAAATTATCAATTCACATTTTAACCTAATTAAAGATTCATTAGAACTCCGCTTAGTTTCAATCTTTTCAAAAATCAATATCCTGCCTTTAACTGGGTTAAAGAATCATCTAAAACACGATTCACGATAAACCCAAATCATATTTGGTATTAAATATAAGGCTTTGAATAGAAAATATATCGGCTTATATTCAATATCAAATTCTGAAACCAACAAATATCGTATTGGAAATAACGATATAAAATATATCTTTCAAATTCCCATAACAATATCTGTGTAGTCACGAAATCCAACATCGAAATATTCCGAAGATAATTTCGATTCAACTCCAGTCCAATTTTATATATATTGGAAATTCTGGTTATTTTCAAAACCGATTCAAATTCAATTTATTCATTTCAAAAATAAATTGGTTTTAGTTCTAGTTCAAAACCAATTCATTTCGATAAAAATCTATTTTTATCCTTTCAAATATGGAGTTTTTCATCCCAGTTCTTTCCAATTCACATATTATGATTTTACACAAATTATTAATATTTTTAATAATTTTATCAAGGCCCGTACAGTCGATTTCCATCAACGACCATCGAACTGCACTTACAACGACCTTTTCCAAATTTGATTTGGACATAATTCCAAATCCAACCGTTAGATTTCAAATTTCCAATATTCATTGGAAAGCTCTTTTCGATACGAACCCAACGGTTCCGGTTTTAGGAGAATCCGACGGTCGGATCTCCCACAACGTCAATTCGAAGTTAACGGTCGAAATTCACGAACTGCCGCGGCGCGGCGCGTTCTATTCAGGCCATTATATATATATATATATATATATATATATATATAATATTATATATATTTCGTCGATTTCCTTTTAAAACGAATTTTATAAATAGTTCTAAATTCGTTTCAAAAGCAATTTCAACTTCATCTTCAATCTCAAATCGATTTGATTTCAATTCAATTCGAATTCATTTCAAATTGATTTCAATTCAATTTCAGTTCGTTTTAAATTTCATTCAAAACGATTTCAATTCGTTTTTAACTCAATTTCAATGTAATTCAATTTCAATTCATTTCTAATTGATTTGAATTCAAATTCACTTTTATTCAATTCGAATCGAATTCATTTTCTATTCGATTCGAATTCATTTCAAATTGATTCAAATAAAATTTCAATTCGAATTTTAATCTAATTTAATTTGAATTTTATTTCAAAATATTAAATTTTGAAATCACTTTTCAATATTCATTATAAAACGAATAAAATCGATATAAATATCGTTCGCGTCAAAATAACGCATCTCTAATCAACACGGCTTTATATATTTCAATAAATTCGTTATTCTATTCAACAAATGAATATATATATATATTCCATTCAACACATGAATCTATATTTCTTTCAACACACGACTAATCTCAACACATGAGTACTGTCAACACATCACTATTTTTGTTATGTAAAATATTTTATAAAATTATGGTATCTATCGTTTGATTTTTAATTAGACTTCAACCGTAAAGTAGTTCTAATTTTAAATATGATGAAGATATAAATTTTATTGTTAAAATATTTTACTCAACACATGAATAATTTCAACACATGAACATCGTCAACACATGACTGTTTTTATATTCAACACATGAATTGTCTTTTATAATATTCATTATTTTCTCGATTGGAATGAGGCCCAATCAATTACCATATAACGTTAATTATATGGATTCCATACGACACATGTATATAATAGCAACGATAAACAATCAACCATCATCCAAAGTGCACCACACAACTGCATAAGCATCAAATATAAATAATCAATGCTTACACAGTCTGTCGACCAATCGATCGACATACAATTAAATAATTGGGATTAGTGTACCCAAATATCATCCCAACACCCGTGTGGGGTTTCAAATCAACAAACACAAATTTTTATTTGTGCAGTTGGGCGATGTGTAAAATTTATCGACCCAATCAATATCAGTCAAATCAGTGTATATAAACAAATCGGCCAATTCGTTTATAAATATTTATTTATTCACATTCACATTAAAAATTATATTTTTAACGTTAAAATATTTTTAACTATATAAATTTTTTATTTCCTTTCACCACATTAATTTATATTATCGATTTCACATCAACAACACAAACAAATTTCACAACACATCAATTAAACAAACAAGCCATCCATGGTTTGTGGATGACGGGTGTCGGGTGCTTCTAAGCACCGTCTGCATCCTAGTATATATATAACTAGAAAAAGAAATTTAGAGTGAGAAGTTCTCACCGATAGCTAATCCAATCATCTCGACTCTTCTTTTGTAGAAGTCTTCGTCGTTCTCGCCTTTCTTCACTTTCGTCACTTTCGTTGCCCGTATTCACTACATATATAAAAATCGAATTTTTACTTTATTATTCAATATATAAAGATCGAATTTTCACTTCGCTTTTCGATATATAAAAATCAAATTTTCACTTCGGTATTCAATATATAAAAATCGAATTTTTACTCCGCTACTATATAGATAAAAATTATATTTTTACACCGCTACTATATAGATAAAAATTATATTTTTACATTGCTACTATATAGATAAAAATTCTATTTTCCAATATGAAGATTTCGCCTTTTCAAATATAAAGATTTCGCCTTTTCAAATATAAAGATTTCGCCTTTTCTATTTCAAAAATCATATCTTTTCTATTTTAAAAATCTAATCTTTTCTATTTTAAAAAATTTAATCTTTTCTATTTTAAAAATATAATCTTTTCTATTTTGAAAATCATATCTTTTCTATTTTAAAAATCATGTCTTTTCTATTTTAAAAATCATGTCTTTATTATAAATAAAAATCAATACTTAACTCTCATACATAAGAATAAAAATCAGATTTTATCTTACTAAGCTATCGTATATAGGACTGAAAATAAACTCAACATTAAAATAATTTAAAACAAAACAAAAATAAATAAATAACTTACATCGATTTTGAGCAAAGGGGAGGGCTCTGACGGGGGTGGGGGTGGTCGCGGCTTGTCAGGGAGGTGGTGGTCTACGCGGTGATCGACGGAGTGGTGCAGCGCGGATTTGGGTCTCGCGGTGGGGTTTGGGGCTTTGCACAATGCGCTAGGGAAGAGGAGGGAGGTCGAACGGAGGGGGAGGTGAGGGGGCCAGCGCCGAGGTGGCGCGCCTGATGGCGGGGCGGCGCCCCGATGGGAGGAGCGACGGCGCTCCTCCCCCCCTTCGTCTTCTTTCTCTCTTTTTTTTTTTTTTTCTGATTTATGATTTTAAATCGGGGGGTGGGGGGGGGGGCCTGAGAAGGTAAAGGAAGAGGGAGAGAGAATTTTATTTTTTTTAATTATTTAATTTCAAAAAGTTGACTTTTTCATACGACCTCTAAACGAGGCCCACCGCCTGTCGTCCATAGCTAATTACCCTCATTCCGAACACAATGGGATATGTATCGCAAGCTGATTCGATCATTTCGATCAGTTTTCGACAGAATCAACATATAACTCTATATATTGAATTTGAATGCACATTTCAATTTATCGGGGCCACATACTAACTCTAAAAATTCCCGAAAAATATTTTCTAGCTTCGTATTGACGATACGGTCCTAACAAAACTAGTTTCGTCAAATTCTGAGACCGTTGGAAAAATGGCCATTTTCCAGTCGATTAAAATCAACTAAAACTGGTCAAACACGTTTTCCTTTGCCACGCTCACATGTTGATTTGAAAAATTATGAAATTTGGAATCTAGCAATAACTTGACATCACGGATCCAACAAAAGTGGTTTCGTCGAAATCCGAGGACGTTTGCAAAATTCCCATTTTTAAGGGCCTGAATTCCATAGCGACTATTCAGAATTTTCAACTGGACATATCTTTTGATTCCCGCAATGAAATTTCGATTTTTCGGATTCGTTGGAAAGATATTCTCAATTAGATTCCATTATTTTTGGTTTCGCTAAAATCCGGATTGTTTTGCACCCGGTACATTCAATTGAAGTTTGAAATCGAATTATCGAACTACCGCGCCATTTTCAATTCTATTTATAATTATATATAATTATTTATATTCTAACGACGACGTATATAATATATACGTTCGAATTCTATTCAAAATAAATTTCTTGTCGAAATTATTTAAAATAATCTATTTTAAATGTTCAAAATTCGCTAAAATTGCCAAAATAAAAATTTTAAACTGGCCTAGATTTTCGGGTTGTTACAATCTCCCTCACTTAAAACTTTTCGTCCCCGAAAAGGAATAAAGTCGAAAGTGGTTTGATTAATCAACTATACGTTCGATCTGGCTTCCATTCTCCGACTTTTCAGTTTCTGAGAATTTTCAAATTCTTCAAAAATTTGGCTAACACCATAAATTTTCGAAAAATTTCGCCATAATCTCCCCTGCACCGGGAGCCACGGTTAAATCCCAAAATTGCCATACAGGCCTTCTGATCTCAAAAAGAAAAAGAAAAAGAAAAAGCCAATAGGCTCATAAAATCATCATCACCCAAACAAAACAGTAAATTATATAGTAAACATGTACCTATTTGTCGGGCAAACAAATTTTATTCTCTGCTCTAGCCTCCTTGCTATGACCAGTTCAATGTGAGTACATGTATATGCAAGCAAATGCGATTAATTTTCAATACAATTTAATATTCGGTTCAATTAGGCTAAATGGTTCAAAATTACCAAACAAATAAACAACCAACACAAACATCAATCAATTAGTGGATTAACGTTTCAAATTCATAATTTTGATACATATACAAAAATCATGTTTTTGATGCCAATACACAACCATAAATTTATCTATATAAGTTTTGATTCTCACACCAGTCTAATGGAAATATATAGATATCACACCTTCGAAACACGAACACAAATTCTGATGATGATATATCAATCATCAGAACCATCTCCGGGTGTCTAGGATGTGATTCTATATCTATCCAGTATATTAAAACTTCGACTATACGTTCATGACGCGTATAGCGAAATCTTTATATACTAGATTGTCCAAATCAATATAAATAAAAATTCAAATACGTATAAAATGGATTAAATTTTCAAAACAAAATTGTTTTCATTTGAAAAATATACTCTTCACACCCGTTCTAGGATACTACTGATCCTATCTCTAACGAGTTATTCTAATTAGATATTACTAATCCAATATCTGATGAATTCTTTCGTATGGTTCTAATGTGTCTTGTTCCCGAGCTCTGTAAACCAAAGCCCTGATACCAACTGTAACGACAAAGAATTTCGCTCGATCCGAATCGATCATTAAACCGACTAAGACCGTTCGAAAACACCTGATCGTTTGAGAACAGGACAAATCAGAACGCAGACGGAAGAACATTTCATTGTTATTACAACAATTCCATCAGATACAAGAATATACAGAGTATAAATGAATAAATTACATTCAACAAATATCAGAGATTTAAATTACATTTAAATACATCGCAGCGGAAAATAATACAAAAGCACAACTGAAGGTGATACATGGATACAGAGCTTTTCGAGCATCGTTCCAGCTGTAAATCAGGACCCTGTGAATATAAATCTGCAAAACCAAAACTACTAGCTGCTCGTGTGGAAAATAGGGGCACCCAGAGTTTAGGTTAAAACAATAAACTCTAGGTCAGTCATGTGACTGGTGTGAGAACTAAAACAGTTATTAATCTTTATTTTTAAAATTAGGTAAATTAAGGGACCACGCCATATGACACGGAACGGGTTTCCTCCCAAGAATACCAGTGCATAAAACAAACAGCGCAATGCTAAAATAGAGAAAAATGAAGCTGTTATAAGACCCAGGTCCCATCACACAATGCAATGCAAGCCGGATGATAGGGTTTTTACCTTATAACAGCCAAAGCATGCTTGATACGTTTAAAACGCATTATTTGATACTATTATAAGTGTATAGTGTCAAAACAATTTCAATCATAAATATCAATCATAGGCGGCATGAATGACCCATACCACTATGTCGCCATACTAGGTTCTACAAATAAAACCGAAACACACGTACTGGAAATTGGATTCCATCATGAGTCGAGGCAAGGGGCAAGCTCCTCTCCGCGTTCGAGACACTCTAGCAAATGCCTCAGGACCCCACTATTATCCTTGGATCTTCAGGGCCGGTCCTCTCTTACTTTTGAGGATTAGTTATTCCTGAACACACGTTTCCCGGTCCTTACAGACCTATATCCGAGGCGCCTCGTATCCAACAACCACACAGGTGAAAAGTATATAAATGTCAGGGCTGGTAGGTCACTGATATCACCCTAGCTAGAAAGAAACGTCGTGCTCTCCCTGCAGTCACTATCCCGTTTTTGACTCATACCGAGGTGTGAGGCTCGCGAATTCACGTTATACACAAAGCTACGCCACACAGGCTGTGCTTTGATCATCAACCACAAGACTTTGCTTTTCAACAGAAGCCTTGATCAACTGCCACTTACGCGCGCCACACTGGCAATTCATGCCATGCGACTGATGTCCATCGATATACAACCTCTGAGCTCGTACGTCTCAGAGAAGGGCGTTAAGTAAGAGAATAAATTCTCTGCCGCCAAACAGATGTATATTTAATAGAGATCAATCAACACAGAATAAAATCCAATGTCAGACACACAATCCATTTACAAGTTCGTCCTGGGTCTGAACGAAACCGGAGGCACTTTCCTTGCATATCCATCCATCTCCAAGTACGTCTAGACGATCACCAACTGTTTCCCTCATCTTGGGTGTACAGCCCAATCGAGATCATTAGCAATCACCCAAACGATGTGAAGACTTCCGGTCTTCAACCACCGTCTTCATCTTCGACAACTCGTCGAATCGGTTATTCAGAATGGGTATAAACCCGGCCTTTCCGAATAACCCACGTATATGATAAACAAATGTTACAAAAATACAACAAACGCCTCATTCCAATTCAGAATATTCTTTTATTCACAAAATCACATTCTTAGGGAAATGTTCCCATTAATTTTATCCAAGATAAATTCTTCTAAATTTATTCTTTAATCTTCCTTCGGATGTCATTTCAACCTAGTCGGGATTAGCGAACCACACCAAAGTAATTATTTATTTTATTTCCCAATCCCAACCTATTCATCCCATGGAGCAAAACTGGTAATACTCCATATCTAACACCACGGTGCTATCGGTAAAATTAAATACCATTTTACGTTCAAATCTAATTAAAGATTTAACTATCGCATTGGAGCAAAACTGGTGGTACTCCATTCTCGATCACTTTTCAGATTTGATAATTTATATTATCAATTCACATTTTAACCTAATTAAAGATTCATTAGAACTCCACTTAGTTTCAATCTTTTCAAAAATCAATATCCTGCCTTTAACTGGGTTGAAGAACTAATGTCATCTAAAACACGATTCACGATAAACCCAAATCATATTTGGTATTAAATATAAGGCTTTGAATAGAAAATATATCGGCTTATATTCAATATCAAATTCTGAAACCAACAAATATCGTATTGGAAATAACGATATAAAATATATCTTTCAAATTCCCATAACAATATCTATGTAGTCACGAAATCCAACATCGAAATATTCCGAAGATAATTTCGATTCAACTCCAGTCCAATTTAATATATATTGGAAATTCTGGTTATTTTCAAAACCGATTCAAATTCAATTTATTCATTCCAAAAATAAATTGGTTTTAGTTCTAGTTCAAAACCAGTTCATTTCGATAAAAATCTATTTTTATCCCTTCAAATATGGAGTTTTTCATCCCAGTTCTTTCCAATTTACATATTATGATTTTATACAAATTATTAATATTTTTAATAATTTTATCAAGGCCCGTACAGTCGATTTCCATCAACGGCCATCGAACTGCACTTACAACGACCTTTTCCAAATTTGATTTGGACATAATTCCAAATCCAACCGTTAGATTTCAAATTTCCAATATTCATTGGAATGCACATTTCGATACGAACCCAACGGTTCCGGTTTTAGGAGAATCCGACGGTCGGATCTCCTACAACGTCAATTCGAAGTTAATGGTCGAAATTCACGAACTGCCGCGGCGCGGCGCGTTCTATTCAGGCCATTATATATATATATATAATATATTATATATATATTTCGTCGATTTCCTTTTAAAACGAATTTTATAAATAGTTCTAAATTCGTTTCAAAAACAATTTCAACTTCATCTTCAATCTCAAATCGATTTGATTTTAATTCAATTCGAATTCATTTCAAATTGATTTCAATTCAATTTCAGTTCGTTTTAAATTTCATTCAAAACGATTTCAATTCGTTTTTAACTCAATTTCAATTTAATTCAATTTCAATTCATTTCTAATTGATTTGAATTCAAATTCACTTTTTATTCAATTCGAATCGAATTCATTTTCTATTCGATTCGAATTCATTTCAAATTGATTCAAATAAAATTTCAATCCGAATTTTAATCTAATTTAATTTGAATTTTATTTCAAAATATTAAATTTTGAAATCACTTTTCAATATTCATTATAAAATGAATAAAATCGATATAAATATCGTTCGTGTCAAAATAACGCATCTCTAATCAACACGGCTTTATATATTTCAATAAATTCGTTATTCTATTCAACAAATGAATATATATATATTCCATTCAACACATGAATCTATATTTCTTTTCTATTTTGAAAATCATATCTTTTCTATTTTAAAAATCATGTCTTTTCTATTTTAAAAATCATGTCTTTATTATAAATAAAAATCAATACTTAACTCTCATACGTAAGAATAAAAATCAGATTTTATCTTACTAAGCTATCGTATATAGGACTGAAAATAAACTCAACATTAAAATAATTTAAAACGAAACAAAAATAAATAAATAACTTACATCGATTTTTAGCAAAGGGGAGGGCTCTGACGGGGGTGGGGGTGGTCGCGGCCTGTCAGGGAGGTGGTGGTCTTCGCGGTGATCGACGGAGTGGTGCAGCGCGGATTTGGGTGTCGCGGTGGGGTTTAGGGCTTTGCGCGATGCGCTAGGGAAGAGGAGGGAGGTCGAACGGAGGGGGAGGTGAGGGGGCCAGCGCCGAGGTGGCGCGCCTGATGGCGCGGCGGCACCCCGATGGGAGGAGCGACGACGCCCTGATGGGAGGAGTGACGGCGCTCCTCCCCCCTTCGTCTTCTTTCTCTCTTTTTTTTCTTTTCTGATTTCTGATTTTAAATCGAGGGGGGGGGGGGGGGGGCTGAGAAGGTAAAGGAAGAGGGAGAGAGATTTTTTTTAATTATTTAATTTCAAAATGTTGACTTTTTCATACGACCTCTAAACGAGGCCCACCGCCTGTCGTCCATAGCTAATTACCCCTATTCCAAACACAATGGGATATGTATCGCAAGCTGATTCGATCATTTCAATCAGTTTTCATCAGAATCAACATATAACTCTATATATTGAATTTGAACGCACATTTCAATTTACTGGGGCCACATACTAACTCTAAAAATTCCCAAAAAATATTTTCTAGCTTCGTATTGACGATACGGTCCTAACAAAACTAGTTTCGTCGAATTCTGAGACCGTTGGAAAAATGGCCATTTTCCAGTCGATTAAAATCAACTAAAACTGGTCAAACACGTTTTCCTTTGCCACGCTCACATATTGATTTGAAAATTTATGAAATTTGGAATCTAGCAATAAATTGACATCACGGATCCAACAAAAGTGGTTTCGTCGAAATCCGAGGTTGTTTGCAAAATTCCCATTTTAAGGGCCTGAATTCCATAGCGACTATTCAGAATTTTCAACTGGACATATCTTTTGATTCCCGCTATGAAATTTCGATTTTTCGGATTCGTTGGAAAGATATTCTCAATTAGATTCCATTATTTTTGGTTTTGCTAAAATCCGGATTGTTTTGCACCCGTACATTCAATTGAAGTTTGAAATCGAATTATCGATCTACCGCGCCATTTTCAATTCTATTTATAATTATATATAATTATTTATATTCTAACGATGACGTATATAATATATACGTTTGAATTCTATTCAAAATAAATTTCTCGTTGAAATTATTTAAAATAATCTATTTAAAATGTTCAAAATTCGCTAAAATTGCCAAAATAAAAATTTTAAACTGGCCCGGATTTTCGGGTTGTTACAGTTATCTTTGTCAAGAACTAGCTGTTCGCTACACGAGTAGCCCTCCCATCACCGTCGCTTTGAACTCGGCCTTCGATCTTCACGAAATTCAATTCAAGAGTCACGTTGTGTGCCCTAACTTTGCTTTTTCTTTCTATTTTTTTTTTCATTTAGCTTACGAATATGTGGTGCCCTGACTTTCGCTGAGGCCCAAAGCAATGGCTTCAGCCGCTTTGGTAAAGGACCGGTAGTGATATTACCTATATATAAATAAAAAGAATTTTTGTTTGTATAACAACTTCTATATTTAGCATGACAAATAAAAAGGAATATTTTTATTTGCATACAATTTCAAACTTCAACATGACAAATAAAAAGAAATATTTTTATTTGCATACAATTTCTAATTTCAACATGACAAATAAAAAGAAATATTTTTATTTGCATACAATTTCCAATTTCAACATGACAAATAAAAGGAAATATTTTTATTTGTATACAATTCTATTTTTAACATGCCAAATAAAAAGGATATTTTTATTTGTATACAATTTCTAATTTCAACATGACAAATAAAAAGAAATATTTTATTTGTATACAATTCTATTTTTAACATAACAAATAAAAAAGATATTTTTATTTGTATACAATTTCTAATTTCATCATGACAAATAAAAAGAAATATTTTAATTTGTATACAATTTCCAATTTCAACATGACAAATAAAAAGAAATATTTTTATTTGTATACAGTTCTATTTTTAACATGACAAATAAAAAGGATATTTTTATTTGTATACAATTTCTAATTTCAACATGACAAATAAATGAAATATTTTTATTTGTATACATTTTCTAATTTCAACATGACAAATAAAAAGAAATATTTTTATTCGTATACAACTCTATTTTTAACATGACAAATAAAAAGGATATTTTTATTTGTATACAATTCTAAAATGTAAATAAAAAGGATATTTTTATTTGTATACTGTAATAACCCGGAAAATCTGGGCCAGTTTAAAATTTTTATTTTGGCAATTTTAGCGAATTTTGAATATTTAAAATGAATTATTTTAAATAATATCGACGAGAAATTTATTTTGAATATAATTCGACGTATATATTATATACGTCGTCGTTAGAATATAAATAATTATATATAATTATAAATAGAATTGAAAATGGCGCGGTAGTTCGATAATTCGATTTCAAACTTCAATTGAATGTACCGGGTGCAAAACAATCCGGATTTTAGTGAAACCAAAAACATTAGGATCTAATTGGTGATATCTTTCCAACGAATCCGACAAATCCGCATTTCATAGCGGGAATCAAAAGATGTGTCCAGTTGAAAATTCGGAATAGTCGCTATGGAATTCAGGCCCTTAAAAATGGACATTTTGCAAACGACCTCGGATTTCGACGAAACCACTTTTGTTGGGTCCGTGATGTCGAATTATTGCTAGATTCCAAATTTCATAATTTTTCGAATCAATATGTGAGCGTGGCAAAGGAAAACGCGTTTGACCAGTTTTAGTTGATTTTAATCGACTGGAAATTGGCCATTTTTCTAACGGTCTCAGAATTCGACGAAACTAGTTTTGTTAGGACCGTATCGTCAATACGAAGCTAGAAAATATTTTTCTGCAATTTTTAGTGTTAGTATGTGACCCCGGTAATTTGAAATGTACGTTTAAAATCCAATATAGTGATTTAAATGTAAATTCAACGGAAACTGATGCAAACAGTCGAATTAGCCTACGTGGCATATCCCATTGTGTTCGGAATGGGGGTATTACGCTAGGGGCGACAGTCGGCGGGTTCAAATCTGAGTTGAAACGAAAAGTCAACATTAAGGTTTTAAAGGAAAAAAAATATAATTATTATATATATATTTACATAACCCCCCCTCCAAATCATTATTTCAGAAAAAAAAACCACCGAAACCCCGTCGCCCCCCACCACGTCGCAGCCGCCACCGCCTTTCCCCTCCCCAGCTCCCCCTTCCACCACTGATCTCCCTCCCTCCTTCTCCAGTCAGCACGCAACCCCCAAAACCCCCCTTCTTCAAAGAACCGCCGCAACAAACCCTAGCCGCCAACGTCCAGTGCACCACCGCAAGCTCGAGCCGGCCTCCGCCTCCTCCCTTGCGCCCGCCGCCAGCCCTAGCCTCCTGCTCACCTCCGACCTCCTAAGCGACGCTCCTCAGGAACCCCCCTCGTCTCCTCTTAAATCCGACGTCCTGAAGATCCCCTCCCTCTTCATAAAGCAAAATGTGAGTTTTTATTTCTTTTTATTTAGTTCAATCAATTTATTAAATCAGTTTTTATAGAAAAGCTTGATTTTTAGAAGTAGAAAAACTTGACTTTTATAAGAAGAAAAGATATGATTCTTATCACAGAAAAGATTAGATTTTTAGCTATGAAAGGTAGGATTTTTAATGATGTAAAAATTGGATTTTTATTTATGAAATAGCGAAGTAAAGGTATGATTTTTATGCGTATGAATCTGAAGTAAAAATTCGATTTTTATATATTGAATAGCATAGTAAAAATGAGATTTTTATATATTGAACATCATAGTAAAAATTCGATTTTTAAATATATGAAGTGATATAAAAATATGATTTTTTAAATGGAAAGTGAATAAATAAAAATGTGATTTTTATTTCAAAGACAACAAAATATAAAAATGTGTGATTTTTATATATGTAGTGGCTACGGGCAAAGAAGATAGCGAAGATGCGATAGCAATGAAGATTTCTATCAGTGAAGAGCCGTGAAGTTAGGATAGCTTTCGGTGAGAACTTCTCACCTTTCAATTTAAATTTTCTAGTTATATATATATACTAGGATGTAGACGGTGTTTAGTAGCACCCGACACCCGTTATCCACAAACCATGGATGGCTTGTTTGTTAAATTGTTTGATTGTGTAGTTGGTTAGGTTATTGGTTTAAATTGAATTATTTGGTGAATTGAAATTGATTTGATTGATGTGTGAATGGCGTGGGCCTTCACTAGACCGGGGATAAGGCTAGGCCTCGTCCCGTTTCTAGTATCGTGCCGTTATGCCGCCGAAATTTTCTAAAATATGTTAGAAAAATAAAAGTAATCATTTATTGAATAAATAAACTGAATAGAAATTCATATGTTGAAATAAAATGTTTTATCGTTAAAAATATAATTTTTAACGTGAAGTGAATAAAATAAAATATTCATTTACAAACCGGACGGTTTGTTTATGTACACTGATTTGACTGACATTGATTGGGACGATAAATTTCACACATCGCCCAACTGCACGAATAAAATCTGTGTTTGATTGTTTGAAACCCCATACGGGTGTTGGGATGAAATATGAATTCCACTCATCCTGATTAATTAAATATGTCGACCGATTGATTGATAGGCTGTATAAGCGTTAGATATCTATATTTGATGCTTATACAGTGTAGTGCACTTTGGTTGATGGTTGATCCTTTTTCAATGTTATTATATACATGTGTTGTATGAAAATCCATATAATTAATTTTATATGGTGATTGATTGGGCCTCATTCCAATTTAGAAGATAAAGAATAATATAAAGTAAAGGTTCATGTGTTGACTGTACTCATCTGTTGAGATTAGTCATGTGTTGAACGAAATATTTTAATAATAAAATTTACATCTTTATCAATATAAAATAAAGGTTCATGTGTTGACAGTTTCATCCATTGAGATTGGTCATGTGTTGAACGAAATATTTTTATAATAAAATTTGTATCTTTATCAATATAAAATAAAGATTCATGTGTTGACTGTACTCATCCGTTGAGATTAGTCATGTGTTGAACGAAATAATTTAACAAAAATAGTCACACGTGGACGGTACTCATTCATTGAGATTAGTCGTGTGTTGACAAATAGAAATATTTGAAATAGAATATTTGAAATAGAATATTTGAAAATAGAAATATATGAAGCCGTGTTGATTAGATTGACGCCATTTTGACGTAAAAGATATTTATATCGATTCTATTCATTTTAAATTGAATATATAACGATTTCGAAATGAATTGAATATATAACGATTTCGAAATGAATTGAATATATAACGATTTCGAAATGAATTGAATATATAACGATTTCGAAATGAATTGAATATATAACGATTTCGAAATGAATTGAATATATAACGATTTCGAAATGAATTGAATATATAACGATTTCGAAATGAATTGAATATATAACGATTTCGAAATGAATTGAATATATAACGATTTCGAAATGAATTGAATATATAACGATTTCGAAATGAATTGAATATATAACGATTTCGAAATGAATTGAATATATAACGATTTCGAAATGAATTGAATATATAACGATTTCGAAATGAATTGAATATATAACGATTTCGAAATGAATTGAATATATAACGATTTCGAAATGAATTGAATATATAACGATTTCGAAATGAGTTGAATATATAACGATTTCGAAATGAGTTGAATATATAACGATTTCGAAATGAATTGAATATATAACGATTTCGAAATGAATTGAATATATAACGATTTCGATTTGAGTTGAATATAAAACGATTTCGAATTGAATGGAATAGAAAACCAATTTGATTTCAATTGAATATATAATTAATTTGATTCAAATAGAAAACGAAACGAATTTGATTTGAATAGAAAATGAATTTGAATCGAATATAAACCCAATTTAAATCGATAGCAAAGTGAAATGAAATCAAATTGAATTGAAATTTGAATTGAATAGAAATGAATTTTAAAACGAATTTATAAAGAAGAATTCAATTTTGATTTTAATTGAAATGGAAGTTGAAATTGCTTTTGAAACGAATTTAAACTATTTATATAATTCGTTTCAAATAGAAATCGATGAAATATATATTATATATATAATATAATGGCCTGAATAGAACGCGCCGCGCCGCGGTAGTTCGTGAATTTCGACCATTTATTTCAAACGAACATTACGGGAGATCCGACCGTCGGATTCTCCTAAAACCGGAACCGTTGGGTTCGTATCGAAAAGAGCTTTCTAACGAATATTAGAAATTCAAAATCTAACGGTTGGATTTGGAGATACGTCCAAATCAAATTCGAAAAAGGTCGCTGTAAGTGCAGTTCGATGGCCATTGTTGGAAATCGACTGTACGGGCCTTGATAAAATTAATAAAAATAGTAATAATTTGTGTAAAATCATAAGGAATGGTTTGGGAAAAATTGGGGTGAAAAACTCCACATTTGAAAAGATAAAAATAGATTTTTATCGAAATGAACTAGTTTGAACTCAATTTAAAACCCAGGTTTTTATTTTTAAATAAATGAATTAGATTTAAAAAGGGGTTTTAAATAATCGGAATTTCTAATATATTTGATTGGATTTGAAATGGGTTTATCGTGAACTGTGTTTTAAATAACACTAGTTCTTTAACCCGATAATAAATAGAATGTGATTTGGGTTTATCGTGAACTGTGTTTTAAATAACACCTAGTTCTTTAACCCAGTAAAAGGAGTTTTAACGAATCTGCAATTAGATTGAAATGTGAATTCGTAATCTAAATTTCCAAATTTAGAAAATGAACGAGAATGGAGTATTACCAGTTTTGCTCCAAAGCGATAGTTAAATCTTTAATTAGATTTGTACGTGAAATGGTAATTAATTTTACCGGTGACACCACGGTTTTAGATATGGAGTGTTACAAGTTTTGCTTCATGGGATGAATAGGTTGGGATTGGGAAATAAAATAAATAATTACTTCGTTACGGTTCGCTAATCTCGACTAGTTGGAAAAACCATAATTTGGTTTTAAATGGCATCCAAAGGAAGATTACAGGAAAAATTTTAAAGAATTTATCTTGGATAAAATAAATGGGAACCTTTCCCTAAGAATGTGGAATTTAGAAACTAGCTGTAGGTTGGCTAAGAAGAATGGTTTCCTGGGTATTAATCTGATGTTGGTTTCGGCCTTCGGGGTTAATATTTGGGAAATTGTTCTCTTGCTAATTTGCGGTTAGTGACTAATGAATTGGAATGAGGCGTATGTTGTGTTTGTGTAACATTTGTTTTTTTATATACGCGGGTTGTTCGGAAAGTCCGGGTTTACACCCATTCTGAATAACCGATTCGACGATATGTCGAAGATGAAGACGGTGGTTGAAGACCGGAAGTCTTCACATCGTTTGGATAATTACTGACGATCCTGATTGGGCTGTACACCCAAGAGGATGGAAATAGTTGGTGGTCGTCCAGACGTACTTGGAGATGGATGGATATGCGAGGAAAGTGCCTCCGGTTTCGTTCAGACCCAGAACGGACTTGTAAATGGATTGTGTGTCTGACATTGGATTTTATTCTGTGTTGATTGATTTCTATTAAATATACATCTGTTTGGCGGCGGAGAATTTATTCTTTTGCTTAACGCCCTTCTCTGAGACGTACGAGCTCAGAGGTTGTATATCGATGGACATCAGTCGCATGGCATGAATTGCCTGTGTGGCACGCTAAGATGCAATGATCAAGGCTTCTGTTGAAAAGCAAAGTCTTGTGGTTGATGATCAAAGCATGGCCTTTGTGGCGTAGCTTTGTGTATAGCGTGAATTCGCGAGCCTCACACCTCGGTATGAGTTAAAAATGGGATACGGACTGCAGGGAGAGCACGACGTTTCTTTCTAGCTTTGGTGGTGTCAGTGACTTACCAGCCCTGACATATATATACTTTTCACCTTTGTGGTTGTTGGATGAGGCGCCTCGATTATAGGTCTGTAAGGACAGGGAAACGTGTGTTCAGGAATACTAATCCTCTAACGTAAGTGAGGACCGGCCCTGAAGCATCCAGGGGTTACCCAGTGTGCGTAGTCCTGAGGCATTTGCTAGAGTGTCTCGAACGCGGAGAGGAGCTTGCCCCTTGCCTCGACTCATGACGGAAATCCAATTTCCAATACGTGTATCGCGGTTTTAGTTGTAGAACTAGTATGGCGACATGATATATGGTACCCATGCCGTCTATGATTTATATTTATGATTGAAATTGTTTTGACACTATACACTTATTATAGTATCAAATGATTTGTTTTAAACGTACCAAGCATGTTTGGCTATTATAAGGGAAAACCCTATCCTCCGGCTTGCGTTGCATTGTGTGATGGGACCTGGGTCTTATAATAGCTTCATTTTTCGAAAAAGCATTGCGTTGTTTATCCTATGCACTGGTATTCTTGGGAGGAAACCCGTTCCGTGTTATACGGCGTGGTCCCTTGAATTACTCTCTTTTAAAGTAAAGTTTTAAATAACTGTTTTAGTTCTCACACCAGTCACATGACTGACCTGGAGTTTATTGTTTTAACCTAAACTCTGGGTGCCCCTATTTTCCGCACGGGCAGCTAGTAGTTTTGGTTTTGCAGATTTATATTCTCAGGATCCTGGTTTACAGCTGGAATGGTATCCGGAAAGCTCTGTATCCGTATATCACCTTTAGTTGTGTTTTGTATTATTTTCCGCTGCTATGTAATTGATTGTAACCTCTGATATTTATCATATGTAATTTATTCAATTATACTCTGTATATTCTTGTATTCTGATGGAATTGTTGTAATAGCAATGAAATGTTCTTCCGTATGCGTTCTGATTTGTCCTGTTCTCAAACGATCAGGGGTTTCGAACGGTCTAGATCGGTTTAACGACTGATTCGGATCGAGCGAAATTCCAGGCCGTCACATTTGGTATCGGAGCTTTGGTTTACAGAGCTTGAGAACAAGACACATTAGAACCATACGAAAGAATTCATCAGATATTGGATTAGTAATATCCAATTAGAATTACTCGTTAGAGATAGGATCAGTAGTATCCTAGAACGAGTGTGAAGAGTATATTTTTCAATTGAAAACCATTTTGTTTTGAAAATTTAAACCATTTTATACGTATTTGATTGTTTATTTATTTTGAATATGGACAATCGAGTATATAAAGATTTTGCATATACGCGTCATGAACGTATATTCGAAGTTTTAATATATTGGATAGATATAGAATCATACTCTAGTGGCCCGAAGATGATTCTGATGATTGACTAGTCGTCATTAGTATTCATGTTCGAGTAACGAAGGTGTGATTTTCTATATATTTCCATTAGGCTGGTGTGAGGACCAAAACTTATATAGTCAGAACACATTGTTGTGAATTGGCATCAAAAACATGATTTTTTGTATATGTATCAAAATTATGAATTTGAAAACTCTAATCCACTAATTGATTGATGTTTGTGTTGTTTGCCTATTTGTTTGCTAATTTTGAACCATTTAGCCTAAATTGTATCACATATTGACTTATATTGAAAATTGGTCGCATTTGCTTGCATATACATATACTTACATTGAACAGGTCATAGCAAGGAGGCTAGAGCCAGAGAATAAAATTTGTTTGCCTGACAAATAGGTACATGTTTACTACATAATTTACTGTTTTGTTTGGGTGATGATGATTTTATGAGCCTATTGGCTAGCCGCTTGGCTTTTTCTTTTTCTTTTTGAGATCTGAAGGACCGGGGAAGCTATTTGAAATTCCCCGATGCTCCCGGTGCAGGGGAGGTTATGGCGAAATTTTTCGAAAATTTAGGGTGTTAGCCAAATTTTTGAAAATTTGAAAATTCTCAGAAACTGAAAAGTTGGAGAATGGAAGCCAGACCAAACGTAGAGTTGAATAATCAAACCACTTTCGACTTTGTTCCTTTTCGGGGATGAAAAGATTAAAGTGGGGGAGATTGTAATAACGCGGAAAATCTGGGCCAGTTTAAATTTTTTATTTTGGCAATTTTAGCGAATTTTGAATATTTAAAATGAATTATTTTAAATAATATCGACGAGAAATTTATTTTGAATATAATTCGATGTATATATTATATACGTCGTCGTTAGAATATAAATAATTATAAATAGAATTGAAAATGGCGCGGTAGTTCGATAATTCGATTTCAAACTTCAATTGAATGTACCGGGTGCAAAACAATCCGGATTTTAGTGAAACCAAAAACATTAGGATCTAATTGGTGATATCTTTCCAACGAATCCGACAAATCCGCATTTCATAGCGGGAATCAAAAGATGTGTCCAGTTGAAAATTCGGAATAGTCGCTATGGAATTCAGGCCCTTAAAAATGGACATTTTGCAAACGACCTCGGATTTCGACGAAACCACTTTTGTTGGGTCCGTGATGTCGAATTATTGCTAGATTCCAAATTTCATAATTTTTCGAATCAATTTGTGAGCGTGGCAAAGGAAAACGCGTTTGACCAGTTTTAGTTGATTTTAATCGACTGGAAATTGGCCATTTTTCTAACGGTCTCAGAATTCGACGAAACTAGTTTTGTTAGGACCGTATCATCAATACGAAGCTAGAAAATATTTTTCTGCAATTTTTAGTGTTAGTATGTGACCCCGGTAATTTGAAATGTACGTTTAAAATCCAATATAGTGATTTAAATGTAAATTCAACGGAAACTGATGCAAACAGTCGAATTGGCCTACGTGGCATATCCCATTGTGTTCGGAATGGGGGTATTACGCTAGGGACGACAGTCGGCGGGTTCAAATCTGAGTTGAAACGAAAAGTCAACATTAAGGTTTTAAAGGGAAAAAAATATAATTATTATATATATATTTACATAACCCCCCCTCCAAATCATTATTTCAGAAAAAAAAGAAAAGAAAAAAACCACCGAAACCCCGTCGCCCCCCACCACGTCGCAGCCGCCACCGCCTTTCCCCTCCCCAGCTCCCCCTTCCACCGCCGATCTCCCTCCCTCCTTCTCCAGTCAGCACGCAACCCCCAAAACCCCCCTTCTTCAAAGAACCGCCGCAACAAACCCTAGCCGCCAACGTCCAGTGCACCACCGCTAGCTCGAGCCGGCCTCCGCCTCCTCCCTTGCGCCCGCCGCCAGCCCTAGCCTCCTGCTCACCTCCGACCTCCTAAGCGACGCTCCTCAGGAACCCCCCTCGTCTCCTCTTAAATCCGATGTCCTGAAGATCCCCTCCCTCTTCATAAAGCAAAATGTGAGTTTTTATTTCTTTTTATTTAGTTCAATCAATTTATTAAATCAGTTTTTATAGAAAAGCTTGATTTTTAGAAGTAGAAAAACTTGACTTTTATAAGAAGAAAAGCTATGATTCTTATCACAAAAAAGATTAGATTTTTAGCTATGAAAGGTAGGATTTTTAATGATGTAAAAATTGGATTTTTATTTATGAAATAGCGAAGTAAAGGTATGATTTTTATGCGTATGAATCTGAAGTAAAAATTCGATTTTTATATATTGAATAGCATAGTAAAAATGAGATTTTTATATATTGAACATCGTAGTAAAAATTCGATTTTTAAATATATGAAGTGATATAAAAATATGATTTTTTAAATGGAAAGTGAATAAATAAAAATGTGATTTTTATTTCAAAGACAACAAAATATAAAAATGTGTGATTTTTATATATGTAGTGGCTACGGGCAAAGAAGATAGCGAAGATGCGATAGCAATGAAGATTTCTATCAGTGAAGAGCCGTGAAGTTAGGATAGCTTTCGGTGAGAACTTCTCACCTTTCAATTTAAATTTTCTAGTTATATATATATACTAGGATGTAGACGGTGTTTAGTAGCACCCGACACCCGTCATCCACAGACCATGGATGGCTTGTTTGTTAAATTGTTTGATTGTGTAGTTGGTTAGGTTATTGGTTTGAATTGAATTATTTGGTGAATTGAAATTGATTTGATTGATGTGTGAATGGCGTGGGCCTTCACTAGACCAGGGATAAGGCTAGGCCTCGTCCCGTTTCTAGTATCGTGCCGTTATGCCGCCGAAATTTTCTAAAATATGTTAGAAAAATAAAAGTAATCATTTATTGAATAAATAAACTGAATAGAAATTCATATGTTGAAATAAAATGTTTTATCGTTAAAAATATAATTTTTAACGTGAAGTGAATAAAATAAAATATTCATTTACAAACCGGACGGTTTGTTTATGTACACTGATTTGACTGACATTGATTGGGACGATAAATTTCACACATCGCCCAACTGCACGAATAAAATATGTGTTTGATTGTTTGAAACCCCACACGGGTGTTGGGATGAAATATGAATTCCACTCATCCTGATTAATTAAATATGTCGATCGATTGATTGACAGGCTGTATAAGCGTTAGATATCTATATTTGATGCTTATACAGTGTAGTGCACTTTGGTTGATGGTTGATCCTTTTTCAATGTTATTATATACATGTGTTGTATGAAAATCCATATAATTAATTTTATATGGTGATTGATTGGGCCTCATTCCAATTTAGAAGATAAAGAATAATATAAAGTAAAGGTTCATGTGTTGACTGTACTCATCCGTTGAGATTAGTCATGTGTTGAACGAAATATTTTAATAATAAAATTTACATCTTTATCAATATAAAATAAAGGTTCATGTGTTGACAGTTTCATCCATTGAGATTGGTCATGTGTTGAACGAAATATTTTTATAATAAAATTTGTATCTTTATCAATATAAAATAAAGGTTCATGTGTTGACTGTACTCATCCGTTGAGATTAGTCATGTGTTGAACGAAATAATTTAACAAAAATAGTCACACGTGGACGGTACTCATTCATTGAGATTAGTCGTGTGTTGACAAATAGAAATATTTGAAATAGAATATTTGAAATAGAATATTTGAAAATAGAAATATATGAAGCCGTGTTGATTAGATTGACGCCATTTTGACGTAAAAGATATTTATATCGATTCTATTCATTTTAAATTGAATATATAACGATTTCGAAATGAATTGAATATATAACGATTTTGAAATGAATTGAATATATAACGATTTCGAAATGAATTGAATATATAACGATTTCGAAATGAATTGAATATATAACGATTTCGAAATGAATTGAATATATAACGATTTCGAAATGAATTGAATATATAACGATTTCGAAATGAATTGAATATATAACGATTTCGAAATGAATTGAATATATAACGATTTCGAAATGAATTGAATATATAACGATTTCGAAATGAATTGAATATATAACGATTTCGAAATGAATTGAATATATAACGATTTCGAAATGAATTGAATATATAACGATTTCGAAATGAATTGAATATATAACGATTTCGAAATGAATTGAATATATAACGATTTCGAAATGAGTTGAATATATAACGATTTCGAAATGAATTGAATATATAACGATTTCGAAATGAATTGAATATATAACGATTTCGAAATGAATTGAATATATAACGATTTCGATTTGAGTTGAATATAAAATGATTTCGAATTGAATGGAATAGAAAACCAATTTGATTTCAATTGAATATATAATGAATTTGATTCAAATAGAAAACGAAACGAATTTGATTTGAATAGAAAATGAATTTGAATCGAATATAAAACCAATTTAAATCGATAGCAAAGTGAAATGAATTCAAATTGAATTGAAATTTGAATTGAATAGAAATGAATTTTAAAACGAATTTATAAAGAAGAATTCAATTTTGATTTGAATTGAAATGGAAGTTGAAATTGCTTTTGAAACGAATTTAAACTATTTATATAATTCGTTTCAAATAGAAATCGACGAAATATATATTATATATATTATATATATATAATATAATGGCCTGAATAGAACGCGCCGCGCCGTGGTAGTTCGTGAATTTCGACCATTTATTTCAAACGGACATTACGGGAGATCCGACCGTCGGATTCTCCTAAAACCGGAACCGTTGGGTTCGTATCGAAAAGAGCTTTCTAACGAATATTAGAAATTCAAAATCTAGCGGTTGGATTTGGAGATACGTCCAAATCAAATTCGAAAAAGGTCGCTGTAAGTGCAGTTCGATGGCCATTGTTGGAAATCGACTGTACGGGCCTTGATAAAATTATTAAAAATAGTAATAATTTGTGTAAAATCATAAGGAATGGTTTGGGAAAAATTGGGGTGAAAAACTCCACATTTGAAAAGATAAAAATAGATTTTTATCGAAATGAACTAGTTTGAACTCAATTTAAAACCCAGGTTTTTATTTTTAAATAAATGAATTAGATTTAAAAAGGGGTTTTAAATAATCGGAATTTCTAATATATTTGATTGGATTTGAAATGGGTTTATCGTGAACTGTGTTTTAAATAACACTAGTTCTTTAACCCGATAATAAATAGAATGTGATTTGGGTTTATCGTGAACTGTGTTTTAAATAACACCTAGTTCTTTAACCCAGTAAAAGAAGTTTTAACGAATCTGCAATTAGATTGAAATGTGAATTCGTAATCTAAATTTCCAAATTTAGAAAATGAACGAGAATGGAGTATTACCAGTTTTGCTCCAAAGCGATAGTTAAATCTTTAATTAGATTTGAACGTGAAATGGTAATTAATTTTACCGGTGACACCACGGTGTTAGATATGGAGTATTACCAGTTTTGCTTCATGGGATGAATAGGTTGGGATTGGGAAATAAAATAAATAATTACTTCGTTACGGTTCGCTAATCTCGACTAGTTGGAAAAACCATAATTTGGTTTTAAATGGCATCCAAAGGAAGATTACAGGAAAATTTTTAAAGAATTTATCTTGGATAAAATAAATGGGAACCTTTCCCTAAGAATGTGGAATTTAGAAACTAGCTGTAGGTTGGCTAAGAAGAATGGTTTCCTGGGTATTAATCTGATGTTGGTTTCGGCCTTCGGGATTAATATTTGGGAAATTGTTCTCTTGCTAATTTGCGGTTAGTGACTAATGAATTGGAATGAGGCGTATGTTGTGTTTGTGTAACATTTGTTTTTTTATATACGCGGGTTGTTCGGAAAGTCCGGGTTTACACCCATTCTGAATAACCGATTCGACGATATGTCGAAGATGAAGACGGTGGTTGAAGACCGGAAGTCTTCACATCGTTTGGATAATTACTGACGATCCTGATTGGGCTGTACACCCAAGAGGATGAAAATAGTTGGTGGTCGTCCAGACGTACTTGGAGATGGATGGATATGCGAGGAAAGTGCCTCCGGTTTCGTTCAGACCCAGAACGGACTTGTAAATGGATTGTGTGTCTGACATTGGATTTTATTCTGTGTTGATTGATTTCTATTAAATATACATCTGTTTGGCGGCGGAGAATTTATTCTTTTGCTTAACGCCCTTCTCTGAGACGTACGAGCTCAGAGGTTGTATATCGATGGACATCAGTCGCATGGCATGAATTGCCTGTGTGGCACGCTAAGATGCAATGATCAAGGCTTCTGTTGAAAAGCAAAGTCTTGTGGTTGATGATCAAAGCATGGCCTTTGTGGCGTAGCTTTGTGTATAGCGTGAATTCGCGAGCCTCAAACCTCGGTATGAGTTAAAAACGGGATACGGACTGCAGGGAGAGCACGACGTTTCTTTCTAGCTTTGGTGGTGTCAGTGACTTACCAGCCCTGACATATATATACTTTTCACCTTTGTGGTTGTTGGATGAGGCGCCTCGATTATAGGTCTGTAAGGACCGGGAAACGTGTGTTCAGGAATACTAATCCTCTAACGTAAGTAAGGACCGGCCCTGAAGCATCCAGGGGTTACCCAGTGTGCGTAGTCCTGAGGCATTTGCTAGAGTGTCTCGAACGCGGAGAGGAGCTTGCCCCTTTCCTCGACTCATGACGGAAATCCAATTTCCAATACGTGTATCGCGGTTTTAATTGTAGAACTAGTATGGCGACATGATATATGGTACCCATGCCGTCTATGATTTATATTTATGATTGAAATTGTTTTGACACTATACACTTATTATAGTATCAAATGATTTGTTTTAAACGTACCAAGCATGTTTGGCTATTATAAGGGAAAACCCTATCCTCCGGCTTGCGTTGCATTGTGTGATGGGACCTGGGTCTTATAATAGCTTCATTTTTCGAAAAAGCATTGCGTTGTTTATCCTATGCACTGGTATTCTTGGGAGGAAACCCGTTCCGTGTTATACGGCGTGGTCCCTTGAATTACTCTCTTTTAAAGTAAAGTTTTAAATAACTGTTTTAGTTCTCACACCAGTCACATGACTGACCTGGAGTTTATTGTTTTAACCTAAACTCTGGGTGCCCCTATTTTCCGCACGGGCAGCTAGTAGTTTTGGTTTTGCAGATTTATATTCTCAGGATCCTGGTTTACAGCTGGAATGGTATCCGAAAAGCTCTGTATCCGTATATCACCTTCAGTTGTGTTTTGTATTATTTTCCGCTGCTATGTAATTGATTGTAACCTCTGATATTTATCATATGTAATTTATTCAATTATACTCTGTATATTCTTGTATTCTGATGGAATTGTTGTAATAGCAATGAAATGTTCTTCCGTATGCGTTCTGATTTGTCCTGTTCTCAAACGATCAGGGGTTTCGAACGGTCTAGATCGGTTTAACGACTGATTCGGATCGAGCGAAATTCCAGGCCGTCACATTTGGTATCGGAGCTTTGGTTTACAGAGCTCGAGAACAAGACACATTAGAACCATACGAAAGAATTCATCAGATATTGGATTAGTAATATCCAATTAGAATTACTCGTTAGAGATAGGATCAGTAGTATCCTAGAACGAGTGTGAAGAGTATATTTTTCAATTAAAAACCATTTTGTTTTGAAAATTTAAACCATTTTATACGTATTTGATTATTTATTTATTTTGAATATGGACAATCGAGTATATAAAGATTTTGCATATACGCGTCATGAACGTATATTCGAAGTTTTAATATATTGGATAGATATAGAATCATACTCTAGTGGCCCGAAGATGATTCTGATGATTGACTAGTCGTCATTAGTATTCATGTTCGAGTAACGAAGGTGTGATTTTCTATATATTTCCATTAGGCTGGTGTGAGGACCAAAACTTATATAGTTAGAACACATTGTTGTGAATTGGCATCAAAAACATATTTTTTTGTATATGTATCAAAATTATGAATTTGAAAACTCTAATCCACTAATTGATTGATGTTTGTGTTGTTTGCCTATTTGTTTGCTAATTTTGAACCATTTAGCCTAAATTGTATCACATATTGACTTATATTGAAAATTGGTCGCATTTGCTTGCATATACATATACTTACATTGAACAGGTCATAGCAAGGAGGCTAGAGCCAGAGAATAAAATTTGTTTGCCCGACAAATAGGTACATGTTTACTACATAATTTACTGTTTTGTTTGGGTGATGATGATTTTATGAGCCTATTGGCTTTTTCTTTTTCTTTTTGAGATCTGAAGGACCGGGGAAGCTATTTGAAATTCCCCGATGCTCCCGGTGCAGGGGAGGTTATGGCGAAATTTTTCGAAAATTTAGGGTGTTAGCCAAATTTTTGAAAATTTGAAAATTCTCAGAAACTGAAAAGTTGGAGAATGGAAGCCAGACCAAACGTAGAGTTAAATAATCAAACCACTTTCGACTTTGTTCCTTTTCGGGGACGAAAAGTTTTAAGTGGGGGAGATTGTAATAACCCGGAAAATCTGGGCCAGTTTAAAATTTTTATTTTGGCAATTTTAGCGAATTTTGAATATTTAAAATGAATTATTTTAAATAATATCGACGAGAAATTTATTTTGAATATAATTCGACGTATATATTATATACGTCGTCGTTAGAATATAAATAATTATATATAATTATAAATAGAATTGAAAATGGCGCGGTAGTTCGATAATTCGATTTCAAACTTCAATTGAATGTACCGGGTGCAAAACAATCCGGATTTTAGTGAAACCAAAAACATTAGGATCTAATTGGTGATATCTTTCCAACAAATCCGACAAATCCGCATTTCATAGCGGGAATCAAAAGATGTGTCCAGTTGAAAATTCGGAATAGTCGCTATGGAATTCAGGCCCTTAAAAATGGACATTTTGCAAACGACCTCGGATTTCGACGAAACCACTTTTGTTGGGTCCATGATGTCGAATTATTGCTAGATTCCAAATTTCATAATTTTTCGAATCAATATGTGAGCGTGGCAAAGGAAAATGCGTTTGACCAGTTTCAGTTGATTTTAATCGACTGGAAATTGGCCATTTTTCTAACGGTCTCAGAATTCGACGAAACTAGTTTTGTTAGGACCGTATCGTCAATACGAAGCTAGAAAATATTTTTCTGCAATTTTTAGTGTTAGTATGTGACCCCGGTAATTTGAAATGTACGTTTAAAATCCAATATAGTGATTTAAATGTAAATTCAATGGAAACTGATGCAAACAGTCGAATTGGCCTACGTGGCATATCCCATTGTGTTTGGAATGGGGGTATTACGCTAGGGACGACAGTCGGCGGGTTCAAATCTGAGTTGAAACGAAAAGTCAACATTAAGGTTTTAAAGGAAAAAAAATATAATTATTATATATATATTTACATAACCCCCCCTCCAAATCATTATTTCAGAAAAAAAAACCACCGAAACCCCGTCGCCCCCCACCACGTCGCAGCCGCCACCGCCTTTCCCCTCCCCAGCTCCCCCTTCCACCGCCGATCTCCCTCCCTCCTTCTCCAGTCAGCACGCAACCCCCAAAACCCCCCTTCTTCAAAGAACCGCCGCAACAAACCCTAGCCGCCAACGTCCAGTGCACCACCGCGAGCTCGAGCCGGCCTCCGCCTCCTCCCTTGCGCCCGCCGCCAGCCCTAGCCTCCTGCTCACCTCCGACCTCCTAAGCGACGCTCCTCAGGAACCCCCCTCGTCTCCTCTTAAATCCGACGTCCTGAAGATCCCCTCCCTCTTCATAAAGCAAAATGTGAGTTTTTATTTCTTTTTATTTAGTTCAATCAATTTATTAAATCAGTTTTTATAGAAAAGCTTGATTTTTAGAAGTAGAAAAACTTGACTTTTATAAGAAGAAAAGCTATGATTCTTATCACAGAAAAGATTAGATTTTTAGCTATGAAAGGTAGGATTTTTAATGATGTAAAAATTGGATTTTTATTTATGAAATAGCGAAGTAAAGGTATGATTTTTATGCGTATGAATCTGAAGTAAAAATTCGATTTTTATATATTGAATAGCATAGTAAAAATGAGATTTTTATATATTGAACATCGTAGTAAAAATTCGATTTTTAAATATATGAAGTGATATAAAAATATGATTTTTTAAATGGAAAGTGAATAAATAAAAATGTGATTTTTATTTCAAAGACAACAAAATATAAAAATGTGTGATTTTTATATATGTAGTGGCTACGGGCAAAGAAGATAGCGAAGATGCGATAGCAATGAAGATTTCTATCAGTGAAGAGCCGTGAAGTTAGGATAGCTTTCGGTGAGAACTTCTCACCTTTCAATTTAAATTTTCTAGTTATATATATATACTAGGATGTAGACGGTGTTTAGTAGCACCCGACACCCGTCATCCACAGACCATGGATGGCTTGTTTGTTAAATTGTTTGATTGTGTAGTTGGTTAGGTTATTGGTTTGAATTGAATTATTTGGTGAATTGAAATTGATTTGATTGATGTGTGAATGGCGTGGGCCTTCACTAGACCGGGGATAAGGCTAGGCCTCGTCCCGTTTCTCGTATCGTGCCGTTATGCCGCCGAAATTTTCTAAAATATGTTAGAAAAATAAAAGTAATCATTTATTGAATAAATAAACTGAATAGAAATTCATATGTTGAAATAAAATGTTTTATCGTTAAAAATATAATTTTTAACGTGAAGTGAATAAAATAAAATATTCATTTACAAACCGGACGGTTTGTTTATGTACACTGATTTGACTGACATTGATTGGGACGATAAATTTCACACATCGCCCAACTGCACGAATAAAATCTGTGTTTGATTGTTTGAAACCCCACACGGGTGTTGGGATGAAATATGAATTCCACTCATCCTGATTAATTAAATATGTCGATCGATTGATTGACAGGCTGTATAAGCGTTAGATATCTATATTTGATGCTTATACAGTGTAGTGCACTTTGGTTGATGGTTGATCCTTTTTCAATGTTATTATATACATGTGTTGTATGAAAATCCATATAATTAATTTTATATGGTGATTGATTGGGCCTCATTCCAATTTAGAAGATAAAGAATAATATAAAGTAAAGGTTCATGTGTTGACTGTACTCATCCGTTGAGATTAGTCATGTGTTGAACGAAATATTTTAATAATAAAATTTAGATCTTTATCAATATAAAATAAAGGTTCATGTGTTGACAGTTTCATCCATTGAGATTGGTCATGTGTTGAACGAAATATTTTTATAATAAAATTTGTATCTTTATCAATATAAAATAAAGGTTCATGTGTTGACTGTACTCATCCGTTGAGATTAGTCATGTGTTGAACGAAATAATTTAACAAAAATAGTCACACGTGGACGGTACTCATTCATTGAGATTAGTCGTGTGTTGACAAATAGAAATATTTGAAATAGAATATTTGAAAATAGAAATATATGAAGCCGTGTTGATTAGATTGACGCCATTTTGACGTAAAAGATATTTATATCGATTCTATTCATTTTAAATTGAATATATAACGATTTCGAAATGAATTGAATATATAACGATTTCGAAATGAATTGAATATATAACGATTTCGAAATGAATTGAATATATAACGATTTCGAAATGAATTGAATATATAACGATTTCGAAATGAATTGAATATATAACGATTTCGAAATGAATTGAATATATAACGATTTCGAAATGAATTGAATATATAACGATTTCGAAATGAATTGAATATATAACGATTTCGAAATGAATTGAATATATAACGATTTCGAAATGAATTGAATATATAACGATTTCGAAATGAATTGAATATATAACGATTTCGAAATGAATTGAATATATAACGATTTCGAAATGAGTTGAATATATAACGATTTCGAAATGAATTGAATATATAACGATTTCGAAATGAATTGAATATATAACGATTTCGAAATGAATTGAATATATAACGATTTCGATTTGAGTTGAATATAAAACGATTTCGAATTGAATGGAATAGAAAACCAATTTGATTTCAATTGAATATATAATGAATTTGATTCAAATAGAAAACGAAACGAATTTGATTTGAATAGAAAATGAATTTGAATAGAAAATGAATTTGAATCGAATATAAAACCAATTTAAATCGATAGCAAAGTGAAATGAATTCAAATTGAAATTTGAATTGAATAGAAATGAATTTTAAAACGAATTTATAAAGAAGAATTCAATTTTGATTTGAATTGAAATGGAAGTTGAAATTGCTTTTGAAACGAATTTAAACTATTTATATAATTCGTTTCAAATAGAAATCGCCGAAATATATATTATATATATTATATATATAATATAATGGCCTGAATAGAACGCGCCGCGCCGCGGTAGTTCGTGAATTTCGACTATTTATTTCAAACGGACATTACGGGAGATCCGACCGTCGGATTCTCCTAAAACCGGAACCGTTGGGTTCGTATCGAAAAGAGCTTTCTAACGAATATTAGAAATTCAAAATCTAACGGTTGGATTTGGAGATACGTCCAAATCAAATTCGAAAAAGGTCGCTGTAAGTGCAGTTCGATGGCCATTGTTGGAAATCGACTGTACGGGCCTTGATAAAATTATTAAAAATAGTAATAATTTGTGTAAAATCATAAGGAATGGTTTGGGAAAAATTGGGGTGAAAAACTCCACATTTGAAAAGATAAAAATAGATTTTTATCGAAATGAACTAGTTTGAACTCAATTTAAAACCCAGGTTTTTATTTTTAAATAAATGAATTAGATTTAAAAAGGGGTTTTAAATAATCGGAATTTCTAATATATTTGATTGGATTTGAAATGGGTTTATCGTGAACTGTGTTTTAAATAACACTAGTTCTTTAACCCGATAATAAATAGAATGTGATTTGGGTTTATCGTGAACTGTGTTTTAAATAACACCTAGTTCTTTAACCCAGTAAAAGGAGTTTTAACGAATCTGCAATTAGATTGAAATGTGAATTGGTAATCTAAATTTCCAAATTTAGAAAATGAACGAGAATGGAGTATTACCAGTTTTGCTCCAAAGCGATAGTTAAATCTTTAATTAGATTTGAACGTGAAATGGTAATTAATTTTACCGGTGACACCACGGTGTTAGATATGGAGTATTACCAGTTTTGCTTCATGGGATGAATAGGTTGGGATTGGGAAATAAAATAAATAATTACTTCGTTACGGTTCGCTAATCTCGACTAGTTGGAAAAACCATAATTTGGTTTTAAATGGCATCCAAAGGAAGATTACAGGAAAATTTTTAAAGAATTTATCTTGGATAAAATAAATGGGAACCTTTCCCTAAGAATGTGGAATTTAGAAACTAGCTGTAGGTTGGCTAAGAAGAATGGTTTCCTGGGTATTAATCTGATGTTGGTTTCGGCCTTCGGGGTTAATATTTGGGAAATTGTTCTCTTGCTAATTTGCGGTTAGTGACTAATGAATTGGAATGAGGCGTATGTTGTGTTTGTGTAACATTTGTTTTTTTATATACGCGGGTTGTTCGGAAAGTCCGGGTTTACACCCATTCTGAATAACCGATTCGACGATATGTCGAAGATGAAGACGGTGGTTGAAGACCGGAAGTCTTCACATCGTTTGGATAATTACTGACGATCCTGATTGGGCTGTACACCCAAGAGGATGGAAATAGTTGGTGGTCGTCCAGACGTACTTGGAGATGGATGGCTATGCGAGGAAAGTGCCTCCGGTTTCTTTCAGACCCAGAACGGATTTGTAAATGGATTGTGTGTCTGACATTGGATTTTATTCTGTGTTGATTGATTTCTATTAAATATACATCTGTTTGGCGGCGGAGAATTTATTCTTTTGCTTAACGCCCTTCTCTGAGACGTACGAGCTCAGAGGTTGTATATCGATGGACATCAGTCGCATGGCATGAATTGCCTGTGTGGCACGCTAAGATGCAATGATCAAGGCTTCTGTTGAAAAGCAAAGTCTTGTGGTTGATGATCAAAGCATGGCCTTTGTGGCGTAGCTTTGTGTATAGCGTGAATTCGCGAGCCTCACACCTCGGTATGAGTTAAAAACGGGATACGGACTGCAGGGAGAGCACGACGTTTCTTTCTAGCTTTGGTGGTGTCAGTGACTTACCAGCCCTGACATATATATACTTTTCACCTTTGTGGTTGTTGGATGAGGCGCCTCGATTATAGGTCTGTAAGGACCGGGAAACGTGTGTTCAGGAATACTAATCCTCTAACGTAAGTAAGGACCGGCCCTGAAGCATCCAGGGGTTACCCAGTGTGCGTAGTCCTGAGGCATTTGCTAGAGTGTCTCGAACGCGGAGAGGAGCTTGCCCCTTTCCTCGACTCATGACGGAAATCCAATTTCCAATACTTGTATCGCGGTTTTAATTGTAGAACTAGTATGGCGACATGATATATGGTACCCATGCCGTCTATGATTTATATTTATGATTGAAATTGTTTTGACACTATACACTTATTATAGTATCAAATGATTTGTTTTAAACGTACCAAGCATGTTTGGCTATTATAAGGGAAAACCCTATCCTCCGGCTTGCGTTGCATTGTGTGATGGGACCTGGGTCTTATAATAGCTTCATTTTTCGAAAAAGCATTGCGTTGTTTATCCTATGCACTGGTATTCTTGGGAGGAAACCCGTTCCGTGTTATACGGCGTGGTCCCTTGAATTACTCTCTTTTAAAGTAAAGTTTTAAATAACTGTTTTAGTTCTCACACCAGTCACATGACTGACCTGGAGTTTATTGTTTTAACCTAAACTCTGGGTGCCCCTATTTTCCGCACGGGCAGCTAGTAGTTTTGGTTTTGCAGATTTATATTCTCAGGATCCTGGTTTACAGCTGGAATGGTATCCGGAAAGCTCTGTATCCGTATATCACCTTTAGTTGTGTTTTGTATTATTTTCCGCTGCTATGTAATTGATTGTAACCTCTGATATTTATCATATGTAATTTATTCAATTATACTCTGTATATTCTTGTATTCTGATGGAATTGTTGTAATAGCAATGAAATGTTCTTCCGTATGCGTTCTGATTTGTCCTGTTCTCAAACGATCAGGGGTTTCGAACGGTCTAGATCGGTTTAACGACTGATTCGGATCGAGCGAAATTCCAGGCCATCACATATACAATTCTATTTTTAACATGACAAATAAAAAGGAATATTTTTATTTGCATACAATTCTATTTTTAACATGACAAATAAAAAGGAATATTTTTATTTGTATACAATTTCTAATTTCAACATGACAAATAAAAAGGAATATTTTTATTTGAATACAATTCTATTTTTAACATGAAAAATAAAAAGAAATATTTTTATTTGCATACAATTCTATTTTTAACATGACAAATAAAAAGAATTTTTTTTATTTGTACACAATTTCTATTTTTAACATGACAAATAAAAAAATTTATTTGACAACAATTCTATTTTCAACATGACAAATAAAAAGAAATATTTTTATTTGACAACAATTTCTATTTATTCCAATATATTCAATTAAATCAACAGATCACCACAAACAGCATCAACCAATTCAAATCAAATCGCGTACAATACCCAACTGAATTTAACAGCATATATGTAAGAATTTCTCATTGCGATAATAATTAATTAATTTTAATTATTTAAATAAGAAATCTCACTGTATAAATTATAAATAGATATTTATAATTTAACTCTATATATTTTTCAGTTATGAAAATAAATAAATAACTGAGCAGAATTTTTAGTGAGGAGTTCTCACCTTTGGTTTCCACTCCGTCAGTTTTTAATTATGAATTCCAGTTCTGTTTGGATTCGAATTTATCTGAAACTTTTATGAGTTCGGTTTCTGTGCTAGTCAATTTCATTGCGTAGCTCTCGAATTGATGGTCCCCACGCAATCAATCTCGTCGAATTCTGATAAGAAACGAACAAGTTATCACCATTTAAACACTTGAATAATTAGATAAGATATTTGTTTAATAATTAATAATGTTAATACATCTAAAAATCATGGCCATAGGTTTTATTGCGTCTTATTCTTACTGATGCCGCCAGTTCTTTGAACCCGTCCACAAACCATTAGGGTTTCCAAACCGTGATACATACAACACGCCAGACCTCCATCGAAGTTGACCACGTCGAAGACCTCGCCTTGCCCCCTCTACGCCGGCCACCTGGAACAGCTTGATGGGATCCCTGCTTCGGAAAATGCATGTGAACGCGCTGCTTTTGGAGGCCAAAATCTCCTAGTCTACGACCTTAAAACTGATCATCACCTTATGGAATCATAGATTCAACATCACTCTACCATTTTTGCTTAGACAACTTCTAATTTGCTATGGATTTGGAGTAAAAGAGAAAGGAAGATCTGAACGATAACGGCCATTGATAGAAAGGGAACGACGGCTATGTATTCTGAATTAGGGTTTTAGTTTATACTATATTTATAATAAAATATTATTAAATTCTCTAATTTGCAAAAAAAACCGTTAATTCCTAATAACTTCAAATCTAGCCCAACGAATGTTGCTCATAGCCAAATACCCCTATTCTGGACACAATGGGTCAGGCCTCATCATCCCATTCGATCGTTTCAGTCCACTTTTCTTCAAATTAAAATATAAAACATTCAATATTTAATTTGATCATGCATTTTAATTTACAGGGGCCACATACTGACTCCAAAAATTCTCGAAAAACAAATCTAGCTATGTTTTGACGATATAGCCTTGACATAATTAATTTCATCAAATTTGGAGACCGTTTGAAAAATGGCCTTTTTCCGGTCGATCCAATTTGACTGAAATTGACCAAATACATTTTCTTCTGCCACACCCACATATTAATTCCAAAAATTATGAAAATTTAAACCTAGCAATAATTTGACATTCCGGATCCAACAAAAGTGGTTTCGTCGAAAACAAAGGTCGTCTGTAAAATGGCTATTTTTAAGGGCTATATAATATATTAATATATATAAATTCTATAGCGACTTTTCTAAATTTTAAACTCGACATAACTTTCTATTTATATTATGAAATCTCAGTTTCTTACATTCGTTAGAAAGATATTATTAAGCAGATTCAAATATTTCTTATTTCATCCAATTCTGACTTATAATGAATTCTGAACAGTCAATTGAAATTAGAAATCGATTTTTCAAACTGCCGAGCCATTTAAGGCTCGTTTTATAATTAAAATGAATTTATATTTTCCAACTTCGATTTAAATGAATTTTTAGTCGTTATTATTTGAAATAAATTATTTTAAATATTCAAAATTCACTAAAATTACTAAAATAATTTTTTTAGATTGGTTCAGAATTTCTGGGTTGTTACAGCCGGGTTACCCCTTAACTGGGTAACTTAGAGCATGCCTGAGTATATCACTTCCCTGTTGTTACCAACCTTTAAACCGAGCGCTCGCAACATCAACATCCATATAAATAGAAGTTATCCACATAGGTTAATACCTGGGCTCCATACCATAGTACACCTTTTATCAAGAAGGAAATGACTACCCTTAACCTCGCTGCATCTTTCCTATTTTAGCCATTTACCGGGTTGTGAGGCTTGCCAAGGTCATGATATACACAAAGCTATGCTTAAATAAGCCATGCTTTGATGATACATAGCTCATCATATAACTTAAGTATGTCACATTGTCCATTCACAATGCATCACTGATTTCTATCAGTATATAACCTCTAAGCTCATACGTCTTAGAGAAGGGTGTTAAGCAAGAGAATAAATTCTCCGCCACCAAGAAAATATATATTTAACAGAGAACAGTACTACGTAGTCAATTACAATGTCATACACACAATCCATACAATTCTGTTCTGGGTCTGAACAAAACACTAATCCGAAAATCTCCAAATATAATCAAACCTCTTGCCACTTATAACCTCGTAGGGTGGCCTACCCAACCGATATATCAGCAATCAATCCAAATAATTCAAAGAATTTCGGTCTTCATTCGTCATTTTCCAAGTCTTGAATTGCTCCATAACGTCGTATTATTACTTGGAATGGTTTTCGAACATATGTTCGATCCCGGCCTTTCCAAATAATAAGCGCAATTTAAAACACAGTTATGGAACACACAGGCTTTCTACCAATCTCCTTCCATCTTGAATTTTGTTAAATTAAACTTCTTCATTCTCAAATTATAACAAAATCCATATTTAACCTTTCTCTTTAAAAACACATCCCTTAAATCAAAGATAATTTAGCCTCAAAGCCTTAATTAATTTTCCATTTGATAATTCGTTATCAAAAACCAAGTTTCCTTTGAAAAGCCTTACACTACATTTCAACCCTAGTTTCCAATTAAATTGGTTTCCGAACATTCAATTCTGTAATCTTAACTAAAAGATTATACTTCCTTCCCAATTCCTTATTTTTAATTTCCTCAAATCAAAGATTTGGTTAAATCCCCAAATTACGATATGAATTTCCATCTCATTGGGTTTCAAGAATGATACTATTGAAGATATGATTCACGATAAAACCTAATCAATCGATATTGAACATAAGTTACACAGAAATTGTATCTACTTATATTCGATATCAATTCTCATAATCATTGAATATTATAAGTGGAATAACGATATAATAATAATATCTTCCAAATTCCTCAAATATTATACGTTTACACCACATAATTTCATATCCAATATCTGAAGATTAATCTATCCAACTTATCCCAATCAACTTAGGAAACTCGTATCTTAATTAAAAGATTTATTCAACTTTTTTACATTAGTTATGGATAGAAATTTCATTAACTTATCCTCAATATTAATCTCTGTATCCAACTCACACTATAAGCGGAATAATGGTGAACTTCCTTTTAAATTCCTCAAATAGTAAGAGTCGTCATCTACTAAATTAATATCAAACATCGGAAGATTTATCTCCAACCACATCCAAAAACTGAAAACCCGTTTTAATATTAAATAAATCAATTTAAATTCCATTTAAAATATTTCCAATACTTTTGAACCTTTGAAAACATTCCACAAATCATTTAAAATTGATTACTTATAGTTCGGAAATAGTTTGCGAGTTAAAAACTTAAAAATAGATTGTTTCCGAAGAAAGAGTTACCATAGTGTTTCAAAAGCGTTACAAAAGAGTTTTCTTAACTACTTCGAACAAAATATCATTTATCTTAGCCAAAACTTAAACTTTACAATTCAAAACACTATTACATAATTTATAATGATTTACAAAAAATTCCATATTTTAAAAACATTTAAAATAGCTGTTTATAGTTATGGTCGACAACTGCTCTTACAACGACCTTTTCCAAAACGGTTTTAAACATAACTTGAAAATTATAACCCAAATTTAAAATCCGCTCACTCTTTCGAAAGCTCTTGTTAATATAAATCAAATGTTTTTCATTTCTTGGAAATCTGATTTAGATTAAAAAAGTTATAAGCATTTACAGTTTGTAACTAAAATACGCAAAATGCCATTATGCGACAAGCTCTGTTTTGACCGAAATAAAAATTATTCTTCAGTACTTCAAAATACCTTAGAAAACCATTATATACTCATGTAATTCATTTAAAACCATTTAAATTAATTTATATTGACTTTCCAAATTAAATCCATCTTTTATTTTTTACTAATCAAATTCCAATTCTTTTCTAAATTCAAATAATTTTAAATTAACCATTCCATTCATCGGATCCGTTAGGGATAGCCAGGGAGAGCAGGAAACTATATTTTCCAAAACCAAGCCAAGACACTATCCTCTCTGTCATCCTAGAATGCTCCCATTTTTCTTTATTCATTTAAAGAACTTTATCCACATATATGAATTCATACATATGGTCTTTCCCAATTTTTAACCTTCAATTTCAATAATGATATTGTTTCTAATTACGAAGGAGATTTGCCGATTACCAATGTGATACCATAATTGTTGTGTCATATTGTGTGCAAAAACAACATCAACAACCATTATAAACATCCACAGAAACCATCATTAACATGATTAAATAATCGTAATTGTGCACAAGCGTTATAACACTAACGCTTAATAGTGTGTGTTCTAAACTACGCACCCATCATCCATCATAACAAACATCAACCGTCATTAACCACTAATAATCCATCACTATATTTAAATTATTCTAACTGCTAATTAAATATATTAACTGTGGTTAAAGAGTTCTCACCTAACAGCTTTCCAAATCTTCACGGTAGGCGAGCCTAGCTAAGCGAACCGTCGGACAGTATTTCGGCACAACGTCTTCTTCACCAAAATATATATAATATAATATACACTAATCTCTCTCTCTTTATATTATAAGAGGAGGAGGAGGATGAAGACGAACTTTGGCAAGGTGGTGATGGAAAAGAGGAAGACTTATGCCATGGATACCATGGCCATAAGCTTTAAGAAGAAGGTGGAAAGGAGGAAATGGAATGGAATGGTTAGAAAATAGAGAAAAGGCCTCCTTATATAGGAATGGAGAGTTAAGGAGGTAATGACACCTAAGGGGGCAAGTGGAAGGCATGCATGGAAGGAGGCATGCAAAAATACAAGTGTAAGGATACTTGTCTTAAGGAGAGAAAGTGAACTTTTGGTAGCATTTTCCCTTAATGTTATGAAAACTAAGGGCAACACTTAATTCTAATGCTACTAATTCATGTTATGGTTTGTCAAATCCGATCGAGATCAATAAACACAAACTTATTAATAATCATTCTCATTTATAATTCAAATAAAATTTATCATCTAACTTATCAAAATTATTAAATATTCTTAACCATACATATTTATGTCAAATTCAAATTTAAATTCAAATTTAAATTCAAATTAAGTAATAAAAACTTCAATGTTAAAAATTCTGGATCGTTACATATTGGTTTAGTAACAACCTTGGCTCTGTGGCATGACTCAATAGAGATTGGGTTAGTAATGTCCAAGATTGAGTTGATATATATATATATATATATATATATATATATATATATATATATATGAGTGCGTATTTGTAAACTTTATATAAAAATGTTTTGTATTGTGTTATTTGATCGGTTCAAGTGTTGAGAAGTGTTGAAATGGTAATGAACATGATATTGTTTTGTAAAGGTTAAATGAAATAATTTTACCCAAAATATATTTTTGTATACAAAAGAAATAATTTTCTCAAATTATTGAGATATTGGTGTGTTTTATGTGTTTGGTTGATTTGAATAAATTCAAATTGGATTAAGAATTTGAATTGGAACTTGATTGGGTTTAGTGAAATTAAATTAAGATGATATGGGAATATATTAAAATAAATTTGGAATTTGAAAATTAAATAGATAATAATTAAATAAAAATCAATCAGAGATCAATCAATTGATGTTCAAATGTGTTAAACCAATGTAATTATTAAATCGAACGTAAAATTAATTGATTTGATCAAGTTGATCGCTATGGATTGGGCACTAGATTGCTTGAATATAAATTCATCAACAACTTATAACAAAGCTGAATGAATTGGAAACTAAATTCCAGAATTATAAATTCAAAGGAAACCATATGAATAGGAACTAGGTAATTTAACCATGTATTTTAATATGAATTGGCGCTTCAGGTTTGATTTTGGGAATTGGTATTGTTATACTCGTGGTTAATGGAATATCATTTAAACATTTCATAAAATTGTTACTTATATGTTGAATTGAGTTGGGTATCGATGCCAAAAGGCCGTGAGAACTGATTTTTGTTGCGTAGATCGAAATAAATTGAGCAAGTATTCTCAGTAGCACTCGTAAAAGGTACGCCTACGCGATAATATAAATTTTGGTTTTTGGTTTTTGTTTTCCTACCATGTGGGTCGATGTATATATATTATTTGTTCCTGCGATATCGCATATGTCACTCCATACAGGGAAGACTCTGTCGAATTTTTCCGGGAATTTAAAGTGTTAATATATTTTTGATATTTTTTATTAACAATATTTAAATGGTTTTCAATTTAAATTAAAATAGGATTTTATAAAAGATCAATGGGTTGTATCGTCTTTCCTACCTTAGTAATTTCAGGGATGAAATTCTTTTAAGGGGGGAAGAATGTAATGTCCCGTATTTTCGGTAGTCGAATATTTAAATTATTTTATTATTTTAAGTATAATATTTAGAATATTAATGAATTTTAATATTTATTTCGTTATTTAAAAACTAAATTTTAACGTTAACTTATATATAATTTAAAACGAGCTCGAAATGGCACGACAGTTCATAATATTGAGTTTTGAACTTTAATTGAATATACAGGATCCGGTATAAGTCGAATTTCTATGAAACAAGAAACGTTTGAATCTTGTTGACTATAATTTTCATATAAAATAGAAAAATCCAGATTTCGTGTTATAGATTGTTAGTTATGTCCAATTCAAATTTTAAAATAGTCGCTATGAAATCGTTATCAAAATATAACGTTTATTTATTTATATAATAAGGTTTTAATATATAATTGGATATTATTTAACACGAAATGTTGATATCAAGTTGTATAATCCATACTGGTTTATATTTGAAACAATATGATAGTTTTACTTGGATAAATATGATAATAATAATTTATTATTATTTAATTAGATTATTTTGAAATTTTTATTTATATTTTATCGATAATATATAGGCCTCAGAAATAACTTTCTTTTCAAACAACCTCCGGTTTCAACGAAACAAGTTTTATTGGAATACGCATAGCCAGTTGTTACTAGATTTCCAATTTGGAGTCCAACGGAGTTGTTTTGCCATTAGACAAAATTTAAAGGTGAACCGATAAATTAAAATAACGTTGTTGTGCAAACGAAGTTCAATTTCAATAGGACTGGAATGTCAGGACGTAGCAGTGTATTATTTTTGTTGAGATTGGAGTCGGTATTTGACGGTGCCTATATTTGATGGTAGCATGGATAGTGATACAAACTTATAAGCTGGCATACAAACAAATAATATGTTAAAATCTTCCGACTGCATGCGAGCTAAACTTTTATTCCATGCACCATATTATATATATAAACTTTCCCGGCTTCATTTTCTTTTCGTGCGTCCCAAAACTTTTCTATTCCTTATGCCCAGATAATCTTGCCTTGCATCCCAATCCATTAGAAACCTTCAGCCCCACGTTTCGGAAAGGAAAGCTACATTGTTTTCCCTCTAGCTCTGTACGCCTAGGAACATGCACACTGTATCAACATTACTTGCCGGCCAAACCAATTTCATGGTGGCTAAACTACCTCGCTCTATATATACGCATACATTCTGACCAATCTTTTCTCCATCACACAACAAATACAACTTTCCTGCTTCAATTAAAAACACAAACTCCATTTCAAAATTTCAAAACCAAACTTCCCTACCAATATTTACATTGTGCTTCACCTTCTTCCTTTTGGTGTACAATTTCTTTCTCCTCTCTTTTAAATGAACCAAACCCTTTACTGTGTGTGGGATTTGTTTCGGTTGGACTGCGTTTTGGTGCTAGACGGGTCAGACCAGTAGAAGAGAGGGACGATACGATGATGTTGGGTGGCAAGGCGGACGTGATGTACAGGGTGGAGGGTGAATTCATGGGTTTAGTAGAGGAAAAAAAGGAAGACATGTCAGACCGGAGGACAGAGAGAAGGTGGCAGGCGAGAGCTTTTGTAAGAACCCGTAACTTCCCCGGTAAGGAAAGCCCGGATACTTTGAGGACAACACACACAAGAACGCAAACAGAAGAACATTTCATCGTATATTACAACAATTCCATCAGAATACAACAATATACAGAGTATTAACAAATAATATACATTTGATAATTATCAGAGGTTACAATACATTACCTAGCAGCGGAAAAATAATACAATACACAACTGAATGTAATACACGGATACAGAGCTTTCCGAGTATCGTTCCAACTGTAAACCAGGATCCTGTGAATATAAATCTGCAAAACCAAAACTGCTAGCTGCCCATGTCAAAATAAGGGCACCCAGAGTTTAGGTTAAAACAATAAACTCCAGGTCAGTCATGGGACTGGTGTGAGAACTAAAACAATTATTAATCTTTACTTTAAAGTTAGGTAAATCAAGGGACCACGCCGTGTAACACGGAACGGGTTTCCTCCCAAGAATACCAGTGCATAAAACAACAGCGCAATGCTAAATAGAGAACAATGAAGCTATTATAAGACCCAGGTCCCATCACACAATGCAACGCAAGCCGGAGGATAAGGTTTTTACCTTATAATAGCCAAGAATGCTTGGTACGTGAAATTTCATGTTTTATTATTACTGTAAGTGTATAGTGTCAAAACAATTTCAAATTATAAGTATCAATCATAGACGGCATAATTGCCCTATACCACTATGGCGCCATATATAGGTTATACAATCAAAACCGCAAAGTCACATATTGGAAGTTGGATTTCCATCTGTGAACCGAGGCAAAAGATAGTCCTCACCGAATTCGAGATGCTCTAGCCCGTGTCTCAAGATCAGAGCTCGAGTGACCCTTGGATCGTCAGGGCCGGTCCACCTATGTGGATTAAAATGCCTGAACACTGCGTTTGCCCACCCTTTGGGGTGTCAATGAGTCAACAAATGACTCCATCGGCTTCACATAGTCACCGATATATCCGAGGCGCCTCGCAACAGAAACAACCACATAAGTCAAACTCGTCAGGGCGTGTAAAACCACTGATGCCACTTCTAGCTAGAAAGAAACGCATGCCCTCCCTGTGGTCCTTCTCCCAATTCTGGTTCACAACCGGGGTGTGAAGTTCGCGAATCAACGCTACACAAAGCTATGCCACACAGGCCGTGCTTTGATCATCAACCACAAGACTTTGCTTTTCAACAAAAGCCTTGATCATTTGCCACTTAGGCATGCCACACAGGCAATTCACTCCATGCGATTGATATCCACCAATATATAACCTCTAAGCTCATATGTCTCAGAGAAGGGCGTTAAGCAAGAGAATAAATTCTCCGCCGCCAAACAGATATATATTTAATAGAAATCAATCACACAGAATAAAATCCAATGTTAGACACACAGTCCATTTACAAGTCCGCTCTGGGTCTAAACGAAACCGGAGGCACCTTGTACCTCGTATATCCATCGATCTCCAAGTACGTCTGGACCACTAACTGATTCCCTCCTCTTGGGTGTACGGCCCAATCAAGATCATCAGTAATCACCCAAACGATGTGAAGACCTCCGGTCTTCGACCACTGTCTTCATCCTCGACACAATGTCGAATCAGTTATTCAGAATGGGATAAACCCGGTCTTTCTAAATAACTCGCGTATATAATAAACAAGTGTTATACAAACACAACATACGCCTCAATCTAATCCATCAGTCACTAACCGTAAATTAGCAAGAGAATAATCCCCCAAACATTAACCCCGGAGGCCGAAACCAACATCAGATCAATACCCAGGAAACCATTCTTCTTAGCTAATCTACAATTAGTTTCTAAATTTCACATTCTTAGGGAAAGGTTCCCATTAATTTTATCAAAGATAAATTCTTTTAAATTTATTCTTTAATATTTCTTTGAATATCAAATCAAACTAGTCGGGATTAGCGAACCACACCGAAGTAATCATTTATTTTATTTTCCCAATCCCAACCTATTCATCCCATGAAGTAAAACTGGTAATACTTCATATCTAACACCACGGTGTTATCGGTAAATTCAATTACCATTTCACGTTCAAATCTAATTAAAGATTAACTATCGCCTGGAGCAAAACTGGTGATACTCCATTCTCGATCTTTTCAATCTAATTAAAGATTCATTAAAACTCCACTTAGTTTTAATCTTTAACTGGGTTAAAGAACCAATGTCATTTAAAAGACGGTTCGCGATAAAACCAAAATCACATTCCATTCTATCAGCCTTTGACTATAAAATAGCAAGTGAGCAATTCCCTAAGTATTAACCCCGAAGGCCGAAACCAACATCAGATCAATACCCAAGAAACCATTCACCGTAACTAATCTGAAACACCCCACCTCCGTTAGGGTCACTCTCAAAGGGAATGCCCTAATTTTGGTGGAGGTTTATAAGTATAAGTCACGGATATACAAGATAGATATAAGAACACATATTTGTAAACAGCGGATAAACAACAACTTTTATTTCATAAAAGCAAATACGTGTTACAACACATCACCATGATTGTCTTACATCCTTTCCAAAACATAACATAACACTTTCATAATCTGTCTTGATTACATTATTTAAAGAAGCATAAATAAAACATAGATAAACTGCAAAAGCCCCATAGTGGTTGTCCAAAGCCATAGTTCAAAACGAAAAGGTCCAAGCAATACATTTCTCCTCTTCAAGCTGGATGTTAAGGCTGGTCAAGCTGCAGTGTTCCCTCCCTGTGGACCTGGGGGGGGGGGAACGGAAGAAAAGAAGACGAAAGAAAAGTAGAGTCAGACATAAAGCCTGAGTAAGTCTAGGACTATTCTGTCTATGAATAAAGAACTGGGTATGATAAGTATAAACAAGAAGTGGGAAAGCACTATAAACTTGATTAAGTTGTCTAGGGTCGAATATACTATCGTTCCCCATGTTAATCTCTGAACCCATATAAACTAGTTCCCAACTGGCACCCCATAATCAGGGTGATGTGATCCATTCTATGATGATCGGCTCCTACTCGCATAGTTACATGTGTCTTACGGCCCCCGATGTTGTAGTTACCTATGCTGGTCCCACCATGGGGTGTATCAAGTCCCATGGTGGCGGCCCGACACAATCCTAGAATGCACAGGTATGCTACTGGTGTCCAGTGCCTTATTTTTCTGCGCCGGAGTGTGTGCACGCCCGCACCCCGTTAGAACCTACACTGCTACACCACCGCCGTCGATTTGACCTCTTACAATCAGCCCAGTAATCGTGCCCCACCCTGCCTAGTTTCAGGGTATCCTGATACACCTTCTAGGGTTACTGCTGAAAAGGGTCCCCCGTTACTAGGTTTTCTATCTCTAGCCAACATGCTAAGTTGGTTAAGTGTTTTCTAACCTAACCCCCACCAGTCCGTTTAGTTTAGCATGTTCCATTTTGATTATGTCTTTAGTTCACTTAATCCTAACAATCCTGACTCAGCCTTAATTGTCTTATTAAAGCCTTGACCTCTCATATTAGACAGGTATTGTTGTGGCTGCCTGTTGCCGGTTGGTTCCGGGCAGTCTTACGCCACAACTCAGTCTAACCTCGGGTCCTTATTGGGCTCCATGTTTAACCTCCCACATTGGATAGGTATTGTTGTGACTACTGGACAGCCGGGCGGTTCCGGGCAGGTTTACATCACAACTCAATCCAACCTCGGGTTAAACACATCGTATGTTCTACATTTACATATTTTGTCTTTCTTCTTTATTTTCTCATATGTAAATATTTGCGGCCCATTATTAAGTTAATGGTGTAAAGGTTACACCAATCATGGGCCCAACCCATACTTGAATTTGGGCCCTTCTACTTTATATTTTCATTTATTAATTAATTTGGCCCAACGCTATTTTCCCCCGTTTAATACGTTCGTTTATCATAATATATGTTGGGCTTAGGCTTTTAAGCCCAACTTAGCCATGAGAAAAAGGGGAGGCTTAAAGCGTGATTACATACACAAAAAGGGGAATGTGAACGCATGAACTTGCAATGTGACGTTGGAACTACAAAATAGAAACTGGTGTACTTGCATAGTAGTAACATATACTTTGGTCATAAAGCATAAGTGACATGAATCAAACCATGTAAACTTGTAGTTAAGTTAAGAATATCACTATTGACACATAAGCTTAACTACAACATGAACCTATATTTTTATACAGGCATAATGTCAAACATAAGCAAGTCATGTTCATAAGATTACTACATGTTTACAAAGGTGCTTACTTTTGTTATTAATACAAAAGTATAATTCAACTAGAATTAATCCAACTTAATCATGATTCTAAATCTATCCACATAACCATGGCACACATATACTTATGGCATAAATATTTCTAACATGAAATCATGATTTTTACTTTAGTCATGCAAACTTGCAAAAGGGATTTTGAATCTAACCTAGCTATGTACCACATATGTCATCATATAATTCTTGTTAACAATATAGACCTAACATGGGTTTCAATTATGCAAAATATCAATCATAGCCTAGTCATATTCATAAGTTTGCAAATAGGTTTTCTAGTACAAAAGCATGGCTTAATACATAGATCATGGTGCCAAAATTTCAACATAGTTTCATATGAACTATAATAACCCAAATTTGTTCCAATTATGTACAAAATGATTTATGTACAAAAATATACATTATGATGGCATAGTAGCAAAACCCCAAACTTGCATGACTTTCAATTAATCAACTACATACATGTAGCTTCAACATGGATTACATAATTTGCGAATATTCCAAACGTATACTTGCATAAAACTACCGCAAACATGTAGTTTTTTTTTTTATAATGAATAACATAATTCGAGAATATCCAAACGTATACAATATTCCAAATCGATAAGAATCATAGTAACGCACAAATATGAATTACTTTATCACCACAAATTAAGTATACAAACCAACACAATTATTTGTTCATACCAAAATAATACTCTACTTACAATTGTGTGACGAATTCTCCAATTTAGGAATTTGGAGATGCGATTTGATTTGATTAAGTTGCTTTATGCTTTAGAATTTGCCTCCTAATCCTCTCTCCAATTGGTGGCTACTCTTAGTCGTTCCTCAGCAACATGGTGGCCTTGTTCTTATTTTTGAATGAATAGATTAGGTTGAGTCTAGGGTCATTTTTATAGGGTTTATGAACTGATTAGGACCATCGATGTTGCTTGGTTTGATCGTAGCCATTCATTCTAAAGAGAGACCAATTAGAGCCTGCCACCTAGCCCTAATGACAAAGCAGACCCCTGAAAATCGACCAACATAGAATAGGCCAGCCAGGTTGGGCTGGGTTCGACCTGGCTCTGGACCAGGTCGACAGCCCTGTCGACAGCCCTGTCGACCTGGCTAGACCAGGTCGACAGCCCAGTCGACCTGGGTGCATTAGGAGGGAATTTTCCCGCCCTGGCCAATTGGGCCCGATTATTAATTTTTTTCTGAGCTGTTTTATTCTGTTCGAATTTTAAACTTAATTCAGAAACTTCCGAAGGCCATATCTTCTTCATACGGACTCCGTTTTTCGAAAACTCGGACTCTATTTCGCGTATTTTTCCGAGACGAACGCAATGGCGTATCCCGTTTCCCTTAGTTCTTTGATTTGAAATTAATTATACTTTAATTTGTGAATTTCACAGTTATAGAATACACGGGGTGTTACATTCTCCCCCACTTAAAAGGATTTCGTCCCCGAAATCTTCAAGTTTAGGAAGAATGTACATCCTAACATCCAAACATCCATCTACTCATCCATCAAACACGAGCATCCATTGTCCTTAAAAGACTTCTAATGCTTCATGATCATATGCGAAGTGTGTGTGTGTACATATACTTATCTAATGCAAAATCAGGCGGTCTACTGATTCAGTTGACCTCCTTAATGCGCGAATTATGTAAGTGCCATGAATCCATTATGTATGAAAATTTTCCTATTCATGATTCTACATGAGTGCACAATCATTCAATACAAATGCAACATCCATATGACAACACATTAGAGTTCAACCATATACGAATGCGAACATATATGCATATGCAATATGAAGTGACTGAGCCGATCTAAAACCTAGATTGTGTGTGTATATGCAACCACGAGCAACCACTAGCAATCACTTGCAACCACTTGCAACCATCATCCATAACATGTTTCAATTACATGTTTCCATCCAAAGGGTTTCTACCTAAAAGATAAGGTCGAGGAAATATACCTAAAAAGATAGATAAAAGAGCAACTTAAGGAAAAGGAAAGATCAAGGATGTACCCTCGAACAGAAAAGGGTAGGCAGTGCGTATTCTAGCTTCAGTTTCCCAAGTCGCGTCTCCCTCGGCGTCGCTCCACTGAACTTTGACGAGCTTGACTTCGCGGTTGCGTAGCTTCTTCACTTCCGTTCCTAATATGCGGGTTGGAACTTTTCTTATGGTTGCTACGCGTTCCACTTCGGCCTCTTCGAGGATATTTGGCTCTACGACCTCAGCAGACTCATGTAGACATTTTCGGAGATGTGAAACGTGAAAAACGTTGTGGACTCCAGCCAACTTCTCGGGTAGCTCTAATCTATAGGCCATTTTTCCAATTTTCTCGATGATAGGGAATGGCCCTACGAACCTTGGTGCCAGTTTTCCTGTGGTTCCAAAACGAACAACGTTTCTTAGTGGTGATACCTTGAGAAAAACTCTGTCTCCAACCTCAAATTCAAGGTCGGTCCTTCTCTTGTCGGCATAGGACTTTTGTCTGTCTTGGGCCGTCTTCATCCTTCTTCGTATTAAGTCTACTTTCTCTGAAGTCTCTCGGATCATATCTGGTCCAAGTATGAGCTTATCAGTAGACTCCCACCAACAAGTGGGCGATCGGCACGGTCTTCCATATAAAGCTTCGAAGGGCGCCATTCCGATGGTTGCTTGATAGCTGTTGTTGTAGGCAAATTCCACCAAAGGAAGGTGGTCTTCCCATGTCCCTCCGAAGTCAAGGACGCATAGCCTTAAAAGGTCTTCCAAAACTCTGTTCACTCTCTCTGTTTGGCCGTCGGTTTGGGGATGATAGGCTGTGCTCAAGCATAACTGCGTTCCTACTGCTTCTTGCAGACTCCGCCAAAACTCACTGGTGAAGATGGGGTCTCGGTCACTAACAATGTTAGATGGTATTCCATGGAGTCGAACGATTTCCTTGAGGTAAAGTGATGCTAGGGATGAGGCAGTTCTTTTACTTTTGACAGGTAAAAAGTGGGCGCTTTTAGTAAGCCTATCCACTATTACCCAAATGCTAGTGTTGCCTCTCCTAGACCTAGGCAGCCCATCGATGAAGTCCATTGAGATGTTATCCCACTTCCACTGCGGGACCTCCAGAGGATGTAGCAGTCCGCCAGGCTTTTTCTGTTCCGCCTTAACCTGTTGGCACACCATACACTTAGAAACGAACTCTGCCACGTCCTTTTTCATGCCGTTCCAGAAGAAAGTCCTTTTTATATCTTTGTACATTTTATCTCCGCCTGGGTGTATCGTCATCTTGGAGTGATGTGCTTCCTCGAGAACCTTCTTTATTAAATCTTTTGTCTGTGGGACGCATAGTCTTCCGTCTCGCCTTAGCAAACCCTTATCGTCGATGGAGTATCTGTTGAGGTGACTTGAAGTCTCACCCCTAATTAGCCTATCAATTGTTTCCACAAGCTGAGGGTCTTCGCGTTGTGCTGTCCCTACTGAATCCACTAAAGTTGGGCGCACTTCGAGAGATGCTAGCAAGCCTGGTACGAAATCGGAGGAAGGCCTAAAGTCGAAGCTGGCTATAAACTCTAGGCTTTGTCTTTCAACAAACAACGGGCTTAGGGTCAATTTCTTTCGGCTCAACGCGTCTGCCACTACGTTGCCTTTTCCCGGAGTGTAGGAGATTTCGAAATCGTACGAGGTAAGAAACTCCATCCATCTTTGTTGCCACAAGTTAAGATCCTTCTGCGAGAAAAGATATTTCAACGATTTATGGTCAGTGTAAAGTTCGAACTTCTCACCTAGGAGATAGTGTCGCCAAGACTTGAGTGCAAAGACGATGGCGGCTAACTCAAGATCGTGGGTTGGGTAGTTCTTTTCGTGCACTTTCAACTGCCTCCCGCCATAAGCTACTACCCTTCCTTCTTGCATTAAGACGGCGCCTAGCCCTGTCCCACATGCATCCGTATAAACAGTGAACATCTTGCTCCCATCTGGCAGCGTCAAAACTGGGGCTGTTGTAAGAGCCCTTTTCAGTCGTTGGAAAGCAAACTCGCAATCCAAATCCCAATTGAACACTAGATTCTTCTTAGTCAATTTCATGAGCGGAGCTGAGATTTTCGCAAAATCCCTTATAAATTTTCGATAGAAACCTGCTAGTCCTAGAAAGCTTCGGACCTCAGTTGCATTCCTTGGTGTCTTCCAATCCTGTACCGCCACTACCTTAGCAGGGTCCACTGCTAACCCTTGTTTGGATACTATGTGCCCAAGGAACCTCACCTCTTCTCTCCAAAAGTGGCATTTGGAGAATTTGGCTTTTAGTTGATGGACTCGCAAAGTTTCCATGATTGCCCTTAAGTGCTGAGCATGTTCCTCTTCACTCTTTGAGAAGATAAGGATATCATCTACGAAGACCACTACGAATTTGTTGAGGAAATCTCTAAATACCCTACTCATCAGGTCCACGAAGTAAGCAGGTGCATTTGTCAAGCCGAAAGGCATGACAAGCCATTCAAAGAAGCCGTCTGGGGTTCTGAACGCCGTTTTATCGATGCTATCTTCGGCCACCCTTAGCTGATGAAAACCGGTTGCTAAATCGAGCTGGGAGAAAACAGACGCTCCTACAAGCTGGTCAAACAAATCTTCAATTCTAGGGAGAGGGTGCCTATTCTTTTTCGTTAGCTTGTTGAGCTCCCTATAGTCAACACATAGACGGAGTGAACCATCCGCCTTTGTAGCGAACACCACTGGAGCGCCCCATTCTGAAATGCTCCTCCTAATGAACCCCTTTTCTAGAAGCTCTTTAATCTGTTTACTGAGCTCTTTCCTTTCTCGTGGAGCCATGTGTCTAACGGGCAACGCAACGGGCTTTGCATTATCTACAAGATATATGCGGAAGTCTATTTCCCGCTTCGGAGGCAAGCCCTTCACCTCTTCGAAGACATCCGGATATTCCCGGACCACTCTAACTAATTGCAAATTTTCAACAGAGGCTTCTAGCGATTCAAGATAACTAAGCATAACCGCGTACGAGGGATTACAAGAAATTTCCAAAGTATTACCGAGCTGGGTTAGGAGCCTAACAACCCTTTTCTCACAATCAAGGATGGCCCCATTACTGGATAGCCAATCCATACCCAAAATCAAACCATAACCCGAAAAGCCCAAAACAAAGGCACTACATTGAAATTCTACACTTAGAATAGAAATTTTCAATCCCAAACAGATCATAGACAAATGAGCTGGGCCCCCAATTGGGTTTGAAACAATTAAGGGGTCCTCTACCATACTAGTTTTTAGGTGCAGAGATTCTACTAAAGCAGACGAGATAAAGGAGTGTGATGCGCCAGAATCAAATAAAGTGCGAACGGGGTGATCATAAAGATAAACTACACTTTCTACAGAAGTATTTATACCTCGCTGTTGCAGAGGTGGCGCTTCCAGCACATGAACTTGTGCCCCTAGGGTGGATCCAGCCCTCTGCCCCTGTCCTCGTTTCTTTGGGCAATCCTTAGCCCTGTGGCCTGTCTCACCGCAAGAAAAGCACCCACCATTCTCCTTGGCCTTCTTTTTCCGGCAGTCCTTTACTAAATGCCCCACTTTGCCACAGAAATTGCACTTCCTCTTCTCTTTGTTGCCTTTCCCGCCTTTCTTAAAGTCTGTCTTCTTAGGCTGCAAACCCTCTTTCTTCCCTTGAGAGCTTTCTGCCTTTGTCTCCTTCTTGCCCTTATCCTCTTCATTCAGCAATGCCATTTGCACCAATCTTTCATACGTGGCTCCCATGGGTATATGGGTCATGGCCAAACTGTGTAATGGCTCATTCAACCCTTTGACGAAACGGAGAGCCTTCTTGTGCGGGGTGTTGACTAGGTCAAGCCCAAACCTAGCTAGCTCATCGAACTGATTCGTATACTCTCTGACTGTCTTGTCCCCTTGCTTAAGAAATAAGAATTTTTCCAACTGCAAACTTCTTTCCGCATCTGAGAGAAATTTAGTCTCAAACCTTGCCCTAAAGTCCTCCCATGTCTCCACTGGTCTTTCAGCATTAGTGACTTCCCACCAGTAGGAGGCCTCGCCCTTTAATAGCCATACTACCAGTTGTACTTTTTGTCTATCTTCTACCTCAAAGATGATGAATAGGTCCTCCGTTTCTTTCAGCCAATTTCTAGCTGCCACGAAGGACTCAGTTCCATGGAAATCCTTTCCTCCCATAGCTTTAAAATCTTTACATATCTTAGCAAAAGTGTTTCCCCGTGGAGGAGGTGGAGGAAAAGGTGCTGCTGCAGCTGGATGATTTCCTGCAGCTGGGGGAGGAGGAACGGTAGGACCTGGCTGAGTGGCCCTTGCTTCTAAGAACCGTCTAAACCAACCAGGTATTGGTATCCCTTCCGGCAAGTTAAGTTCTTCGGACATGCTGAAACAAAAAGGATAGATTCAAAACGAAGGATAAGAGATAGTACCTATGGCTTTGGGGAGTGGACTTTGCCTTTTTAAAATAAGATAATATTTTTCTTTTAAAAATGCTTCTTTAAATTTCCTTTTTGAAAATAAATTTTTAGAACTTTTTATCTTATCTGGTAAACCTCGCTCTGATACCAAGTGAAACACCCCACCTCCGTTAGGGTCACTCTCAAAGGGAATGCCCTAATTTTGGTGGAGGTTTATAAGTATAAGTCACAGATATACAAGACAGATATAAGAACACATATTTGTAAACAGCGGAAAAACAACAACTTTTATTTCATAAAAGAAAATACGTGTTACAACACATCACCATGATTGTCTTACATCCTTTCCAAAACATAACATAACACTTTCATAATCTGTCTTGATTACATTATTTAAAGAAGCATAAATAAAACATAGATAAACTGCAAAAGCCCCATAGTGGTTGTCCAAAGCCATAGTTCAAAACGAAAAGGTCCAAGCAATACATTTCTCCTCTTCAAGCTGGATGTTAAGGCTGGTCAAGCTGCAGTGTTCCCTCCCTGTGGACCTGGGGTGGGGGGGGTGGGGGAAACGAAAGAAAAGAAGACGAAAGAAAAGTAGAGTCAGACATAAAGCCTGAGTAAGTCTAGGACTATTCTATCTATGAATAAAGAACTGGGTATGATAAGTATAAACAAGAAGTGGGAAAGCACTATAAACTTGATTAAGTTGTCTAGGGTCGAATATACTATCGTTCCCCATGTTAATCTCTGAACCCATATAAACTAGTTCCCAACTGGCACCCCATAATCAGGGTGATGTGATCCATTCTATGATGATCGGCTCCTACTCGCATAGTTACATGTGTCTTACGGCCCCCGATGTTGTAGTTACCTATGCTGGTCCCACCATGAGGTGTATCAAGTCCCATGGTGGCGGCCCGACACAATCCTAGAATGCACAGGTATGCTACTGGTGTCCAGTGCCTTATTTTTCTGCGCCGGAGTGTGTGCACGCCCGCACCCCGTTAGAACCTACACTGCTACACCACCGCCGTCGATTTGACCTCTTACAATCAGCCCAGTAATCGTGCCCCACCCTGCCTAGTTTCAGGGTATCCTGATACACCTTCTAGGGTTACTGCTGAAAAGGGTCCCCCGTTACTAGGTTTTCTATCTCTAGCCAACATGCTAAGTTGGTTAAGTGTTTTCTAACCTAACCCCCACCAGTCCGTTTAGTTTAGCATGTTCTATTTTGATTAAGTCTTTAGTTCACTTAATCCTAACAATCCTGACTCAGCCTTAATTGTCTTATTAAAGCCTTGACCTCTCACATTAGACAGGTATTGTTGTGGCTGCCTGTTGCCGGTTGGTTCCGGGCAGTCTTACGCCACAACTCAGTCTAACCTCGGGTCCTTATTGGGCTCCATGTTTAACCTCCCACATTGGATAGGTATTGTTGTGACTACTGGACAGCCGGGCGGTTCCGGGCAGGTTTACATCACAACTCAATCCAACCTCAGGTTAAACACATCGTATGTTCTACATTTACATATTTTATCTTTCTTCTTTATTTTCTTATATGTAAATATTTGCGGCCCATTATTAAGTTAATGGTGTAAAGGTTACACCAATCATGGGCCCAACCCATACTTGAATTTGGGCCCTTCTACTTTATATTTTCATTTATTAATTAATTTGGCCCAACGCTATTTTCCCCCGTTTAATACGTTCGTTTATCATAATATATGTTGGGCTTAGGCTTTTAAGCCCAACTTAGCCATGAGAAAAAGGGGAGGCTTAAAGCGTGATTACATACACAAAAAGGGGAATGTGAACGCATGAACTTGCAATGTGACGTTGGAACTACAAAATAGAAACTGGTGTACTTGCATAGTAGTAACATATACTTTGGTCATAAAGCATAAGTGACATGAATCAAACCATGTAAACTTGTAGTTAAGTTAAGAATATCACTATTGACACATAAGCTTAACTACAACATGAACCTATATTTTTATACAGGCATAATGTCAAACATAAGCAAGTCATGTTCATAAGATTACTACATGTTTACAAAGGTGCTTACTTTTGTTATTAATACAAAAGTATAATTCAACTAGAATTAATCCAACTTAATCATGATTCTAAATCTATCCACATAACCATGGCACACATATACTTATGGCATAAATATTTCTAACATGAAATCATGATTTTTACTTTAGTCATGCAAACTTGCAAAAGGGATTTTGAATCTAACCTAGCTATGTACCACATATGTCATCATATAATTCTTGTTAACAATATAGACCTAACATGGGTTTCAATTATGCAAAATATCAATCATAGCCTAGTCATATTCATAAGTTTGCAAATAGGTTTTCTAGTACAAAAGCATGGCTTAATACATAGATCATGGTGCCAAAATTTCAACATAGTTTCATATGAACTATAATAACCCAAATTTGTTCCAATTATGTACAAAATGATTTATGTACAAAAATATACATTATGATGGCATAGTAGCAAAACCCTAAACTTGCATGACTTTCAATTAATCAACTACATACATGTAGCTTCAACATGGATTACATAATTTGCGAATATTCCAAACGTATACTTGCATAAAACTACCGCAAACATGTAGTTTTTTTTTATAATGAATAACATAATTCGAGAATATCCAAACGTATACAATATTCCAAATCGATAAGAATCATAGTAACGCACAAATATGAATTACTTTATCGCCACAAATTAAGTATACAAACCAACACAATTATTTGTTCATACCAAAATAATACTCTACTTACAATTGTGTGACGAATTCTCCAATTTAGGAATTTGGAGATGCGATTTGATTTGATTAAGTTGCTTTATGCTTTAGAATTTGCCTCCTAATCCTCTCTCCAATTGGTGGCTACTCTTAGTCGTTCCTCAACAACATGGTGGCCTTGTTCTTATTTTTGAATGAATAGATTAGGTTGAGTCTAGAGTCATTTTTATAGGGTTTATGAACTGATTAGGACCATCGATGTTGCTTGGTTTGATCGTAGCCATTCATTCTAAAGAGAGACCAATTAGAGCCTGCCACCTAGCCCTAATGACAAAGCAGACCCCTGAAAATCGACCAACATAGAATAGGCCAGCCAGGTTGGGCTGGGTTCGACTTGGCTCTGGACCAGGTCGACAGTCCTGTCGACAGCCCTGTCGACCTGGCTAGACCAGGTCGACAGCCCAGTCGACCTGGGTGCATTAGGCGGGAATTTTCCCGCCCTGGCCAATTGGGCCCGATTATTAATTTTTTTCTGAGCTGTTTTATTCTGTTCGAATTTTAAACTTAATTCAGAAACTTCCGAAGGCCATATCTTCTTCATACGGACTCCGTTTTTCGAAAACTCGGACTCTATTTCGCGTATTTTTCCGAGACGAACGCAATGGCGTATCCCGTTTCCCTTAGTTCTTTGATTTGAAATTAATTATACTTTAATTTGTGAATTTCACAGTTATAGAATACACGGGGTGTTACATAATCTCCAGTTAGTTTCTGATTTTCTTAACTCAGTTGGGTCTAAGAACAGTATTATTGAAGATATCGTTCACGACAACCCAAAATCACATTCCATTAATTATCGGGTTAAAGAACAAGTGTTATTTAAAACACCGTTCACGACAAACCCAAAAATCAATTCCAATTCAATTCTAATTAAATACCATTTAATTGGTATACTTCATTAAATATAAATAAAAGATTTAATCTTTTTCTCAACTGGGCTTAAGGACAGTGTTAATGAAGACACAATTCACGACAAACCCAAATCACATTTGATATTAAATACAAGGCTCTGAATAAAAAAAATATCGGCTTATATTCAATATCAAATTCTACGACCAACAAATATCGTATTGGAAATAACGATATAAATATATCTTTCAAATTCCCATAACAATATCTATATCATCACGAAATCCAACATCGAAATATCCTAAAGACAATTTCGATTCAAATCCATTCCAATTCATTATTGGAAATTCTGGTTACTTTTAAAACCATTTAAGATCCACTTTATTTATTTTAAAAATAAATAGAATTATAATTCTAGTTCAAAACTAGTTCATTTCGATAAAAAACTATTTTTATCTTTTCAAATATGGAATTTTTCATCCTAATTCTTCACAAATCATTTCTTATGATTTTACAATAATTATTACTATTTTTAATAATTTTATCAAGGCCCGTACAATCGATTTCCATCAACGGCCATCGAACTGCACTTACAACGACATTTTCCAAATTTGATTTGGACATAATTCCAAATCCAACCGTTAGATTTCTAATTTCTAATATTCGTTAGAAAGCTCTTTTCGATACGAACCCAACAGTTCTGGTTTTAGGAGAATCCGACGGTCGGATCTCCCGCAATGTCCATTCGAAGTCAATGGTCGAAATTCGCGAACTGCCATGGCGCGGCGCGTTCTATTCAGACCATTATATATATAATATAAATATATTATATATATTTCATCGATTTCCTTTTAAAACATATTTTATAATTCGTTTTCAAAACGATTTCAACTTCATATTCAATTTCGAATCAAAATTGAATATTCCACATCATCGATATACAAATGATAATATTTTCAAAATATTATATTTTGAAATCACTTCTTTTTCGATATTCATTATAAAAACGAATAAAATCGATATAAATATCATTTACTTCAAAATGGCGCATATCTAATCAACACGGCTTTATATATTTCAATAACTTCGTTATTCTATTCAACAAATGAATATTTATTTTTCTATTCAACACATGAATATATTTCTATTCATCACATGAATTTATTTTCAATTCAACACATGAATTTATTTCTATTCCATACATGAATTTATTTCTATTCAACACATGAATTTATTTTCAATTCAACACATGAATTTATTCTCAATTCAACACATGAATTTATTCTCAATTCAACACATGAATTTATTTTCAATTTTGGAATGAGGCCCAATCAATTACCATATAATGTTAATTATATGGATTTTCTACAACACATGTATATAATAACGATAAATAATCAACTATCATCCAGAGTGCACCACATAACTGCATAAGCATTAAATATAAATAATTAATTCTTACACAGTCGGTCAACCCATCGATTGACATACAACTAAACAATCGGGATTAGTGTACGTCAAATATCATCCCAACACCCATGTGGGGTTTCAAATCAACAAACACAGATTTTATTTGTGCAGTTGGGCGATGTGTAAAATTTATCGTCCCAATTGATATCAGTCAAATCAGTGTATATAAACAAATCTCCGTTTTGTTTATTACTATTTATTTTATATACACGTTAAAAATCATATTTTTAACCATAAAATAATTTCCACTATAAAATATTTTATTTCATCCCGCATCACACAATCAAATTTTCACAACACATCAATCAAACAAACAAGCTATCCATGGTCTGTGGACGACGGGTGTCGGGTGCTACTAAGCACCGTCTGCATCCTAGTATATATTTCAAACTAGAAATAAATTAAAAGTGAGGAGTTCTCACCGACTAGTTAAACCAATACACCGCGACTCTTCATATGTAGGAAATCTTCGCCACTCGCCTTTTGTCACTTTCGTCGTCAGTGTTCACTACATATATAAAAAATCACATTTTTATTCCAACGCTATAAAAATCAAATTTTCATCTCGCTATATATATATAAAATCCTATTTTTATATTTCCTATTATATAAAAATTCTATTTTTAATCCGCTACTCATATAAAAATCGAATTTTTATTTCGTTACCACATATATAAAAATCGCATTTTTATATTCACTACTACATAAAAACCATATTTTTATAATCTCTAATATATAAAAATCATATTTTTAACACGATGTTATTCATATACAAATCAAATCTTTCTTCATATAAAAATATAATCCTTCTTTATATTAAGATCAAATCTTCCTTTATAATAAAAATTATATTTTTATATTCTTCTCTTCATGATAAAAATTATATTTTTACCTATATAAAAATTATATTTTTACCTATATAAAAATTATTTCTTAATCTAACTAAAAATCTCTTCTTTATATGATAAAAATAGCTCCTTTGTTATGATAAAAAATAAGAAAATAAATTCGATGTTCATATTATAAAAAAATCATATTTTTATTTCCCCAATAAATATATAAGAATTGGATTTTTATTACTAAAAATCTTGTCTTTAACTAAATAAAAATCTTACCATCATTACACAATGTTCTTTATAATTTAATCGCTGCTTAATTACTAATTTAAATAATTACATTAGGTAAAATCAAATAAAAACTCACCCTTTATATTCAGTTTCCTCCCGATGAGGGCCCCATAGTCGATGGACAGTCGGAGTGCGTCGCTGGAGCCAAGGGGTCGGCGTTGGAGCACTGGCGGTCGGGGATAGGGTTTCGGGGCGCTTGGGGTTCGTCGGAGGTCACCAGGGGGGTTCCGCATCGGATCTCGCATCGATTGAAGAGGGCGTCGGATTTTTTTGTGGAGGAGGGAGGAGAGAGGTCGGAGATGAAGGGGGGAGACTGGCGCGAAGCGCGGTGGGTGGTGGTGATTGCCTCGAGGGTGGCGGTGGTGGGAAAGGGGGGCGACGGCTGCTAGGTTTAGAAGAAAGAAAGGTGCGGGTTTCATTCTGAAGGAAGAGGGGGGGGGGTATATAATATATATTATTATTATTTTATTTAATTAATTTCAAAAAGTAACTTTTTATTTTGACCTCGAAATCGAACCCACCGACTGTCGTCCATAGCTAATTACCCCCATTCCGAACACAATGGGATATGTATCGCAAGCTGATTCGATCGTTTCGATCAGTTTTCGTCAAAATCAAAATATAACTCTATATATTGAATTTGAATGCGCATTTCAATTTACTGGGGTCACATACTGACTCTAAAAATCCTCCAAAAATATTTTCTAACTTCGTATTGACGATACGGTCCTAACAGAACTAATTTCGTCGAATTCTGAGATCGTTTGAAAAATGGCCATTTTCCAGTCGATTAAAATCAACTAAAACTGCTCAAACACGTTTTCCTTTGCCACGCTCACATATTAATTCGAAAAATTATGAATTTTGAAACCTAGCAATAACTTGACATCACGGATCCAACAAAAGTGGTTTCGTTGAAAACCGAGGTCGTTTGCAAAATTCCCATTTTAAGGGCTAGAATTCCATAGCGACTATTCTGAAATTTCAACTGGGCATAACTTTTTATCCCCGCTATGAAATTTCAATTTTACGGATTCGTTGGAAAGATATTATCAAATAGATTCTAATATTTTCAGTTTCGCTAAAATCCGGTTTATTTTGAATCCTGTACATTCATTTGAATTTTGAAATCGAATTTTCGAACTACCGCGCCATTTTCAATTCCTTATATATATATATATATAAATAAATATTTATATTCTAACGACGATTCAAATAAATATATACGTTCTATTTCTATTCAAAATAAATTTCTCGTCATTATTATTTAAAATAATTCATTTTAAATAATCAAAATTCGCAAAAATTGCCAAAATAAAAAATTTAAATTGGCTCTGATTTTCGGGTTATTACAACTTTGGTGGCGCACAGCGGTTCTTTGACGCCAGCAACAATGGGGAGAACGTACGAGGGTGTAGGCGACGATGAGCTTTGGTGTGGGGATGCTTTGTTCGAAATAATTATATCAGTTGGGGAAGATGTATTAAATCATCCTAATTATATTTATATACATCTAATTACATTATATACTAACGTGGCCTGGGTGTCTCTGTACCCAATCAGTTTTACATGTACCGCCTAATCAGTGTTAAATGTGCCTAATCAGTGTTAAATGTGCCTGATTAGAATATAACGTACCCAACCATATTTAAAAGTGGCCTATTTATATAAGCATGAAAGTAACATGGCCAATTATATTCATAAACATAATTAACATTTAAATTAAGATTTAACAAAGGTGAATTAGTTTGAATTTAAACCGTAATTCGAAATGTATGTAATGTTCTCTTATGTTATAGAATTCGACAAAATCAGTCGCGTTGGAGCCGTATGACGAGCACTTCATCATGGAGTTGTTTTGGACCGAGCTGAACGCGACTGCGAACAAACCGTTTTGACAACAAATGAAAAACCCAAGTTGAGTTAAACTCACTCAATTCTCCCCACTTATATTTTATATAAGTCGGGTTTTATAATTATGTATTATGGTTGTTTGTTTATTGATTTTTTATTCGTATATTGACTGAAAAAGTTAATTTAAACATACGTTTAATTTAATTGAAAACTAATCGTTATTTCTAACGATTAAATCCAATTGAGGTAACTTACCTCAGTGATTACGTTTATAATAATATAAACGTTATGAATAAATAATTGGATGCTTGAATTTCTGTTATTATCCCCATATTGACTGTTATTATTAAACTATTTATGTCATTTATTTAGATGGGAAACGAATATTGATTGGCCATATTGAACTGAATAATTTGAATTGTAGTAACCCATTGTTTGTATGCAATAACAGGTTGGAGGAATCAACAGGATTCCTCACTAATATTGATAACGCTAATCAATATGGATCATATTGTTTGTATTGAACGTGAAATTGGTTTATATTTCACGGTTTGGTACTATAGTAGCCATTTTCCTCTTTAGTATCGTCGATTAAAAGAACTGATTTTTCAAATTCAATATTAAATAGATTTCGAGTGGTTTTAAAGATATAAATATATTTTTATATGTATTTGAAATATAATTTTGATTGTAAAGATAATAGTCGAGGTTAAATTCACAATTTTTATAAATATATAAAATATAAATAATAGAGATGTAAGATATTATTAAATAACTGATTAAACGCTATAAATTTATCATGTTGTTTATTTAAATGTTAAAACGGTTTTATAAAGGCCTTAACGGTCGTAAAGGAAGTTTAAGTGGATTTCAAATATCGAAATGGAATAATTGAATCATGGATATACGAAAATTTATAAAAGAGCTTAAATAGTGATATTTTTGGTAATAAATGATCGTTTTTAACAAGCGGTGATTCAAATGATACGAAATGTGATTAAATAACATTTCGTGAATAAGATTAACAAATCGAAGGATTTGGAAATGAGTAGTGATTTGGAAATGAGATTTCAGATTTTTAAATGAAATCGAAGTTGGAAATATGAGTATGATTTATAACTGAGATTTATAAATGAGATTTCGACTAAAGTGACAAATATGAATTTATAACTGGATTTTTGTTAAATCGAGATTATCCCAAAAACATAACATAATTGAATATACGAGTATGAGTTGATTTATACGTGAAAGAGTTGTAAAATAAACTCCTAAGATAAGGGAATTGGATAGGCATAAATTGAAAAGTTGGGAAATGGTATGAAATGGCTCAGTGTGTTTTATTCTGAGGTTCAGAATGTGGTATTCTGAAGTTCGAAATGATTAGTCGAAGTGAGTTTTATTCTGAGCTTCGGAATGTGATATTCTGAAGTTTGGAATATAAACTGAAGGTAGGAGTATGATGAAGTTAAAGGTTTGGGTAACGACAATGAATATTTGTTGTCGATAATGAATTGCAAATGAGATTTTTAAAATGAAGTTAAAGATGTGAAAATGAAAACGAATGGTAAGTTGTCGTAATTAATTTACAAAAGATTTTGTAAATGGAAATTTAAAGTTTTGGAAATGGAATCAAATCAGCAAATAAAGTTAAGGGTTCGTAAAGGTGTTTTGTAACATTTTTTACAAATGAGATGAACTATTATTAAGACATTAATATAAGATCTATAAAAGTTTTGTTATGTGGTTTTAAACAAATGAATTTGAGTTGTTGAAATAATTTGTAATAATAATAAAGAGATGTCAAGGAATTTTCATAAGAATTTTATTTATAATAGAATCGAATCTCGAGTATAATATCATAAAGAATTATTAAAGATTAATAGAAAAGTATAATAATAGTTTACTTAAAAATTAATTAAGTAAACATGGTTGAGATTTAAATAAGGTTTTCAAAGGAAAACGTGTGGTTAATAAACTTCTATTTATTTTGAAGATATGAATTTTGTTGGTCAAGGTCTAAGAGGTAAATAAAATACCCCAAGTTGAACGATTCCATGATTATCCAAGGATAGTATTAGTTTATAAACGAGAGTAGTTAAGGGAAACATAAGTTATGATTTCCGTAAATGATATTACGAACTATTTCGAAAAGTTTATAGGTTGAATAAAAAGAATTTAATAAGAAATAAAAGCGATGTTTCAAATATTGGAAAAATTAAAGAATATAATTAACGGACGGTTCGTTAAAGAGGCTAAATTATACTGAGTAGTGAATCAGTGAATACATTTTAATATGGACGAATGGTTGTTTTATTTGATAGTTAAATAACTGACTATTAAACTTGGCCCATACGATTATTGGTATGTAAAGACCGGGATCGAATTTATATTCGAAAGCCATTCCGTCCAGCAAATATAAATACGTTAAAGATGCTGATTGAAGATGGAGCTATTAAAGAACGTTGATCTTCATAAGCGGAAGGATTACTTAAAATCTATGACTTGCAAGCAGAGATAAACTGTGATTCTGTCGTGGTTGGAATCTACGGATTCACAAGGACTTCTTGCTACTGATTATCAGGGTGATTCTTAGAATGCAGTAGGAGGGTGCCTTCGGTTCATCCTGTTCCTGGGTGATGTGTATAGATGAATGTCTGACAGAGTATTTCCAAAAAGGTACGTATATTGATTTCTTCATCTATACCAAGAGTGGAAGTTGAGAAGGAAATTTCTTTTAGCTAACACATAAAGTATTGTTGTGGACTTCAATTAGTGATTCTGATGGATCTGACGATGTTGCATTCGAAGTGAATATGATGTGCTAATTATAACGGTAAAGTGTAGCCTCAAGCCTCATCAACCGTGAAATGGAAAAAATCGGGTAGGTCACATGGCTATGTTGGTCGCACCCATTAGGGTATATTATTACCTGATCTGGAGAAATCAAATGTCTTCAGTTTTCCCTTTTATTTTTATATTTATGCTATCGGTTCGGTTGGCTGGCCCCCAACCGTGGTGATGATATATTCGGTACTCTTAAGCGAAATGAGGGGACGATCATGTTTAGCCTGGGTAGCAAGATGTTCTTGTTGAACCCCAATGTATTCATCTCCAGATTACATTATCGGAAAGGTGGTTGCCCATACCTTGCCATGGAAATCCATTCTCCAATAAGCACCCGCGGTTTTGATTGTATAATATGTATGTGGAGCGTGAAATGCAAGCATTCTGCTATATTGATATTTATTTATATTTAGGCACTATTATAATATCAGAAAAATGTGGACTTCAAAAATATTTTGGGTTATCGTAAGGTAAAAGCTACCCGTATTTATGTGTGGATTTGGTCTTACGATTATCCTTTTCTTTTGAAAATATTCTGACTTAAAAATCAAGTTTTATGATACTTTTAAATTTAGTGTTTTTTTCTCACTCTGGTTCACTAGATTGATCCAGCATTGTAATGCTCGGGTTATACCGGGTTATACAAGTTCAGGTTATCGAATGCTATGAAGAGACGAGCTGGATGGGATTAAACATATGATATTATATAGATACTATTCCAAAGTGTGTTGTATATGAGGACAAGCTACTATAACTGTCCAGATGTGTTGATGTACTCTAATGATTGTAAGTATTTTTTAAGCTCTCAGTAAATATTTATTTCTATAATATATTTTATTCTCTGCAATGTGAGACTCTGATTCTGATGTGTTTCTTCTTCTTATTTCTTCTATTCTAATATTTCTTTCTTATCTCACCCTCTAATTTCTTTCTACTAACTTTCTAGATGTTCGGTACTCGAGTTTGGACACGGGATGAAATTGTGTCAAAAATTCGAGCATCGGATTTTCTGGCTCGTTACAATATGGAAACATTTTCCAAGAAATCATGAGAGGCTAACTGAGTTGGAAAAATACTTGGGTAAAGTTATTTAAGAGGAATTGGGAAATGAAATGATTATTGATAAATCTATTTAAAGGGGCTCAGTAATGATTGATGATTTATTGGTAAGATTTCCATTAGGAAATACGATCATTGTTTTTATGTATGTTTTCATTTGATAGTTAAATAACCGGTGATCATTGTTTTTATGTATGTTTTCATTTGATAGTTAAATAACCGGCCATCAAAGTTTTTGACCATTTTTCAGTTGTCAATACGGAGAGACCGGGATCAGATTTATTACCTGAAAACCACTCCGTATGGGCACTAGCTTTGCGAATCAAATATGATGAAGAAAATTGAAGACGGAGTTTATGCAAGGGTTGTTCTGGCGATCCTTAGTAGAAATTGCCTAAGATGGATTTACAGAATAGTGCCTTCGGTTTGTCCCGTCCCAGAACAACTTGTATGGACGAATGTATGACAGAATATACCTAATAGATCGCATAAGTTGATCTCTTCAAATGTATTTACGTTGGTGGTGGAGAAATTTGTTTCTCTTAGCTTTACTCCCATGGTATTTTTGGGGAAATCAATTTGTCATTTGGCAGGTATGACGATGCGATATTCAAAGTAAATGAAGGTGCGATCCGTCAGAAGATACACTATGACCTCAAGCTTCATCAACAGGGAAATGATAAAAATTGGGTAGGCGGCATGGCTAAGTGGGTCGCTCCCAATTAGGTATATTGTCACCATCTAGAGAATATTCATTTTTGTTCGTCTTTTGCTCCTGTATCTCCTGGGAACAGTTATGTTGGTATACCAACCGTAAAGTGACAATATATTTAGAACATTCAAGTGAAATGAATGGCCGGTCATGTATGGCCGAGTTGCAAGACGTTCTTGTTGAACTCCAGTGTATCCCCTCTATAGTATACTAATCGGAAGGTGGATCCATAACTTTTCATAGTTGGAATTCTATTTCCCAATAAGAGCCCATGGTTTTGATTGTATATTATATATGTGGAGTGTGAGATGCAAGCGTCCCGCTAGATTGCTATTTACTTGTATTATACACTATTACAATATCAGAATAATATTGCTTTAAAAGAATGTTTTGGGTTATCATAAGGTAAAAACCATTATATGTGGATCGGTCTTACGATTATTCTTTTTTCCGAAAAGGGTTTTGAAAAGTTAGACCAAAAGGTTGGAGTTTACTCACACTTGTCCCATGACTGACCCAGAGCTTTATTTTGTTTTGTTATTACCTTAACTCTTGGGTGCCCAAATTTGCACAAGCAGTCAAGTAGTCGGGATTTTATAGATATACTTAGAAGTGCTTGGAGAAGGAGGCTTCAAAATTATTTATATATAGAGTTATTTCTATTGTGATGTTATGTGATTATACTTTGATAATGGTATGCATATACAGTTACAGTTTTATATTTCAGAAGTTGTTATATAATATATTTTATTCGCTCCGCTGTGAGAATCGTGTTTACTCTGAATTTGTTCTATTGTGATATTCTTCTTCTTCTTCTTCTTCTTCTTCTTCTATTCTAACTTTTTTCTATTTCTCACCCTTTAACTTCTTTCTGTTAATGATCTGGTATTTCCAATGCTTGAATAGTCGACATTGTGTTTTATGTCGACTTTCGGGTCAAAAATCCTTGGATCGTTACACTATTTCAAAAAAAAATCCACGTAAAACAATAGCATGGAAAATGGATGATTACAATTTCAGAACAAATTGGTATTATCCCTCATCCATTGTCCTAATAGTGAAGGATCATTGGCCTATTGGTGTAGGTTCAGTCTTCCCCGTTCTCGCTCTAACTTTTGATGATAAGTATCAGAATAATTACTATGCTTATTGGGTCTTGATGAAGAAGCTTTCTCTTGGAGCCGAGGCAACCGCTGAATCCTAAAGTCACCCATCAGTCTTGTGACTGCCCACGATATAAATGCAGTTGGGGCATTCTCTTTTAATGCAATCACTGTAGACCTGCCTCTGGGGTGCAACTTCATTAAGCCTACTCCCAAAGAGTCACCCTAGAGTATCCTCATGTACAGTAGAAGTCATGCACTTTTCTCCAGCCTTTCTGAACAAAATGTTAGATGTGCATCCATTATACTAAAATATCTTCCATGATTTGCCTCATTTGGCCCTTCGTCCAAACTCCCTTCGAAATTCTCTAAATGCACCTTACTATTTTACTATAACCTATATTTAGTATTTCATTATGCATTTAGCTTACATTTCTTTTATTGTAACACCAATCAGCGTTACCTGCCCAGTCCCCTCTAATCTAAGTCTTATTTACTTTATTGGTCGGTTATTTTCCCAAATCAACCTTTGCTATTGGAATAAACCAGTACTGTTTTATGCTTATTAAACTTAACCCCAAATCTAAGTTTTAATCATAATAAGCCTCTCTTATTTTCTCTTTTCTTTTTTTAGTTACAATCCTTGTTTTATAATATTACTCGCAAGCATTCAGACTTACCTAATTCCTCTTTCTTTCTTTTTAGAACAATCATGGATCTAAACCCAATCTATTGACTCAGTTCCAGGCCTGAACCTATGATATTATACTTTTGTCACCATAGGTTACATTCTTTTTCTTTAGTTATGATTCTCTAACATATCAACACAGTTCTTATTCATCATAATAATCTGTTCATTTTCAGTAACTTTTTAAATTATAACACGTATCATAACTTACTGCAAATTTTCATTAATTTGCCTAACCCAGTCTAATTTCCTTTTAGTATAAATATGCAATTTCTACACATGTTTATTGTAAATTTAGCTCTTTTTGTTTAATCCATGATCATAAAGTCACACACTTTATTCTATTTTTCGCGCGCACATAAAAAGGATTAAATTTTCATCTTTTTAACTAATATTTACATAATTAGACATTATCAGAATATATGTAATTTACTACAGAAAACTCTAAATTACTGAATTATCAACTCTTGCTTTCTATATTCTTTTTCTTTCTTTTATTACCAGTTTACTTACTTTGCATTTTTTAAGTTTAATTTTTGGAAGTAGTCTTACCCCACTTGATTGGTTACAAGAACCGCACCAAATTCTATTTCCTTATTTAATATTGCCTCCAAGTATTCCTCTAATTTTCTTTTATTAATTGCAAGATAGCACATAATGCAGTGTTGGGGAATGTAGATTAAGGATCTTAAGGAAAATTAAACACTAGAGGGGGGTGAATAATGTTTAATGGATTTTATAAATTTCTTGAAATCTTTTTTTGTCATACAAAATGCAATAAAAACCACAGATATAATAATGATCACATAATCAAACATAGATGAAGATAATAATAAATAAAAAGCAGTAAAAGGGAAGAACACATAGGATTTGTATACTAGTTCGGAGTTACCCTACATCCAGTCCCATACAACTCCAGGTTGATGCATACTTCTTTTCAATAATAATCTTTAATTACAATCCTCGATTTCAATGGTCACGAGGTCCACCACCATCTGCTTCCGAGCGCAGGGCGCTCTCTTGATTTAACCAGGCTACAAGGTCACCTAGTTGATTTACAAGCTACAATCACACCCAGTTGATTTGAACGGGCTATAACTATGCCTTTTAAGTATTAGTTTTGGCAGATAGACTCGATAGAACTTGATCTTACAATCCTTGAGTACAAAAATCCTATAACTCTTAAGTAGCACTTGAATCGTTTAGAGAGTGTGGTGGAAAATCAAAAAGAAGAAGCCTGATGTGATTCTCTTTGAAATTTGGCAGAGTATAAGTATAAAATTTAAGAAATTATTTAAGAAATTAAGAACTTTAATGGAGAGAAGATAAAAGCAGGAAGAAGATGATGAAAAGTGATAAAAAAATTCGTTTATGGAAGCCTATTTATAGTCTCCCGTCAGTCACATCCTTTCAGAATAGTTTTGAAATCAAAAGTCATAACTTTTCATATTTGAATTTGAAATCCAATGGTCATTATGTTGACATGGGGGTTACCCTATGTCGACATGCCTTAAAATTTTGAAAAATAAGTTTCTTAAATTAAGGCGTATCTTGTTTAAATAAATTATGGTAAATCTTGAGTAAAAATAAACTATTTTCCTACATATTAAAATAGAGTATTTGAAATAAAATAAAATATTAAAAACATATATAATCATGATTTAAAACATATATAGGAATGATTTAAAAACTTTATAAAATGATATTTAAACTATAAATATAAATATAAATATAAGAAATACTTTGAAACTTAAGATATAAATATAAGTGAAGGAATTTTGTAACGAATAGGGATTTTCGGCCCTGAAAATCGACATAATTACCTTTCCCGTATCTCATGTCGACCTTCCAAAACACCGAAAACACTGGACGTTATTAGAAAGAATTTAGAGGGTGAGATAAGAAAGAAAGAAATATTAGAATAGAAGAAGAAGAAGAAGAACACAACATAGAGTCTCACATTGCAGCAGAACAAAATATAATATAGAAATAAAACTTTATTGAGAGCTTTCAAAATACTTACAATATCAGAATACATCACACATTTGGACAGTTATAATAACCCGTCCTCAGATACAACACACAGCGGAATAGTAGCTATATATAATATCACACGTCTGGACTCTTCCAGCTCGTCTCTTCACAACATTCGATAACCTGAACCTGTGCACCACGGGCTAACCCGAGCATTTACAAAACACCGGGTCAGTCTAGTGAACCAGAGTGAGCAAAACTCGCACAGTATTAAGGGTAAATCATCCAACATGATTTTAAAGTCAAAACCTTTTCGAAAGAAAAGGATAATCGTTAGACCAAATCCGCACATAAACACGGACGATTTTTACCTTATGATAACCCAAAACATTTTTGAAATCAATATCTTTTCTGATATTATAATAGTGTCTAAATACAAGTAAATAGAATCTAGTGGAATGCTTGCATCTCACGCTCCACATATATAATATACAATCAAAACCACGGGCACTTATTGGAGATTGGATTCCGACCTTGACAAGGTATGGGACCACCTGTCGATAGTGTATCTCTAGAGGCGAATACACTGGGTTCAACAAGAACGTCTTGCAATCCGGCCCTCACATGACCGAACACTCATTTCGCTTGAGTGTATCGAATGTATATCACCAACGGTTGGGCTCAAACCACCATTTCCCGAAAAGGGACAACATCGAAATAGATTTAAAAGAAGCAAAAGGAATTTATCTAGATAGGTGATTATACCCCTAATGGGAGCGACCCACATAGCCATGCTGCCTGCCCGATTTCTGTCATCTCCCGGTTGTGAGGCTTGAGGTTTGAAATTTCATCTACAAGACCTGGCTACCATTCACTTTGAATGCCACATCGTCAGATCTGTCAGATATCACTAATTGACGTCCACAAAAATACTCTAGTATTTCAAAATCTATCTTTAGTTATAAAGTAAATTTTATAACTTCAGTTCGATCGATTTACCGGACGGTGAATCGATATAAATAAAATAATTTACATTTAGGTCATTTACTGCCGATTACCCAACCAATACTGCCCATTGGTTAAAACACACAGGTTGACTTTTCAGTCAATGGTCACTATCAATTCCCCAATCATGATGGTTCATATATGATAATATGAAAATAAATAATATATTTGAGGAATCCAGTTGGATCCCTCCAACCTATTCTTCCCTGTATATAAATGGTTATCTCCAGACAGATCGTTCAAATTCATTTAACTGATAATTAATAATAAATAATGACCATTTAATCCCAACTACAAGCAATTCAAACAATTCAACCAATTAAACACGTTTATTTTATAAACGTGGCCAACAAGGTAAGTTACCTTTATTGGAAAATATCGTTAGAATAACAATTTGGTATTTCACTGAAATTAAACGACGGTTTAATTTCATCAGTTAAATCAGCAAATAAATATATAATTAGCAAACAGTCAACCATTGGCAAGCCGAGCACACAAAATAAAAACCCAATTTATATAAAAATATAAATGGGAATCTAAGTGAGTTTAACTCACCTTGATCTGATTTCGTTGTTGAAACAGTTTGTTCTCAATAACTCGCAGCTATACCAAACCAGCTTCATCGTCGTACTCGTTGATGCGGTTCCGACGCCACTTATTTCAATCGCTTCCGTTCTGATAACACAATTATAAGTTATAAATTTATATGTTATTTACTAGTTAAATTCATATAAGACTTAAATAATCAATTATTAAGCTCTAATCCACGTTGGTTCACCTAAGTAATTGTTATATATACTAGAATCGTCATTAGGCATATTAAACACGTTTATCACTTAATAATTACATCCAGGCACTTATAGTCTTAGTCAGGAACGCAGATCTTAGCATACCCGAATAGCGCGTTATATATGATAATAAAAATATTAACTTAATCTTACTCACCTTAGTTAAAACGAGATTAGGCGCGGGTAAATTCCAATTAGGCACGGGTAATCCTTTCGTTCCTGCTACAGTTTGTTTTCTCATCCATAACCTTCCTTTCCCGTTCTGTTTCTATCCAGTTTTGAACCCCACCATCTTCCCATTTTTCATTTCATCTGTCCTTATTTTTTTTTCTATTTTTTTTAATTAAATGGCTCACCTATGAACCTGCATCCAAAATAATCATTTCACCTTTCTGCATGTGATGCTTCTTCATCAAACGGCTGGCCTTTCTAGTTTTCACGTTTCAGCTCCTTCCTTAACCTATAGTAACTCATATCCCCGTAACTTTTTCGAACCAAATACTCAGTACCTTCCTCTTCCCTTATACTGCTTCACTCACGCTGCCACCATGCTGCTATCCATTTCTTTCAACCCACTATGAACCAATATACCAGCCTCTCAACCATTTACCACCAACGTTCCGATCACCAGAGCCTCATCATCCGGTAGGTGCTCACGCCGGCCACCATGCCTACACTGGAATCTCATCGACATTTTCTTCCAACTGCAGTCGCATTCTTTCCCAGAACACTGCTGACTCCCGTTAGCTTGCTCCGCCACATACAATGCTTCTCTCCCATTCTTAATTCTTTTCACACAAACCATACCTCCCCTCATTTCTCTTCCTGACTGTACTGCCTCCCTTCCTATGCCCGCAAAACTCACCATTCACACCATTCGGATATTGGAAAGCTTGCCCCACCGCTTATCGGAGCCTCATCGCCCTACTACCATTGCTCCTAGCAACTTCGAACTCGATCCAGTACCCAATCCAGAAAGACAGCTGATATATATATATATATATATATATATATATATATATATAATTTTGGGAGGGAGAAGTTTTTGCGTTGATCATTTACTAAAGATGAAAATCGATGGGGGCTTTGCAGTTTTAATTCATAAGAGGAAGTGCGGTTTCGTTTACTGGAGAAGAAATAAAATGGAGTAGTATATATATAGGGAAGAAGATGTGCGGACCACGGTTACGTAGGGATGAAGCTATCGAAAGTTTGGATGCCAAGGTATTTGGATGAATTTACACGCAAGGAACAGCAGGTTTGGCTCGCAATAAATGAACAGTGGGGAAAGTGTTTTTATCATTATTACTGTTATATAATACATGCAGATGTTAGTTTTCTTTTTTCCCTCTTGTTGCTGGACAGCCTAGACTAACGCAAAAAGGTGGATAATATAAGGGTATACTTATAACTACAGCGATCATTAATTAGTAGCATGGATGTACATGGTATATAATGAAAAATAAAACGGTAGTCCAGACCATCTTAACCTGACACATTTGTTAAGACTTTGCACTTGTGACGGCCGAGAATTTCGCTGCGATCCGAATCAGTCGTTAAACCGATCTAGAACGTTCGAAACCCCTGATCGTTTGAGAACAGGACAAATCAGAACACAAACGGAAGAATATTTCATTGTTACTACAACAATTCCATCAGATACAAGAATATGCAGAGTATAAATGAATAAATTACATTCGATACATATCAGAGATTTAAATACAGTATTGCAGCGGAAAAGTAATACAAATCACAACTGAAGGTGATATACGGATACAGAGCTTTCCGGATATCATTCCAGCTGTAAACCAGGATCCTATGAATATAAATCTGCAAAACCAAAACTACTAGCTGCCCGTGCGAAAAATGAGGGCACCCAGAGTTTAGGTTAAAACAATAAACTCCAGGTCAGTCATGTGACTGGTGTGAGAACTAAAACAGTTATTAATTCAATTTTAAAAGAGAGTAATTCAAGGGACCACGCCATATAACACGAAACGGGTTTCCTCCCAAGAATACCAGTGCATATAATAAACAGCGCAATGCTTTTTCGAAAAATGAAGCAATTATAAGACCCAGGTCCCATCACACAATGCAACGCAAGCCGGAGGATAGGGTTTTACCTTATAACAGCCAAACATGCTTGGTACGTTTAAAAACAAATTATTTGATACTATAATAAGTGTATAGTGTCAAAACAATTTCAATCATAAATATCAATCATAGACGACATAACATCCCATGCTACTATGTCGCCATAATAGGCTCTACAAATAAAGCCGAAATGCACGTATTGGAAATTGGATTTCCGTCGGGAGTCAAGGCAAGGGGCAAGCTCCTCTCCGCTTTCGAGACACTCTAGCAAATGTCTCAGGGATACACACTCTGGGCAACCCTGGATCTTCAGGGCCGGTCCTCACTTACGTTAGAGGATTGGCAATTCCTGAACACACGTTTCCCGGTCCTTACAGACCTAAAATCGAGGCGCCTCATCCAACAACCACATAGGTGAAAAGTATATAAATGTCAGGGCTGGTAAGTCACTGACACCACCATAGCTAGAAAGAAACGTCGTGCTCTCCCTGCAGTCCGTATCCCGTTTTTGACTCATACCGAGGTGTGAGGCTCGCGAATTCACGCTATACACAAAGCTACGCCACAAAGGTTGTGCTTTGATCATCAACCACAAGACTTTTCTTTTCAACAGAAGCCTTGATCTATGCAACTCAGCGTGCCACACAGGCAATTCATGCCATGCGATTGATATCTATTGATATATAACCTCTAAGCTCGTACGTCTCAGAGAAGGGCGTTAAGCAAGAGAATAAATTCTCCGCCGCCAAACATATATATATTTAACAGAAATCAATCAACACGGAATAAAATCCAATGTCAGACACACAGTCCATTTACAAGTTCGTTCTGGGTCTGAACGAAACCGGAGGCACTTTCCTCGCATATCCATCCATCTCCAAGTACGTCTGGACGACCACCAACTATTTCCATCCTCTTGGGTGTACAACCCAATCAGGATCGTCAGTAATTACCCAAACGATGTGAAGACTTTCGGTCTTCGACCACCGTCTGAATCTTCGACTTATCGTCGAATCGGTTATTCAGAATGGGTATAAACCCGGTCTTTCCGAACAACCCGCGTTTATTAAAAACAAATGTTACACAAACACAACATACGCCTCATTCCAATGCAGAATATCCTTTTATTCACGAAATCACATTCTTAGGGAAAGGTTCCCATTAATTTTATCCAAGATAAATTCTTTAAAATTTATCCTTTAATCTTTCTTTGGATGTCGTTTCAAACCGAATTATGGTTTTCCAAACTAGTCGAGATTAGCGAACCACTCCGAAGTAATTATTTATTTTATTTCCAAATCCCAACCTATTCATCCCATGAAGCAAAAATGGTAATACTCCATATCTAACACCACGGTGTTATCGGTAAAGTTAATTACCATTTCACATTCAAATCTAATAAAAGATTTAACTATCGCTTTGGAGCAAAACTGGTAATACTCCATTCTCGCTCATTTGCCAAATTTGATAATTTAAATTATCAATTCACATTTCAATTTAATTGCAGATTCATTAAAACTCCTTTTATTGGGTTAAAGAACTAATGTCTTTTTAAAACACAGTTCACGACAAACCCAAATTACATTCTATTTATTATCGGGTTAAAGAACAAATGTTATTTAAAACACCGTTCACGATAAACCCACAAATCAATTCTGTTTAAAACCCATTTCAAATCCAATTTATTTATTTAAAAATAAATGGGTTTTAATTTTAGTTCAAAACTAGTTCATTTCGATAAAAATCTATTTTTATCTTTTCAAATGTGGAGTTTTTCATCCCAATTTTTCCCAAATCATTTCTTATGATTTTACACAAATTATTACTATTTTTAATAATTTTATCAAGGTCCGTACAGTCGATTTCCATCAACGGTTATCGAACTGCACTTACAGCGACCTTTTCTAAATTTGATTTGGACATATCTCCAAATCCAACTGATAGATTTCAAATTCGTTAGAAAGCTCTTTTCGATACGAACCTAACGGTTCCTGTTTTAGGAGAATCCGACGGTCGGATCTCCCGTAATATCCGTTCGAAGTTAATGGTCGAAATTCGCGAACTGCCGCGGCGCGGCGCGTTCTATTCAGGCCACTATATTATATATATAATATATTTCGTTGATTTCCATTTAAAACGAATTATATAAATAGTTTTAAATTCGTTTCAAAAACAATTTCAACCTTTATTTCAAATTCAAATCAAAGTTGAATTTTCTATTATAAATCCTTTTTACTTTCATTTCTATTTGATTTCAATTCAAATCGATTTTAATTCAATTCGAATTCATTTTCTTTTCAATTCAAATCAATTCGAATTCGTTTTCTATTTAATTCGAATTCAATTCGTTTTCTATTCAATTCAAATTCAAATTCGTTATGTATTCAATTGAAATCAAATTCGTTATATATTCAATTCGAATCAAATTTGTTATATATTCAATCCAGTTCGAATTCGTTTTCTTTTAAATTCAATTCGAATTCGTTTTCTATTCAATTCAGTTTCATTTTCTATTCAAATCAAATTCATTATATATTCAATTCAATTTAATTCAAATTTCCTTTCAAAATATTCGATTTCGAAATCACTTTTCAATATTCATTTTAAAATGAATAAAATCGATATAAATACCATTCACGTCAAAATGGCGTCAATCTAATCAACACGGCTTTATACTTTTCAATAATTCCGTTATTCTATCCAACAAATGAATATTCATTTTGGTCAACACACGACTAATCTCAACGAGTGAGTACTGTCCACGTGTGACTATTTTTGTTATTTAATATGTTTTATAAAAATTATGGTATCTATCGTTTGATATCAAATCAGACTCCAACCGTAAATTAGTAAGAGAACGATTCCCTAAATATTAACCCCGAAGGCCGAAACCAACATCAGATCAATATCCAGGAGACCACTCATCTTATCTATCTTCCAGTTAATTTCTGACTTCATATATGATAAAGATGTAAATTTTATTATTAAAATATTTCGTTCAATACATGACTAATCTCAACGGATGAGTACAGTCAACACATGAACCTTTATTTTATATTATTCTTTATTTTCTAAATTGGAATGGGGCCCAATCAATTACCATATAGCGTTAACTATATGGATTCCATACCACACATGCATATAATAGCAACGATAAATAATCAATCATTATTCAAAGTGCACTACACTGTATAAGCATCAAATATAGATATCTAACGCTTATAAAAGCCTGTCAATCAATCGATCGACATATTTAATCAATCAGGATGAGTGAACTTCAAATTTCATCCCAACACCCGTGTAGGGTTTCAAACAATAAAACACAGATTTCAGTTGTGCAGTTGGGCGATGTGTAAAATTTATCGACCCAATCCATATCCGTCAAATCAGTGTATATAAACAAATCGGCCGATTTGTTTATAAATATTTATTTATTCACTTTCACGTTAAAAATTATATTTTTAACGATAATATAATTTATTTTAACACATGAATTTCTATTCAGTTCATTTATCCAATAAAATGATATTTTTATTTCTCTAACATATTTTAGAAAATTTCGGCGGCATAACGACACGATACTAGAAACGGGACGAGGCCTAGCCTTATCCCCGGTCTAGTGAAGGCCCACGCCATTCACACATCAATCAAATCCATTCCATTTCACCCAACAGTCAAATTTCAATCAAATAATCTAACTAATTTTTGCAATCAAACAAAAAAGTCCATGGTCTGTGGACGATTGTGTCGGGTGCTACTAAGCACCGTCTGCATCCTAGTATATATATAACTAGAAAATGAAATTGAAAGGTGAGAAATTCTCACCGATAGCTATTCCAACTTCAAGCCACTTCATTAAGAGAAATCATCGCCATTCTCGCCTTTTGTCGCTTTCGTTGCCCGTAGCCACTACATATATAAAAATCACATTTTTATTTGTTCACTTTCAATTTAAAAATCATATTTTTATAATCGCTTCATATATATATATTGAAATTTCACTTCGCCATTCAATATATAAAAATTGAATTTTTACTATGCTATTCAATATATAAAAATCCTATTTTTACAACGTTGTTATATGTAAAGATTTCGCCTTTTCAATTATAAAGATTTCGCCTTTTTAATTATAAAGATTTCGCCTTTTTAATTATATCATTATAAAAATCACATTTTTATTTTTCTACACATATAAAGATGATATTTCTAATATTCCTATCATGTAAAAATTATATTTTTAATTCTCCGATCGAATAAAAATTCTATTGCTAATTTTCCTATCGAATAAATTCAGTTTTAAAATCAAATAAAATGGTAACTGAAAATAGAAAAATAAAATAAAGACTTACATAGAAATAGAAGGGGGAAGAGCAGCGTTCACTGTCGGAGGGGGGAGGGGTGTCGCTGTGGTCGAGGTAGAGGGTTTCGGGGGGGGGGGGAGGAGGGGGGAAAGGGGGTCGGCGCGAGGCAGAAAAAAGGGGGGGTCTTCGGAGGTGGCGCGTCGATCGATTGGGGGGGTATCGCGTCGCCTCTGGCGCCTGGGGGGGGGGGGGGTCTCCGATCTGACGAGGAGAGGGGGTGTCGCTTCGAGGTGGCGGCGGTTTAAGGGGAGGGGCGATGCTCCTCTCCGCTTTCTTTCCCTTTTTTTCTTCTGAAAAATGATTTTGAACGGGGGGGGGGGGGGGGGGGGCAGAGAAAGATAAAGGAGAGGGGAGAGAAAGTTTATTTTTAATTTATTTAATTATTTTATTTACCAAAAAGTTGACTTTTTATTTCGGCCTCGAAACGAGGCCCACCGCCTGTCGTCCATAGCTAATTACCCCTATTCCGAACACAATGGGATATGTATCGTAAGCTGATTCGATCATTTCGATCAGTTTCCGTTGAATTTACATTTAAATCATTCTATTGAATTTTAAACGTACATTTCAAATTACCGGGGTCACATACAGACTCGAAAAATTGCAGAAAAATATTTTCTTGCTTCGTATTGACGATACGGTCCTAACAAAACTAGTTTCGTCGAATTCTGAGACCGTTAGAAAAATGGTCATTTTCCAGTCGATTAAAATCAACTAAAACAGGTCAAACGCGTTTTCCTTTGCCACGCTCACATATTGAATCGAAAAATTATGAAATTTAAAACCTAGCAATAATTTGACATCACGGACCCAACAAAAGTGGTTTCGTCGAAATCCGAGGTCATTTGCAAAATGTCCATTTTTAAGGGCCTGAATTCCATAGCGACTATTCAAAATTTTCAACTAGACATATCTTTTGATCCCGCTATTAAAGTTTGATTTTTCGGATTCGTTGGAAAGATATTCTCAAATAGATCCTATTGTTTTTGGTTTCACTATAATCCGGATTGTTTTGCACCCGGTACATTCAATTGAAGTTTGAAATCGAATTATCGAACTACCGCGCCATTTTCAATTCCTTTTATAATTATATATAATTATTTATATTCTAACGACGACGCGTATAAATGTATACGTTCGAATTATGTTCAAAATAAATTTCTTGTCGATATTATTTAAAATAATTCACTTTAAATATATAAAATTCGCTAAAATTGCCAAAATAAAAATTTTAAACTGGTTCTGAATTTCCGGGTTATTACAATCTCCCCCACTTAAAACTTTTCGTCCCCGAAAAGGAACAAAGTCGAAAGTGGTTTGATTAATTAACTCTACGTTCGATCTGGCTTCCATTCTCCAACTTTTTAGTTTCTGAGAATTTTCAAATTTTCAAAAATTTGGCTAACACCCTAAATTTCCGAAAAATTTCGCCATAACCTCCCCTGCACCGGGAGCCACGGGAAAATCTCGAAATTTCCATACAGGCCTTCTGATCTCAAAAAGAAAAAGAAAAAGCCAAGCGGCTAGCCAATAGGCTCATAAAATCATCATCACCCAAACAAAACAGTAAATTAGAGTAAACATGTACCTATTTGTCGGGCAAACAAATTTTATTCTCTGCTCTAGCCTCCTTGCTATGACCTGTTCAATGTAAGTACATGTATATACAAGCAAATGCGACCAATTTTCAATATAATTCAATATTTGATTCAATTAGGCTAAATGGTTCAAAGTTATCAACCAAATAAATAAACATCTCAAACATCAATCAATTAGTGGATTAGAGTTTTCAAATTCATAATTTTGATATATATACAAAAAATCATGTTTTTGATGCCAATTCACAACAATGTGTTCTAGCTATATTGATTTTGGTTCTCACACCAGTCTAAAGGAAATATATAGATGTCACACCTTCGAAACACGAACACAAATACTGATGATGATATATTAATCATCAGAATCATCTCCGGGTGTCTAGAATGTGACTCTATATTTATCCAGTATATTAAAACTTTGAATATACGTTCATGACGCGTATATGCAAAACCTTTATATACTCGATTGTCCAAATTCAAAATAAATAAATATTCAAATACGTATAAAGCGATTTAAATTTTCAAAACAAAATTGTTTTCATTTGAAAAATATACTCTTCACACTCGTTCTAGGATACTACTGATCCTATCTCTAACGAGTCATTCTAATTGGATATTACTAATCCAATATCTGATGAATTCTTTCGTATGGTTCTAATGTGTCTTGTTCTCGAGCTCTGTAAACCAAAGCTCTGATACCAAATGTGACGGCCGAGAATTTCGCTGCGATCCGAATCAGTCGTTAAACCGATCTAGAACGTTCGAAACCCCTGATCGTTTGAGAACAGGAAAAATCAGAACACAAACGGAAGAACATTTCATTGTTATTACAACAATTCCATCAGATACAAGAATATACAGAGTATAAATTAATAAATTACATTCGATACATATAAGAGATTTAAATACAGTATTGCAGCGGAAAAGTAATACAAAGCACAATTGAAGGTGATATACAGATACAGAGCTTTCCGGATATCATTCCAGCTGTAAACCAGGATCCTGTGAATATAAATCTGCAAAACAAAAACTACTAGCTGCCCGTGCGGAAAATGAGGGCATCCAGAGTTTAGGTTAAAACAATAAACTCCAGGTCAGTCGTGTGACTGGTGTGAGAACTAAAACAGTTATTAATTCAATTTTAAAAGAGAGTAATTCAAGGGACCACGCCATATAACACGGAACGAGTTTCCTCCCAAGAATACCAGTGCATATAATAAACAGCGCAATGCTTTTTCGAAAAATGAAGCTATTATAAGACCCAGGTCCCATCACACAATGCAATGCAAGCCGGAGGATAGGGTTTTACCTTATAACAGCCAAACATGCTTGGTACATTTAAAAACAAATTATTTGATACTATAATAAGTGTATAGTGTCAAAACAATTTCAATCATAAATATCAATCATAGACGGCATAGCATCCCATGCTACTATGTCGCCATACTAGGCTCTACAAATAAAGCCAAAATGCACGTATTGGAAATTGGATTTCCGTCATGAGTCGAGGCAAGGGGCAAGCTCCTCTCCGCTTTCGAGACACTCTAGCAAATGTCTCAGGGCTATGCACTCTGGGCAACCCTGGATCTTCAGGGTCGGTCCTCACTTACGTTAGAGGATTGGCAATTCCTGAACACACGTTTCCCGGTCCTTACAGACCGAAAATCGAGGCGCCTCATCCAACAACCACATAGGTGAAAAGTATATAAATGTCAGGGCTGGTAAGTCACTGACACCACCATAGCTAAAAAGAAACGTCGTGCCCTCCCTGCAGTCCGTATCCCATTTTTGACTCATACCGAGGTGTGAGGCTCGCGAATTCACGCTATACACAAAGCTACGCCACAAAGGCCGTGCTTTGATCATCAACCACAAGACTTTGCTTTTCAACAGAAGCCTTGATCTATGCAACTCAGCGTGCCACACAGGCAATTCATGCCATGCGATTGATATCTATCGATATATAACCTCTAAGCTCGTACGTCTCAGAGAAGGGCGTTAAGCAAGAGAATAAATTCTCCGCCGCCAAACAGATATATATTTAACAGAAATCAATCAACACAGAATAAAATCCAATGTCAGACACACAATCCATTTACAAGTTCGTTCTGGGTCTGAACGAAACCGGAGGCATTGCATATCAATCCATCTCCAAGTACGTCTGGACGACCACCAACTATTTCCATCCTCTTGGGTGTACAGCCCAATCAGGATCGTCAGTAATTACCCAAACGATGTGAAGACTTCCGGTCTTCGACCACCGTCTGAATCTTCGACTTATCGTCGAATCGGTTATTCAGAATGGGTATAAACCCGGTCTTTCCGAACAACCCGCGTATATTAAAAACAAATGTTACACAAACACAACATACGCCTCATTCCAATGCAGAATATCCTTTTATTCACGAAATCACATTCTTAGGGAAAGGTTACCATTAATTTTATCTAAGATAAATTCTTTAAAATTTATCCTTTAATCTTCCTTTGGATGTCGTTTCAAACCGAATTATGGTTTTCCAAACTAGTCGAGATTAGCGAACCACTCCAAAGTAATTATTTATTTTATTTCCCAATCCCAACCTATTCATCCCATGAAGCAAAACTGGTAATACTCCATATCTAACACCACGGTGTTATCGGTAAAGTTAATTACCATTTCATGTTCAAATCTAATTAAAGATTTAACTATCGCTTTGGATCAAAACTAGTAATACTCCATTCTCGCTCATTTTCCAAATTTGATAATTTAAATTATCAATTCACATTTCAATTTAATTGCAAATTCATTAAAACTCCTTTTATTGGGTTAAAGAACTAATGTCTTTTCAAAACACAGTTCACGACAAACCCAAATTACATTCTATTTATTATCGGGTTAAAGAACAAATGTTATTTAAAACACCGTTCACGATAAACCCACAAATCAATTCTGTTTAAAACCCATTTCAAATCCAATTTATTTATTTAAAAATAAATGGGTTTTAATTTTAGTTCAAAACTAGTTCATTTCGATAAAAATCTATTTTTATCTTTTCAAATGTGAAGTTTTTCATCCCAATTTTTCCCAAATCATTTCTTATGATTTTACACAAATTATTACTATTTTTAATAATTTTATCAAGGTCCGTACAGTCGATTTCCATCAACGGCCATCGAACTGCACTTACAACGACCTTTTCTGAATTTGATTTGGACATATCTCCAAATCCAACCATTAGATTTCAAATTTCTAATATTCGTTAGAAAGCTCTTTTCGATACGAACCCAACGGTTCCGGTTTTAGGAGAATCCGACGGTCGGATCTCCCGTAATGTCCATTCGAAGTTAATGGTCGAAATTCGCGAACTGCCGCGGCGCGTTCTATTCATGCCATTATATTATATATATATAATATATTTCGTCGATTTCCATTTAAAACGAATTATATAAATAGTTTTAAATTCGTTTCAAAAACAATTTCAACCTTTATTTCAAATTCAAATCAAAGTTGAATTTTCTATTATAAATCCTTTTTACTTTCATTTCTATTTGATTTCAATTCAAATCGATTTTAATTCGATTCGAATTCATTTTCTTTTCAATTCAAATCAATTCGAATCAATTCGAATTCGTTTTCTATTCAATTCGAATTCAATTCGTTTTCTATTCAATTCGAATTCGTTATATATTCAATTGAAATCAAATTCATTATATATTCAATTCGAATCAAATTTGTTATATATTCAATCCAGTTCGAATTTGTTTTCTTTTAAATTCAATTCGAATTCATTTTCTATTCAATTCAGTTTCATTTTCTATTCAAATCAAATTCATTATATATTCAAATCAAATTCATTATATATTCAATTCAATTTAATTCAAATTTCCTTTCAAAATATTCGATTTCGAAATCACTTTTCAATATTCATTTTAAAATGAATAAAATCGATATAAATATCGTTCACGTCAAAATGGCGTCAATCTAATCAACACGGCTTTATACTTTTCAATAATTCCGTTATTCTATCCAATAAATGAATATTCATTTTGGTCAACACATGACTAATCTCAACGAATGAGTACTATCCACGTGTGACTATTTTTGTTATTTAATATATTTTATAAAAATTATGGTATCTATCGTTTGATATCAAATCAGACTCCAACCGTAAATTAGTAAGAGAACGATTCCCTAAATATTAACCCCGAAGGCCGAAACCAACATCAGATCAATATCCAGGAGACCACTCATCTTATCTATCTTCCAGTTAATTTCTGACTTCATATATGATAAAGATGTAAATTTTATTATTAAAATATTTCGTTCAACACATGACTAATCTCAACGGATGAGTACAGTCAACACATGAACCTTTATTTTATATTATTCTTTATTTTCTAAATTGGAATGGGGCCCACTCAATTACCATATAGCGTTAACTATATGGATTCCATACCACACATGCATATAATAGCAACGATAAATAACCAACCATCATCCAAAGTGCACTACACTGTATAAGCATCAAATATAGATATCTAACGCTTATAACAGCCTGTCAATCAATCGATCGACATATTTAATCAATCAGGATGAGTGAACTTCAAATTTCATCCCAACACCCATGTAGGGTTTCAAACAATAAAACACAGATTTCAGTTGTGCAGTTGGGCGATGTGTAAAATTTATCGACCCAATCCATATCCGTCAAATCAGTGTATATAAACAAATCGGCCGATTTGTTTATAAATATTTATTTATTCACTTTCACGTTAAAAATTATATTTTTAACGATAATATATTTTATTTTAACACATGAATTTCTATTCAGTTCATTTATTCAATAAAATGATATTTTTATTTCTCTAACATATTTTAGAAAATTTTGGCGGCATAACGACACGATACTAGAAACGGGACGAGGCCTAGCCTTATCCCCGGTCTAGTGAAGGCCCACGCTATTAACACATCAATCAAATCCATTCCATTTCACCCAACAGTCAAATTTCAATCAAATAATCTAACTAATTTTTGCTATCAAACAAACAAGTCCATGGTCTGTGGACGATTGTGTCGGGTGCTACTAAGCACCGTCTGCATCCTAGTATATATATATATATATAACTAGAAAATGAAATTGAAAGGTGAGAAATTCTCACCGATAGCTATTCCAACTTCACGCCACTTCATTTAGAGAAATCATCGCCATTCTCGCCTTTTGTCGCTTTCGTTGCCCGTAGCCACTACATATATAAAAATCACATTTTTATTTGTTCACTTTCAATTTAAAAATCATATTTTTATAATCGCTTCATATATATAAAAAAATCGAATTTTCACTTCGCCATTCAATATATAAAAATCGAATTTTTACTATGATATTCAATATATAAAAATACTATTTTTACAACGGTGTTATATATAAAGATTTCGCCTTTTCAATTATAAAGATTTCGCCTTTTTAATTATAAAGATTTCGCCTTTTTTAATTATATCATTATAAAAATCACATTTTTATTTTTCTACACATATAAAGATGATATTTCTAATATTCCTATCATGTAAAAATTATATTTTTAATTCTCCGATCGAATAAAAATTCTATTGCTAATTTTCCTATCGAATAAATTCAGTTTTAAAATCAAATAAAATGGTAACTGAAAATAGAAAAATAAAATAAAGACTTACATAGAAATAGAAGGGGGAAGATCAGCGTTCACTATCGGAGGGGGGGGGGGTGTCGCTGTGGTCGAGACAGAGGGTTTCGGGGGGGGGGGGAAGGGGGTCGGCGCGAGGCAGAAAAAGGGGGGGGGGGGTCTTCGGAGGTGGTGCGTCGATCGATTAGGGGGGTTATCGCATCGCCTCTGGCGCCTGGGGGGGTGGGGGGTCTCCGATCTGACGAGGAGGGGGGGTGTCGCTTCGAGGTGGCGGCGGTTTAAGGGGAGGGGCGATGCTCCTCTCCGCTCTCTTTCCCTTTTTTTTATTTTATTTTTTCTGAAAAATGATTTTGAACCGGGGGGGGGGGGGGGGGAGATAAAGAAGAGGGGAGAGAAAGTTTATTTTTAATTTATTTAATTATTTTATTTACCAAAAAGTTGACTTTTTATTTCGACCTCAAAACGAGGCCCACCGCCTGTCGTCCATAGCTAATTACCCCCATTCCGAACACAATGGGATATGTATCGTAAGCTGATTCGATCGTTTTGATTAGTTTCCGTTGAATTTACATTTAAATCATTCTATTGAATTTTAAACGTACATTTCAAATTACCGGGGTCACATACAGACTCGAAAAATTACAGAAAAATATTTTCTAGCTTCGTATTGACGATATGGTCCTAATAAAACTAGTTTCGTCGAATTCTGAGACCGTTAGAAAATGGCCATTTTCCAGTCGATTAAAATCAACTGAAACTGGTCAAACGCGTTTTCCTTTGCCACGCTCACATATTGAATCGAAAAATTATGAAATTTAAAACCTAGCAATAATTTGACATCACGGACCCAACAAAAGTGGTTTCGTCGAAATCCGACGTCGTTTGCAAAATGTCCATTTTTAAGGGCCTGAATTCCATAGCGACAATTCAGAATTTTCAACTGGACATATCTTTTGATCCCCGCTATGAAAGTTTGATTTTTCGGATTCGTTGGAAAGATATTCTCAAATAGATCCTATTGTTTTTGGTTTCACTAAAATCTGGATTGTTTTGCACCCGGTACATTCAATTGAAGCTTGAAATTGAATTATCGAACTACCGCGCCATTTTCAATTCCTTCTATAATTATATATAATTATTTATATTCTAATGATGACGCGTATAAATATATACGTTCGAATTATATTCAAAATAAATTTCTTGTCGATATTATTTAAAATAATTCATTTTAAATATATTAAATTCGCTAAAATTGCCAAAATAAAATTTTTAAACTGGTTCAGAATATCTGGGTTATTACAGCACTGCTGTGCACAACGTAGGGTAGATTTGATGATGATCGATAAGACGAAATACCCAGCGTGACCACAAGTAGGGAAGGAAGGGTATGAGGTAGGCTTAAATATATATGTATATTAATTTATTTAATGCAGTATCGTAATTTAATATGATCTGTAAAATTTGCACCGACAAATGCAATTTTCAAAAATTTCGAAGATGAAAGCCATGGTATCAGTTGACGTTACGGTCCTAATAAAAGTAGTTCCATCGAAAACGAAATCCGTTTGTAAAATCGCTATTTTAAAGGCCTATATTTTAATAACGATTTCCATAACGACTATTTTAAAATTTGATTTGGTCATAAATAACAAATTGTAACACGAAATCTGGATTTTTCTCTTTCATATGAAGATTATAATCAACACGGTTCCAACGTTTCTCGTTTCACAGAAATCCGACTTATATCGAATCCTGTATTTTCAGTTGAAGTTCAAAACTCCATATTACGAACTGCACGCCATTTTCAAACTCGATTTATATTATATAAACATATAGCGCTCGATCTCGTTTTAAATAGCGATTTAAATCCATTAATACTCCAAATATAACATTAAAAAAAATAAATTAAATAAAATATTTGACTGCCAAAAATACGGGTCGTTACATTCTTCCCCCCTTAAAATAATTTTGTCCTCGAAATTGCTAAGTTAAGAAAGAACGTTACAAACCCATTAATTTCTAAATCCATTTTATTGTAAATCAAAACCATCAATATAAATTTTCAAAAATATCGAAAATTTTCTAACACTTTAAATTCTCGGAAAATTCTGCAGAGTCTCCCCTACACGGAGTGACATCTGCGACATCGCAGGAACAACTAATATATATACATCGACCCATTCGGTCGGAAAACAAAAATCAAAACCCCAAAATTCAAAATTTTATATTTTCGCGTAGGCGTACCTTTTTGCGAGCACTATTGAGCATGTTTTCTTAACGTATATGCGATTTACTCAATCAATATCAATTTCCTCTGCTATCTGACACCTGTACTTAACTCAATTCACATATCAGTAACAAATATATGAAATTCTGAGATAATATTTCACTAATCAACTGGTATAACTACACCAATTGCAAAGTCAAACACACAATATCAATTCATTACCAAATATAGGGTTAAATCGTAAATTCAAATTCGTACTCAGTTCATTCCAGTTTAATTATATTGGAATTTATTCTTTAGTTTATAATTCATTCAACTTTATTAAATTTGTTGATTATTCCCATCAAGCAACTATCATCCAATAACAAACAATTCACAATCAACAACCGATACATCACCAAATCAATTGAATCAACATTCAATATTAATATTTACTTTGGTTTCACATATATGATTATTATTTATTAATCAAATTTCCAATTAATTTCAATATCACTCTTAATTTAATTTCACTTAATAAGGTTAAATTTCAATTCAAATTTTCAATTCGATTTAAATTCCATTCAAATCGATCAAACACACTAATATCTCAATAATTGAATAAAATCATTGCTTTTCTATCCAAAAATATAATTTGGATAAAATCATTTAATTTACCCTTTTTTTTCCAAAACAATATTGCATTAATTGTCAGTTCAGCGCTTCTCAACACTTGAACTGATCGACAAACACAATACAAACCATTTGTACATAAAATTTACAAATACGCTCTAATATATATACAGTCGGTCTCGATCTAGGGTATTACTAACCTCTTCTCTATCGAGTTACACCACAGAGCCAAGGTTATTACTAAACCAATAGCTCTGATACCACTGTAACGAATAGGGATTTTCGGCCCTGAAAATCAACATAATTACCTTTCCCGTATCTAATTTCGACCTTCCAAAACACCGAAAACACTGGACGTAATTAGAAAGAATTTAGTGGGTGAGATAAGAAAGAAAGAAATATTAGAATAGAAGAAGAAGAAAAAGAACACCACACAGAGTCTCACATCGCAGCAGAACAGAATATAATATAGAAATAAAACCTTATTGAGAGCTTTCAAAATACTAACAATATCAGAGTACATCACACATTCAGACAGTTATAATAACCCGTCCTCAGATACAACACACAGCGGAATAGTAGCTATATATAATATCACACGTCTGGACTCTTCCAGCTCGTCTCTTCACAACATTCGATAACCTGAACTTGTGCACCCTGGGCTAACCCAAGCATTTACAAAACACCGGGTCAGTCTGGTGAACCAGAGTGAGTAAAACTCGCACAGAGTTAAGGGTAAATCATCCAACATGATTTTAAAGTCAAAACCTTTTCGAAAGAAAAGGATAATCGTAAGACCAAATCCACACATAAACACAGACGGTTTTTACCTTACGATAACCCAAAACATTTTTGAAATCAATTTCTTTTCTAATATTATAATAGTGTCTAAATACAAGTAAATATAATCTAGTGGAATGCTTGCATCTCACGCTCCACATATATAGTATACAATCAAAACCGCAAGCGCTTATTGGGGATTGGATTCTGACCTTGACAAGGTATAGGACCACCTGTCGATAGTGTATCTCTAGAGGCGAATACACTAGGTTCAACAAGAACGTCTTGCAACCCGGCCCTCACATGACCGAACACTCATTTCGCTTGAGTGTATCGAATGTATATCACCAACGGTTGGGCTCAAACCACCGTTTCCTGAAAAGGGACAGCATCGAAATAGATTTAAAAGAAGCAAAAGGAATTTATCAAGATAGGTGATTATACACCCTAATGGGAGCGACCCACATAGCCATGCTGCCTGCCCGATTTCTGTCATCACCCGGTTGTGAGGCTTGAGGTTAGAAATTTCATCTACAACACCTGGCTACCATTCACTTTGAATGCCACATCCTCAGATCCGCCAGATATCACTAATTGACGTCCACAAAAATACTCTAGTAGTTCAGAGAACCATTGTCCTCCGTACCACCATGGTATGTTTGAAGAAATCAATGTACGCGATCCCTTTGGAAATACTTTGTCAGACATTCGTCCATACAAGTCATCCAGGAACAGGATGAACCAAAGGTACTCTCCTACTGCATCCAAGGAATCACCCTATAGATCAGTAGCGAGAAGTCCTTGCAACCCGTAGATTCCAGCCACGACAGAACCACAGTTCATCTCTGGGAGCTAACCAGAGATTTATTAGTAGTTCTTCCGTTTAATGAAGATCTACGGTCTTCAATGCTCCATCTCAACCATCTTCTGATATCTTCACGTATTTGTTGGTCGGAATGGTTTTCGAATATAAATTCGATCTCGGTCTTTCAGTGCCAACAATCGTATTGGACAGATTTGATAGTCGGTGATTTAACTATCAAAATAAACAGTGTTTCAATCATGACAATCCAATGAGTTCACTGGTTCAGTATTCAGCACCACTTGGCCTTTTTAATTACACAAATGTAAATTTAAAACTTTCAATCACTTCGCTATTATGAACATAGTTTCGCTACTTATTTAACATAAAATTTTATTTTAAACACACTTTCAAAACATTAGTTACATTATTTCTCAATATTGGGAATCGATTTAACTTATTACACATAAAACAACATTATGAAATATCGTTTATCTCCTTATTTGGATGAGCGATCCATGCTTATTATTGTAGAATAGAATTCAACTTTACATTTCCTCCTAGTCCGAAATTGTCGTTGTAACTTTCCGCGATTCTCTTTTTACTTTGGAACCCTTAGTATATATATATTCCAAATTTTCTCCAAAAATGTTGCATCATTATTTCTCTATTGAAATAATAAGTTCCACTAACCTCTATTACCATTAAAACTAATATCACCTTCAGATACTCCCGTTGTCGTTCAAGTTGGGGTATTTTAATTACCTCTCAGACCTTGATCAACACCGTTCATATCTTAAGGTAGATACAAGTTGTAATTCAAAAACCAATATGTACTTCAATATCAACCCAAATCCCATTTAACCATTTAACTTACATAATGGTTTTACAATTCTTTTCTTATTTTGAAAATCCCCTTTTCAAATACATCCATTTTTTTACTTAATTTGGTGATTAAGTAATTTCTGGTTTAACATCCCCTTTTTATATTTAAATTCTATGAACCACTTATTTATCAACACGGATTTGTATCACGAAATCCTTCACTAGCTTCTTTATCACATACACTTTTAACAACCCCATTTTCTAATCCATTCAACATTTCTGCTTTGAAAGTCCTATTTCAATCTTCCCATTTTCACTTAATCACATTTCTAAGTACGTTAATTTAGAATTAACGATATACCATCTCAAACCTCCTTTATATAACTCTGATTTATCATGAGACTCTTTTCTCTAAATTTTCTTTTACTAAATTTAAATAATTCAGTAACAATTTCTCAATCTATTCTATTCACTTGGACTTCCTTTTATAAAGATTCAAGTTTTACACAAAACCTGTTCACACTCTCATTTCGTCATTCAATTTAATTCCACTTTAATTTAGATTACTTTTTAAATGAATTCCCATTAAAAGAAATTTTCTAAATTTTTATTAATTACAATAATAATTTATTTCAACCATTAACTACATAGGTAGCTGATTTCTTTATTAACTAAAATAACCAGTAAATCCCTTTTTCAAATCTTATTGTAATCTAAACAATATTCACTAAACTATGTTATATTCAGAACATACTAATTTAGATATCAATCCAGCTAAATAGTCGATTTATTCACTCAAAACACGATTATCTTATTAATCGATTCCAATTCGTTTTTCCCTTTCAATTTTTTAATAATATAATTAATTAATTTAAATAATTCCATTAAATTTGTTTCTCAACAACACAATTATCCAAATTTAATTGTTAGGTTAATTTCCTTATTCTCACATTTTCAAATCTGATTAACATCATATTCGACTTTATAAAATCAATTTACACTTAATTATAAACATAAATATCTATTTCCGTTGAAATAAGTTTTTATCCAAATTATATATTTCAAAATCTATCTTTAGCTATAAAGTAAATTTTATAACTTCAGTTCGATCGATTTACCTGACGGTGAATCGATATAAATAAAAGAATTTACTTTTAGGCCATTTACTGCCGATTACCCAACCAATACTACCCATTGGTTAAAACACACAGGTTGACTTTTCAGTCAATGGTCACTATCAATTCCCCAATCATGACGGTTCATATATGATAATATGAAAATAAATAATATATTTGAGGAATCCAGTTGGACCCCTCCAACCTGTTCTTCCCTATATACAAATGGTTATCTCCAGACAAATCGTTCAATTTCATTTAACCGATAATAATAAATAATGACAAGCTAATCCCAACTACAAGCAATTCAAACAATTCAACCAATTAAACACGTTTATTTTATAAACGTGACCAACAAGGTAAGTTACCTTTATTGGAACAAATCGTTATAATAACGATTTGGTATTTCACCGAAATTAAACGACGGTTTAATTTCATCGGTTAAATTAGCAAATAAATATATAATTAGCAAACAGTCAACCATTGGCAAGCAGAGCACACAAAATAAAAACCCAATTTATATTAAAATATAAATGGGAATTTGAGTGAGTTTAACTCACCATGATCTGATTTCGTTGTTGAAGCAGTTTGTTCTCAATAACTCACAGCTATACCAAACCAGCTTCATCGTCGTACTCGTTGATGCGGTTCCGACGCCACTTATTTCAATCGCTTCCGTTCTGATAACACAATTATACGTTATAAATTTATATGTTATTTACTGGTTAAATTCATATAAGACTTAAATAATCAATTATTAAGCTCCAATCCATGTTGGTTCACCTAAGTAATTGTTATATATACTAGAATCGTCATTAGGCATATTAAACACGTTTATCACTTAATAATTACAACCAGGCACTTATAGTCTTAGTTAGGAACGCAGATCTTAGCATACCCGAATAGCGCGTTATATATGATAATAAAAATATTAACTTAATCTTACTCACCTTAATTAAAACGAGATTAGGCGCAGGTAAACTCACAATTAGGCACGGGTAATCCTTTCGTTCCTGCTACAGTTTGTTTTCTCATCCATAACCTTCCTTTCTCGTTCTGTTTCTATCCAGTTTCGAACCCCACCATCTTCCCATTTTTCATTTCATCTGTCCCCCCTTTTTTTTATTAAATGGCTCACCCATGCACCTGCATCGAAAATAATCATTTCACCTTTCTGCATGTGATGCTCCTTCATCAAACGGCTGGCCTTTCTAGTTTTCACGTTTCAGCTCCTTCCTTAACCTACAGTAACTCATCTCCCCGTAACTTTTTCGAACCAAATACTCAGTACCTTCCTCTTCCCTTATACTGCTTCACTCATGCTGCCACCATGCTGCTATCCATTTCTTTAAACCCACTTTGAACCAATATACCAGCCTCTCAACCCATTACCACCAACGTTCCGATCACCAGAGCCTCATCCTCCGGTAGGTGCTCACGCCGGCCACCATGCCTACACTGGAATCTCATCGACATTTTCTTCCAACTGCAACCGCATTCCCAGAACACTACTGACTCCCGTTAGCTTTCTCCGCCACATACAATGCTTCTCTCCCATTCTTAATTCTTTTCACACAAACCATACCTCCCCTCATTTCTCTTCCTGACTGTACTGCCTCCCTTCCCATGCCCGCAAAACTCACCATTCACACCATTCGGATATTGGAAAGCTTGCCCCACCGCTTATCGGAGCCTCATCGCCCTACTACCATTGCTCCTAGCAACTTCGAACCCGATCTAGTACCCAATCCAGAAACGCAGCTGATATATATATAATTTTGGGAGGGAGAAGTTTTTGCATTGATCATTTACTAAAGATAAAAATCGATGGGGGCTTTGCAGTTTTAATTCATAAGAGGAAGTGCGGTTTCGTTTACTGGAGAAGAAATAAAATGGAGTAGTATATATATATATAGGGAAGAAGATGTGCGGACCACAGTTACGTAGGGATGAAGCTATCGAAAGTTTGGATGCCAAGGTATTTGGATGAATTTACACGCAAGGAATAGCAGGTTTGGCTCGCAAGAAATGAACACTGGGGAAAGTGTTTTATCATTATTACTATTATATAATACATGCAGATGTTAGTTTTCTTTTTTCCCTCTTATTGCTGGACAGCCTGGACTAACGCAAAAAGGTGTATAATATAAGGATATACTTATAACTACAGCGATCATTAATTAGTAGCATGGATGTACATGGTATATAATGAAAAATAAAATGGTAGTCCAGACCATCTTAACCTGACACATTTGTTAAGACTTTGCACTGTTGTGCACAACGTAGGGTAGATTTGATGATGATCGATAAGACGAAACATCCAGCGTGAACACAAGTAGGGAAGGAAGGGTATGAGGTAGGCTTAAATATATATGTATATTAATTTATTTAATGCAGTATCGTAATTTAATGTGATCCGTAAAATTTGCACCGACAAATGCAATTTTTAAAAATTTCGAAGATGAAAGCCATGGTATCAGTTGACGTTACGGTCCTAATAAAAGTAGTTCCATCGAAAACGAAGTCCGTTTGTAAAATCGCTATTTTAAAGGCCTATATTTTAATAACGATTTCCATAGCGACTATTTAAATTTTGATTTGGTCATAAATAACAAATTATAACACGAAATCTGGATTTTTCTCTTTCATATGAAAATTATAATCAACACGGTTCCAACGTTTCTCGTTTCACAGAAATCCGACTTATATCGAATCCTGTATTTCCAGTTGAAGTTCAAAACTCCATATTACAAACTGCACGCCATTTTCAAACTCGATTTATATTATATAAACATATAGCGTTCGATCTCGTTTTAAATAACGATTTAAATATTAAAATCCATTAATACTCCAAATATAACATTTAAAAAAATAAATTAAATAAAATATTTGACTGCGGAAAACATGGGTTGTTACAAATTTAAAACTTAAATGGTTAAATAAAACTTAATATAAAATTAATATAAAAATATTTTAATTAGGAGTTATACTATATGTTAAAAGATATATTTAAAATCAGGAGTTAAAATAAGTTTAAAAGCTAAGAAATATTGATTTGAGATAAGGAAGTAATTTTGATATCAGTTTGAAAATAAGAAATTTAAAATAGTAAGAAAGATGGAAATAAGGATTCCGTGTTATTTCAGAGTTTTAACAAGAAATCTAGATCTTATTACTTTTTATTTCTTGAACTTTTTGAACTCTTGAATTCTTGAACTCTTGTTACTCATGAGACTTTTCAAAATTGATCTAGTCTAAATATTTCTAATATACATCAAGTAACTAAGGCAATATTAAGAAATTCTAAAACTAAAACAAGCAATCCAATACACATTTTGTACAAATCCTAAATTCAAACCATATTGTATATTCGACCATCAAACAATCCAAACCAATTCAAAACTAATTAATACAAACCATAAATTCAAATTCAATTTTTAAATCAATCAATCCACACAAAATTCATAATAAATTCAGACGTTTCTTGGAACTTCTGCCCATCCATCACCACCAAAGATTGGATTAGCCTTTATAGCATCCCTTTATTCATTGTCTTTGGTGAGGGTGGCTCCAATGATGTTATTACCTTCATCTTTGGTAAGAGAGGAGATCATTCCATGAATTGCATCGAAATGACTCTCTTGTTCTTTTATCATCTATATTTGACTTAATTTTAAGTGACGTTGATTGTGAAGGATAATAAAGAATATTTTTGAATGAGTTGAGTGTCTCTTCAAGATTTTCACTTAAGTTATGAATTGGAGAAGCCATGGATTTGATAAAATAAGAATCTAATGAAAGAATATAAAGCAGAAATAGATAAATGAGGTTTTTTGGAAGAAATAGGTATTTATATTTAATGAAATTCGTTTAAAAATGAATAGATATAAGTTAGTTGAGATAGATTTTAAATTCAAACTATTTTGAAATTTTCAACAGTTGTATGTCAATATGGTGGGTTAGGCATGTCGACATGTCTTCTGAATTTTTGATTTTTGAAGATTTTTGTGAGTTTTGCTATGTTTTGGTTTATACATACTTGTTTTATTATACTATTATTTATTCCAAAGATGTTTAAGAAGGAATAAACAGAAATATAAGAACTTCATTAATAATATGATAAGGATACATGGATTAATACATAATTCGAAACAAAAATACAAAAAATAGAAACTAATACAACAAGATAATAAAGCTAGAACTCGGCGGAGGGGGAGGAGGACAAACCAATTTTCCTACTAACTTCCCTAAAGAAATTTGACATTTTAGTTGTAATGTCCCGTATTTTTAGTGGTCAAATAATTAATTTATTTTATTATTTAAATACTTAATTTGAATTTTAAATGGATTTATAATATAGAATCCATTTATTAATTGAAGTTTGAACGTTAAATTTATAATTAATTTAAAGCGAGCTCGAAATGGTGCGGTAGTTCCTAATATTGAGTTTTTAACTTCAACCGAATATATGGGATCCGATATAAGTCAGAATTCTGTGAAACAAGAAACTTTTAAATCTTGTTGATGATAATTTTCTAATGGAAGAGAAAAATCCAGATTTTGTGTTATGGATTGTTAGTTATGTCCAAATCAAATTTTAAAATAGTCGCTATGGAAATCTTTAATAAATGATAACGTTTAATAAATTTTTAATGGTTTTTATCTAATTTGGATAACCTTTAACTCAAAATTATTGATATTGAGTTGTATAATTTATATTTGAAACTATATGATATTTCCAGTTGGTATGATTTTAATGATTTATTATTAATTAGTTAACTTGTTTTGGAATTTAATTAGTATTTTACATATATTTATATAAGCCTTAAAAAGGGTCATTTTGCAAACGGTCTCTGTTTTCGATGAGATTAGTTTTATTGGAACCGTAATGTTAAATTATTGTACGATATTAAATTTCATGGAAAACCGATGTCATATGTGACTTTGGTAGCCAAAAACGTCTCTGTTTTTATTTAATCATTTATATTATTTTGGCCATTTTAGACAGGGGTAACTTTAGAGGAATAAATAACTGGCCAAACAAACTCCGATTTTAACAAAACAAATTTTGTTGGATCTGTAAGGGAAAGGAAAAGTAGAATTTCAATGTTTGAAGTTGATTGGATTTATTTTGTGATCATAAGAAATTTAAACACATTATTTTTCACCTATCGGTTATAAAGGGATTTTTACAAACGACCTCGGAACTCGACGAAACCCGTCCCATCGTGTCCGGAATATTTTTCTATGCAAGGATTAGGATTTTCATCTCGATTAGATGTCATATGTAGTGGTTTTAGCTTGTTACTTCAGCACCAAGTTTCGATAATAATATTTTATTAAACTGATCACCTATGTATACCCAAATAATGGTCAACAACCCTAGCATTTTTCGTTGCGGTCAATCACAAATACACACCTCTAGGAAATAAACCAATAGCAGAAATACTCCATCCTTTCTTTCCCCTTTTCTTCAAATTAGTTCATTATTTCAAAAACTTTGTAACTGAAGGAATGTTGAGCTCAAGTAGATTCTCACTCTGACCAGTGGTGATGGAAGTTAGACTATCGTAGTGGACATGATTGTTGCAGAAGGCGCTGGCGGTCTTGGAGCAACCTGAGGCGATCGGATGCTAGGATTTATGGCAAGGGTCAAGCTGGGCTTAGATGCTTGATTTACGGAGCTCTAATGATGCTCCATTGAGCATGAGGTGGCGTGTAGTTATGGGAGTTCGTGCGTGATTCAATGAACTAAGGGCCTGTTTGAAATGGAATGAAGACAGTAAGAAACTAAGGAGAGGAAGGATGCAGTTTTAATCAGCCTGAACTAATAAGTAATTAAGTTTATTTGTTTATCAATTCTATAATTTAAGGATTAACAATTAATCTGAAATTCATGATTTGTAAATGTAGAAGAAACAGGTGAAGTAGATGTGACGACCCCAAAACCCCATACGACGGTGTTAAGGGTAATCTTTGGAATATAACAGATAACAACAGAACAGAAATAAATAAATACACCAGATAATGAACAAATAATACATTGGATAAACATAATCATCAGAGTTACACAGTATACAGGATCATACTTAGTACAAATACAGTTCAGCTATACATAAGTTCCTACAGCGGAAAACACATAATATGTACAATAGGAGCTGAACAACATAAAAAGAGATAAATGATAGAATCCGTCTTCAGCTCCAGCTATCCAGAAAGAGCCTGCTAGAACCTGAATACAAGGCTGCCCGTGTAGAAAAAGGGGCACCCGAGTTTGCAAGTGAAACAAACTACGAGTCAGTCATGGGACTGGTATGAGAAATCTACTTAACACATTTTTATACTATGGCCAATCACAGGACCACGCCACTTTCGCGGAACGGGTTTACTCCATTGGATTGCCAGTGCTTTAAAACAAGTAAATCTTTTAAACACCGCAATGATTTTTATAAAAATGAAGCCGATATAAGACTCAAGTCCCGTCACACAATGCAACGCAAACCGGAGGATAGAGTTTTACCTTATATCGACCAAGATATGCTTGATACGTATAAAACAAAGTCACTTAAAATGTAAATTTTTTCATTTAATTCTTAATCAGACTCCAACCGTAAATAGTAAGAGGACGATCCCCTGAGTATTAACCCCGAAGGTCGAAACCAACATTAGACCAATACCCAGGAAACCGCCCATCTTTGCTCGTTTCCAGTTAGTTTCTAATTTTATATACAATCATAAATATCAATCATAGACGGCATGGGTACCATATATCATGTCACCATATATAAGTATACAATCGAAACCGCAAAGTCACTTATTTGGGAATTGGATTTCCGTCATGAACCAAGGCAAAAGATAGTCCTTACCGACTTCGCGACTCTCTAGCCCGAGCCACAGGGTCAGAGCGCATCGACCCTTGGAGCAACAGGGCCGGTCCACCGATGTGGATTAAAATGCCTGAACAGTGCGTTTCCCTGCCCTTTGGGGCGTAAATGAGCCAACGAATGACTCCATCTGTCCCGGATCGACCGATATAACCGAGGCGCCTCGCAACAGCAACAACCACATAGGTAAAAAATAGTATAAATGTCAGCCAGTTTAAGCACTGACACCACCTCTAGCTAGAAAGAAACGAATGTCCTCCCTGAGGTCCTCTCCTGTTTCTGGTTCATACCGGGGTGTGAGGCCCGCGAATTCACGTTATACACAAAGCTATGCTACACAAGATGTGCTTTGATCATCAACCACAAAACTTTTCTTTTCAACAGAAGCCTTGATCATTTGCCACTTATGCATGCCACACAGGCAATTCACTCTATGCGACTGATTTTTATCGATATATAACCCCTGAGCTCGTACGTCTCAGAGAAGGGCGTTAAACAAGAGAATAAATTCTCCGCCGCCAAACAGATATATATTTAATAGAGTTCAATCAACACAGAACAAAATCCAATGTCAGACACACAGTCCATTTACACATTCGTTCTGGGTTTGAACGAAACCGGAGGCACTATATACCTCGCATAGCCATCGATCTCCACGTACATCTGGACGATCACCACTCATTATCCATATTTCGGGATGCCTCCCAATCAGGACATCAGTTATCATCCAACCGATGTGAAGATCTCGGTCTTCAGCCACTGTCTTCATCATCGACTTCTCACCGCCGATCAATTATTTGAAATGAGATTTAACTCGGCCTTTTCAAATAATTCACGTATATTTAGAATTTAAATCGATTCATTTCAATGGTTTAATTATTCGACACCAATAATTCTGTTTTTAAATGTAATTTTCACGCCAAACACATTCAACCATCAAATATCACGTAAACCGAGCAAATTTAGCTTATTTACATTTCATATCTTTTATAATATTTTATCACGATTTATCGCTATTTTTATTTATTTAAAAATAGCTAATTCATCCAAAACAACGCTTCAGGCCATAACGCGGCCGTGGCACTGTTTTTTTCCAGATTTGATTTACACATATCTGAAAATCTAACCGTTGGATCTTCACCAAATTTATATCGTTAGAAAGATCTTTTCAAAACGAATCCAACGGTTTCAGTTTCGGGAGAATCCGACGTTCGGATCTCCCGGTACACTCGTTTGAAGTTTCGATTTCAAAATACAAACTGCAGCGTCGTTATTCAATTCAATTTAATTATATATATATATATATATATATATATATATATATATATATATATACAATCGATTCTGGCGCTGTTTTTCTTCAGATTTGAATTAAACATTCCAGACAATCCAACCGTTGGATTTTCACAAAGTGGGTATCGTTGGAAAGATATTTCCAATGCGAACCCAATGGTTTCGGGAAAATTTGATGGTCGGATCTCCCGCACTAATCGTTTGAAGTCACAGTTTCAAAACACGAACTGCAGCTTCGTTATTCGATTTATTATATATATATAATTCATTCGTCGATTTCAAAACCATATTCACTTCATATATTCGATAAAAATGATATTTTTATCCCACTGATATTTATTTTAACACATCACCATTTTTAGCACTTCATATTCACAATAAAAATGTAGATTTTATTGTTCAATCTATATATTCAACACATGAATGTTTTCGACATCATACACACGATAAAAATATAAATTTTATCGTTCTGCTCCTTTATTCAACACATGAATATTCTCTATAGTTCATATATATAATAAAAATGTGATTTTTATTGTAAAACAATTTATTTCAAAACACGATTATTTTATATAGTTTATATATAAGGTAAAAATGTTATTTTTAATGTTAAAACGATTTATTTAAAACACTAGTATTTTATATAATCTATATATATAATAAAAATGTTATTTTTATATTTTCAAAGAATTTATTCAATACATGAACTCCATTCAACGCATGACTTTAATTCAACACATGAATTTCTATTCAACACGTGAATTTTATTTCAACATTCAACACTTGAATTTAATTCAGCACCAGAATTTTATTTCAACATTCAACACATGAATTTTATTTCAACATTCAACACATGAATTTAATTCAACATTCAAATTTAAATCAAACACAGAAATATTTTAGAAAATTTCGGCAGCATAACGGAAGGGTAGTTAAAACCGGGGCCGTCCCTAGTACGGATCCTCGCTCTACCTTAAAGCCTCGCAGCTTTTGACAATGGGGATTTCATGCATCTAGTTCACACGCAGGCGACATGTTTATATTTTTCTTTTCCACAAACTAATCCTATGTGGTTTCAACCAAATAATTCTCAACCACAAACGGGTATTTTTCAACCATAAACAATTCTAATCAACCGTTCGCTATCAACCAATTTTCACACCAATCACAACCAACAAATATCATCCATGGTTTGTGGATGAGTGGCGTATATATATACCTATATTTATATAAGTAAATTTCACTTCTATTTCAACACATATATAATTTTTACAACGCATATATAACTTATACATCGAACGTACAACTTATACAACGCTTATACATGAGGTGTACAACGCTTATATAACTCATACATCGACTATATAATTTATACATCATCGTTTTCCATATCGTTTATAATTCAGAAATCTCACATTGGGTTCCACTCCACCAAAAATAGCAGAAGGCTCAGAAAAATACACGGTCTCTTCTAGAATGTAGAAGACATCCTCACGAGTCCACTGTCTCTTATTTCACTGAATTTCGTCAACAAACGAAAAAGATATGATTTTTACAGTGAAATCACAAACCGTTGCGCTTTAAAGTGCTATAGAATAGTTTAAAATAAAATAGGCCGTACCTTTCAAAATCTGTTCAAAACTAGGTTTTGATTTTTAGTGAAATCCATTGCTCGATACGATGATCGACCACTGCAACGTGGAAGGGCTTGGAAAGGGCTCTCCGACGCCGTGCACCACCTTCATATCGACGACCTCTGGCATGAGCGGCGGCGGCTGAAAGTCACGGACTTTGGGGACCATAATCTCGACGATGGCTACACTGTGGGGGGCGCAATGGGTATGGATTTGAAGAGGTCATCGAGGGCTACAAAATCCTCAACTGGGTCGAGGTCTAATTCTGCGCGGATCGAGAGGAATCGAAGGGGAAAGGTTTGAATGGCTTTCCATCGTCGATCGCAGGGGTATCGGGGAAGAGAGATGAAAATGGGAAATTGTGATTGGCCAATGGATTTTTATTTTAATTTTTAATTTAATTAATTCGGAAAATACCACTTTATCCATACGAACACCAATTCAAACCCAACGACTGTTGTCCCCAGCTAAATACCCCATTCGGACACAATGGGATATGTTTCGAAGGCCCATTCGAATGTTTCAGTCAGTTTTCATTCAAATTAAAATATAAAACATTCAATATTTAATTTAAACGAACATTTCAATTTGCCGGGGCCAAATACTGATTCTCAAAATTCCCGAAAAATAAATCTAGCTATGTTCTGACGATACGGTCCCAACAAAACTAGTTTCGTCGAATTCTGAGACCGTTTGAAAAATGGCCCTTTTCTGGTCGATCCAATTTAACAGAAATTGACCAAACACATTTTCCTTCGCCACGCTCACATATTAACTTCAAAAATTATGAAATTTGAAACCTTGCAATAATTTGACATCCCAGATCCAACAAAAGTGGTTTTGTCGAATTCTGAGGTCGTTTGCAAAATGTCTATTTTCAAGGGCTATACAAACTCTATAGCGGCCTTTCTGAAAATTCATTTGGCCATAACTTTTGATTCCCACTACAAAACTTCGATTTTTCAGATTCGTTAGAAAGATATTCACTAACAGATTTAAATATTTTTGGTTTCTCTAAAATCCGTTTTATTTTGCACCCGGTACAGTCAGTCAAAGTTCGAATTCAAATTTTGAAACTGCCGCGCCATTTCAGGCCTTGTTTATAATTAAAAATAATTATATTTATTTTCAAACATCGATTCAAACGTACTTTTCGTCGTTATTATTTAAAATATTTATTTTAAATATTTTAAATTCACTAAAATTGCCAAATTAAAATTATTAAATTGGCTTAGATTTTCTAGGTTGTTACAATCTTCCCCACTTAAAACTTTTCGTCCTCAAAAAGGAATGAAGTCGAAAGTTGTTTAATTACCCAACTCAACTTTCAATCTGGCTTCCATTCTTTAACTTTTCAGTTTCTAAGAATTTTCAAATTCTTCAAAAATTTGGCTAACACCCTAAATTTTCGAAAAATTTCGCCATAACCTCCTTTGTACGGGGAGCTTCGGGATATTTCAAATAGCCTCCCATGGCTCTCACCAATCCAAAAAAAAAAGAAAAAGCCAAGCGCTATCCAATCAACTCATAAAATCATCAAATCCCAATAAATACAATAAACATGTACCTATTTGTCGGGCAAACAATTTTATTCCTCTGCTTAGCAGTTTATCCATAACCTGTTCACACATATATATAATGCACATGTATATATTTCTATCTATTTTCTAAATCAGTTCAATGCATGATTTAATCGAATAAATTTACCATTATTCTCTTATCGATTAAATTAACTATCGTTCCAATAATTTGATTAATCAAAATCACAATCACACAACACAAACAACAATCAATTTATTGATTAACATTTAAAATATATATCTTTTATATATATTCAAAAATCATATTTCTAAAACCAGACTATATATATAATCACAAATACGTTATTTATAAACCTATAACTCTCAACTCGTTCTGGGGCATTTTTAACCCCATCTCTAACGAGTTATTCTGATTCTTCTATACTTATACTAGGACATTACTGTTCCTATCTGTAATGAGCTATTCGTCCTAGAAAATTATTGGTTTTATTTTTGACGAGTTCGTTAATATGTTATATTCCAGAACTAAGCTTAACCAAAGCTCTGATACCACGCTGTGACGACCCCAAAACCCCGTATGACGGTGTTAAGGGTAATCTTTGGAATATAACAGATAACAGCAGAATAGAAATAAATAAATATACTAGATAATGAACAAATAATACACTGGATAAACATAATCATCAGAGTTACACAGTATACAGGACCATACTTAGTACAAATACAGTTCAGCTATACATAAGTGCCTACAGCGGAAAACAAACATAATATGTACAATAGGAGCTGAACATCATAAAAAGAGATAAATGATAGAATCCGTCTTCAGCTCCAGCTATCCAAAAAGAGCCTGCTAGAACCTGAATACAAGGCTGCCCATGTAGAAAAAGGGGCACCCGAGTTTGCAAGTGAAACAAACTACGAGTTAGTCACGGGACTAGTATGAGAAATCTACTTAACACATTTTTATACTATGGCCAATCACAGGACCACGCCACTTTCGCGGAACGGGTTTACTCCATTGGATTTCCAGTGCTTTAAAACAAGTAAATCTTTTAAACACCGCAATGCTTTTTATAAAAATGAAGCCGATATAAGACTCAAGTCCCATCACACAACGCAACGCAAACCGGAGGATAGAGTTTTACCTTATATCGACCAAGATATGCTTGATACGTATAAAACAAAGTCACTTAAAATGTAAATTTTGTCATTTAATTCTTAATCAGACTCCAACCGTAAAATAGTAAGAGGACGATCCCCTGAGTATTAACCCCGAAGGCCGAAACCAACATCAGACCAATACCCAGGAAACCACCCATCTTAGCTCGTTTCCAGTTAGTTTCTAATTTTATATACAATCATAGACGGCATGGGTACCATATATCATGTCGCCATATATAAGTATACAACCGAAACCGCAAAGTCACGTATTTAGGAATTGGATTTCCATCATGAACCAAGGCAAAAGATAGTCCTTACCTACTCTCTAGCCCGAGCCACAGGGTCAGAGCGCATCGACCCTTGGAGCGACAGGGCCGGTCCACCGATGTGGATTAAAATGCCTGAACACTGCGTTTCCCCGCCCATTGGGGCGTAAATGTGCCAACGAATGACTCCATCGGTCCTGGATCGACCGATATAACCGAGGCGCCTCGCAACAGCAACAACCACATAGGTGAAAAATAGTATAAATGTCAGCCAGTTTAAGCACTGACACCACCTCTAGCTAGAAAGAAACGCATGTCCTCCCTGAGGTCCTCTCTTGTTTCTGGTTCATACCGGGGTGTGAGGCTCGCGAATTCACGTTATACACAAAGTTATGCCACACAGGCTGTGCTTTGATCATCAACCACAAGACTTTTCTTTTCAATAGAAGCCTTGATCATTTGCCACTTAGGCATGCCACACAGGCAATTCACTCTATGCGACTGATTTCTATCGATATATAACCCCTGAGCCCGTATATCTCAGAGAAGGGCGTTAAGCAAGAGAATAAATTCTCCACCGCCAAACAGATATACATTTAATAGAGATCAATCAACACAGAACAAAATCCAATGTCAGACACACAGTCCATTTACACATTCGTTCTGGGTCTGAACGAAACCGGAGGCACTATATACCTCGCATACCCATCGATCTCCACGTACATCTGGACGATCACCACTCATTATCCATATTTCGGGATGCCTCCCAATCAGGACATCAGTTATCATCCAACCGAGGTGAAGATCTCCGGTCTTCAACCACCGTCTTCATCATCGACTTCTCACCGCCGATCAATTATTTAAAATGAGATTTAACTTGGCCTTTTCAAATAATTCACATATATTTAGAATTTAAATCGATTTATTTCAATGGTTAAAATATTCAACACTAATAATTCTGTTTTTAAATGTAATTTTCATGCCAAACACATTCAACCATCAAATATCACATAAACCGAGCAAATTCAGTTTATTTACATTCCATATCGTTTATAATATTTTTTCATGATTTATCGCTATTTTTATTTATTTAAAAATAGCCAATTCATTCAAAACAATGCTTCAGGCCATAACGCAGCCGTGGCGCTGTTTTTCTTCAGATTTGATTTATACATATATGAAAATCTAACCGTTGGATCTTCGCAAAATTTATATCATTAGAAATATCTTTTCAAAACGAATCCAATGGTTTCAGTTTTGGGAAAATCCGACGGTCAGATCTCCCAGTACACTCGTTTGAAGTTTCGATTTCAAAATACGAACTACAGCGTCGTTATTCGATTTAATTTATATATATATATAATCGATTCTGGCGCTGTTTTTCTTCAGATTTGAATTAAACATTCCAGACAATCCAACCGTTGGATTTTCACAAAGTGGGTATCGTTGGAAAGATATTTCCAAAGCGAAGCCAACGGTTTCGGGAAAATCCGATGGTCGGATCTCCTGCACTAATCGTTTGAAGTCACGGTTTCAAAACATGCACTGCAGCTTCGTTATTCGATTTATTTTATTTATATTTATTTATATATATATAAATATAATTCATTCGTCGATTTCAAAACCATATTCACTTCATATATTCGATAAAAATGATATTTTTATCCCACTGATATTTATTTTAACACATCACCATTTTTAACACTTCATATTTACAATAAAAATGTAGATTTTATTGTTCAATCTATATATTCAATACATGAATGTTTTCAACTTCACACACACGATAAAAATATAATTTTTATCGTTCTACTCCTTTATTCAACACATGAATATTCTCTATAGTTCATATATATAATAAAAATGTGATTTTTATTGTAAAACAATTTATTTCAAAATACGATTGTTTTATATAGTTTATATATAAGGTAAAAATGTTATTTTTAATATTAAAACGATTTATTTTAAACACCAATATTTTATATAATATATATATAATAAAAATGTTATTTTTAGTTTTTCAAAGAATTTGTTCAATACATGAACTCCATTCAACGCATGAATTTAATTCAATACATGAATCTCTATTCAACATGTGAATTTTATTTCAACATTCAACACATGAATTTAATTCAACACCTGAGTTTCATTTCAACATTCAATACATGAATTTTATTTTAACATTCAACACTTGAATTTAATTCAACATTCAAATTTAAATCAAACACAGAAATATTTCAGAAAATTTCGGCAGCATAACGACAGGGAAGTTAAAACCGGGGCCGTCCCTAGTACGGCTCCTCGCTCTACCTCAAAGCCTCGCAGCTTTTGACAATGGTGATTTCATGCATCTAGTTCGCACGCAGGCGACATGTTTATATTTTTCTTTTCCACAAACTAATCCTATGTGGTTTCAACCAAATAATTCTCAACCACAAACGGGTATTTTTCAACCACAATCAATCAATTTCAACCACAAACAATTCTAATCAACCATTCGCTATCAACCAATTTTCACACCAATCACAACCAATAAATATCGTCCATGGTTTGTGGACGAGAGGCGTATATATATATCTATATTTATATAAGTAAATTTCACTTCTATTTCAACACATATATAATTTTTACAACGCATATATAACTTATACATCGAACATACAACTTATACAACGCTTATACATGAGGTGTACAACGCTTATATAACTCATACCTCGACTATATAATTTATACATCGTCATTTTCCATATCGTTTATAATTCAGAAATTTCACATTGGGTTCCACTCCACCAAAAATAGAAAAAGGCTCAGAAAAATACACGGCCTCTTCTAGAATGTAGAAGACGTCCTCACGAGTCCACCGTCTCTTGTTTCACTGAATTTCGTCAACAAACGAAAAAGATATGATTTTTACAGTGAAATCACAAACCGTAGCACTTTAAAGTGCTATAGAATAGTTTAAAATAAAATAGGCCGTACCTTTCAAAATCTGTTCAAAAATAGGTTTTGATTTTTCGTGAAATCCGTTGCTCGATACGACGATCGGCCACTGCCATGTGGAAGGGCTTGGAAAGGGCTCACCGACGCCGTGCACCACCTTCAGATCGACGGCCTCTGGCACGAGCGGTGGCAGATGAAAGTCACGGACTTTGGGGACCACGATCTCGACAATGGCTACACGGTGGGGGGTGCAATGGGTATGGATTTCAAGAGCTCGTCGAGGGCTACAAAATCCTCAACTAGGTCGAGGTCTAATTCTGCGTGGATCGAGAGGAATCGAAGGGGAATGGTATGAATGGCTTTCCCTCGTCGATTGTAGGGGTATCGGGAAAAAGAGAGATGAAAATGGGAAATTGTGAATCGCCAATGGATTTTTATTTTTATTTTTAATTTAATTAATTCGGAAAATACCATTTTATCCATACGAACACCAATTCAGACCCAACGACTGTCGTCCCTAGCTAAATACCCCTATTTCGAACACAATGGGATATGTTTCGAAGGCCCATTCGAATGTTTCAGTCAGTTTTCACTCAAATTAATATATAAAACATTCAATATTTAATTTGAACAAACATTTCAATTTGTCGCGGCCACATACTGATTCTAAAAATTCCCGAAAAATAAATCTTGCTCTGTTTTGATGATACGGTCCCAACAAAACTAGTTTCGTCGAATTCTGAGACCGTTTGAAAAATGGCCCTTTTCTGGTCGATCCAATTTAACAAAAATTGACCAAACACATTTTCCTTCGCCACGCTCACATATTAACTTCAAAAATTATGAAATTTGAAACTTAGCAATAATTTGACATCTCGGATCCAACAAAAGTGGTTTCAACGAATTCTAAGGTCGTTTGCAAAATGTCTATTTTCAAGGGCTATATAAACTCTATAGCTACCTTTCTGAAAATTCATTTGGCCATAACATTTGATTCCCGCTACGAAACTTCAATTTTTCAGATTCTTTAGAATGATATTCACTAACAGATTTAAATATTTTTGGTTTCACTAAAATCCGTTTTATTTTGCACCCAGTACAGTCAGTCAAAGTTCGAATTCAAATTTTGAAACTGCCGCGCCATTTCAGGCCTTGTTTATAATTAAAAATATTTATTTTAAATATTTTAAATTCACTAAAATAGCCAAATTTAAAATTGGCTTAGATTTTCCGGGTTGTTACAGCATATAATAGAAGGAAGGATTCGGGCCTACCTCTTTCTTTTACCCAGCGTGGTAGCGTAACATTAATTTTAATTAAAACATTAATCACATTTAATTAAGGAAAAAACTAATTAATTTTATTAAAACCGTGAATAGGGTGCGAACTTCTGAACAGAGAAACAGAAGGAAATCAGAACAATAACAAGAGGAAAAGGGTCGGCCTGTAGATTATTCCCCATGTATAAATCAGCCTGTTTATTTCTATATAGATATAATTAGTTTATTAATTTTATAATTGAGGAAATAACATATAAATATAAACCGTATGTTTATAATTTTATATCTTGCGCATATGTTGATAGAACTGGACCAAACAAGATGCACTGGATTTGTATTGACGAATACGACATTTTGGAACTAACTAGGACAGAATTGGAGACTGCTGCAAATTGTAGCTAAATTTAAACGTTTGTTTAATTTAACCGAGAACTGAACCACTTTAGCGACAACGGAAATCAAGGTGAGTTAAACTCGTTCTTCCCACTCATATTTTATATCAGTTGAGTTTTATAATTGTGTGCTATGGTTGCTAATGGTCGATTGTTTGTTAAATAAATATATATATATATATATATATATTCATATATTGGTTGAACCGAAGAAATTAAATGTTTTTTAATTTCGGTAAAACACCAAATCGTTATTCTAACTATTGGACCCAATGGAGGTAAGTTATGGAAATAATCAGTTAAATTGAATTGAATGAATTTATGTGATATAATTTATTTCTACGCAAGGAAGAATGGAGGGATCCAACTAGATTCCTCAAATATATTAGATGTTATTCATTCTCATATTACCATTATATGAACTAAACTGATTGAATGATTGGTTTGGATGTTGATCGTTGACTGGAAATTCAACGTTTGTTTTGTTTTAAACCAATGGAAAATATGGTTGAGTAATTGACAGTACATGGCCTATAAATCAATCGTTTTATAAATATCGATTTACCATCAGATGAATCGACAGAAATGAAATTATAAAATTTATTTTGTAACTGAAGATAGAATTTTAAATTCTATTATTTTGAATGAAACTTTATTAAAGAAAATAAATATTTATTATTAAATTTTATAAGTACGTAGTAAATGATTTTATAAAGCGAATTCTTATGTTAAGAAGATTCATAAGCAAATGAGCAGAACTTAACCTAATGGTTAAGAGTTGGATAATTATTTTTTTAGAAATCATTAAATGGAATTATTTAAATTAATTATATTATTAATTAATTTAAAGGAAGAACTAATTAAAATTGGTTAACGAGATAACCGTGTTTTAAGTTGACTAAGTCAACTGTTTTAAATGAAATTGATTATTAAATTAGTTTGTTTTGAATCAATCTAATAAAATAGTTTAATGAATATTTGTTTTAATTTTAATAAGATTTTAAAAAGGGAATTTACTACTAATTTTAGTTAATTAAGAAAGTAACTACTGCTCTTATAGTTAATGATTGAAGTAAATTATTATTTTAATTAATAAAAATTTAGGAGATTACTTTTTAGTTGAAATTCATTTATAAAGTAATCGAAGTTGAAATGAAATCTAATTGAATGGTGAAAGGAGTTTATGAACATGTTTTTATTAAAACCCGAGCTTTTATAACGAAGTTATAAAAAGGATTCTAAGCGAAAACGACAACTTAAATTAAATGTTTACTTAATAATTGAATCAAGTAAAAATGGAAATTGAGAATTAAAGAGTTTAGATTAAACCACAGTTATATAAACAAAGTTTATAAAATGAGATTAGGTGTTAAAGCGTTAATTTTAAATTAACATTATTGAATAATGGAATTAAGTAAAATGAATGGAAATGAAATAAGATTTCCAAAGCGGGAAATGGTTGAATGGATTAGAAAATACAAGACCGTTAAAAGTGAATTTGGTAAAGAAGTGAGTAATAGGATTTTGGTAACAAAATCCGAATTATATAACGAATTGTTTAAAGAAGTAGAAGTGAAAAAGATTACGTTTAGTAAGTTATTTCGTAATTAATGAATCAAGGATTAATGGTCATATTCAAGAAGGAAATTTTCAGAAGTAAGAAGGTTTTATAAAACCATATTTTAAATAAATAGTTAAATGGATTTGGTTTGATATTAGAATTAAATATCGATTTTTGGATTACAACTCATTTCTATCTTAAGATAAGAACGTTGTTGATCAAGGTCTGAGAGGTAATTAAAATACCCCAACTTGAGCGACTTCTGGATTATCTGAGGAGGATATTAGTTTGTAATGGTAAAGAGGTTAGTAATTATTCATTATTTCCATTAGAGAAATAATAATGCAGCATTATTGGTGAAAATTTGAAGAATATGTATTAAGAATTCCGAAGTAAAGGAAATTAAAAAGATTTGAGGATATATATAATGATGCTCCAAAGTAAATGGAAAAAAGAGGATTTCATGAAAATATAATGATATTTTCGAGTTAAAGGGAAGTGTAAAGTTGAGTTTTTGAAATCAGAATAAGCATTGGTTATTGTTTTCAAGTAATGAAACAAAAGGGATTTTGTAACGTTGTTTTACGAGAGATAAGTTAAATTGATTTTCCCAATTAGATAATGAAGAATGATGCAGCAAAAGGTTTGAAAGGAGAGTTAAAGGGATACTGAATATAGTTATAAGATATTTTTCTTTGTATTATAATGAAATGGTTTGAGAACATTACTATATTTAATAAGAAGTAAATACTGTATTTTCAAATATTGCAAGGTTTTGAAGTTTTAATTAACTAGTTGTTAATTATTTTTAATTAAAGAGGCCAAGTGACACTGAGTACTAAACCGATGAACTTATTTTATTTTCATTATTATTTATTTGATAGTTTAATAACTGACTATCAAATCTGACCTATACGATTGTTGGTACGGAAAGATTGGGATCGAATTTATATTCGAAAACCATTCCGAACTAACAAATACGTGATGATGCAAATTTGAAGATGGAGCACTGAAGACTGTGGATCTTCATAAAATGGAAGGATTACTTAAAATCCCTGGTTTTGCGGCCCGAGATATACTATGATTCTGTCGTGGTTGGAATCTATGGATTGCAAGGACTACTCACTACCGATCCATATGTTGATACCTAGGATGTAGTAGGAGGGCGCCTTCGGTTCATCTTGTCCCTGGATGACTTGTATTGACGGATGTCTGACAGAGTATTTTCAAAGGAACTGCGTACATTGATTTCTTCAAACATACCAAAGATGGGTCGCTCCTAACCAGGGTATTTTATTGGATGTCAATTAGTGATTCTCTGGCGGATCTGATGATGTGACATTCAAAGTGAGTGGTGGCCTGATGTTCTAAAGATATTCATGACCTTAAGCCTCATCAACCGAGAAATGGTAAAAATTGGGTAGGTCGCATGGTTATGTGAGTCGCACCCATCAAAAGGGTATATTCTTACCTGATCTTGAGAAATCAAATGCCTTTGGTTTTCCCTTTTAATTTTTATATGTATGCTATGGTTCGGTTGGCTGGCCCCCAATCGTGGTAATGATATATTCGGTTGCAAGATGTTTTCATTGAACCCCAATGTATTCATCTCCAGATGTACATTGTCGGAAAGGTGAGTGCCCATACCTTGCCATGGAAATCCAATCTTCAATAAGTACCCGCGGTTTTGATTGTATACCATGTATGTAGAGTGTGAGATGCAAGCTTCTGCTAAATTGATATTTATTTGTATTTAGACACTATTATAATATCTGAAAAGATATTGATTTCAAAAACATTTTGGGTTATCGTAAGATAAAAACCGTCCGTGTTTATGTGTGGATTGGTCTTACGATTATCCTTTTATTTCGAAAAGAATTTAACTTTAAAATCAAGTTGGATGATACCCATAAACTTAGTGGTTTTTCTCACTCTGGTTCACCAGACCGATCCGGCGTTTGTAAAGCTCGGGTTAGACCGGGTTTTACAGGTTTAGATTTGGAGGTTGTGAGCTTCAGAGGACGTGCTGGAGGAGTTTCTACATATGATATATATTTGGTGTGCATTCCGCTGTGTGTTGTATATGAGGATAGATTATTATAACTGTCCAGATGTGTTGATGTACCTTGATGATTGTAAGTATTTTTAAAGATCTCAATAAAGATTTATTTCTATATTATATTTGTTCCGCTGCTGTGTGAGTACTCTGTGTTATGTTGGCTCTTCTTCTTCTTATATTCTAATATTTCTTTCTTTCTTTTCTCACCTTCTGATTCACCTTCTGATTTCTATCTATTAACGTTCCAGTATTTTCGATGCTTGAATTATCGGCATAGTGTTTTGGTGTCGATTTTTGGGTTGAAAATCTCTTGGGCCATTACAGCGGTATAAGAGCAATGGTTTAGTAATAACCTTGGCTCTGTGGCGTAACTCGGTAAAGATGGGGTTAGTGATAACCTAGACTGAGTTGATTTTTTATATGAGAGCACGTATTTGTAGATTGTATATACAAATGTTTCGTATTGTGTTGTTTGATCGGTTCAAGTGTTGAGAAGCATCGAACTGGTGATGGATAGAATATTATTTTGTAAAAAGGGTAATTGAAATAATTTTTCCAAAATTATATTTTTTGTATAGAAGAGAAATAATTTTAACAAATTACTAAGATATTGTGTGTTGATTGATTTGAATCGAATTCAAAATGGATTAAAAATTTGAATTGGAACTTAACTAGGTTAAGTGAAACTAAATTAAGAATGGATTTGAAAATAAATAAAATTTATTTGAAATTTGGAAAGTGACCGGATAATAATTAAATGGAAATCAATTAGATATTAATCGATTGATGTTCAAATATGTTAAACCAAAGTAAATGTTAATACTGAATGTAAATTCAATTGATTTGGTTGTATATTGGTTGTTGATTGTTAATTAGTTGTTATTGGATGATAGATTGTTTGAATAGAAATAATCAACAATTTAATGGAGCTGAATGAATTATAAACTAAATAATAAAACTCCAGTATAATTAAATTGGAGTGAAAATGCATATGAATTAAATTTTTTGATTAACCCTGTATTTGAAAATGAATTGACGCTACCTATTTGATTTTTGAATTTGTGTCATTATACTTGATGATTAGTGGAATATTATTTAAGAATTTCATGTATTTGTTACATATATGTTGAATTGAGTTAAATACAGATGCCAGATGGCTTTGAGGAATAGATTTTGGTTACGTAGATCAAAATAAATTGAGCAAGTATGCTCAATAGCGCTCGTAAAAGGTACGCCTACGCAAAAATATAAATTTTTAGTTTTTGGTTTTTTTCCGACCGTGTGGGTCAATGTATATATATTATTTGTTCCTACGATATAACAGATGTCACTCCGTACAGGGGGGACTCTGCCAAATTTTTCTAGGAAATTTAAAGTGTTAGATTTTTTTTGGTTATTTTTGAAAATTATGATTAACAATAATAAATTGATTTTCGATTTAAAGTAAATTAAATTTAGAAAATTAATGGATTGTGGCATTTTTCCCACCTTAGTAATTTCGGGGACTAAATTCTTTTAAGGGGGGAAGATTGTAATGTCCCGTATTTTTTATGGTCAAATATTTAATCTATTTTATTATTTAAATATTTAATTTGAATTTTAAATGATTTATAATATAGAATCCATTTATTAATTGAAATTTGAACGTTAAATTTATAATTAATTTAAAACTAGCTCGAAGTGGCGCGGTAGTTCGTAATATTGAGTTTTGAACTTCAACTGAATATGTAGGATCTGATATTAGTCGGAATTCCGTGAAACAAGAAATGTTTGAATCTTGTTTGATAATAATTTTATAATTTAAGAGAAAAATCCAGATTTCATGTTATAGATTGTTAGTTGTGCCTAAATCGAAGTTTAAAATAGTCGCTATGGAAATCGTTAATAAACAATAACGTTTATTTAATAAATTTTTAATGGTTTTTATATAATTTGGATAACGTTTAACTCAAAATTAATGGTATTGAGTTGTATAATTTATATTTGAAACTATATGATATTTCCAGTTGGATATTTACATTTGAAACTAACTCAAAATTAAATTGTTTTGGAATTTAATTAATATTATATATATATATATATTTATATAAGCCTTAAAAATTGTCATTTTGCAAACAGTCTCCGTTTTCGATGAGATTAGTTTCATTGGAAACGTAACGTTAAATTATAGTACGATACTAAATTTTGTGGCAAATCGATGTCATATGTGACTTCGATAGCCAAAAACGTCTCTGGTTTTTTTTAATCGTTTATATTATTTTGGCCATTTTAGTCAGACAGGGGTAATTTTAGAGGAATAAACGACTGGACAAAAGAACTCCGATTTTAACGAAACAAATTTTGTTGGATTCGTAAGGAAAAGGACAAATAGAATTTCAAAGTTTCAAGTTGATTGGATTTATTTTGTGATCGTAGGTAATTTAAAATCGTGATTCTTCGCCTGTCGATTATAAAGGGAATTTTACAAACGACCTCGGAACTCGACGAAACTTGTCCCATCGTGTCTGGAATATTTTTCTATGCTAGGACTAGATTTTCATCTCGATTGGATGTCGTATGTAGTGGTTTTAGCTTGTTACTTCAGTATAAGTTTTGATAATAATATTTTATTAAATTGGTCACCTATATATACCTAAATAAATGGTCAACAACCCTAGCATTTTTCGTTGCGGTCAACCCCAAATACACGCCTCCATGAAATGAACCAACGGTTGAAGTATTCCATTGTTTCTTCCCTATTTTCTTCGAATCAGTTCATCATTTCATAAACTTTGTAACTGAAGGAATGTTGAGCTCAAATAGATGCTCACTCTGACCGGCAGTGATGGAAGCTAGACTATCATGGTGGCTAGGATTGTTGCAGGAAGCGCTGGTGGTCTTGGAGCAACCTGAGGCAAACTACTGCACAACTGGGATTAGGATGCATGGCAAGGGTCAACCTGGGCTTAGGTGCTCGATTTACAGAGCTCTGGTGATGCTCCGGTGAGCATAAGACGGCGCGTAGTTATGGGAGTTCATGCGTGATTCAGTGAACCAAGGGATGGTTTGAAATGGAACGAAGGCAGTAAGAAATTAACGAGAGGAAGGATGCAATTTTAATCGGCCTAAACTAATAAGTAATTAATTTTATTTGTTAATCAATTCTAGAATTTAAGGATTAACTATTAATATGAAATTCATGATTTGTTAAACGTAGAAGAAACAGGTGAAGCAAATAATAGAAGGAAGGATTCAGGCCTATCTCTTTCTTTTACCCAGCGTGGTTAGCATAACATTAATTTTAATTAAAACATTAATCACATTTCATTAAGAAAAAAACTAATTAATTTTATTAAAATTGTGAATAGGGTGCAAACTTCTTAATAAAGAAACAGAAGGAAATCGGAATAGTAACAAGAGGAAAATGGTCGGCCTGCAGATTATTCCACATGTATAAATCAGCCTGTTTATTTCTAACCATATAGATATTATTAGTTTATTAATTTTATAATTAAGGAAATAGCATACAAATATAAACCCTATGTTTATAATTTTATATCTCGCGCATATGTTGACAGAATTGGACCAAACAAAATGCGCTAGGTTTGTATTGATGAATACGACATTTTGGAAGTGACTGGGACATAATTGGAGACCACTGCAAATTGTAATTAAATTTAAACATTTGTTTAATTTAACTGAGAACTGAACCGCTTTAGCGACAACGGAAATCAAGGTGAGTTAAACTCACTCAGTTCTTCCCACTTATATTTTATATAAATCGGGTTTTATAATTGTGTGCTATGGTTGCTAATAGTTGATTGTTTGTTTAATTTCGGTAAAACACCAAATCATTATTTTAACGATTGGACCCAATGGAGGTAACTTACCTTGTTGGTCACGTTTATAAAATAAACCTGTTAAATTATTTGAATTGTTTTGTTAATTGGTCGATATTAAATAGTCGTTATTCACTGTTATATAAATAATTAGTTAAATTGAATTGAATGAATTTATGTGATCTAATTTATTTTGATACAGGGAAGAACATGTTGGAGGGATCCAACTGGATTCCTCAAATATATTAGATGTTATACATTCTCATATTATCATTTTATGAACTAAACTGATTGAATGACTGATTTGGATGTTGAACGTTGACTGGAAATTCAACATTTGTTTTGTTTTAAACCAATGGGAAATATTGGTTGAGTAATTGGTAGTACATGGCCTATAAATTAATCGTTTTATAAATATCGATTTACCATCAAGTGAATCAACAAAAACAAAGTTATAAAATTTATTTTATAACTGAAAATATATTTTTAAATTCTATTATTTTGAATGAAACTTTATTAAAGAAAATAAATATTTATTATTTAATTTTATAAGTACTTATTAAATGATTTTATAAAGAAAATTCTTTTGTTAAGAAGATTCACACGCAAATGAGCAGAACTTAACCTAACGGTTAAGAGTTGGATAATTGTTTTTTCAGAAATCATTAAAAGGAATTATTTAAATTAATTATATTATTAATTAATTTAACGGAAGAATTAATTAAAATTGGTTAATGAGATAACCGTGTTTTAAGTTGACTAAATCAACCGTTTTAAATGGAATTGATTACTAAATTAGTTTGTTTTAAATCAATCTAATAAAATAGTTTAACAAATATTTGTTTTTATTTTAATAAATTTACTATTTATTTTAGTTAATTTAGAAATTAAGTACCACTACTATAGTTAATGATTGAAGAATATTATTATTTTTAATTGATAATAATTTAGAAGAATACCTTTTAATTGAAATTCATTTAAAAAGTAGTCGAAGTTGACATGAAATCTAATTGAATGGTGAAAGGAGTTTATGAACGGGTTTTTATTAAAACCCAAGCTTTTATAATGAAGTTATAAAAGGGAATTAAGCGAATACGATAGCTTAAATTAAATATTTACTTAATAATTGAATTAAGTAAAAAAGGATATTGAGAATTAAAGGGTTTAGATTAAACCAGAGTTATATAAATAAAGTTTATAAAATAAGATGAGGTGTTAAAGCGTTAATTTTAAATTAACATTACTGAATAATGGAATTAAGTAAAATGAATGGAAATGAAATAAGATTTTCAAAGCGGGAAATGGTTGAATGGATTAGAAAAAACAAGAATGTTAAAAGTGAATTTGGTAAAGAAGTGAGTAATAGGATTTTGGTTACAAAATCCGAATTATATAACAGATTATTTAAAGAAGTAGAAGTGAAAACGGTGATGTTTAGTAAGTTATTTCGTAATGAATAAATCAAGGATTAATGGTTATGTTCGAAAAGGAAATTTTCAAAACTAGGAAGGTTTTATAAAACCATATTTTAAGTAAATAGTTAAATGGGATTTGTTTTGATATTAGAATGAAATATCTATTTTTGGATTACAACTCATTTCTATCTTAAGATAAGAACGTTGTTGATCAAGGTCTGAGAGGTAATTAAAATAGCTTAACTTGAACGACTTTAGGATTATCTAAGGAGGATATTAGTTAATAATTGTAAAGAGGTTAGTAATTATTCATTATTTCCATTAAAGAAATAATAATGCAACATTATTGGTGAAAATTTGAAGAACATGTAATAAGAATTCCGAAGTTAAGGAAATTAAAAAGATTTGAGGTTGATGCTCCAAAGTAAAGGGAAAAAAAGAGGATAGCATGAAAATATAATGATATTTTCGAGTTAAAAGGAAGTGTAAAGTTGAGGTTTTGAAATAAGAATAAGCATTTGTTATTGTTTTCAAGTAATGAAACAAAAAGGGATTTCGTAAGTTGTTTTATGAGAGAAAAGTCAAATGTATTTTCCAATTAGATAATGAAAAATGATGTAACAAAAGTTTTGAAAGGAGAGTTAAAGGGATATTGAATATAGTTATAAGATATAATTCTATGAATTATAAAGAAATGGTTTGAGAACATTACTATATTTAAATAAGAAGTAAATACTGTATTTACAAATATTGAAAGGTTTGGAAGTTTTAATTAACCAGTCATTAATTATTTTTAATTTTAGAGGCCAAGTGATGCTGAGTACTAAATCAGTGAACTTATTTTATTTTCATGATTGTTTATTTGATAGTTAAATAACCGACTATCAAATATGACCTATACGATTGTTGGTACGAAAAGACCGGGATCGATTTATATTCGAAAACCATTCTGAACCAACAAATACGTAAGATGCAAATTTGAAGATGGAGCACTGAAGATCGTGGGTCTTCATAAAATGCAAGGATTACTTTAAATCTCTCGTTTAGTGGCTCGAGGTATACGGCTATTCTGTCCTGGTTGGAATCTATGGATTGCAAGGACTACTCACTACTAATCCATAAGGTAATACCTATGATGTAGTAGGAGGGTGCCTTCGATTCATCTTGATCCTGGATGACTTGTGTGGACGGATGTCTGATAGAGTATTTCCAAAGGAACCGCGTAAGTTAATTTCTTCAAACGTACCAAAGTTAGGTTGCTCCCAACCAGGGTATTTTTGTGGACGTCAATTGGTGATTTTCTGGCGGATCTGACGATGTGACATTCAAAGTGAGTGGTGGCCAGATGTTCTAAAGATATTCATGACCTCAAGCCTCATCAATCGGGAAATGATAAAAATCGGGTACGTCGCATTGCTATGTGGGTTGCACCCATCAAAAGGGTATATCATCACCTGATCTGGAGAAATCAAATGACTTTGTTTTTTTAGAGGAAGACAGGTGTGTAGCGTGGAACTACACAGCCGATTACGTGTAGTAGTAAATAAGCAGAAATATACCTGGTTAATAGGCCCAACCAGTAGCATAGTGGTTTAGGCCAAGAAGGCCAATATAGCTAGTACAAGCAAAGTGCAGAGTAAATAATGTACATCAAATAGTTTAGAACAAAGTATATAGCAAGAGACAACAAGCCAAAAACTAACAAAGCAGGTAATACTAGACTACAGCAGGAATCAAAGCCGGACTTGGGTGCTACTTTCCTGCCATCCTGGAGACTGAGGCATTGGCAGAGAATGCCTAAAGCGAGCGGGTCTGGATGATCCTGTCCAAGAATCGAAAAGATGCAAGATGTGATGACAAATACCCATCAGGAGTTTCTAGGGTTTGCCAAAGATGTGGGCGTTGCGTTCTAGCCAAATACTCCAGGCAAAGAAAGCCACTAAAGAATCCAGAATGGGGTCAGGGGGGTTATGCTGCCAATATTCAAAGAACGAGTGGATTGAAGGTATGAAGACAAAAAGGAAGAAGCTGATAGCTGCCCAAACAGAATATGAAAATCGCATTCGAAGAAGAGATGAGTGAGGGATTCAATATGATTGTTACAGAGGACGCAAGAGGGGTCAATGTTGTCGCAAAAACGATGCAGACGATCTTTGGTGTTAATGCGGTTGTGGATAAGGAGCCATTGAAAGAAGATGACCCGAGGGGAAGGTGACAGTGCCAAAAATGAGAGAAAGTGAAACATCGACCTGTATGGATAAGAAATTTATAGCAGGTCGAAACTGAAAAATTGGATCCCAAGGTCCATAAGAATTTATCAGGATCGATATTGAACTGGGTTGAGTTAAGAGTATGAACAATGCATATAAGCTCGTTTAGAGATTCAAGCCCAATATAAGTGGAAGGTAAGAAGCCCAATGGGCCCAGAGAATGAGCTGCTGCAACTGATAATGAGTTATATTGGTTTAACTTTGCGAGGTTAGGGAATAGAGTGGAAAAGGGGATCTGTTCATTCCATATATCCATCCAAAATAGACAAGAATCACCATTATTGACTTTAACTTGGAAGAGCGTTTTTATTTTTATGTGTATGCTATCGGTTCGATTGGCTGGCCCCCAACCGTGGTAATGGTATATTCGATACTCTCAAGGGAAATGAGGGGACAGTCATGTTTAGCCTGGGTTCCAAGATGTTCTTGTTGAACCCTAATGTATTCATCTCCAGAGGTACATTGTTGGAAAGGTAGTTGCCCATACCTTACCATGGAAATCCATTCTCCAATAAGCACCTGCTGTTTTGATTGTATACCATGTATGTAGAGCGGAAGATGCAAGCGTTCTGCTAGATTGATATTTATTTGTATTTAGACACTATTATAATATCATAAAAAATATTGATTTCAAAAACATTTTGGTTATCGTAAGGTAAAAACTGTCCGTGCTTATGTGTGGATTGGTCTTACGATTATCCTTTTCTTTCGAAAAGATTTTAACTTTAAAATCAAGTTGGATGATACCCATAATCTTAGTGGTTTTACTCACTCTGGTTCACCAGACCGATCCAGCATTTGTAATGCTCGGGTCAGACCGGGTTTTACAAGTTTAGATTTGAAGGTTGTGAGCATCAGAAGATGTGCTGGAGGTGTTTAGACGTATGATATATATTTAGTGTATATTCCGCTATGTATTGTATATGAGGACAGATTATTATAGCTGTCCAGATGTGTTGATGTACTCTGATGATTGTAAGTATTTTTAAAGCTCTAAATAAAGATTTATTTCTATATTATATTTGTTCCATGGCGATATGAGTACTTTGTGTTATGTTGGCTCTTTTTCTTATATTGTAATATTTCTTTATTTCTTTTCTCACCTTCTGATTTCAATCTATTGACGTTTTGGTATTTTCGATGCTTGAATAGTCGGCATAGTGTTTTGGTGTCGATTTTCGAGTCGAAAATCTCTTGGGTTGTTGCAATAGTGGACGTCTTTTCCATATTTTTCTTTAATGTTTTCTTTAAAGCCTTTTCATTCTGCTAAAATCTTATGGTTATTGAAGATGATTTTGTTGGAAGGATTAGTGACACTTGTGGGATATTCAATACTTTCCAAGGAGGTGTTGTATTCTTATTTATTTTCCATTTCATCTCTTTCTTCTTCTTGAGCCATACGTTCTTCCTTTTCCAAAAGAGTTTATTATGATTGAAACACTAGTCGTATCTTCATTAAAGATATGTTTCCCAAATTAAAAACTTTTCTTGAAACAAATTTCATGCCATTGAAATCCACTCTAGGATATTTGGAAACCCGTGCTAGGTAACTTCCATGGTATAACGTATTTTCTCCCATTGAAAACCATTGGCTCAAAATCCATCCAAATTACTTGAGCCTAATTAGTATCATAATTTCGGAAAATAGCAAAGAGAGATTTGCAAATTTTCATAGTTGGATTGTTGAAATTTCCCGAATGAGTTGTGATAGTACGATGGAGAAGTAAGTTGACTATTCTTGCCTTTGGTCAAAAATATCGATTTTTGAATTCCAAATGGTCATCCCTTTCAAAGAGGTGGTGAAAGGTTTTTCGATCATTTTCATTAATATTGAAATCCGAGAGATCCATTCCCACGTTCTTACAACCCAAAATAGTGCCTAAAATTTCACAATCCAAAAATATTTGTGTTCCTTTAAAACTACTACAAGCTTCACTTTCATTTCCTTCATGAAAACTATAATGCAAATTGGCATAAAACAATTTGATAAGGTTTGGGTTGCAAATTTCATCATTTTTCGAGAATCAACTAAACTAAGAACACCATCTTGATGAAAAAGAGTTGGAAGACATAAGAAGGGAGATCATTGAAAATAGAAAATTTTCTCGTACCGACATTTCCAAAGTTTACATAGTTTATGTAAGCTTTGATAGCCTCTGGGTTGTTGAAGAGGAAGACTTTGCTAGTCTTGGAAAGCTTCATAGTGTTAGGAGTACATGAGGAAGCTATTAGAGAGTTTTTGTGAAGATTAGAAGATAGTGAAGATATGTTTGAATTTTGAATCAAAGGTAGAAAAAGATGATGTAAATAAGTGAATAAATAAGGATTCTAAGGACATGTTATCTGGTCTAGGGACACCTATTCAGATCATTGGGTTTGGTTAAAAGGTGTAAGGAAATTCAAAAGTTTGAAATTCAGAATTTAAATTTCAAATTTCTAGGAAGATGTCGACATAGGGGGTTACCCATGTTTACATGCCTCTTGAATTTTCAAAAGACATGTGATTTTTAATTGTTGATTTGTTTATATTCGTTTATTTCTTATATTCTTACTTATGTATTTCCTAAAATGCTATTTATTATAATAATACCTTTTGTACTATCATTTTATTAAAATTTTATTAAAGTAATATTATTTCAAATTTTAAAATTCAAATTTCAAATGTTGGATTTAGTTTAAAAATCTTACTTTTCTAATCAAAGCAATCAAACAAGTAACTTATTCAAACAAAAAATTATTATAAAGGTGTACCTATTTTAGATCCTATTTTCAACATTTCCTTATTCATGAAATGTAATGAAGCACATATTCAAATTATTCGTTACCTGCAATTCATCACTGGAGGATGAATCAGAATTATCTAAAGTAGCAGTATAAGCTCTTCAGTTATTCGATTAGATGCTATTGCTTTATTTTTTGATGACTTATTTTCTCTTCTTTCTTTCATATGAACTTCAAATGACATTAAATTTCCAATTAATTATTTGATTTTCATTGCACTAATGTCATTGGCCTCATTTATTGCTATAGTCTTTTGATCCAATTCTAGAGTTAATGAATTCATGATTTTCCTGACTTGATCTTCATCAAAATATGTCACTCCTAAGGCTATTAGTGAATGCACGATTTCCTGAAACCTAAAATATATATCAGTGATAGTCTCATTAGGATTCATTTTAAATAACTAAAATTGATTGGATAACATGGTTATCTTGGTCCATTTAACTTTGCTTGTTCCTTCATGAGTTACTTCCAAAGTTTTCAGATTTCATATGTAGATTTACAAACAGATGCTCTATTAAATTCATTTCTATCTAGTGAACAAAATAAAATATTCATGGCATTTGAATTATTTTGTGTCGTAGCCTTTTGTTCATTAGTCCATTGTGCAAAATTAACAGTGGATTCAACATAATCAATTTGTGTGAAATTCCAAGTGTGTAATACTACTGATTATGAATAAATTTTCATTCTACAAGCCCATATGCATAATTACTACCATTAAATAGTGGTAGCCTAATAGTGGACTGACCCTCTATAAATAAATTAGAACTATTGGTGTTGAAAAATCCAGTGTTGGTTGCCATTAAATTTTATTTCAAAAGTTCATATTACGGAAATTTTAAAAACCAATGCTCTGATACCAATTGTTGGGGAATGCAGATTAAGGATCTTAAGGCAAAATAAAAACTAGAGAGGTGTGAGTAGTGTTTAATGGATTTTATGAATTTCTTGAATTTTTTTTGTGTTGTACATAATGCAAAACAAATCATAGATATAATAATGATCACAGAATAAAACATAAATGCAAATAATAATAAATAAAAAGCAGTAAAATGAAAGAATCCTGGATTTTATACCGGTTCAAAGATATCCTATAACTAGTCCCACACAACTCTAGGTTGATGCCGATTTATTTTTGATAATATTATTTAATTACAATCCTCGATTTCAATAACCATGAGGTCCACTTAAATCATTGAGAGAGTGTGGTAGAGAATCAAAATAGAAGAAGTTTGATGTGATTCTCTTTCAAATTTGGCGTAGTATATGTTTAGAATTTAAGAAATTAAGAACTTTAATGGAGAGGATATAAAGGAGAAAGAAGATAATAAAAAGTGATTAAAAAATTTGTTTATGGAAGCCTATTTATAGTCTCCCAGTAGTCAAATCCCTTCAGAATAGTTTTGAAATCAAAAGACACAACTTTTCAAAATCTGAATTTGAAATCCAATGGTCACCATGTCGACATGGGGGGTTCTGTATGTCGACATGCCTTAAAAATTTAGAAAAAATATATTTCTTAAATAAAGACGTATCTTGTACAAATAAATTCTGGTAAATCTTCAGTAAAAACAAACTAATTCCCTATTTATTAAAATAGAGTGTTTGAAATAAAAATACATATTAAAAGCATATACAATCATGAATTAAAAACGTATATAAGAATGATTTAAAAACTATATAAAATGATATTAAAACTATAAATATAAATATAAGAAATACTTTTAAACTTAAGAGTTTACTTTAAGTAAAGGAATTTAAAAGTTAAATGGTTAAATAAAACTTAATATAAAATTAATATCAAAATATTTTAATTAGGAGCTAAACTATATTTTAAAAGATATATTTGAAATCAGAAGTTAAAATAAGTCTAAAAGATAAGAAATGTAGAATTGAAATAAGGAAGTAATTTTTAAATCAATTTGAATCTAAGAAATTTAAAATAGTTAGAAAGATGGAAATAAGAATTCAGTGCTATTTCAGATTTTTAACAACAAATCTAGGTTCTATTACTTTTTATTTCTTGAACTCTTGAATTCTTAAACTCTTATTACTCATGAGTATTCTATGTTGAATTCTTTTTCTTTGAAATCTTGATTCTTTAAACTGTACAGGCTCCAATAACCAATACCTACATATATTTCCTATATGTACACTTATATATATATTCTAGATAATTGTGTTACTATATATATTTTATAATAATAATAGTTAAACAAGGTTGTTGTCATCAAAACTATCATCACCAACATCTCCATCCCTATCATAGAGTAACTTCCTTGTTTCGCACTAATCCACTTTTCTTACCCTTTTTATTCTTACAATTACATTTGTTGTCTTTCCGACAATTTTAAATTATGGAAATATATTCCCTTCTCTTAACCAACCAACCAACCAACTAATACTAAATTCCAAGTCACTTTATTCGTTAGAATCTCCTTTCAATTATAATTTCCAAGTTTTTCATTTTTTGTAGATTTCTCACTCTTAAGCTTACACCTGTTTTCCATAATTCACAAACCCAACATTACTAACATTTACTTATTTGGATTTCATACCACAATAGTATCAATTTCATATAAGTATTCTTCTAACCATTCATAGTTTGATTAGGAATAACTTGCATAACCAATTATTCCAATTATCCTAAACACAACTTATGTCAAATTCAACAATGTAACGGGAATCTAATGATATTATATACCATTAACAGAAGGAGAAAAATATAATTTAAATCTACTCGCCTGAGAAAAGCACTCCAAGTTGTATATCTGATTTGAATCCAGATTTATTTTCCGTAGTTTTTGTCTTTTTTAAACCTATCTGAGTCCATGGTTGGAATTTACATGGATTTATAAATCGAGTTCTAAAATAAAATAAAATAAATTTCTTAAAATCAGATCTGAAGAACTTATCTCATACGGATCAAGAATTCGAATATCTATTTTTTGAATCTATATTTTCTTCCTTCAAATCTTGAATCAGAAAGCCTGAATTTAACCTTTTTAATTTCTATAGAATTTGACGAGAAAGGAAAATACCAAAGCTTCCTTGCCCACTTATAAAAATATAAGTTAGAGGCTAACCCTACATGTTTATTTATAGATGTCTAAAAGAACAATGTATGTTCGATTTAAAAGGAATAAATATTATCGAATATGTCGAAATAATACACGTCAAAACAATGTGCACGGGTCGGCCCGCTCCCCACAGTAGTCGACCTAGGGGGTCAACCTGACGCTATATGGGTCGACCTGTGGGTCAACCCATTGGTGTGAGGTCGACCCCCATATGTTTTGTTGACATGTATTTTTGTCTTATAATTAATTTTTTTAAATGTCATTTTCAAACAATAATTTCTTTCCTTACTTTCTTTATTTAATTACTTTTATTAAACGCGTTTGTTTTGAATTTCAAACACGCGTTATTTTTGAAATTAATATATGCATATATTTGTAAATTAAGTATATTCATGCATATTTATATGTATAATTATTTCCGACATAGAACTTTGAACATTAATTACTTTTTAGTACGAACCCTGTACCAAACATATTTAATATGTAAATTGATTAGAAAAATGGTATAACTTTCAAGGCTAAATACTAACTATTCTAAAAATGATCATTTTTAGTGTTATCAACTATTTTATTATTTAAAAATAAAAGGTGTTAAATTCTCTCGCACTTTAAGAAATTCATCATCGTAATTCGATAAAGGTAAATATATGTAATTTTTCGTATTCATCACATCCATAATGTGTACATCCAATTTCGCAACCATCCATGTCATAATGCAAAGTGAAATACATCATGAAGTATATTAATATATACATGAATTCTAAGGGGTACCTCCTAATGCAATTTTCTTCAAAACTCCTTTTCAAAACATGATCCAAACATCTTATATATACTTGCAATTCTATACGAATGCAATATTTTGAAAATTGAAATAGCTTTTCATTCAAATTTTCTTTGACTTCTTCATAATAGAAGCATAGTTCAATCAATTTTTGTATCCAAAATCCAACCACATGACTTTTAATATATGAATTTCACAAAAATCAAACTTTCCAAATTCGATTTCTTATGATAGAAAAGAGGTAGAAAGTGAAATTTATGTATTTTCCATTTCACTTTTGTGTACCCCTTTCCTCGTATTTGGAAACTTTGTAGGTGCTTTATCAAAAATCCTATTTTTCCCAAGCATAATTTACGTAAGAACTTTTTTCTCTTTAAATTCTACAAACTTTGTATAGAATAATTATGTTTTCTTTTCGAATTTTCGTTTCTTATTACTGTATCTGCATTCCCTTTGATATTTAGATTTATCGTTTTCTTTTTTAGTTTCTCGATTTTCTTTTTTAGCCTCTTATTAGTCACAACTATTATTTATTTTCTTTTTGAGTGATCATTACAGAAACAAGGAAAAAGAATATTTTATTAATAAGCATTGACTTCAACAATAACTAATACTTGGCACTTTTGTATGGGTACATACTACTAAATGGAAAGAAAACAAAATTTCTAATTTAGGTTACATTTATGAAATCTTATACTCGGCTTTAGTTCAGAAACTACCTCCAAGACAGTCCAGAAACCTCATTCAAAGGCTTTCTACACTTTATCCTCTTAGTCCCTCATCTACCACAAAGATGCACTCTATTTGCTGCTGGGCCCCTAAACCTAAAATCTAACTAGGCTTCTATCCCATTCCCCAGGACTGATCTTTACCTATTGCCTCGATCCTCCTTGACCGAGTCTTTAATATCATAATAGGTCAAAATTCATTAACACTTGCTTCCATTTCTATATAGGAACTTCTAATTGTTGTAACAATTCACCTAGTTTCTTCAACTCATCTTTAGCTAATTGGTGGTTCAACACTTTGAGTTGAATCTCCCAACATCTCTTTTCGTACCTTTCCAATAGTGAACTCTCTTCATGTTTCGATATTCCTTGTTACCACCAGGATAAATAGTCAATCTGGAATGATGACATTCCCTTAAAACATCATCTCTTAATCCATCTATATATAGCGTAACCGATTTCGCATTATGACGAAGCCTACCATCTTGGTCAATTTCACATTGCTTCAAATCCTCATACTAGAATCTCATCACCAACCCATTAATAATTGCAAATAGCTTGGTATCTTGTTTCTGAATTTTTTTAATCCTTTTGATAAGAGTAGGTCTTGTAGACAAACTCGTCAACATATGAGGATACAACTCATCACGAGGCATTGAATCAAACCCAGCTATGTATTCCAATTTCTTCCATTCTGTAAACATAGATCTTAAACTAACATGTCTTTTACTCAGTGCATCTGCCAGTGTGTTACCTTTCCTTGGAGTATAACTAATAACAAAATCATATAAAGCTAGAAACTCCAACTACTGTTGTTGTTGAAGATTTAAATCTTTTTAGTAGAAAGATAATTCAATGACTTACGATACATGAATAGCTCAGATGTAACTCCCAATAGATAATGTCTCCATATCTTCAGAGAAAATACCATCGCCACGCTAAATCTACATCGTAAATTGGTTAACTCCTTTTATGCAATTTCAATTGTCGAGTAAAATAAGCCATAATTCTTCTTTTCTACATCAATATTGCGCCTAAAACTGTATCACATGCTCAATGTGGACAACCATTTTCTTAGTACCATTTAGAATAACTAGCAGTGATGCACTAGGCAATTTTTGTCTAAGATCATAAAAGCATACGCACACCTCGCATCTCATACAAGGACCTGATCTTCTTCGTCAAATAGGTCAATAATATAACTAACTTTGAAAAATCCTTAATAAACCATCAATAGTATCCAGTTAAACCAAGAAAACTTCTAACATTTTAGCACTCTTAGGTTGATTCCAACCCTAAATCATTACTAACTTAGTAGGATCCACTTTTGTTCCCTGTCATAATACACATAACCTAATAATCTCACTTATTCCTTCCAGAAGTGACATTTAGAAAACTTAGCTCTCAGTTGATACTTTCTTAAGATTTACAATGAAGTCCTTAGATGTGCCTTGTGTTGTTCAACCATTCTAAAATGGATAAATATACCATCTACAAACATTAGCACAAACTTACTCGGCTGATCCGTGAAAACTCAATTCATAAGATCCACAAAATACGTTGGTGCATCAGTCAATCCAAATGGCATCCCAGCCAGTCAAAGAATCCAAATGGCATCCTAAAAGCAATCTTCGACACACTATCTTTTGCCATTATCAGTTACTGAAATTCCACAGTTAAAACCATTTGGTAAATCTCCTGGGCTTTATGAAGTTGATCGAACAAGTCATCGTCCTCACTAATGAATACACTACGCCATAGATGGCCTATCACAACGAAAATCCATGGTGTAGCTAGCTACAATGTTGCCATTGCTATGCTATTTTTTGTTTATTGCAACGCACGCTTAAATGTGTTAACATATATATCAACATGTATTGTAGTAGCCTCGTGAATAAAATTATCAATCCACGTCAACATGATCCAACGGTCCTGGTTAGCGATCCGCATGAAATAATGTTTAGTCCAGATTAGCAGTCCGCGCATGAAATAATGTTTACGGCGGGAAACAAAAACAAAGGGGGAAACTAACAAAATATTGAAAGTTTCAATTGAAATTTAACAAAATACTCCACTGCTCAACCTCTCAAACACTCACTTTCAGGTTCAATTAGGGCAAAAAGTTCAAGTTTACAAGCTTAATTAGGGTTCGACTAGGGCAGGTTCGAGTTCAAGTTCAATTAGGGCTTCGGTGTTTCAATTAGGTCTTCAATTGGGGCATCGAAGGATCTTAGAAGTTTGCCGATTGGGGTCATTTCCCATGCAAAATCATATAGCCATGTAACTTTGGGAGACGACTATTGGGGTCATTTCCCATATTCATGATTTTTCCGATTTTTAAATGATCGTTTTGCCCCTAGCTGATCTTGTTATGTCCGTAACTTTTGATTGGTAAGGAGTTTTGACCTAAAACCACTTACATTAGATTCGAACGATGGTTTACCTTTCCGTAAAGTGGTCATACTAGCCAAACGGACTCACCGTTTGGGATATATGGCTGAAACAAGGTTTAAAAGGTAAAAAATAGCTTAACTGGGCCTAATTAGGGTGATTAGCATGAGGGCCCATAACCCATTTCGGGAATAGGATTATGGGAGGGCTGAGATGAGTTAGTAAATCAGTTTTTATTTTATTTCTTAGCCGCCACTTACGACCTTTGAACCCTAACAATGGCCTCCACTTGCTAAAACACCTCAAATCACCTTCTAATCGCTAATTAAGCCAAATATACATCAAATCAAAGTGAATTAGCACAAAAATTGAGGTAGAGTTGCTGGTGTGTATTGGAATCCGAACCATTTTGTCCAAAAGTTTCAGATCTGAGTTTATTTGTGGCTAAGGTGAGTGATTAGCCTTGTTTTTACACTAATTATGGTTAATTAAGGATAATTAGTGTTAATTAGCGAATTTAAACATATTAAATTCTGGAAAAATGTTTAGAAAATCTTAAGCACCGTTTTAGACCTCTGTTGGAAGTTTGGGTTAATTTGGTTAAGTTTTACTAATCCTAAGGTTAGTTACGCTTGAACATGATTATGGTGAAAACAAGGGTTTTTGGGTATGCTTGATCTATATTATCATGATTATTTGTTTTTTTGTGTTTATGGTTGATCATACATGTTGCTATGACTGTTTGGAATGATTTGTGATTGCATAGAAATGTTAGATTGATCGAAAACGCTGTCGAATGGCGTAAATAGCTTGCCGGAACGAGTTGCAGGAAATTTGCCAATCCCGTTCGTGACTAGGGTATCACGACCCGACCCGACCCGACCGTGGAGAGCTATCACGACTCGACCCGACCGTGGAGAGCCATCACGACCCGAGCCCTCCATTCATGAGATAGCCTCACGAGCCAAGCATGTCACCAACAACAGATCACGAGCCAAGCCAAGCAGGGAACCATGATCTATAGAGCATCCATTATCACAAACCAGAGGGTCCCATGATCCGAATTTGGTGCCACGAGCCATGGGTCACGAGTGGAGCATCATCATGAGCCGAGGACAGGAGGGCGAGCCACGAACTGATGCCTAGGGGGATCCACGAACCGATCTTTAAGCCTGGACAGCGAATGAACTGAATGGAACTGAAGTACGAAAGGGATGATAATGACCAAAACCCGAGACACAAAGGTAGTCCAAATGGGAAGATTGTACTCAGGATCCAGTTGGGAACCAATGAGTCAACTTCATGATTGGGCTTTGCTGTAGGACGTGTGCTAAGAGGTTATCGATGTCCATAACTTTGATTCACCACTAAGACAGATGTTAGGCTACATATCAGTATAGTGGGGTAGTTATTACTTCATGGGGCAGAGTGATCGTAGCATGGCTATGTGCTAGTGCAGTGGAGTCGTTATGACTTCATGGGGCAGAGTGGACATAGCAAGGACTAGTGGCTATGGATCAGTGCAGTGGAGTCGCTATGACTCCATGGGGCAGAGTGATCATAGCAAGGATTTGGGTGATCAAAGTGGTGGATATCGTATGCTTTACGCACTGAGTGAGAGATGCGAGGATGGTTGCTATGCTTGATTGTTTGACATCACTATGACATGCACACCCCCACCCCCGTATGTTTACAACGTATGTTAGTGTCACGTTAGAGTATTGTACATCTTGTTGTGCTAACTCTTTGGTTGCGGGTCCAGGTTTAGGTATGGTTTTTAGTATACCTGTTATTATTTTGTTTTGCTGCTTATCGCTCATACCAGACTTCTGTCTCACCCAGAGTTTTATATCTCTTCTTATTACTCTGGTTGCTCTTAAACGGGCAGACTAGAGACATGTTAGCTGGTTGTGCACGAGTAGCTGTCCGGAGACGAGCAGAAGGCTTTCACGTACTATTCTCTCTCTCTCTATATATATATATACATATATATATATATATATATTCTCCCTGTGTCGCTGCTGGTCACTACTTTGGGCATTAGTAGTGTACCTATCTTATTTTACTTTAGAGACAGTTTTAGAAGTTGTAATAAAGATGATATGGAACATTAGCTGTAATTTTGGATTTTCCGCTGCTACGATGGTTTAAGTTTTCAGCTTATGCACTGTCTCACCTGTTTTATGTCAAGTTATGTTATTATTATATTTTATTCCATGCGCTGTGAGATATACTACAGGTTCCTTGTTAGTTCAAATTTCCTTCTTTCCTTTCTTTGACGACCATCCCATGCTGATTGGACATTAGCACAACGTACTTTTATTGGAAATGTCGGCTGGTGCGGGGCAGGCCGTCACATTTGGTATCAGAGCTCTAGGTTGTGTAGTTAACCTAGGAAAGACACCAGAGAGAGATAGTACGTATATGAGAGCGCAGATTTGTGATATTTTGGTTTTCAAAAGCTATATATATACTATTAGTATATTTAAGGATAAAGTCGCACTGCACTGAAACCACTGAAGAGATGGTTAATCGTTTTCTCCTTACAGATTGAACGATGAGCCAATATACTAGGGGTACTGGTAGAGGAGCTAATAATGGGAATGCTCCTGATATGAGGACGTTGTTCACTGACCTCATGAGAGAGATGCTTAGGGATGTTCAGAGGGCAACTCCTAATGCTGCAAATGGTGGTGGTGCAGCGGTGCAGGCGCCTAGGGCCAATTTCGCCAAGCTTTGTAAGGATTACACTAGTCTTGGTGGAAAGTCGTTCCACGGAACGGAATCGGCTACAGAAGTTCAGGATTGGTTGGATAGCTGTGATCGTATCTTTGAAGACTTGGGTATCGAGTATGCTACAAAGAGAAAGCTAGCATCCCTTCAGCTGCAGGGACGTGCGATGAATTGGTGGAATGCTATTAAAGCAGCTACTCCAGAGGATCAAGTTACGTGGGATCAGTTTAAGGCCTGATTCAGTGAAAAGTTTATCCCAGATGCTCAGAAGTCAGAGTTGTTTAGGAAGTTCTTGGAGCTTAAGCAGAATGGTAGGGCAGTCTCGGAGTATATTGTTGAGTTCGATAATTTATCCAAGTATGGATCATCCCTTATCGACACTCCCGAGAAGAAGAATAAGAAATTTATAATGGGCTTAGATCAATACTTGGGGGAAAGGCTTATAAACCATATCGATGAGACGTTTGAATCGATTGTGGGGAAAGCTTTGAGATTAGAGAGTCTATACCCTAAGTCAAAGACTGAGGTTGCATCTGTAGAGGAACCAAAACCGCAAGCAAGCGATGGAGGAAAGAATGGTTCTCAGAACAAGAGAAAGCAGAATCAAACCAAGGAGGGCCAGAAGAAGAAGAATTAGAAAGATTTTTAATGCTTTAGCTATGGCAAGAAGGGCCATTATGCTAAAGAATGTCGAGCAAAGCCAGCGGACAGGAAGTGCTTCAACTGCGGCCAAATGGGACATCACAAGGATAAGTGTCTGCAACCCCCTAAAGAAAAGAAGATTGTGAAAGCATATGCTGTCAATGTTGTTTCTTCTTTGTCGAATGCCCCAACTGCGGCGGAGAAAGGAAAGAATGTCGTCATTCAAGTTATGCTTTCTGTTTATGATATTCCTGTTCGAGTATTGTTTGATACCGGAGCTTCCCGTTCCTTCATATCTAGTGACCTGGTAGATAGGTTGGGATTGGAACCCGAGATAGTCGATAGACCTTTAACGGTGACGAACCCGATTGGTGGTTCAACTAGCCTTAGCATGATTTGTTGTAATGTGGTCTTATCGAGTCATGGATGTATGTTTTCTTGTGATTGCTTTGTTTTTGGATTTACTGGGTTTGGCATTATTTTGGGAGTCGATTGGCTCCAAAGATACGGGGTGGTGGTAGACTGTGAGGGCTTTTTGGTGACAGTTAGAGCGGATGATGGGCAGAGGGTAGTGTTTGGTGGTCTACCTAGTGATGGGGTAATGACTAGTTTTCTAAATTTTCTCGACATCCTGCATGATGAGTTGTCAGATGAAACCATGGCTGGCCAGTATCCGGACGTCTTCGAGGAAGTGACCGGACTTCCACCACATCGAGAGATTGAGTTTCAGATTGATTTAGTGAAAGATGCCAGACCTATAGTGATGCCACTTCGTCGTATGGCACCAAGGGAGCAGCGAGAGCTCGAGATGCAAGTAAGCGATCTGTTGAAGAAGGGATTTATCAGAAGAAGTGTTTCTGAGTGGGGAGCACCAGTTGTGTTTTCTACCAAGGCAGATGGTTCCCTTCGATTGTTTGTGGACTACCGCGAGTTGAATAAGGTGACGAGGAAGAATAAGTGTCCTCTACCACAGATAGATGATTTATTTGATCAGTTGAGTGGCGCGAGAGTGTTTTCCCAATTGGATCTCGCAACATATTTTCATCAACTTAGGGTGGAAGCTGAGAGTATAGCTAAAATGACCTTTCGGACGCCGTCTGGATTCTATGAGTGGTTGGTCATGTCATTCGAGTTGACCAATGCACCAACATATTTTGTGGATCTTATGAATAGGGTATTCATGGATCAATTGAATAAGTTTGTTCTTGTGTTCATAGATGATATCTTGACTTAATCGACAACAGAGGAAGAATACAAGGAACATTTGAGAGTAGTGATGGAGGTGCTGAGAAAACACCAATTGAAAGCAAAGTTTTCCAAGTGTCACTTCTGGAGAAGGGACGTGAGATTCTTGAGCCATGTTGTTTCAGAGAATGGTATTGTCGTGGACCCTGCAAAGGTGGCTATGGTACATTATTGGTCTACGCCCAAGAATGCAACAAACGTAAGAAGTTTCTTGGGATTAACTAGATATTATCGTAAGTTTATCCAAGACTTCTCCAAGATAGCAGCACCGTTGACTCAGTTGACCAAGAAAAATCAAGCTTTTGTTTAGGACGAAAGGTGCGAGAATGCATTTAAGAGCCTAAAGGAAAAGTTGACATGTGCACCAGTGCTAGTCATTCCTAAAGGGAATGAAGAGATGACGATATACACAGATGCCTGTGGTACCGGGCTAGGTGTTGTATTAATGCAAGGAGGTAGGGTTGTAGCTTATGCAAGTCGGCAACTGAAACCGCATGAGTAAAGATATCCTACCATGATTTGGAATTGGCAGCGATCGTGTTCGCATTGAAGATGTGGAGACATTATTTCTTGGGAGAAAGATTCGAGTTGTTCACCGATCATAAATCGTTAAAGTATCTTTTTTTCTCAGAAGGATCTAAATCTACGACAACAAAGATGGTTAGAATTCTTGGCTTCCTATGATTTCGATATGGCATATACACCAGGAAAGGGCAATGCGGTAGCTGATGCCTTGAGTAGGAGATATGCCAATTTAGGGGCTATGTTTCTAGAATGGAAGCAACTGGAGTACATTGCTGGGTATGATTTCAGACCAAAGTGCGTATTGGATCCAGAAATGTTAGCAAGTTTGACGATCAGACCCACTTTGATTGAGCGGATTGGTTCCAGTCAGAGAGACGATCCTAACCTATTGAAAATCATCTCAAAGTTAGAGATGGGAATCGACGAAGAGATGAACAAGTATGGGCTTGATCAAGATGGATGGCTTAGGAAGAATGGAAGACTAATTGTGCCCAATGTCAATGGATTGAGAGATGAAGTGCTTAGAGAATGTCATCACTCAAAACTGACTATACATCCCGGTGGTAATAAAATGTATCGAGACATGAAGCAGACCTACTACTGGGAAGGGATGAAAAGAGACGTTGGGAAGTTTATATCCAAATGCATGAATTGTCAGCTAGTTAAAGCTTAGCAAAAGAAGCCTAGTGGTTTGTTGCAACCACTAAAAATTCCAGAATGGAAATGGGAACAAGTCTCAATGGATTTCATAGATGGGTTACCAAGAACTAGATCGGGCCATGATAGCATTTGGGTGATTGTGGACCGATTGACTAAGAGTGCAAGGTTTATACTCGTCAAGTCGAATAGAATGGCAGCTAAGTTAGCGGAACTGTATATGAAGCGGGTAGTGAGATTTATGGAGTACCTAAAGGCATTGTGAGCGACCGAGATCCGTTGTTTACTAGTGGATTCTGGAAGAGCTTACAAGAGGCGTTAGGATCAGAATTATATCTCAGTACCGCGTATCATCCCCAAACTGACGGTCAGACAGAGAGGGTGAATCGAGTGTTAGAAGATCTCTTGAGAGCTTACATATTGGATTTTGGTGGATCATGGGATGACCATTTGCATCTAGTAGAGTTTGCATATAATAATAGTTATCAATCCAGTATTGGTATGGCTCCATTTGAAGCTTTGTATGGAAGACCGTGCAACTCACCGTCATGTTGGTTAGAAACCGGTGAGAAATTTGTGCTTGGACCAGATGTGATAAGAGAAACTTCAGATAAGATTAAGATCATTCAACAGCGAATGAAGGCTGCCCAAGATAGGCAGAAGAGTTATGCGGATAAAAGGAGAAGAGATTTAAAATTCTTCATTGGCGACTTGGTTTTTGTCAAGATTTCTCCATTAAAGAGCGTGATACGATTTGGTAGGAGAGGCAAGCTAGCACCAAGATTTGTTGGTCCATTCCCAATCCTCGAGCAAGTTGGGAATTTGGCATATAAAGTTGAATTACCAGAGAAGATGGCAGGAGTTCATAACGTATTTCATGTTTCCCAGTTAAGGAAATTCGTGCACGACCCCGATGCGACTATTTCACCTGATCAGTTGGATGATATCGAAGTAGAACCCGATGTGGTTGGGAACCGCAAGCTGATCCGTATTGTCGAGCACGATACGAAGCAACTTCGAAGGAAAACGATAGATCTAGTCAAAGTTCAGTGGGGCGAGAATGAGAATGACTGTACTTGGGAGATAGAGGAGAGCATTAGGAAGACGTATCCAGAACTCTTTGCCTGGTAAGATTTTAATTACAACTCAGTTTTCCGCATTCTAGGATAGACTTGTTTTTTTTTTTGTATGTTTGATTGTTGTATATGGTTGATAGGCGTGTGGAATCTTTTGTTTGTTTCTTACTTAGTTAAGGAATATCGGGGGCGAAATTTCTTAAGGAGGGGGGAGGGGAGGGAGAATGTAACGACCCGAATTCTACGCATCAAAGGATCATAGAATATTTATTTCTTTCTCATGCAAAGTCATATAGCCATGTAACCTTGGGAGATGACTAGTGGGGTCATTTCCCATGTTCATGATTTTTGCCAACTTTTAAATGACCGTTTTACCCCTAGTTGATCTTGTTTTGGCCATAACTTTTGATTGGTAAGGAGTTTTGACCTGAAACCACTTCCATTTGATCTGGATGATGGTTTAACTTCTGTAGAGTGGTCACATTAGCCAAACGGACTCACCGTTTGGGAGATATGACTGAAACAATGTTTAGAAGGTGAAAACAACTTAACTAGGCCTAATTAGGGTGATTAGCAAGAGGGTCCATAACCCATTTCGGGATTAGGGTTATGGGAGGGCTGAGATGAGTTAGTAAATTAGTTTTTATTTCATTTCTTAGCCGCCACTTACAACCTTTGAACCCTAGCAATGGCCTCCACTTGCTAAAACACCCCATATCACCTTCTAATCACTAATTAAGCCAAATCTACATCAAATCAAAGCGGATTAGCACAAAAATCGAGGTAGAGCTACTGGAGTGTATTGGAATCCGAACCATTTTGTTCAAAAGTTTCAGATCTGAGTTTATTTGTGGCTAAAGTGAGTGATTAGCCTTGTTTTTACACTAATTATGTTTAATTAAGGGTAATTAGTGTTAATTACTGAATTTAAACATAATTAAATTCTGGAATAAATGTTTAGAAATTCTTAAACACCGTTTTAGACCTCTGTTGGAACTTTGGGTTAATTTGGTTAAGTTTTGCTAATCCTAAGGTTACTTACGCTTAAACATGATTATGGGGAAAACAAGGGTTTTTGGGTATGCTTGATCTATATTATCATGATTATTTGTTGTTTTGGTGTTTATGGTTGAACGTACATGTTGCTATGACTGTTTGGAATGATTTGTGATTGCATAGAAAAGTTAGATTGATCGAAAACGCCATCGAATGGCGTAAATAGCTTACTGGAACGAGTTGCAGGAAATTTGCCAATCCCGTTCGTAACTAGGGTATCATGACTCGACCCGACCATGGAGAGCTATCACGATCCGACCCGACCGTGGAGAGCCATCACGACCCGAGCCCTTCATTTGTGAGATAGCCTCATGAGCCAAGCATGTCACCAACAACAGATCACGAGCCAAGCCAAGCAGGGAACCACGATCCGTGGAGCATCCATTATCACGAACCAGAGGGTCCCACGATCCTAATGTGGTGTCACGAGCCATGGGTCATGAGTGGAGCATCATCACGAGCCGAGGACTGGAGGGCGAGCCACGAACCGATGCCTAGGGGGATCCACGAACCGATCTTCAAGCCTGGACAACGAATGAACTGAATGGAACTGAAGTACGAACGGGATGATAATGACCAAAACCCGAGACACAAAGGTAGTCCAAATGGGAAGATTTTACTCAGGATCCAATTGGGAACCAACAAGTCAACTTCATGATTGGGCTTTGCTGTGGGACATGTGCTAAGGGGTTATCGACGTCCATAACTTTGATTCACCACCAAGACGAATGTTAGGCTACGTATCAGTGCAGTGGGGTAGTTATTACTCCATGGGGCAGAGTGATCGTAGCATGGCTATGAGCCAGTGCAGTCGTTATGACTTCATGGGGGCAGAGTGGACATAGCAACGACTAGTGGCTATGGATCAGTGTAGTGGAGTCGCCATGACTCCATGGGGCAGAGTGATCATAGCAAGGATTTGGGTGATCAAAGTGGTGGATATCGTATGCTTTACGCACTGAGTGAGAGATGCGAGGATGGTTGCTATGCTTGATTGTTTGACATCACTATGACATGCACACCCCCACCCCCGTATGTTTACAACGTATGTTAGTGTCACGTTAGAGTATTGTACATCTTGTTGTGCTAACTCTTTGGTTGCGGGTCCAGGTTTAGGTATGGTTTTTAGTATACCTGTTATTATTTTGTTTTGCTGCTTATCGCTCATACCAGACTTCTGTCTCACCCAGAGTTTTATATCTCTTCTTATTACTCTGGTTGCTCTTAAACGGGCAGACTAGAGACATGTTAGCTGGTTGTGCACGAGTAGCTGTCCGGAGACGAGCAGAAGGCTTTCACGTACTATTCTCTCTCTCTCTATATATATATATACATATATATATATATATATTCTCCCTGTGTCGCTGCTGGTCACTACTTTGGGCATTAGTAGTGTACCTATCTTATTTTACTTTAGAGACAGTTTTAGAAGTTGTAATAAAGATGATATGGAACATTAGCTGTAATTTTGGATTTTCCGCTGCTACGATGGTTTAAGTTTTCAGCTTATGCACTGTCTCGCCTGTTTTATGTCAAGTTATGTTATTATCATATTTTATTCCATGCGCTGTGAGATATACTACAGGTTCCTTGTTAGTTCAAATTTCCTTTTTTTTCCTTTCTTTGACGACCGTCCCGTGCTGGTTGGGCATTGGCACAACGTACTTTCATTGGAAATGTCGGCTGGTGCGGGGCGGGCCGTCACAGTAGCATCTGATGGATTCAATCCTTTTCGTACAATGACTACACAACACAACACATGACCGATCGTATTGGTAAATTATAACCTTCCACCTTGGTTATGCATGAAGACAAAAAATTTGATACTTTCAACACTTATCCCTGGTCCAGAGTCTCCTAACAATTACATGATGTCTACATGCCACCTCTTATCACAAAATTGAAAGAATTATGGGACCTTGGCATACAAACTTATGATGCTTTCACTGGGGATAATTTCACATTACCTGCAAGTGTGTTATGGACGATCAGCGACTTTCCGGGCTATGCAATGTTATCCGGCTGGAGCATGAAGGGTTATTTAGCTGGTCCCGTATGCCATTTCGAGACTTCTTCAACTTACTTGAAACATAGCAGAAAAATGTGCAACATGAATCATAGGAAATTTTTAGACCCGGGACACAAGTGGAGGTTTGATAAGAAAATGTTCAATGGTGAAATTGAAATGGGAACACCTCCCTGTATTTTATCCGGGACTGACATTGAAGAATTGTTGGCTGGTTATGAAAATATTTTGGGGAAGAAAGACGTCAAGAAGCATAAAAATGAATCTCCTTTTAAAAAAGTCAATATTTTTTAATTTACCATATTGGAGTCAAAATGTATGTCAACATAACCTTGATGTTATGCATATAGAGAAAAGTATTTGTGATGACATACTTGGTCCTTTAATAAATATTGATGGGAAGTCGAAAGACCATTTAAATGCCCGGTATGGTTTACAAGAGATAGGCATCAGGGAGGTCCTTCATCCGGTTCTATCAATTGATGGGAATTACCTTGAAATGTGGGCTTCCATATTTGAAATGATGAACAAGGAAAAAGAACTATATTGCTCGGTGTTGAAGAATGCTAAACTGCCTTATGGTTGTGCATCTAATATCAACAGGTATGTAAACAAGAAAGAGAGGAAAATTGTAGGGTATAAGAGCCACGATGCTCATTTTATTCTCCACTAGTTGTTGTAGTTTGCCGTGAAGAAATCTGTAAAACCTGAAGTTACAACACATATGATAAGATTAGGTGCATTTCTAAGAAGACTTTGGAGTTAAAGTATCGATTTGGTTAGTCTCAAGAGGCTACAAAAGGAAATTGTGGAAATTCTTTGTCAATTTGAGATGATATTCCCAAATTCTTTCTTCGATACAATGGTGCACTTGCTAGTTAATTTATGCAAGGAACTTGAATATGGTGGACTTGCACATGTTCGTTGTATGTTTTCTATTGAGCATTATCTTTGTAAACTGAAATCATATGTTCGCAACAAAAGTAAACCCAAGGCGTCCATTGCTGAAGGTTATCTTGTAGAGGAATGTTTGATATTCTGTTCAAGGTTCTTAGGTGGCGATGGAGCAGGAAAAATGCAATTTGAAACATGTCCACAAAATCTGGAATATCATATTGGCACAAGAAGAAACAAAGATGGAAAAACTATTCATCTTAAAAATTCTCAATGGAAGGAATGTCACCGTTACATTCTATTCAATTGTGGCAAAAAGGAAATAGAGAGTTTACTTGGGTAAGTATTTTTATTTTAGTAAGTATTGAAGTATTATCCCTATCTTTATGAATCCTTTATTAGTTATTTTGTTCCTTTTTTCATAATAAATAATGTTTTCCTTTTTGAACCTGGCAGATGGAATTTTATGCAATTAAAGTTTACAATGGTTTATTTAATTAGAAAAGTGGACAAGTTCGGTTAACATCAGTAATAATATTCTTTGCGTAGCTTGTGAAATGATGTCAACTAGATTTAAAAAAAACTATTTTTGATGTCATCTTTTTTGCCAGCAAAATCAGTTCTTTTAAACAATCTACAAACATGTTATTGATTCTAGCCTCACGTAGTGTTAGGTGTAAATTCCAAGTTTCAACACTTTCAGGGATTTCAGGCATGATGTGTACTTAAGCTATGTTCTCATTCACACAGAATTGTTTTTGGTATGATCAGTTTCAGCTTTAATAGTAGATCCATCCAAATTTATTTCTATCTTTTATTAACCTGGTCTTTATTCTAGGGGACATCGAGCTTTAATTGATGGTCATGCATCATCAAAAAATATAAAAGAGAGAGAGAGAGAGAACGCGGTGAAGAATTTTGGAAGTGGTTAAAGGAAGAGGTTGGGAAAAGGAGGACATTTCAAAAGAATTACAACTGCTTGTAATGGGGCCTCTTCCAACAGCAAAGCAGTTTACTGGATATGTTATCAATGGATACAAATTTTATACAAGGTTCAGAGATGCCAAATGTACAACACAAAACAATGGTGTATTTTTGATAGCCTTGACTACTTGCTTTGCAAGTTCGAAAGAAAAAAATCCATTGGTTGGTGAAGTTAATTACTATGAATCAATTGAAGAAATATTAGAACTAGATTATTGGGGAGAATTTAGTGTGGTTTTATTTAAGTGTTGTTGGTACCAAGATGAGAAAGATTTATATGGGCTGACCTGTGTCAATTTTAATCGATTGTGCTAGAAATTTGATCCTTATGTTATGGCTTCACAAGTAAAACATGTGTTTTATATAGAACATCCAGTTGATAAGATGTGCCACAGTGTTATCAAGAAATTGCCAAAGGACTAGTGTGAACTCGAAAGAGAATATGAAAATGAAGATTTAAATGATATCATGCCTGCTAATGGAATGGGAAATCAAGATTTTGATGTTCGTTGGTGTAGAGACGACGCCCAAATAAGACGAATCCGCCTTCCACCTAGCAAAGTGTAAATTCCAAGTTTCAGCACTTTCAGGGATTTCAGGCATGATTTGTACTTAAGCTATGTTCTCATTCATACAGAATTGTTTTCGGTATGGTCAGTTTCAGCTTTAGTAATTGATCCAACCAAATTTGTTTCTAGCTTTTATTAACCTGGTCTTTATTCTAGGGAACATCGAACTTTAATTCATGGTCATGCATCATCAAAAAAATATAAAAGAGAGAGAGAACACAGTGAAGAATTTTGGAAGTGGTTAAAGGAAGAGGTTAGGAAAAAGGAGAACATTTCAAAAGAAGTACAACTGCTTGCAATGGGGCCTCTTTCAACAGCTAAGCAGTTTACTGGATATGTTATCAATGGATACCGATTTTATACAAGGTTCAGAGATGCCAAATGTACAACACAAAACAGTGATGTTTTTTTGACAGCCTTGTCTAATAGCTTTGCAAGTTCGAAATATCAAAATCCATTGGTTGGTGAAGTTAATTACTATGAATCAAATGAAGAAATATTAGAAATAGATTATTGGGGAGAATTTAGTGTGGTTTTATTTAAGTGTTGTTGGTACCAAGAAGAGAAAGATTTATATGGGCTGACTCGTGTCAATTTTAATCGATTGTACTAGAAATATGATCCTTATGTTATGGCTTCACAAGTAAAACATGTGTTTTATGTAGAAGATCCCATTGATAAGATGTGCCACAATGTTATCAAGAAATTGCCGAAAGACTGGTGTGAACTCGAAAGAGAATATGAAAATGAAGATTTGAATGATATCCAGCCTGATTATGGAATGGGAAATCAAAATTTTGATGTTCGTTGGTGTAGAGATGATGTCCAAATAAGACGAATCCGCCTTCCACCTAGCAAAGTGAAAAACATGGCTTCTTAATTTCACGTTTTTGTAGTCCATGGCCTTACAAATTGTGCAAATCGTAGATCACATACAGACACACACTACTGGTCTGTATTTTTGCTTATTTTTATGGTTGGTTGGAGGTATGCTTCAGAATTCTTACAATTTCCGCTTGCTGAAGCATCAGTCTAATTCTTACAATTCTGCAGTTCAATGCTGGTATGTAACTGATCATGTACAAGACTAATGCTTCAGTATACAGAATTTTAAGAATTTTATTTTCTCTCCTATCAGTAATGATTGTGTCAGTTCGTAATTGATGCAATGGTTGAGTTTGTACTTGAACGAGTCGTGGCATGACTAAATTTTTAGTGCCTCAGGCATACTATTGTATTCCTTGATATCGTTCATGCTTTGAACAAGCTGAGTCATTGCATCAATTTGCAACTCAGCCATAGATTGTGAAATACAACTCTGTGCTGAAAAGCAACTCTGGCCATAGTTTGTGCTGAAATGTCTTTGTGCTGAAGTGTAAGCCAGTTATACTATGGCCATAATTTGTGCTGAAATACAACAGAAGCATGCATGTCTTCCATTTTGTGTTGCAATGTAAACGAGACATTGCATCAGTTTGTAGCCGAGGCATCCATGACTTTGGTTGTGCTGAAATGCATTAGTTGTACTAAAGGCTTTTGCTGAAATGCATGACTTTTGAAACTGCTTTATTTTGCAGGTGAAGGAGGCAGTAGAGGTACTGAATGAACTGGAGGATCGCACTTTGTTAATTTGAAACTGTTTTAGTTTGACGTAAACGTGAATTTAGTACCAGCTGTGTTTGTAAGTACTCTGTAAAACTGAATTTATTGGCTATTTTTTGTTATTCTGTAGTTGACTAAATAGTATTTGTGTTACTGGTTAATTTGAAATGAAAAGTTGTTTATTAATTTCAGTGTGTGATGTTTTTTTTTGAGCAAAAATGTGTGATCTTCCAACAGGAAGAGAGCACACACACACACACACACACACACATATATATATATATATATATATATATATATATAAGAAGAAGAAATACAAAATGTCCAATACAGACCCAGGACAATAAACTTACATAGTAATGTAGGGGATAATAGATTTGTGAGTTCCGGCAAGGCCACCACCCATCGTACTTCGTTATCGAATTCCGGCAAAGCCACCACCCGATAAGAAGTACATCTATTCCCATACATTTATCAAACTATGTGAAAAATAAGAGGTGGAGTAAGACAATAAAAAATACAAACACCCCTTCTCCATAACAAATTAATATAACAAAAGCAAAAACATAACTAAGTCGATCCATCCAAAAGTAGCTTTTCCAATAACTCCAACATTACATCTACCACCTGTAACCTGAAAATCTGAAACAAACTTATCAGTAACTTACACATATATATGATTGAATGTCTATATTTATATATATATATATATATATGTATAAATATAGGCATCCAACCATATATACATGTATAAAGAGGAAAAAATGATAATAACCAAACAAGAGGAAGATAACCACCATAAACATATCAGCATCCCAAACGAAGTCTATTACATCTAAAATAGCTATTAAAACGAATGAATAAACTTAGGTTAGATCTAACTGTTAACAAAAAACATCCAAATTGCAATTTACCAAATAATTTATAGTGTGAATTGGACATCCAAGACAAACAGAATTTTACTATGTTAATGATTAAATTATCCTTTGTTACGAAGGTTGAATGGAAGATTCTCTGGTTCCTCTCAACCCAAATGAACCAACTAATGAACAATATTAAAGAATCCAATATATATCTCCTTCTGGAATTATATCTTAATCTATAACTATTCCAATAATCCAAACAATTATTAAGATTTCAGTGTGTGATGTTAATTGCTGTTATGTTGCAGTATGTTATATATTGATGCAATAGCTATGATATAATGTTGCAGTATGTAATATTAAATGTTGTCGTAGCTATGATATAGTGTTGCCATAAATTAATGCATGTGGGCCCCACAACAAGATTTCGTGAACCCAGCTACAGATTTAGTGGCACAACAGGATTTCGTGAACCCGAGATTCAGAATTTAGTGGGTCCCACATTTATGTAAATTTAGTATCGGTAGCTACACCTGTAGCGATGTTACCTTAGGATAGCCAAGACGTTGCCTTTGACTCTAAGGCAACGCGGCAAAAGGAAACCCCAAAAAAGTGTTGCCACAGATCAATTTTGGCCAATAGAAACATTTTTTTTTGCACTTCCTGCATCAGTTCTCTGGGGTTGCCGTATGCAATCTATGGCGTAGTGATGCTTCTTCTTCTTAGTCAGCTTATTCAGCTCGCCATAATTCACATACAATATCAAAGATCCATCGACCTTAGTCGCAAACACAACTAGTAAACCCATTTCAGATACACTTCTCTAAATGAATCTCTAACTCAGTTGATCATTTTTACTTATATGTCTAACTCCCATTGTTCTCTAGGCACCATCCTCCTAAGAGGCATAATTATAGGTTTGGCTCTATCTACTAGATCAATCCGGAAAAAAAAATCCCTTTGCAGCAGAAATCCTTTGACATAGTCAAATACATTAGAAAAATGCTCTAACAATATGCGCGGATGAAAACCCTTCCCGTGGACTCTCAAGCGACACAAAGCCATAATAGCCTATCACAACGAAAATCTATAGTGTTGCTAGCTACAATGTTTCCATTGCTATGCTGTTTTTTATCTATTGCAACGCACGCTTAAATGTGTTAGCATATATATATATCAACATGTGTTGTAGTAGCCTCGTGAATAAAATTATCAATCCACGTCAACACGATCCAACGGTCCAGGTTAGCGATCCGCATGAAATAATGTTTAGTCCAGATTAGCAATCTGCGAGTGAAATAATGTTTATGACGGGAAACAAAAACAAAGGGGAAACTAACAAAATATTGAAAGTTTCAATCGAAATTTAACAAAATACTCCACCGCTCAACCTCTCAAACACTCACTCTCAGGTTCAGTTAGGGCTAAAAGTTCAAGTTTACAAGCTTAATTAGGGTTCGAGTAGGGCAGGTTCGAGTTCAATTAGGGCTTCGGTGTTTCAATAAGGTCTTCAATTAGGGTTTGTTTGGGTTTCAGATTTCAGTTAGGGCTTCGATTTAATCTGCTGCTTCAGGTATCACTCAATGTATATTTTATATTTTTCTGATTTGACTGTTATGTTGCGTAATTTACTACTTTAAGGTATCACTCAATGAACGACGAGGAAAAACTATGGGCAGAACTTCCTAAGTTCAGTGATTGGTACATCAGTGGAGTGAAACTTTTTATTCGAAATACTTTTTCTAGATTTGTGGTAGGTGATGAAATTACATGCCCTTGCAAAAAGTGTCATAATCGCAAGTGGCATTGTCAAGAAGAAGTCTACAACCATCTAATTTGTAACAGTTCATCTGAATTGTACATGAAATGTATTGGTGAAGTTTCCTGTTTAAATCCTGAAAGGAGCGATAACGATATGGATTGTGAAGCAGGAACAAATTTTGGAGATAATCTCGATGAGATGTTGCAACATACTTGTGGAAATATGCAGAACAATGAAGATGGATCTTCTAATGGGTCAAATGGAATAGATGTCGATGCTAGAAAATTTCATCAACATGTTGAAGAGGGAAAACAACCATTATATCCCGGGTGTACTAAATTTTCGCGATTAAGTTTCATTGTCAGGCTTTATTCTCTAAAATGCCTACATAGAATCACTGAGTCTACATTCAGCGATTTATTAGAGCTGATGAAAGAAGCTTTTTCAATGCTACCAAAAATATCATTAAAGATTTAGGCCTCGATTACTATAGAATACATGCATTTTCAAATGACTTTATGCTACATTGGGCAGAAAATGAAAAGGAAAATAGCTGCAAAAGTTATGGTTTTTCAAGGTGGGTTATACCGGAAGAGAAAGTGGCTATTGACAAAGATTCAGAGAAGAGAATTCACAAAGTACCAAAAAAAATGATGCGTTATTTTCCACTAAAACCAAGGTTGCAAAGGATGTTCATGTCGAAGGAGTACGTAGATCTTATGTTATGGCAAGCAGAGGGACGAAAAAATGATGGCAGATTTCGACATCCAGTTGATGGCGAGGTATGAAAGATGATGGATGCCAATTATCCTCATTTTTCATCAGAAAACAGAAATATCAGGATAGGAGTAGCATATGATGGATTCAGTCCTTTTCGTACAATGACTACACATCACAGCACATGGCCGATCGTATTGGTAAATTATAACCTTCCACCTTGATTATGCATAAAGATAGAAAAAATGATACTTTCAACCCTTATCCCTGGTCCAGAGTCTCCTAACAATTACACTGATGTCTACATGCAGCCTCTTATTACAGAATTGAAAGAATTATGGAATCTTAGCATACAAACTTATGATGCTTTCACTGGAGATAATTTCACATTACGAGCAAGCATGTTATGGACGATCAGCGACTTTCCGGACTATGCAATGTTATCCAGCTGGAGCACGAAGGGTTATTTAGCTTGTCCCATATGCCATTTCGAGACTTCTTCAACTTACTTGAAACATAGTAGAAAAATGTGCTACATGAATCATAGGAAATTTTTAGACCTGGGACACAAGTGGAGGTTTGATAAGAAAAGGTTCAATAGTGAAATTGAAATGGGAACACCTCCCGGTATTTTATCCGTTGAAGAAATGTTGGCTGGTTATGAAAATATTTTTGGGAAGAAAGAGGTCAAGAAGCATAAAAATGAATCTCCTTTTAAAAAAAGTCAATATTTTATAATTTACAATATTGGAGTCAAAATGTATGTCGACATAACCTTGATGTTATGCACATAGTGAAAAATATTTGTAATAACATACTTGATACTTAACCAAATATTGATGGGAAGTCGGAAGACCATTTAAATGCTCAGTATGATTTATAAGAGATAGGGATAAGGGAGGTCCTTCCTCCGGTTCCATCAACTGATGGGAATTACCTTGAGATTAGGGCTGCCATATTTGAAATGACGAACACGGAGAAAGAACTATTTTGCTCGGTGTTGGAGAATGCTAAACTGCCTTATGGTTGTGCAGTTAATATCAGCCGGTATGTAAACAAGAAAGAGAGGAAAATTGCAGGGTATAAGAGCCACGATGCTCATTTTCTTCTCCACAACTTGTTGCAGTTTGCCGTGAAGAAATCTGTAAAACCTGAAGTTGCAATACCTATGATAAGATTATGTGCATTTCTAAGAAGTCTTTTGAGTAAAAGTATCGATTTGGCTGATCTCAAGACGCTACAAAAGGAAATTATGGAAATTCTTTGTTAATTTGAGATGATATTCCCAAATGCTTTCTTCGATACAATGGTGCACATGCTGGTTCATTTATGCAAGGAACTTGAATATGGTGGACCTGCACATGTTTGTTGTATGTTTCCTATTGAGCGTTATCTTTGTAAACTGAAAACATATGTTCGCAACAAAAGTAAACCCGAGGCGTCCATTGCTGAAGGTTATCTTGAAAAGGAATGTTTGATATTTTGTTCAAGGTTCTTAGGTGGCTATGGAGCAGGAGAAAGGCAATTTGAAACATGTCCACAAAATCTGGAATATCCTATTGGCACAAGAAGAAATAAAGATGGAAAAACTATTCATCTTAAAAATTCTCAATGGAAGGAATGTCACCGTTACATTCGATTCAATTGTGGTAACAAGGAAATAGAGAGTTTACTTGGATAAGTATTTTTATTTTAGTAAGTATTGAAGTATTTTCCCTATCTTTATGAATCCTTTATTAGTTATTTTGTTCCTTTTTTCATAATAAATAATGTTATCCTTTTTTAACCTAGCAGATGGAATTTTATGCAACTAAAGTTTACAATGGTTTATTTAATTATAAAAGTGGATAAGTTCGGTTAACATCAGTAATAATATTCTTCACGTACAAATGATGTCAACGAGATTAAAAAAAACTATTTTTGATGTCATCCTTTTTCCAGCAAAATTGGTTCTTTTAAACAATCTACAAACATGTTATTGATTCTAGCCTCACATAGTGTTAGTTGTAAATTCCAAGTTTCAGCACTTTCAGGGATTTCAGGCATGATGTGTACTTAAGCTATGTTCTCATTCACACAAAATTGTTTTTGGTATGGTCAGTTTCAGCTTTAGTAGTAGATCCAGCCAAATTTGTTTCTATCTTTTACTAACCTGGTCTTTATTCTAGGGGACATCGAGCTTTAAATTATGGTCATGCATCATCAAAAAATATAAAAGAGAGAGAGAGAATGCAGTGAAGAATTTTGGAAGTGGTTAAAGGAAGAGGTTGGGAAAAGAAGGACATTTCAAAAGAAGTACAACTGCTTGCAATGGGGCCTCTTCCAACAGCTAAGCAGTTTATTGGATATGTTATCAATAGATACATATTTTATACAAGGTTCAGAGATGCCAAATGTACAACACAAAACAATGGTGTATTTTTTACAGCCTTGACTACTTGCTTTGCAAGTTTGAAAGAACAAAATCCATTGGTTAGTTAAGTTAATTACTATGAATCAATTGAAGAAATATTAGAACTAGATTATTGGGTAGAATTTAGTGTGGTTTTATTTAAGTGTTGTTGTTACCAAGAAGAGAAAGATTTATATTGGCTGGCCTGTGTCAATTTTAATCGATTGTGCCAAAAATCTGATCCTTATGTTATGGCTTCACAAGTAAAACATGTGTTTTATATAGAACATCCAGTTGATAAGATGTGCCACAATGTTATCAAGAAATTGCCAAAGGACTAGTGTGAACTCGAAAGAGAATATGAAAATGTAGATTTAAATGATATCCAGTCTGCTTATGGAATGGGAAATCATGATTTTGATGTTCGTTGGTGTAGAGATGATGTCCCAATAAGATGAATCCGCCTTCCGCCTAGCAAAGTGAAAAACATGGCTTCTTAATTTCATGATTTTGTAGTCCAAGGCCCTTACAAATGGTCCAAATTGGAGATCGTATACAGATACACACTACTGGTATGTATATTTGCTTATTTTTATGGTTGGCTGGAGGTGTGCTTCGGAATTCTTACAATTTCCGCTTTGCTGAAGCATCAGTCTAATTCTTACAATTGTGTAGTTCAATGGTGGTATGTAACTGACCATGTACAAGGCTGATGCTTCAGTAATGAGCTACAGAATTTTAAGAATTTTATTTTCTCTTCAATCAACAATGATCGTGTCAGTTCGTAATTGATGCTGTGGTTGAGTTTGTACTTGAACGAGTCATGGCATGTCTAAATTTTTAGTGTCTCAGGCATATTATTGCATTCCTTGACATCATTCGTACTTTGAACAAGCTGAGTCATTGCATCAATTTGTAACTTAGCCATTGATTGTGAAATGCAACTCTGTGCTGAAAAGCAACTCTGGCCATAATTTGTGCTGAAATGTCTTTGTGTTGAAGTGCAAGTCAGTTATACTATGGCCATAGTTTTCGCTGAAATTCTACTTAGGCATGCTTGTCTTCCATTTTGTGTTGCAATGTAAACGAGGCATTGCATCAGTTTGTAGCCGAGGCATGCATGACTTTGGTTGTGCTGAAATGCATTAGTTGTACTAAAGGCTTTTGCTGAGATGCATGACTTTTGAAACTGCTTTATTTTGCAGGTGAAGGAGGCAGTAGAGGTACTGAATGCACTGGAGGCTCGCACTTTATTAATTTGAAACTGTTTTAGTTTAATGTAAACATGAATTTAGTACCGGCTGTGTTTGTAAGTACTCTGTAAAAATGAATTTATTGGCTATTTTTTGTTATTCTGTAGTTGACTAAATAGTATTTGTGTTACTGGTTAATTTGAAATGAAAAGTTGTTTATTAATTTCAGTGTGTGATGTTAATTGCTGTTATGTTGCAGTATGTTATATAAAGATGCAATAGCTATGATATAATGTTGCAGTATGTAATGTCAAATGTTGTCGTAGCTATGATATAGTATTGCCATAAATTAATGCATGTGGGACCCACAACAGGATTCCATGAACCTGGGATTCAGAATTTAGTGGGCCCCACATTTATGTAAATTTAGTACCGGTAGCAACACCTGTAGCGATGTTACCTTAGGATAGCCAAGACGTTGCTATTGACTTTAAGGCAATGCGGCAAAAGGCAAACCCAAAAAAATGTTGCCATAGATCATTTTTGGCCTATAACAACATTTTTTTGCACTTCGTGCATCACTTCTCTGGGGTTGCCGTATGCAACCTATGGCGTTGTGCGAGTATAGAAATATAACTTGGACCCTATCCTTCAGTGGGCATCTGATCACAACAGTTCACACTTCCACATTCCTGATTGTCATCTCGAGTTTCTCACAAATAAAAGAGAAACTATAGCTCGATAAGGCTAGATCATGACATAGAATACAAAGACTATAAGATCTATTAACATGGTTAATCACAATGAGTGGTCAATCAACAATCTTAGGGTCTAAACCTGGCTTTCTCACAAGCCTATTATACATAAAAGAATGTGATGCTCAAGTGTCAAAAAATTCTAACTGAAACATCTCTAATGTAAAGCATACCTTGTAGGACAACGCTTTTCCCCTTCTCCATAGTAGTGGGAGCTCTCATAGTAGGTGACATGTTATCCAATGCGTAAGCCTTAATTATCTGCTTATTCTTTGGTAGCTGTGAGAAATTATTCTTCATGTGCCCAGCCTTATCACAGCAAGAGCACTTCTTTTTAACCTTAGAAAATTTACAATCGTTCGAATAATAATCTTTCTCATGACAATTTAAGTAGGCAACTTCACCCTTAACTTTCTTCTAGCCATTCTTACCCCATTGTTATTGTTTTCTCTTCCCATTCCACTTCTTATTTCCACCACTATGTGGTGATTTCGATACTTCTTTCTCACAAGTGTCAATAATGGCCTCACTCTTCCTAGAGAACATGCTTTCATTCCTATGACCCTTCTCAACAAGCTTTTCAAACAAGGCCTCAGTATGGTGGATATGTTTCCCATCTAGATTCTCATCTAATCAAATAATAAACTTTTCATTCTTTTGAAGGAGACTATCGATAAAAGTGAGGTCATACTTAAAAAGCTTCAAAATCTGTTATATACTCAGCAATAGACTTCTCACCTTGCTTCAATATGGCTAGTATTATAAATAGAATTGGCTTCCGGATCATAGAAATGAACTTGTCCTCAAACTTGATCTTAAACTTCTCCCTCCAAATCTGGTCTTCTGGGATCTCAATGGTCATAGAGTTTGAGTACCCTATACTTCCGACACTAAAAACTAGAAAAGTGGGTTGCTATAATGTCTGGACAATGTAAGTGACCATCTAGGTAGAAAAGAGTTGAAACTACATGGAATCTATCAAATATCTACAGTGCATGGAATAACATATAATAATAAAACATACTGATATAGAACACATATGGCAGTAAATAACTGAAATGAATCCCCTAAATTAGAGTAACAGATCCAAAATAGCAAAACAGGAAAGTCATACAATTATACAATGGAAATAACCCCAAAAGTAAAACTATCTCTCAATCAAAATGATAAAGATACTAATGAGCCTCACGGTGGAGAACAACGAAAAGGGATAGTTTTGAAAGTGTAGGGTGGTCATTTCGTTAACCCTATAGCTGCCTCGAAGCAAGTTTCCTTTTCATCATGTTGTCTATTCCAAGATCCCCGAAAATGTGAGTACAGGTATCCAACTAATTTTGAAATTGAACCGATGATTCCGTCCCAAAAAACGACTTTACACCTACAGAAGAATAGCCTTTAGACAACTTAGAAAAATTTACAGCCCTAGGTGTCTGCATAAGAGGACTACCATCTATAGCCACTCCTTCTATATGATCAATGTCATCATAGCCATAAACATAGCTGGGTAATTGAGTATAGAAACACCTGATCCACCATCCTCTCCTACTGCTCAAGAAGCAGGATTCTCCCTAACAACATTTTCTTTTATGACGACGACTCCTTCTTTCTGTGAAACAAAAATGGTAAGTCTAGTTTTAAACAAAAGATGGAAGGATACTCAGGTGCGTACTAATATACTATACTATATATTATATATATTTAACATCCAAATCAATTACAAATATGTCTCTCATATGCTTATACTCTTTAAAACTTTGGGTAAATCGAGTATCCTAAGCTTTGATACCACATGTGAAGACTGCCTAATACCTCATGCACCAAATGCTATGGAAGATGCACTGCATATTGTGCCAGGCCTATATAGGACAATCATCAAGGAAATAAATTTAAACATAAATCATCATGTATCTCACAGCGCATGGATAATATACAATAGTGAAATATATGACAGAATAGTAGTGAAGCATGATAAAGCAGAAATGCCATCCCCAAATAAAATCTTTGAATCTAGTACAATATATCAACATTTTGAGTATATCAAGCCTTACTACATTAGCTCTTAGAGTCTATAAATCAATCGGTGAAAAAAATATAGTTATATAGTAGAATAATACGCTAGCCTCCATCTCGTTATCAAATAGAAGCATCGTCACCAAACCTGTTACTTTCTACTCAACAACATCGTTGATGAGCATCCCAAGGCAAGATGAAATATTAAATCTTGAGATAGACAACAGTGTGGTGTGATTGATAAATGACTACCAACAACTACATTGTAAAATGTGAACTTGACCGTTCAAGTCTCACCCGATCTGCCCTTGCAACCAAAGAATTAACACATCATAACTAATAACAACATAAATGGGTGCTACACAGAACATGATTATCATTTAAATCCTTGAATACACTGACAACCCATATGATGATCTCACTTACGCTAGGGGCTAATGAAAAACCCTGGTTCTATCACTACACCAGAAGAGGCCTTTCCTAGCATTGAAAAAACAGTCCTAAAGCTTTTAGTAGCATATCAGTAAATGCTGCGACATGACATGCAACTAAAAGTCTAAAAAATTTAGATGTGTTGCAGTAAACGCAACAAAAAATGAACATATTGTAGCATTTCTAAAATGCTACAAAAGGATTTTTTGGCAACGTCTTTAAAATGCAACTAAACTGGTACTTGCATCATTCTTTTTTATTTCCTATAGCGTTTTTTTTGTATGCTACTATAATATTTTCGCAGCATATTATATTTCCTACTATATAATTAGTATTTATATTATAACTAATGATTAATCATGTAATTGTCATATTCAAACCAACAATTAATCGCATAATTATCATATTCGTATAAAAAAGTTTACACAAATACGTGCTTGTGTTTTTTCGCCCATAGAGACTATGAATTCCCCTTCTTCAACCGCTCCTTTTTCTTTCCATCTCATACCCGTTCATTTTCCCTTATTCCTTCCTTCTCCTTCTTACCGCCTCCTCCCCTTCTACCTGGCTTTCTCCCATATCCAATAAATAAAGCACGCGTACAATCGTTCCTCTCAATTTCATTTTCAGATCTGTGCGCCTCCTCTTTGTCTGCAACTGATGCTTTTGAGCTTTAATTTAGGTACAACTAGTTTAGCTTGTCTGTTGTTTCTACCTTGGACGATTCGCTTTAGATCTGGCACTTTTTTAGGGAATAGATTGCTCTTTACAACCTCGAGTGCTACCATCCAGCCCTTTTTTGAAGGCTCTCGGATCCTTGTTCCACCATCAATGAGCAGTGCCACATTGATGCTCCTGAGCCCTTAGCATCGACATACTTATTAGCGAAGGTGGATATCGATGTAAGTCCCTCCTAAATAGCATTTCCTAGGCATGTTCGTTGAGTTTTTTCTTAGGAATCGAACGATTTTATCGATGTTGGGCTTGGGTCTTGCTTTTGGTTTTTGTCTTCACCTAACATAGTTTGTATTTGTGCTTTGGTTCGACTGTCTGGTCATTGCTCCGTTTGGGTCTTATTTTCTTTGCACTTGTTGTAGTTTTGGGTCTGGTGAATATTATGTTGTTATGTGGTGTTCGAGTTTGTTTTGGTCATTAGCAATGGTATCTTTTCATGTTTCATTGATTATTTGTGATGGGTTGGTTTTTCCCCTGATATGGCTACAACTGCGACGTCGATAGCTTTACAGCTATGGTGGCTTCAATGTTCTGTTGTGTATTGGTATTCCTTCTTCCCGGAGACATATCAGAGCTTTGATTTGCTAGCGTTGTAGGCCTGGGTACTGCTGTGTCATGATTCACGCAACTTGGTTCAACATTGTTTTGCAATGTGCTAAACATGTTATCTAGGGTAATTTGTAAGTTGTTCTGTAGGGAGGGTTATTCGTCTCCGTAGTAATGTTACTTGTACTTTCACTTCTCTTTGTGTTGATGGTCCTTCACATGCTGTATTGATGGTTTTAGGAGAGGTATAGGCGTTGTGATGTGATACTCAGGGCCCTTTAAGGTAGGCTGTTATTGCTGTTTTTAAGTGGCTCTATATAATTGTACTGTTGTCCTATTTCTTGGGTTGCATGTATTACTTTATATCATAATATTTGTAACTATGTTTGTACACCCCTTAAATGGTGTGCAAAGTGAAAATAGAGTACTCTAGTATGTAAAACTAGCTCATATGTTGTAATCTAGTATATATGAAGTGGACATACCACTATAAAAACCGTATGTAGTGAATGATCCACTTTAAAAACCGAACTAGCAGTGTGATAATCTGCCAAACTCCTGTACTTTTTGTAATTATTATTTCTTATAATAATAAGTGTTACGGATCACTATAAAAACCGGTAGGCTTTGCCAAAAATGTTTACATAAATAAGTTTTATATTAAAATAAGTCGCATACCACAGGCATTCACAAACAAGTTTACACAAATAGTACAATCAAAATATCATAATATATACAATAATTAAATCCATATTCATTGCTTGATTACCAATATTTCTTTGTTGCCAGTAGCCTTCACTTCATAACAGCCAATTACCTGTATATGAGTTCAACAAGGAACAATAAGAAGTTGATATGAAATACTTACAAAAATATAAATGAAGTTATGTATTATTTTAGTTATGGGTATACTATAACTTTGGTATGTGAGAAATGAAAATAATTACAGTTTGAACATATATTTTTTGTAAAGACCTGCCTTTTTGACCTCTTTAAGTCGGTAATTAAACCAACTGGAAATGTTCCCAAAGACAAATTGTTAGGGGGAATAGTACATCATAAAAGAAACAAAATGAACTTTTATTATTTCACAATAATTTACATCGTTTCACATTGATTTATCAGAATATATATTAGATTACAAAGCAGAATAACTACATCTACGAAGGGTCCAAAACGATCCAATCCAGCTCTGGCTTAAATCCAACAATGCTCCAAGATATAACTCCAATCTATAAGTTCCTAACTGCCAGGCTGCTCATGTGGAAAAAAGGGCACCTAGAGTTTAGTGAGAAATATTGTTAGGGAATGCGTAATGCAGATCTTAAGGCAAAACTAACACTAAAGGGAGGGGATAATAGTGCTTTCAAGGAATTTAAGAAAATCAGAAAATTATATGACCTATTATATCAACCATACACCAAAGAGATGATCATTGACATAGAATCAAACACAAAAGAAGAAATAAACAAAAATAAAATGCAGAAAAGGAAACAACACAACATATTTTATAGTGGTTCGGATTACTCCTACGTCTAGTCTCACGCAACGCTGGATTGCGCAGAGTTTTATTACTATATCAATATCCAAGTACAATCCCCTTGATTTCACGGCCACAAGGTTAACACCGCTCCAAACACCCTTGATTTCACGGCTACAAGGTTAACGCTGATTCCAACACCCTTGATTTCACGGCTATAAGGTTAACACCGAGTACTTTCCTTGATTTCAGGGAAACAAGGTACACACCCTTTCCCAAACAATCCCAAATGATTACAACAACCCTATAACTCTTCAATAGCACTTCAATTCAGACAGTAACGAGTAGAGGATGAGAAGAGAAGAAGTTTTATGTAATTAGAATAGAAATCGGAGAGTAGAAGTGTATAAATCAATAAAAAATGAAATAATAATGGAGGGATGAAAATGGGTGAAGATGGAGAAGAAGAATGGTAAAAAAATCGAATTCAACCTTTATTTATAAGATTTGAAAGGTTGCAACGCTTCTGGAACGTTACAAATGGTGAAAATACACTTCCTTTCAAAATTGGAAAAGTGACAGTTGTATGTCGACATATGTATATATGTATGTCAACATATGCTCTTTAAAAGTTTGAATTTTGAATATTTTTCAAGCGTTTAACTATATATATAATTCTGGAAATTCTTGAATTAAAACATAGTGATATAAATGAGTATTACAAAGTATAAAATCATACAAAAACATAAATATAACTTATATAAACAAATTTATAAAATTATAAGATTTAAAACTACATAAATATAAAATTATAAAAGTATATAACTATATAAATATATATAAAATTATAAACTTTAAAACTTATGTTTGAAATCAAAAGTAAGATAGTAAAACTATTTAAACTTAGAATTTGAATTTTTGAAAGACAGAAATTGAAATTTGAAAATCAGAATTTGGAAAAAACAAAACAAAATTTCAATTTGAACCTGGAGTGTTATTCAGAGTATTACATATAAACTAGACTCTATTACTATATTTGTCTTGAACTCTTGATAACTTGATTACTCATGAGTCTTGAATCTCTCTGAATTCTGAATCTCTTGAATCTTTAAAACTATACAATCTTCAGTATTTGAATCCTGTATATAAATCCTGCATATATATATATATATATATATATATATATATATATATATATATATATATATATTCCAGATAGAGATGTTAGAATATATTTTATAATCAATGATAATTGAAATAAGGTTGTTAGCATCAGAACTCCATTCTCCAACAATCTCCCCCTTTTTGATGATGACAACGTTGGTTTATAAAATATTCATACATGTTGATGCCGATCCTTCTAATACTCCCCTCATAAATATGAATATACCCTACTTAACTAAGTCTATATTTTATAATTTCTCCCCCTTTGGCATTATCAAAAGAAATTCAAAAAATACTCCCCTTAAATCATATATCTATTTATATCTTTAATTATTCTATGATTCTATAATAATATACTTAATCTATATGACTCCCCCTACATTCATGCATGTATAACAAACTTAATGAAATGCTTATGAAAGATAATACAAGCATTAAATTAAACTTTGTTTTTAATACAAACTATACACACCAAAGCAAATTACACGAATGACTACAGACGTATTACACCGATTAAACGGAAAAAAAATGAAAAGAGACCTAACTTCTAATTGTTCTTTACGATATGGGACTTGTGGATTGGACAATTGGGGCAATGTAGGCAAAAGTACACATTTCGTTTAATTACATTCCCATTTTGATCGAACGATACTTCTCCAACGCATACGACTTGATCATCCTCGTCCGTGACTTCTTGTTGTGCCTCTTTTGGATCCTCTTCTTCCATCATTTCTTCCTCCTCTTCCTCTTCTTCGTCTTCCATTGATGGATTATCGTCTTCGATGATGATTGGATTCGCTTGGTTATCCATTACAAACTTATGGAGATTTCGCATTATCTTTCCTTTTTAATTTGCTCTTGATTCATGCATATTTGAAGTACCTGAATATCAGCAAGCATTTGGAAAGCATACTCCATTTTCTGTTCTAATTTGATTACACGAGAGAGGGTAGAACATTGGAATGGACCTTCGGATGGTCCAGCGAATGATTCGGGGTTAATTTGGTTGTTATAATTAGTGGATGCCATGATTTATTTTTGTTTTGAATTTTCACAAAAGTGAAATAGGAGAGTGAAGAAGAAGATACGAAGTGGGGAGTTTAAATGGTTATTGTAACTAACTTTTGTTTGGAATTAATTTTTCAAATCTAGCAGTTATATGTCGACATAGGCTTCTATATATGTCGACATACATGCAGATTTAATTTTATTTTTCTGATTTTTTAATGTTATTCTTATATATATTAATATACTTAATTATTCTAATTCACTTAATGAAAAAATACCTAATTCTCTTCTAAATTTAGTAAATGTTGCTTCTTTTAATGGTTTATTTAATATATCTTCTATTTTTTTATCTGTTTCTATAAATTCGAGTGAAATTTTCTCTTTACTTACACTATCTCTTAGAAAATGATGTCGTATATCAATATTTTTAGTTCTTGAGTGATGAGTTGGATTTTTAGATATATTTATAGCGCTCGTATTATCGCAATTTATTGGTGATTTATTTATTTTTAATCCAAAATCAATTAGATTTTGTTGCATATATATTACTTGTGAACATGCGAAAGTAGCAAAAATATATTCTGCTTCAGTTGGTGACAAAGATATGGTATTTTGTTTTTTACTAAGCCACGAGACTAGTGAATGCCCTAACAAGTGACATGTTCCACTAGTACTCTTACGATTGGATTTACATCCCGCATAATCAGCATCACAATACGAAATTAAATCGAATGAATCATCCTTATAATAAAATAATCCAAAGTCTGATGTATGTTTTACATATCTTAGAATAAATTTTTCAGCTTTTAAACGTGTTTCCTTATCTTTACTTAATGCTATATTAGCTGCCATTGGTGTTGGTCTTCCATTAGTTGTTGTTAAATTATATTTATTAATTAAATCCCTTGCATATTTTTCTTGATTAATAAATATTCCATTCTTTAATTGACGAATTTGTAAGCCTAAGAAGAATACTAGTTCTCCCATATGACTTATTTAAAATTTTTTGGTCATAACATCTGAAAATTCTTTATTCATAATATTATTCGTCGATCCTAAAATTATATCGTCCACATATAGTTGTACTAAATGTATATCATTATTATTTCTTTTAAAAACAGTGTATAATCTAATTTTCCTATTTTGAAGTTAGATTGTAATAAGTAATTTTTTATCTATCATACCAAGCCCTGGGAGCCTGTTTTAATCCATATAATGCTTTCTTTAACTTATACACGTGATTTGGTAATTTTTCATCTTCAAAAAGAGGTGGTTGGTCAACATATACGTCTTCTTTAATAAATCTGTTTAGAAAAGCACTTTTAACATCCATTTGATATAATTTGAAATTATTATAGTTTGCAAAGGCTAGTAATATCCTAATTGCTTCTAATCTAGCTACGGGAGCAAACGTTTCATCATAATCTATTCCTTCTTCTTGAGTACAACCTTGTGCTACTAATCGTACCTTATTTCTTAGGACCTCACCGTGTTCGTTCATTTTATTTTTATAAACCCACTTAGTTCCTGTTATAGCTTTATCCACTGGTCTAGGAACAAGTTCCCATACGTCATTCTGAGTAAAATGATTCAATTCCTGTTGCATAGCAAGGATCCATGAATCATCAGATGATGCTTCCTTTGGATTCTTAGATTCAATAGTTGAAATAAATGTTGAATAACTCATATTATTTAATTGATTACGAATCCTAACAATGGATTCAATATCTCCTAAGATATTTTCTACAGGATGGCCTCTTAGTATTCTAATCCTTTTATTTTGTTGACTATCTTTATTATTTGTTTCATTAACTTCATTTTCACATTCATCTTTGTTGTGTTGTGTTATATTTTAATAATTTTTTCGTCAAAGGATATGTTTTAGGTTTCTTCTATAGTATTGGTTCTTGAATTGAAAACTCTATATGCCTTACTTCTCTCTGAATATCCAATAAATATTCCTTTATCGAATTTTGAATCAAAATTATCTAAATTTTCTTTAGTATTAAGAATAAAACACTTACTTCCAAATATTCTAAGATATTATACTTTTGGTTTCTTATTATACAAAAGTTCATATGGTGTTTTATGAGTTTGATCTTAGTGAAATTCTATTTAAAATATAGCAAGCTGTTGAAACTGCCTCAGCGTAAAAATTTCTTGGTAAATTGCTATCGGATAACATAGTTCTCGCACACTCTTGTATCGATCTATTTTTACCTCCATCTACTTTGTTTTGTTGAGGGGTTCTAGGGAAAGAAAAATTATGGGTTTCCCTTTTTATTAAAAGAATTCGTTTTCGAATTCTCCGTCATGGTCACTACGTATTATTTTGATCTTTAAGGATAATAAATTCTTTTGATTTACGTGTGGAACCTAAGACTTCACTCAAGCCATTGCTTGTCGGTCTTAGTAAACCCTACAGGTAGTGATATACCCTGATTTTTCAACACCTTCACACTACCTAGGTATTCACCCCTAGAAATTGGCAGAGGTGACCCTCGAACCTGAGACCTACGTCTCATCCCAATTCGTCCACCTCTAACCAACTGAGCTAGGAGTGTCGGGTTAAGGATAATAAATTTTTAATTCATTTAGAAAAAGTTTTAAATTGATCAAAAGCATCACTTTTGTTTTTAAGAAACAAAGTCCAAGTAAATCTAGAAAAATCATCGGTTATTACGTAAATATATCTATTGTGATTTATTGATTGGGTTTGAGATGGACCAAATAAATCCATGTGAATTAACTCTAATGGTTTCGATGTTGTAATTTCCTCTTTTGATTGAAATAAATTTCTTTTTAATTTTCAGAACTGACGAGCGTCGCATAAATTATTAACTTTGAACTTCATTTTGGCCAATCTCCTAATTGAATCTAATTTTGAAATCCAAAAAATGTGTTTGAAATTTATATGACCGAGTCTCTTATGCCGGATCCAGGGGTCACTTGTATTGGCGATAAACATAGATAATCGTTGGAGATTTTCATACTCAATATATAGATATTTTTCTTCCTGTCTCCTTCGAATATTACTTTTGAATTTTTATCTTCTATAAAGCATTTATCCTTTACAAAGTTTATTTTATAGCCCTTATCGCAAAGTTGGCTTATACTTAGTACGTTGTGTTTTACATTCCTAACCAATAGAACATCAAAAATCGTAGGATTTTCAGAATTACCGACATTGTTGATGCCAACAATATATCCTTTAGAGTTATCACCAAAGTTGACCATTCCACCATCTTCATATACTAGATTATTTAGTATTTATGGATTCCCCGTCATATGTCTTGACCATCCACTATCCAGTATCCATTTGTCCTTTTTGATTTCCACCATTTGTTCATCAGGAATTTGAATTCTCAATAGCCATGTAACACACCATTTCAGAATTTGATTTTCCAACAGCCACTTCACCCATCTTGTAACAACCCACTATTTTGTACTATTCAAATCGACATTAATCCATATATATCAGACTTGAATGTTTCAAAACAATAGATTATTATTAAAGTTGGAGTAAATACAAATCATATCATAGAATCACGGACATAGAAAAAGCAGAATAACTCGCAGCGGAAATAAAATAACTATAGTAGTTCATGAAGCTACTACAACACATAATCTCCAAAATAAAATAAATAGAGCTAAGTCACTAGGTCAAGTACAACTGGAATCTCAAATACATAAGATGTCTGCTAAGAGATAAAAAGAAACAACGTTAACTGACTAACATAGATAAAACTAAAGAACAAACAAATAGATGGCTAAAGCTCCAAATGATCTCTAGCTCTAAGATAAACTCCAACGGTTGTGGTACTCAAGCTGACCTGAGCATCATGCAAAACAAAACCACTCGGATCAGGACAATATTCTCGTGTAAGTAAATTAACTCAAGTGAAATGTCATAGAAATGCATAAGTAACTCAAAGAATGTTTGGGATTCATTCTCTAAGGATCCGTTAAACCAGATATCAGATAATATAATGCACTATTATAACAGTGTCTATTCAGTAAAGTAAAATATCAAAATAGCGTAAGCAGGATTACATTTTTACCCTTACACCGTTTATAATATCGTAGTCTATATAGATACCATAAAGTCCACAGTAACGTAGTGACTATCAGAGGGAACTCCATAGGTACGATACAAATCAAAATCGTATAGGCTCGATCAGGATAATATGACAAGGCACACGAGGAATACCCACGGTAGGATTCTACCGATGCATGCCCATGACCGGTGGTAACACATAGCCGCGACTACCGCCCACCTCAGAACACACTCCAAATCAAAGGTGCGCACCAATCAAATCACAAAGTAATAGATATGGGTTCGAAGAAATGTGTCCGATAGGAGGTGCGACCTCACTTAATCACGGTATAGCACCTGTTTTAGTCATTTTAATTATGACCCAAAGGTCAAGGAAATCCATCATCGTTCTCTTTCTTCAATCCAATAATCGCCTCCAAACCATTCTACTTCATTATGGAACCCCACCGCATACACACTTGTTAAAGTGGTTTTCGGTATTGGCAGAGAGTGTGACAATAGCCGATCCCATTTTCTTTAACAACCAATCGTTTACATTTTTCACACCATGGTCATTAATTATAAATCACTTTATAAAATCATTTATAAGAAATCTTAAATTTAAAATAATTTTAGAAATATATGTATACTAAGTAAAAATACAATATTTGTTAAATTACTTAAAATCTTATTACTTTAATTTATTTAAAAATACCTTGAAAATAATTTACTTTAAAAGAAACTCTAGATTTGAATAAAACTGGTTTGATAGTTTCTTAAAATATATATACATATTTTTCTTTTATTAACCCAAAGCATAATGGAATCTTAAATCCAAAATGATTAATAAATGAAAATAATTTATAAATTTTAGAAAAATTTCAAAAATAGACCAACGGTGTCCATATAATAATCTTCTGCCTAGGTCAAGTAGTATGGATGTATATCATTCAATCCGTCAAGCTTCGTATCCCGGGTGTGTATCATTTCAACCCGCATCCCAAATCGATTCAGTTTTGTCCCTAAATCTATATAGTGATTCGGGTATATATCATTTCAACCCACAATGATTTTCGAAGTTGCAGGGAACTTGTAGTGTGAATTTCAGCAATTAAATCAGCACAGAACAATATCAATCATCCAGTTAAAATAATATCATTTCAATCCATGTGTATGTCGGTGTGTCATATTTGCATATAGAGTGCTAATATTTCAATAATATTTCAAATTAGTTATTTCACTTCCAATAAAAATATTAGTCAGGTATGAGTCGAACTCACCTTCAGTGGCGTAGAAATAGAGACAACAACCGATAGACGCTGAAAAAGAACGACACCAAAACTTCACCGAACTGGACAAATAAATTAACAGTCAAGACACGTACAAATTCAGCAAAGTTTGATTTCAAAATAATTTTTTTTTATTTTTACACATACTTATACGCAAGGCAAGGGGTACAAAATACAGGGATAAACTTACACAACAACTTGAACATGAAAGGGTCTGGACAAATGGAACTATTGATTCACTTAAATTTTTTTCTTCCACATGCATAAAACGCTACTTTCATTCTTCCCAAAAGTTCATAATGTCATGAGCATTATTATCCTTATCTACAAATGTTCTCTACGTATGGTACAAATAAACACCATAAATTCATATTATAGTCACCTTGTATATGTACAGCAAGTATACCATGACTCAATATATGTACAACAACTCTAGATTATTAACATGTACTCACGCATGGAAGGGAAGGCTAGCAAGTCAATATTATAAATGCATGCTATAGCAAACCTAACCAAAGCCTCACTCTCATCATTTTTTTTCACATATAAAACGCATCTTCCTGACATAAAGAGAAATGAACTTTGTTGCCTAAATTTGAACCATATATATATATATATATATATATATTGCATTACAGTAATGCAAAATTAACAAATCCAAAGTATTTTTTTAATAAAAAAAGCAGTTTGATTTTAAAGGAAAGGGAAGTGGGTTCATCAGAGTTGCCGGATCGGGTTTGGTAGCCTGCCGTGTCAGTAGAGGCCAAGGGTGGCTCTGGCGATGACACAACGGGTAAGTGAAGCTGGGCATGTTTTATTCACAGTTTTACAGAGGGAACAACGAAACAAATTAAAATGAAATAAAATGAGAAACATGAAATCAGTCGTACCTCGGTGGATCCGAGTTTGCAAGGTAGAGTAGCCAAGGAAGAGAGATTTTTTTCTTCTGTAGTTTATGAGGAGGCATTGATACGGATCATGGGATATAAGTGAGAAGATGCAGCAAAAAGGAAAGCGTGGGGTGACCGGGTACAGATTTATTGGGATAACAGTGAAGGAAAGATTCGACTCGGCAGTACACGATATTAGCATCCAGAATTCAAATTTTAAACAAATTGAGTTTTGAAAGGCAACCCTTTAGGAACGTTGCATTGGAATTTTTTTGAAATGAAAGACACGTTTCGTGTAGGCATGTTTGAAAAAAATGTCAATATGAGAACGGACCAAACGCATGCAATGAAGAGGCTACGTAATGCATGATAGGAAGGAAGTGGGATGAAATAGTGTCCAAACTAAACTTGGCAAGAAAAAAATAAAATAAATGGGTATCATACTAAAATAAAAGGACAAGTTTTGCAGACCCAAAATCACTAGAAAAATATGTAGGGTCCGAATAGGGACACATCGAACTCAAATAGCTCTGTTTCAAAAATGAATTATGCAAGCATTTTCACAATTTTAGCTCAAACCGAACACCGAAAATGACAAACGAATATCCTACGGTAATCAGCTCGACGAGACGGACATAACGGTATATAGTTTGCAGTGTCAGGATGCTCCATTCAAAAAAGCATTAAGGACCCCTTTAAACGGAAAATTCGGATAGGAAAACGGAGGCCAAAATGTCCGATTTTCGCGAAATAAATTTTGTCGTCGAATTCATGACAATGAATAGAGTATTTTCATGTTTGTCCGAACTAATTTCGGAAAGATTTTTAAAATCGCTAAAATTTGAACTGTTATGCGCAGCTTTGCACTGAAAATTGCACGATCGACAATTCATTCAAATTTTCCGATGAAATTTTACGGTTTGCTATTTTAATTAGACATATACCAAATATAAAATTTCCGTCATTAAATCCAAATTTGAATTTCAAAACAAAAACTGATTTAAAAAAGCAATTTGACTTATTGAAAATTATGGGATGTTACACATCTTTTCAAATTTTGAATTTCAATAGCCATATAACACATCTTTTCCTATATTGGACAATACTTCAATAAATCACTTGAATTTTCAGTACAATTGTATGTAGACTCTTTCAGCATTGATACAATGCATGAATTAACACTAGTATTAACAATAATTTCAAAATTTTCCATTTAATATTTTCAAAAATTAAATTATGAACTTAACACTAGTATTAACAATAATTTCAAAATTTGCCATTTAATATTTTCAAAAATTAAATTATGAACTTTTTGAAAAACCTTGCTCTGATACCAATTATTAGGGAATGCAGATCTTATGGCAAAACTAACTCTAGAGGGGGAGTGAATAGTGTTTTCAAGGAATTTAAGAAAATCTAAAACTTATATGATCTACTATATGAATCACACACCACAGATATGATCACAGACAAAGAATCAAACACAAACACAGAAATAAACAAAAATAAAATGCAGAAATGGAAAGAACACACCGGATTTTATACTGGTTTGGATTACTCCTACGTCTAGTCCCATGCAACACTGGATTGCGTAGAGTTTTATTACTATATCAATATCCAAGTATGATCCCCTTGATTTTACGGTTACAAGGTTAACCTGCTCCAAACACCCTTGATTTCACGGGTACAAGGTTAACACCAATTCCAACACCCTTGATCTCACGGCTACAAGGTTAACACCAATTGATTTCCTTGATTTCAAAGCTACAAAGAACACACCCTTTCTCAAACAATCCCAAATGATTACAACAACCCTATAACTCTTCAATAACACTTCAATTCAGAGAGTAATGAGTAGAGAGTGAGAAGAGAAGAAGTTTTATGTAATTAGAATAGAAATCGGTAGAGTAGAAGTGTATAAATCAATAAAAAATGAAATAATAATGAGGGGATGAAAAGGGGTGAAGATGGAGAAGAAGAATGGTAAAAAAATCGAATTCAACCTCTATTTATAAAATTCGAAAGTTTGCAACGCTTCTGGAACGTTACAAATGGTGAAAATACACTTCCTTTCAAAATTGGAAAAGTGACAGTTGTATGTCGACATATGTATATACGTATGTCGACATATGCTCTTTAAAATTTTGAATTTTGAATATTTTTCAAGTGTTTAACTATATATATATAATTCTGGAAATACTTGAATTAAAACATAGTGATATAAATGAGTATTATAAAGTATAAAATCATACAAAAACATAAATATAACTTATATAAATAAATTTATAAGATTTAAAACTATATAAATAATAAATTATAAAAGTATATATGTAACACCCCATAATTTTAACAACACTAAAGAGTATAAATTAAAGAATATTTAATTTAATATTCAGAATTAAGTGAAATGGACTACGTCATTGCGTTCGTCTCAGAATTCTGGTCAAAATAGACACCTGTTTTGCGTAAAACAGACACCGTATGAAGAAGTTATTAAGGTTTGAAGTCCGTATATGCGCAAGAAGAATATATATATATATATGGTCCAGAAATTCAAAAATCAATTCAAAATTGTTAAAAATGCAGAAATTTGGGGAAGTGGAAATTCTCCTACCCAGGGGTGTCGACCCATGGGTCGACCCCCTAAAGGGTGGGTTGATCCCCTAGGGAAGACGTGGCAGATTAGGGTTTGGGGCTGGCAGCTATGTATATGGCCTCATTTCTCATGTTTTGCACACTGAAAATAATGGAGGACTAGATGCTGCCGCTGCCCGGATTGAATCAAACCTTTTTCCTCTTCTGCAATCGAGTTAATCAAGTTTAGAGTTATTCAAGTGTAGATCTATGATTCAACATATGCTATTCTCCTTCTATTTTTCTAGATCCAAACACTGTGAGTTTAAGTTACTTTTAGATTTAAATAATTAAAAAATAAAACATGATATGACTATAATTTAGATCTATGCCTATGACTGCTTGAATCATATCAGATCTGTTATAACTTGTATATCTATGATATTCTGACATGACTATGACTTGGATCTTAACCCTTATCATGTCAGATCTACCTATGATTATAGATCCAATTCACTGTTTAGATCACCTTATAGTTGTTCTATTATGTTTATGGCTAAATCAGATCTGTTGTTAGTTGGACATCTAAATCATCGTTTAGATCACATCATGTCTATCCCTATTATGTTAGAATCAGTTTTGTTATCACTTGTTCATCAGATCTATTCCTATATGTCACTCTTATCATTATGCTTGTGACGACCGCCCACAGCCTCAACATTATACAAGAGGAATAATGCGCTAAAAGGTGTGCCAGGCAGCTATGGATGATCATCAAGGTATGGTAGAAAAATGAAACATGTCATAAACTCACAGCTTAAGGATAAAATATAACAGAACATATACAACAGATAGTGATAGTGAATCAGAAAACACTATGCTTTCATGACAACTAGAAAGTATTTCCCATACACGTGGATAATAACAATAGTGTTTGTACAATTTGCCTCACTACAACACTCAGAGAAATAACAAACAACGGAAACAAATACTAGATAGTAATAAAACTGGTACGTGAGCCTCCTGCTCGCCATCAATCAGCCTCGTCGTCCTTACTAAAGCAATACCTGCCACCTGTTACTCAGCATGCCCATCCACAACTAGATGAACGACCCAAGGTAATAAGAGGAAACATAAAACCTTGAGTCAGACAACAGTCTTAGAGAGCGATAAAACACCTAACAAACTTCATCAATAAAGTATATGAGAATGGGCAAATAATCAGCTAATTTACCCAGCTCTAGAGAAGAACTCTCAATTTCCTCCCCTATTACATGATAGTGATAGCCTTTACAATCCATACACCCAAAGGAATAACAATTCTGTCACGGCAATTAAAGCATCCATTCATATATGGCAAAGCAACTCAATCATGATCACAACATGCATTCAAACGCCCATGACTGACTCTGGCTATCAACGCCAACATTGCTTTGGAAACTTCGTTATCGTATGACTAGCTAACAATTTGCCGTAAATTGCCAAGGTCCATACATGACGCCCTGGTTCTAGCAAAACTCCACACGATATACTCAACACGTGCTACACGCTATATTTAATACGTGTTTAAGCCATACACGACGCCCAAGGCACTCGACCTACAATTGGCCTTCAATTGTACCTCTGCTTTGAGTCCGCTAGAACCTACGACAATGATAATTCCTCGGACTTCTACTCTGTAGTTGTTACCAATTACGACTATAAATTAGCTCAGAACACCTTAGAACTATCACTTTACATGAACTCAATACATCCTTGAGTTGTCTCCCCATTTGTTGCATACAATGAACAACAAACACTTTTCAACACTTCCAAACTTCCCAATTGAATTCACCTTGACGTCACATCATCTCCGGAAGTGTCCGACCAGAAATAGCCGACCAGAAATGGCAAAAATGGCTGATCAGAATAGGCCAACCTACTTTGGTCTAACCCAACTTATGTCCAACCTAACTTTGGTCCAACCCAACTTTAGTCCGATCCAACTTTGGTCCAATCCAACTTTAGTTCGATCCAACTTTGGTCCGATCCGACCTAACTTCGGTCCGACCCAACTTCGGTCCGATCCAACTTCGTTCTGACCCAACTTCGGTCCGATCCAACTTCGGTCCGATCCAACTTCGTTCCAATCCAACTTTGGTCCGATCCAAAACCTGCATATTGCAATTCAACTCCAATTTAGATCAAAACTTCGCCAACAATAAATCCAACGAAACTAACTTATCCAATTTATCCAAAAGGATTACAAGCATGTTATGAAATCAACAATATCATCAATATGACAATTCTATCCATGATGATGTCAAATTCACCAAAATCACCACAAATATGCATATGAACAAAAAAACATGGATCTAACTTGCATATTCAGATGAAATATCATAGAAATTACCTATCTAAACTTGCTAAATCAGATCATAGGGTGGTCTATATGAAAATGAACTTACCAATGCATAGATCTAAGGAAACACACTTGAATTTGATGAAAAACATGATCTACTACCCATACACTTTATTGAATCCATGTGAGAGATGTAATCCACTCACCGATGCTCCAATACAAGATGAAATGATAGAATTATGAATCTGGGCAGCGAGAAATTCGAACCAAAGTCCTCGATCTGATGAATTCACCTTTGGAATGATGTAGATCTAGCCTCCAATGATGCAGATCTATGATTTCCCTTCTTAGATTTGGATTTTTAATGGTGGAAAGGTGTTAGAGGAAGAAGGAGATCAATGCCTGAGAGAATGGGAAAGTAAAACTTTTCCCTCCACTCTCACCCCCTATTTATAAGATTCCACCAGCCCACTAATGGGCCTCCCCAATTCAGCCCGTTAGGCTCTCCAAACTTGAACAGTCAACTGTAAAACCTTAAAACAACGATTTCTCCCAAATCGCTGAGCCAAATCTTTAATATAACCACTCTACGGAAAGGCAATCATCAATTCCTTTCCAATGGCACAGGTCTCACCCTCTGATTCGACCCGAGTCAAAAGTTATGTCTTGTATAAGACTGGCAGGGGCAAAATGGTCACAAAAAAAATCGGTAAAAATTATGGACATGTCTCACATCTCCATAGGCAACATATTAAAAAATGAGAATGATCCAACCCTCAGAGAATAAAATAAAAATATTTTACGATCTTCCGATACGTAAAAATGTGGGGTGTTACATTCTCCCCCCTTAAGAATTTCGCCCCCAAAATTCCAAGCAAACACAACAATCACAACAATTCTGCATGCCTATCATCCATGAGAAGCTAATTCTATCACCCAAACTAGCAACCATCAAGTCATGCATCCATAGCCTAATCCTAGCACATGGAATTCTATCAAACAATCAACAAGATACAACTATATAACGACGGTACGATATCAAAGGTTCCTACTGACGAAGAGTTCTGGATGAGTCGCCTTCGTGCTCTCTTTCGTCTCCCACGTACAATCGTCCTCATCTTCACTCCATTGTACCTTGACCAGCCTAACCGTCTTCCTCCTAAGCTATTTTGTGTCATTCCCCACAACACGAAGTGACTCACGAGGTTTCGCAACTGCGGTTTCTACTTCTAGGTCTTTGTACTGCTCTGGAGATACCACCACATTCGAATCATGCATGAACTTCCGTAGAAACGACACATGAAACACATTATGCATGCTCGACATCTTCTCGGGTAACTCCAATCTATATGCGAGCTTTCCAATTCGCTCAACTATCGGAAATGGTCCAACGAACCTAAGAGCCAACTTTCCTTTACTCCCAGATCTCACCACATGCTTCAACGGTGAAACCTTTACGAAAACCATATCGCCTATGTCGAATTCCAAGTCCTTACGATGCTTATTGGCATAACTTTTCTGACGATCTTGGGATGCCTTCATTCGTTGCCAAACGATCTCGATACAATCCGAGGTCTCTCTTCTCACTTCTGGCCCAAGTACCAACTTATCTCCAGTTTCTAACCAACATGTCGGAGAATTGCACGATCTCCCATATAACACCTCATATGGTGTCATCCCAATGCTGGACTGGTAGCTATTTTAACCAGATGTAGATGGTCCTCCCATGATCCCCCAAAGTCCAACACACAATCTCTTAGGAGATCTTCCAAAACTTGATTGACTCGCTCGGTTTGACCATCAGTTTGGGGATGATATGCCGTACTCAAGCACAACTCGGTTCCTAAAGCTTCTTGCAAAATCTTCCAAAATCCACTCATGAATAATGATCTCGGTCACTCACTATACTCTTTGGGACGCCATGGAATCTAACAATCCATTTCATATAAAGTTCAGCCAGCTTCGACGCTGTCCTACTCGACTTGACAGGAATGAATCTTGCACTTTTAGTCAAGCGATCCACAATGACCCAAATCCCTTCATTTCCTGTCCTGGTTTTAGGTAATCCATTGATATTTTCTCCCACTTCCACGAAGGAACTTCCAATGGCTGAATCAAACCACTTGGCTTCTTCTGTTCAGCTTTCACTAACTGACAGTTCATGCACTTAGAAATGAACTTTCCAATATCTTGCTTCATCCCCTCCCAGTAGTAAATTCTCTTCATGTCCTGATACATCTTATTACCACCGGGATGAATCATCAACTTCGAGTGATGACATTCTCTTAGAACCTCATCTCTCAATCCATCGATATTAGGAACAACTAACCTCCCTTGCTTCCGAAGTCATCCTTCTCGATCGACTTCGAACTCTTTATCTTCTGGTTATAGTCTCTAGATAAACTCGACAAGTTTTGCATCTCGCTTTTGGCTCTTGCCAATCCCTTCGATGAGAGTAGGTCTTATCGATAAGCTTGCTGACATTTCAGGTTCCAACTCACACTTTGGCCTGAAATCAAACCTTGCCAAATACTCAAGGCTCTTCCATTCCGAAAACATCGCTGCCAAACTTGCGTGTCTTCGACTCAATGCATCTGCAACTGTGTTACCTTTACCAGGAGTATAGGCTATATCAAAATTATATGATGCTAGAAACTCTAATCGTTGCTGCTGAAGATTCAAATCCTTTTAGGAGAAAAGATACTTTAACGACTTGTTGTCCGTAAACAACTCGAACCGAACCCCCAATAGGTAATGTCTCCACATATTCAGAGCAAATACAATCGCTGCCAACTCCAAATCATGAGTTGGGTAATTCTTCTCATGCGGCTTTAGTTGTCGACTCACGTAGGCCACAACCTTATCCTTTTGCATTAGCACTGCTCCAAGCCCAGTACCACATGCATTGGTGTATATCACCATCTCTTCATTCCCGCTTGCAATGGTCAACACAGGAGCACTCGTCAATCTCTCCTTCAGGATCCCGAACGCTTGTTCACACTTCGCATCCCATGTGAACACTTGGTTTTTCTTCGTCAACCCTGTTAACGGTGCAGCAATCTTGGAGAAATCCTTGATAAACCGTCGATAATAACCAGCCAACCCAAGGAAATTCCGTACATCTGTCGCATTCTTAGGTCAATCCCAGTCCTGGATTGGTGCCACCTTAGCGGGGTCAACTGCTATCCCATTTCCAAAAACAACATGGCCTAAGAAACTCACTTTATCCTTCCAGAAGTGACTTCAAGAACTTAGCCTTCAACTGATGCTTTCGCAAGATCTCTAACACAACTCTCAAGTGTGTCTTGTGTTCTTCCTTATTCCCGGAGTAAACCAGAATATCATCTGCGAACACAAGTACAAACTTATTCAATTGATCTCTGAACACTATTCATAAGATCCACAAAGTACGCGATGCATTAGTAAACCTGAATGGCATCACCAACCACTCGAAGAATCCGGATGGTGTCCTAAAAGCAATCTTTGGCGCAATATCATTGGCCACCCTAAATTGGTGAAATCCCGTTGCCAAATCCATCAGAGAAAACACTTTAGCTTCGTGAAGTTTACCGAACAAGTCATCAATCCTTGGCAGCGAATACTTGTTCTTCTTAGTCACCTTGTTCAGCTCACGATAGTCTACAAACAGCCTTAACGAGCCATCTGCGTTGGTTGCAAACACGACCTATGCACCCCATTTGGAAACACTTCTCTGAATGTATCCCTTCCTTAGAAGGTCATGAACTTGCACCTCTAACTTTCGTTGTTCCTTAGGCGCCATCCGCCTAAGAGGCATAACGATTGGTCTAACACCCTCGACCAAATCAATCCTAAACTCGATCTCTCGATGCGGCGGCAAACCTTTGACCTAGTCAAACACATCCTCATACTCATTTGCAATCAGCACAGATGGCAAGTCTTCTTGTGGAATCACAAGCGAATATAGATACTTAACGAAGACACCCTCTTCGTGCTTACACTTTATCAACACCTTTAGCCCTTCCACATCCCTGACTCCCACCTCTAGCTTCTCGCAATTCACCCTTGCCGCATACCTCTTAAGCCAATACATGCCCAAGGTGATCCCAAACCCAGCGAAGTTAAGAACAAAGCAAGCACACATAAAAGAGCAACCATGACTCGACAACACTAGACCTCGGCAAATCATGCAAAGATTTGACGAACCCCCAGTTGGATTAGTTACAATGAAAGGTCTATCACATATCTCGGGTTCCAAACCCAAGCGGCACACAAGCTCATTCCAAATGATTGAATGCGATGCTCCAGTATCAAACAAAACTCGAACTGGAACACCATGAACAGAAAGAGTACCTTGCACCACGGTGCCCTTTACCTTCTCCTTAGCAGTAGGAGCTTCGGAATAAGATGGCACTGCCCTAAAGCATACGCCTTAACCACTTGCTTCCCTTTGGCTGATTCTGGACAATTTTTCTTCTCATGTCCTAGCTTCCCACACTTGAAGCACTTCTTCTCAGCTTTAGAATGCTTGCATTCACTGGTGAAATGGCCCTTCTGCCAACAATCGAAGAAAGTCACTTTTCCCTTCTGCTTCTTTTGGCCATCCTTTCCTTTTTGTTGTTGTTTCTTACTTTTCTTATTATTACCACCCTACTGTGGCTTTTGTTCCTCCTTAGGTGCAACAACAGACATCTTCTTAGGGAACGTACTTTTATGCCTCAAAGCCTTCTCGATGATCTCCTCAAAGCTATCATCGGAGTGATCCACAAGCTGGCTCCCAAGATATTGACAAACTTCTCGTTCATTTGATAAGGAGTATCCACATATGAACGAGCATACTTCGACAGAGCCTCGAAATCAGAAATATAGTCAAGAACTGGGCGACCATTCTGCTTAAGCTCCACGAATCTCTTAAACAGAACATACTTTTGCACAGTGGAGATAAATTTTGATTCAAACTTAGCTTGGAACAACTCCCATGAAATATCCTCTTCAGGGGTCTCAAGTGTGACAGAGTTCCACCATTCCATTGCTTTGCCCACTAATTGCCTTGATGCAAGCTTCCTCTTTGTTGCATCATCAATGACCATGTCCTTGAAAATCCTAACACAAGTATCCATCCACCTCTAGACTTCTTCAACTGGCTCAGTGCCTTTGAACTGTTTTCTCCCAATGAAGAAAAATCTTTGCATAGCTTTGCAAATTCTACGGCTTTAGGCACTTGGACTCCAACATCAACCGTAGCTGCCACTGGAGTGGGTTTCCTTCGAAGGCATGCTTCAATCATAGCTTCAAACATGGTCAGGTAGTCTTGTGCCCCGCCATTACCCCCTCCAGTATTAGCTTCCTTAGCAGCTTGTCTTGATGATCGTCTACTCATTCTAAATCTACAATTTAGAATAATTAGCCACTTCCAAGAAAAACTGCTAAAGAATACAACCGCTACTACTATATACGCTAATATATATAGTAAGCATCCAACTGAAATCTACAAGTACGCCTCTCATACGTGATTACGTCTTTGAACTTTGACTAAAATCGTTAACCAGAGCTATGATACCAAATGTGACGACCTCTCATAGCCCCAGCACTATACAAGAGGAATAATGCGCTGAAAGGTGTGCCAGGCAGCTATGGACGATCATCAAGGTATGGTAGATAAACGAAATCTATCGTAAACTCACAGCGCAAGGATAAAATATAATAGAACATATACAAGAGGTAGTGATAGTGAAGCAGAAAACAATAAACTTTCATGACAGCTAGAAAGTATTTCCTATACACGTGGATAACAACAATAGTGTTTGTACAATTTGCCTCACTACAACACTCAGAAATAACAAACAGCGGAAACAAATACTAGATAGTAATAAAACTGGTATGTGAGCCTCCTACTCGCCGTCGATTAGCATCGTCGTCCTCACTGAAGCAGTACCTGCCACCTGTTACGTAGTCTGCAATCCACAACCGGATGAACGGCCTAAGGTAATAAGAGGAAACATAAAACCTTGAGTCAGACAACAGTCTTAGTGAGCGATAAAATAGCTAACAAACTTCATCAAAAAAGTATATGAGAACGGGTAAATAATCAACTAATCTACCCAGCTCCAGAGAAGAACTCTCAATTTTCTTCCCCATTACATGACAGTGATAGCCTTTACAATCCATACACCTAAAGGAATAACAATTCAGTCACGGCAATTAAAGCATCCATTCATATATGGCAAAGCAACTCAATCATGATCACAACATGCATTCAAACGTCCATGACTGACTCTGGCTATCCCCGTCAACCTCGCTTTGGAAACTTCGTTATTGTATGACTGGATAACAATTTGCCGTAAATTGTCAAGGTCCACACACGACGCCCTTATTCTAGCAAAAATCCACATGCTATACTCAACACGTGCTACATGTTATACTTAACACGTGTTTAGGCCATACACGACGCCCAAAGCACTCGACCTACAGTTGGTCTTCAAATGTACCTCTGCTTTGAGTCCGCTAGAACCTAAGACAATGATAATTACTTGGCCTTCTCCTCTCTAGTCGTTATCAATTACGACTATAATTAGCTCAGAACACCTTAGAACTATCACTTCACATGAACTTAATACATCCTTGAGTTGTCTCCCTATTTGTTGCATACAATGAACAACAAACACTTTTCAACACTTCCAAACTTCACAATTGAATTCACTTTGAAGTCACATCATCACCAGAAGTGTCCGACCAGAAATAGCCGACCAAAAATGGCAAAAATGGCTAACCAGAAATGGCTGACCAAAAAAGGCCGACCCACTTTGGTCCGACCCAACTTCTGTCCAATCCAACTTATGTCCGACCCAACTTCGGTCCGACCCAACTTCGGTCCGACCAACTTCGGTCCAATCCAACTTCGGCCCGATCCAACTTCGGTCCGACCCAACTTCGGTCCGACCCAATTTCGGTCCGATCCAAAACCTGCATATTGTAATTCAACTCCGATTTCGACCAAAAGTTCGCCAAACGATAAATCCGACGAAACTAACTTATCCAATTCATCCAAAAGGATTACAAGCATGTTATGAAATCAACAATATCATCAATATGACAATTCTATCCATGATAATGTCAAAATCACCAAAATCACCACAAATATGCATATGAACAAAAACCATAGACCTAACTTGCACATTCGTATGAAATATCATAGAAATTACCTAACTAAACTTGCTAAATCAGATCCTAGGGTGATCTATATGAAAATGAACTTACCTATGCATAGATCTAAGGAAAAACAATTGAATTTGATAAAAAAAAAACAAGATCTACTACCCATACACTTTATTGAATCCATATGAGAGATGTAATCCACTCACCGATGCTCCAATACAACCTAAAATGATATAATTATGAATCCGCACAGCGAGCAATTCGAACCAAACTCCTCGATCTGAAGAATTCACCTTTGAAATGATGTAGATCAAGCCTCCAATGGTGTAGATCTATGATTTCCCTCCTTAAATTTGGATTTTTAATGGTGGAAAGGTGTTAGAGGAAGAAGGAGATCAATGCCTCCAAATGAGAGAATGGGAAAGTAAACCTTTTCCCTCCACTCTCACCCACTATTTATATGATTCCAATAGCCCACTAATGGGCTTCCCCAATTCAGCCCATTAGGCTCTCCAAATCTGAACAGCCAACTGAAAAACCTTAAAACAGCGATTTCTCCCAAACCGTTCAGCCAAATCTTTAATGTAACCACTCTACGAAAAGGCAATCATCAATTCCTTTCCAACGACACAGGTCTCACCCTCTGATTCGACCTGAGTCAAAAGTTATGCCTTATACAAAAATGACAGGGGCAAAATGGTCACAAACAAAATCGGTAAAAATTATGGACATGTCTCACATCCCCATAGGCAACATATTAAAATATGAGAATGATCCAACCCTTAGGGAATATTTTATGATCTTTCGATACATAAAAATGCGGGCTGTTACAATGCCACTATATGTTTTATGCCTATTTCTGCCATTATATGTTCATCATGTTTATATGATCATCTCTGTTATATTCCCTCTATCTTTTCCTTTTTATTTTTATAGTCAGGCTACCTTGAGCCTAAGCATGCCGCTTAAATATGCGAATACGTTAGATTGGGAACAAGGGGAAAACGTTAATATTGGGCATAACTTATAATTTGGAATTTGGGCATAACTTGAATAAAGTGTAATAATATGAAGGCAAATAGTTTATTATGAACACAACTTGGGAAAAGGTGCATAAAAACCTATAACGACATAGTAAATTTGGTTAATAATGGAAATGCCTAGAGTTACAGTAATTAGAAACTATAACTGCGCCTAGACACGAGGTTAGATTACACTTGTGGTGGAAGTCTGCGCGGAACCGCCTGGCATAACCAGCAACAACAAGTGGTGAATCTACTGTGAATGGTATAAGTGCATAAACATGAGATGTGCTATGACACGAGATTAAACCCGACTTGTGGAAGAAGTCTGCCCGAAGCCGCCCGACATAACCAGCATCCACAAGTTGTATGTAACAACCCGTATTTTCAATAACCTGTTATAACATAAATGGAGGCAGAATTAAATTGTAAAATCTGAATCAAGGGAAACGGGCTATGCCATTGCGTTCGTCTCGGAAAAATACGCGAAATAGAGTCCGAGTTTTCGAAAATCGGAGTCCGTATGACCAAGATATGGCCTCGCGAAGTTTCACGAAAAATTCCCAAATTAAAGTATACTTAATTAAGTGAAATGGGTTGCGCAGAGAAATATATATATTGATATATATATATATATAATTGAAAATTAAATAAATAAATATGCAAAAATGTTCAAAACAGCGAATTGGGAGAGGGGAATAACCGAACCGGCCGATTTTTGAGGTCGACCCGAGCCCGCTGGGTCGACTAGGGGTTAATCCAGGGTGTTTGGCTGTCAACCCGTGGGCCGATTCGCTCAAATGCAGATTTTGCATTTGGATGGTTCTCATGGTTCATCTTTAATCTAAAGGCCCTAGATGGTTCCTACACTTGACTTCTTCCCCAAGACATGCTTTGATGGCTTGGATTGAATCTAGGTTTAATCCTATGGCCTAAAACACTTGCCTAATCTATAAATAAGACCCTAACCTATCCTAAATCCTCATTATTCATTCATGCAACTAAACTATGGCAAAATTGCTACTCTCATGGCCTCCACTCAACTATCCTAGCCTCCACTTCATTTCTATGAGAGGTTTCATGATCATGAGAGTATTAGAGAGTCCCTATGTTAGTATGAGAGCTTCTCAAGTTGATTTCAAGGCAAAAGCTTTGATCTTTGTTCATAAAGATGGTATTTTTGTTGATTTGGAGTGTTCATCTTTGGGTTTTTAGGTGATGGCATGCATAGGCTTCATCACAAGCTTTAGATTAATCGATTTAGGCCTTCATAGCAATGTAAGCCCTTTCCCTACTCTTAGATATTAACTATGAAGTTAAATGTTCATGTTGCAAGTTTGGGTTTGATCATTGAGTATGATACATGCTATCATGTTATGCAAGTTTATGAAGTCATTATCTTGATCTTATGAGCTAAAAGCCACAACCTTTATGTTGAAATGTTGCATTATGCAACATGAGAATCTTCATAATCATTATGTCAACTTGCATATGAAGTCATAATCCGTATATGATGATATATGCGAGTTTCTAGCCATCATTCCATGTCTTTTGTCACCATGATTCGCTTATGTGCCAAGTTTGGGTTTATGCATGTTTTTGAGGCTTAAGAGTGTAACATGCAAGCTAATGAACACATTTGTGCCTCATTTGCCACCATGATTAACTTGTGGCTTAATACCCATTTTTGTCATTCATTTGCCAAGTCTCTTCTTTTAATCCATTACGTTGTTGCGAACGTATATGCGAGTTTAAAAGCATTGGGTTATGTTATGGGTAATTTCTAATGACATGAAAATACAACTTGAAAACATGGCTTGAAATATAACATGGAAGATGACATGTAAGTATGCATAAAAACATAAGCTTGGGAATTTACCTATTAAGTTAGGTCTACCCTTTGGGAATTTACCTATTAAGTTAGGTCTACCCAAATGCTTGAAAAACTTGTAACATGTTTTGGAAACATGATGGACATGACACTTAGATAATATAAGTGTGGCCAACTCGAGGTTGGGTTGAGTTTGCAACGTAAAACTACCCGGAACCGACCGGCCTAACTAGTAGTTGCAAACAATAGGACCCAATGTGAGAAGTTGGTCATGTTGTGCTTGAACCCGAGGTTAGACCAAGTTGTGGTGTAAAGCTACCCGGAACCGACCGGCTTAACTAGTAACCACAACAAAGTCTAATGTGAGAGGTTGGGGTGCATTAAGTAATTAATGCCACATGATAGGGTTAAGTTAATTTGATTAATGACTTTTAACCAAATATGACATGGGTAAATGGGTTAAGTAAATTGGTTAGGCTAATGATACTTAACAAAACATGACAAGGTTGGGTAGGTTAAGTGATTTGATTTGCCTAATGACGCTTAACCATTTTTATACGACTAGTGGACGGGGATTAAGTTAACCAACACTTAATCAATCCAACATGATAATTTGGCAAGGTTAAGTAAGTTTTCTTAATGACACTTAACCATACAAGATGATTAGGGGATGGGGTTAAGTAATTTACACTTAACTAATCCGACACGGTAATTAGATGGGGTTAAGTAATCCACACTTAACTAATCTAAACACGGTAATTCGATGGGGTTAAGTTAAACACTTAACCAATTTAAACTCGGTAATTCAATGAGGTTAAGTAACCAATACTTAACCAACTTAACGTGATAATTTAATGGGGTTAAGCAACTTATACTTAACCAATTATACATGATGATTTGATGGGGTTAAGTAACTTACACTTAACCAATCTAATACGCGGACCTGATAAGGTTAAGTCACAAGACCTTTTTAGAATATACTTAACCATTATAGTACGATTAGAGGATGGGGTTAAGCCAACCTATACTTAACCAACCCGACTCGATAATTTGATGGGATTAAGATAATCTATGCTTAATCGATCTAGCAAGATAATCCGATAGGATTAAGGTAAGCTAGTACTTGACCAATTTGACTTGATAAGGTTAAGTCATGAGCCTCTGGGTACACTTAACCAACTTGTGGGACTAAGTCTTGAACTTAAATACTTAGCCAATCTTTGACGTGATTCGTGGGCGGGTTAAGTCATGGACTTGAATGATAACACTTAACCCAATAGACAAACCCTAGCTAGAAGAACTAGGTAGAAAACCGTGGTTAATCAAGGATAACGGGAAAGGAAGCTAAGTGGTAAACCTTAGTTAAGGGTAACTAAGTAATAATTCTTAGCTAAGGACATAGGACTAATTCTCAAAACGATGAGTAACCTGATACGGTAGGTCATCGCTTAGTATACGAGGGGGAGCAAGTTATCTGACTTGGATAAAAGCTCAAGCGCACTGGGTGCCGAAGTGGAAGCTTCGGGGGACGTGAGGATATTCTTGGGATCCCTCTGTGGGCTGCCAGGTAATTATACTAGGTCCATGAGAGGTTAAGGTCTGCGTTAGAAGGACCAAGAGTATGCCTTGGTTGCTATGCGAGCAACCTAAAGACTGGGATGGATTAGCGTGGAGTCGACGATTTTTGTTTTTGCCCTGGATAGCGCATCGCCGACTACCTACCATCTTTAGTCAATCGTGTACGTGCAGAAAGGCAGGGAACCCCCAACAGACCATGTGTTTGCTATCGAGTCATGGGTGAGGTTGGCCCGTAGGAAAGTGGGCTATAGTGGGGCCGTGGAGTGGTTCTTGTACATGATTTTTCTTGGATTGCCTTTCAGTAGTTGAGGGAGGGGTCACGTGGGACCATAGCCACGGGTACAAAAACAGACCTTGATATCTGCATCGGCAGACAATTTAAAGCTCCCGACCGAGTTCCGCATTTCTTGATTTGCCCTGGCACGGAACTCGAATGGCACATTGGGGAACATGTGCATCTAGACATGGAAAACGATTCACGATACATACGTGGGATCAAGGGCGCGGTTGACGGGTGGCGTAATCCCTAGTGGTCCTAGGTGGCCAAAACCCAAACCGAGACACGGAAACGTTCATTAGGTAGCATAATCCCTAGCGGTCCTAGGTGGCATAAATCCTAAGTGGACGCGCGATAGTTCATGGTAAGGAAACACAACTAGATCAATGGTTGCAGTCCAAAACAACTTCAAGGATAAACCGTTTACATGGGAAAGCCCGTACAGCCTACGGCAAAGGACTGAACTTATACATGGAAAGAAACATATGAGTTGAGTAACCTATATATGCGGCATATTAGGTTGACATGGACCATTACACGACTTTTGAGTAAGGGTCATTCACGGATAACACGTAATACAGTTGGGGTACTAGTACGGTAGGTGCAGAGCGGATATACAGGATAGATGCCATGGGACGTTATATGCGATAGATATCTTGGGATATTATACTTGATAGAAACCTGACAATGTGATACCTTGTTTTATCTTGACATCGTAGTTTATCACGACACCCTAGTGTATCTGAGTTCAGTAGTTCATCCTGTTATTTTGATTTAGCTTATCTATCTTGTTATCATGCTTATGTTCATCTCAGTTTCTCATGTCAGTTAACTTTACTAGTTTTTATACTAATAGTAGATAGGGCTTACTCAGTCTTTTTGACTGACCCGTTTTGTTTCGCCTCTTTTCTTCCGTCCCCCCCCCCCCAGGTTACAGGGAGGAAACACTGCTGTTTAGTTCGGACTTCTTCTGCTTGAAGGTCATCATGGATGGCTTGGACCTTTCCTGGCTATGGCTACTTTACTGCTTTTTCTTGGGGAATAATTTATGAAAAAGTCTTTATGCTTCTTTATTATTGCAAGACAGGTTTTGATGTACTCTGATGTAAAAGACTTTAGACCTTATTTATTCATGTTATGAAAGTTTGATTTTACTTCCGCTATTTTATATATGTTCTGTCTTGTAATATTTCTGTGCATGTTTACCAATAATACTCCTCCAAACCTAGTGCATTCCCTTTGTGAGTGACCCTAGCGGAGGTGGGGTGTTACATTGTAGGTTTAATATGGGAGGTCAAAGTACATTGTAACCATAACTGAATATGGTAATGAATTGGAATACTTAACCTAGTTGAATCCATAGGGGTTGTATGGACTCGAACTTAAATAGGGGTTATGCAAACTTGTATGAACTGTGGGTGGGTTAAGTAAATCTGGGGAGGGTGGGTAATATTTATATATATAGGCCCACAAACTTCACAGTTAGGGTTATGTAATTAAAGACACCGTTAGGTAAGCATAACCTGTAAAAATCCTAGTGGGGATGCAAGACAAAGGGGAGAGCTTGCATCATCTTGTGTGTGGGACCCGTTTTAGTCAGTAACCCATATATAGGTATCAAACGAGTACTACGAGCTAGGTTGGAGTCGGGGCATGCTTACCGGGCTGATTGTAAGAGATCAAAACGTAGAGGACGGTGTGGGCGGCACAAACCGACTGGGGTCATGTGCGTGCATGGTCCGCGCAAAGGGGGATAAGATGACCGTGACATCAGTAGATATGGTTATGCACATCCGAAAATGAAGGGTTGCCACTTTATGGAGTGATACACCCTACTGTGGGGCCAACACAGGGTATCTACGGAGTAGGGAGCCAATCAATTCAGGTAGTAACTAGGGTACACTTAGCCTACGATAGATTTAGGAGCCCGTTATTATCCATAGGGGTAACTCCAGAATGTTGGGCTGTCTGTTGATTGTATGAGGTGAAAACCTCTCACTGGAAGTACACCTAAGTCTACCATCTTATAGTTGTTGGGATCATCTCATTCTGATTATACTAGAATCGGTGCAGAGTAATCATTAGAGAAGCGTATACACTTTATCATGTTTACCTTGTCATACCTGCCTTTTGTGATGTTATCTTTCTCATTTACTTTATATTCCTGTCATGATACTTTTACTTATTTATTTGCTAAAAGTAACTGGACTCGCCAGACTTTATGTCCGACCCTTTTTGTTTCCTCTTCTTTCTTCCGTTCCCCCCAGGTTCTCAGGGTGGGAATATCAAGCTTGACCAGGATTCTGCTATCGTTTTTCTGGAGCTGCTTAGATGTATTGCTCAGGCTCCTATTCTTGGTACTATGGCTATGTTTTTATTTGCGGATTATGCTTCTTTTATTTTGTACTCTGATGTTTTAAGTGCAAGACAGAAGTTTTGATGAAGTACCGAGTTTATGTATTTTCAGATATGTGATGTTTTAAACCACGATGCTTTATGATAAATAAAGTTTCTTTTAATTCCACTGCTATTTTATATCTGTCTTGTAATGTTTTTGTTTCTATTTACCTATAACGCTTCATGAAACTTAATGCATTCTCTTAATGAGTGACATTAACAGACGTGGGGTGTCACACTTGGTATCAAAGCTGAAGGTTACTAGATTAAATAAAAGTTTTTGAAAATTATTTTCAAAAAGGTTTTAAAAGAAAGCATTTTCTTAAGAAAAAGTTTGTTTTGAAAAAAATATTCCCCAAAGCCATATGTAATATCTTTCGATCCTTCGCTTGAATCTCTTTCCTTTTCTTTTCAGCATGTCTGGGGAAACTAATATTCCAGTGGGCGTTACGATACCAGGCTGGTTCCGTAGGTATCTATTGGCCAAGGCGCCTACCGGTGGTCAACCTGACGTTCCTCCCCCAGCTGCACCCGTCGTTCCTCCTCCTCCTCCTCCGCATGCAGAAAACTTCTCTAAGATCTGCAAAGATTTACGTGCTATAGGAGGAAGACCATTCCATGGAACTGAGACGTTCGTAGAGGCAAGGAATTGGCTCAAGGAGACAAAGGACTTGTTTGGAATTTTCAATGTGGATGATCGTAGGAAGATTCAGCTAGCAGCCTGGCTACTGAAGGATGAAGCTTCGCTCTGGTGGGAAGTAACCCAAGCGGGGCGTCCGGTGGAAACTTGGATGATTTTAGGCAGAGGTTTGGAATGAAGTTTCTTTCTCAAGCTAAGAAAAACATGCAAATGGAGAGGTTCTTGGTGCTCAAACAAGGAAACATGACTATTAAAGAATATGTGAACAAATTCAACCAACTGGCAAGGTTTGGATTGGAACTGGTTGATAGGGATGTCAGCAGATACTTTCGGATGCGGATAGTGTCATATCTGTATCCGCATCCGAAACCATTTTCGGATATCGGATATCCGCATCCGCGGTTACAGACGGATATCGGATAATTATCCGCTCCGCTAACGAACAATAAATCAATGAACATTAATGTATTTTTTTAGCTTAATATTAAGCTTTTTCAACCTAATTAATTACTAAAGTGCTAAAAATAAATAAATACAATGATAATATATAATTTTGAGCAATTAACATGCATTTAGTAGACTTTTAATTTTGCAAAACAATAAATTAGTATATTTAATAATGCTAAAATACCCATAATTTAAGCTGTAATCGTGAAAAAAAGCGGACGGATAATTTTCGGATGCGGATATGCCTATATCCGCATCCGCATCCGCTTTCCCGGATATCGGATATTTATCCGCTTTTCGGATGCTGATGCGGACGGATTTCGGATATTTCGGGTATCCATTGACAGCCCTACTGGTTGATACTGCGCATAAGAAAGCTTTACGGTTTGTTAAAGGGCTGAATGAACCCCTTCATGGGTTAGTTATGTCCCATATTCCAATGGGAGCAACTTTTGAAAGGCTTGTTGATATGGCCTTGATGCATGAGGAAGACAAAAGCGACAAGAAGGAAGTTAAAGTTGAGGAATCACAAAACAAGAAAGTATGGCCCAAGAAAGGACAACAACAATAGCAACGGAAGAAGGGAGGAAAGAATGACAAGTCTAAGAATAAGAGGAAATGCCTAGTTGCGGACGAGAGGGTCACTTGGTAAAGGACTACAAAAGAAGAAGAATACTTGCTTCAGTTGTGGAGAGGCCAGACACTTTGCTAAGGAGTGCCCGAAGAAATAGGGACAAGGTCAAATGGCAGGAGCTTCTGGAGGACAGGTGCATGCTCTCGCGACCAGTGCTCCAGATAGAGGTAGGAAAGTTTCCGTGGAAGGTTTGATTTCTCTTTCCAGTCATCCTATTAGAACTCTTTTTTATTCTGGCGCTTCACATTCATTTATATCTAGTTCTGTGATTGAGTCTCTGCACCTAAATACTAGTATGGTAGTGGATCCCATAGTTGTCTCAAACCCCATTGGTGGTTCAGCTCATTTGTCCATGAATTATCGGGGTTTGAGAATATTTGTGTTAGGCATCGAGTTTGAGTGTGACGCATATGCGCTCGGTTTTATGGGCTATGGTTTGATTCTCGGGATGGATTGGCTAGCCAGCTATGGTGCCATCCTAGATTGTTAGAGGAGGTTCGTCAGACCTATGACTTGCCATGGGAGGACCCTCGAGATTTCTTGTGACCCGCAAGGGTCTGTCATGCTTAGTTTCCTAGAGTCTCTAGATACATCTATTGATGATCTGCAATCTATGCCAGTAGTCCGGAATTATTCTGATGTTTTTAATGAGGTACGTGGCTTACCTCCGAGGCGTGAAATCGATTTTCGTATATATTTGGTGAACAATGCAAAGCCAGTTGCATTACCTATACGCCATATGGATCCAAGGGAAAGGAGGGAGCTTAGCAAGCAAGTAGGGGAGCTACTTGAGAAAGGGTTTATTAGGCGAAGCATATCTGAATGTGGTGCTCTGGTGGTATTCGCAACCAAAGCGGAAGATTCGCTTCGCTTTTGTGTAGACTATAGGGAGTTGAATAAACTCACTAAGAAGAACATGCACCCATTTCCGAGGATAGATGACTTGTTTGACTAGTTTGTTGGTGCATCGGTATTCTCTCAGTTAGACTTAGCCATAGGGTTTCATCAGTTGAGGATGGTCGAGGATAGTATAGATAAGACCGCTTTTAGGACTCCAGATGGTTTCTTTGAGGCTCGTTATGCCTTTTGGGTTGACGAATTCACCCGCCTATTTTGTTGATTAGATGAGTAGGGTGTTTTGGGAGGTTCTAAATAATTTTTTCGTGGTCTTTGTTGATGATATTTTGATCTTCTCAAAGAGTGAGGAAGATCATGCCCAACATTTGAGAGAAGTTTTGAAAACTCTGCGTGCGCATCAGCTTAAGGCTAAACTCTCAAAATGCCATTTTTGGAGAAAAGAGGTGAGATTTTTATGACTTGTGGTCTCTAAAGATGGGATAGCAGTAGATCCCGCAAAGGTAGTTGCAGTTCAAGATTGGAAAATTCCTAAGAATGCAATGGAAGTGAGAAGCTTTCTTGGATTGGCAGACTATTATAGAAAGTTCATTAAGGACTTTGCAAAGATATCAGCCGCACTCACCAGGCTGACGAAGAAGAATCTAACGTTTTCATGGGATATAGATTGTGATGTTGCTTTCCAACGATTGAAGAGAGCTCTGACAACAGCCCCAGTCTTGACCTTGCCCGATGGGAACAAAGTGTTTACAGTATACACTGATGCATGTGGTACAGGGCTTGGTGCAGTTCTGATGCAAGAGGGAAAGGTAGTATGTTATGGGGGTAGACAGCTAAGGGTTCATGAGAAGAACTACCATACACATGATTTAGAGCTAGCTGCTATAGTATTCGCGCTTAAGGCATGGCTTCATTATTTTCTTGGAGAGAAGTTCGAGTTGTACATCGATCATAAATCTCTCAAGTACTTGTTCTCGCAGAAGGATCTTAATTTAAGGCAACAAAGGTGGATGGAGTTCCTGACATCATATGACTTCGAGATCACTTATACCCCTGACATGGGTAATGTGGAGGCAGATGCACTAAGTAGGCAGAGTATGACCTTAAGCCCTCCGTTTATGGAAAGGAAAAGCTTGGAGTTCATATCGATTTTTGACTTTAGACCCTCCACCGAGTTTTTGCTTGGTTTGTTTGCATCGCTAGAGATACAACCTACTCTTATGGATCAGATAGGAGATTCGCAGCGAGACGATCCACGGATTTCAGAGATCTTGGATAGGCTCAGTAAAAGGGAGACTTCTAGTCACCTCAATAGATATTCCATAGACGATAAAGGGTGGTTGCGACGAGATGGACGACTTTGTGTTCCCCAAACTGGAAGTTTGTTAAAGACAGTCCTAGAAGAAGCCCATCATTCTATGATAACTATTTATTCAGGCGGTGATAAGATGTATAGGGACATGAAGAGGGTTTTCTTTTGGGCTGGGATGAAGAAAGATGTGGTAGAGTTTGTTTCTCAATGTTTGGTTTCTCTGCAAGTCAAAGCTGAGCAAAAGAAGTCCGGTGGTTTACTTCATCCTTTGGAGGTACCACAGTGGAAGTGGGAGAGTGTCTCTATGGATTTCATAGATTGTTTTCTTAGATCAAAGAAAGTCAACACCAGTATTTGGGTTGTGGTGGATAGACTTACTAAGAGTGCTCATTTCATTCCAGTTAAGAGTAAGAGGACAACAACATGGTTAGAAGCGATTTATGTTCGTGAGATAGTCTGTCTTCATGGAGTACCTTCCAGTATCGTAAGCGATCGTGACCCCATCTTCACTAGTGAATTTTGGAGGAGCTTGTAAGAAGCGTTAGGTACACAGTTGTGTTTGAGCACCGCTTATCACCCACAAACAGATGGACAGACGGAGAGGGTGAACAGAGTTCTTGAGGATCTTTTAAGACTGTGTATCCTTGACTTCGGAGGGACTTGAGAATAACATCTTCCTTTAGTAGAGTTCGCCTATAACAACAGTTATCAAGCCAGTATCGGCATGGCACCCTTCGCAGCATTATACAGACGACCCTGTAGATCACCAACTTGTTGGTGGGAGACAACAGAAAGACTTTTACTTGAACCAGATATGGTTAGGGAAACGTCCGAGAAGATTGATCTTATTAGACGACGAATGAAGACTGATCAAGACAGGCAGAAGCCGTATGCAGACAAGAGAAGAACAGACATTGAGTTTGAGGTAGGAGACACAGTTTTTGTTAAGGTGTCACCTTTGAGGAATGTGGTTCGCTTTGAATCCGTAGGGAAATTGGCACCAAGATTCGTAGGGCCATTTCTCATAACAGAAAGAATTGGCCAAATGTCCTATAGAATGAAGCTACCAGATAGGCTATCCGGCGTTCATGATGTTTTCCACGTTGCTCATTTGCAGAAGTGCTTGCAAGATACCGCAGAAGTAGTTGAGCTGAGTATATTGGAGGAAGTAGAGGTGGAACGGGAGGCGACAGTCAAACGAGTTCGTTCCCGTATTCCTGGATCAAAAGTTAAGAAGCTACGCAATAGATAAGTCAAGTTAATGAAAGTTCAGTAGGGAGATAACCCCGAGGATGCGACTTGGAAGACCAAAGACAAGATTCGTGCTTTGTACCCTTTTCTTTTCGAGGGTATGTTCTTAACTTCCATTCCAAATCTTTTATTTATGTATGTTTCTATCATTTAAAGTATATCCTATCGATCGAATCTTCGACCTTTAGGTAGAAATCTCATGGATGTAAACATGTGTTTGGAACATGTTATGTTTGATGGATGCAAGTGGATGCAAGCCACTACATCAAAATGAGCTATTAGAAACGGTAATACACTGTTGCTAAAAAATTTAGAAACACTTTTTAAGTGTTATAGATTCGTATGTTGCAGATTTTTGAAACACTTATTGTTTCAAATTCATAAACTGAAACACCTATTAAGTGTTGCAAGTTGAAAATCAACAATACTTATACGGTGTTTCAGATTGATAAACTGCAACATTTAATAAGTGTTTCAAAATGAAAATCTGAAATACCTATTAGGTGTTTCAGATTGATAAATTGCAATGCTTATTAGGTGTTTCAGATTGATAAACCGCAATACTTAGTAAGTGTTTCAAACTAAAAATCTGAAACACATATTAGGTGTTTCAGATTGATAAATTGAAACTCTTGTTAAGTGTTTCAGATTGATAAATTGCAACACTTCCTTTGTGTTTCAGATTGACAATTATCAATTGCCTCAACTCTATTTATGACCTGTTTCAATTATAGGATGTTTCAAATTGACAATCTATAGTACTAATTGAGAGTCTTAAGTTTACAATTCAAAACAAAAATAAATTGTTCGTCTCAAATTAGGAATATATATAAACAATGTATGATCAATACATGACTAACACATTATATTAACAATATTATACATATGCATACACTCATGACACCAGACAACAATTAGAAAACAAGGCTATTTTGTTTTAAAGTGACCAAAAACTAGTTTATCGCATACTCCTATAAGAACTAACAATAATATATTAACCCAAAATACTCGAAGGCACTCTATACTTTGGTCTACTCCTCCATCGGTCGTCTAAGTCACAACCTAAGTGAATTTTAACAAAATTGAATTTTATTACATGCATGAAGCTTGAATTTGTACCAGATAAAAAATCAAACATCGTTAGCTTTTACTCTGATGGCACGTTCATCTTTGGTTTTGTATGAAGTAAAAAACTAACCTCTTGAAGTGGTTCATTGTGTTCTTTGAAATTCCAATTACTTCAAAAACTTCTTAGCTGCAATAATTACGAATCAAACTATTAGTATAAACCATTAGCAATTCAATATAATGCTTTACAACAGAGAAGTTGATACCAATACTGCGTCCTAAGCTGCATATCATGCTCATATTGACGCTGCTTTATTATTTTAATCTAGTCATAAACAAGTGAATTTGTGATATAAAGAACCATACATCTTTACGTAGCATTGTTCCCTCAATCTTTAGCTTTTCTTTGAAATTTTCAAATGCATGACTATATATAATAATAGAACAATAAGTATTGATGGAGTTCTAGTTGACAAAAAGCATATGATTTATTACTGAAAATATGTATTATGTTGTGGAATTTGAGGTAATTAACAAGCTAAGTACCACAATACAACATAAATATGGAAAAGTTGCAGGAAAGAAGAAAGGAGAATGTTGGGCTAGTAAACTATTTTATATCAAGTTGTTTAGGAACGTCAACAGATTTGACCTTAAAGCTAAACTATCATTCACAACCCACTAGCCTGAAACTGCCCTCCTAACCCCAGGAACAAATTCAAGGAGATCAATAACAGAATAAAGATGTAGCACATTAAAGCAAGAAAGCATGCAAGTTATCTCATGCCTAAATCAATAAGACTAATGTGGACCTCCACAATATTAGGGTTGCTTCACCATCATTTCAAATGCCAAAACTAGCATTTAAATATTATATTCATGAAACAGAAACAAACAGTATACTTAAGAATCTCATATTGGTCATGCTCAAATTTTTCTGGTTAAGGATACCACATAAAATTATTACCTCAGTGCTTGAATAACTCTTTAGCAGTTTCAAGAGTGTCAGCTCCAAGACAGTCACATGTTACTCTCACTGTAATGATTCGTTATCACTTTAGCTATCTTAACCTGCCCACATTTGCTGAATAACTCTGCTAGTAGTTTATCATTCACAACTCTATCCAAATTGTTCATAAACACATTCAAACCCTGATAAATCACAAGCTTATATCAACCACATAACCTACTGATATCTGTTACGCAGATAGCTATATAACAAAAGTTATAAACCTTGTTACTCTTGTTAAGAAGTGCTGGTACTTACAAGTTATACCTGCTTTGTGCTATCCAGAAAGTGTGGCACTACACTTTGTATCTTCACCAATTATGGCTTGATTTATACCATGATGGATTGTCTTTCCATCATGGTCAAGCTCATATTCTATGGCTGCAAGATTAAAAGATATATAAGAATGCACAAACATAGTTTACAGTTTACTGTAGGGACCTCACCTTCACAGTATAACAAGCTCTCAAACGTGTTTCCAAGCCCATTGATAATGCTGGAAAAGAAATTCATTGGTTAGTATGTGACAATCAGGTAAATACTAGGAACTTTTACTTTAATTTGAATTTACCCCTACTTTATATGGTTGTTTATCAATGAAAAGCTTATGGATAAAGAAACAGAAAAGCTGAAATGTCTATGTCATAGTTGTGATATGTATTTAAAGTTAACGATGTTTAAAAGGAAGAACAAACCTATATGGACCAAGTAAAAAAGCTCTTATTTTTCCAAGTGCCATAGCCTGCAGATGTACCTTTGTTTTGTTCGAGTTTTACATCGTCTCTCCTCTTTTTTACACTAGTATCTCAAAATTCTCTCCATAAATTCTTCTGATGGATTCTGATAATACGTTTTCCCGTTCTTCAAACTTTCCCTAACATAATATAATTGGCGCATAACAACTCAATGACAAACAAATTTAATACGTTTTTCTTACAAAGCATAACATTGTAAAGATGTGGGAAGATATCTTATTTACAGACGTTACTATGCAAATACCTGATAAGCATGACTAAGCTCCTGCCCAGCTATATGCAACTGCAGTCACCCGGCAAAATTTGAGAGCGAAGCATATGATAACATATATAGGTCCAGAGAAGAAAGGATGGGAGGGATTGTAAACAAACGAAACATGCAGTAATAATATCAAATGACTCAAGCCAGTAACAATATTGTAAGCTACTTTATATAAACTTTCAAGAAAACATACTTTCCCCCTACTTCTCATGGTAATAAAATCCTGCCATTCATGTATGAACTTGTTATAGGGAGTTAACAGTAGTTTCATGGATAGAAACGTAACAAGTGAACATAATAAGAAGACCAAGCAGGAACCTGACAAAGTTAGCTATATAGATTATTTTAGTACATCGACCATTACTTATATGCAAGACATTAGCAGTTTGTTTGTGTATTTATTAGCAGTGTTGCATTTGTGTGCCTTTAATTAGAGAGATGGAAAGCAAACAGAACTTGATTCCGTGTACATATTGGTTAACACTTTTATTATGCTCATTAGAAAGGGCTATTTATTCAAGTGCCAGATGAGCTCTACATACACATATATTAAAATATCAGTATTTGCATTCTGTAGCTCGTGGTGGCATTTAAAACCTACTGGAAGTTCAATATTGTAAGCTAATTTTTACGTTTTTATTATATAATATATACAGGGTTGTTAGTATACAATATTGTAAGCTGCTTTTTACGTTTTCATCCTTGCATGGTATCAAATTATTAAATTATCAAATTACAAAACGGCAGCTGTCCCTGAACAGACCTATGACCCTTGCAGAACACGAATGAATGACATCCTAGCCCCCATTTTTTGCCATTAAATCAGACCGCATCTAAAAAATAAGCTGTTGGAAATTTCAGAGGAGGAAGAGGAAACTATAAGAAAGAAGGAATTTTTTTATTGCTTTTATTGATTGCTTTTATTTTCCTTTATTTTTGTTTGATACAACATTCATACTGCTTGATACAAATGAACAAGTACATCTCAATTTATATTAGGGAAAATCTCTAGACTATTATTTTCTAAATTCTCCTTGAATTCTATACTTTCTAAATATTTCTTTTATTACATATTTATTTAATCTAGATTTTTCCCTTTCCACAAATGCAAACATAATCTCACTAATAATCATTTCTATTAATGCAGTAAATGTTTCCTTAAAACCAAGTTTATTTTCAACATAAGCAAATCAAAATTAATATAAAATAACATCTGCAGAATGTGCAACATTGTAACCCATCACTATTGTCACTTTGCATCTCTACTTTTAGATCTACATTCCGGTTTGTGTTGTGAAGACTAAGGTTCACGGTTTCCGCATCACAATCACAACCGAGGAAAATAACCCATAACCGACTTTATCAACAACTAACGAAAGCCATAATATCTTAAATCCATATGGTTTGTCAATTTTTAACCCAGACCACCATAAAACTACCTTAAACATCATGTACATTACTTTCCTTAGACTAGAGATATCATGCTTTTCTTAGACTAGAGATATCATGTTTGCCTATAGATCTGTACCTAATTTAATTTTTTAATTTAATATTGTTATTAAAAAAACAAAACAGGAAACAAAGATCTGATAGAATAACACAACATCTAAAAGTAGCAAGAGTATTTTCTACATTAGTAGAGGAGATGAAGTCAATAGGATTGGGATCACAGCAGAATTCACATACCAATGCCATAATGGTTCCGGCAGCACTTTGCGATAGGAGTCCTATCCTACTACTAATGGGTGGAGGTATGGGCGCTGGCAAGAGCACTGTCCTCAAAGACGTATTAAAAGAGTATGATGTATTTTGTTCTTGATGTATGTTAATTAGTATGATACATTAAAAGGGTATGATATATTAAAAGTGTGATATATTAGATGCATTTGATTTATTAGTGTATTCTGGTCCGAGGCTTCGTCGAAAGCTGTGGTGGTCGAAGCAAATGCTTTTGAGGAGACTGATATTGTTTATAGAGCTTTGAGTTCCATGGGCCGTTTTGATGACATGCTCCAAACTGCTGAATTGGTAGTTTTATCAACATTGTATTCAATTTTTTTTCCAGTCATATAGTGAAGAGAATTCATATCATCTGTTCCAACTGAAAATAGAAGACGAGGTTTACTCATAAAAGGGTTGCCAGATAAAAGATCCAATGGTAGAAATGAAAAACATTTTAGTATCATGTGAGATCTTAAATATACTAAGATAACACTAGATCTTTTGATTCGAAGGTTCATTTTACCGAGCAAACTTCTGCTTTTTCTAGATCTTTAGTAACAGATTTAGTCGATCCAAATAGCATGCTGCATTTCAAACTAATCATCAGATTAGGTAGGTTTTAACAATGTCATCAGACTATAATTGTCTGCTCTTATGAGCAACGGTAAGTGATACTTCAAATTTATTTTTATTTTTATTTTGGATTGTGTGTTTTATGCACAGCTAACACATATAAACTACTTCATCACTATTTGCTTATAAGAGCAGACAATTACAGTCTATCTCTTGATGTGACTAAAACTAGTATGTTTTGATAATTATTTTGATAGATAACCTTGTTTGTTAGTATTTTAGGTAATTAGTTTGATTAATGATATGATGAATTATTTTAGGTACATCAATCATCAACTGATGCAGCATCACCGCTGTTAGTTACGGCGCTAAATGAAGGTCCAGACATAATAATGGATGGCACACTTTCATGGGAACCACTTGTGGAGCAAACAATTGCAATGGCTAGGTTCTACGCAGGTATAGAATGGGGTTTGGCTACAGTAAAAATGAAAATGGGTCCGTTACTGAAAATTACTGGGAACAAGTAGAAGATATCGACAATAAGGAGAGTGATGATCGTATAATTAGAAAGCCTTACAGGGTAGAGCTAGTTGGAGTTGTGTGGGATGCATACCTTGCAGTTGTAAGAAGAATAAAGTACCACTCTTATATTGTCTGGTCATCTGCTTTATAGATAATTTTATATATTAGACTTCAAATAGACCTATTTCACCAGCAAGTTCAAACTTGTTGCAAAAATAGATCTAGTTTTCATCAGATTAGCTATCACGCATGACAAAATCTATCGTAGTGAAAACCAGATATATATTGTTAGAATAAGTTTGCGCTTTGAAAAAACCAACAAAATATCAAATGTAATATTTTCTCACATGAACTCTAATGATTGCAGTAAAAAGAAGTAATATAGTTAGTAGTTTTGATGATAGAGAATAAAAGAGGATGTAATGCTGATTATTCGAAAGAGTGTCATTGTAATTTGTATTTACTAAGAGTCATTGTAGTAAATAAATGTACCATATATCAAGATGTTCCAGCTGAGTTCTATGCAACCACTACGCCAAATAACATAAGAGCAATGAATCAATTAAAACCGGCTCAGAGAACCTATGTGAGCACCAGGAATTCCTTCGAGCTTCAACCAGCTCAGATAATAAACTTTGGGATCAAAGCAGCAAACATTCAATAGAGTGGAACTGACTCTGGAAAAAATTAAATAAAATAATTAACGTATATTTTCTGGAAATTGCAAGAAAAACCAATGTATTTTAAATTGTCAATCGACTGAAAATCAGCTCTGGGAACATCTAACTTTAGCAGCAAACGATGGAAATGATAAATAAAATTGTTGTTATTTACATTTAAAACATAAATATATTATTATTAAATTGTAGTTATTTAATATTCTTATTCCTTTTTAAAGTAATTTTTGCACATAAATGATAAATAAAATTTACTGCACCACTAACTACATTAGTCTAAAAGATATATAATAACATCAACAATTTTGAAAATATAAATAAAATTTTCATATTCATCACTTTGTTCAGTGCTCTATATAAAAAGCATGAAGCAATATAAAGAGTCTACCATCTACTAATACTGTGCACTAAAACTTCTCCTGTTAAGGACACATATAAACAATTAATGGTAAATATTTATTCTTCCAGTTCACATATGCGACAACAGCAGCAAATGATATTATTATCACTGAATTAATGCAAAATAGATAGCAACATAACTGCTAATAATGGTGTATGAAGTAGGCAGATCTATACTTGATTCGTTTACAATTATTAGCAGTTATGGCATTTACATATGCAAATGAACATGAATAGACAGGAGTAACAAAACAAAATGCAATAACCAAGGTTAAGCATAGTTCAAGTAATGCATAGGTTGTAGAAACGCAGTAAATAAATAGTTCTGTCAGTTATAGAAATGCCAACATTATATGCCAACAATTGTGAGGGTCTAATTTATTACCTCAAAACTCCTTTTAACCTAAACATAACTTTTAATATTGCAGACATGTCCGTCCTCCACTAACCCATCGCCTGCTGACAGATTTTATTGTTCTCGGGCTGACTGGGTAAGCGCCACAGTTAGAAACCACTTGTAACTTATTTACTTTTCTCTCTTTCTACATGTACATAGATTTTCTAATTTTACATCCAATAAATGATATACAAATTCGAGCTTCATGAATCCTATGAATCGAATCTAGACATGCATAAAAGCAGAGATGTCTTTCTTTTCCCTTGTTCTCCCTCCTCGCTCTCCTCTTTTCCTTTTTTTTTTAATTTGAACTAATGAATAATAGACAGCACTCATTTGCACCGGAATATGTTCATCTGAATCAGTATTATTTGCATTTTGGAAATTCAAGCATACCTTGTTACTGCATTAGTTTTCTTTTGTAACTTCGACCATGGATTTGATCACCAATCTCCATAGGGAAACTGGAAAGCAGTATGACTTGGTGACTGTACTTGTTCTTTGCTATTCTCATTCAAGTTGTGCTTAGAAGAACTGGATTCTCGTTTAGCTTCGCAGTTAATTGGAGGTTCGGAGTTTACATATGAGCTGGTGATTGCTGTTTGCCTTGAGCAAAGAAGCTGCACTCCTGAAATAATAAAAAGAAAATTATTAAAAGAAAAGAATCTTAAATTGAAAATAAAGATGAATACAGATTGCATTCATCAAACAAGCATTGCACGAATAAGTATAACAAGATGAAGATGCCAGTGTGACTAATTTTTCTCTCCTAATTTTGATTATTTGGACTCACTCTAGAGTAGCAAAACTATACATGTATGGTGTTTAGGCCTCCTGTTTCTTTAAAATAATGGCTTATTTCCTAATATGATTTTCTTTAATACATCCAATAATTCATTAGCATGTAGAAGTTGAGTATTTAGATATTGTATAACATGGTATTGGGGCAGAGGTTGGATATGTGCCCCATTTAGTTGCACTTCAAACTGTTGATTATTATTTCTGAAGTCTAGAAGAAGAAAATTTCCGTAATACATTTATATCACAATCAATACTTCATTGCTCTTCGTAAAGAATAAACCTTGTTCGTCCAAAAGAGTTATCAGATGACGATTCAGAAGCAACAATCGTACAATTGCAATCACATCAGCAATATTGCTACCCTTGGTAAAAGTAGTCTGTGAACTATCTGGATCATTCACTTTAGGGGTTAGTCTATTCACTAAAACTTTAGAGATAATGCCCATTTCAGTCATAGCAATCAATACGTGGTTGTAAAGTCCAATGAACTTCCAATACACCAGTAATAGAAATTGAAGCACCAAATGTTGTTTATGGTTTAACATAGAGAAATTATTAGTATGCACATAAATTCATATATAAAAAATATCAAACAAATTTGCAGTAAGAAAATGAGCAGCATTATCAGATAGTAGTCAACACTATATCATTGAAAATGTCAATAAACTCGAAGCCTGTAAGTATAATCTTATTAATTTCCAAGCATGCGTAGGACTGAAACTAATTGGTATTTCCTTATGTTATGCACATGTAACCATGCCAGCAGTTCTGGATTCCCATACCTGAACCTTTGCCACTGGATGAATACTTGAATAGAATACGCCAAAATACATAGTGTTACTGTTATGAGTTTAAATCACATTTACTTAACAAGCACAAGGCTAAAGTGAAAATTAATTTTAGCCAATTAATTTGGTCATATGTGTTGATTAGTCAAAATACAAGGCTAACAGTGCTCCAGTCTCAAGGTACTCGATCATATTCCCTGATTATCTGTCTTGATAATGGTGAAATCTATATATTCGAGTTCAATATATAACGATCCTATGAAAAGACAGGTTAACGATATTCTTCCTGTTACCATTGAAGTCATGAATTTCAAAATTATCAGAAATAGGCTACATTTTAATCCTCATGCAGCTAAATCTAGGAGTTTGGAATGCATTAGGTAATAGATACCAGTAGAAAATTGAGGAATTCGGAAAAGAATATATACGGATAGTGACAATAACATTGAAACATTTTACTGAGTTTATTACCTTCTATTTCATGTTAATTGTCTTATCCTTGTTAAACCTTTAAGCAAATTTATTTCTCTTAACATTTCTATGTCAATAACATAAACATCAATAGCCCTGATATAGCAAACCATAAAGATCTCTTAACAACAGTTGCCCATTCAAAAATTTCTCTATCCCCCCGCTGTAGAAAAGAGTTTTCAGAAACCCATCTAAAACATGGTTTAGACAGAGTTAACTGTAGTGTAGAACGGTTCCACAACCACAGCAAGACAGCTTCAATGTAGAACTTGCTCACAAGTTTACTTTCCAATCCACATTTCATTTCAAATCAGAGTATCGCAGAAGTGAAAACGCAATTGAAAACAAACAAGTTACCAACACAATCAAAATTCAAAAGTCAAAGTGATAATACACCATGGTGAAATGGGAGATCTGGAACGGGAGATCGAATAAAATCGAGGTTTACCTTCAGAGGAAAAGGAAAGCGACGACTGCTGGAACGGGAGATCTGAGAAAATCGCAGGAATAAGCGTTACGGAAAAGAAAAGCAAGCGGCCTAACCTTTTTTGCTTTTTGGAATCACGGGCCGAGAAGGGAACGATAACTGGGCTTGTGATTTGGAACGGTGGTATCATAGGTAAGTTAGGAAAACCGTTTACTTATTTTAACGCAAATTTATATATTTAAAATTATAAAAAATAGTGGAAACACTTTAGTAGATATAGAAACACTAGATAATTGTTTCAAGCCTAGAAACTAATAAAAAGCGTTTCAAATGAAAAGAAAAGCAAGCAGCCTAACACTTAAGTGTTTGCTAGTGGTTGCTCGTGATGCATATACACACACATTAGGCACTAGATCGGCTCAATCACTCTCATACTGCATATGGATGTGTACGCATTTTTCTTCTTTTAATAGATGGAAATGGATGTATCATCATATGGATTTTTCATATAGACGGATGATTGTGCACACATATAGAACTTACATGTTATAATAGAATTGTTGCATACATGTTGGATTCATGGCACTAACATACATTGCATTAAGGAGGTCGACTGAATCAGCAGATCGCCTGATCGTTGCATTAGAATAAGGACATATACACACCTTTGCATATGTTCATATAAGCATTAGAAATCTTTAAGAATAATGAATGTCTGTAATTGGTGGATGAGTAGATGGGTGATGGATAGTAGGATACACATTCTTCTTAACTTGGAGATTTCGGGGACGAAATCCTTTGAGTAGGGGAGAATGTAACACCCCATATATTTAACAACACTAAAGAGGAAAAATTAAAGAATATTTAATTTAACATTCAAAATTAAGTGAAATGGACTGCTTCATTGCGTTCGTCTCGGAATTCTGGTCAAATTAGACACCTGGTTTGCGTAAAATAGACATCGTATGAAGAAGTTTTTAAGCTTTGAAGTTTATATACGCGCAAAGAGAATATATATATATAAGGTCCAGAAATTCAAAAATTATTTCAAAATCGTTCAAAACGCATAAATTTGGGGAAGCGGGAATTCTCCTACCCAAGGGTGTCGACCCCTCATGTAATGTCCCGTATTTTTAACGGTTGAATAATTAATTTATTTAATTATTAAATATCGATTTGGAGACATCGATAACTTGAATTAAATAATATGGAATATTTAATTAATATAAATAATAGAATAATATAATTATTTCTGAAATAATCGGAAATAACAAAATTCACAATATTGTGTGAATTGGACAATTCAAAATATATAATTCAGTTTAGAATTGAATTAGAATAACGAATATATTATTCGAACGACAGTTGAACGTATAAATTATATTATAAATATAATGTAGTGACCTGAACTTCCCCATCTCCGAAGAGAAGAGAAAGAACGAATTACCGTGAGTACAAGACAAATCAGAACGCAGACAGAAGAACATTTCATTGTTTATTACATCAATTCCATCAGATACAAGAGTATACAGAGCATAAATGAATAAATTACATTCGATAAATATCAAAGATTACAATAAATTACATAGCAGCGGAAAATAATACAAAACACAACTAAAAGTGATACACGGATACAGAGCTTTCCGAGCATCGTTCCAACTGTAAATTAGGATCCTGTGAAAATAAATCTGCAAAACCAAAACTACTAGCTGCCTGTATCGAAAATAAGGGCACCCAGAGTTTATGTTAAAACAATAAACTCTAGGTCAGTCATGGGACTGGTGTGAGAACTAAAACAGTTATTTAAAACTTTATTTTAAAAGAGAGTAATTCAAGGGACCACGCCATATAACACGGAACGGGTTTCCTCCCAAGAACACTAGTGCATATAACAAAACAGCGCAATGCTTTTTCGAAAAATGAAGCTATTATAAGACCCAGGTCCCATCACATAATGCAACGCAAGCCGGAGGATGCGGTTTTCCCTTATAATAGCCAAACATGCTTGGTACGTTTAAAACAAATCATTTGATATTATTATAAGTGTATAGTGTCAAAACAATTTCAATCATAAATATCAGTCATAGGCGGCATGGGTACCATCTATCATGTCGCCATACTAGTTCTACAATTAAAACCGCAATATCACGTATTGGAAATTGGATTTCCGTCATGAGTCAAGGCAAGGGGTAAGCTCCTCTCCGATTCGAGACACTCTAGCAAATGTCTCAGGACCCCACTATGATCCTTGGATCTTCAGGGCCGGTCCTCTCTTACTTTTGACGATTAGTTATTCCTGAACACACGTTTCCCGGTCCTAACAGACCTATATCCGAGGCGCCTCGCATCGAACAACCACACAGGTGAAAAGTATATAAATGTCAGCCAGTTTAAGCACTGACACTACCCATAGCTAGAAAGAAACGTCATGCCCTCCCTGCAGTCACTATCCCGTTTTTGACTCATACCGAGGTGTGAGGCTCGCGAATTCACGTTATACACAAAGCTGCGCCACACAGGCCGTGATTTGATCATCAACCACAAGACTTTGCTTTTCAACAGAAGCCTTGATCAATTGCCACTTACGCGTGCCACACTGGCAATTCACTCCATGCGACTGATGTCCATCGATATACAACCTCTGAGCTCGTACGTCTCAGAGAAGGGCGTTAAGCAAGAGAATAAATTCTCTGCCGCCAAATAGATATATATTTAATAGAGATCAATCAACACAGAATAAAATCCAATGTCAGACACACAGTCCATTTACAAGTTCGTTCTGGGTCTGAACGAAACCGGAGGCACTTTCCTCGCATATCCATCGATCTCCAAGTACGTCTAGACGATCACCAACTGATTCCCTCATCTTGGGTGTACAGCCCAATCAAGATCATCAGTAATCACCCAAACGATGTGAAGACTTCCGGTCTTCAACCACCGTCTTCATCTTCGACTTATCGCCGAATCGGTTATTCGGAATGGGTATAAACCCGGCCTTTCTGAATAACCCACGTATATAATAAACAAATGTTACACAAACACAACAAACGCCTCATTCCAATTCAGAATATTCTTTTCTTCACAAAGTCACATTCTTAGGGATAGGTTCCCATTAATTTTATCCAAGATAAATTCTTCTAAATTTATTCTTTAATCTTCCTTTGGATATCATTTCAAACCATGCTATGGTTATCCAAACTAGTCGGGATTAGCGAACCACACCGAAGTAATTATTTATTTTATTTCTCAATCCCAACCTATATATCCCATGGAGCAAAACTGGTAATACTCCATATCTAACACCACGGTGCTATCGGTAAAATTAATTACCATTTCACGTTCAAATCTAATTAAAGATTTAACTATCACTTTGGAGCAAAATTGGTGATACTCTGTAACAACCCGAAAATCTGGGCCAGTTTAAAATTTTTATTTTGGCAATTTTAGCGAATTTTGATTATTTAAAATGAATTATTTTAAATAATATCGACGAGAAATTTATTTTGAATATAATTCGAACGTATATATTATACGCGTCGTCGTTAGAATATATAATAATTATATATAATTATAAAAGGAATTGAAAATGGCGCGGTAGTTCGATAATTCGATTTCAAACTTCAATTGAATGTACCGGGTGCAAAACAATCCGGATTTTAGTGAAACCAAAAATAATGGAATCTAATAGTGAATATCTTTCCAACGAATCCGAAAAATCAAGATTTCATCTTAGAAATGATAAGATATGTCCAGTTGAAAATTCTGAATAGTCGCTATGGAATTCAGGCCCTTAAAAATGGACATTTTGCATATGGCCTCGGAATTCGACGAAACCACTTTTGTTGGGTCCGAGATGTCAAACTATTGCTAGGTTTCAAATTTCATAATTTTTCGAATCAATATGTGAGCGTGGCAAAGGAAAACGCGTTTGACCAGTTTCTGTTGAATTTAATCGACTGGAAATTGGCCATTTTTCAAACGGTCTCAGAATTCGACGAAACTAGTTTTGTTAGGACCGTATCGTCAATACGAAACTAGAAAATATTTTTCTGGAATTTTTCTAGTTAGTATGTGGCCCCGGTAATTTGAAATGTACGTTTAAAATTCAATATAAGGATTTAAATTGTAAATTCAACGGAAACTGATTGTGACGATCAAACCAGCTTACGATACATATCCCATTGTGTTCGGAATGGGGGTAAAACGCTATGGACGACAGGTGGTGGACCTCGTTTCGAGATCGTATGTAAAAGTCAACCCTTGTGCATAATTTAATAATTAAATAATAAAATAAAAAAAAAACCCTACCATCCCTCCTTTTCTTATCTGTTTGCCCCCCCCCCCCCCCGATCAGTTATTCACAAAAAAAAAAAAAAAAAAGAAAACCTAATCTAAAATCGCGCCGCCGCCCCCGACCTGGAAGCCACCGCCGACACCGCCGACGTACCCTTCGCCGAAGCCTCGCAACCTCCTCCCTCCAGACGACGCTACCCTCGACCCAAATCGGAGCGCCTCATCGCGACATCACCGAGCGCCTCCACCCCACGAGCCACCGCCGACTCCTCCTCCTCCCATTCGAACTCGGTGAGCATTTTATTTTATTTTATTTTGTTCTATTTTGTTTTACAGTGAATTAAAGAAAAAAAAACTGTTTTTTTTATATGATTTAAAAACTGATTTTTGTTTTAAGTTTTTAAAACAGAATTTTTAAAAGAAGTAAGTTATAAAAACTGCATTTTTAAGAAGATTTAAAAACTGTTTTTAAAAGAAATTAAAAACTGTTTTGAAAAGAATAAAACTGTTTTTTTAAAAAGTTTTAAAACTGTTTTTTTTAAGGATGTAAAAACAGAAATTTAAAAAGAGAAACTGATTTTTTAAAAAGAGATTTAAAAACTGTTTTTAAAAGAAATCAAAAACTGATTTGAAATAAAGAAAAACTGCATTTGAAATAAAAGAAAAAAACTGCATTTTTGATAGAAGAAAAAACTGCATTTTTTAAAAGATGAAAAAAACTGCATTTTGAAAAACTGCATTTTTAAAAGAGTTAAAACTGCATTTTGAAAAACTGCATTTTTAAAAGAATAAAAAAGAAAAAACTGCATTTTTAAAAGAATAAAAAAGAAAAACTGCATTTTTATAAAAGAGTTTTAAAAACTGTTTTGAAAAATAATTTAAAAACTGTTTTGAAAAGAAAATAAAAACTGGTTTGAAAAGGAAAAGGAAATGATTTTTATTTTTAACTTTGAAATAAGAAAAAGGTTTGATCTTTTAATAGAAAAATTTTGAACTTGAAAATAAAGATCATATTTTTAAAAACAGAAAAGATTGGAATTTTTGTTAAGTAGAAGTAGTAAGGTATGATTCTTATATTTTTAAAGCAATAAAAATATAATTGTTACATCATAAGAATAATAAAAATATAATCTTTATATTTAATAGCTAAGTCAAAATGCAATCTTTATATATTGAATAACATAGTAAAAATTCGATTTTTACCTATGTAGTGGATACAGTCAACGAAAGCAATAAGAAGGCGAAATAGGCGAAGGTTTCTATTAAGAAAAATCGTGTTATTGGAAAGCTATTGGTGAGGATTTCTCACTCTTCAATTTCTTTTTATAATTTTATATATGTGTTGAAAATGGAAGTGAATTGCTATATATAAATATCTATATATATATATATATATATATATATATATATATATATACGCCCCTCGTCCACAAACCATGGACGATATTTATTGGTTGAAATTGTTGTGAAAATTGATGATAGCGAAGTGAAATAACATATATATGAAAAGTGAAATTTATATATATAGCGAAGTGAAAATATCGAATATATGAAAAGTGAAATTTATATATATAGCGAAGTGAAAATATCGAATATATGAAAAGTGAAATTTATATATATATAGCGAAGTGAAAATATCGAATATATGAAAAGTGAAATTTATATATATATAGCGAAGTGAAAATATCGAATATATGAAAAGTGAAATTTATATATATAGCGAAGTGAAAATATCGAATAAATTGAAAGTGAAAATATCGGATATATTGAAAGTGAAAATATTCGAATTGAAAACAATGTATATGAAATATTCGAATTGAAAACGATATATATATATATATATGAAATGAAAACGATGCATATGAAATATTCGAATTGAATTGAATAGAAAATGAATTCGAATTGAAATGAATAGAAAATGAATTCGAATTGAATTGAAATAGAAAATGAATTCGAATTGAATTGAATAGAAAACGAATTCGAATTGAATTGAATAGAAAACGAATTCGAATTGAATTGAATAGAAAACGAATTCGAATTGAATTGAATAGAAAACGAATTCGAATTGAATTGAATAGAAAACGAATTCGAATTGAATTGAATAGAAAACGAATTCGAATTGAATTAAATAGAAAACGAATTCGAATTGAATTGAATAGAAAACGAATTCGAATTGAATTGAATAGAAAACGAATTCGAATTGAATTGAATAGAAAACGAATTCGAATTGAATTGAATAGAAAACGAATTCGAATTGAATTGAATAGAAAACGAATTCGAATTGAATTGAATAGAAAACGAATTCGAAATGAATTGAATTGAAAACGAATTCAAATTGAATTGAAATTTGAATTGAATAGAAATGAATTTTAAAACGAATCTATAAAGAAGAATTCAATTGTGATTTGAATTGAAAAGGAAGTTGAAAATGTTTTTGAAACGAATTCAAAACTATTTATATAATTCGTTTTAAATAGAAATCGACGAAATATATATTATATATATTATATATATAATAAATGGCCTGAATAGAACGCGCCGCGCTGCGGCAGTTCGCGAATTTCGACCATTGACTTCGAACGGACATTACGGGAGATCCGACCGTTGGATTCTCCTGAAATCAGAACCGTTGGGTTCGTATCGAAAAGAGCTTTCTAAGGAATATTAGAAATTTGAAATCTAACGGTTGGATTTGGAGATACGTCCAAATCAAATTTGAAAAAGGTCGCTGTAAGTGCAGTTCGAGGGCCATTGATGGAAATCGACCGTACAGGCCTTGATAAAATTATTAAAAATAGTAATAATTTGTGTAAAATCATAAGAAATGATTTGGGAAGAATTGGGATGAAAAACTCCATATTTGAAAAGATAAAAATAGATTTTTATCGAAATGAACTAGTTATTAACTAGAAAAATAATCCAATGGTTAAAAATAAATAAATTGGATTAGATTTGAATTGAAATTATCAATGGATATTTTCGATATTGGATTCCGTGATTACAGATATTGTGATGGGAATTTGGAAGATATCGATATCGTTATTCCCGATATGATATCTGTTGGTTTCAGGATTTGATGTTAAATATAAGTCAATACTCTCTCTATTTAAAACCTTATATTTAATGTCAAATTTGATTGATTGATGGTATGGATTGTGCTCGACCAGTTTATGAGCAGAGTATGCTTTTACATTTAGCATTGGGTTGGGTTGAAAATATCTGTGTGCTAACGCCTTGTGAAACACTTCACGATTTGAAGATAAGGTGTTTAGCGATATTGTGTTCATTTCAAATTTAATGAATGATTGTGAAATGATATTTTTCTTAAAGCGAAAAGAAACGTATTTCCGATTTTGGACAGGGAATGTTTTATAAAAATGTTTTATAAAACAGAAAGGATTTCGAGGCCCAAAACCCGATGATTTCTAAAGTGATTTAGAAAATGTATTATATGTTACATTGTGGTTCATCGCGTATTCGATTAGTTGCTATTGATGATGTATCTGTTTGGTGGCGGAGAATTTATTCTCTTGCTTAACACCCTTCTTTGAGACGTACGAGCTCAAAGGTTATGTGATTAATAGTGACTGATCATATGCGTGAATTACTGATGTGAAGTACTATATTTTGAAAGTACTTGTGATTATTACGTTGTGAAATGATTTTCCCTACTTCGGGATATGAAATGATTTAGTATGTGGCTAAAGATTCGGGTAACCCTGAGACTAAAAGTATGGGTGAGAGGGCGGTGTATGCTCTCCATGAGTGGGAGGTGCATCGTCGGTGTAGCCTACTCCTGCGTGGGGTAGGTGCACATATATATATCGAGTTGCGAGGTGCGTACCCTTTGCCTTGTCGATGGGGAGCACGATATTTGGTTGCATACTTGTTTGTATGCATTGTTATGTTTTGGAATTCATATTTCCAAATGATTTGATTTGAGATCCCGAAGTGAAATCTACTTTGATATAGAAAGTTAGATATGTATTTCAAATGATTTGAAATAAGAAATCGGGAATAAAATCCAAAGGAATAATTTCTGTAAATTGAATTGGATTTGGAAAATCTAAGTGTGGTGATTAATCTAAATGGGTAGATTGGGATATTGCATGTTGATTGATGCATAGTAGATCCATATATCTATATTGATTGTTGTTTATACACTGGCTTTCTTGGGGGTAAACCCGTTCCGCGAAAGTGGCGTGGTCCCGTGATTTGCCTTATTTTTGAACAAAGTTAACAACTGTTTTTGAGTTCTCACACCAGTCCCATGACTGACCTGTAGTTTGCTTTTCCCTTGCGAACTCGGGTGCCCCTATTTTCCACACGGGCAGTCGAGTAGTTTTATTTTGCAGATGTATTGAGCAGGATTCTGGATTGAAGCTTTAAGTTGTGTCCAGGCATTTACAGTCTTCCGCTGTGTAGTTTATATTTCCGCTGTGCATTGTATTACATTTATGTAAATTTATCTTCCGCTGTGTATTATTTTCGATATACTCTGATATTCTGTACTCTGATGTAACATTATTATGATGTTTATTGAAGTCTTCTGTTATTTGTTCTGATGTGTTGTATACCCAAAGTTAGCGTATGCGGGATTCGAACGGTCTTGGTCGGTTTAGCGATCGATTAGGTCCGGGCGAAATCCGTGTCGTTACAACGTGGTATCAGAGCTTTGGTTAAACTCAAATCTTTGGGGTACAACTCGTTAGAACTGAACAAAAGACTCATCAGAGGTAGGATTAGTAATGTCCTATAAAAGAATCCTCATTAGAGATAGAATCAGTAGCATTCTAGAATGAGTGACTCGTTAGAGATGGGGTTAGAAATGCCCCAGAATGAGTCGACAGTTATTTGTTTATAAATAACGTATCTGTGATTATATATATAATCTGATTTTAGAAAATATGATTTTAAATATATAAAATTATATATTTGAAAATATAATCAATTAATTGATTGATGTTTGTGTTGTTGGTTTATTTGTTTGATAATTTTGAACCATTATTCCTAATAGAACCAAATATTGAACGGTATTGAAAATTGGTCGCATTTGCTTGCATATACATATACTTACATTGAACAGGTCATAGCAAGGAGGCTAGAGCAGAGAATAAAATTTGTTTGCCCGACAAATAGGTACATGTTTACTACATAATTTACTGTTTTGTTTGGGTGATGATGATTTTGTGAGCCTATTGGCTAGCCGCTTGGCTTTTTCTTTTTCTTTTTGAGATCTGAAGGACCGGGAACGCTATTTGCGATTTCCCGATGCTCCCGGTGCAGGGGAGGTTATGGCGAAATTTTTCAAAAATTTAGGGTGTTAGCCAAATTTTTGAAATTTTGAAAATTCTCAGAAACTAAAGAGTTGGAGAATGGAAGCCAGATCGAACGTAGAGTTGAATAATCAAACCACTTTCGACTTTGTTTCTTTTCGGGGACGAAAAGTTTTAAGTGGGGGAGATTGTAACAACCCGAAAATCTGGGCCAGTTTAAAATTTTTATTTTGGCAATTTTAGCGAATTTTGATTATTTAAAATGAATTATTTTAAATAATATCGACGAGAAATTTATTTTGAATATAATTCGAACGTATATATTATACGCGTCGTCGTTAGAATATATAATAATTATATATAATTATAAAAGGAATTGAAAATGGCGCGGTAGTTCGATAATTCGATTTCAAACTTCAATTGAATGTACCGGGTGCAAAACAATCCGGATTTTAGTGAAACCAAAAATAATGGAATCTAGTAGTGAATATCTTTCCAACGAATCCGAAAAATCAAGATTTCATCTTAGAAATGATAAGATATGTCCAGTTGAAAATTCTGAATAGTCGCTATGGAATTCAGGCCCTTAAAAATGGACATTTTGCATATGGCCTCGGAATTCGACGAAACCACTTTTGTTGGGTCCGGGATGTCAAACTATTGCTAGGTTTCAAATTTCATAATTTTTCGAATCAATATGTGAGCGTGGCAAAGGAAAACGCGTTTGACCAGTTTCTGTTGAATTTAATCGACTGGAAATTGGCCATTTTTCAAACGGTCTCAGAATTCGACGAAACTAGTTTTGTTAGGACCGTATCGTCAATACGAAACTAGAAAATATTTTTCTGGAATTTTTCTAGTTAGTATGTGGCCCCGGTAATTTGAAATGTACGTTTAAAATTCAATATAAGGATTTAAATTGTAAATTCAACGGAAACTGATTGTGACGATCAAACCAGCTTACGATACATATCCCATTGTGTTCGGAATGGGGGTAAAACGCTATGGACGACAGGCGGTGGACCTCGTTTCGAGATCGTATGTAAAAGTCAACCCTTGTGCATAATTTAATAATTAAATAATAAAATAAAAAAAAAACCTACCATCCCTCCTTTTCTTATCTGTTTGCCCCCCCCCCCCCCCCGATCAGTTATTCACAAAACAAAAAAAAGAAAGAGAAAACCTAATCTAAAATCGCGCCGCCGCCCCCGACCTGGAAGCCACCGCCGACACCGCCGACGTACCCTTCGCCGAAGCCTCGCAACCTCCTCCCTCCAGACGACGCTACCCTCGACCCAAATCGGAGCGCCTCATCGCGACATCACCGAGCGCCTCCACCCCACGAGCCACCGCCGACTCCTCCTCCTCCCATTCGAACTCGGTGAGCATTTTATTTTATTTTATTTTGTTTTGTTCTATTTTGTTTTACAGTGAATTAAAGAAAAAAAAACTGTTTTTTTTTATATGATTTAAAAACTGATTTTTGTTTTAAGTTTTTAAAACAGAATTTTTAAAAGAAGTAAGTTATAAAAACTGCATTTTTAAGAAGATTTAAAAACTGTTTTTAAAAGAAATTAAAAACTGTTTTGAAAAGAATAAAACTGTTTTTTTAAAAAGTTTTAAAACTGTTTTTTTTAAGGATGTAAAAACAGAAATTTAAAAAGAGAAACTGATTTTTTAAAAAGAGATTTAAAAACTGTTTTTAAAAGAAATCAAAAACTGATTTGAAATAAAGAAAAACTGCATTTGAAATAAAAGAAAAAAACTGCATTTTTGATAGAAGAAAAAACTGCATTTTTTAAAAGATGAAAAAAACTGCATTTTGAAAAACTGCATTTTTAAAAGAGTTAAAACTGCATTTTGAAAAACTGCATTTTTAAAAGAATAAAAAAGAAAAAACTGCATTTTTAAAAGAATAAAAAAGAAAAAACTGCATTTTTATAAAAGAGTTTTAAAAACTGTTTTGAAAAATAATTTAAAAACTGTTTTGAAAAGAAAATAAAAACTGGTTTGAAAAGGAAAAGGAAATGATTTTTATTTTTAACTTTGAAATAAGAAAAAGGTTTGATCTTTTAATAGAAAAATTTTGAACTTGAAAATAAAGATCATATTTTTAAAAACAGAAAAGATTGGAATTTTTGTTAAGTAGAAGTAGTAAGGTATGATTCTTATATTTTTAAAGCAATAAAAATATAATTGTTACATCATAAGAATAATAAAAATATAATCTTTATATTTAATAGCGAAGTCAAAATGCAATCTTTATATATTGAATAACATAGTAAAAATTCGATTTTTACCAATGTAGAGGATACAGTCAACGAAAGCAACAAGAAGGCGAAATAGGCGAAGGTTTCTATTAAGAAAAATCGTGTTATTGGAAAGCTATTGGTGAGGATTTCTCACTCTTCAATTTCTTTTTATAATTTTATATATGTGTTGAAAATGGAAGTGAATTGCTATATATAAATATATATATATATATATATATATATATATATATATATATATATATACGCCCCTCGTCCACAAACCATGGACGATATTTATTGGTTGAAATTGTTGTGAAAATTGATGATAGCGAAGTGAAATAACATATATATGAAGAGTGAAATTTATATATATAGCGAAGTGAAAATATCGAATATATGAAAAGTGAAATTTATATATATAACGAAGTGAAAATATCGAATATATGAAAAGTGAAATTTATATATATATAGCGAAGTGAAAATATCGAATATATGAAAAGTGAAATTTATATATATATAGCGAAGTGAAAATATCGAATATATGAAAAGTGAAATTTATATATATAGCGAAGTGAAAATATCGAATAAATTGAAAGTGAAAATATCGGATATATTGAAAGTGAAAATATTCGAATTGAAAACAATGTATATGAAATATTCGAATTGAAAACGATATATATATATATATATGAAATGAAAACGATGCATATGAAATATTCGAATTGAATTGAATAGAAAATGAATTCGAATTGAAATGAATAGAAAATGAATTCGAATTGAATTGAAATAGAAAATGAATTCGAATTGAATTGAATAGAAAACGAATTCGAATTGAATTGAATAGAAAACGAATTCGAATTGAATTGAATAGAAAACGAATTCGAATTGAATTGAATAGAAAACGAATTCGAATTGAATTGAATAGAAAACGAATTCGAATTGAATTGAATAGAAAACGAATTTGAAATGAATTGAATTGAAAACGAATTCGAATTGAATTGAAATTTGAATTGAATAGAAATGAATTTTAAAACGAATCTATAAAGAAGAATTCAATTGTGATTTGAATTGAAAAGGAAGTTGAAAATGTTTTTGAAACGAATTCAAAACTATTTATATAATTCGTTTTAAATAGAAATCGACGAAATATATATTATATATATTATATATATAATAAATGGCCTGAATAGAACGCGCCGCGCTGCGGCAGTTCGCGAATTTCGACCATTGACTTCGAACGGACATTACGGGAGATCCGACCGTTGGATTCTCCTGAAATCAGAACCGTTGGGTTCGTATCGAAAAGAGCTTTCTAAGGAATATTAGAAATTTGAAATCTAACGGTTGGATTTGGAGATACGTCCACATCAAATTTGAAAAAGGTCGCTGTAAGTGCAGTTCGAGGGCCATTGATGGAAATCGACCGTACAGGCCTTGATAAAATTATTAAAAATAGTAATAATTTGTGTAAAATCATAAGAAATGATTTGGGAAGAATTGGGATGAAAAACTCCATATTTGAAAAGATAAAAATAGATTTTTATCGAAATGAACTAGTTATTAACTAGAAAAATAATCCAATGGTTAAAAATAAATAAATTGGATTAGATTTGAATTGAAATTATCAATGGATATTTTCGATATTGGATTCCGTGATTACAGATATTGTGATGGGAATTTGGAAGATATCGATATCGTTATTCCCGATATGATATCTGTTGGTTTCAGGATTTGATGTTAAATATAAGTCAATACTCTCTCTATTTAAAACCTTATATTTAATGTCAAATTTGATTGATTGATGGTATGGATTGTGCTCGACCAGTTTATGAGCAGAGTATGCTTTTACATTTAGCATTGGGTTGGGTTGAAAATATCTGTGTGCTAACGCCTTGTGAAACACTTCACGATTTGAAGATAAGGTGTTTAGCGATATTGTGTTCATTTCAAATTTAATGAATGATTGTGAAATGATATTTTTCTTAAAGCGAAAAGAAACGTATTTCCGATTTTGGACAGGGAATGTTTTATAAAAATGTTTTATAAAACAGAAAGGATTTCGAGGCCCAAAACCCGATGATTTCTAAAGTGATTTAGAAAATGTATTATATGTTACATTGTGGTTCATCGCGTATTCGATTAGTTGCTATTGATGATGTATCTGTTTGGTGGCGGAGAATTTATTCTCTTGCTTAACACCCTTCTTTGAGACGTACGAGCTCAAAGGTTATGTAATTAATAGTGACTGATCATATGCGTGAATTACTGATGTGAAGTACTATATTTTGAAAGTACTTGTGATTATTACGTTGTGAAATGATTTTCCCTACTTCGGGATATGAAATGATTTAGTATGTGGCTAAAGATTCGGGTAACCCTGAGACTAAAAGTATGGGTGAGAGGGCGGTGTATGCTCTCCATGAGTGGGAGGTGCATCGTCGGTGTAGCCTACTCCTGCGTGGGGTAGGTGCACATATATATATCGAGTTGCGAGGTGCGTACCCTTTGCCTTGTCGATGGGGAGCACGATATTTGGTTGCATACTTGTTTGTATGCATTGTTATGTTTTGGAATTCATATTTCCAAATGATTTGATTTGAGATCCCGAAGTGAAATCTACTTTGATATAGAAAGTTAGATATGTATTTCAAATGATTTGAAATAAGAAATCGGGAATAAAATCCAAAGGAATAATTTCTGTAAATTGAATTGGATTTGGAAAATCTAAGTGTGGTGATTAATCTAAATGGGTAGATTGGGATATTGCATGTTGATTGATGCATAGTAGATCCATATATCTATATTGATTGTTGTTTATACACTGGCTTTCATGGGGGAAACCCGTTCCGCGAAAGTGGCGTGGTCCCGTGATTTGCCTTATTTTTGAACAAAGTTAACAACTGTTTTTGAGTTCTCACACCAGTCCCATGACTGACCTGTAGTTTGCTTTTCCCTTGCGAACTCGGGTGCCCCTATTTTCCACACGGGCAGTCGAGTAGTTTTATTTTGCAGATGTATTGAGCAGGATTCTGGATTGAAGCTTTAAGCTGTGTCCAGGCATTTACAGTCTTCCGCTGTGTAGTTTATATTTCCGCTGTGCATTGTATTACATTTATGTAAATTTATCTTCCGCTGTGTATTATTTTCGATATACTCTGATATTTTGTACTCTGATGTAACATTATTATGATGTTTATTGAAGTCTTCTGTTATTTGTTCTGATGTGTTGTATACCCAAAGTTAGCGTATGCGGGATTCGAACGGTCTTGGTCGGTTTAGCGATCGATTAGGTCCGGGCGAAATCCGTGTCGTTACATACTCCATTCTCGATCACTTTTCAGATTTGATAATTTAAATTATCAATTCACATTTCAATCGAATTAAAGATTCATTAAAACTCCACTTAGTTTTAATCTTCCCAAAAATCAATATCCTGGTATTTAACTGGGTTAAAGAACCAATGTCATCTAAAACACGGTTCACGATAAACCAAAAATCACATTCAAATTCAATTCCAATTAAACATTATTTAATTGGTACACACCATTAAATCTAAATAGAAAGATTTAATCTTTATCTCAACTGGGCTTAAGAATCAGTGTTAATGAAGACTCCATTCACGACAAACCCAAATCACGTTTGATATTAAATACAAGGCTCTGAATAGAAAATATACTAGCTTATATTCAATATCAAATTCTGAAACCAACAAATATCGTATTGGGAATAACGATATGAACATATCTTTCAAATTTCCACAACCATATCTGTATAATCACAAAATCCAACATCGAAATATTCCGAAGACAATTTTGATTCAAATCCATTTCAATTCACGTATTGGAAATACCTGGTTATTTTTAAAACCACTTTCAAATTCAATTTATTTATTTTAAAAAATAAATTGATTTTAACTCTAGTTCAAAACTAGTTCATTTTGATAAAAATCTATTTTTATCTTTTCAAATATGGAAATTTTCATCCCAATTCTTCACAAATCATTTCTTATGATTTTACACAAATTATTGATATTTTTAATAATTTCATCAAAGCTCGTACAGTCGATTTCCATCAACGGCCATCGAACTGCACTTACAGCGACCTTTTCCAAATTTGATTTTGACATAATTCCAAATCCAACCGTTAGATTTCAATTTTCTAATATTTATTGGAAAGCTATTTTCGATACGAACCCAACGGTTCCGGTTTCAGGAGAATCCGACGGTCGGATCCCGTAACGTCAATTCGAAGTCAATGGTCGAAATTCACGAACTGCCGCAGCGCAGCGCGTTCTATTCAGGCCATTATATATATAATATATATATTATATATATTTCGTCGATTTCCCTTTAAAACGTATTTTATAAATCATTTTAAATTCGTTTTCGAAACGATTTCAACTTCATATTCAATTTTGAATCAAAATTGAATATTCCATATCATCGATATACAAATGATAATATTTTCAAAACGTTATAATTTGAAATCACTTCCTTTTCTATATTCATTATAAAAACGAATATAATCGATATAAATATCGCTCACGTCAAAATGGCGCATCTCTAATCAACACGGCTTTATATATTTCAATAAATTCGTGATTCTATTCAACAAATGAATATTCATTCTATTCAACACATGAATATATATTTCTTTCAACACATGAATATTCTCAACACATGAGCACTGTCAACACATGACTATTTTTGTTATTTAATATATTTTATAAAATTAAGGTATCTATCGTTTGATTTTTAAATCAGACTCCAACTGTAAAGTAGTAAGAGAATGATTCCCTAGGTATTAACGCCGAAGGACGGAACCAATATCAGATCAATACCCTGGAAACCACTCATCTTATCTATTTTCCAGTTAGTTTCTAACTTTAAATATGATAAAGATGTAAATTTTATTGTTAAAATATTTCTTTCAACACATGATAATTTTCAACACATGATTATTTATTCTATTCAACACATGAATATATACTTCATTCTATTCTTTATTTTCCCAATTGGAATAAGACCCAATCAATTACCATATAATGTTAATTATATGGATTCCATACAACACACGTATATAATCACAACAATAAATAATCAATCATCATCCAAAGTGCACCACACTGTATAAGCATCAAATATAGATATCTAACGCTTATAACAGCCTGTCAATCAATCGATCGACATACAACTAATCAATCGGGATGAGTGGACTTCAAATATCATCCCAACACCCGTATGGGGTTTCAAATCAACAAACACATATTTTTATTCACACACACACGTTAAAAACAATATTTTTAACGATAAAATATTTTTAACTATATAAATATTTTATTTCACGTCACACAATCAATTTTCATCACAACAAACAATCAAACATACAAGCCATCCATGGTCTGTGGATGACGGGTGTCGGGTGCTACTAAGCACCGTCTGCATCCTAGTATATATTTTAACTAGAAAACAAGATTTAAAGTGAGAAGTTCTCATAGAGGGTTCCACTCCGCCATGCTTTGCTTTTGAACTACTGAACCGTCTGGACGGTTTGAAATTCCAATGCAGTTCTTTTCACGCTGTTCAAATAAAAATTATATTTTTATTGCTTCATTTCAATAAATAAAAATTCTATTTCATATATATTTTTCAACGCTTCATTCTATATAAAAATTATATTTTTTATATTTCTACTTCATATACAAAGATCGAATTTTTATCTATAAAAATTTCAACTTATATTTTGAATAAAATCATTTCTTTATATTGTTAATTCGCTATAACACATATAAAGATCGTATTTTTATAATCTCTACTATATAAAGATAATATTTTTATATTCTCCATTATAAAAAATCATATTTTTATTACTTCTACTTTATAAAAATCATATTTTTATATCTCCTACATAATAAAGATCGAATTTTTATTATCTATATTATATAAAAATTATATTTTTATTATCTCTACTACATAAAGATAATATTTTTAGCCTTTCTATAATATAAAAATTATATTTTTAACCTTCCTATAATATAAAGATTATATTTTTAATTCACTATCTAAACAAAAATCATTTTTTTTCTTGTCTTTAAAATTCCATCTTTATAATTACGAAAGAAATCACATTTTTATTCAACTAAAAATTGTATCTTTATACTTCTAAAAACAAAACTTTATATAAATAAACCTCTTAACATTATGTAAGTGAAAAATCAGAAATTTATTTAAACAAAACTGAAATAAAAATAAAACATTATTTAAAAACTCACCAGGTTTTTCAGTTTTTGATTTTCAGAAAAGGGGGGGCTGTAGCTCGCGGATCGGAGGAGGGCCAGGCACAAGCGGAAGTCGGTGGGTGGTGCGCAGTTTCCGACGGTGGCTTTTCAGGTGATGGGCGGCGGTTTTATTGGAGAAGGAAGTGAGGGGGAAGGAGAGAGAGGAAATCGAGGGGGGTGAGGCTCGCAGAGGGGGTGCGCGCGGTGGGCGTGGGCCAGGGCGGCGTTTTTGAGGTGTGACGGGTGGTGCTTTTGGGCTCGCGCGATTTTCAAATCGAGGGGGAAGAAAAGGGGAGGCCGGAAGAGGAGGAGGGAGGAGAAGGTGGTGGCTTCGACTGGGGTGATGGTGCTCCGGCTGCGAGGGTGGCAGAGACGCGGTGGCGCGCCAGATCGGAGGGCGACGGGTGTTTGCTTCTTCGGTTTTTTTTCTTCAGATCTGAAATGAAGAGAGAGAGAGAGTGGAGAGTATATTTATATATATTTATTTTTAATTATTTTAATTCTCCAAAAAGTTAACTTTTTATTCGACCTCTAAATGAGACCCAACGACTGTCGTCCCTAGCGCATTACCCCCATTCCGAACACAATGGGATAGGCCTCGTAAGCCAGTTTGGCCGTTTCGATCAGTTTTCGTCAAAATCAAAATATAACTCTATATATTGAATTTGAACGCACATTTCAATTTACCGGGGCCACACACGAACTCTAAAATTTTCAGAAAAATTATTTCTAGCTTCGCATTGACGATACGGTCCTAACAAAAATAGTTTCATCAAATTCTGAGACCGTTTGAAAAATGGTCATTTTCCAGTCGATCAAAATCAACTGAAACTGGTCAAACGCGTTTTCCTTTACCACGCCCACATATTGAATTCAAAAATTATGAAAATTGGAATCTAGCAATAACTTGACATCAAGGATCCAACAAAAGTGGTTTCATCGAAATCCGAGGTCGTTTGCAAAATGGCTATTTTTAAGGGCTAGAATTCTATAGCGACTATTCAGAATTTTCAACTGGACATATCTTTTGATTCCCGCTTTTTTGGATTCATTGGAAAGATATTCTCTATTAGATTCAAATATTTTTGGTTACACTAAAATCCGGTTTATTTTGCACCCGGTACATTCATTTGAAGTTTGAAATCGAATTATCGAACTACCGCGCCATTTTCAATTCCTTTTATAATTAAAATAAAATATTTATATTCTAACGACGTTTCAAATAAATATATACTTCTATTTCTATTCAAAATAAATTTCTCGTCGATATTATTTAAAATAATCATTTTAAATATTCAAAATTCGTTAAAATTGCCAAAATAAAAATTTTAAACTGGCTCAGATTTTCCGGGTTGTTACATATAATCGAGCTCGAAATAGCGCGGTAGTTCGCTATTTGGCAATTTGAACTTTAAATGAATATACATAATCCGTTTTAAGCCGGATTTCTATGAAACAAGAAACGTTCGGAGCTGGTGAAGTATATTTTTCTAATGGAAGAGAAAATTCGGGATTTCATTGTGTAGATTTTGATTTATGTCCAAATCAAATTTTAGAAAAGTCGTTATGGAATTCCTTTATAATTTAAGCGATTTATTTATATTATAAAAGGATTTTTCAATATAAATTGAATATCGATTCAACCGGGATTTTTAATATCGAGTTATGAATCCCGAAATGGAGATGTATGATTTTCTAGTGTGAATATATATGATAATATTTATTTATATATAATTTAATTATTTTTAAATATATTTATATATTTAAATGGGTTATTTAGAGCTTTAAAAATAACCAGTTTTGCAAATGACCTCCGTTTTCGACTAAACTAATTTTGTTGGTTCCGTAATATTGAATTATTGCTAGATTTCAATTTTCATGATTTTTGGGATCAGTGTGTGGCCGTATGGATTTTTAATGTGAAAAATAGTCAGTATTTTGATGGTTAAAAATATGCCGTGTGAGCAAACGGAGTCGGAATTCGACGAAACCAGTTTCGTTGGGTCCATAGTATCAAACTCTAGTTGTATGTCCATTTTTATGATTTTTGAATATTGTATGTGACCGTGTAAATTTTTAAAAGGCATATACAAACAATGAATTCTTAAAAATAAATATAAAATTGAATATAAAAATAATATAACTACCCTATATAATGTCATCAACTTAAACCTAATTCTTTTATCTCTCGTGGTCCAACATTTACAGCCACCAATAGTTTTCCCCAATTACAAATCAGTGAACTTTTGAAAATCATACAAATTCAAATAAAATTGTAGAAATCGAGATATACATATAATTGAAATACTTATGACTTCCTCTTCGATTCTATATAGGTTATGATGGGTTCGACGTCAGTTTGCTCCTTGGGTTTTTCTACAGCGGTTGTTAGGGTTGGGGAAAACTGTGAATCAGAGGCATTGTTCTCAATTTGGGTACTAGTTTTGTGTTTATGGGATGGAGAGGTTTCGGATGTGAGGAGTTAGTGGAATTCCATTTTAGTTGAGTTCGATGTTTTCTCTGGAGGCTTATGTAAGGGCTAAGGATGGATTGTGTTGGGCGAGTTCGAGTTCTACATGGAAGAGGTGGATTCGAAGAGGACGGGAAGAGGAACGGAGTGACGAAGTTTGTTTCGAGTTTAGCTGGTTAAAGAAAGAGGGAGGAGGAGTAGAATTTGATCGGCTGTGGCCATTGGAAGTCGAAGAGAAGCGTGCAAGCTGTGAGGAAGACATTGAGTTCGAATTGTATGTTTTTGGGATGGATGTGAACAGAAGGGATACGGTGTATTTATTGTTGAAGATTTGTGGAAGAATAAAGGAGGTGGGAGACTTGAATTTCTGAAACGGTGAGAAGCTTGAAACCTCGGTTGTTTCAGGAAGACGTGTTACTGTGTGTTCTGGAAGAAAGGGATCGAAGCTTTTAAACGGATTTGAAGGGAGACGGGCTAAAAAGGGGGTGAGGCCCAAAGCAAACCATTTAAATCAAGTTTTAATTTAAATAAAATAGCGCATTAACATGTAAAATGAATATCATTGTCATACGTTATCAGAAATTGATGAAACAAGATCCGTTGGGATCGTACGGACGAGCGCTTCACAATGGAACTGATTGGGAGTGAATTGGAGCTCGTTTGGATTTATGGTGAAATTAAACACCTGAATCAAATCAATGAACAATTATCGTTATTTAACGATAACCGTCCAATGTGAGTAAATCTCACTAACTCTACTCAATTTATATTTTTATAAAATATTTTTAGAATTTATAAATGATGGTTGTTTGTTGTGTGTTGGCTGTTTGGTTGAACTGCTAGTTAATTGGTTGAAAATATAGATATAAATCATTAATCGAAGATTAATTCTATTTATCAGAATATTTCATATTCGTGTTATTCATGTGATTAACATCTGTGGATGTAGGGAAACAGGTCGGAGGGATATAACTGGATTCCTCAACGTTTATTTTACTGTTTTTCATATATTGTGTTATATGATGTGATATGAAATCTGTTGTTGATTTTATATGTTGGAATGATACCGATCATTGTTATATGGTACGTTAAATACAATGAGGAATATTGGAAAGTTAAAAAGGAAATTTTCAATGTTATATTGAAAAAGAAATATTTATAAAATCAAAAGATTTTATAACAAGAAAATATTTATTTAGAAAATAAATAGATTAAAAAGGAATATTTATTTGTTAAACAAATAGAAAGAATTGAAGGGAAATATTTGTAAAACATTTAAAAATAGAATTGAAGGGAAATATTTGTAAAACATTTACAAATAGAACTGAAAAGGGAAACATTTGTAAAACATTTACAAATAGAATAAAAAAGGAATATTTATTTGTTAAATAAATAGAAAGATAAAAGGTATATTTATTTAGAAAATAAATAAGATATCATAAAAGGAAATACTTGAAAAGTGAATAGAATAGTATAAAAGAGAATTTTATATTTGAAAGGTTTAAACTCGTGCTTCGCACATGGGTATAACATGATATGGATTTAAAGCAAAGACTTTTAATAGAATCTATTCTAACCAATAGATTGAGAAGATTAATTTGTAAATAATATTTTATAAATTAAATGAAATGTTTATCATTGGATAAATATAATATATAAGTCGGGACTTATATAGAGAAGTAAGAATCGATTTCAACATCGATAATTGAAACTGAATATGGACTTAGAGTTAATCAAATTAGGTTAATTGATTAGAGTAAATCGAATTAGAATTAATCGATTTGAGTTAATCAAGTTAGCGTTAATTGATAGGGGTTAATCGATTAGAGTTAATCGAATTAGAATTAATCGATTTGAGTTTATCAAGTTAGAGTTAATTGATAGGAGTTAATCGATTAGAGTTAATCGAATTAGAATTAATCGATTTGAGTTAATCAAGTTAGAGTTAATTGATAGGAGTTAATCGAGTGGAGTTAATCGTATTAGAGTTAATCGATTAGAGTTAATCGAATTAGAGTAACTGAATTAGAGTTAATCGTAATAGAGTTAATCGAATTATAGTTAATCGAATATTAGTTATTCGAGTAGAGTTAATTGAAAGGAATTATCGAATATAGTTTATTCGAAGAAAAGAGTTAACAATTATAGTATTCAAAATTTGAATATTAGTTATTCGAAAGGAGTTATCGAATATTAGTTATTCGAAGTGAGTTATCGAATATTAGTTATTCGAAAGGAGTAATCAAATATAGTTTATTCGAAAGAGAGATAATCGAATATAGTTTATTCGAAAGAGAGATTATCGAATATTAGTTATTCGAAGAGAGTTAATCGAATATAGTTTATTCGAAAGGAGTTATCGAATAGAGATTATTCGAAAGAGAATTATACGTTGAATTCGATTATATCGAATTGGGAAAGTACTATTCACTTTCCGTTTTAATCAAGATTTATTTATTTATTAATAAATTTGTTATTTGTTTATTTATCCAAATTAATAAATAAAAGTTATATTTGAAGTTAGGTATCTCAGAAGAAGGGATTATAACGTTATCGTTATAACCAATGTTTTTCATAAAAGAATTTGATTCGTAAACTGAATCCGAGAGTTACGTAAGGAAGTTTGTTAAAGATTTAGAAGGTGAACCTTGTCTATTTCGAAGTTAGAAATGTTGTTCAGTTAAGGTCTGAGAGGTAGTTATACCCCAACTTGATTGACTTCGTTTTTAACTAAGGAATGGTTAAGGTTCGATAGTAAAGGTTGGTTAAGTGAATTCAGTTGATAAAGGTAATGGGTTGAGTTGGTATAGGGATGTTTTATTTAAACATCTGTTTAAATCAAATGAATAATTTTTGGAAACATTTTCCAAATATAATCAGAGATATTTTCTAATCGTAGAAAATGAAATGTTGATGAGTAAGAATACTGGAACGATAGTGATACGTGAATCAGAGATGGAAATGTTTTCCAATGATTAATAACATATATTTCCTAAATTTAGAAAATAAGAAATGTTGAATATATGGAAATAGGAAATAAATAAACTGATGAACTAAAGAGATAAACGTTAAATGATGATTGATCGATAAATTTCCATCTGGAAATAATACCGTTGTTTGCACACGTGTTTTTCTTTGATAGTTAACTCACCGACTATCGAAGTTTTTGACCATTTTTCTATCGTCAATACGGAGAGACCGGGATCAGATTCATTATCTGAAACCACTCTGTATGGACATTAGCATTGCGATCAAATATGATGGAAATAATTGAAGACGGAGTTATGCAAGGGCTATCCTGTTTACAGAATAGTGCCTTCGGTTTGTCCAGTCCCAGGACAACGTGAATGGATGAATGTCTGACAAAGTATATCTAACGGATCGCGTAAGTTGATCTCTACAAATGTACTTACGTTTGGTGGCGGAGGAATTCGTTTCTCCTAGCTTTATACCCGTGGTATTTTTGCGGAAATCAAATCTGTGATTTGGCGGGTATGACGATGTGGCATTCAAAATGAAGGGTGGTCAGGTGTTCCAAAAGAGACGTTATGAACTCAAGCCTCATCAACCAGGAAATGACAGAAATCGGGAATGCAACATGGCTAGGTGGGTCGCTCCCATTAGGGTGTATATCACCTATCTAGAGAAAATTCATTTCGTTCTTTTATCTATTTCGATGTTGTCCCTTTTCGGGAAACGGTGGGTAGCTCCCAACCGTTGGTGATATACATTCGATACACTCAAGCGAAATGACTGGCCGGTCATTTGTGGGTCGGGTTGCAAGACGTTCTTGTTGAACCGAGTGTATTCGCCTCTAGAGATACACTATCGGTAGGTGGTCCCATACCTTGTCATAGTCGGAATCCAATCTCCAATAAGCGCCCGCGGTTTTGTTTGTATACTATGTATGTGGAACGTGAGATGCAAGCGTTCTGCTAGATTGTTAATTATTTGTGATTAGACACTATCATAATATCATAAAAGTATTGATTTTGAAAGTGTTTTGGGTTATCATAAGGTAAAAACCGTCCGTATTTATGTGTGGATCGGTCTTGTGATTACCTTTTCTTTTGAAAAGGATTTTGAAAAATTAAACCAAATGATTTGAGTTTACTCACACCAGTCCCATGACTGACCCAGAGTTATTTTTTTTGTTTTCTCTAAACTCTTGGGTGCCCAAATTTGTACGGGCAGTCAAGTAGTTCAGGTCTTTACAGATATACTTGGAGGAGCTTGAAGCAGGAGCCTTCAGGATTATATAGCTATTGTTATTTCCGCTGTGTGTAAGTGTTGTACTCTGATAATGTTATTGTGTATATATACTGTTTTATTACCAAGTTATGTTATATATTATATTTTATTCGTTCCGCTATGAGATTCGTATTACTCTGATTATGTTCTATGGTAAACTTTTTCTTCTATTCTAATTTTTTGTCTTATCTATTCTCACCCTCTAACTTCTTTCTATTAATGATCAGGTATTTCCGATGTATGAACAGTCAACATGGTAGTTTTGTGTTGATTTTCGGAATCGAAAATCCCAGTTCGTTTAAGTGGTATCAGAGCTGAAGGTTAAGTGATTACCTTGGCTCTGTGGCGTGACTCAGTAGAGATGGAGTTAGTAATAACCTAGATTGAGTTGAGAGTACATATACGAGTGAACATATTTGTAGATTTTATAAAAAAATGTTTTATATTGTGGAGATTTATTAATTGGGTAGTTTGTGAGTGCTGGTCGATTAGTTTGATCCACTATATCGGTAGGAGTTTATAAACGCTCGAATACGATGGGTCGACACAGTATGTTTTGAAAAGAGGGTAAATGAAATAATTTTACCCAAATTATATTTTGATATAAACAAAATATTAATATTTGAAGTATTATAGTATATTGGATGTGTTGGTTGTTATATAAATCGAATAAAGCTTAAAGTTGAGTTGGTTATGTATATGTAACCAAATAAAATTCATATAAGTGTTATGAAATGAATTAAATCAGAATTGAAATTAAAACTCCTAAAAATTTGAAAAGTATTTATAAATGGGTTTGGATTAAATATATGAGAATTTTAAGATCCTGGGAGATTTTAAAATTGTTTTACAAGCATCGTGAATGATATTTTGAAAAGGATTCCAAAATGGAAATGTTTAAATATGTGTTTTGAAAAGTGATATAGTATTGAACTCACTTCGATCGTTGGGAAATAACTCTGATGATGTTAGCCACATCATCAGTGTTCATTTTCGAGGTGTAAGTGACGGATTAGTACCAAATTTTTTGTGTTGAATTGTTTTGAGAAAACAAGTTATTTTGAATCCTAAAAAGGAATATTTGATTTTTGAAAGAGCTAAACTGTTTAAAAAATCCCAGGAGAAATTGTTTGAAAAAAAATTAAACAGAAATTTGTGAAAACAAGCTGGAATTGAATTGAAACCAATTAACTGGAAATTGAATTGGAATATAACATATCAAGTAGAACCAGATTTTGAATTATGAGATAAGAATCTGAAATGATATTGGATTGGTGAGTTAGGAGTTTGGAATCGAGAATGGAACTCGAGTTTGAAATGGAATTTGGCTTTGGATAAGCGAATAATTGTATTGAGATTTGACTGATTGAAATTGATTGGAAATCGATTAGCATAGATGGATATATGATCAGCAGGTATTGAGTAGAAGTAAGTGCAAGGATATAATGATATGCCCGACAATAAGGTACATGTTAAATTTCCATATGAGGTTTTATGCGCCGAATCAGCAAGCCGCTTGGCTTTTTGATTTTCTTTTTGAAAGGAAAGGGCCTAGAGAGGCGAGTTGGGGTTTGAACTATTGACCCGTACAATGGAGGTGCTGGCAAAAAAATTCAAAAATTTTGGGTGTTAGAAAATTTTCAGAATTTTTGAAAATTTTCGTTAATAGAAATGAATTAATATTTTAATTGGAATAAATTGGTTCAGTTGAAATTAAAATTAAAAGTAAACAAATGAATAAATTTTTTTAACCTAGTTAATAGGGCTTGTTTCTTATCTTAGCAATTTCGAGGACGAAATTATTTTAAGGGGGGGGGGGAGAATGTAATGTCCCGTATTTTTAACGATTGAATAATTAATTTATTTAATTAATAAATATCGATTTGGCGACATCTATAACTTGAATTAAATAATATGGAATATTTAATTAATATAAATAATAGAATAATATAGTTATTTCTAAAATAATCGGAAATAACAGAATTCACAATATTGTGTGAATTGGACAATTCAAAATATATAATTCAGTTTAGAATCGAATTAGAATAACGAATATATTATTCGAACGATAATTGAACGTATAAATTATATTATAAATATAATCGAGCTCGAAATGGCGCGACAGTTCGCTGTTTGGCGATTTGAACTTTAAATGAATATACAGAATCCGTTTTAAGCCGGATTTCTGCGAAATAAGAAACGTTCGGAGCTGGTGAAGTATATTTTTCTTATGAAAGAGAAAAATCAGGATTTCATTGTGTAGATTTTGATTTATGTCCAAATCAAATTTTAGAAAAGTCGCTATGGAATTCCTTTATAATTTATAGCGATTTATTTATATTATAAAAGGATTTTTAATATATAAATTGAATATCGATTCAACCGGGATTTTTAATATCGAGTTATGGATCCCGATATGGAGTTGTATGATTTTCTAGTGTGAATATATATGATAATATTTATTTATTTATATTTAATTTAATTATTTTTAAATATATTTATATATTTAAATGGGTTATTTAGAGCTTTAAAAATAGCCAGTTTTGCAAACGACCTCTGTTTTCGATGAAACTAATTTTGTTGGATCTGTAATATTGAATTATTGCTAGATTTCAATTTCCGTGATTTATGGGGTCAGTGTGTGGTCGTATGGATTTTTAATGTGAAAACCAGTCAGTATTTTGTCAGTTACAAATACGCTGTGTGAGCAAATGGAGTCGGAATTCGACAAAACCAGTTTCGTTGGGTCCGTAGTATCAAACTCTAGTTGTATGTCCATTTTCATGATTTTTGAATATTGTATGTGACCGTGTGAATTTTTAGAAGACATATACAAATAACAGATTCTTAAAAATAAATATAAAATTGAATATAAAAATAATATAACTACCCTATATAATGTCATCAACTTCATAAACCTAATTCTTTTATCTGCCGTGGTCCAACATTTATAGCCACCAATAGTTTTCCCCAATTATAAATCGGTGAACTTCTGAAAATCATAAAAATTCAAATAAAATTGTAGAAATCGAGATATACATATATTCGAAATACTTATGACTTCCTCTTCGATTCTATATGGGTTATGATGGGTTCGACGCCAGTTTGCTCCTTGGGTTTTTCTACGCTGGTTGTTAGGGTTGGGGAAAACTATGAATCGGAGGCGTTGTTCTCAATTTGGATACTAGTTTTGTGTTTATCGGATGGAGAGGTTTCAGATGTGAGGAGTTGGTGAATTCCGTTTCAGTTGAGTTTGATGTTTTCTCTAGAGGCGTATGTAAGGGCTGAGGACGGATTGTGTTGGGCGAATTCAAGTTCTACATGGAAGGGGTGGATTCTAAGAGGACGGGAAGAGGAACGGAGTGGCGATGTTTGTTTCGAGTTTAGCTGGTTAAAGAAAGAGGGGGGAGGAGCAGAATTTGATCGGCTGTGGCCATTGGAAGTCGAAGAGCAGCGTGCAAGCTGTGAGGAAGGCATTGAGTTCGAATTGTATGTTTGTGGGATGGATGTGAACAGAAGGGATACGGTGTATTTAGTGTTGAAGATTTGTGGAAGAATAAAGGAGGTGAGAGACTTGAATTTTCGAAATGGTGAGAAGCTTGAGGCCTCGGTTGTTTCAGGAAGACGTGTTACTGTGTGTTCTGGAAGAAAGCAATCGAAGCCTTTGAACGGGTTTGAAGGGAGACGGGCTAAAAAGGGGGTGAGGCCCAAAGTAAACCATTAAAATCAAGTTTTAATTTAAAAAAAAATAGCGCATTAACATGTAAAATGAATATCATTGTCATACGTTATCAGAAATTGACGAAACAGGATCCGTTGGGATCGTATGGACGAGCGCTTCAAATGGAACTGACTGGGAGTGAATTGGAGCTCGTTTGGATTTATGGTGAAATTAAACGCCTGAATCAAATCAATGACCAATTATCGTAATTTAACGATAACCGTCCAATGTGAGTAAATCTCACTAACTCTACTCAATTTATATTTTTATAAAATATTTTTAGAATTTATAAATGATGGTTGTTTGCTGTGTGTTGGCAGTTTGGTTGAACTACTAGTTAATTGGTTGAAAATATAGATAACAATATAGATATAAATCGTTAATCGAATATTAATTTTTTTTATCAGAATATTTCATATTCGCGTTATTTATGTGATTAATATCTGTGGATACAGGGAAACAGGTCGGAGGGATCCAACTGGATTCCTCAACATTTATTTTACTGTTTTTTATATATAGTGTTATATGATGTGATATGAAATCTGTTGTTGATTTTATATGTTGGAATGATACCGATCATTGTTATAGGGTACGTTAAATACCATAAGGAATACTGGAATGTTAAAAAGGAAATTTTCAATGTTATATTGAAAAACAAATATTTATAAAATCAAAAGATTTTATAAAGAGAAAATATTTATTTAGAAAATAAATAGATTAAAAAGGAATATTTATTTGTTAAACAAATAGAAAGAATTGATGGGAAATATTTGTAAAACATTCAAAAATAGAATTGAAGGGAAATATTTGTAAAACATTTACAAATAGAATTGAAAAAAGAAATATTTGTAAAACATTTACAAATAGATTAAAAAAGGAATATTTATTTGTTAAATAAATAGAAAGAAAAAGGAATATTTATTTAGAAAATAAATAAGATATCATAAAAGGAAATACTTGAAAAGTGAATAGAATAGTATAAAAGAGAATTTTATATTTGAAAGGTTTAAACCCGTGCTTCGCACGCGAGTATAACATGATATGGATTTAAAGCAAAGATTTTAAATAGAATCTATTCTAACCGATAGATTGAGAAGATAAATTTGTAAATAATATTTTATAAATTAAATGAAATGTTTATCATTGGATAAATATAATATATAAGTCGGGACTTATATAGAGAAGTAAGAATCGATTTCAACATCGATAATTGAAACTGAATATGGACTTAGAGTTAATCAAATTAGGTTAATCGATTAGAATTAATCAAATTAGAAGTAATCGATTTGAGTTAATCAAGTTAGAGTTAATTGATAGGGGTTAATCGATTAGAGTTAATCGAATTAGAATTAATCGATTTGAGTTAATCAAGTTAGAGTTAATTGATAGGAGTTAATCGATTAGAGTTAATCGAATTAGAATTAATCGATTTGAGTTAATCAAGTTAGAGTTAATTGATAGGAGTTAATCGAGTGGAGTTAATCGTATTAGAGTTAATCGATTAGAGTTAATCGAATTAGAGTAATTGAATTAGAGTTAATCGTAATAGAGTTAATCGAATTATAGTTAATCGAATATTAGTTATTCGAGTAGAGTTAATTGAAAGGAATTATCGAATATAGTTTATTCGAAGAAAAGAGTTATCAATTATAGTATTCAAAGAAAGATTTTTGAATATTAGTTATTCGAAAGGAGTTATCGAATATTAGTTATTCGAAGTGAGTTATTGAATATTAGTTATTCGAAAGGAGTAATCAAATATAGTTTATTCGAAAGAGAGTTAGTCGAATATAGTTTATTCGAAAGAGAGATTATCGAATATTAGTTATTCGAAGAGAGTTAATCGAATATAGTTTATTCGAAAGGAGTTATCAAATAGTGATTATTCGAAAGAGAACTATACGTTGAATTCAATTATATCGAATTGGGGAAAGTACTATTCACTTTCCATTTTAATCAAGATTTATTTATTTATTAATAAATTTGTTATTTGTTTATTTATCCAAATTAATAAATAAAAGTTATATTTGAAGTTAGGTATTTCATAAGTAGGGATTATAATGTTATCGTTATAACCAATGTTTTTCATAAAAGAATTTGATTCGTAAACTGAATCCGAGAGTTACGTAAGGAAGTTTGTTAAAGATTTAGAAGGTGAACCTTGTCTATTTCGAAGTTAGAATTGTTGTTCAGTTAAGGTCTGAGAGGTAGTTATACCCAACTTGATTGACTTCGTTTTTAACTAAGGATCGGTTAAGGTTCGATAGTAAAGGTTGGTTAAGTGAATTCAGTTGGTAAAGGTGATGGGTTGAGTTGGTATAGGGATGTTTTATTTAAACATCTGTTTAAATCAAATGAATAAGTTTTGGAAACATTTTCCAAATATAATCAGAGATATTTTCTAATCATAGAAAATGAAATGTTGATGAGAAAGAATACTGGAATGACAGTGATACGTGAATCAGAGATGGAAATGTTTTCCAATGATTAATAACGTATATTTCCTAAATTTAGAAAATAAGAAATGTTGAATATATGGAAATAGGAAATAAATAAACTGATGAACTAAAGAGATAAACGTTAAATGATGATTGATTGATAAATTTCCATCTGGAAATAATATCGTTGTTTGCACATGTGTTTTTCTTTGATAGTTAACTCACCGACTATCGAAGTTTTTGACCGTTTTTCCGTCGTCAATACGGAGAGACTGGGATCGGATTCATTATCTGAAACCACTCTGTATGGGCGTTAGCGTTACGTTCAAATATGATGGAAATAATTGAAGACAGAGTTATGCAAGGGCTATCTTGTTTACAGAATAGTGCCTTCGGTTTGTCCAGTCCCAGGACAACGTGAATGGACGAATGTCTGACAGAGTATATCTAACGGATCACGTAAGTTGATCTCTTCAAACGTACTTACGTTTGGTGGTGGAGGAATTCGTTTCTCTTAGGTTTATACCCGTGGTATTTTTGGGGAAATCAAATATGTGATTTGGTGGGTATGACGATGTGGCATTCAAAGTGAAGTGTGGTCAGGTGTTCCAAAAAAGACGTTATGACCTCAAGCCTCATCAACCGACAAATGCCATAAATCGGGCAGGCAGCACGGCTAAGTGGGTCGCTCCCATTAGGGTGTATATCACCTACCTAGAGAAAATTCATTTCGTTCTTTTATCTATTTCGATGCTGTCCCTTTTTGGGAAACGGTGGGTAGCTCCCAACCGTTGGTGATATACATTCGATACACTCAAGCGAAATGAGTGGTCGGTCATGTGTGGATCGGGTTGCAAGACGTTCTTGTTGAACCCAGTGTATTCGCCTCTAGAGATACACTATCGGTAGGTGGTCCCATACTTTGTCATAGTCGGAATCCAATCTCCATATAAGCGCCTGCGGTTTTGTTTGTATACTATGTATGTGGAATGAGAGATGCAAGCGTTCTGCTAGATTGTTAATTATTTGTGATTAGACACTATCATAATATCAGAAAAGTATTGATTTTGAAAGTGTTTTGGGTTATCGTAAGGTAAAAACCGTCTGTGTTTATGTGTGGATCGGTCTTACGATTACCTTTTCTTTTAAAAAGGATTTTGAAAAGTTAAACCAAATGATTTGAGTTTACTCATACCAGTCCCATGACTGACCCAGAGTTTTTTGTTTTGTTTTCCCTAAACTCTTGGGTGCCCAAATTTGTACGGGCAGTCAAGTAGTTCAGGTCTTTACAGATATACTTGGAGGAGCTTGAAGCAAGAGGCTTCAGGATTATATAGCTATTTTTATTTCTGCTATGTGTAAGTGTTGTACTCTGATAATGTTATTGTATATATATACTGTTTTATTACCAAGTTATGTTATATATTATATTTTATTCGTTCTGCAGTCAGATTCTTATTACTCTGATTCTGGTCTATGGTGATCTTCTTCTTCTTCTATTCTAATTTTCTATCTTATCTATTCTCACCCTCTAACTTATTTCTATTAATGATCAGGTATTTCCGTTGTCTGAACAGTCAACATGGTAGTTTTGTGTTGATTTTCGGAGTCGAAAATCTCAGTTCGTTATACCACAAGGGGGGTGTCGACCCCTTAGGGCAGACGTGGCAGATTAGGGTTTGGGGCTGACAGCTATATGTATGGCCTCATTTCTCATGTTTTGCACACTGAAAATAATGGAGGACTAGATATTGTCGCTACCTGGATTGAATCAAACCTTTTTCTTCTTCTGCAATTGAGTTAATCTAGTTTAGAGTTATTCAAGTGCAGATCTGTGATTTAACATCTGCTATTCTCCTTTTATTTTTCTAGATCCAAGCACTGTGAGTTTAAGTTAACTTTAGATTTAAATAATTAAAATGTAAAACTTGATATGACTATAATTTGGATCTATGCCAGTGACTGCTTGAATCATTTCAGATCTGTTATAACTTGTGTATCTATGATATTCTGACATGACTATGACTTGGATCTTAACCCTTATCATGTTAGATCTACCTTTGATTATGGATCTAATTCACTATTTAGATCACCATATGCCTGCTCTATTATGTTTATGGCCAAATCAGATCTGTTGGTAGTTGGACATCTAAATCATTATTTAGATCACATCATGCCTATCCCTATTATGTTAGAATCAGTTCTACTATCACCTGTTCATCAGATCTGTTCCTATATGTCACTCTTGTCATTATGCCACTATATGTTTTATGCCTATTTCTACCATTAAATGTTCATCATGTTAGTATGATCATCTCTATTCTATTCCCTCTATCTTTTCCCTTTTATTTTTATAGTCAGGCTACCTTCGAGCTTAGACATGCCGTTGAAATGTGTGAATACATTAGATTGGGAACGAGGGGAAAATGTTAATATTGGGCATAACTTGTAATTGGGAATTTGGGCATAACTTGAATAAAGTGTAATAATAAGAATTTTGGGGCATATAGTTTATTATGAACATGACTTGGGAAAAGGGGAATGAAAACCTATAACGACACAATAAATTTGGTTAATAATGAAAATGACTAGGATTACAGTAGTTAGAAACTATAGTCGTGCCTAAACATGAGGTTAGATTACACTTGTGGAGGAAGTCTACCCGGAACTGCCTGGCATAACCAGTAACCACAAGTGGTGAATATAATGTGAGTGGTCTAAGTGCATAAACACGAGACGTGCTATGACACGAGGTTAAACCCAACTTGTGGAAGAAGTCTGCCTGGAGTCACCCGACATAACTAACATCCGCAAGTTGTAGGTTTAATGTGGGAGGTCTAGTACATTGTAACCATAATTGAATATGGTAATGAATTGGAATACTTAACCAAGTTGAATCAATAGGGATTGTATGAACATGAACTTAAATAGGGGTTAAGTAAACTTGTATGAACAGTGGGTGGGTTAAGTAAAGGTGGGGAGGGTGGGTAATATTTATATATATATAAGCCCACAAACTTAACTGGTTGGGGTTATGTAATTAAAGACACCATTAGGAAAGCATAACCTATGGAAATCCTAGTGGGGATGCAAGACAAAGGGGATAGCTTGCATCATCTTGTGTGTGGGACCCGTTTCAGTCAGTAACCCATATATAGGTATCAAACGAGTACTCTGAACTAGGTCGGATTTGGGGCATGCTTACTGGGTTGATTGTAAGAGATCCAAACGTGGAGTACGGTGTGGGAGGTGCAAACCGACTGGGGTCATGTGTGTGCATGGTCCGGGCATAGGGGGGATAAGACGATCGTGACATCAATAGATATGGTTGTACACATCCAGAAATGAAGGGTTGCCACTTTAGGGAGTGATACACCCTACTATGGAGCCGACACAGGGTATCTATGGAGTAGGGAGCCGATCGATTAGGGTAGTAATTAGGGTACACTTAGACTTCGGAAAGTTTAGGAGTCCGCTATTATCCATAGGGGCAACTTCGGAATGTTGGGCTGCCTGTTGATTGTATGGGGTGAAAACCTGTCACTGGAAGTACGCCTAAGTCTACCTTCTTATAGTTGTTGGGATCACCTCACTCTGGTTATACTAGTATCAGTGCAGAGTAATCATTAGAGAAGCGTGTACACTCTATCATGTTTACCTTGTCATACCTGCCTTTTGTGATGTTATCTTTCACATCCACTTTATATGCATGTCTGTCATGAAACTTTTACTTGTTTATTTGCTAAAAGTAACTGAACTCGCCAGATTTTATGTCTGACCCTTTTTGTTTCCTCTTCTTTCTTTCGTTCCCCCCCTAAGGTTTTCAGGGTGGGAATACTCAAGGTTGACCAGGATTCTGCTATCATTTTTCTGGAGCTGCGTAGATGTATTGCTCAAGCTCCTGTCTTTGCTACTATGCCTATGTTTTTATTTGGGGATTATGCTTCTTTTATTTTGTACTCTATTGTTTTAAGTGCGAGACAGAAGTTTTGATGATATACTCGGTTTATGTATTTTCAAACATATGATGTTTTGAACCACGATGCTTAATAAAGTTTCTTTTTATTCCATTGCTATTTTATATCTGTCTTGTAATGTTTCTGTTTCTGTTTACCTATAACGCTTCACAAAACTTAAAGCATTCTATTAATGAGTGACATTAATGGATGTGGGATGTCACAATATAACTATATAAGTATATATAAACTTTAAAACTTATGTTTGAAATTAAAAGTTAGATAGTAAAACTATTTAAAATTAGAATTTGAATTTTTGAAAAACGGAAATTGAAATTTAAAAATCAGAATTTGAAAAAACAGAATTTGAATTTGAACCTGGAGTGCTATTTAGAGTCTTACATAAAAACTAGACTCTATTACTATATTTGTCTTGAACACTTGATAGCTCGTGAGTCTTGAATCTTCTCTAAATTCTGAATCTCCAAAACTGTACAGTCTTCCGTATTTAAGTCCTATATATAAATCCTGCACTATATATTCTAGATAGAGATGTTTGTATATATTTTATAATCAATGATAGTTGAAATAAGATTGTTGTCATCAGAACGCCATTCTCCAACAAATACAATAAACTCCGAGTCAGTTATATGAATGGTGTGAGAAACTTAAATAACTAAAAGTGAGGTAACTCGTAAGACCACACCGTATAAACACGAAATGGGTTTTTCCCTTTATGAATACCAATGCATAAAAATTTACAATGCTTTTTAGATAATGAAGCTACCGTAAGGCGCATCCAATACCACATAATGCAAGCGCACACTTATGGGTGAGTTTTGTTCTTATGATAACCAAAAATGCTTGATACACGAAAACCATTTGATATTAATACTAGTGCATAGTATAGAAAAATCACTTCATAAGTAAACGACCAATCTTAGCCAACATAATACCCCCTCCTATTATGTTGATATTTAGGTATACAACTAAAACTGTATGGGCTGTAGTGGAAAATTGGATGCCAACAATGACCAAGGCGAAGGATCTTCCTTATCGAAGGAAACACCTCTGGAGGGAGGTTCCCAGAGCAAAAAAACCGATGAATCTCCTACTAACATAAGGTCGAAACGTTTCAATATGCTGACTGTGCTAGATGGCACCGAATATGACATTTCCTGGTCATAACCAGCCTTTAACCGAGCGTTCGTTTCCATCACCCACATAAAGTAGATTTCCACATAAGTAAATAGCTGTGCTCCACACCATGGTATAAATTTTATCTAGAAGGGAATGACCCTAATGGGAATGACCCACATAACCTTTCTGCATTCATCCTGTTTTGGGCCACTAACGAAGGCTTAATGAGGTCTCGTTACACAAAGATACACTTTAACTTAAAGCCAAGCTTTGTCATATGCAGCTCAAAAACTTGTCCTTTCATAACATAGAATTGATAATCACCAACCACATCACCTTTGAGCTCGTACGTCTCAAAGAAGAGTGTTAAGCTAAGGGAACACATTCTCTGTCACCAAAAAGAAATATACTTAGTAAAGATCAATCAATATATTACAAAATACAATGTCAGACACACATCCATACAAGTCTGTTATGGGTCTGAACGAAACCGTAGACGCTTTATTCCTCATCCAATAAAGGAGAGAAGCACTTGCAAATCCGAAAATTCTCCAAGTACGTTTAAACCACTGCTATGATATAGATAATAAAACTCAAGATAGAAGCTACCAACTTAAGACCATCAGTTTGCAATCCTCCCAATGTGAAGGTTCCCAGTCTTAAACCATCATCTTCAAATACTCTTATTTTCTCCATTACGTTGTATTATTATTCAGAATGATTTTCAGACATAAGTTCCAATCTCGAACTTTCCGAATAATAAGCATCAGTTTAAAACGATATGGATATATCGAATTCTAGTTAAGTATCAACCCATCTTATCCTTTGAACTTCCATTTATCATTAAAAACACTTCATTATACATTTGAAAATGTTTCACAAGGTTTGGATGAAGACTACTAAGCAAAAACCAATTATTAAGAAAACAGTTTTAAAAGCGTTACTAAAAGCATTACAAATAGGCTATTTGAACTAGTTTGATGAAAATAATTTTAAAACTTTATATTTTCAATCCAAATCAATCTGAATACATTTATTATGATTTATCGAAAAATTTCCATATTTATAATAATTTTTATATAGTTGTTTCGTTTGATTTCTAAATTTTGTCACTAAATTGCACTACTGCGATTTTTTTAAAATTGTCATGGGAATAACTTGGAAATTATACATTGAAATTGAAATTTTCCTTTTCCATTTGAAAACTATTGTTCTAGGAAAGAACACGTTTTTCATTTCAGGGAAATCCAATCTAAAATGAACTTGTTATAGCAGTTTAAAGTCTACGATCGAAATTTGCGAACTACCGCAACGCAACAAGCTCTATTCCAACCGTATTTTATATTTGTATTAAAAATAATCCGATTTACTTCAAAATAGTTTAGAAAACCATTTGAGACATATATAAGACTGCTTCAAAACAATATTTTGTTATTTCAACTTGAAATTCACACTTTCCATAATTCAAATTAAATATTATATAAGCATAAAGGTACAATTGGTTTGAGTTAAAAAAACTTCTGTACAGCCAAACCAAACTTCAATTTCAAAATCAAAATCAATTTAATCATTTCAAACTTGAATACACTGTTTAATATCAAAACCTTATTTAATAAATTTTCAACTTTTACAAAAGTTTTTTGAAATCACTTCAATTTCATTTCTATCAAATTTCGAATATTAAATTCTAACTTTTATTTTTTCGTTGTTTTTAAATGAATAAAATATTCATTTATATTATCCGATAAGGATGAGACTTTAGCCAATACCCAATATCTTTATATTAGTGGGTGTAACATGTGCAGTGTGAACTAGTGTTACCACTGACAACCATTACAACATTCATAACATCCATTTATCCATCACATAGCATATTTGTCGCATTATATATGTATAAGCATTTGGTAATTGACGTTACACTATGTTTATCAGATACTCAACTATCAATCCACATCCATCAACATAACATACATAATAAACAAACATAAGTGTAAAGTTTCTCACCGAGGATTCCACTCCACCAATCTTTACAACAGGTTGCCTAGCTATACCAGACCACTACGAACCGACTTTTTACTTTAACCGACTTCTTTAATATTAATACTATTATTATTAAATATCTTTTATATATGGAGGTGGCCAAACTTGGGGAGGATGAAAGGTGGCGCTGGCCGTTGTATTGATGGCCTAGTAAAGGCGCAAGGAAGTGGATGGTAGAGATGTTTGTGGTGGCGCCTAAGGTGGAGGTGGCGGGGACGAGAAGGGTAGTGTAAGGAGCGAAAATGAGGAGGAGAAGGAGAAGGATTTTGTGCGGTTTAGTGTGGGGGGAAGGGGACGAATGGAGCGGAAAGGGAGGGACAAGGACCAAATCTAAGGAGGAGGGAAAGGAAAAAGAAAAGATGAAGAAGGAGGAAACTAGGCTATGGAAGCCATAGCTACTAAGAAAAGGAAGGAGGAAGGAGAGAAATGAGTGGAATGAATGAAAAATGAAGGGAATGCCCCCTTTTATAGGAAAAGGGGGTTAAGGAGGCTATGACACACAATTGGACACTTGTCCTTACCTAGTTTAAACCACACATACCTTCACAAAAACCATGAGATAAGAGAACATGGTATTCACCTACACTTTTGCCATATTTTTATCACGCTTTGTAAGTGTTTTAAGCTTGCAACGCTTATAAGTGTGGCTATATTTTAATGTGTACTACCGTTTAAAATCAAAAGCTAATATATTTTGTCAAAATACTTTCCAACTATATTTTATAGTTCTAAACAACTTATTTTATAAATTTAAAGTAATTTAAATTCAACTTATTTAATTTATAAATTCAACTTAATTAATTTTTGAACTAGTCGAAAATTCCAGATCGTTACATTCACCCTTTGTTAAAAGAATTTCGTCCTCGAAATTGCATGAGAAGGGAAATAACTGAAAGCAAATAAAGAAATGAGTTTACCGAGGGTTGGGTTAGACTTGGATGTCCACTCGACAGTGGAGGTAGAATTTCCACATAGTCTCTTCCATCTCCCAGGTACAATCCTCTGGATCACTGCTCTACTGCGCTTTAATTAACTTAATAATCTTATTTCTCAGCCTCTTTTCATCACGAGCAATGATCTTGATGGGCTCCTTTCTACTACAAAGTTTGGAGCAATTTCTAAATCCTGTTGAGCAACCTCTTCAGTAATCTTATCAGGATCGTGAACTTACTTCCGCAAAGGGGATACAAGGAAGACATTGCGGATACCAGATAACCATTCAGGTAACTGCACTGCACTCTGTAAGCTAAAAGCCCAACTCTTTCGAGGATAGGGAATGGTCTAATATATCTAGGTACTAGCTTACCAATTTTCCCAAACCTCAAGACTCCTCTCATTGGAGATACCTTCATAAATTCTTCATCTCCAGCCGAAAACCCCAAATCTCTCCCTCAATTATCTACATAACCTTTTTGGCTACTTTGAACTGCTTTTAGCTTCTGTTTAAGAACCTCAACCTTTTTTGTTGCATCACGAATAATGACTGGACCAAGCAATAGTTTATCACTAGATTCAATCCAACAAGTAGGCGATTTGCGTAGACAACCATACAAAGCTTCGAAACACGCCATCTCTATACTTGTTTGATAACTATAATTGCAGAAGAATTCAACCAAATATAAATAGTCTCCTCATGATCCACCAAAATCTAGAATGCAAGCTCGCAACATATCTTCAATAATTCGATTAACTCTTTCAGTTTGCTTGTCCGTCTGAGGATGGTATAGGATGCTAAGATTTAGCTTGGTACCTAAAGCTATCTGGAATGCTTCCCAGAAATAACTAGTGAAGATTGGGTCACAGTCACTTACTATACTATTAAGAATTCCATGCAAATGAGCAATTTCCTTCACATAAATTTCTGCAAGACTTGCTGCCATTCCAGTTGCCCTAACCGAAATAAAATGCGTATTATTGGTTAATTGATCGACTATAACCCAAATACCTTCGTTACCTTTTCTGGTCTGAGGCAAGCCATCGATGAAGTCCATAGATATCTAATACCATTTCCAATTTGGAACTTCCAATGGTTGGAATAATCCTTCTACCTTCTGTTGATCGCTCTTGACATGTTGACATGTTGCACATTTACTGAAGTATTTGGATATATCCTTCTTAATAGACTTCCACCAAAATGTTCGCTTAATAACTTGATACATTTTGTTGACTCCCAGATGAATACTAAGTTTGGATCTATGGCACTCATCCAGAACTTTTTGTTTAAGCTCTTCTATATCCGAAACACAAATTCTTCCGTTTCGCCATACAATTCCTTGATCATCAACTTTAAAACTGCAATCTTCACCTTGTTGAGTTTTTTAAAAGATATCTTGGATAAATTTATCCTCTTTTCGCTTTCTACCGATCTTATCAATAAGAGTAGGAATGATTACTAAGTATGCAATCATAGCATGCTTCTTACCCAATGCATCCGCTACAACATGGGCTTTTCTAAGAGTATGTATAATATCTAGATTGTATGATGCTAGAAATTCTAACCAACGTTGCTGCCTTAAATTCAAATTATTTTGAGTAAGTGGATACTTAAGAGATATATGATCCATATAAAACTCAAATTTCTCACCTAGTAGATATTGTCGCCAGATCTTCAAAGAAAATAATACTTCCAACAGTTCCAAGTCGTAAGTTGTATAATTCTTTTCATGGAGTTTTAACTGTCTACCCACATATGCAATTACCTTCCCTTCTTCCATCAAAATTGCACCAATTCCTTCCTTATAGGCATCAGTATAAACTATTAATCCTTTATTTCCATTTATGATTGTCAAAATTGGAGTAGTAGTTAATCTCTTCTTCAATTCTTCAAAAGCTTCTTCGCACCGAGAAGTCCATACAAACTTGGTATTCTTCGTTAATCTGGTTATAGGACATGCTATCTTAGAGAAATCTTTAACGAACTTCCTATAATAGCCATCCAAACCTAGAGAACTCCGGACTTCCCTAGGGGTTGTAGTTTGTTTCCAATGTTTAATAACTGAAATTTTATTAGGATCCAGTGATATCCCATCCTCTGAGACAACATGGCCAAGAAATTTGACTTCCTTCTTCCAGAAATGGCATTTTGAGAATTTTGCCTTTAACACATTGCTCCTTAATATTTCCTAAACTGTTTTTAAATGCTGAGCATGTTCTTCTTCAGTTTTAGAATATACAAGGGTGCCGTTAATAGAAAACCAATACAAATTTATTCAATACTTCTCTAAATACTCTATTCATCAAATCCACAAAGTAGGCACCAACATTGATTAACCTGAAAGACATAACCAACCATTCATAAAAAGTGTCCGGCCCCTTAAAAGCAGTTAAGCGGATGTAATCTTCAGTAATTCTTATCTAATGGAAACCTGTAGTTAAATCCATTTTATGGAAGACTTTGGCTCCACTAAATTGGTCGAATAAGTCATCACTTCTAGGGAAAGGTACTTATTCTTAATAGTTTGCTTATTCAAATCTCGATAATCCACACACATCCTTGATGCTCCATCCGACTTTGAAACAAATACTACCATGGAACCCAGTTTGAGCGACTTGGTCTAATAAGTCCTTTCTTCAACAATTATTGAGTTTGCTTCCTCTGCTCTTCCTTTTCTTTTGGAGCCATCCTTCTATTTGGGTGAACCATCGGTCTTGTATTTGGAACAAGATCAATTCTAAATTTGATTTCTCTATGCGGAGGAAGGCAATTAACTTCTTCGAATACATGTGGAAAATTCTTAACCACAGAAATAGTTTCAAAATTTAATTTAGAAGAATCTAAGGCATATAGAAAACTATCCCTCCTTTTATTGGGACCATTACAATGTATTTCTATAAAATTTGCTAATTTCGTCTTTATTACTATCGGTTTTTTCTCATAATCCAGAATAGCTTTATACTCCACTAACCAATTCATCCCATGCAAAATATTGAATCCAATAAAATCAAGAACAAAAAGGTCAAAAGGAAATTTATGAAGAGAATAGGAAATTGGGACTTGCTCACAATATAAGCAAAGATTAGTGGAACCTCCTATGGGATTTCTACGCAAAGGGGGTGTTCTTTGAACTTTGTTTCGAGTTTCAACTCTTCTACTAGTTCTCTTGATATAAAGTTGTGCGAATCTCCCGTATCAAACAATATTCTGACTGGATCACTATGAAAATGCTTCCTTCATGTATTCCTCTTCCTTCCTTCAGAGTTTAAGGATCATCTTTGGTTATGCATACTTTTGCCATATCCATATTCCTTTGCTTCTTTAGTTTTTGGCATTCACTCGCACGATGCCCTTTTTCTTGACAATTGAAACAAGTGGATTTCTTTAGAAGTTTTCCTTATATCATTTCCTTTGGCTTCATCTTAAGTTCATTCGCATAGTGACCCTTCTTCTTGTGATTGTAACAAGCAATCTCTGGAGTTTTCTTTTCTTTGCTTTGCAATGGTCCTACTTCTGCCAACTTTCTTTTCTTTCCATTGCTGCTATTCCTTTCATCCGTTTCCTTTGGTGGATTTCGTTCATCCAAATCTGCATAGCGATACCCCTTGTCTACTAACTCTGAAAAATATCCTTTTACATGGACGGTCATCGTTTCTTGATAATTCTCATCCATACCTTCAATGAATCTCTTGTTTTTCCTCAATGGCGAATCAATCAACACTGGCCCAAAACGAGATAATTCATTAAACTTCCTTACATATTCTTTAAAAGGCTTTCCTTCTTGCTTCAAATTCATAAATTTTTGGCATAATCAAGGCATTCCAGCTGAAGGCTAATACTGCTCCTCAAAAGCCTTCTTAAACTGCTCCCACGATATTTTCTCTTCAGGCCTCTTACGATTAATGATTTCCCTCCATATTAAAGCTTCACCTTGAAGTTATCATGATGCCAAAAGTTATTTTTGTTTACTTAGAAATTTATCCCATTAAATATCCTTTCACATGATCGGATCCATGCTTGAGCTTCAATAATAGATTTCGTACCCTTGAGTTGCTTTCCACCTAGTCTGCTGAAGTTCTTGTTCAAGATCACTAAATTAGGTTGAGATTGAATTGGGATAGTTGGCTCTACTGTTGCAGTGGGAATCTGACCATAAGGAGTGGTACTTTCCTGTCTCTTATCTCATTTCCTTCTTTCGCCCATCTTCTACTATCTTATATAGTAAGAAAATGATTTAAGCATTCAGACGAGATTTCTTAGGGATATGCAAATAGTTATATACATATATGGAAAGATTTATTTTAATTTAATTTCTTTGGCTCATTAATGTTTTAATAGGGTATTACTAACCTTAATTCTGTTGAGTTATACCTCATAACTTTGAATAAACCAAAGCTCTAATACCACGTTGTAACGACCTGCCATTTTGATACCTTTAAGTCGGTAATTAAACCAATTGGAAACGTTCCAAAGACAGATTATTAGGGGTAATAACACATCAAAACAAAAACAAAATGATTTTTTTTATTAATTTACAATAATTTACATCATTTTACATTGATTTATCAGAGTACATACCAAAGTACAAAGCAGAATAACTACATTTATAAAAGGTCCAAAATGCTTCAATCTAGCTCCAACTTAAATCCAGGAATGCTCCAAGATATAGCTTCAATCTATAACTTCCTAATTTCTAGGCTGCCCGTGTGGAAAAAAAGGCACCCAGAGTTTAGGGGAAAAAACAATAACTCTGAAACAGTCATGGGACTGGTGTGAGAAACTTAAATAGTTAAAAGTGAGGTAATTCATAATCATACGTCGTATAAACACAAAACAGGTTTTTTCCCTTATGAATACTGGTGCATAAAAATTTGAATGCTTTTTAGAAAATGAAGCTACAATAAGGCATATGCCAGCGCACACCTATGGGTAGGTTTTGCCCTTATAATAACAAAAAATACTTAATACGTGAAAACCATTGATATTATTATTAGTACATAGTGTGAAAAATCACTTCATAAGTAAATGTATTAATCTTAGTCAATATAATACCCCATCCTATTATGTTGACATTTAGGTATACAACTAAAACCGTATGGCCTCATAGTAGAAAATTGGATGCCAACAATGGCCAAGGAGAAGGATCTTCCTTACCGAAGGGAACACCTCTAGAGCAATGTTCCTGGAGAAACAACCGATGAATCTCCTACTAACACAAGGCCGGATAATCTCTATATGTTGATTGTGCTAGATGGCACCAAATGTAACCTTTCCACATGGTAACCAACCTTTAACCGAGTGCTCGTTTCCATCATCCACATAAAATAGATTTCCATATAATAAATACCTCGTTTCCATCATCCACATAAAGTAGATTTCCATATAATAAATATTTCGGTTCCATACTGTAACAACCCGAAAATCTGGGCCAGTTAAAAATTTTATTTTGGCAATTTTAGCGAATTTTGAACATTTAAAATGAATTATTTTAAATAAAAACGACGAGAAATTTATTTTGAATATAATTAGAAGTTATATATTATATACGTCGTCGTTAGAATATAAATAATTATTTATAATTATAAAAGGAATTGAAAATGGCGCGGTAGTTCGATAATTCGATTTCAAACTTCAATTGAATGTACCGGGTGCAAAATAAACCGGATTTTAGTGAAACCAAAAATAATGGAATCTAATTGATAATATCTTTCCAACGAATCCGAAAAATTGAAATTTCATAGCGGGAATCAAAAGATATGTCCAGTTGAAAATTCTGAATAGTCGCTATGGAATTCAGGCCCTTAAAAATAGACATTTTGTAAACGACCTCGAATTTCGACGAAACCACTTTTGTTGGGTCCGTGATGTCAAATTATTGCTAGATTCCAAATTTCATAATTTTTCGAATCAATATGTGAGCGTGGCAAAGGAAAACGCGTTTGACCATTTTCAGTTGATTTTAATCGACTGGAAAATGACCATTTTTCTAACTGTCTCAGAATTCGACGAAACTAGTTTTGTTAGGACCGTATATCAATATGAGTCTAAAAAATATTTTTCTGGGATTTTTAGAGTTAGTGCTGGCCTCGGTAAATTGAAATACGCGTTCAAATTCAATATATAGAGTTATATGTTGATTTTGACGAAAACTGATCGAAACGATCGAATCAGCTTACGATTCATATCCCATTGTGTTCGGAATGGGGGTAATTAGCTAGGGGCGACAGTCGTTGGGTGTGATTTCGTGTTTGGATGAAAGGTCAACAGCTTGGGAAATAAATAATAAAATAATTAATTTAATATATATACTTAACCCTTCTCATTTCCATCGTTCCAACAGAACCCGACCCTCCCCCTTTCCTCAAAATCCGTTCGCACCTCCTAGCCCTAGCCACCATCGCCGTCGCCCCCCCTTCCTCCACCGTCGTCCGGCCAACCTGCGCCTCCCCCTTCCTTTTCCCCTCTCTCTCCTCTCTCCCTTCCTCTAATTAAAAGCCATGCGCCCCAAATCTGTACCCCGTCGCCTCCCTGCGAGCTGCGCCGCCGCTGGAGGCCATCCTCCACCGAGCCTCGCCGTCCAACACCGCCCCTCTCTGATCTTCTTCTCTCCTCCGCCCTCATTTCTCTCCTCCTTCCCACTTCGAAGTTCAAAACCCCAAACCCCGCTGTTCCGACCAATGCGGGTGCCGATGTCGACCACCATCGTCATCACTAGCCTTCTCCCCAACTCTGACCAACACTGTGAGTTTTTGTTTATAATTTTCTTTTCGTTTTCTTTGTTCAGATGATTGTAAGCAAAAGTATAATTTTTATTGTAAACCAAAGCATGATTATTATTGTATGATTTATTTAGAAAGGTTATATTTTTATATAGGAAAAAGGCTTAATTTTTATATAACAAAAAGTTACGATTTTTAGCATTATAAAAATATAATCTTTTACATTGTAGAAGTATAAAAAATATAATTTTTATATAGGTAAGATTGTAAAAATATCACCTTTATATATGTAGTGAAATAAAGGCGAAATCTTTATATTTGAAAAGGCAAAATCTCTATATAGTAGCGGTGTAAAAATAGAATTTTTATCTATATAGTAGCGGTGTAAAAATAGAATTTTTATCTATATAGTAGCGGTGTAAAAATAGAATTTTTATCTATATAGTAGCGGTTTAAAAATAGAATTTTTATCTATATAGTAGCGATGTAAAAATGGAATTTTTATCCATATGGAGTGATAATAAAAATATGATTTTTATATACATATCAACAATATAAAAATGTGATTTTTATATATGTAGTGGCTAGGGCAACGAAAGTGACAAAAAGGGCGAGAACGACGAAGATTTCTACATAGGAAGAGTCGTGGTATTGGGATAGCTATGGTGAGAACTTCTCACTCTAAATTTCGTTTTCTAGTTATATATATATACTAGGATGCAGACGGTGCTTAGCAGCACCCGACACCCGTCGTCCACTGACCATGGACGGCTTGTTTGTTTGATTGATGTGTTGTGAAAATTGATTGTGTTGTGGAATGATTGAATAATAAATATTCTTGTGTTGAAAGGAAATAGAATATTTATATAGTTAAAAATATTTTATCGTTAAAAATATAATTTTTAACATGAATGTGAATGAATATTTATAAACAAATCGGCCGATTTTTTTATATACACTGATTTGACTGATATTGATTGGTTCGATAAATTTTACACATCGCCCAACTACACAAATAAAAATCTGTGTTTATTGATTTGAAACCCCACATGGGTGTTGGGATGATATTTGGGTACACTAATCCCAATTATTTAATTATATGTTGATCGATTAGTCGACAGACTGTGTAAGCGTCGATTAGTTATATTTGATGCTTATGCAGTTGTGTGGTGCACTTTGGATGATGGTTGATCGTTTATCGTTGCTATTATATACGTGTGTTTTATGGAATCCATATAATTAACATTATACGGTGATTGATTGGGCCTCATTCCAATCGGGAAAATAATGAATATTATAAAGAAAATTCATGTGTTGAATATAAAAATAGTCATGTGTTGACGATGTTCATGTGTTGAAAATATTCGTGTGTTGAGTAAAATATTTTAAATAATAAAATTTACATCTTTATCATATTAAAAATTATAGCTACTTCACGGTGGAGTCTAGTTGAAAATCAAACGATAGATACCATATTTTTATAAAATATTTTACATAACAAAAATAGATGTGTTGACAGTACTCATGTGTTGAGATTAGTCGTGTGTTGAAAGAAATATAGATTCATTTGTTGAATAGAATAACGAATTATTGAAATATATATAGCCGTGTTGATTAGAGTTGCGCTATTTTGACGTGAACGATATTTATATCGATTTTATTCGTTTATAATGAATATTGAAAAGTGATTTCAAAATTTAATATTTTGAAATGAAATTCAAATTAAATTAGATTAAAATTCAAATTGAAATTTTATTGAATCAATTTGAAATGAATTCGAATCGAATAGAAAATGAATTCGATTCGAATTGAATAGAAAGTGAATTTGAATTCAAATTAAATAGAAAGTGAATTTGAATTCGAATTGAATAGAAATGAATTCAAATTGAATTAAATTGAAATTGAATTAAAACTAATTGAAATCATTTTGAATGAAATTTAAAACGAACTGAAATTGACTTGAAATCAATTTGAAATGAATTCGAATTGAAGTAAATAGAAGGTAAATTCAAATTGAATTGAAGTGAAATGAATTAGAATTTGAATTGAATTGAAACGAATTTGAATTCGAATTAAATAAAATTGAAATGAATTCGAATCGAATTGAAATCAAATCGATTTGAAATTGAAGATAGAGTTGAAATGGTTTTGAAAACGAATTTAAACCAATTTATAAAATACGTTTTAAAAGGAAATCGACGAAATATATAATATATATATATATATATTATATATATAATGGCCTGAATAGAACACGCCACGCCGCGGCAGTTCGCGAATTTCGACCATTGACTTCGAATTGACGTTGCGGGAGATCCGACCATCGGATTCTCCTAAAACCGGAACCGTTGGGTTCGTATCGAAAAGAGCTTTCCAATGAATATTAGAAATTTGAAATCTAATGGTTGGATTTGGAATTATGTCCAAATCGAATTTGAAAAAGGTCGTTGTAAGTGCAGTTCGATGGCCGTTGTTAGAAATCGACTGTACGGGCCTTGATAAAATTATTAAAAATATTGATAATTTGTGTAAAATCATAATATGTGAATTGGAAAGAACCGGGATGAAGAAAGGATAAAAATAGATTTTTATCGAAATGAACTAGTTTTGAACTAGAATTAAAATCAATTTATTTTATAAATAAATAATTTGAATTTGAATGTGATTTTAAAAATAATCAATATTCCCAATACGTGAATTGGACTGGAGTTGAATCGAAATTATCTTCGGAATATTTTAAAGAGCCTAGTATTTAATATCAAATGTGATTTGGGTTTGTCGTGAATGGTGTCTTCATTAACACTGTTCTTAAGCCCAATTGAGGAAAATATTAAATCCTTCGATTTAGATTTAATGAGGTGTATCAATTAAATAATATTAATTGGAATTGAATTTAAATTGGTTCTTGGGTTTATCGTGAGCGGTGTTTTGAATAACACCTGTTCTTTAATCCGATTAACAATAGAATGTGATTTTTGGTTTATCGTGAATCGTGTTTTAAATGACATTGGTTCTTTAACCCAATTAAAGACAGGATATTGATTTTTGAAAAGATTAAAACTAAGTGGAGTTTTAATGAATCTTTAATTAGATTAAAAGGTGAATTGATAATTTAAATTATCAAATCTGAAAAGTGATCGAGTATGGAGTATCACCAGTTTTGTTCCAAAGCGATAGTTAAATCTTTAATTAGATTTGTACGTGAAATGGTAATTAATTTTACCGATAACACCGTGGTGATAAGAATGGAGTACCAGTTTTGCTCCATGGGATATATAGGTTGGGATTGGGAAATAAAATAAATAATTATTTCGGTGTGGTTCGCTAATCCCGACTAGTTTGAAATGATATCCAAAGGAAGATTAAAGAATAAATTTAGAACAATTTATCTTGGATAAATTAATGGGAACCTTTCCCTAAGAATGTAATTTCATGAATAAAAGGATATTCTGAATTGGAATGAGGCGTTCGTTGAGTTTGTGTAACATTTGTTTATTATATACGTGGGTTATTCAGAAAGGCCGGGTTATACCCATTCTGAATAACCGATTCGACGAGAAGTTGAAGATTAAGACGGTGGTTGAAGACCGGAAGTCTTCACATCATTTGGGTGATTACCGATGATCTCGATTGGGCTATACACCCAAGATGAGGGAAACAGTTGGTGATCGTCCAGACGTACCTGGAGATCGATGGATATGCGAGGAAAGTGCCTCCGGTTTCGTTCAGACCCAGAATGAACTTGTAAATGGATTGTGTGTCTGACATTGGATTTTATTCTGTGTTGATTGATCTCTATTAAATATACATTTGTTTGGCGGCGGAGAATTCATTCTCTTGCTTAACGCCCTTCTCTGAGATGTACGAGCTCAGAGGTTGTATATCGATGGACATCAGTCGCATGGAGTGAATTGCCAGTGTGGAACGCGTAAGTGGCAATTGATCAAGGCTTCTGTTGAAAAGCAAAGTCTTGTGGTTGATGATCAAAGCATGGTCTGTGTGACGTAGCTTTGTGTATAACGTGAATTCGCGAGCCTCACACCTCGGTATGAGTCAAAAACGGGATACGGACCCAAGGAGTGCACGACGTTTCTTTCTAGCTATGGTGGTGTCAGTGACCTACCAGCCCTGACATTTATATACTTTTCACCTGTGTGGTTCTTGGATACGAGGCGCCTCGGATATAGGTCTGTAAGGACCGGGAAACGTGTGTTCAGGAATTGCCAATCCTCAAAAGTAAGAGAGGACCGACCTTGGAGGATCCAGGGATTGCTGTGTGCGGTCCCAAGGCATTTGCTAGAGTGTCTCGAACGGAGAGGAGCTTGCCCCTTGCCTCGACTCATGACGGAAATCCAATTTCCAATACGTGATATTGCGGTTTTAATTGTAGAACTAGTATGGCGACATGATAGATGGTACCCATGCTGCCTATGATTGATATTTATGATTGAAATTGTTTTGACACTATACATTTATAATAGTATCAAATGATCTGTTTTAAACGTACCAAGCATGTTTGGCTATTATAAGGGAAAAACCTATCCTCCGGCTTGCGTTGCATTGTGTGATGGGACCTGGGTCTTATAATAGCTTCATTTTTTCAAAGAGCATTGCGCTGTTTTGATATATGCACTAGTATTCTTGGGAGGAAACCCATTTCGTGTTATACGGCGTGGTACCTTGAATTACTATCTTTTAAAGTAAAGTTTTAAATAACTGTTTTAGTTCTCACACCAGTCCCATGACTGACCTGGAGTTTATTGTTTTAACCTAAATTCTGGGTGCCCCTATTTTCTACACGGGCTGCTAGTAGTTTTGGTTTTGCAGATTTATATTCATAGGATCCTGATTTACAGCTGGAACGATGCTCAGAAAGCTCTGTATCTGTGTATTACTTCTAGTTGTGCTTTTGTATTATTTTCCGTTGCGATGTATTTAAATGTAATTTAAATCTCTGATATTTGTTGAATGTAATTTATTCATTTATACTCTGTATATTCTTGTATTTGATGGAATTGTTGTAGTAACAATGAAATGTTCTTCCGTCTGCGTTCTGATTCGTCTTGTTCTCAACGCAATCCGTGCTTTCCTACACGGGGAAGTTCGGGTCGTCTCAGTTTGGTGCATTCATCATGTTTTAGGCCATTACCGGGTTGTGAGGCTTGACGAAGTCCCATTACACAATGCTACACTTTACCTTAAAGTCGTGTTTTGATCATCTTCAGCTCAATCACTTGGTATGCCACATTGTCCTTTCATAACATATAATTGATAATCACTAACCATATCACCTTTGAGCTCGTACATCTCAAAAAAGGATGTTAAGCTAAGAGAACATACTCTCCACTACCAAACATAAATATGTTTAGCAAAGATCAATCAATATATTAAAAAATATAATGTTAGACACACATCCATACAAGTCTATTCTGGGTTTGAACGAAACCGATGGAGCTTTATTCCTCGTCCAATAAAGGAGAGAAGCCCTTGCAAATCCAGAAATTCTCCAAGTACGTTCGGACCACTGCTATAACATAGATAATAAAACTTAAGATGGAAGCTACCCACTTGAGACCATCAACGAGCAGTCCTCCTGATGTTAGGGTTCCCAATCTTCAACCACCATCTTCAAATACTCTTGTTTGCAACATTACGTCGTATTATTATTCGGAATGATTTTCGGACATATGTTCCAATCCTGGACTTTCCGAATAATAAGCGTAGTTTAAAACGATATGGATATATCAGATTCCAGTTAAGTCTCAACCCATCTTAACCTTTGAACTTCCATTTACCATTAAAAACACTTAATTAAATATTAGAAAAGGTTTCATATGGTTTGGATGAAGATTATTAAGTAAAAACCAATTATTAAGCAAATAGTGTTTTCAAAAGCATTACAAATAGACTGCTTGAACTAGTTCGATGAAAATAACTTTAAACTTTATTTTTTCAATCCAAATCACTTTAAAAACATATATTATGATTTATGAAAAAATTTCCATATTTTAATAATTTTTATATAGCCATTTCAGTCGATTTCTAAATTTGGTCACCAAACTGCACTACCGCGATTTTTGTTCAAAATTGTCTTAGGCATTACTTGAAAATTATGCATTGAAATTGAAATATCCCTTTTCCATTTGAAAAATATTGTTATAGTAAAGCAAACATTTTTCGTTTTAGGAAAATTTCGATTTAAAATGAACCTTTCATAGCAGTTTAAAGTCTACGGTCGAAATTTGTGAACTACCGCAGCGCGACAAGCTTTATTCTAACTGTATTTTATATTTATATTAAAAATAATCCGATTTACTTCAAAATAGTTTAGAAAACCATTTAAAACATATATAAGACTATTTCAAAATAATATTTTATAATTTCAACCTAAAATTCAAATATTATTTTTAATTCATATTATATTATTATTTAATTATTAAAATATTATTTTCCTCTAAAATTATTAAAATATTATTATTTTTCAAAAATTAACCTTTTGAAATTCAAAATTTTTAGAACTAAAATTAAATATTATATAAGCATAATGGTACAACCGGTTTGAGTTAAATTAACTTCTATGTAGCCAAACCAAACTTTAATTTCAAAATTGAAACCATTTTAACCGTTTTAAACTTGAATACAGTGTTTAATATCAAAACCTTGTTTAATAAAATTTCAACCTTTACAAAAGTTTTTCAAGATCACTTCAATTTCATTTCTATCAAATTTCAGATATAGAATTCCAAATTTTATTTTTCCACTATATTAAATGAATAAAAAAACTCATTTATATTACCGGATAAGCATGAGACTTTAACCAATACCCAAATATCTCTATATAAGTGGGTGTAACGTGTGTAGTATGAACTAATATTACTATTAACAACCATTACAACATTCATAACATCTATTCATCCATCACATAACATATATGTCACATTATATATGTATAATAACGCTTACACTATGTTTATCAGCTACTTAACTATTAATACACATCCATCAACATAATATACATAATAAACAAACATATGTGTAGAGTTTCTCATTGAGGGTTCCACTCCACCAATCCTTACGGTAGGACTGATTAGCTATACCATGCCGCTACGAACTGACTTTTGACCATCACCGACTTCTTTAATAAAAAAAAATTTAATTATTAAATATATATTTTTATATATGGAGGTGGCCGAACTTGGGGAGGAGGAAAGGTGGTGTTGGTGGCCTATTAGGGACACAAGGAGGTGGGTGGTGGGGATGGGTGGTGTTAGGTGTGAAAATGAGGAGGAGCGGGAGGAGGATTTTGTGCGGTTTAGGGTGGTAGGTAAGGGGGTTGAATGGAGGGGAAATGGAGGAGGCAAGGGCCAAATCTAAGGAGGGGAAGGGAAAAAAGAAACAAGGAAGGAGGAAACTAGGCTTTGGAAGCCATGGCCACTAAGAAAAGGTAGAAAGATGAAGGAGAAAAATGAGTGGAATGAATGAAAAATGAAGGGAAGACTTCCTTTTATAGAAAGGGGGTTAATGAAGTTATGACACATAATGGACACTTGTCCTTACCTTGTTAAAACCACCCATCCCTTTATAAAACCATGAGTTAAGAGAACATGGTATTCACCTACCCTTTTGCCACATTTTTATCACGCTTTATAAGTATTTCAAGCTTGCAACGCTTATAAGTGTGGCTATATTTCTATGTGTAATTTACCATTTAAAATCAAAAGCTAATATATTTTGTCAAAATACTTCCCAACTATATTTCATAATTCTAAACAACTTATTTTATTTATTTAAAGGAATTTAAATTCAATTTATTTAATTTATAAATTACCCTAAATTAATTATTTAACTAGCTGAAAATTCTAGATCGTTACACTTTTTCTTGATACGGTTGTATTGCTTTCATTAGAAATGAAATGATAATCTATGAGCTAACAGTTATAAGTATATGGAAGATTACACTTTATTCGACAACATTCTATAAGTTAAATCATATTACAAACAATTAATAAGTAGTGTCAAACAAAATTTATAAGTGACAAGTTTATTTTGAAGTGCAATCTTTTATAGTTTATTCCAAGCTATTATCAACATATGTTTATGTGGTCTCATTTAAACCAATGCTCAAAAAACTAATGTTATCTCATTCCAAAAGAATAGTTATCGTATTTAAAATGAAAGTGGGTCGCTTTGGTTAAAACTGCTACTTGACTGGTTCTCTCAAGTTAAAAAGATCATTCATCACTAATCATAATTCGAAATCCCATCAAATATCTCACGTGAGTAGCCTTCTTCACTGACATAGCCACTGGATACTTTCTTTCCATTAGGTTATCTCAAGTGTTTTGCACATTTAATTCTAACAAATCCCATGAGAACCTAATCGTGTAAATAAAAAATGATGTTATGTTGTTGTTGGGTTCAGGGAACCTAACATGCTTGGATCAATGACTTTTTTTTGGGTGCTAAAATGTTGGTTTGAATGCCATTTTTTATGCTACTTGGCTGCCATTGGCTTACACGAGAAAAAGAAGTAGTTTATTGCTAATACTCCTCAGCTTTGATCGTTTTCTGATCTATTTTGTGATTTCTTTTCTTATCATGAAACGGATACGATCCACACTGATGTACATGCACGAGTAGAGAGCACCCATAAGAATACACGACCTAAAAGGAAGAAGTAGATGCTAATATGATTCAGAGAGTAACAATATTATTGCAGGATGAAGCTGCATGTGAGTAAAGAAATATCAGCACCACTACTATATTACTTTTTATGCATTTTCTTGTTTTTTTATTATTATGGCAATTGTTGTTCCCACCAAGAATTAGTTATACCACGCTGGAAAGTTGTATAGCGAATGGCTATATGTATGTACGTTTTGCAGGGTAATAGTATGGAAGAATATAGTTGTTCACTCTCTCTCTCTCTCCCTCTCCTTCTTCTTCCCCAACTCACATTTCCTCCCTCTTCTATCTATTTTTATCTTCCTTCGTCCAAAGCCTACCCAAAATCTTATCAAATTGATGCTTTCATTACCGTTCTCCACCTTCCTCCCTAAATATCCAAACCCCTCTTCCAAAGACTCGTCTAGAAGACGCTGTTAATCAGCTAAACTCCACTCCGTAACCATTAATGCCATTCAATCCACAAAAGAATCCTAAAACGCTGATATCATAGACATCAAAACAGCCATTCAAAACCTTTCCAAATCAATGGAAGATCCGAACACCAAATTCGACAATCTGACTCCACCATCACCAAAGAACCAATCCGCAAACTCACACACCCAAACACTACCCAACGGACAACCTCCACTATTATCCACTCCACACCGACACAGGAACCTAAAAATCGCCCTCATAAACTTTGATGGTTCGAATTCCCATGACTGGATCTTCCAGGCATATCAGTACTTCATGTATTACTCAACACCCGAAGATCAACGAGTGGAGCTTGCTAGCTTTCACATGTAAGGTCATGCCCGTACTTGGTTTAAATGGATGCACCGAAATAAACAATTATCATCATGGCCAGCACCGTCGAAGGTAGTGGAACAAAGGTTCGGACCACCGACGTTCTTAAACCCGCAAGCAACACTCTTTAAACTTAAACAACTCACCTCTGTGGACAACTATCAAGAAAATTTCGAAACATTATGTAATCACATTACCACATTAAACCCTGAATCGATCCTCCGATGCTTCATATCCGGCCTCAAACCACACATCCAAAACGAACTGCTCCTCCAAAAAGTTATAACACTTTCGGATGCAATCGAGTTTGCTAAACTAATTGAACGCAAACTCAACGATCACCCCAGATATTCATTTTCCGAACCTACCACCAACTTCACAAAACAAACCGCACAGAATACCAATCAGTCATTTCCACAAACACCATCCACACAAACAACCAAACCAACAATGCCCATAAAACAACTTACTCAAAATGAGATGAATGCATGCAAACAACAGGGACTGTGTTTTAATTGTGATGAGAAGTATCAATTCGGACACTGTTGTAAACCAACCCATGTTCTGATGATTCTACCTGATGGTAGCCAAGATGACACAAACACCCAAACTAAAAATGAAGCCAAGCCACCACCTGCCCCCGATTTACCACTCACAACCGAGTCACCACATGAAACTCCTCAAGAAATATCATTCCACGCCTTAACTGGATCTTCGCACCCAAAAGCAATACACCTTCCAGCCCTTGTCGGTGGAAACCAAATCTCGATATTAGTGGATTTCGGGTCCACGCATAATTACTTGCACCTAAAGACCGCAAAATTCCTGGGTTTATTAATTGAAAATGCAAGCGCCTTCATCGTAACGGTGGAAAATGGAGAAAAGCTGCGAAGTATGGGTTTTCGTAAAGGGGTAAGCGTTTAGATACAAGGACATGAATTTTCCATTGATTTTCATTTACTCGAAATTGTCGGCTCAAATGCAGTCGTAGGGATCCAATGGTTGGAATTATTAGGACCAATAACAATGGATTATAGAAAACTAACGATGAGTTATTGGACGAACTCCATGGTGCATTGATTTTTTTTTCCTAAGTTTGACCTTTGGAGCAGTTACTTTCAAATCCGTGTCCACCTACCCGACATTCCTAAAACTGCTTTTCATACTCATGAAGGACATTACGAATTCTTAGTAATGCCCTTTGGATTAACAAATGACCAATCTACATTTCAAGCAACAATGAACAACATATTTCGACTGCACTTGTGAAAATTTATCCTTGTTTTTTTAATGACATCCTAATCTTTAGCTCCTGTTGGGATGACCATTTAACACATCTCACCACGACGCTCCAAATCCTTGACCAACACCACTTCTTTGCTAATATAAATAAATGTACTTTCATCCTAACACAGTTGGAATACCTGGGCCATATAATTTCGGTAAGAGGAGTACAAGTCGATCCAACAAAGATAGTTGCAATGGTAAACTGGTCAACCCCCAATTCATTTATGGTCGTGCATGGGTTCTTGGGCCTAACGGGGCATTATAGGCGATTTATTCGAAACTATTCAACAATCGTCGGCCCAATATCTGATTTATTGAAACAAAAGGAATTTTCCTGGACCAGTCAAGCCCAATTAGCCTTCGTCCAACTCATAGCTGCCGTCAATCAAACCCTAATTTTGTCTCTTCCAAACTTCGAACAAACCTTCACAGTCACCACCGACGCTTCCTCCATCGCAATTGGAGTCGTACTCGAACAAAATGACCACCCAATTTCCTTCTTAAGCTATAAACTACCTTACCACCTTCAAAAAGCTTCCACCAATTCTAGAGATATGTTTGCAATTACTTCTTCCATAAAAAAATGGCGACACTATTTGCTAGGTCGTCCATTCAAAATATTTATAGATCACCGAAGCCTCAAAGAGATGACATCCCAGACGATTCTGATGCTGGAGCAGAAGAAGTGGATGATGAAACTCCTTGGGTTTGATTTCAGTATCCACTATCGGCCGAGGAAGCAAAATGCGGTGGCAGATGACCTATCACAATTCACCGAGGAGGCAATAATGGCTGCAGTTTCAGGCCCAACATTTCCACTTCTGACTAACATCGAAGACGTATTACAGACAGACGCTGCATCTTAGACAATAATCAATCAGCTTCAGGCAGGTACTTGTCCCAATCCCAAATTTACATACCAAAATAATTTGTTATGCTGGCAAAATCAATTGTGTGTACTCGATGATGATGCATTAAAAAATGCGATCATCAATGATTTGCACGCATCAAAAATCGGAGGACACTCTGGGATTCGAGCCACCATTGCAAAGATTGTAAGTTTTTTATTGGCCTAAGCTATCAGATACAGTACAAGCTTTCGTCAAACAATGTTCAACATGTCTGCAAGTCAAACCCGATAACACTTCTTCCATAGGCTTACTTCAGCCACTGCCGATCCCAACTCGTGGATGGGAGGATATAAGCATGGATTTCATCACTCACTTTCCACTAGCAAATGGGTGTGCTTCAATTTGGGTGATAGTCGACGCGTCTCTCCAAATACGCGCATTTCTATGCCTTGCCAACCTCGGTTTCAACATCACAATTGGCTTCGCATTTCCTACAGGAGTATGTTCGGCTATAAGGTTTTCCTAGATCAATTGTTTCAGACAGAGACAAGTTATTAACAAGTATATTCTGGAAGGAATTATTTCGGCTTCACGGCACTAAGCTACGAATGAGCAGCGCCTACCATCCGCAGTCCGACGGTCAATTTGAGGTGGTCAACCGATGCTTGGAAACCTATTTGCATGCAATTGTGAATGATACTCCAACTAAATGAACTAAATGCCTTCCATGGGCCGAGTGGTGGTATAATACTCAAAATATACATCTCTTGAAATGTCCCCGTTCCACGTAGTTTACGGCCGACCACCTCCAGTTCTGGCAGACTATACTGGATCGGTGACAACCATACCAACATTGACCGAATGGGCTACTTCTGGGGATAACCTCCTATGACTTATCAAAACCAACCTGCTTAAAGATCAAACTAGAATGAAAAAACACGCGGATCAACCCAAAAGTGACAAGCAATTCGATGTTAACTCCTGGGTTTTCATCAAACCTTGTCCTTATCAACAGCATACTCTAAGAAACAACCACAACAAGTTATTCAAAAAATTCTATGTACTTTTTAAGATAATTGAGCGCATCAGACCGGTAGCACACAAACTCGAACTTCCATAGGATTCACGTATACATCTTGTTTTCCACGTTTCATTGCTGAAGCTTTGCCTAAACCTAGAATTCTCAAATATTCAACCACTGCCAGCAGCTATCATAAACAACTATCATGACCATGAGGACAAGGTCGATCTTGAAGAGGTGTGCGATGATACGATCCACACTGATGTACATGCACGAGTAGAGAGCACCCACGAGAATACATGACCTAAAAGAAAGACGCAGATGGCAATAAGATTCAGAGAGTAATAATATTATTGCAGGATGAAGCTGCGCATGAGTAAAGAAATATCAGCACCACTACTATATTACTTTTTATGCATTTTCTTGTTTTTTTTTATTATTATGGCAATTGTTGTTCCTGCTAAGAGTTAGTTATGCCATGCTGGAAAGTTGTATGGCGAATGGCTATATGTATGTACGTTTTGCAGAGTAATGGTATAGAAGAATATAGTTGTTAACTCTCTCTCTCTCTCTCTCTCCCTCCTTTTTCTTCCCCAACTCACCCTCTTCTATCTGTTTTTATCTTCCTTAGTCCAAAGCATGGCCAAAACCTTATCAGAAACCTATCAAAATATGACCTTAGCTTTTATGTTTGGGTGCGTTTTTATTTTAACGAATGGTAACGGGGCACTTGAGCATGGCATTTGAGCGGGGTATTTGAGCGTAACACTGTTGTGAACGAGGAATGTGTTTTTTTTCTGTGAACAGGATATTTGACCGTGGTATTTGAGCGGAGTATTTATTTGTTAATTTATTTATTTTAATTAATTTATGTGCATTAAGTGAATGACAACATTGTAATATTAGTCTCACATTGCCAAAAAATTATAAGTAGCTTGGTATATATATGAGCATGCAAATTATATACATAATTGAAATAAAACTAAATAGCTTGAATTGACATGAATGTTTGATATTTATACATATATATTAAATGTGTCAAAGATGAGAACTTGAGCCACATTTTTATTTATTGACAAACGTTTATTTTTTCCTCCCCACAAATCATTTTGCGTCGCAATCTTCGCGTCAGACGCCAACAGCTCAATTTCCAGCGATGGGCAATCGTTCCTTGCAGCATGGTATACCAACTTCTGGCGTCCGATGGAACTTTCGACGTCCGACGCGTCGGACATGAACTGAACATGAACGTGGCAGGGAAAGACTATGAATGGGTCCTTTGTTTATTTGAAATGCATCAAAATCACTAGGTTTAACAATATAGTACAACCTATTTATTATCAGTCTTCTGTGGAAATGCATACTCAAACAGTCATTGCTAAGCATCTCCAACACCTCTATATTTACTTTATTGTTCACTTGTGGTATCCTAGGTTTTCTTTAGTTCCAAATCAGAAATTTAGTTAGCACCAAACGCCCATAATAAATCCCTTTTAACGTTATTCGTAAATTTAATAAACCATCGGATTTAAGAAGTTCATTGAACAAACATTAAGCTACTTTGCTTATTTAATAAGCACTCAAAATCTGCATTTTCTCGAGTAAAATTCTAATCTCTAACGATCAAAATACGACAACTTCAAAAGGTTTATATTTGACCATTAAATCCCAACAGGTTATCTCGATGCACATTTAATTCCATGCTACCTGCTACTTTCTTTCTTCACTCTTCTAATATATATGTATATATGCCTAATATTTAACAACAAAAAATAAATAAGATATCCGTAAAGTGATTATGAGCATCATATCGTAGCATATAAATAAGATTATGTGCATAAACATAAGGGTTGCATCTTTTTTTCTCGAAGTGTTTTTCATACGTTCGTTGGTTTTTTTCCCTTTTCCTTAGATACAAGGAAAAATTCTCCTTGCAAAATATACCACCAATCTTATATAACAAAGATGGCAGATCGGTTGCTGAATTCCTGAGTAAACGAAAAATTAAAAATAAATATAATCAATATAACAAAAAATATAAGAAACATAACCTGTTTAGATCAAAAGTTTAGGGATCAATCAGTTGTCTGAATTCTTGAGTAATATAAGATGAACTGAATGATGCCTATTGATGATGAAGTGGTATAAGAGGGAGATACCCAAGGAAATTTAGGGATGTCTAAGATTGACGCTGAGCCATCAGTCTTCATTGGAGAAAAATCAGCTAAAGCTATAGATCCAAGATGAGTGATTCACCTATGCCGAAACCGCCAAATTTGTAGGCTTGAGGTTCTACATTAATAAGTGACATACATAAGATAGTCAAAGTGTAGAGTTGATTGCATTCAGTAGATGTAAACACTAATGGTCAACATATAGGTTTCTGCTATTGTAAGATAATCATGTTCTATTCTACAAGTTATATTCACATACCTTGTCATTAAAAGGGAAACATTTGATTTTAGCACCATTATGTGTCACAACTAAATCAACTGCATTCTACTATCTTTTACATGTCACTATCCAAATAGACTTGAATATGGTTTTGACCTATAGGTCATGCATCTTGGAGTTCGACTTAATCACAATGATGACCAACCAGCTTTAGCTACTCATGCTCAATTTTTATTGCATGTTGCCTAGGTATAGTGCAATCTGACAAACTGGTTTGTCCACCAGTACAATAAGTTCAGTCAGTTGGCAGTCATGATGTCATTGCTACTATAGTACTATACTGATGATGCCTTTGTAGATGTTAACCAGATCCGTTATGCTTAGTTTTGGCTTATGGTGAGCGGCCAGTTGATGTTCATCTAAGTATTTTAAACATTTAGAAGTATAATTATTTCACCTAAAGTTTAAAGAATTCTAGAGTCCAATGTCCTAACCACAAGATAATGGGACAAAATAAGTTGAAGATTTATTTATAACATCCTAATGACTGAGAATGGATAAAGTTAGTTGATATTCATGATGTCCAAACTAAAAGATAATTTGTAATATTATTTCTGAAATGAGCAAATGTAATTGAATAACTTAAATGATACAGAGTGACCATGTATATATATACACGTTATAGTAACTATTGGATAATAGCCGTGTGGGCTTCAGACAAATAAAAGTGAAAATAAACATGTGGGCTAAGCTCGGTTTACTCTGGTATATATTGTCTTCATCTGATACGGGAAACCCTTATCAATCTTATTTCGCCCCTTCAATCTGAACTAGGGTTTCCCTTCATCTTCTACGGGTCTCTCTTCTTTAGTAATCTTCAAATCGGTTCCAAATTTACCTTCTACAGATCTTCCTCCTTCACTAATCTTCAAATCGGCTCTTGAGAGATGAGAATTTTTAGCTCCTTCAGTAATCTTCAAATTTGTTCTAACTTTATCTTCTACAAATCTTCCTCCTTCAATGATCTTCAAATTGGTTCTAAAGCAATGAAAGTTTTTAGCCGATAAGGCTTTAGTTAACACATCTGCTCACTGGAAAAAGGTTGAAACAAACCGAATGTCTAATTTCCCCTTCTCTATCTCTTCGCGCACGAAGTAAAAATCTATGTCGATGTGATATGTGCATGAGTGCAGTAGAGGGTTGGAGGATAAGGAAATTGTACTCATGTTGTTACACCAGATTATGGGCTTCTTATCTATAGAGATCCCGATCTCTCTAAGCCGATAACCAATCCACATCATCTCCGCTGTTGTGCTTGCGACAACTTGGTATTTGGCTTCCGTACTTGAACATGAAACAGTGGCTTGCTTACGGCAGCACCAGAAAATTGGGTTGGAGCCTAAATAGACATAATAGCCAGTCGTAGATCTTCTATCATCGTGGTCGGAAGCCCGGTCAGCATCACAGTAAGCCTGCGTATTTAAATTTTTGTATGCACTAAGTGATAGACCATACTCTAATGTCCCTTGTAGATATCTTAATATACTTTCACTGCCTTCCAGTGTTCATACAAAGGATTATGTATATATTGACATACTTTATTTACACTAAAACATATGTCTGGATGAGTGATAGTCACGTATTGCAATGCGCCAACAATACTTATGTACAACTTGACATTCTCTATAGATTCATCCTTAAATTTTGATAATTGCAAATTGCTAGTCATAGGTGTAGGTAGAGGCTTTGCCTTGTCCATGTTGGCACGAGTGAGAATTTTTTGATATACACTTCTTTTGTGATAGAAGTATTTCTGTGCTGGATCTTTGTATGATCTGAATTCGCAGGAAATAATTTATTGTTCCCATATCTTTGATAGAAAATGTTTTATCTAGGAATTTATCAATGCTATCAATCTCTCTGCTACTGTTTCCCATGATAAGGATGTCATCACGTAGACAAGTATGTATATAGTTGTTGCTCCTTTAATTCTGACAAAGAGTGAACAATCTGATTTTGGCAAGGAAAATCCCAATTTAATGAAAGTAATTTTCAATTTTTCGTACAAAACTCTCGATGTCTTCTTTAATCCATAAATTGCTTTATGTAATTTGCATACAATGCCTTTATTTTCTTCACTGATATATCCTCTTGGCTCCTCTATATAAACTTCTTCCCTTAATTCCCCATTGACAAAGGCGTTATTCACGTCCAATTGTCTAATTTTCCACTGATTGGTTAAAGCTATTGTCATTATGATTCTTATGGTTGTGGGTTTGACAACAAGAGAGAATGTTTCAATAAAGTCGAACCCAAATTGCTGTGAGTAACCTTTGGCCACTAACCTTGCTTTATGTTTTAGTATGCTCCCATCTGAATTTTTCTTTAACTTGTAGGTCCATCTACACCCCCACAACATTTTTGTGTTTAGGAGCAGTCGCCAATGTCCATATTTTGGTTTAACTAGTGCCTCATATTCTGAATGCATAGCACTTTTCCATTTATTGCTAGTTCTTGCTTCCTCAAAATTGGCTGGTTCCCTATCATTGACATTTAAAATATATGCCTTGGGTTTAAAAATGCCATGTTTACTCCTTGTCATCATGTGATGTCTGCTCCCAGCATTAGATTGATTCACAACCTGTTTGTCATCAGAAGATGATTCACTGTACTCATTACTTTGAGCTGATTATTCATTGTGTTCATCATTGCTTGGTTGATCATCATATGAATGCTGCATTACATCCTCATTATAGTCAATGTTCTACCCTGATCTTGTGCTTGGTATGCTGTTGTCATGTTCATCAATCTGTTGGCTTTTGTCTGTGTCTTTTGGCCATTCAGTTAGTGTTATTGGTGGTTGCATTACATTTCCATGCTTGATAATTCTATTAGTAGCCTTCATGCATATTTCTGCAAATGGAAAAATATTTTCATTAAAAGTAATCTGAAACTCAGTTTGTGTTTGTTGTAAGGTCTAAGACAGGGAAAGCACAAGCATCCAAAAGTTTTTAAATTACTGTAATATGGTTTTGAATTAAAAATAATCTCATGTGGACTTTTCTGCTTCAAAACATTAGTTGGCATAGGATTTATTAAATATACCGATGTTGAAAATGCCTCTGCCCAAAATTTGAGTGGCAGATATGCTTGTGACATCAGTGTTGAGCCATTATCCACAATATGTCTGTGCTTTCTCTCGACTAAACCATTTTGTTTAGATGTATGTGGGCAGGTAGTTCTATGTTTGATGCTCTTATCATTAAAGTATTTTCTTAGAGGCATAAACTCACCTCCCCCATTCGTATGAACAGTTTTGACATTACAATTGAATTGTTTCTTAATCATTTTTATGAAATAAACAGTTGTCTTGTGAGTTTCAGTCTTAGATTTGAGAAAGAAAATCTAGGTATATCTACTATAGGCATCCACAAAAGAGAGATAGTACCTGAAACCTTGATTGGTTTCAAATGGAGATGGCCCCTATAGATCTGCTGCAATAAGTTCAAGAGGACTACTATATGTAGTCTTAGAATCAAAGAAAGGCAGTTTATGACTTTTGCCAATTTGGCAATGACTGCAAACAAAATGGTCAGGTACCTTTTCAAAACTAATTTTATTATCAACCAAGAAATGTTTTACAGTTTTGATATTCGGATGTCCTAATTTTCTATGCTAAAAATTGAAAACATCATGATTACTGCTAGTGTCAATCTGAACATTAGAAACATTGGTATCACTGGCAGTATCAAGCTGAACATTATAGTAATAATTCCCATTCCTAAAACCATCTATAGTCTTGATTTTGCTGAATTTGTATAGGCCATTGTCCAAATTACCCTGTAATAGTATTTTATTACTAATCAGGTCCTTAACTAGGCAGAATTTGGGGTGAAACTCAAAGTATACATTATTATCATTGGCAAATTATGAGACACTTATTAAATTCTTTTTGATATTGGGAACTCTTAATAGATTATTAAGAAACAAATGTCTCTAGGCATTAATATATCCTTTACCAATGTGTGATATATCTATGGTTTCACTATTACCTACTTTTATAGAATGTTTACCTGAATAGTTTTAGTTGCCAAGATTCAAGTTCTGCAAGTTATTGGTCACATGGTTTGTGGCACCAGAATCCGTATACCAATCATTAACATTTATGTCATCAGTCTTTCCATCATCTGCATTATTTGGTTGATTTCTGCCACTGTCTACATTGCTATTCTGCTTGTTTAATTGTGCAACATTGATGTTGGTTTGTTTTGATTACCTTGAGTCTGTTTTGCAATGTTAAATTCTGAAATAGAATCTACTAGCTACATGCCCAATTTTTTCACATATTTGGCATTTGACTCTGTTGTTATTGTTCCATCGGCCACCCCTTCTTCTTCTTCCTCTTTGTGACTAGTTTCCTCTTTATATGTTATTATTCTGATTTAGATTTGGGGTAAAATTGTTCTTTGCTGACCCTTATTTTTAGAAAAAATAGTATAATTAACAGAATAATCTGGTTGACTTGCTCTTCTCTGTTTAATCCTTCCTTCATGTGCTAATAATGTGGAATGAACATACTGAATGTCGAGGATGGTTCTTTGTGGAACAATAAAGGTAACCATTGACTGATATTCCTCATCTAACCCTCCTGTAATGTAAAGAACATGCTCACTTTCTGAAATTTTATGCCCTGTAGTTGCAAGTTTGTCACAAAAAATCTTGATCTTGGTTAAGTATTCACTCATACTCATGCGATTTTCTTGATAGTCTGGAGTTGACTCCTATAATGCATGATTCTTGATGCTGATTGTGAATCTAAAATCTGTTTTATAGCTGTCCAAATTTCATGCCATGTGTTTGATCCAATGATTTGCGATAATAGATTTGCACTTATTGAAGAGATAAGCTAGGATGCAAAAAGACTATATTGTTTTTGATATAAAATGTAATCTTCATTACTAACCAGGTTGCCTTCTTTGTCTTGTATCATTACATGAGGGATTTTAACCATTTCTCTGATGAAAGCTTGCAGACCATAGCCTTTTAAGGTTGTTTCCACTTGATATTTCCAAATCATGTAGTTATCATCGTCGAGGGGGATGTTAATTACATGACTTTTTGGTTTGATTAAGGTGGTAGTTGACGATGAGGCTCCAGCACTATTGACCCCTGAAGTTGCAGAACTTGCTATATCGTTGTTTCCAGCCATTGTGAAACAAAATTAATAGAAATAGAGTCTGAAATAGTAAAGCTTGGACGACAGTGATCAATCATATACAGTAATTGATCTCTGCAACCAGCTGCTATTGATATGGGTGGGAAATTTGCAGATCTTGATCGAAAAGAACAACCAAGAATGCTTGAAAAGAACAAATGTTCGAAGGCTTTCTTGATAGAGCGAGGGTAATTAGAGAATAAGAACTGATCAGAAAATACTACTTGTTGATCGAGAGGCTTACTTTAGTGATGAAAATGGATCGAGGACATCGGTTTGCAGCGCTGCAATCTCGCAACCGGATCTTCTGAGAAGTATAATGAAAGACACTCAATCTCAATGCTATAGTTAGAAAATAATCTGATTTCTTGACTGTAATTTGATGTCGTTTGGCTTTGTGGCTCTGATACCATAAAAGATAATTTGTAATATTATTTATGAAATGAGAAAATGTAATTGAATAACTTAAATGATACAGAGTGACCGTGTATATATATACACGTTACAGTAACTATTGGATAATAGTCGTGTGGCCTTTAGACAAACAAAACTGAAGATAAAACATGTAGGCTAAGCCCAGTTTGCTCTGGTATATATTGTCTTCATCTAATACGGGAAACTCTTATCAATCTTATTTCAAACCGTTAGACATCAAATCTGAAAGCAATCTGCACAAGGCAAGCGAGTTTACCCTGTCCAAATTAGAGTTCTTAGCCCACACAATGCTGCTAGATCTAGATCGCAACACATTATATGGCAACTGTACAATCTAACAGCTCATCTCTAATGTCGATTTACATGGATGCTATTTTGCGTACTCTTATCTATGTTTGTATATTAGTTGATTTCACATTAATTTTTATCTCAGTAACAACTTCAATTCGCTTAGTAATGTTATTCCTAAAAACATGAAATAAACTAATTACATTAATGAAAATAACAACCCTTTGTTCTATCCCTTTTAAATCATAGAGTTATTAAGTTGACATTACCAGATTTAATGACTTTTGGTTTGTAACATGATTTCAAATATCTTTATTTTGTAGAATTGCCCCTCTACACCAAGAATTAAACTATATAAATAAGCTCAAATTTCACACAAGTAAATACGACAAATGTTAATTTTATCCTCTTTGGCTCTAGGTGGTATGGGGATCGTTTTAAATTTTCTTTTATTGTAATGTTATCATGTTATCATGTAAAGATATGCCATTATGTTTCCTGTTTAATATCAAATTCTAGAATTTATCATGCTTAATTTTTTTAATCTTATCCTAAAACCATCAGTTTCTAGTTTTACTCTTCTAAGTTACTATACTATATGAGATGATACACATATTCATTTGACAATAATTAAACAAAGTACCGTACTGATTTATTTTGTAAACAAAAATCCAATAATAAAATATATTTGCATATTAATGTAAATTTATTACTTTAAGCCGTAATAGCACAATTGTACACTAATTTCTATTGTATAATAATAAGCGATCAACATATATTTAGTATGATTAAAAATTTTGCAATGTGAAAAGTTTGTATTTTATAATAAGTCCGTTGACACAATTTCAAATGGTACACTAAAGTTGAAATTTGATTTTGAAAAGAAGAAACAGTCTAGAATGCAATTTATGCACAAGATTAGATGCCTTTTTGTTCAGTAGTATAGTTTGTTTTATGCCTTATGTGAAATTAAAGTCCCTTTGATTAAAGAAATAATAATGCACCTTATTATTAATCGGTTGCTAAATAAAATTGACCTTTCAGAAGTTAGGAACATTGCTTTAACTTCTAATTCCACAACATAAACTATTTTATAATCACTCAACCGTTATATAGTACTTATCCTGATTTAGAAAAATTGCACAGTTAGTAGACATATTCACTTTTATCATTCAAATCATGAACTGAATAAATAAATAAATAAAATTATTGTTGGATTGAACTTGAGCGTAGTAGCATCTTTCATGGACATTCCAGTACACTGATCATATCAAAATGGATTGGTGATTTTTTGGCAAATCGAAACACATTTGGTTATAACTGAAATGCAAACCCACCAAGATCGACTTGCTTTCATTCAAAAGAGTACAAATTCTTGAGTTGGTAATGTTTTTGCCTAATGTGTTTTTCCATAGAACTTATCATGTATCATTGTATACTTGGCTTGATTAGTTGCATGTTGATCATGTGGAAACTTAACCTGATCCAACAACTAAAAAATAAAAGACCCTGATTTTACTGATTATGTTCAAATTATGGCTAATAAGTATGGTGTACTGAAGTAATTATAAGTGAATCTTCACCTTTTTTAATGCATATCCCCTTAGAAGTTTTTAAGATGGAGCCAATAATCAAATATAACAACTATATCACAACTTAATTCAGCTTACTTAATGCCCTTTTTTCTCTATAAATACAACACAAATAACAAATTAAACACCAAATGAAGCATTCTAAACACTTCAAAAGTTATATTCTCTTTATAACACTAAACATACCTTGCTATCTCGGCGGTATCTTATATGGCTTCACTACCTACATCAGGAAAAAGGTATATCTACATTAATCGGTTTTAAGCAACTTTATATGATTTAATCATTAATGGATGCGGATAATTTGAACAACTTATAAATGTTTCTACATGCTAGAAGGTAAGGTAGCAATAGTTACTGGAGGAGCACTGGGTACACGAGAATTGACAACTAGGCTTTTTTGCCTCCTAGGAGCAAAGCTGGTGAATGTGGACATATAAGATGAACTTGTAACAACCTGGAATTTTGGGGCTAATTTAAAATTTTTCTTTTAGTAATTTTAATGAATTTTAAATATTTAAAATAATTTATTTTAAATAATAATGACTAAAAAATTATTTTAATCAAAGTTAAAACAAATAAATTTAATTTAATTATAAAAGGAGTTTGAAATGGCGCGGTAGTTCAAAAATTCGATTTCAAACTTTAACTGAATGTACAGGATTCAAAATAAATAGAATTTCACCAAAAATATTTGAATCTGTTTAATTATATCTTTTAACGAATCTGAGAAACTAAAATTTCACTTTAAAAGTTGTAAGATATGTCCAGTTTAAAAATTAGAAAAGTCGCTATAGAATTTACATATATTTTAAATTAATTATATTAGCCTTAAAAATAGTCATTTTGCAAACGACCTCGGTTTTCGACGAAACCAATTTTGTTGGAACCATAATGTCAAATTATTGTTAAGTTTAATTTTCCAGAATTTTCCGAATTAATATGTGAGCGTGGCGAAGGAAAATGTGTTTTGTTCATTTCAGTAAAATTTAATCGACTGAAAAATAGCCATTTTTCAAAAAGTCCCAAAATTCGACAAAATTAGTTTTGTTAGGACCGTATCATCATAACAAAGCCAAATATAATTTTTCTATAATTTTTAGAGGTCGTATGTGGTCCCGGTAATTTAAAATGTACGTTTGAATTTAAATATATATTGGTTTATATTTTAATTTAAAGAAAAACATATCGTAACAGCCGAATTGGGTTACGAAACATATTCCATTGTGTCTGGAATGGGGGTTATTAGCTGCGGGCGACACTCGTTGGGTTTCGATTGGAGTTCGTATGAGCAAAAGGGTATTTTTCGATATTAAATAATTAAATAATATAAAATACATCGTATAAATACTGTTGGAATACGAAACCCTAAATCACTATAAAGCAGCCGCCATTTCCTGTTTCGACGGCCATCTTCCTCCCAACTTCGCCCTTTACTTTCTCCAAATCCGTTCATTAAAATTTAAAAATTCAAAAAGGGAATTGAAGTCCTTCGTGTGCTCTTTCCATCTGTACGATGGGTTCTTTCAGATCAACCAGAATTTGACAAATTTTGGCTTGGAATGTCACGTGGGTTTATGGGGTTTTGAGGCAACATGGCCCATCGAGTTTGATGGCGTTCGGGGCGCTGACGGAGTTCGACATGGCGGAGATGGTGGCGACGACAGATCGGTGGCAGGAGGATCCTAGGGTGGTGCGTCGTTCATTGTTTGAAGGGATGATGGGTTATGTACATCGATAGAGGAAGAAGACGTCGGTCCTAAGAGATGGGATGACGTGGAAAAGAAAACGATTAAGGTTTAATTATAAATTAATTTAAATATGTGATTAAGGTTCGAAATACCATAACTTTTCCACATCATATCATAATCGAACGAAATTAGTTGCGTTGGAATCAGAAAATCGAGATCTAGACAATGGAACAAGCTAGATCTAAAAAGGAGCACTTTGAAAATTTAGAATAAAATCAATGTGAGATCTCTATTTTTAAATAAAATTATTTATTAATTGCGATGTATAATTTATATGTATGCTGTATAAAATTCATGGATATGTGTTTTATAATATTTGGATTTATGGTGGTTGCACTAGATTGATAGTGTTGAATTGTATGTATAAAAAGAAAACATTCATGTTTGTCAAAACTTGTGAATACAATAAAAACCATATTTTTATTGTTTATGTATAACAAGGATGTTCATGTTAGGAATAAATAAATAAAAGAACTACATCTTTATTGTTTAATAAAAGGATAACATGCTAAACATGTTCTGTTATTTAAAAATACATTTTTAATATGTTTAAGTAGAAGAAAAAGAAAACATGTTAATACATGTTTAACATAAAAAGTTATTTTTTTTGTTAGATTAGAAATATAAGAAAAACATGTTAATACATGTTGTTCATTTAAAAAGTCATTTTCTTATGTTATTAGAACTGTAAACATAAAAATATTCCTTGTTATGTTATGAACTGTCTACATAAACATAACATTCTTATTTGTTATGGTAAACTAGAACTGTATACAAAATGAAATAGACCTTTTTATTTGTCATTAAAACAATTCTTTTTATGATAGTTAAAATATGTTAGACATGTTTATCATTAAAATACATTTTCTTATGTTAGTTATAATATGTAAAACATGTTTATCATTTAAAATACATTTTCTTATGTTAGTTAAAACATGTTTTATCATCAAAGTGTGACATTCCCTTTTATTAGTTAGAAATAAAAAAAAATGTTAATACATGTGTTGTCATTAAAAATGACATTTATATAATGTTTAATTAGATTGAAAGATTACTTTTTGTTAAAAATGTACATTAGATTAAAATATCACTTTCTATTAGAAATGTGCATTAGATAAAAATAACATTTTTAGTATAAGATGTTACATTAGAAAGAAATAACATTTTTGTTATAAAATGTTACATTAAAAATGTCATCATATTAGAGTGTCATTATAATTAGAAATGTGTAAAAACCCGAAAATCTGGGCCAGTTTAAAATTTTTATTTTGGCAATTTCAATGAATTTTGAACATTTAAAATGAATTATTTTAGATAATATCGACAAGAAATTTATTTTGAAAAGAATTCGAACGTATATATTATATACATCGTCGTTAGAATATAAATAATTATATATAATTATATATAATTATAAATAGAATTGAAAATGGCGCGGTAGTTCGATAAATCGATTTCAAACTTCAAATGAATGTAACGGGTGCAAAACAAACCGGATTTTAGTGAAACCAAAAATAATAGGATCTAATTGAGAATATGTTTCCAACGAATCCGAAAAATTGAGATTTCATAACGGGAATCAAAAGATATGTCCAGTTGTAAATTCTGAGTAGTCGCTATGGAATTCAAGCCCTTAAAAAAAATAGATATTTTGCAAACGACCTCGGATTTCGACGAAACCACTTTTGTTGGATCCGTGATGTCAAGTTATTGCTAGATTCCAAATTTCATAATTTTTTGAATCAATATGTGAGCGTGGCAAAGGAAAACGCATTTGACCAGTTTCAGTTGATTTTAATCGACTAAAAAATGGCCATTTTTCCAACGGTTTCAAAATTCCACGAAACTAATTTTGTTAGGACCGTATCGTCAATACGAAGCTAGAAAATATTTTTCTGGAATTTTTCGAGTTAGTATGTGACCCCGGTAAATTGAAATGTGCGTTCAAATTCAATATATAGAAGTATATGTTGATTTTGACGAAAACTGATCGAAACGAGCGAATTAGCTTACGATACATATCCCATTGTGTTTGGAATGGGGGTAATTAGCTACGGACGACAGGCGGTGGGCCTCGTTTAGAGGTCGTATGTAAAAGTCAATTTTTGAAATTAAAATAATAAAAAAAAAATTAATTAAAACCTCTCCTCTTCCTTTATTCACTCCAGCCCCCCCCCCCCCCCCCCTTTAGGCGATGTACAGTAAGTTTTTTTTTCTTTTATTTAATTAATTAATTTAGTTTAAAGCAAAGTTCAGTTTTTTTATATATGAAATAACAGTGAAAAAGTTTGCATTTTTATTAGGCAAAAGATTAGATTTTTAAAATAGAAAAGATTAGATTTTTGAAATTGAAAAGGCGAAATCTTTATTTTTGAAATGGCGAAATATTTATTTTTGAAAAGGCGAAATCTTTATGTAGAGAATAGTGTGATAAAAATATAATTTTTATCTATATAGTAGCGATGTAAAAATACGATTTCTATATATTGAATAGCGAAGTAAAAAATCGATTTTTATATATTGAGTAGCAAAGTAAAAATTCGATTTTTATATATTGAATAGCAAAGTAAAAATTCGATTTTTATATAGTGAATAGTGAAGTAAAAATTCGATTTTTACATATGTAGTGGCTACGGGCGACGAAAGTGACAAAAAGGACGAGAACGGCGAAGATTTCTACTTATGAAGTGCCGTGGAGTTGGAATAGCTATTGGTGAGAACTTCTCACTCTTCAATTCCTTTTTTTAGTTATATATATATACTAGGATGCAGACGGTGCTTAGTAGCACCCGACACCCGTCATCCACAGACCATGGATGGCTTGTTTGTTTAATTGATGTGTTGTGAAATTTGTTTGTGTTGTTGATGTGAAATCGATAATAAACTGTAGATGGTTGAAATAAATTAATTATCATTAAAAATATAATTTTTAACGTGAAAGTGAGTAAATAAATATTTATAAACAAATCGGACGATTTGTTTATATACACTGATTTGACTGATATTGATTGGGTCGATAAATTTTACACATCGCCCAACTGCACAAATAAAAATCTGTGTTTGTTGATTGGAAACCCCACACGGGTATTGGAATGATATTTGGGTACACTAATCCCAATTATTTAATTGTATGTCGATCGATTGGTCGACAGGCTGTGTAAGCGTTAATTATTCATAGTTGATGCTTATGCAGTTGTGTTGTGCACTTTGGATGATGGTTGATGGTTTATCGTTGCTATTATATACATGTGTTCTATGGAATGCATATAATTAACGTTATATGGTGATTGATTGGGCCTCATTCCAATCGGGAAAATAATGAATATTATAAAAGAAAATTCATGTGTTGAAACTATTCGTGTGTTGGGTAAAATATTTTAACAATAAAATTTACATCTTCATCATATTTAAAATTAGAACTACTTCATGGTGGAGTTTAATTAAAATCAAACGATAGATACCATAATTTTATAAAATATTTTGCATAACAAAAATAGTGATGTGTTGACAGTATTCATTTGTTGAGATTAGTCAAGTGTTGAAAGAAATATAGATTCATGAATTGAATAGAATAAATATTCATTTGTTGAATAGAATAACGAATTTATTGAAATATATAAAGCCGTGTTGATTAGAGATGCGTTATTTTGACGCGAACGATATTTATATCGATTTTATTCGTTTTATATTGAATATTGAAAAGTGATTTCAAAATTTAATATTTTGAAATGAAATTCAAATTAAATTAGATTAGAATTCAAATTGAAATTTTATTGAATCAATTTGAAATGAATTCAAATTGAATTAAATTGAAATTGAATTAAAAACGAATTGAAATCGTTTTGAATGAAATTTAAAACGAACTGAAATTGAATTGATATCAATTTGAAATGAATTCGAATTGAATTAAATAGAAGGTAAATTCAAATTGAATTGAATCGAAACGAATTAGAATTTGAATTGAATTGAAACGAATTTGAATTCGAATTAAATAAAAATTGAAATGAATTCGAATTGAATTGAAATCAAATCGATTTGAAATTGAAGATGAAGTTGAAATTGTTTTTGAAACGAATTTAGAACTATTTATAAAATTCGTTTTAAATGGGAAATCGACGAAATATATATAATATATATATATTATATATATAAAGGCCCGAATAGAACGCGCCGCGCTGCGGCAGTTCGTGAATTTCGACCATTGACTTCGAATTGACGTTGCTAGAGATCCGACCGTCGGATTCTCCTAAAACCGGAACCGTTGGGTTCGTATCGAAAAGAGCTTTCCAATGAATATTAGAAATTTGAAATCTAACGGTTGGATTTGGAATTATGTCCAAATCAAATTTAGAAAAGGTCGTTGTAAGTGCAGTTCGATGGGCGTTGATGGAAATCGACTGTACGGGCCTTGATAAAATTATTAAAAATATCTATAATTTGTGTAAAATCATAAGAAATGATTTGGAAAAATTGGGCTGAGAAATTCCATATTTGAAAAGATAAAAATATATTTTTATCGAAATGAACTAGTTTTGAACTAGAATTAAAATCAATTTATTTTTGAAATAAATAAATTGAATTTGAAAGTGATTTTAAAAATAATCAATATTCCCAGTACATGGATTGGACTGGAGTTGAATCGAAATTATCTACGGAATATTTCGATGTTGGATTTCATGACTATACAGATAATGTTATGGGAATTTGAAAGATATATTTAATATCGTTATTTCCAATACGATATTTGTTGGTTTCAGAATTTGATATTGAATATAAGCCGGTATATTTTCTATTCAGAGCCTTGTATTTAATATCAAATGTGATTTGGTTTGTCGTGAATCGTGTTTTAGATGACATTGGTTCTTTAACCCAGTTAAAAGCAGGATATTGATTTTTGAAAAGATTGAAACTAAGTGGAGTTCTAATGAATCTTTAATTAGATTAAAAATGTGAATTGATAATTTAAATTATCAAATCTGAAAGGTGATCGAGAATGGAGTACCACCAGTTTTGCTCCGAAGCGATAGTTAAATCTTTAATTAGATTTGAACGTGAAATGGTAATTAATTTTACCGATAACACCGTGGTGTTAGGTATGGAGTATTACCAGTTTTGCTCCATGGGATATATAGGTTGGGATTGGGAAATAAAATAAATAATTACTTCGGTGTGGTTCGCTAATCCCGACTAGTTTGAAATGATATCCAAAGGAAGATTAAAGAATAAATTTAGAAGAATTTATCTTGGATAAAATTAATGGGAACCTTTCCCTAAGAATGTAATTTCATGAATAAAAGGATATTCTGAATTGGAATGAGGCGTTTGTTGAGTTTGTGTAACATTTGTTTATTATATACGTGGGTTATTCAGAAAGGCCGGGTCATACCCATTCTGAATAACCGATTCGACGAGATGTCGAAGATGAAGGCGGTGGTTGAAGACCGGAAGTCTTCACATCATTTGGGTGATTACTGATGATCTTGATTGGGCTGTACACCCAGGATGAGGGAAACGGTTGGTGATCGTCCAGACGTACTTGGAGATGGATGGATATGCGAGGAAAGTGCCTCCGGTTTCGTTCAGACCCAGAACGAACTTGTAAATGGATTGTGTGTCTGACATTGGATTTTATTCTGTGTTGATAGATCTCTATTAAATATACATCTATTTGGCGGCAGAGGATTTATTCTTTTGCTTAACGCCCTTATCTGAGACGTACGAGCTCAGAGGTTGTATATCGATGGACATCAGTCGCATGGAGTGAATTGCCAGTGTGGCACGCGTAAGTGGCAATTGATCAAGGCTTCTGTTGAAAAGCAAAGTCTTGTGGTTGATGATCAAAGCACGGCCTGTGTGGCGTAGCTTTGTGTATAACATGAATTCGCGAGCCTATCACCTCGGTATGAGTCAAAAACGGGATAGTGACTGAAGGGAGAGAACGACGTTTCTTTCTAGCTAGGGTGGTGTCAGTGACCTACCAGCCCTGACATTTATATACTTTTCACCTGTGTGGTTATTGGATACGAGGCGCCTTGGATATAGGTCTGTAAGGACCGGGAGACGTGTGTTCAGGAATAACTAATCCTCAAAAGTAAGAGAGGACCGGCCCTGAAGATCCAAGGATCATAGTGGGGTCCTGGGACATTTGCTAGAGTGTCTCGAATGCAGAGAGGAGCTTGCCCCTTGCCTCGACTCATGATGGAATCCAATTTCCAATACGTGTGTTTCGGTTTTATTTGTAGAACCTAGTATGGCAACATAGTGGTATGGGTCATTCATGCCGCCTATGATAGATATTTATGATTGAAATTGTTTTGACACTATACACTTATGATAGTATCAAATAATGTGTTTTAAACGTATCAAGCATGCTTTGGCTGTTATAAGGTAAAAACCTATCCTCCGGCTTGCGTTGCATTGTGTGATGGGACCTGGGTCTTATAACAGCTTCATTTTTCTTTATTTAGCATTGCGCTGTTTGTTCTATGCACTGGTATTCTTGGGAGGAAACCCGTTCCGTGTTATACGGAGTGGTCCCTCGACTTACCTAACTTTAAAAATAAAGATTAATAACTGTTTTAGTTCTCACACCAGTCACATGACTGACCTGGAGTTTATTGTTTTAACCTAAACTCTGGGTGCCCTATTTTCCACACGGGCAGCTAGTAGTTTTGGTTTTGCAGATTTATATTCACAGGGTCCTGATTTACAGCTGGAACGATGCTCGGAAAGCTCTGTATCCGTGTATCACTTTCAGTTGTGTTTTGCATATTTTTCCGCTGCTATGTAATTTATTGTAATCTCTGATATTTGTTGAATGTAATTTATTCATTTATACTTTGTATATTCTTGTATCTGATGGAATTATTGTAATAACAATGAAATGTTCTTCCGTTTGCATCCTTTTGTGTGTTGTTCTCAAAGTATCCGCTCTTTCCTTCATGGGGAAGTTACGGGTCCTCTCAGTTGGTATCAGAGCTTTGGTTTACAGAGCTCGGGAACAAGACACATTAGAACCATACGAAAGAATTCATCAGATATTGGATTAGTAATATCCAATTAGAATAACTCGTTAGAGATAGGATCAGTAGTATCCTAGAATGGGTGTGAAGAGTATATTTTTCAAATGAAAACAATTTTGTTTTGAAAATTTAATCCATTTTATACGTATTTGAATATTTATTTATATTGATTTGGACAATCTAGTATATAAAGATTTCGCGTATACGCGTCATGAACGTATAGTTGAAGTTTTAATATACTGGATAGATATAGAATCACATCCTAGACACCCGGAGATGGTTCTGACGATTGATATATCATCATCAGAATTTGTGTTCGTGTTTCGAAGGTGTGATATCTATATATTTCCATTAGACTGGTGTGAGAACCAAAACTTATATAGATAAATTTATGGTTGTGTATTGGCATCAAAAACATGATTTTTGTATATGTATCAAAATTATGAATTTGAAACGTTAATCCACTAATTGATTGATGTTTGTGTTGGTTGTTTATTTGTTTGGTAATTTTGAACCATTTAGCCTAATTGAACCGAATATTGAATTGTATTGAAAATTAGTCGCATTTTCTTGCATATACATGTACTCACATTGAACAGGTCATAGCAAGGAGGCTAGAGCAGAGAATAAAATTTGTTTGCCCGACAAATAGGTACATGTTTACTATACAATTTACTGTTTTGTTTGGGTGATGATGATTTTATGAGCCTATTGGCTAGCCGCTTGTCTTTTTATTTTTCTTTTTGAGATCAGAAGGCCTATATGGCAATTTCGGGATTTTCTCGTGGCTCCCGGTGCAGGGGAGGTTATGGCGAAATTTTCCGAAAATTTAGGCTGTTAGCCAAATTTTTGAAGAATTTGAAAATTCTCAGAAACTGAAAAGTTGGAGAATGGAAGCCAGATCGAACGTAGAGTTGATTAATCAAACCACTTTCGACTTTGTTCCTTTTCGGGGGCGAAAAGTTTTAAGTGGGGGAGATTGTAACAACCCGAAAATCTGGGCCAGGTTAAAAATTTTATTTTGGCAATTTTAATGAATTTTGAACATTTAAAATGAATTATTTTAGATAATATCGACAAGAAATTTATTTTGAATAGAATTCAAACGTATATATTATATACGTCGTCACTAGAATATAAATAATTATATATAATTATATTGAATTATAAATAGAATCGAAAATGGCGTGGTAGTTCGATAAATCGATTTCAAACTTCAAATGAATGTAACGGGTGCAAAACAAACCGGATTTTAGTGAAACCAAAAATAATAGGATCTAATTGAGAATATCTTTCCAACAAATCCGAAAAATTGAGATTTCATAGCGGGAATCAAAAGATATGTCCAGTTGAAAATTCTGAGTAGTCGCTATGGAATTCAAGCCCTTAGATATTTTGAAAACGACCTCGGATTTCAACGAAACCACTTTTGTTGGATCCGTGATGTCAAGTTATTGCTAGATTCCAAATTTCATAATTTTTCGAATCAATATGTGAGCTGGCAAAGGAAAACGCGTTTGACCAGTTTCAGTTGATTTTAATCGACTGGAAAATGGCCATTTTTCCAACGGTCTCAGAATTCGACGAAACTAGTTTTGTTAGGACCGTATAATCAATACGAAGCTAGAAAATATTTTTCTGGAATTTTTCGAGTTAGTATGTGACCCCGGTAAATTGAAATGTGCGTTCAAATTCAATATATAGAAGTATATGTTGATTTTGACAAAAACTGATCGAAACGAGCGAATCAGCTTACGATACATATCCCATTGTGTTCGGAATGGGGGTAATTAGCTATAAACGACAGGCGGTGGGCCTCGTTTAGAGGTCGCATGTAAAAGTCAACTTTTTGAAATTAAAATAATAAAAAAATTAAATTAAAACCTCTCCTCTTCCTTTATTCACTCCAGCCCCCCCCTTTAGACGATGTACAGTAAGTTTTTTTTTTTTTATTTAATTAATTTATTTAGTTTAAAGCAAAGTTCAGTTTTTTTATATATGAAATAACAGTGAAAAAGTTTGCATTTTTATTAGGCAAAAGATTAGATTTTCAAAATAGAAAAGATTAGATTTTTGAAATTGAAAAAGGAGAAATCTTTATTTTTGAAATGGCGAAATATTTATTTTTGAAAAGGCGAAATCTTTATGTAGAGAATAGTGTGATAAAAATATAATTTTTATCTATATAGTAGCGATGTAAAAATACGATTTTTATATATTGAATAGCGAAGTAAAAATTCGATTTTTATATATTGAGTAGCAAAGTAAAAATTCGATTTTTATATATTGAATAGCAAAGTAAAAATTCGATTTTTATATATTGAACAGCGAAGTAAAAATTCGATTTTTACATATGTAGTGGCTACGGGCGACGAAAGTGACAAAAAGGACGAGAATGACGAAGATTTCTACTTATGAAGTGTCGTGGAGTTGGAATAGATATTGGTGAGAACTTATCACTCTTCAATTCCTTTTTCTAGTTATATATATACTAGGATGCAGACGGTGCTTAGTAGCACCCGACACTCGTCATCCACAGACCATGGACGGTTTGTTTGTTTAATTGATGTGTTGTGAAATTTGTTTGTGTTGTTGATGTGAAATCGATAATAAACTATAGATGGTTGAAATAAATTAATTATCGTTAAAAATATAATTTTTAACATGAAAGTGAGTAAATAAATATTTATAAACAAATCGGACGATTTGTTTATATACACTGATTTGACTGATATTGATTGGGTCGATAAATTTTACACATCGCCCAACTGCACAAATAAAAATCTGTGTTTATTGATTGGAAACCCCACATGGGTGTTGGGATGATATTTGGATACACTAATCCCAATTATTTAATTGTATGTTGATCGATTGGTCGACAGGCTGTGTAAGCGTTAATTATTCATAGTTGATGCTTATGCAGTTGTGTTGTGTACTTTGGATGATGGTTGATGGTTTATCGTTGCTATTATATACATGTGTTGTATGGAATGCATATAATTAACGTTATATGGTGATTGATTAGGCCTCATTCCAATCGGGAAAATAATGAATATTATAAAAGAAAATTCATGTGTTGAAACTATTCGTGTGTTGGGTAAAATATTTTAATAATAAAATTTACATCTTCATCATATTTAAAATTAGAACTACTTCACGGTGGAGTTTAATTAAAATCAAACGATAGATACCATAATTTTATAAAATATTTTGCATAACAAAAATAGTGATGTGTTGACAGTACTCATTTGTTGAGATTAGTCAAGTGTTGAAAGAAATATAGATTCATGAATTGAATAGAATAAATATTCATTTGTTGAATAGAATAACAAATTTATTGAAATATATAAAGTCGTGTTGATTAGAGATGCGTTATTTTGACGTGAACGATATTTATATCGATTTTATTCGTTTTATATTGAATATTGAAAAGTGATTTCAAAATTTAATATTTTGAAATGAAATTCAAATTAAATTAAATTAAAATTCAAATTGAAATTTTATTGAATCAATTTGAATTGAATTCAAATTGAATTAAATTGAAATTGAATTAAAAACGAATTGAAATCGTTTTGAATGAAATTTAAAACGAACTGAAATTGAATTGAAATCAACTTGAAATGAATTCGAATTGAATTAAACAGAAGGTAAATTCAAATTAAATTGAATCGAAACGAATTAGAATTTGAATTGAATTGAAACGAATTTGAATTCGAATTAAATAAAAATTGAAATGAATTCGAATTGAATTGAAATCAAATCGATTTGAAATTGAAGATGAAGTTGAAATTGTTTTTGAAACGAATTTAGAACTATTTATAAAATTCGTTTTAAAAGGGAAATCGACGAAATATATATAATATATATATATTATATATAATGGCCCGAATAGAACGCGCCGCGCTGCGGCAGTTCGTGAATTTCGACCATTGACTTCGAATTGACGTTGCGGGAGATCCGACCGTCGGATTCTCCTAAAACCGGAACCGTTGGGTTCGTATCGAAAAGAGCTTTCCAATGAATATTAGAAATTTGAAATCTAACGGTTGGATTTGGAATTATTTCCAAATAAAATTTAGAAAAGGTCGCTGCAAGTGCAGTTCGATGGCCGTTGATGGAAATCGACTGTACGGGCCTTGATAAAATTATTAAAAATATCTATAATTTGTGTAAAATCATAAGAAATGATTTGGGAAAAATTGGGCTGAGAAATTCCATATTTGAAAAGATAAAAATAGATTTTTATCGAAATGAACTAGTTTTGAACTAGAATTAAAATCAATTTATTTTTGAAATAAATTGAATTTGAAAGTGATTTTAAAAGTAATCAATATTCCCAATACGTGGATTGGACTGGAGTTGAATCGAAATTATCTTCGGAATATTTCGATGTTGGATTTCGTGACTATACAGATATTGTTATGGGAATTTGAAAGATATATTTAATATCGTTATTTCCAATACGATATTTGTTGGTTTCAGAATTTGATATTGAATATAAGCCGGTATAATTTCTATTCAGAGCCTTGTATTTAATATCAAATGTGATTTGGGTTTGTCGTGAATCGTGTTTTAGATGACATTGCTTCTTTAACCCATTTAAAAGCAGGATATTGATTTTTGAAAAGATTGAAACTAATTGGAGTTCTAATGAATCTTTAATTAGATTAAAAATGTGAATTGATAATTTAAATTATCAAATCTGAAAGGTGATCGAGAATGGAGTACCACCAGTTTTGCTCCGAAGTGATAGTTAAATCTTTAATTAGATTTGAACGTGAAATGGTAATTAATTTTACCGATAACACTGTGGTGTTAGGTATGGAGTATTACCAGTTTTGCTCCATGGGATGAATAGGTTGGGATTGGGAAATAAAATAAATAATTACATCGGTGTGGTTCGTTAATCCCGACTAGTTTGATATGATATCCAAAGGAAGATTAAAGAATAAATTTAGAGGAATTTATCTTGGATAAAATTAATGGAAACCTTTCCCTAAGGATGTGATTTTGTGAATAAAAGAATATTCTGAATTGGAATGAGGTGTTTGTTGTGTTTATATAACATTTGTTTATTATATACGTGGGTTATTCAGAAAGGCCGGGTTATACCCATTCTGAATAACCGATTTGAGGAGATGTCGAAGATGAAGACGGTGGTTGAAGACCGGAAGTCTTCACATCGTTTGGGTGATTACTGATGATCTTGATTGGGCTGTACACCCAGGATGAGGGAAACAGTTGGTGATCGTCCAGACGTACTTGAAGATGGATGGATATGCGAGGAAAGTGCCTCCGGTTTCGTTCAGACCCAGAATGAACTTGTAAATGGATTGTGTGTCTGACATTGGATTTTATTCTGTGTTGATTGATCTCTATTAAATATACATCTGTTTGGCGGCAGAGGATTTATTCTCTTGCTTAACGCCCTTCTCTGAGACGTACGAGCTCAGAGGTTGTATATCGATGGACATCAGTCGCATGGAGTGAATTGCCAGTTTGGCACGCGTAAGTGGCAATTGATCAAGGCTTCTGTTGAAAAGCAAAGTCTTGTGGTTGATGATCAAAGCATGGCCTGTGTGGCGTAGCTTTGTGTATAACGTGAATTCGCGAGCCTCACACCTCGGTATGAGTCAAAAACGGGATAGTGACTGCAGGGAGAGCACGACGTTTCTTTCTAGCTAGGGTGGTGTCAGTGACCTACCAGCCCTGACATTTATATACTTTTCACCTGTGTGGTTGTTGGATATGAGGCGCCTCGGATATATGTCTATAAGGACCGGGAGACGTGTGTTCAGGAATAACTAATCCTCAAAAGTAAGAGAGGAACGGCCCTGAAGATCCAAGGATCATAGTGGGGTCCTGGGACATTTGCTAGATTGTCTCGAACGCAGAGAGGAGCTTGCCCCTTGCCTCGACTCATGATGGAATCCAATTTCCAATACATGTGTTTTGGTTTTATTTGTAGAACCTAGTATGGCGACATAGTGGTATGGGTCATTCATGCCTGTAATAACCCGAAAATCTGGGCCAGTTTAAAATTTTTATTTCGGCAATTTTAGCGAATTTTGGGTATTTAAAATGAATTATTTTAAATAATATCGACGAGAAATTTATTTTGAATATAATTAGAACGTATATATTATACGCGTCGTCGTTAGAATATAAATATTTATATATAATTATAAATAGAATTGAAAATGGCGCGGTAGTTCGATAATTCGATTTCAAACTTCAATTGAATGTACCGGGTGCAAAACAATCCGGATTTTAGTGAAACCAAAAATGATAGGATCTAATTGATGATATCTTTCTAACGAATCCGAGTAATCGAAATTTCATAGAGGGAATCAAAAGATATGTCCAGTTGAAAATTCTGAATAGTCGCTATGGAATTCAGGCCCTTAAAAATGGACATTTTGCAAACGACCTCGGATTACGACGAAACTAGTTTTGTTAGGACCGTATCGTCAATACGAAGCTAGAAAATATTTTTCTGGAATTTTTCGAGTTAGTATGTGACCCCGGTAATTTGAAATGTACGTTTAAAATTCAATATAGTGATTTAAATGTAAATTCAAAGGAAACTGATCGAAACGATCAAATCAACCTACGATACATATCCCATTGTGTTCGGAATGGGGGTAAAATGCTATGGACGACGGGCGGTGGGCCTCGTTTCGAGGTCGTATGTAAAAGTCAGCTTTTTGAAAATTAATTAATTAAATAAATAAAAAAAGAAAACCTCTCCCCGTTAACCCGCTCTGCCCCCCCCCCCCTCTCTTCATTTCGATTTCAGATAGAAGAAAAAAGAAAAAGAAAAAAAAACCCCGATCCAATCGCCCGCCCACCCATCGACTGACGCCATCGCCACCACCGCGCCTTCCCCGACGCCATCACCTCACCTCCGTCGACCCCCCCTCCTCTCCGTTCTGCCACCTCGCTTGAAAATCCCAAATCGCACAGAAACCCCCCCGAAACCCTAACGCAACCGCACCGAGCCCCGCCACCACCGTTCGCCCTCCCCCTCCTTCGCCTGAGCGATGGCGCACACCCCTCCCCCCTCTGCTTCGACTGGACCCGCAACACACTGGCCCACTGCGCCTGCTGCCGAACTTCACCGCCTCCTCCCGTGGAGCCACCACGTCTCCAGCCAACAAAACTCTAGTTTTTAATGTAAGTTTCTCCGGTTTTATTTATTTAGTTTATTTTATATTTAGGCTAGGAAAAACCGATATTTTAGTAATGATAGAAACTGATTTTTATTAGTAGATAAAACTGGAAAAAAATGATTTTTATTATAGTAGAGTAATAAAAATGTGATTTTTATATTTTTAAAGTATTAAAAATATAGTCTTTACTATATAGATGATATAAAAATGAAATTTTTACATTATAGGAATATTAAAAATATCATCTTTATATAGGTAGCAAAAATAAAAATATGATTTTTATATTTTTAAAGAATTAAAAATATGATTTTTATATTTTTAAAGTATTAAAAATATAATCTTTATTAGGTAGAAGATGAAAGGTGAAATCTTTATTTTAGAAAAGGTGAAATCTTTATTTTAGAAAAGGTGAAATCTTTATTTTAGAAAAGGCGAAATCTTTATTTTAGAAAAGGCGAAATCTTTATTTTAGAAATGGTGAAAGATCTATTTTTGAAAAGGCGGAAACTTTACATAGAGAATAGCGTGATAAAATAGAATTTTTATCCATATAGCATCGAAGTAAAAATGTGATTTTTATATATTGAACTTCGAAATAAAAATATGATTTTTATATATGGAATAGCGGAGTAAAAATTCGATTTTTACATAGGTAGTGAAAGCGGACAACGAAGGTAACAAAAAGGCGGGAACGAAGAAGATTTATATCAAAGAAGAGTCAAGATGTTTGGATAGCTTTCGGTGAGAACTTCTCACCTTTCAATTTAATTTTTCTAGTTATATATATATATATATATATATATATACTAGGATGCAGACGGTGTTTAGTAGCACCCGACACCCGTCATCCACAGACCATGGATGGCTTGTTTGTTTAATTGTTTGGTTGTGTAGTTGGTTAGATTATTTGGTTTGAATTGTTTGGTGAAATGAAGTTGATTTGATTGATGTGTGAATGGCGTGGGCCTTCACTAGACCGGGGATAAGGCTAGGCCTCGTCCTGTTTCTAGTATCGTGCCGTTATGCCGCCGAAATTTTCTAAAATAAGTTAGAAAAATATAAATATCATTTTATTTAAAGAATGAACTGAATAGAAATTCATATGTTGGAATAAAATGTTTTGTCGTTAAAAATATAATTTTTAACGTGAATGTGAATAAATAAATATTCATTTACAAACCAGAAGGTTTGTTTATGTACACCTATTTGAAGGACATTGATTGGGTCGATAAACTTTACACATCGCCCAACTGCACAGATAAAATATGCGTTTGATTGTTTGAAACCCCACACGGGTGTTGGGATGAAATTTGAAGTTCACTCATCCTGATTGATTAAATATGTCGATCGATTGATTGACAGGCTGTTATAAGCGTTAGATATCTATATTTGATGCTTATACAGTGTAGTGCACTTTGGTTGATGGTTGATTATTTTTCAATGCTATTATATGTGTGTAATGTATGAAAATCCATATAATTAACATTATATGGTGATTGATTGGGCCTCATTCCAATTTGAAAAATAAAGAATATATAAAATAAAGGTTCATGTGTTGATAGTACTCATCCATTGAGATTGGTCATGTGTTGAACGAAATATTTTAGTAATAAAATTTACATCTTTATATATAAAATAAAGGTTCATGTGTTGACAGTACTCATCCATTGAGATTGGTCATGTGTTGAACGAAATATTTTAGTAATAAAATTTACATCTTTATATACAAAATAAAGGTTCATGTCTTGACAGTACTCATCCATTGAGATTGGTCATGTGTTGAACGAAATATTTTAGTAATAAAATTTACATCTTTAGTAATATAAAATAAAGGTTCGTGTGTTGACAATACTCATCCATTGAGATTGGTCATGTGTTGAACGAAATATTTTAGTAATAAAATTTACATCTTTATATATAAAATAAAGGTTCATGTGTTGACAGTACTCATCCATTGAGATTGGTCATGTGTTGAACGAAATATTTTGATAATAACAACTATTTTGAAAAAGAAATATTTGAAAATAGAAATTCATGAAGCCGTGTTGGTTAGATTGACGCCATTTTGACGTAAACGATATTTATATCGATTTTATTCATTTTGAAATGAATTGAAATGAAAACGATTTCGAAATGAATTGAACTGAAAACGATTTCGAAATGAATTGAATTGAAAACGATTTCGAAATGAATTGAATTGAAAACGATTTCGAAATGAATTGAATTGAAAACGATTTCGAAATGAATTGAATTGAAGCGATTTCGAAATGAATTGAATTGAAAACGATTTCGAAACAAATTGAATTGAAATGAATTCAAATTGAATTGAAATTTGAATTGAATAGAAATGAATTTTAAAACGAATTTATAAAGAATAATTCAATTTTGATTTGAATTGAAATGGAAGTTGAAATTGCTTTTGAAACGAATTTAAAACTATTTATATAATTCATTTTAAATAAGAAATCGACGAAATATATATTATATATATAATATAATGGCCTGAATAGAACGCGCCGCGCCGCGGCAGTTTGTGAATTTCGACCATTTATTTCAAACGGATATTACGGGAGATCCGACCGTCGGATTCTCCTAAAACCGGAACCGTTGGGTTCGTATCGAAAAGAGCTTTCTAATGAATATTAGAAATTTGAAATCCAACGGTTGGATTTGGAATTATGTCCAAATCAAATTTGAAAAAGGTCGCTATAAGTGCAGTTCGTTGGCCGTTGATGAAAATCGACTGTACGGGCCTTGATAAAATTATTAAAAATAGTAATAATTTGTGTAAAATCATAAGAAATGATTTAGAAAGAATTGGGATGAAAAACTCCATCTTTGAAAAGATAAAAATAGATTTTTATCAAAATGAACTAGTTTTGAACTAGAAGTATAATTCTATTTATTTTTAGATAAATAAACTGAATTAGAAAAGGGTTTTAAAAATAACCAGAATTTCCAATGATTGCATTGGAGTGGATTTGAATCGAAATTGTCTTCGGAATATTTCAATGGTGGAATTCGTGATTATACAGTTGTTGTTGGGGAAATTTGAAAGATATATATTTATATCATTATTTCCAATACGACATTTGTTAATCGTAGAATTTGATATTGAATATAAGCCGATATATTTTCTATTCAGAGCCTTGTATTGAATATCAAATGTGACTTGGGTTTGTCGTGAATGGTGTCTTCACTAACACTGTTCTTGAACCCAGTTGAGAAAAGATTAAATCTTTTTACTTAGATTTAATGAAGTGTACCAATTAAATAATGTTTAATTGAATTGATATTGTTTTGTTTGGGTTTATCGTGAACAGTGTTTTAAATAACACTCGTTCTTTAACCCGATAATTAATAAATGTGATTTTGGGTTTATCGTGAACCGTGTTTTAAATGACACTGATTCTTTAACCCAGTAGAAGATTAAAACTAAGTGGAGTTTTAATGAATCTTTAATTAGATTGAAATGATCGAAAATGGAGTATCACCAGTTTTGCTCCAGGCGATAGTTAAATCTTTAATTAGATTTGAACGTGAAATGGTAATTGAATTTACCGATAACACTGTGGTGTTAGATATGAAGTATCACCAGTTTTACTTCATGGGATGAATAGGTTGGGATTGGGAAATTAAAACAAATGATTACTTCGGTAAGGTTCGTTAATCCCGACTAGTTGAATCGAAATTCAAAAGATGATTAAAGAATAAATTCAAGGAATTTATCCTGAATAAAATTAATGGGAACGTTTCCCTATGAATGTGAAATTTAGAAACTAACTGTCGGTTAGCCAAGCAGAATGGTTTTCTGGATATTGATCTGATGTTGGTTTCGGCCTTCGGGGTTAATATTTGGGGAATTATTCTCTTGATTAATTTACGGTTAGTGACTAATGAATTGGAATGAGGCGTATGTTGTGTTTGTGTAACACTTTTATAATATATACGCGAGTTATTCGGAAAGACCGGGTTTATCCCATTCTGAATAACTGATACGACGATAAGTCGAAGATGAAGACGATGGTCGAAGACCGGAAGTCTTCACGTCGTTTGGGTGATTACTGATGATCTTGATTGGGCTGTACACCCAAGAAGATGGAAACAATTGGTGATCGTCCAGACGTACTTGGAGATCGATGGATATGCGGGGTACTAGGTGCCTTCGGTTTCGTTCAGACCCAGAACGGACTTGTAAATGGACTGTGTGTCTGACATTGGATTTTAGTCCGTGTGATTGATCTCTATTAAATATATATCTGATTGGCGGCGGAGAATTTATTCTCTTGCTTAACGCCCTTCTCTGAGACGTACGAGCTCAGGGGTTATATATTGATGGATATCAATCGCATGGAGTGAATTGCCTGTGTGGCATGCCTAAGTGGCAATTGATCGAGGCTTCTGTTGAAAAGCAAAGTCTTGTGGTGATGATCAAAGCACGGCCTTTGTGGCGTAGCTTTGTGTAACGTTTACTTCGCGAGTTTCACACCCGGTATGAACCAAAAACGGGAGACGGACCTCAGGGAGGGCATGCATTTCTTTCTAGTTAGAAGTGGCGTCAGTGGTTTTACACGCCCTGACGAGTTTGACTTATGTGGTTGTTGCTGTTGCGAGGCGCCTCGGTTTGATCGGACGATCCGGGTCCGATGGAGTCATTTAGTTGGCTCACCTACGCCCCAAAGGGCGGGGAAACGCAGTGTTCAGGCATTTTAATCCACATCGGTGGACCGGCCCTGTCGCTCCAAGGGACGATGCGTTCTGTTCCTGAGACACGGGCTAGAGCGGCTCGAATCGGTTGAGGACTATCTTTTGCCTCGGTTCATAGATGGATATCCAACTTCCAAATACGTGACATTTGCGGTTTTATTTGTAGAGCCTAGTATGGCGACATAGTGGGATGGGGCATTCATGCCGCCTATGATTGATACTTATGATTTGAAGTTGTTTTATACACTATGCACTTATAATAGTATCAAACGATTTGTTTTAACCGTATCAAGTATTCTTTGGCTGTTATAAGGGAAAACCCTATCCTCGGCTGCGTTGCATTGTGTGATGGGACCTGGGTCTTATAACAGCTTCATTTTTCTTTATTTAGCATTGCGCTGTTTGTTTTATGCACTGGTATTCTTGGGAGGAAACCCGTTCCGTGTTATACGGCGTGGTCCCTTGATTTACCTAACTTTAAAAATAAAGATTAATAACTGTTTTAGTTCTCACACCAGTCACATGACTGACCTGGAGTTTATTGTTTTAACCTAAACTCTGGGTGCCCTTATTTTGACACGGGCGGCTAGTAGTTTTGGTTTTGCAGATTTATATTCACAGGATCCTGGTTTGCAGCTGGAATGATATCCGGAAAGCTTTGTATCTGTATATCTCTTCTAGTTGTGTATTGTATTATTTTCCGCTGCTAGGTATTTAAATGTAATTTAAATCTCTGATATTTCTGTGTAATATTCATTCATACTCTGTATATTCTTGTAATCTGGTGCATTGTTGTAATATACAATGAAATGTTCTTTCGTCTGCGTTCTGTTGTGGCTTGTTCTCGAACTATCCGACGCTTTCCTTTACGGGGAAGTTACGGGTTTTCACAGTTGGTATCAGAGCTTTGGTTTACAAAGCTCAGAGAACATGACACATTAGAACCCTACGAAAAATTCATCAGATATTGGATTAGTAATATCCAATGAGAATGACTCGTTAGAGATGGGATCAGTAGTATCCTAGAACGAGTGTGAAGAGTAAATTTTTAAAATAAAAATGAAAACAAATTTTGTTTTGCAAATTTAAATCAACTATTCGTATTTTATTATTTATTTATTTTGAATTTGGACAATATGATATATAAAGATTTTGCATATACGCGTCATGAACGTATATTCGAAGTTTTAATATATTGGATAGATATAGAATCGCACTCTAGTGCCCGATGATGATATTGATGATAGCGATCGCATCATCAACATTTATGTTCGAGTTTCGAAGGTGTGATATTCTATATATTTCCATTAGACTGGTGTGAGAACCAAAACTAATATAGCTAGAATTCATTGGTGTGATTTGGCATCAAAACATGATTTTCTTTATATATATCAAAGTTATGAATTTCAAATGTTAATTCACTAATTGATTGATGTTTGTGTTGTTTGTTTAATTGTTTGATAATTTTGAACCATTATGCCTAATTTGATCAAATATTGAATTGTATTGAAATTTGGTCGCATTTGCTTGCATATACATATACTTACATTGAACAGGTTATAGCAAGGAGGCTAGAGCCAGAGAATAAAATTTGTTTGCCCGACAAATAGGTACATGTTTACTACATAATTTACTGTTTTGTTTGGGTGATGATGATTTTATGAGCCTATTGGCTAGCCGCTTGGCTTTTTCTTTTTCTTTTTGAGATCTGAAGGACCGGGGAAGCTATTTGAAATTCCCCGATGCTCCCGGTGCAGGGGAGGTTATGGCGAAATTTTTCAAAAATTTAGGGTGTTGGCCAAATTTTTGAATTTTTTTTGAAAATTCTCAGAAACTGAAAAGTTGGAGAATGGAAGCCAGATCGAACGTAGAGTTGATTAATCAAACCACTTTCGACTTTGTTCCTTTTCGGGGACGAAAAGTTTTAAGTGGGGGAGATTGTAATAACCCGAAAATCTGGGCCAGTTTAAAATTTTTATTTCGGCAATTTTAGCGAATTTTGGGTATTTAAAATGGATTATTTTAAATAATATCGACGAGAAATTTATTTTGAATATAATTAGAACGTATATATTATACGCGTCGTCGTTAGATTATAAATATTTATATATAATTATAAATAGAATTGAAAATGGCGCGGTAGTTCGATAATTCGATTTCGAACTTCAATTGAATGTACCGGGTGCAAAACAATCCGGATTTTAGTGAAACCAAAAATGATAGGATCTAATTGATGATATCTTTCTAACGAATCCGAGTAATCGAAATTTCATAGAGGGAATCAAAAGATATGTCCAGTTGAAAATTCTGAATAGTCGCTATGGAATTCAGGCCCTTAAAAATGGACATTTTGCAAACGACCTCGGATTACGACGAAACTAGTTTTGTTAGGACCGTATCGTCAATACGAAGCTAGAAAATATTTTTCTGGAATTTTTCGAGTTAGTATGTGACCCCGGTAATTTGAAATGTACGTTTAAAATTCAATATAGTGATTTAAATGTAAATTCAAAGGAAACTGATCGAAACGATCAAATCAACCTACGATACATATCCCATTGTGTTCGGAATGGGGGTAAAATGCTATGGACGACAGGCGGTGGGCCTCGTTTCGAGGTCGTATGTAAAAGTCAGCTTTTTGAAAATTAATTAATTAAATAAAAAAAAAACCTCTCCCCGTTAACCCGCTCTGGCCCCCCCCCCCTTCTTCATTTCGATTTCAGATAGAAGAAAAAAAAAAGAAAAAAAAAACCCGATCCAATCGCCCGCCCACCCATCGACTGACACCATCGCCACCACCGCGCCTTCCCCGACGCCATCACCTCACCTCCGTCGACCCCCCCTCCTCTCCGTTCTACCACCTCGCTTGAAACCCCCAAATCGCACAGAAACCCCCCCGAAACCCTAACGCAACCGCACCGAGCCCCGCCACCACCGTTCGCCCTCCCCCTCCTTCGCCTGAGCGATGGCGCACACCCCCCCTGCTTCGACTGGACCCGCAACACCCTGGCCCACTACGCCTGCTGCCGAACTTCACCGCCTCCTCCCGTGGAGCCACCACGTCTCCAGCCAACAAAACTCTATTTTTTAATGTAAGTTTCTCCGGTTTTATTTAGTTTATTTTATATTTAGGCTAGGAAAAACCGATATTTTAGTAATGATAGAAACTGGTTTTTATTAGTAGATAAAACTGAAAAAAATGATTTTTATTATAGTAGAGTAATAAAAATGTGATTTTTATATTTTTAAAGTATTAAAAATATAGTCTTTACTATATAGATGATATAAAAATGAAATTTTTACATTATAGGAATATTAAAAATATCATCTTTATATAGGTAGCAAAATAAAAATATGATTTTTATATTTTTAAAGAATTAAAAATATGATTTTTATATTTTTAAAGTATTAAAAATATAATCTTTATTAGGTAGAAGATGAAAGGTGAAATCTTTATTTTAGAAAAGGTGAAATCTTTATTTTAGAAAGGTGAAATCTTTATTTTAGAAAAGGCGAAATCTTTATTTTAGAAAAGGCGAAATCTTTATTTTAGAAATGGTGAAAGATCTTTTTTTGAAAAGGCGGAAACTTTACATAGAGAATAGCGTGATAAAATAGAATTTTTATCCATATAGCATCGAAGTAAAAATGTGATTTTTATAAATTGAACTTCGAAATAAAAATATGATTTTTATATATGGAATAGCGGAGTAAAAATTCGATTTTTACATAGGTAGTGAAAGCGGGCAACGAAGGTAACAAAAAGGCGGGAACGAAGAAGATTTATATCAAAGAAGAGTCAAGATGTTTGGATAGCTTTCGGTGAGAACTTCTCATCTTTCAATTTAATTTTTCTAGTTATATATATATATATATATACTAGGATGCAGACGGTGTTTAGTAGCACCCAACACCCGTCATCCACAGACCATGGATGGCTTGTTTGTTTAATTGTTTGGTTGTGTAGTTGGTTAGATTATTTGGTTTGAATTGTTTGGTGAAATGAAGTTGATTTGATTGATGTGTGAATGGCGTGGGCCTTCACTAGACCGGGGATAAGGCTAGGCCTCGTCCCGTTTCTAGTATCGTGCCGTTATGCCGCCGAAATTTTCTAAAATAAGTTAGAAAAATAAAAATATCATTTTATTTAAAGAATGAACTGAATAGAAATTCATATGTTGGAATAAAATGTTTTGTCGTTAAAAATATAATTTTTAACGTGAATGTGAATAAATAAATATTCATTTACAAACCAGACGATTTGTTTATGTACACCTATTTGAAGGACATTGATTGGGTCGATAAATTTTACACATCGCCCAACTGCACAGATAAAATATGCGTTTGATTGTTTGAAACCCCACACGGGTGTTGGGATGAAATTTGAAGTTCACTCATCCTGATTGATTAAATATGTCGATCGATTGATTGACAGGCTGTTATAAGCGTTAGATATCTATATTTGATGCTTATACAGTGTAGTGCACTTTGGTTGATGGTTGATTATTTTTCAATGCTATTATATGTGTGTAATGTATGAAAATCCATATAATTAACATTATATGGTGATTGATTGGGCCTCATTCCAATTTGAAAAATAAAGAATATATAAAATAAAGGTTCATGTGTTGACAGTACTCATCCATTGAGATTGGTCATGTGTTGAACGAAATATTTTAGTAATAAAATTTACATCTTTATATATAAAATAAAGGTTCATGTGTTGACAGTACTCATCCATTGAGATTGGTCATGTGTTGAACAAAAAATTTATTAATAAAATTTACATCTTTATATACAAAATAAAGGTTCATGTGTTGACAGTACTCATCCATTGAGATTGGTCATGTGTTGAACGAAATATTTTAGTAATAAAATTTACATCTTTAGTAATATAAAATAAAGGTTCATGTGTTGACAGTACTCATCCATTGAGATTGGTCATGTGTTGAACGAAATATTTTAGTAATAAAATTTACATCTTTATATATAAAATAAAGGTTCATGTGTTGACAGTACTCATCCATTGAGATTGGTTATGTGTTGAACGAAATATTTTGATAATAACAACTATTTTGAAAAAGAAATATTTGAAATAGAATATTTGAAAATAGAAATTCATGAAGCCGTGTTGGTTAGATTGACGCCATTTTGACGTAAACGATATTTATATCGATTTTATTCATTTTGAAATGAATTGAATTGAAAACGATTTCGAAATGAATTGAATTGAAAATGATTTCGAAATGAATTGAATTGAAAACGATTTCGAAATGAATTGAATTGAAAACGATTTCGAAATGAATTGAATTGAAAACGATTTCGAAATGAATTGAATTGAAAACGATTTCGAAATGAATTGGATTGAAAACGATTTCGAAATGAATTGAATTGAAAACGATTTCGAAATGAATTGAATTGAAAACGATTTCGAAATGAATTGAATTGAAAACGATTTCGAAACAAATTGAATTGAAATGAATTCAAATTGAATTGAAATTTGAATTGAATAGAAATGAATTTTAAAACGTATTTATAAAGAAGAATTCAATTTTGATTTGAATTGAAATGGAAGTTGAAATTGCTTTTGAAACGAATTTAAAACTATTTATATAATTCGTTTTAAATAAGAAATCGACGAAATATATATTATATATATTATATATATAATATAATGGCCTGAATAGAACGCGCCGCGCCGCGCAGTTCGTGAATTTCGACCATTTATTTCAAACGGATATTACGGGAGATCCGACCGTCGGATTCTCCTAAAACCGGAACCGTTGGGTTCGTATCGAAAAGAGCTTTCTAACGAATATTAGAAATTTGAAATCTAACGGTTGGATTTGGAATTATGTCCAAATCAAATTTGAAAAAGGTCGCTATAAGTGCAGTTCGATGGCCGTTGATGAAAATCGACTGTACGGGCCTTGATAAAATTATTAAAAATAGTAATAATTTGTGTAAAATCATAAGAAATGATTTAGAAAGAATTGGGATGAAAAACTCCATCTTTGAAAAGATAAAAATAGATTTTTATCAAAATGAACTAGTTTTGAACTAGAAGTATAATTCTATTTATTTTTAGATAAATAAACTGAATTAGAAAAGGGTTTTAAAAATAACCAGAATTTCCAGTGATTGCATTGGAGTGGATTTGAATCGAAATTGTCTTCGGAATATTTCAATGGTGGAATTCGTGATTATACAGATGTTGTTGGGGAAATTTGAAAGATATATATTTATATCGTTATTTCCAATACGACATTTGTTAATCGTAGAATTTGATATTGAATATAAGCCGATATATTTTCTATTCAGAGCCTTGTATTGAATATCAAATGTGACTTGGGTTTGTCGTGAATGGTGTCTTCACTAACACTGTTCTTGAACCCAGTTGAGAAAAGATTAAATCTTTTTACTTAGATTTAATGAAGTGTACCAATTAAATAATGTTTAATTGAATTGATATTGTTTTGTTTGGGTTTATCGTGAACAGTGTTTTAAATAACACTCGTTCTTTAACCCGATAATTAATAAATGTGATTTTGGGTTTATCGTGAACCGTGTTTTAAATGACACTGATTCTTTAACCCAGTCGAAGATTAAAACTAAGTGGAGTTTTAATGAATCTTTAATTAGATTGAAATGATCGAAAATGGAGTATCACCAGTTTTGCTCCAGGCGATAGTTAAATCTTTAATTAGATTTGAACGTGAAATGGTAATTGAATTTACCGATAACACTGTGGTGTTAGATATGAAGTATCACCAGTTTTACTTCATGGGATGAATAGGTTGGGATTGGGAAATTAAAACAAATGATTACTTCGGTAAGGTTCGTTAATCCCGACTAGTTGAATCGAAATTCAAAAGATGATTAAAGAATAAATTCAAGGAATTTATCCTGGATAAAATTAATGGGAACCCTTCCCTATGAATGTGAAATTTAGAAACTAACTGTCGGTTAGCCAAGCAGAATGGTTTTCTGGATATTGATCTGATGTTGGTTTCGGCCTTCGGGGTTAATATTTGGGGAATTATTCTCTTGATTAATTTACGGTTAGTGACTAATGAATTGGAATGAGGCGTATGTTGTGTTTGTGTAACACTTTTATAATATATACGCGAGTTATTCGGAAAGACCGGGTTTATCCCATTCTGAATAACTGATACGACGATAAGTCGAAGATGAAGACGATGGTCGAAGACCGGAAGTCTTCACGTCGTTTGGGTGATTACTGATGATCTTGATTGGGCTGTACACCCAAGAAGATGGAAACAATTGGTGATCGTCCAGACGTACTTGGAGATCGATGGATATGCGGGGTACTAGGTGCCTCCGGTTTCGTTCAGACCCAGAACGGACTTGTAAATGGACTGTGTGTCTGACATTGGATTTTAGTCCGTGTGATTGATCTCTATTAAATATATATCTGATTGGCGGCGGAGAATTTATTCTCTTGCTTAACGCCCTTCTCTGAGACGTACGAGCTCAGGGGTTATATATTGATGGATATCAATCGCATGGAGTGAATTGCCTGTGTGGCATGCCTGTGTGGCATGCCTAAGTGGCAATTGATCGAGGCTTCTGTTGAAAGGCAAAGTCTTGTGGTGATGATCAAAGCACGGCCTTTGTGGCGTAGCTTTGTGTAACGTTTACTTCGCGAGTTTCACACCCGGTATGAACCAAAAACGGGAGACGGACCTCAGGGAGGGCATGCGTTTCTTTCTAGTTAGAAGTGGCGTCAGTGGTTTTACACGCCCTGACGAGTTTGACTTATGTGGTTGTTGCTGTTGCGAGGCGCCTCGGTTTGATCGGACGATCCGGGTCCGATGGAGTCATTTAGTTGGCTCACCTACGCCCCAAAGGGCGGGGAAACGCAGTGTTCAGGCATTTTAATCCACATCGGTGGACCGGCCCTGTCGCTCCAAGGGACGATGCGTTCTGTTCCTGAGACACGGGCTAGAGCGTCTCGAATCGGTTGAGGACTATCTTTTGCCTCGGTTCACAGATGGATATCCAACTTCCAAATACGTGACATTTGCGGTTTTATTTGTAGAGCCTAGTATGGCGACATAGTGGGATGGGGCATTCATGCCGCCTATGATTGATACTTATGATTTGAAGTTGTTTTATACACTATGCACTTATAATAGTATCAAACGATTTGTTTTAACCGTATCAAGCATTCTTTGGCTGTTATAAGGGAAAACCCTATCCTCGGCTGCGTTGCATTATGTGATGGGACCTGGGTCTTATAACAGCTTCATTTTTCTTTATTTAGCATTGCGCTGTTTGTTTTATGCACTGGTATTCTTGGGAGGAAACCCGTTCCGTGTTATACGGCGTGGTCCCTTGATTTACCTAACTTTAAAAATAAAGATTAATAACTGTTTTAGTTCTCACACCAGTCACATGACTGACCTGGAGTTTATTGTTTTAACCTAAACTCTGGGTGCCCTTATTTTGACACGGGCAGCTAGTAGTTTTGGTTTTGCAGATTTATATTCACAGGATCCTGGTTTGCAGCTGGAATGATATCCGGAAAGCTTTGTATCCGTATATCTCTTCTAGTTGTGTATTGTATTATTTTCCGCTGCTAGTTATTTAAATGTAATTTAAATCTCTGATATTTCTGTGTAATATTCATTCATACTCTGTATATTCTTGTAATCTGGTGCATTGTTGTAATATACAATGAAATGTTCTTTCGTCTGCGTTCTGTTGTGGCTTGTTCTCGAACTATCCGACGCTTTCCTTTACGGGGAAGTTACGGGTTTTCACAATGCCGCCTATGATTGATATTTATGATTGAAATTGTTTTGACACTATACACTTATTATAATATCAAATAATTCGTTTTAAACGTATCAAGCATGCTTTGGCTGTTATAAAGTAAAAACCCTATCCTCCGGCTTGCGTTGCATTGTGTGATGGGACCTGGGTCTTATAACAGCTCCATTTTTCTTTATTTAGCATTGCGCTGTTTGATCTATGCACTGGTATTCTTTGGAGGAAACCCGTTCCGTGTTATACGGCGTGGTCCCTCGATTTACCTAACTTTAAAAATAAAGATTAATAATTGTTTTAGTTCTCACACCAGTCACATGACTGACCTGGAGTTTATTGTTTTAACCTAAACTCTAGGTGCCCCTATTTTCCACACGGGCAGCTAGTAGTTTCGGTTTTGCAGATTTATATTCACAGGGTCCTGATTTACAGCTGGAACGATGCTCGGAAAGCTCTGTATCCGTGTATCACTTTCAGTTGTGTTTTATATATTTTTCCGCTGTTATGTAATTTATTGTAATCTCTGATATTTGTTGAATGTAATTTATTCATTTATACTCTGTATATTCTTGTATCTGATGGAATTGTTGTAATAACAATGAAATGTTCTTCCGTTTGCGTCCTTTTGTGTGTTGTTCTCAAAGTATCCGCTCTTTTCTTCACGGGGAAGTTACGGGTCCTCTCAAAATGTCATGAGATTAAAAATGCCATTTTGATGTAAAAATGTTGATTAGAATAAAAATGTCCCTTTTTGTTAAAAATGATTTAGTTAGAATAAAGATACCATTTTGTTATAAGGTTGCATTAGAAATAATTACATTTTTTGTCAAAATGTTACATTAGAAAAATAATAACATTTTTTTTTAAATTTGCATTAGAAAAAGAATTAACATTTTTAGTGTAAAATGTTGCATTTAAAAGAAATAACATTTTAGTTAAAAATGTTGCATTAGTATAAAATAACATTTTGATATAAAAATGTCATTTTGGTATAAAATGTTACCTTAGTTTAAAAAGGGCATCTTTGTTATAAAAATGTAAATTAGAATAAAAAGGAAATTTTTGTTAGAAAATGTAAATCAGAATAAAAATTACATCTTTGTTAAAAAATGTAAACGAGAATAAAAAGAACATTTTGGTTAGAAAATGTACATGAGAATAAAATGAACATTTTGTTAGAAAATGTTACATTGATAATTTTAATAACATTTGTTTATAAAATGTCGTATTAGTATTAAAGCAACATTTTGATATAAATTATTACATTGAGATTTAAAATAACATTTGGCTATAAAATGTTGTATCAGGATTAAAATAACCTTTTTGTTAACAAATGTTACTTGAATGTAATGTTACATAAATATATCATTTTTACTAGAAATGTTGTATCAGATAGAGATGACATTTTAGATGGAATTGTGACATTAAATAAAAATAACATTTTATATAGGAATGTTACATTAGATTATGGCCATGTTACATTATAATGTCATTTAGATCTTGTTCATGTTAAATAAACATGTCAATTATGTAGATTATATTAATGTTAGATAATAATTGGTTAAATTTATTAACCAATAATCTATTTGGATGAATTGTTGTTGGCTGAAAACCCCACACGGGTGTTGGGATGACGTACACTATTCCCAATCTTTATTTTTATGTCAATCGATGGATTGACAGTATGTGTTGAGCGTTATTATATATTTATTTTAACGCTCACACAATTATAAATTTCACTCTGGTTGTGAATGGATCGTGTATTGATTATTTATCACTACTGTAATATACATGCTATGTATGAAATCCATACAATTGAAATTGTATGGTAATTAACTGAGCCACATTCCGATTCAATATATCTTTTTGTATAAAGAATATTTTAAAATAAAGAACAATTTAATATAAAGTATGTTTTAAAGAAATCTTTTAAAAATAAAGAATTTTTAAAATAACTAATATTTTAAAATAATATTCAGTGAAGGATAAAATATAAAAATATGAAGTCGTGTTATGTAGAAACGCCATTTTAACCCGAATGTGTTATCGATCAATTTTTATTCATTTTATAATGAATATTAAAAAGAAGTGATTTCAAAAATATAATATTTTGAAAATATAATATTTTAATATAATAAAGATATAGAATATTCGATTTTTGCTTTAAAATTGAAATTGAAGTTAAATTCGTTTTAAAACGAATTCATAAATATTTTATAAAGTACGTTTTAATTAGTAAACGACGATATAATATATATATATACACACACACACACACACATATATATATATATATATATATATATATATTTAATGGCCTGGATAGAACGCGCCGCGCAACGATCGTTCGCGAATTTCGACCATTAACTTTAAATTGACGTAACGGGAGATCTGACTGTCGTATTCTCCTAAAACCGGAACCGTTGGGTTCGTATCGAAAAGAGCTTTCCAAAGAATATAAGAGTTTTGAAATCTAACAGTTGGATTTGGAATTATATCCAAATCAAATTTGGAAAAGGTCGCTATGGATGCAGTTCGGTGGCCGTTATTGGAAACCGACTGTACGAGCGATAATAAAATTATTAAAAATATGGAGAAATTATGTAAAATTATAATAAATGATTTAGAAAGATTTTGGATGGAAAATTCCATATTTGAAAAGATAAAAATATATTTTTATCGAAATGTACTTGATATTAACTAGAATAAATCATTAAATTAAGATTTAATGAAGTTTTCCAATTAGTGAATATTTAATTGAAATTAAATTAAATAAATTGAATTTTTGGGGTTTGTCGTGAATGGTGTCTTCAATAACACCTTTCTTAAACCCAGTTGAGAAATGAATAAATCTTTTAATTAGTATTATTAGAGTTTCAATTATATTTAGTAATTGGAATAAAATGATTTGTGAATTGAGTTTATCGTGAACAATGTTTTTAAACGACATCTGTTCTTTAACTCAATTAACAGTGAAAATATGATTTGGAATTTATAAATCCTTTATTAAGATTTAAATGGAAATTTCCCCAAAAGTAAAGTTTTCCTATTTAATATATATTAAATTGAAATTGAATGGAATTTGAATTAATAATAACCGAGATAAGCTTCTATAAAAGAAGATCGATACTACATATGGAATTTAAGAGGCTTTGCCGTTATTCCATTTATATTATTGGTCGGATACAGAAATTTATAACGATTATATATTGAATTGATTTATGTGAAGATTCCCTATTTAATGGAAGTCGATTTTGGGTTTATCATGAACGGTGTTTTAAAATGACATTAGTTCTTTAACCCAGTTAAAGATAGGAGTTATTTCTTAAATTTGAATAATCATTGAATAATGATATTTAAAAACCAAATTGGGTTTTTAATAAATCTTTAAAACAAAGATTTAAGAATAAATTTAAAGGATCTATCTTTGATAGAATAATATGAATATTTTATTAGAAGAATAATTCTGAATTGGAATGAGGCGTTGGACGTGTTTTATAGCAATTGATTTGTAATTATAAAAATACGCGAGTTATTCGGAAAGACCGGGTTTAACCCATTCCGAATAATTACTACGACAATGAAGAGTCGAAGTTGAAGACGGTGATTGAAGACCGGCGATCTTCACATCGAATGGATGTTTGCTACTAATGCCCATGATTGGAGTAGCTACCTTGAAGGGGATACAGTGGTAACCGCCTGGACGTACTTGTTGATTGTCCGGACTTCGGTATCGTTCAGACCCAGAACGGACTTGCAAATGGATGGTATGTCTGACGTTGTATTCCTTCACACTATACTCATTTATTTCTGCTAATATATTTCTGTTTGGTAACGGAGAATTTATTCTCTTTCTTAATACCCTTCTCTGAGACGTATGAGCTCAGAGCTTATATATTGGTAGAAATCAATGATAAGGGATTGACAATGTGGCATACTAAGTTGCATGGATCAAGGCTCTTGTTGAAAAGCAGAGCTTTGTGGTTGATGATCAAAGCACGGCCTGTTTAGGCGTAGCTTTGTATATAGAATGACTTCGCGAGCCTTACACCCCAGTATGAGTCAAAAACGGGATACAGACTGCAGGGAGTGCGCACGTTTCTTTCTTGCTAGAGTGGTGTCAGGGACCTACCAACGCTGACATTTCACTTATGTGGATGATGGATTATGAGGTACCTCGGGTTTTATAGGCCGTTAGTGGTCATATTATAGGTTCAAAGGAACCGGGAAACGTGTGTTCAGGCATAACTAATCCACTGCCCATAGGCAGGGACCGACCCTGATGATCCAAGGGTTGCCCATAGGTGTGATCCTGAGGCATTTGCTAGAGTGTCTCGAATCGGAGAGGAGCTTGCCCCTAGCCTCGACTCATGATAGAAACCCAATTTCCAATACGACCTTGCGGTTTTGATTGTAGAACCAGTATGGCGACATAGTAGGATGGGGTACTATGCCGTCTATGATTGATACACTATGATTGAAATGTTTTTGAAATATATATACCCATATATGTACACACTAATATTAAATCTATTTATCGTATCAAACATCTTTTGACCATTATAATGTAAAACCCTATCCTCCGGTTTGCGTTGCATTGTGTGATGGGACTTGGGTCTTATAATGGTTTCATTTTTCTAAAAAGCATTGCATTGTTTAACGATTTACTTTATTTTATGCACTGGCAATCCAATGGAGTAAACCCGTTCCGTGTTAGCGGCGTGGTCCTGTGATTAGCCTTAATTTTAAATAGGTTAAGTTTAGATTTCTCATACCAGTCCCATGACTGACCTGTAGTTTGTTTCACTAGCAAACTCAGGTGCCCATATTTTCCACATGGGCAGTCGAGTAGCTTTTGCAGATATATTTACAGGATCCTGGTTTACAGCTGAAGCGGTATTCGGAAAGCTCTGTATCCGTGTATTCCTTTCGGTTGTATATTTATATTATTTTCCGCTGCTATTTAAGTGTAATTTAAGTCTCTGATATTATTGTATTTCTATTGTGTAATAAGTATTCATACTCTGTTAGATTCTTGTACTCTGATGTAATTGTTGTAAACAGTAGTAAAATGTTCTTCAGTTTATGTTCTGATGTGTGTTGTTCTCAAAGCAATCCAGGCTTTCCTTTACTGGGAAGTCCGGGTCGTTTCAGTTGGTATCAGAGCTTTGGTTTACAGAGCTCGAGAACAAGACACATTAGAACCGAACGAAAGAATTCATCAGAGATTGGATTAGTAATATCCAATAAGAATAACTCGTTAGAGATGGGATCCGTAGTATCCTAGAACGAGTGTGAAGAGTATTATTTTCTTTAAAAATAAAAATGAAAAAAAATTTAGTTTTGAAAATTTTATCTTAAAATACATATCTGAGTAAATTATTATTTTAATGTGGACAATCGAGTATATAAAGATTTCGAATATACGAGTAATTAACGGATATTCGAAGTTTTAATATACTGGATAGATATGGGATCACACTCTAGTCGCTCGGAGATGATTCTAATGATTGCTAGCATCATCAGAGTTTATGTTCGAGTCTCGAAAGTGGGATTTCTATATGTTTCCATTGACTGGTATGAGAACCAAAACTTAGTTAGTACACATTGCTGTGATTTGCACTAAAAATATGATTTTTGACTATATATAAAAGTTATATATATTTGTAAAGTTAATCACCAAATTGATTGCTGGTTGTGATGTTTGATTATTAGTTTCACTAATTAAAATATTGGAATGATAACTAATAAAATTATTAAAACCAATAAATAAAAAAATAAAAAAATAAAGTTTAGTTAGTTAATTAAACAACTTTTAGTTACGTTCCTTTTCGAGGACGAAAAGATTTTTAAGTGGGGGCGATTGTAACAACCCGGAATTTTGGGGCCAATTTAAAATTTTTATTTTAGAAATTTTAATGAATTTTAAATATTTAAAATAATTTATTTTAAATAATAACAACTAAAAATTTATTTTAATCAAAGTTAAAACGAATAAATTTAATTTAATTATAAAAGGAGTTTGAAATGGCGCGGCAGTTCGAAAATTCGATTTTAAACTTTAACTGAATGTACCGGATTCAAAATAAATCGAATTTCAGTAAAACCAAAATTATTTGAATCTGTTTAATTATATCTTTCTAACGAATCTGAGAAACTAAAATTTCACTTTAAAAGTTGTAAGATATGTCCAGTTTAAAAATTAGAAAAGTCGCTATAGAATTTATATATTTTTTAAATTAAATATATTGGCCTTAAAAATAGTCATTTTGCAAACGACCTCGGTTTTCGACGAAACCACTTTTTTTGGAACCGGAATGTCAAATTATTGTTAAGTTTAATTTTCCAGAATTTTCCGAATTAATATGTGAGCGTGGCGAAGGAAAATGTGTTTTGTTCATTTTAGTCAAATTTAATCGACTGAAAAATAGGCATTTTTCAAAAAGTCTCAGAATTCGACAAAATTAGTTTTGTTAGGACCATATCATCATAACAAAGCCAAACATAATTTTTCTATAATTTTTAGAGGTCATATGTGGCCCTGGTAATTTAAAATGTACGTTTGAATTTAAATATATATTGGTTTATATTTTAATTTAAAGAAAAACATATCGTAACAGCCGAATTGGGTTACGAAACATGTTCCATTGTGTCCGGGTTGGGGTTATTAGCTAGGGGCGACACTCGTTGGGTTTCGATTGGAGTTCGTATGAGCAAAAGGGTATTTTTCGATATTAAATAATTAAGTAATATAAAATACACCGTATAAATACTGTTGGAATACGAAACCCTAAATCACTATACAGCAGCCGCCATTTCCTGTTTCGATGGCCATCTTCCTCCCAACTTCATTCTTTACTTTCTCCAAATCCGTTCATTAAAATTTAAAAATTCAAAAAGGGAATTGAAGTCCTTCGTGTGCTCTTTCCATCCGTACGGTGGGTTCTCTCAGATCAACCAGAATTTGACGAATTTTGGCTTGGAATGTCACGTGGGTTTATGGGGTTTGGAGGCAACATGGCCCACTGAGTTTGATAGCGTTCGGGGCACTGACGGAGTTCGACATGGCGGAGATGGTGGCGACGACAGATCGGTGGCAGGAGGATCCTAGGGTGGTGTTCATTGTTTGAAGGGATGATGGGTTCTGTACATCGATAGAGGAAGAAGACGTTGGTCCTAAGAAATGGGATGACGTGGAAAAGAAAAAGATTAAGGTTTAATTATAAATTAATTTAAATATGTGATTAAGGTTCGAAGTACCATAACTTTTCCATGTCATATCAGAATCGAACGAAATTAGTTGCGTTGAAATCAGAAAATCGAGATCTAGACAATGGAACAAGCTAGATCTGAAAAGGAGCACTTTGAAAATTTAGAATAAAATCAATGTGAGATCTCTATTTTTAAATAAAATTATTTATTAATTGTGATGTATAATTTATATGTGTGCTACATAAAATTCATGGATATGTGTTTTATAATATTTGGATTTATGGTGGTTGCACTAGATTGATTGTGTTGAATTGTATGTATAAAAAGAAAACATTCATGTTTGTTAAAACTTGTGAATACAATAAAAACCATATTTTTATTGTTTATGTATAACAAGGATGTTCATGTCAGGAATAAATAAATAAAAGAATTACATCTTTATTGTTTAATAAAAGGATAACATGCTAAACATGTTCTGTTATTTAAAAATACATTTTTAATATGTTTAAGTAGAAGAAAAAGAAAACATGTTAATACATGTTTAACATAAAAAGATTTTTTTTGTTAGATTAGAAATATAAGAAAAACATGTTAATACATGTTGTTCATTTAAAAAGTCATTTTCTTATGTTATTAGGACTGTAAACATAAAAATATTCCTTGTTATGTTATGAACTGTCTACATAAACATAACATTCTTATTTGTTATGGTAAACTAGAACTGTATACAAAATGAAATAGACCTTTTTATTTGTCATTAAAATACATCTTTTTATGATAGTTAAAATATGTTAGACATTTTTATCAATAAAATACATTTTCTTATGTTAGTTATAATATGTAAAACATGTTTATCATTTAAGATACATTTTCTTATGTTTGTTAAAACATGTTTTATCATCAAAGTGTGACATTCCCTTTTATTAGTTAGAAATAAAAGAAAATATGTTAATACATGTGTTGTCATTAAAAATGACATTTATATCATGTTTAATTAGATTGAAAGATTACTTTTTGTTAAAAATGTACATTAGATTAAAAATATCACTTTCTATTAGAAATGTGCATTAGATAAAAATAACATTTTTAGTATAAGATGTTACATTAGAAAGAAATAACATTTTTGTTATAAAATGTTACATTAAAAATGTCATCATATTAGAGTGTCATTATAATTAGAAATGTCATGAGATTAAAAATGCCATTTTGATGTAAAAATGTTGATTAGAATAAAAATGTCCCTTTTTGTTAAAAATGATTTAGTTAGAATAAAGATACCATTTTGTTATAAGGTTGCATTAGAAATAATTACATTTTTTGTCAAAATGTTACATTAGAAAAATAATAACATTTTTTTAAAATTTGCATTAGAAAAAGAATTAACATTTTTAGTGTAAAATGTTGCATTTAAAAGAAATAACATTTTAGTTAAAAATGTTGCATTAGTATAAAATAACATTTTGGTATAAAAATGTCATTTTGATATAAAATGTTACCTTAGTTTAAAAAGGGCATCTTTGTTATAAAAATGTAAATTAGAATAAAAAGGAAATTTTTGTTAGAAAATGTAAATCATAATAAAAATTACATCTTTGTTATAAAAATGTAAATGAGAATAAAAAGAACATTTTGGTTAGAAAATGTACATGAGAATAAAAAGAACATTTTGTTAGAAAATGTTACATTGATAATTATAATAACATTTGTTTATAAAATGTCGTATTAGTATTAAAGCAACATTTTGATATAAATTGTTACATTGAGATTTAAAATAACATTTGGCTATAAAATGTTGTATCAGGATTAATATAACCTTTTTGTTAACAAATGTTACTTAAATGTAATGTTACATAAATATATCATTTTTACTAGAAATGTTGTGTTAGATAGAGATGACATTTTAGATAGAATTATGACATTAAATAAAAATAACATTTTATATAGGAATGTTACATTAGATTATAGCCATGTTACATTATAATGTCATTTAGATCGTGTTCATGTTAAATAAACATGTCAATTATGTAGATTATATTAATGTTAGATAATAATTGGTTAAATTTATTAACCAATAATCTATTTGGATGAACTGTTGTTGGCTGAAAACCCCACACGGGTGTTGGGATGACGTACACTATTCCCAATCTTTATTTTTATGTCAATCGATGGATTGACAGTATATGTTGAGCGTTATTTATATATTTATTTTAATGCTCACACAATTATAAATTTCACTCTGGTTGTGAATGGATCGTGTATTGATTATTTATCACTACTGTTATATACATGCTATGTATGAAATCCATACAACTGAAATTGTATGGTAATTGACTGAGTCACATTCCGATTCAATATATCTTTTGATATATTGAATATTTTAAAATAAAGAACATTTTAATATAAAGTATGTTTTAAAGAAATCTTTTAAAAATAGAGAATTTTTAAAATAACTAATATTTTAAAATAATATTCAGTGAAGGATAAAATATAAAAATATGAAGCCGTGTTATGTAGAAACGCCATTTTAACCCGAATGGGTTATCGATCGATTTTTATTCATTTTATAATGAATATTAAAAAGAAGTGGTTTCAAAAATATAATATTTTGAAAATATAATATTTTAATATAATAAAGATATAGAATATTCGATTTTTGCTTTAAAATTGAAATTGAAGTTAAATTCATTTTAAAACGAATTCATAAATATTTTATAAAGTACGTTTTAAATAGTAAACGACGATATTATATATATATATATATATATATATATATATTTAATGGCCTGAATAGAACGCGCCGCGCAGCGACCGTTCGCGAATTTCGACCATTAACTTTAAATTGACGTAACGGGAGATCTGACCGTCGGATTCTCCTAAAACCGGAACCGTTGGGTTCGTATCGAAAAGAGCTTTCCAATGAATATAAGAGTTTTGAAATATAACGGTTGGATTTGGAATTATGTCCAAATCAAATTTGGAAAAGGTCGCTATGGATGCAGTTCAGTGGCCGTTATTGGAAACCGACTGTACGAGCGATAATAAAATTATTAAAAATATGGAGAAATTATGTAAAATTATAATAAATGATTTAGAAAGATTTTGGATGGAAAATTCCATATTTGAAAAGATAAAAATATATTTTTATCGAAATGTACTAGATATTAACTAGAATAAATCATTAAATTAAGTTTTAATGAAGTTTTCCAATTAGTGAATATTTAATTGAAATTAAATTAAATAAATTGAATTTTAGGGGTTTGTCATGAATGGTGTCTTCAATAACACCTTACTTAAACCCAGTTGAGAAATGAATAAATCTTTTAATTAAGATTATTAGAGTTTCAATTATATTTAGTATTTGGAATAAAATGATTTGTGAATTGAGTTTATCGTGAACAATGTTTTTAAACGACATCTGTTCTTTAACTCAATTAACAGTGAAAATATGATTTGGAATTTATAAATCCTTTATTAAGATTTAAATGGAAATTTCCCCAAAAGTAAAGTTTTCCAATTTAATATATATTAAATTGAAATTGAATGGAATTCGAATTAATAATAACCGAGATAAGCTTCTGTAAAAGAAGATTGATACTACATATGGAATTTAAGAGGCTTTTCCGTTATTCCATTTATATTATTGGTCGGATACAGAAATTTATAACGATTATATATTGAATTGATTTCTGTGAAGATTCCCTATTTAATGGAAGTCGATTTTGGGTTTATCGTGAACGGTGTTTTAAAATGACATTAGTTCTTTAACCCAGTTAAAGATAAGAGTTATTTCTTAAATTTGAATAATCATTGAATAATGATATTTAAAAACCAAATTGGGTTTTTAATAAATCTTTAAAACAAAGATTTAAGAATAAATTTAAAGGATCTATCTTTGATAGAATAATATGAATATTTTATTAGAAGAATAATTCTGAATTGGAATGAGGCGTTGGACGTGTTTTATAGCAATTGATTTGTAATTATAAAAATACGCGAGTTATTCAGAAAGACCGGGTTTAACCCATTCCGAATAATTACTATGACATTGAAGAGTCGAAGTTGAAGACGGTGATTGAAGACCGGCGATCTTCACATCGAATGGATGTTTTCTACTGATGCCCATGATTGGAGTAGCTACCTTGAAGGGGCTACAGTGTTGACCGCCCGGACGTACTTGTTGATTGTCCGGACTCTGGTTTCGTTCAGACCCAGAATGGACTTGTAAATCGATGGTATGTCTGACGTTGTATTCCTTCACACTATACTCATTTATTTCTGCTGATATATTTCTGTTTGGTAACGGAGAATTTATTCTCTTGCTTAATACCCTTCTCTGAGACGTATGAGCTCAGAGGTTATATATTGGCAGAAATCAATGATAAGGGATTGACAATGTGCCATGCTAAGATGCATGGATCAAGACTTTTGTTGAAAAGCAGAGCTTTGTGGTTGATGATCAAAGCACGGCCTGTTTAGGCGTAGCTTTGTATATAGAATGACTTCGCGAGCCTCACACCCCGGTATGAGTCAAAAACGGGATAGGTACTGCAGGGAGTGCACACGTTTCTTTCTAGCTAGAGTGGTGTCAGGGACCTACCAGCGCTGACATTTCACTTATGTGGATGATGAATTATGAGGTACCTCAGGTTTTATAGGCCGTTAGTGGTCATATTATAGGTTCAAAGGAACCGGGAAACGTGTGTTCAGGCATAACTAATCCACTGCCCATAGGCGGGTACCGACCTTGAAGATCCAAGGGTTGCCCATAGGTGTGATCCTGAGGCATTTGCTAGAGTGTCTCGAATCGGAGAGGAGCTTGTCCCTAGCCTCGACTCATGATGGAAACCCAATTTCCAATACGACCTTGCGGTTTTGATTGTAGAACTAGTATGGCGACATAGTAGGATGGGTTACTATGCCGTCTATGATTGATACACTATGATTGAAATGTTTTTGAAATATACATACCCATATATATACACACTAATATTAAATCTGTTTATCGTATCAAACATCTTTTGACCATTATAAGGTAAAACCATATCCTTCGGTTTGCGTTGGATTGTGTGATGGGACTTGGGTCTTATAATGGTTTCATTTTTCTAAAAAGCATTGCATTGTTTAACGATTTACTTTATGCACTGGCAATCCAATGGAGTAAACCCGTTCCGCGTTGGTGGCATGGTCCTGTGATTAGCCTTAATTTTAAATAGGTTAAGTTTAGATTTCTCATACCAGTCCCATGACTGACCTGTAGTTTGTTTCACTGGCAAACTCGGGTGCCCATATTTTCCATACAGGCAGTCGAGTAGCTTTTGCAGATATATTTACAGGATCCTGGTTAGGGGTGGCAATTAGACCCGACCCGATGGACCCAGACCCGACCCGGCGGGTCTCGGTTCTAGGCGGGTCGGGTTTTGTTGGGTCTAAACTATACATTTCAAAAATCTGGACCTGACCCGACCCGAGCTTCGGTTCGGGTCGGGTCGGTTCGGGTCCGATTGAATAATAACACTAAAAATACATATATTTCAGTGTTTTTAGGTCGGGTCTTTCGGGTTCGGGTCTATGCGGGTCGGGTTTGATCGGGTCTTGATGGTATTTTTCATCACCTAGACCCGACCCGAGACCCATCGGGTTCGGTTCGGGTTCGGGTCTTTTCGGGTCGGTTCGGTTCGGGTTTTCGGTTCTCGGTTCTAATTGCCAGCCCTAATCCTGGTTTACAGCTGAAGCGGTATTCAGAAAGCTCTGTATCCGTGTATTCCTTTCGGTTGTATATACATATTATTTTTCGCTACTATTTAAGTGTAATTTAAGTCTCTGATATTATTATATTTCTGTTGTGTAATAAGTATTCATTCTCTGTTATATTCTTGTACTCTGATGTAATTGTTGTAAACAGCAGTAAAATGTTCTTCAGTTTATGTTCTGATGTGTGTTGTTCTCAAAGCAATCCAGGCTTTCCTTTACTGGGAAGTCCGGGTCGTTTCAGAACTTGCCAAAACTCTATGTACCAAAATTGTTTCTGAAGATATCATAGCTTCATTCACTGCGACATAACAAAAGAAGAAGTTCTTAAGAATGCAGTAGACGTCACAATGTCAAAATATGGAAGGCTAGATATAATGATCAACAACTTATAAAAAAAATGTCACTGTTAATATAGACGAGGGTAATTTTTAGTCTATGATAACATTCTGCGCGCTAGAGATAAAAAAATACCTTATAAGAGTAGGAACGTAAAGGGAGAAAAAGAAAAATCGGAACTTTGTTAAAATATTCTCAACAATGGAAATGTAAGAAACTTAACTAATAATGTCATGTGTCATGATAAATGATAGAAGAAACACGTGCACGGAGCATGATACCTTCTATTACAAATCATATCGTTAGCTATTCATTTCACAATTCAAGTGAGAGCACGGTAGCTTTTATACAATATGTGGTGATTGGGAAAGTTGGTCGGATAGGACTTGAATAGATTAATCTATGAATCCATATGCAACATTCAAACTTAGGAACTAGAAAAAAAACGTAAGGAGTGGGACAAAAATTTCGGAACTCGAAAATAAAATGTGAATGTTACTAGTAAAAGTAATATTAGTTGCATACGAATTTCAAACGTTACCAATACATGCAACTAAATTTATGTTTTTTCGTAGTGTATTCAGACTACCGTACATCCCACGTAGGTTTGTCTTCCCAAGGAAAGTAGATCACTCCCCAAGCATTCCAAGGCATACGAACATCGCTGTCAGTCCTAATGGGCATCCCCACGATACCAGTGCTTCTAGTCCGCATCTAGAACACTTCGAAGTATCAACGATTCCTTAGCGCTCTCAAGCACATGAGTCATTCATAACTCTATCTCCATGTCGAGTCCTGCGCAAACTAGTCTGTTATCTTGCAGCATCATTCCATCTTGAGTTGTCTATCACATTCTCCTTCGACCACTTTCTCCCACAGTCCATTATTTTCGAATACAAGTTCCACCACACTCCCGGGGAAGTCTACAATATACCAAAGAATACACACCCTCACCGACCTCCATTTGATGAACCAGTGTTATTCCATGGCCAATGAAATGGCGCTGGTCCATCCACTTATCCAAAAATGACTAAGTGACTCCTTGAGTCCTTTTCTACTCCTTATGCTATCTTCTGACAAAGTTGCATGCACTCAAGCCTTCATCTGAACATACATTCATTCCATACCTGATCCATCAAGTTGCAAACACTCTGCTTTTCCAAACTCAGCTGAACTCGTACCGTAGATTCCATAGGACCCCACTATGCTCCAGTATAAATTGAAGCTCCGTATAGCGCATTAGCATGGATTGGCACCAGTCCATGCACTTAATGAATTTGGAGCTCAAAATTTTTGAGCTCCATCTTCATCCCTTACAGGGCCTATCCTCTAAGTTTTATTTGATTTTGACAATCTATGCTCTCGAAGTGCTCTAATATTCATTCTCAATCCTAGCTCAAATAGTACTAAACAACTAAATTAAGCATAATGCACAACTTCAACATTCAAAATAGTAATTACATCTAATTCCAGTCATGTACAAACATATAGTCATTAATCACTCAGTAGCAATCCGAGATCTATCACAGATTAGGGCTAATTACACATTAATCATATTGGATCTAACAAAGTGCTAAGCACATGTCAATTAACCTATGTGTTACTAGATCTGCAATTAATGTGTAAGATCCAGTTTTAGGGTTAACTTAACATGTAGTGTTTTTAGCAGGCCTAAATACAACATATATACAATATAGTTATGTAAGATATCACTATCACTCACCAAAACCTTCAATTCAATGCAATATGATATAGATTTGATTTAGACAACAATGAAAATGCACAAATTGATGAAGATATGATGAGATAAAATTTCTTTATGTAGATCTAGCCTTTAGATAAGAATAAGGCGAGGGTTTTAGAGAATTATGGTGAACCAGAGTGGATCTCAATCTAAAATAATGTGAGAATGATGAGGGAAGCTTCTGTTCTCTCTATATGACCCCTATTTATAACCGTAGGACATTAACCTGGTGGGCTAACTAGTCTCAGCACACTAGTTGACCCTTAATCCACCCAATAGAACTAAAATTTTAAATTTGTTATTCCTCTTAAACTGCTGAGCCGTTTTCGTAATATGATTACTTTGTGTTGAGTCAAGGACTTTTAATGATCGTTTTGATTAATGACGAGAAGAAGCTTCATGATCGACAAAAAGAAGATTCAATGGTTTCATAGGTTAGAAGTTGGTTATTTAGAGTATTTTATGTTAAAATCTATCCTCAAATAATCATACTTCTCATTGCTTTCAAAATTATGCATGAAAACTCGTTTTTACTGTATATTGACAAAAACAGTTCAACCTGTTAAAAATAACAGGTCAACCTATTTTTAAATATAACAGGTCAACCTGTTAAAATTAACAGGTCAACAGCTTTTTGAAATAACGGTCAAAAACCTGTCAACCTATTAATTTTTCCTGTCGACCTATTTTTGAATTTCATGAAGAGTCATCTTCTTTCTTGAAAAATTGCATCCATTTCTCTTCATTTAAATCATTTCTTTTGATTGCAACTTTTCACCAACAATTGCAACTTTTCAATTACTATAAATACATCAGTTTTCAATCAATCAAATCATCGAATTTTCTCTCCATTCTCTGATCTATATTGTATTATTCTTAACATTCAAAAAGCACTCAAAAACATTCAATTATCGTTTGAATCTCCAAGCATATTTAACACACTTGTGATTCAACTCGATAATACACTTCCAAATATTTACAAACATCAATATATATTTGAGGATAATATTATAGGAAGGTTGTACTCAATCATTGACTAATCAGTGTTGAAGAAAGAACACATTCAAGGTCAAACTCTTGTAATCGTCTTGTGGGTAAGCTTGTAGCCCGTGAAATCAAGTGGGTAAGCTTGTAGCCCGTGAAATCAAGTGGGTAAACTTGTAGCCCGCAAATCAAGTAGTGTTGTGAACCTGTTCCTCCGGGTGAAGCGAGGGTGTTGTTTAGTGAAAAGCCGAAGAGGAGCTTCGGGACTGGACGTAGGACGGGAGGTCCGAACTAGTATAAAAATCCTGGTGTCGTTACTCTACCTTACTTTATCTACAGCATTTATATTTGTTAGTAATATAATTCTTGTTTGTGAATTTTTACCTGTGTAACTATTGAATAGCTTAAGTTATCACACACATTCCGCATAGCCATATTATAGATCCTGCATAAGTCGTACACACTCCGACTTTTCAATTGGTATCAGAGCAAGGTCATCATATAACCATAACACAGTTATTTGATTTATTCTAGTAATATGGAAAATAACGCAAGTACGAGTAACACCACTTACACTGAAGGTCAATTGACACAAAGACCTCCTTTCTTTAATGGCCTAAACTATAGCTATTGGGCAACACGTATGGCTTTTTATATGCAATCAACAAGTTATGATGCTTGGAATGCTACTCAGAAAGAAATAGTTAATCCAACAACTGAGTATGCAGAATGGACTCCTGCTGAGAAAACAGCAGCAGCTGTAAATGCAAAAGCAATAAATATGTTGTTTTGTGCATTAGACCAAAATGAGTATAACCGTGTTAGTATCTGTACCACTGCTTATCAAATTTGGCAAACACTAAAGACCACTCATGAAGGTACAAACAAGGTTAAACAAGCAAAAATAGCTTTGTTGAAAAGTCAATTTCAAAATTTTAAAATGAAGCCAAATGAAACAATCAATGAGATGTATTCAAGGTTTCAAACTATTCATCATGCTCTTATCGGGTTAGGGCAAAAATATTCCGACTTTGATGTAGTTTCAACAGTCCTACATTCACTGACTAATGAATGGGAAGGAAAAGTATTAGCCATAGAAGAAGCTAATGATCTTTCCACCATGAAGCCAGATGAATTGATAGGAAATCTTATGTCCTATGAAGCTAACTTGCAGGCTCAAAAAGAACAAAAAGAAGAAAAGAAAATTGTAGCTTTTCATGCCGATGAAGACATCTCAGATTCCGAAGATGAGGATCTAGCATTCATTGCAAAAGGATTCAAAAAATTCTTAAAGCAACGAAAAGCTAGTCGATACAACAGAAAGAAGTTTGGATCAAACAGACCATCATCATCGAATGTAGAATGCTTTAACTGTCATAAGAAGGGACATATGCAAAATGATTGTCCAAAAAAAAAAAAAAAGACAGAAAATGACAAGTTCAAACACAAAAAGGACAAGTCAAAGAAACGGGCATTCTCAGTAACTTGGGATGATTCAGATTCATCTTCATCCGAAAGTGAAAGCGACTCAGATAATGAACAAGCAAATATATGCTTTATGGCTAAAGAAGATGAGGTACAAATTCCTTCTTTTGAAGAAGTTCTTGATATAAATGCTGAGTTGATATATAAATTTAAAGATATGAAACGACAATGCAAACAAGCTCAAGCTGATTTAAGTAGAGTAGAATTTGAACGAGATATGTTAAAAGATGAAAAGAAAATATTAGAAGAGGAACTTTGAAAGGCTCAAGAATCATCATCTAATATTGACTCTCAACTAACTCTTTTGACTCAAGAAATTGAAGTTCAAAAAGAGAAGAATGGTACTCTTACTACTGAGAATCATGAGCTTAAAGCAAAAGTTAAATCTCTAGATCTTGAAAAAGCTAGTTTACAAACAAAGTTAGACGATATTACTAAAAATGTTTCTAACTTTAACAAAGGTCGAGAAAATTTGACAAAAATTATTGAGAGTTCACAATCAGCTACAAATAAGCAAGGGTTGGGATATAAGAAACAAGTTATCAAGAAACATCTTGGTAAAAGAAAAAGGAAAAATAAGGTAGTACAAGAAACTGAAGCTAAGAAAAATCTTAGTTTATTATATTCCAAACCAAAACCGATTGTGAAATTTCAAAAGAAGAATGTCAAAACTATAAAAATATGGGTTCCTAAAACAAATAACAATTTGATTAGGAACAAGTATATTCAAAAAAATTTGAGTACTGTGCATCATAATCCGAATTTTTTGTATAAAGGGGATACCGGACCCGTATGAGTTTGGATTCCTATGACCTAACTCTTAGGACCCCATAAAAAGTGGGTACCATGGGCTTAATTTTATGTTTTGCAGGTCCCACTTAAGAAAAGAGGAAAGTGGATACTGGACAGTGGTTGCTCAAAGCATATGACTGGAGACAAGAGCTTATTAACAAATATTACTTATTTGGATGGTGGCTCAGTCACTTTTGGAGACAATTCAAAAGGCTATATCATCGGCAAAGGCGATGTGAGCAATTTTGGTACATCTAACTTACCTCTTATTACAAATGTCATGTTAGTTAAGAATTTGAAACATAATTTATTAAGTATCAGTCAATTGTGCGACAAAGGTTTTACCATTTCTTTTTCGGATAATAAATGTAGTTTTTTAGATAAAGATCAAAATATAGCTTTTGAAGGACATAGAGATAGAAACATCTATATTCTGAATATGAATATCAATCATAATTCAGATATGTGTCTTGTAGCAAATGATAATGATCCATGGCTATGGCACAAACGTTTCTGTCATATAAACTTCAGAACTATTGACAAGCTAGCCAAGAACGAACTAGTTAAAGGTTTACCCAAACTTAGCTTTAAAGTTGACAATCTTTGTGACGCATGCCAAGTAGGAAAATTGACAAAATCATCATTTAAATCTAAGAAGGTAATATCAACATTACAACCACTTGAGTTATTGCATATGGATTTATTTGGACCTACTCAAATACAATCCATAAATCATAGTCGATACGTGTTTGTAATTGTTGATGACTATTCTCGTTATACATGGGTGATTTTCTTGAAAAATAAAAGTGACACGTTTACTCATTTCAAATCCTTCGTCAAGAAAATTCAAAAGTCAAAAGGACTTAAGGTTAAGAATATAAGAAGTGATCATGGCGGAGAGTTCGAAAATAATGAATTTGAACATCTTTGTACAAAGAAAAGTATTAATCATAATTTTTCGTTTCCTCGAACTCCACAACAAAATGGAGTTGTAGAACGGAAAAATCGGACATTACAAGAATGTGCAAGGATATTATTAAATGGAAGTACTTTACCAAAACATTTTTGGGCAGAAGCTGTAGCAACTGCGTGTTATGTTTTGAATCGTGTATCCATTCGACCTCTTACTAAAAATACACCTTATGAATTATTTAATGAAAGAAAGCCAAATATTTCATACTTCAAAGTTTTTGGTTCAAAATGTTTTATTTTAAACACGAAAGATCATCTTGGTAAATTTGATTCAAAAGCTGATGAAGGAATCTTTATTGGTTATTCGGATCGAAGCAAGGCTTATCGTGTATTCAATAAGAGAACTAAAACTATTGAAGAATCACTTCATGTATCTTTTGACGAATTCTATAAACCGTCTCATAATATATCGGATGACGAAGAAACTATAGTCACTGATAATCCTACCATCACAAATAATGACTCTGACTCGGAAATTATTGAGAATATTCCTCAACCTGTTATTGTACCTTCTCCACCAAGATTTAGATCTCCTCCGAGAATTCTAAGAGATCATCCAGTTCAAAATGTTATTGGAGAAGTAACATCACAAATTAGAACAAGGAATCAACTTAATCAAATGGGTCATGTTGCGTTTATCTCAAATATCGAACCTAAAAATCCTAAGGAAGCTGCTACTGATGAATACTGGATCATTGCCATGCAAGAAGAACTAAACCAATTCGAGCGCAATGATATATGGGAACTTGTTCCAAGGCCGACTGATCAATCAGTTATAGGAACTAAATGGGTATATAAAAATAAGGCCGATGAACAAGGGAACATTACTAGAAATAAAGCAAGATTGGTAGCACAAGGATATAATCAGGAAGAAGGTATCGATTATGAAGAAACCTTTACTCCCGTAGCTCGATTAGAAGCTATTCGAATATTACTATCCTTTGCGTGTCATCATGATTTCAAACTTTATCAAATGGATGTCAAAAGTGCTTTTTTAAATGGGTTTATCAAAGAGAATGTATATGTCGAACAACCTCCTTTGTTCGTATATGAGAAATATCCGGATCATGTATATAAACTTAAGAAAGCTTTATATGGATTGAAACTAGCACCTCGTGCTTGGTATGAACGATTAAGAAGCTATCTCATAGATTCTGGATTTCAAATTGGAAAAGTTGATCAGACTTTATTCATTAAACATTCTCGAAAAGATATATTAGTTATCCAAATATATGTAGACGACATTATCTTTGGTTTAACAAACGATGAACTTTGCAAAAAAATTGCAAATATTATGACCAAAGAATTTGAAATGTCACATATAGGAGAACTATCATATTTCCTCGGTCTTCAAATCAAACAGCTTTCAAATGGTATTTTTATCAATCAAGAAAAATATTGCGGAAATCTAGTTAAACGCTTCGGACTAGAAAATACCTCTGGTAAACCAACTCCTATGAGTACGACCACACATCTTGAAAAAGATGAATTTGGAAAGAATGTTGACCAGAAGTTATATCGAGCATGATCGGTTCTCTCCTGTATCTTACGGCAAGTCATCCTGATATTATGATGAGTGTTTATTTGTGTGCACGTTTTCAAGCCGATCCTAAAGAATCACACTTACGAGCAGTGAAACGTATAATTCGTTATCTTAATAATACCAAAGATTTCGGTATTTTCTATCCAAAAGAATGTACATTTGAAATAGTATCATATAGTGATGCTGATTTCGGAGGATCACGAACGGATAGAAAGAGCACAAGTGGTACGTGCCATTTTATTGGAAAATCACTTGTCTCTTGGTTTAGTAAGAAACAAAATTGTGTTTCACTTTCGAGGTGTGAAGCGGAATATATATCAGCGGCACTAGCATGTACACAAGTTGTATATATGCAACAAACACTTAAAGACTTCGGTATAAACTTATCGAATTCTATTATATATTGTGATAACACGAGTGCGATAAATTTATCCAAAAACCCAGTTAACCACTCTCGGACTAAACACATCGATATTCGACATCATTTTCTGAGAGATAACATTGAAAAGGGTAATATAAATCTCGAATACGTAAATACGGAAAATCAACTAGCTGATATATTTGCAAAGCCTCTGCTGGAATCAAGTTTTGTCAACTTACGTAGAGAGCTAGGCTTGGTTTCAAGAAAAGAACTCGAAGAGTAAAAATCTTTTTAACATATATCAAGAGTTCGTACATTATTTTTTCATAAACCAATGTCTTTTTTTATATTTAGAAGAGAATTTTTCTATGGTTAAACAAATACGAACCATCTCTTTTCTTTCTCCAAATAGAAAATTCCTTCTATATATATGTTTATGTTTTTTTTTGAGTGCTCTCAGACAACTTTTCTCTCTAATCTCCATTAAACAACGTATTATCATGGCTCATATCTGTGATGAATGTGCACGGAAATCGCACATCACCATAACAAGTTCCGAGTCCGAAGAACACTACTCCCCTAAGACACCGGAACACCCTCCTGGTTTTCATCAGAATTCTCGTACACCTGGAAATACTCCAACATCGAAACGATGCAAGAAGGCTCTTTTCTGTTCCCCATGAACCAAAGAAAAAATTGACGAGATACACCACTATCAAAAACACCAAGTCGATCTCCAAAGGGAGATGTACTACGAGCAGAGATTAACTTCTTCTCGCTTAACGTATCTCGAACAGCTAGCTTCACTTTTCTGTGGTTCAAACAAGAATAATGTTCATGAACCCACGCAAATGCCATCATCATCAACAAGAACACCGAACTCGTGGGATAAAAATTTCAACAAAAATGAAGGCGCTAGTGGGAAATACTCTCCGTGGGAACCAAGAAAATGAGTTCTTTATATCGGATCAAAGGAGATGCTTTATAATGTTTTTATTTCTTACTTAATGTATTTATTATATATTTATAATAATACTTTGTTTGGCTTTGAATTCGATCAACAAAAGGCTGAAAATTCATTTCCATCAAAAAAATGGTCGACCGGTAGATAATTCTCGGTTGACCGGTTTGTACACTTTTAATTTCCAGAAAATTATCTAGGTCGACCGGTTGAAAAAAAGATGTCGACCGGTCTCTTGAAACATGAATAGGTCGACCGGTAATAATTTTAGGTCGACCGGTTTTAAGACACAAAAATTTCCAGAGAGTTTTCACGGTCGATCGGTCACAAATTTCATGTCGACCGAAAAAGTTTCAGCAAAATATGAAAAAAAAGTGTCGACCGAAATTTTTGCACAGGTCGACCGGTCTCTTACATTTTTGAAATTCAAAACCATAGAATCAGTTCGACCGGTTACAATTTTATGTCGACCGATTTTACCATTTTTTCTTCAATTTCAAACCAGAAACTAATTAGGTCGACCGGTATACTATTTTAGGTCGACCGATTTCAGATTATACTATTTTTAAACATCCAATAGTCGGTTCAACCTCCTATATCAACACACTATTTCATTTTTAACCTCTTCATTACTCAAATCAACACTTACCCTAACTCCTCAAATTCCATCACCTTCTCTTCAATGGCTCCAAAATCAAAGAAATCAAAAACTTCTTCTTCTACTTCTCAACAACAACCCATAGATGCTCAAATCAAACATTGGCTTAAGGATCCGATTGCTATAACAAGATGGAATAAGATGAAAGATTATACCATTCATGAAGGGATGTTTATCAAATACTTCGATTTTCTCCTCTATGATGTTAAAGAAATTGCAACCAAAGCAAAAATAGCATCTCTTCTTAGTTTTGAGGACAATAATGTTGAGATTAATCACATTATGATAAAATTATTCTATGCTAATCTCAATTTGGAGAAGTACAAGCCAGCGAATTCATCAAATTGCTTATGGTCAGTTGTATGTGATCAACAAGTATTCATCTCCAAGTCCCGAATGGAAGAAGTTCTTAAATCTTCAAATAATGGTACGAAATTTTCTTCTGATTTCTGTCCCATTCATATTAGAGACAAAATTAGCCATTTATTCATTGAAGATCACAAGTCAAGTGCTAAAGGAATAAATTTGAGACCTACGGCTAGAATTCTCCATCATTGTATTGCTCATTCTCTCTTGCCACAAACCGGTAATTTTGATGCCATCTACAAAGAAAATTTTAAGGCGTTATATGCTATATATGGTGATATCAATATCAACTGGATTGATATGATTTTTGATGAGATATCGTTGGTAAATAAACGTTCTCACAAACATTTATTTTACAATGAATATATAATGCGTCTCCTCATGAATTGCGGAATAAAATCTCCGGAATCCAAGATTTCAACACCTAAGTGTATTGATAAAGTATCAAAGAAGAGAATGAAACTTCCGGATCCATGCTTGACCATTATTCCATTTGAGCAATATAAACATAGAGGTCCTCCTGAAGCATCTTCATCACAAGCTCCTACTCCAAGACCGGAAGACGTTAAGACTCCTTCGCCAAATTCTACAACAAAGGATTCTCTTGAACAAATAGCAAGAAATCAATTTCTTTTAGAAGCAAGACTCAAGCGAACCGATACCAAGCTCGATCGGTTAGACACCAAAATGGATAAACGTTTTAAAAAGCTTAAGTCTTTCTTTGGCATTCTTTGGGATGCAATTTCTTGCGGAGCTTCATCTTCAGCCACACATGTTCAGAATCCGGGAAAACGTCCAATGCCTCCTACTTTTACATGGTCTACTTCGGAGGAAAGCCCTAGTTCTGGAGAGAGTGCCCATGTTGGTCGTGGACGTGGTACTTCATACATTGAGGAAGGAAATGATGAGGAAGAGGAACAAGATGAAGAGAAGGAATCAAACGAAGAAGAAGTAGACGAGACTGATTCAGATGTGCCACCTCAGTGATTCGATCTATCCTTTTATATTTTGTTTTATGTTAAAACACTCTATTAGCACTTGTATGTGATTGGTGCTATGTTTAATTTGGTAAGGTTGCTACTTAGGTCGTTTTGTTTTGTTATGATCTTTAATATGTAAAACACTCTACGTATGCTGTTCAATGTTGTTGGATTTTTAAAGGTGTTTCATATACCCTTTTTGTCGATGACAAAGGGGGAGAGAATAGTTACTAACCTTCTTTTTGCAGAGATTTAGTTATTTTTTTGTCCAGGGAGATCATATACTCAGGGGGAGTTAGAGCATATATACAGGGGGAGATAGCAATGGAGATTATATTTTAAAAGCTATGTTGTCATCAATCAAAAAGGGGGAGAATGTTGAGTCAAGGACTTTTAATAATCGTTTTGATTAATGACGAGAAGAAGCTTCATGATCGACAAAAAGAAGATTCAATGGTTTCATAGGTTAGAAGTTGGTTATTTAGAGTATTTTATGTTAAAATCTATCCTCAACTAATCATACTTCTCATTGCTTTCAAAATTATGCATGAAAACTCGTTTTTACTGTATATTGACAAAAACAGTTCAGCCTGTTAAAAATAACAGGTCAACCTATTTTTAAATATAACAGGTCAACCTATTAAAATTAACAGGTCAACAGCTTTTTGAAATAACGGCCAAAAACCTGTCAACCTATTAATTTTTCCTGTCGACCTATTTTTGAATTTCATGAAGAGTCATCTTCTTTCTTGAAAAGTTGCATCCATTTCTCTTCATTTAAATCATTTCTTTTGATTGCAACTTTTTACCAACAATTGCAACTTCTCAATTACTATAAATACATCAGTTTTCAATCAATCAAATCACCGAATTTTCTCTCCATTCTCTGATCTATATTGTATTATTCTTAGCATTCAAAAAGCACTCAAAAACATTCAATTATCGTTTGAATCTCCAAGCATATTTAACACACTTGTGATTCAACTCGATAATACACTTCCAAATCTTTGCAAACATCAATATATATATTTGAGGATAAGATTATAGGAAGGTTGACTCAATCATTGACTAATCAGTGTTGAAGAAAGAACACATTCAAGGTCAAACTCTTGTAATCGTCTTGTGGGTAAGCTTGTAGCCCGTGAAATCAAGTGGGTAAGCTTGTAGCCCGTGAAATCAAGTGGGTAAGCTTGTAGCCCGCAAATCAAGTAGTGTTGTGAACCTGTTCCTCTGGGTGAAGCGAGGGTGTTGTTTAGTGAAAAGCCGAAGAGGAGCTTCGGGACTGGACGTAGGACGGGAGGTCCGAACCAGTATAAAAATCCTGGTGTCGTTACTCCACCTTACTTTATCTACAGTATTTATATTTGTTAGTTATATAATTCTTGTTTGTGAATTTTTACCTGCGTAACTATTGAATAGCTTAAGTTATCACACACATTCCGCATAGCCATATTATAGATCCTGCATAAGTCGTACACACTCCGACTTTTCACTTTGCAAAATGACCAACTACCTTTCTGAAGCAATGAGACCAGTTAGAGTATCTAATTCGATTTTTATCAAGAGTTTTGGCTAAAACAAGAATTCACAAGTGCCAACAGTCATAACATGATCGGTAAAAATCATGGGCATGTAACACATCCCCATAAGCTGCATATCAAAATATTAGAACGATACGACCACTTAAAAATTAAATTGAATTATTTTACGATCCTCCAATATGTAAAATACGGATCGTTACAATGGGCATCCCCATGACACCCATTCCTTCAGTCAACTCGAACACTCCGAGCTATCAATGATTTCTTGGCACTCCTAATCATTAGAGTTACACCATTCAATTATAAGCTTGAGGCCTGATCAACTAATCCACTATGCTGAAACTTCATTACGTCACAAACTACTTCAATTCACTTACAAGTTTATTACACCATGAGAAGTTATCATTTTCTTGGAACTTCATTACACCACGAGTTGTGTCCATGGCTTTGTAATCTCGTTTCATCATGAACTGCCTTCATCAGCTTGCATCCATGTTACGTTGCAAGTTGCCTATCATCTCCCTTCACACTCAGTCTCACTCGAGTCTTCCATTGAAGAGCCATAACTTAATCATGCAATAACTTCCAATCCATAGGAGCAATCAATGTACCATAACCTCCAACACGACCAAGAATGTAATGACCAGGGGTTTTCGCGATCCTGATTATCGACATAAACTCAATGTCGACTATCCAAGCATCGGAAATACCGGATAGTTAATGAAAGAAAATAAAGGGTGAGAATAGATAAGATAGAAAATTAGAATATAAGAAGGAGAAGAGCATCACAACATCAGAGTAAACACGAATCTCACCGCGGAACGAATAAATATATTTCATAACATAACTTTGAAATAAAACAGTATCTGTATACAATACCATTATTAAAGTATAACACTTACAACACAGTGGAAATAACAATAGCTATATAATCCTGAAGCCTCCTGCTCCAGCTCTTCAAGTATCTTTAACATCCCGACTACTTGAAAGCCCTTACAAAATTGGGCACCCAAGAGTTTAGGGAAAAACAAAACAAAATAAACTCTAGGTCAATCATGGGAGAGGTGTGAGTAAAACAGTTTAAAACAGTTTGAGCATTTAAACGATATCTCATAAGACCACGCCGTATAACGGAACGGGTTTTTCCCTTATGAGAATCCAAAACATTTGATTTAACTTTCAAAATCCTTTTGAAAGAAACGATAAACTTTATATCAAAACTCTTTTGATATTATAATAATGTCAATCAACCACAACTAAATAATCATCTAGCAGATACGCTTTCATCTCACGTTCTACATATATAGTATACAATCAAAACCGCGAGCACTTATTGGATAATGGATTTCCAACTATGACAAGGTATGGAACCACCTTCCGATAGTGTACCTCTAGAGAGGAATACACTGAGTTCAACAAGAACATCTTGCAACCCGGTCACACATGACCGGCCACTCATTTCGCTTGAGTGTATCGAATGTATATCACCAACGGTTGGGATCAGCAACCATTTTCCCGAATGGGACAACATCTAATAGATTAAAGAATGAAATGAATATCTCTAGATAGGTGATAATACACGCTAATTGGCAGCCAACCACTTAGACATGCTGCCTGCCCGATTTTTTGTCATTTCCCGGTTGTGAGGCTAGAGGCCACGCTTATCTCTGACAGATCACACAATTATTCACTTTGAATGTCACATCGTCATATCCGCCAAACCACAAATTGATTTCCCCAAAAATACAACGGGTATACAGCTAAGAGAAACGAATTCCTCCGCCACCAAACGTACATACGTTTGAAGAGATCAACTTATGTGATCCATTAAATATACTCTGTTAGACATTCTTCCATACAAGTTGTCCTGGGACTGGACAAACCGAAGGCACTATTCTTTAAATCCATCTTAGGCAATTTCTACCTAGGATCGCCAGAACAGCCCTTGCATAACTCCATCATATTTGATTCGCAACGCTAACACCCATACAGAGTGGTTTTCAGATAATGAATCCGATCCCGGTCTCTCCGTATTGACAACGGAAATGGTCAAAATCTTCGATAATCGGTGATTTGACTATCAAAGGAAAACATGTGTACAAACAATGGTCGTATTTCCAAATGGAAATATTACCGAGCAAATCAACAATCAACACTGATCCACTTTAATTTAATTTGTCATTCAATTATCCATTTCCCTATTCATGTTTCCGTATATTCAACATTTCTTATTTTCTAAATTTAGAAAATATACGTTATTAATAACGGAAAACATTTCCATTTCTTATTTTCTATATTAGAAAACATTTCTAATTCTTATTTGGAAAACATTTCCAAAACTCCTACATTTGGATTTAACCAGATGTTTAAATAAAACATCGCTATGCCAACTCAAAACCTTACACTCATTAACTAAATCCACTTAACCAATCTTCATTGTCGAACCTTAACCAATCCTTAGTTAAAAATGAAGTCAATCAAGTTAGGGTATAATTACCTCTCAGACCTTAACTGAACAACATTTCTAACTTCGAAATAGACAAAGTTCACCATCTAAATCTTTAACAACTTCCTTACGTAACTCTCGGATTCTATTTACGAATCCACTTCTTTATTGACAACACTGATTATAACTACAGCGTTATAATCCCTACTTTTGAAATATCTAACTTCAAAATATAACTTTTATTCCTTAATTTAACTAAATAACTAAATAGGCAATTTATAAATAAATCATTAAATCTAGATTAAAAACGAACAGTGAACTTTCCCGAATTCGATATAATCGAATTTCGACGTATAACTCTCTTTCGAATTATCTCTATTCGATAACTCTCTTTCGAATAATCTCTATTCGATAACTCTCTTTCGGATAATCTCTATTCGATAACTCTTTCGAAATATCTCTATTCGATGATCTTTCTTTGAATAACTATATTCGATTAACTCCTTTCGAATTAACTATATTCGATTTACTCCTTTTGAGTAAATTATATTCGATTAACTCCTTTTGAATAACTTATATTCAATTAACTCCTTTTGAATAACATATATTCAATTAAACTCCTTTTTGAATAAATTATATTCAATTAAACTCCTTTTGAGTAACTAATATTCAATTAAACTCCTATCAATTAACTCTATTCGATTTCCTATTCGAATAACTATAATTCAACTAACTCTAATCCGGCCAACTCTATCCGAATAACTCTATTCGATTCTCTACTCGAATAACTCTATTCGATTCTCTATTCAAATAACTAATACTCGACTAACTCTATTCAATTAACTCTTATTCAATTAACTCGATTGATTTACTCTAATCAGTCAACCCTATTCAATTAACCCTATTTGATTAACTCTAATCAAATACTCTATTCGAATAACTAATATTCGATTAACTCTATTCAATTAACTCTATTCGATAATTCCTTTCGAATAAACTATATTCGATTAACTCCCTTCGAATAAACTACATTCGATAACTCTACTTCGAATAACACTATTCGATAACTCTACTTCGAATAACTCTATTTTATAACTCTACTTCGAATAACTCTATTCGATAATTCTACTTCGAACAACTCTATTTGATAATTCTACTTCGAATAACTCTATTCGATAACTCTACATCGAATAACTCTCTTCGATAATTCTACTTCGAATAACTCTGTTCGATAACTCTACTTCAAATAACTCTATTCGATAACTCTACTTCGAATAACTCTATTCGATTTAACTCTTGTCAGTTTACCCTATTTGGTTAACTCCCTTTCGAATAAGTAATATTCGATTCACTCAAATGGATTCTTACTTCTTTATATAAGTCCTGACTTATATATTCCATTTATCCAATGATAAATATTTTATTTAATTTATAAAAATTTTATTTATAAATTAATCTTCTCATACTATCGGTTAGAACAGATTCTATTTAAAATCTTTGCTTTAAATCCATATCATGTTATACCCGTGTGCGAAGCACGGGTTTAAACCTTTCAAATGTAAAAATCTCTTTTTATACAATTCTATTTATTTTTATAGATATTTCCTTTTCAATTCTATTTGTAAATGCTTTACAAATATTCTCTTTTCAATTCTATTTGTAAATGTTTTACAAATATCCCCTTTTCAATTCTATTTATTTTCTAAATAAATATTTCTTTTATAAAATCTTTTGATTTAATAAATTGTTTCTTTTCAATATATACATTGAAAATTCCCTTTATACATTTCAGTATTTCTTATGGTATTCAAAATACCAAATAACAATGATCGACATCATTCAACACACGTAATCAACACAAATTATATATCACATAATATATTACAATATAGGAAAAGAACAGTATTATAAATATTGAGGAATCCAGTTGGATCCCTCCAACCTGTTTCCCTGCATCCACAGATGTTACACAATATAGTTCACATCAAATTTCATTTCAATATGAAATATTCTGATAAACAAAATCAATATTTGATTAACGATATATATAACTATCATTATTTATAATTTCAACCAATCACTTAGCAGTTCAACCAAACAGTCAACACACAGAATCAACCATCATCTGTCATTACTAGAAATACGTTATAAAAATATGAACTGGTAGAGTTGGTGAGTTTTGCTCACATTGGACGATCATCGTTAAATAACGATAACCATCAGTTGATTCAGACGGACGTTTTATTTTGAAATAAATCGTAACGAGCTCCAATTCACTTCCAGTCAGTTCCATTATGAAGCCGTCGTCCATACGATCCCAATGGATCTTGTTTCGTTGAATTCTGATAACATTTGCACAAGTTATGAATTTTATAAGTTTATACACTATTTAAATTACAAATAAACTCAATTATTTAGAACACAGGTCTCATCCATTTATTAGTGGCCCAAACCAAACGTCTTAGCCCACGTGAACAGTGCGCTACCCTTCTTCTCAAATCAGTAAAAATCTGGCTGCTCAAATGCATTGTCATCGCCGACATTTCAGTGCTCCACTCTCCCCTTTTCTTCATCGACAGACCCAAACAGAATCATCCACACTTCTCTCTTCAACTGCTCTTCCTTCTACCATACGCATTTTAATAAACTCGCTCATCCCAACATGAATAGCGATGTCGACCTGCTGAAACTTTACAACCCATCTCCGCAACTTCTCATAAATCGTTCTCCCTCTCCTCTCAGTGAAAATCCTCCACACTCCTCTTAACCTCCTCTTCAATCTACACTCCACGATGTACAACTCGATCTCCAGAATCAAACCTCATCGCTAACCCTGTTTTGCTATTACAGTAATAGTACCGAATAAAATAATCATCGAACGCTCTAAATTTTGTGACGCATATGCTAATTCACCTCCTAAACACAACTCCAATACTCGTTTAGTTCATCAACCCTCAAATCCTCCGATTTTCCTAGCCCTAGAACGCAAACGAACACAAACAGTGGAATGGAACAACATCGCAGAGCCCAAAACTGATAGAAAAATGAAGAGAAACACTTGTCGGATCCGTATATAATTGTTTTGAGGATTATAGGAATTTATTTGTATTTCTTTAGAATTTTTGGAGGCCACGATATGATGCTATATGAAGAAAGATAGCGGCTTGAACTTCCATTGACCAGAAGAAGAGTTGAAATTAGGTTTAGAAGGATGAGGGGGGTACTTATATAGAGGTAGATAACTTATAGGAGAAGCCACATGTTTTATTTTACCTATTTATATAATTATCGCAATTCTATTTGTCTTCTAAAAATTTCTATGATCTCACATGATATCTAAAAATCATGAAAATGGACATACAACTAGAGTTTGCCATTACGGACCCAACGAAAGTTGTTTCGTCGAATTCCGAGTCCGTTTGCTCACACAACATATTTTTAACCATCAAATTATCGAATGTTTTTCACATTAAAATTCGGCAAAGCCACATATTGACTCCAAAAATTATGAAAATTGAAATGTAACAATAATTTAATATTTCGGATCCAACAAAATTAGTTTCGTCGAAAACAGAGTTCGTTTGCAAAATTGGTTATTTTTAAAGCTCCAAATAAACCCATTTAAATATTAATATATTTAAAAATAATTAAATCAAATATTTATAAATAATATTATCACATATATTCACAATAGAATATCATACAGCTCCAGAATATTCCTATCTAAATTTATAACTCGATATTTCAAATCTAGAGTTAAATCGATATTCAATTTATATCGAAAATCCATTTAAATATAAATAAATCGTTATAAAATTATAAAGGAGTTCCATAGCGACTATTTTAAAATTTTATTTGGACATAACTCAAAATTTGCACGATGAAGTCCCGATTTTTCTCTTCCATTAGAAAAATATACTTCACCAGCTCCGAACGTTCCTTGTTTCACGGAAATCCAGCTTAATACAAACCCTGTACATTCAGTTCAAGTTCGAATCACCAAATTGCTAACTGCCACGCCATTTCGAGCTCGATTATAATATAATTATTCGTTCAAACTATTGTTATTCAAATATATACGTTAATATAATTCAATCTTAAACTGAATTATATATTTGAATTTGTCCCATTTCACAATATTGCTATATCAGCTAATTCTGATTAATTCAGAATTATATATATATTCTTTAAATTATAATATTAATTAAATATTCCACATAGTTTAATTTAATGACCATTTAATTCTTTGAATCACTATTTAAATAATTAAATAAATTAATTATAATACCATAAAAATATGGGACATTACATTCTTCCCCCCTTAAAATAATTTCGTCCTCGAAATTGCTAAGGTAGGAAACAAACCCTATTGACTGGTGAGAACTTATTTGTTCACTTCTTAACTCTAATTTCAATTGAACCAATTTAATTTCAATTAAATATTAATTAATTCTTATCAACGAAAATTTTCAAAAATCCTAAAAATTTTCTAACACCTTAAATTTTCGAAAAATTTCGCCAGCACCTCCTTTGTACCGGTCAATCGGTACAACTACAACTCGCCTCTCTGGGCCTTCTCCAACCCAAAAGAAAATCAAAACGCCAAGCGGATTGCCAAATCGGCCCATAACTCATCAAACTCATATGAATATAAACGTATACCTTTTTGGTCGGGCATATAATTATATCCTTTACATCTGCTACCAATTCTGCATATACCAATGTCATCTCAACCAATTTCCAATCAATATCTGTTCAACACAGCTATTCGCTTATATCCAAACCAAATTCTGCTTTAGCACAGATTCCATTTTTGATTTCAACCCTTAACTTACGATTCCAATTCCATTTCGGATTATCTCTATTCCAATCTAATTCGATATTTTCTATCTCAATTCATTTCCACATAACTAGTTTCAATTCAATTTCTATCTCAATTTGCTTTTACAAATTCTAATTTAACTTGTTTTCAATTCAAATAGTCTTTCCTGGGAGTTTTAACAGTTTACCATATCAAAAATCAAACTTTCCATTTCAGGATTCAAAACAACTTGCTTTTCTCAAATCAATTCAAAAACAAAATCCTAGGTAGTAATCCGCGACTTAGCAACTCGAAAATGAACACCGATGTTAGATCCAAAATTGTCTCTAACACCCAAACTGGCAAAGATTATAATAGGATGAAAACTAAAGCGAAGAAAACACATAATTTATAGTGGTTCGGCGTTAATTAGCCTACGTCCACTTTTCTTCTTTTCCATTGATATCTTGAAGCGAGAACAACAATGATTTTCACTCAAATCTCACTCATTTCATACATTGATTCACTCAATTTCCTTTTTCTTTTTTATGATTTGAAAGATGATTGTAGGCTGAATAAGTTGGTGGAATTTGGGTTACAAAGGAGTTTCAATACTGAAAATGCCAAAAGATCCTTCCAAATACCTCTTGATGTGGTATTTATAGGTGAAAAATCCTCCTGGAACCGGACCGGTTCGGATCCACGTGGCCTCCATCCCATCACTTTCGGGTTCGGATGGATTCTGGTGAAGACAACACATCTGGTTAGTGGCGATTGTGGGTAGAACGTGTGCATAACCGTTCCTAGTCTTAAGGAGAACGCGGAGTGAAGCAGGTGGAATCCTGGGGTCGGATCGGGTAAGCTCATAATCGGGGGTTCGGATCGGCTTTGTCATTTCCGATCCGGTCCGGCCTGCCTCCTTTCCTTTGTTGCTTTGTGTTGGTTTGTCTCTGCCCAAGGGAACCCGATCCGATTGTTTAGCAGGGTACTCTTCATTATTTGATCTTTTAGCTTTATGTAGCCTAGTTCACAAAGTAGGCTAACAACCGATGATGCAGCTGTCATTATCGGAATCTATTTTCCACCAATCGAAGTGAGTTCTGTAGGATCTAAATTAGCCCTAGAGGGGGGTGAATAGGGTTTATCGCAGATTTTTTCAGAGTAATTAAATAATTTCAATCATATATAATAATCAAAGTAAATGCAAAAAATAAATAACACACAGATATACCCAACTTCGGCAAAACCCTGCCTACTGCTGCATTCCCCAAGGTTTCTACTAGGAGTTAAAACAATCTCTTCGCTTACAATCCCTTGTAAACTCGTGACACTCGCTCCCAACTGTTCTTAACCCTACGCTTAAAACTCGGTACTGGCTTCTATCCCCGAAACCAGATTTCCCCGAATTACAGACCCCGTAATTCGTCTCCCTAGTTTTACAGACAAACTAGAAAACTTTTGAACACGATTACAGATTAAAAACTAAAAACTAATAAGAAAATAAAAACCCTTGAAAACCCTAGTTATTTTAATAACACTTTATAACTCCATTAAGCCCTCATCCTTTTATAACTTGGTCGGCCATATTCTTTCTTGCTTCACCCTCTCTATTTTGGTCCAATCTTCTTGTCTCTCTGAAAAATAAAAATGGTGACCGACGAATATGAACTAGGGTTTCTTCTGATGCTCCAAATCGCAGCTTAAATTACTTGAGGGAATTGATTCTCTGATGCTCGATTCTTTGATTCTTCGAGGGCTGGCAATTTGAGCTTCTAACGATCGAAAACTGTAAGTTTAGGAGATGATTTTCTTTGATATGCTTTAGGATGTTACAACTTTGTTTTCGATGCTTTTAACCCAATGATGATAGGTGTATATATATATATAGGATTAAAATCCGATATATGTGCTCTGATTTCGTGAATGACTCGGTGGCGATATTTGAGTAGATTTTGGCTTGAATTCTTCTCGTCATTGAATTAGTCTAGAGTGATTCGGCTTTGAGTTAATCCATTAAATTTTGTTTTGACTAATTCATGAAACTGTTGCCATATATGCCTTTATTTCTGGAAATAGTAAAAACTTTCCTTGCTACAATTTGTGATTGCTGAAATTTCTGGAATGCTTTAAAAAAACTTTCTTACCAGTTGCCTTGCCATATAATTAAAATTTGAATAAAGTTGCTATGATATGTCGTGATCATGTGAAAACTGCTGACTTGAATTGTCTTGGCTTGTTTGTTTATGCCATGTACCCTTGCTCGTGAACTTCTCGGCCTAAACATTATATCATGTCCACTGTCTTGTTTGTGCCTTGTCTTTGTATTACTTGCTTTTTCCCATGACTAGTTGAAACGATTTATTCATGCTTTGATAAGACCAGACAATGTACTTGATCATGTATACATCACTTGTACCCTATTATCCTAAAAAAAAAATTGTCGAGTAACTGCACCATACTTTCACCCCAGTTTTGCTTCACTGCCATGTTTCTTGTAGTTGAGCTGATACCATACTTGACATGTTGAACTGCAGTACATTGTTGAGTTTTCTTTTTAACTGCTAAGGACAAATTTCTTGCTTGATAACCATGTTAACACTTTACTGATCAAAACTGGTACTGCACTTGTATGGTCCATCTAATTTCATTACTGCAGTATCCATTGTGGTATTGCAAGCTAAGTTTTGCCGTGTATTTGCTTGTGTCTTTTCCATAAATTCTGTTTTGACATGTGCATGTTGTCGAGCTCCATTGTATTGCTTTATTTGTTTCAAATTGGATTACTTGTGTATTGTACTCCTCGGCCTGTCCACTCCTTTAAAAAAAATTGTGCTTAAACCTTGTGCTCACATGCTTGGACTTCTACTATTCCTTGATCATGTAGTCTTTGCCATTTATTTGCAGTTAAATATTGGTACTTTGTGATTTCCCAAGGTTCATTCTTATACTTGTGCATCAAACTAGTGTTCACAGAGCTGTCTTGTTTCCACTTGCTTTGTCACTAGACAATTGTAAACATGTATGCTGTGTGTAGTCTAGTAAATGCACTTGAACACTTTGTAATCTTGCTGGCCACTTAAAACTGTTGCACCATTTTGTATGAATTTGTTATGCCGCCTTTATACTACTTAATATTGCTGTGCATACTTGATCACTTGAAACTTGTATAACCTGTCTTGAATTGTACTTCACCATATATGTTGTTCATTGACCATGTTGATATGAAGTTTAAAACTGACTCGACCATGGTTCGACCATTAGGTTTTGCTCCAGTATTGCTCCATTGTTCTTATCATGAGCCTGACTTGATACATGCACCACCATATACACTTGCTTTTATCTGGAACTTGTTGCATTACTTGTTGTTTTAAATCATGTGAACTGTTTCTACCATTTTTGGCTTTTTATTTTTATTTGGACTTTTGGTTCGACCATTTACACATTGATTTGCACTGAGTTGAGATGGTCCTTGTGGCTACTCCTCAGTTGCACACTGGGTTGGCGAGGCAGTGCACACGTGTATATATATACACGTGTGTATATGCAGCCATCCAGACGGGTTTTTATGTCCCTGCATATCAGACCAAGTCTAGAAAAAATGATGAGAAACACACTGTAATTCTAAGGCAAATAAAATTTAAAAATAAAATTTTATTTTATTTTATTTTATTTTTGTTGCAGTCTACTGTGTGTGTTCTTTTGTATGTGACAGGAAAGCAGATGATGACTGGACTGGATAAAGAGCCGTAAAGACAGAAGATGGAGATTAATGCAGTGATGAGTCAGTGTATAAAAGTGATTGTATAAGTGAGGAATTTCTGTATATGAGAGTGATTGTAGACACGATAGAATAGAATTGTACTATTATTTGCAATAACCACATTGATTGAAATAAAATATTTTTTTTTGTTTAATTCAATCTGTTTATTTTGTTTGGATCTTTTAATAGTACAATTTCTGTGATGTGTTAAATGTGTCATGTCAAAAATATTCAAAAATATTTGAATTGTAAATAGTGGAGTTATAAATACTTGTATTGTTTGAATGTTTGAAATATAATATTTAATTTAAATAAAATATTGTATGAATATATGAATGTCTGTACTGTCATATTCTATTTAAATATAAATATTATATTCTTGTCTGTGATGTATATATAGAACAGTACGATAATAAACACATTTAAAATAATATTTATTTGGTTGTTATCATCAAACAAAAATCATATAATTGTGTATACAACTACTCGTATACAACAATCTCCCCCTTTTGATGATAACAAACAAATAGAAGATTTTGAGCACAATAAATGTGTTTGACAGTGAATATTGAACTCCCCCTATTTATTAGCTCCCCCTACAACTGAACTCCCCCTATATATGTGGAAAAATATGAATGATGAAATCCAATTGACCATTCTCCCTCCAGATATTTAATTTCCAGTCTTAAAATATTTTTGAATTAAATACTCATTAATCAAAATCTTGACCATTCTCTCCCTTTTGTTATCATCAAAAGGATAATAGAAATTGAAACAGTGATGAATATAGACTAAAAATATAAATTCAAATCAAGAGAGAGAATATATATCTTTAAGCCCATTTAATCACACAAAAATCATAATAATCTTTAAATCAGAAGCAAATTTCACTTTCAAAATGAATGCATTTACGATGGATTTTATAGAATGAGGAGAGTTCAATAAAAATTGAATATTTGAATATGAATTTTGAAGATTTTTAAAAATGCTCAAATTGTGTTAAGCACTTTTTAACCACACATAGCCCAAAGGTCTTTTAAATGGGGTTAGTAGCAACTTAACTTTATCCTCTCTAATGAGTTCCATTCGTGCACAGCCCAAAGGTCTTTTAAGTGAGAATGTAAGCACATAGAAATTAAGGTAATTCACCCACGCATAACCGCGAGGACTTTTAAATGGGAGTGAATACCAAGGATAAATTATTCATTTATTTATTTATTTTATTTTTAATTCCAAGAATAATTAGAACTCCCCAAATTAAACAAAACCATGATGAATGACAGAAATATGGTAGATATAGAAGATGGTAGTGAAATAAGCTCTAATTCAAAGATAATATAAAATTTGTCCAATCATCATGAGATTTAAAATAATATCTCCTCTAGTTATGAATTATACCATAGTCACAACCCATCACAAATTCATAAATCTATTAATAATTTTGATGGGTCACAAAACAGTTCAAATCAATCAATAATTTCAATTTTTGAATAAATAATTTTAAAATTGAAAATATCAATTTCAAGAGGAGTTTTGAAAATATCAATGCAGGTTGAAAATCATTTTCAAAAAATTAATCAGTAGAATGTGAAATTATCCAATATTTCTAATGCTGATTGTTCCTAGACAATTTTAAAAACAACTTATATATTTAATTCAAATTGTCTATGGAATTAAAGATATTTAATTACTGATTTTTCAACTCATCGTTCAATCAGCAAATCAAATCAATTTCCTTATCATAGCAGCACAAGATTATTTTCAAAACATGAATCACAAGTGAATTTTCCAAAGTATTTTTAGACAAGCACACGAAACATTCAACAATCAAATCTGGAGATAATTATTTGAAATCACTTGAAAAAAAAATCAATTTTTTTTTTATAATCTAGGAAATTCAACAATCAATAACGAAAGATTTCAAAGTCAGCCAAGTAAAAACATAAAGAGAATAAAAGAAATAAAAACTAAAAAGAAAAATAAACTAAAAAGGAATTAAAATAAAAATACGAGTTTAGAGATCATACCTGACTTACCATAATCGATGTGATCCAATGAATCTCCAACTCTGAATTTATGGCTAAGGAACTTCAACCAATTCAATAAAATGGAACAATTTGAATTTTTATCTCTTAAACACAATTGTTCCTTAGCCTATCCCCGGTACCTAAATGTTTATAGGATCAAGTGGTTTAACAAAAATTGTTTTACCACTATTATCTTCGTTTACACGTTTTGGTACCCAAACCCGTTTATATAATAATCCATTACTATTCACTAGCGTACCCTTTGGAACCCAAATTCGTTTAGATTTATTCAAATTCATTTTATTATTTTTTGGAATCCAAATTCGTTTAACTGAATTGTTTCTAAACGAGTTTTCATATCGTTCATGATTTAAAAATCCTTTGAAATGATTGGAGTTCAAAACTTCAAACTGATCGTTTTCAACACCATTTAAAGAATTTTTAACATCATTAGGATTTTGTTTTTCAACTGGATCAAATCCAAAACCAAGTCCCTTTTTATTCTGAACAAAAATTGATTTTTTAACAACATATTCAACAATTTCTCTCCTTTAGAAAATTTAGTCAAAGCTAACTCAAGTCGTTGAATTTTAATTTTAAGATCGTTATTTTCTTTCATCAAATTTGAACAATGATTAATAGCGATTTTCCTCTTTTCAGCATCAGTTTGTTTTAAAATCAAATTTTCGTTTTCAAGTGCTTTGATTTTAGCATTGACTTAGAAATTTCAATTTCAAATTGTTTTCGCTTTTCAAAATCCAGTTTTTTAGATTCTCTAAACTTTTCAATCTCCTTCTAAAAATCACGATTTTCGCTTTTCAAATTCTCGTTTCCACTTTTGAGTAATTCAAAATCAGTTTTGAATTTCAAAGGATCATTACTCAAAAATTGATATTTTTCGCATTCTGAAAACGGTGAATTCTTAACTTTTTCAAGTTTTCTTTCTAAACCATTATTTTCTTGAACTAGTTTTGACCTATCAGATTTCAATTTATTAACTTTTAGTTCAGGAGAATCAATGGTTTTTGTGAGGTCGTGACACATTAGAATTAATTCTTTATACGTAAAATTTGATACCTCATTAGAATCCTCTTCACTACCTTCTGAATCAGATTGAGCCATTAGACACAAATTAGCTTCCCCTTCATCACTTTCAAAAACTTCTTCTCCTTCCTCGTCATCCCATGTAGCAGCAAAAGCCTTCTTCTTTCTTCTGAACTTCTTCTTCTTTTCATTTTTGAGCTGTGGGCAATTCGGTTTGATATGTTCGGGTTTCTTGCAATTGTAACAAAACACTTCATCGTCAGAACTATCTGAACTTTCAGACTTGTCAGTTTTTGAATTCTTCTTTCGTGGTTCCTTTGGCCCAATTTCTCAAAACCATGGCTAGCTCTTCAGCGGAATCTTCATCATCACTTTCAATAGTATTATTTAGAGTGATCACTACACCAAAACAGGTGATTGCCAACGAGTATAACCGTCGCAAACAATTTTCGCAACACTTATTAGTGTTGCTACGGGGGCGTGGCAATGTAGTAGCAACGCTTATAAGCGTTGGTATATTTTCTGTGCCAACGCTTATAAGCGTTGGTATATTTTAAGTCGCAACGCTTATAAGCGTTGGTATATTTTCTGTGCCAACGCTTATAAGCGTTGGTATATTTTAAGTCGCAACGCTTATAAGCGTTGGTAGATTTTCTTTACCAATGCTTATTAGCGTTGGTAGATTTCCTTTACCAACACTTATAAGCGTTGTAGTAATTATGTTTGCGACGCTTATACATGTTGCAATATATTTGTTTGCAACGCCTATACTTGTTACAAAATTTTAATTCACAAAAAATATAAATTTCAATAATAACAGAAATATATATTAAAAAGTCGCATATTCTAACATTAATAGTCAATTAATAACCAACATGATGATAATATAGATGATATTTAATATGAATCAAAAACTAATATTAAACTCAATGCATACTTATAAATAACATTCATAATCACATAGCGACATAGAATATCAGTTAACAATAAACAAACACAATACATAATTAAGATGTCAAACTCAATACATAATTAGTTTGCTAAATTCAATACATAAATAAGATCCTACAAATACCGAATACGAAACTCTGGCCATATAACGAAGCCTCCATCTGAAAATTCGCATAACTTGTACATTCCATTTTGAGGACCATCATAAATTGGTGCATCCGGTTCAAGAACTTCAACAACCCAAATTACTTTCTCTATATTCGGTACAACTTTCCTAAAATGACAAATTGTTTGTGTTCCAAGATAACCTCTTGCTACCTCCTTCTCTAGATCATTTGACAATAGCATTACGTATTTCTTTTCCATTGTAGAAGAATGAAGATCATTAAGTGACACATTTGGAGTAACGGTTACATTATTGTTTATAGGAGGATCCCTTAAATTAGAAGCACCTTCTGTATGAGGAGTAGTGGAAGGACTTGCAACAATTTTTTCTTGCAAATTAGGTATAAATTTCATAAAAGTTGAAGTAATTGAATTGATGGCGTTATTAACTTGAGTAGCTACTTGCCTTTCTATCTCCAATTTCCAAACGGACAAATCCACGGCTTGTTTTTTATCAGCTATAGCTTTTACAGCTCGAGCCACCTTTACTTGTTTTATAGAAGAAGTAGAACTAATTGCTCGACAATAATTTTTCTTCATGTCGGAACCAAAAACTTCTGCAATTGGATCATTATTAAGATCATCTACTGTGCCACTAGAACTACCATCCAATTTTCTCTTTTCTTCCGCTGCCTCTAGAAGTGCCTGCATTAATTGAATATCACATTAAATTGAAAATTTCAGTTTCATGTTAAAAACAGAAAAACACGAGTTTATATATCGCACAATATAATATAACAGAAAAACAGAAAAACACGATTTTGCTTGCAGACTCAGTTTTTGCTGAGCCACAGGCTCAGTTTTTGCTGAGCCGTGGCACAGTCTTGCTGAGCTATAGGCTCAGCAAAACTGAGCTACAGGCTCAGTTTTTGCTGATCCGTGGCTCAGTGTTGCTGAGCCACAGGCTCAGCAAAAACTGAGCCTTATGGCTCAAAAAAACTGAGCCACAGGCTCAGTTTTTGCTGAGCCGTGGCTCAGTCTTGCTGAGCCATAGGCTCGGCAAAACCTGAGCCGTAAGGCTCAGTTTTGCTGAGCCATAGGCTCGGCAAAATTGAGCCTTATGGCTCAGAAAAACTGAGCCTTATGGCTCAGAAAAACTGAGCCACAGGCTCAGTTTTTGCTGAGCCGTGGCTCAGTTTTTGCTGAGCCGTGGCTCAGTGTTGCTGAGCCACAGGCTCAGCAAAAACTGAGCCTTATGGCTCAAAAAGACTGAGCCACAGGCTCAGTTTTTGCTGAGCCGTGGCTCAGTCTTGCTGAGCCTTAGGCTCAGCAAAAACTGAGCCGTAAGGCTCAGTTTTGCTAAGCCATAGGCTCGGCAAAAACTGAGCCGTAAGGCTCAGTTTTGCTGAGCCATAGGCTCGGCAAAACTGAGCCGTAAGGCTCAGTTTTGCTGAGCCATAGGCTCGGCAAAACTGAGCCGTAAGGCTCAGTTTTGCTGAGCCATAGGCTCGGCAAAACTGAGCCTTATGGCTCAGAAAAACTGAGCCACAGGCTCAGTTTTTGCTGAGCCGTGGCTCAATCTTGCCGAGCCTTAGGCTCAGCAAAAACTGAGCCGTAAGGCTCAGTTTTGCTGAGCCACATGCTCAGTTTTTGCTGAGCCGTGGTTCAGTCTTGCCGAGCCTTAGGCTCAGCAAAAACTGAGCCGTAAGGCTCAGTCTTGCCGAGCCATAGGCTCAGCAAAACAGAGCCTTATGGCTCAGAAAAACTGAGCCACAGGCTCAGTTTTTGCTGAGCCGTGGCTCAGTTTTGCTGAGCCTTAGGCTCAGCAAAAACTAAGCCGTAGGGCTTAGTTTTGCTGAGCCATAGAGCTCAGCAAAACTGAGCCTTATGGCTCAGAAAAACTGAGCCACAGGTTCAGTTTTTGCTGTGCCGTGTACTGTAGGCATCCATAAACCATGTTCTAATGCTCCTTTTTTTCCTTTTTGAACACAAAACCAATATATCGCTCCAAGACCCATTTACAGGCATAATATGCAATATAATAAGAGAACAAAATATAAAAAATCAATAGCAAGCCGTATACTGTTGGCATCCATAAACCATGTTCTTATGCTCCTTTTTTTCCTTTTTGAACACAAAACCAATATATCGCTCCAAGACCCAGTTACAGGCATAATATGCAATATGATAAGAGAACAAAATATAAAAAATCAATAGCTAGATTCTAAACTATTGTAATATTCATTAGATTTGAAACTAATGCATAAGTTCATTGTAATATATATGCAAACTTACATATGTTTCCGCGGCACATGGTAGTACTTCTCCCGATTTTCTTTTATGTCCAACCTTCCAAATCGTCGTTCGTGAAATATTTGCTTCTGGATTGGCTAAGACCTACAAGAAATATCAAATTTGACAACACATAGTTAATATAACATTCTACAAACAATCATTTACAAAAGATAATTTTATTACCATTTCATGGTGCACTCTATGGTAAGTTTTCCTTCCTAGAGTATGAGTGATTTGGTTTTTCGCTTTGTTTTTTGCATTATTTTTGCATTGCTCCATCTTTTCATTCGTATACTCAATATCAAGGAACTTTTCCCACCATACTCTAGCTATATCATTTGGACATCTACCAATGGCAAGACGTTTAGGAATCATAGTGTTATCAACTTTAAGAAGACTTTTTCTTAATGTTGATTTCATTGATCTATAGTACGGTGGGAAATGTTTCTCTAATATTGGTCGAGCTATGGTAGGATCTACATCCATGTCAAATTCTTCCTATCACGAGAAAAGAAAAAAATAAAAGAAATCATGAACCAATCAAATATATCATAATTTAAACTTGATAGTGAAATTGATATGAGTGAAAATACCAAAAGCCCTTCCCATAGTTTATCCTTGTAGAAGCTATCTACGGCCCTCCATTCTTTGTAGCCAACCGGTATATGACAACGGATTAACTCACCACAACGTGTACTCCATTTAGTTGAATCTTCTCCTACTGCACCCTCAACACCAACCGTTATAAAGTACTTTTTACCTTTGGGTGGTTGAGGTTCAATAGTCTCTGTTGTACTTAAATTTGCATTTGCGCTAAATTCGTTTGTCATTTTAATGAAAAATCTACATTAAAAAACAATCAAAATGTAAAGTTAACATAACACGTGAAAGATACTTGCAAGACATGAATTAACATAACAAACTGGCAATAGTTTCAAAAGACATCAATAAAAGAAAATCATACATTTCAAAACACGACACAATTGTACAATACATCAATAAAAGTTAATGCATGATCAAAACAAGCAAAATACATGCAAAATATTTTCAATCAACATGTTGATTTTGATTGAATACATTTCAATAATGGTTCTAAATTTGGTTGTTCTTTCAAAATAGATTGATATGTTGTTGGTACTTCATAATCATCTATGCTATCCATTATGCGTTTAGGAGAGCGTCGAACAATGGACCAGTCGGAGTTTTGTGTATTTATGATGTAAAATACTTGACTTGCTTCGGACGCAAGAATAGCAGGCTCATCATATTCTCCATCGGTATTCTTGAGCTTCTTTAAGTTTACCATTAATAAATTTGTATCCGGGCAAACTTTACAACCATTTGTCTTATCTGCAACATTCACCCAATCACAATAGAATACCACATGTTGAAAATCATAGTAATCAACTTCCATGATCTCTCTAATAACACAATACCAAGTAGTATCATCATCCATAGGATTTAAATCTTTTGAACTTGCAACAAATGTAGTGATCGCATCCATACAGACACCACTATCTTGCGTTGAAATGCTATCGTCATAATGTTGAGGAGAGAATGTATAGCCGTTCACTCTATACTTAAGAAAAGTTTTGACTTCCCACTTTGGACCATTGACATACAACCATAACATTGTGTTCATGCATTTTTCGGCCACTAACTGTTAAGAATTAACAAAATTAATAGAATAACATTATTTAAGAAGAAATACATTGCTTTCAAGTAAGTATAGCACACCTTATTGTATAGCCAATCAACAAATTCAGATTGAACTACTACTTCTGCTTTTGTGATAGTTTTCCTTTTACCATGAAGACCGTCTTCTAAAGATAAGCGGTATGTACTACAAATTCAATATTGTGATAAATATATATATTTATATATTCTTGACTAAATGTGATATACGTATTGAAAAAGGTGAAAATGTATGACCTGTAGTATTCATCTCGTTCCGGTATATCAATTCTAAATAGTAACCATCGTCGAATCTGTGATCGTTGCACTCTAGATAATTTTAACGGTTTACCTTCAACGATTGAACGCTCATATATATCATCACTATTCTCATCTAAAAAGGATGCTTGTTTAGAGCTATGATTTCCATCACGTGGATTTGGCATATATTCCATTGCGTATCGAACTGATTCTGAAACAAGGTATGCTTCAGAAATTGATCCTTCTATATACCTTTTGTTACTAGGTATGTTTTTGCAATCTTTCATAGCCCTAGCACACAAAAATTAATATACATACTTACAATTAATTACTTCATAACCCTTAGGTAAAATAATTTGAATGCAAAAACAATATTTACCTTTCAAATGGATACATCCATATATAATTCGATGGTCCACAAAGCAGAGCTTGATCTGCTAAATGTACCATCAAATGGATGCTTATATCAAAAAAATCCGTTGAAACATAGTGTGCCAACACACATAATGCTTCAGCAATCATATCTTTAGCCGCTTGCACATGTTCTCGAACAAGAACTTTTGAACATATTATGTTGAAGTACAAGCTTACTTGTAAAAGCGCTCGTCTTAACTCACGACACTTTGGATATGCATGTTGAACCATGATAGGAAGCAAATATTGGTTGAGAATATGATAATCATATGTCTTTTTAATTTGCAAACCGGGTGGTTGAAGACAAATAAGACCGTGTAACTTAGTTGCAAGACATGATGGAAGTTTTGCATCTTTAAGAACTTGACAACATTGCAACTTGTGATCCTTATCAAATGCAAGTTTAGAAGATTGCTTTCCTTTGTTAAACATAAAGTTGATGAGATGTTCAACAACATTTTTTTCAGTATGCATCACATCAATAGTATGACGAACTTTATGATTGCTCCAATAATCCAAGTCAAACAAAATTGATTTCTTATACCATGCCGGCCTTCCTTCCTCATCGACAAGACAATCTACATTATCATAAGCTTCAGAAATCAATCTCTTTTTGCTTGGTGGTATTTTGCCACGAATATATTTGACACGCTCAAGCTTTTCTAAAAGAGGCGAGCCTCTTAGCCGAGTTGGAGGCTCTTTATATTCAACATCCCTATACCATCCGTGTTTTAATGCTCTATATGGATGATCATTCTTCAAAAACCTTCTATATTTTGAATAGATGATCTTGTTGCCGATGTACTCTGATTCTGTCTCGGTAGCACAGACAGGACACGCTTTATAACCATGAGTCACACAACCAGATAAGTTACCAAAAGCTGGTAAATCATGAATTCCCCATAGTAATATTGCTTTCATATTGAAAAATTCTTGCATATCTGTGTCAAAAACAGATGCTCCCTCGTCCCAAAGATGTTTTAATTCATCGACAAGAGGTTCCAAGTATACATCAATGTCCTGACTTGGTGCTCTTGGTCCAGGAATTAAAATACTCAACATTTGAAATTGTGATTTCATACACAACGAAGGGGGTAGGTTATAAGGTATCATATAAACAGGCCAACAACTATAACTATTGGAGAGAACGCCATTTGGATTAAATCCATCCGTAGAAATACCAAGCCAAACATTGCGTCCTTCAATAGCAAATTCTGGCCACCGACTTTTGATTGATCTCCATTCAGCTGAATCTATAGGATGTCGCATGGAATTCCAAGATGGTGTAGCTTTCTTGTGCCATTGCATTTTACGAGCTATCCATGGTATCGTGTACAATCTACTTAATCTTGGACTTATAGGAAAGTATCTTAAAACTTTTCTTGGTTCTTTCGTTAACTTGACCTCCCCTAACACTGTTTTTTTAGTTTTGTACCTTGTTTTATGGCACACAGGACATTCTTTCGCATCAACATTTTCTTTCCAAAATAATACACAATCATTGACACAAGCGTGTATATGCTTCACCTCCATTCCCAAATCCTTTATTATTTTCTTCATCGTGGGATACTTGTCAGGTAAATTATTTTCTTTTGGAAGCCAACGTTTTAATCGCTTCAACAACTCGGTCACACTATTTCCCGACCAGTTAAATTCTTTTTTAAGGTTCTGAAGCTCAACAATTACACCTAACGTTGTAATCCCCTCTTCGCAAGAAGAATAAAGTTTTTCATTTGCTTTGTCTGCGTATTTTTTGTGCTTCTCTCCAAAGTAAGAATGATAATTATCTGTATTTGTCTGTTGAACTTCCTCTTCACCGCTAGCTCGTGGCATATTATGCACTCCAAAAGCATCGTCTATGAGATTTCTAAGAGCCCCCTCTACACAATGGTCGGTTTGAATTTGATCTTGGATATGGGGATCTGAAATAATATTTTTTGTATGATTCATCCCTGTGTTATTGTTGCTCATCTCTCCATGGAAAAACCCCATATTATATGTTTTAATCATACCATGAATGATTAAGTGTTTCTCAACGCTTTCTAGTGAGAGCTTCTTAGAGTTCTTGCACTTGATACAAGGGCAGGTGCAAATTTCAACATCGCGAGATGAGTGATTCTTCACAAAACTAATGAAGTCTCGAATGCCTTGCTTATATTCTTCAGTATTTCTATATGGACTTTTAATCCACTCTCTTGAACTTGAGTTAGACATAAATCCACCAGCTGCAAATAAGCAGATGAGCATTGAGTATCTAGCATGTATTACCGAATGGTTAAAACGATATATACCCCCTACTAATATTCATGACCAAAAATTCCATTTCATACTTTAAAATTTTAAGCAATTGTTTGAAAGTATATTATTTTTTATGCGATTTTATCTTCATTCCTTATCAGGTAAATACCTTTTCCTTGTCGCTATACATTTAAAATTTTAAGCAATTGTTTGGTCTCAAAAAAACTGAGCCTTAAGGCTCAGCAAAAACTGAGCCACAGGCTCAGCAAAAACTCAGTCTTATGGCTCAGAAAAACTGAGCCACAGGCTCAGTTTTTGCTGTGCCGTGGCTCAGAAAAACTGAGCCATAGGCTCAGTTTTTGCTGAGCCGTGGCTCAGTTTTGCTGAGCCACAGAGCTCAGCAAAACTGAGCCTTATGGCTCAGAAAAACTGAGCCACAGGCTCAGTTTTTGCTGTGCCGTGGCTCAGTTTTGCTGAGCCACAGAGCTCAGCAAAACTGAGCCTTATGGCTCAGAAAAACTGAGCCACAGGCTCAGTTTTTGCTGTGCCGTGACAACTTGACACTTCGTCCGAGTACATACACAATTATTTGCATAACCATTGCAGATATTATACAACTTTTATGAAGGAGTATTGTCCTAAAAACTGTCATAATGGTTTTTTCCATTTGATCACTAAAGGTTTATATTTTTTATAGTGGTTTGAATAATCATTTGATCACTAAATAAAATAAAATATGATTTTATGGTTTTACTATTTGTACAGTGGTTTGAATCAACAAATCGCATTGGTTAACTAATGTTAGAAACTAGTCAACATGGAACTAATTTGTATAGCTGTTAATGCTTGCTTATGAACAAGCGAATGTACAGCTATTAATCCTTGTTTAAAAATAATGAGTTCGACTGTATGCCTTATGCTTATAGTTATTTTTTTAATATTATAATTCAGCGGTTTTCTAATCATAAAAAGACCATTTCAGAATCAAGTTTGTGGTGGAATTGCCAGTAAAAGTGTTTTAATTTATTCTTCGAATTATACATTTCCCCCTTCCTCTCGATTCATTTTAAGTTGGTTCTCGTTAAAGAAAAAATCAAATACATTGCATTTTGTTTTGTTTTGTTTAATCTAGCATGTATTACCGAATGGTTAAAACGATATATACCCACTACTAATATTCATGACCAAAAATGCCATTTCATACTTTAAAATTTTAAGCAATTGTTTGAAAGTATATTATTTTTTATGCGATTTTATCTTCATTCCTTATCAGGTAAATACCTTTTCCTTGTCGCTATACATTTAAAATTTTAAGCAATTGTTTGGTCTCAAAAAAACTGAGCCTTAAGGCTCAGCAAAAACTGAGCCACAGGCTCAGCAAAAACTCGGTCTTATGGCTCAGAAAAACTGAGCCACAGGCTCAGTTTTTGCTGTGCCGTGGCTCAGAAAAACTGAGCCATAGGCTCAGTTTTTGCTGAGCCACAGAGCTCAGCAAAACTGAGCCTTATGGCTCAGAAAAACTGAGCCACAGGCTCAGTTTTTGCTGTGCCGTGGCTCAGTTTTGCTGAGCCACAGAGCTCAGCAAAACTGAGCCTTATGGCTCAGAAAAACTGAGCCACAGGCTCAGTTTTTGCTGTGCCGTGACAACTTGACACTTCGTCCGAGTACATACACAATTATTTGCATAACCATTGCAGATATTATACAACTTTTATGAAGGAGTATTGTCCTAAAAACTGTCATAATGGTTTTTTCCATTTGATCACTAAAGGTTTATATTTTTTATAGTGGTTTGAATAATCATTTGATCACTAAATAAAATAAAATATGATTTTATGGTTTTACTCTTTGTACAGTGGTTTGAATCAACAAATCGCATTGGTTAACTAATGTTAGAAACTAGTCAACATGGAACTAATTTGTATAGCTGTTAATGCTTGCTTATGAACAAGCGAATGTACAGCTATTAATCCTTGTTTAAAAATAATGAGTTCGACTGTATGCCTTATGCTTATAGTTATTTTTTTAATATTATAATTCAGCGGTTTTCTAATCATAAAAAGACCATTTCAGAATCAAGTTTGTGGTGGAATTGCCAGTAAAAGTGTTTTAATTTATTCTTCGAATTATACATTTCCCCCTTCCTCTCGATTCATTTTAAGTTGGTTCTCGTTAAAGAAAAAATCAAATACATTGCATTTTGTTTTGTTTTGTTTAATCTAGCATGTATTACCGAATGGTTAAAACGATATATACCCACTACTAATATTCATGACCAAAAATGCCATTTCATACTTTAAAATTTTAAGCAATTGTTTGAAAGTATATTATTTTTTATGCGATTTTATCTTCATTCCTTATCAGGTAAATACCTTTTCCTTGTCGCTATACATTTAAAATTTTAAGCAATTGTTTGGTCTCAAAAAAACTGAGCCTTAAGGCTCAGCAAAAACTGAGCCACAGGCTCAGCAAAAACTCAGTCTTATGGCTCAGAAAAACTGAGCCATAGGCTCAGTTTTTGCTGAGCCGTGGCTCAGTTTTGCTGAGCCGTGGCTCAGTTTTGCTGAGCCACAGAGCTCAGCAAAACTGAGCCCTATGGCTCAGAAAAACTGAGCCACAGGCTCAGTTTTTGCTGTGCGGTGGCTCAGTTTTGCTGAGCCTTAGGCTCAGCAAAAACTGAGCCGTAAGGCTCAGTTTTGCTGAGCCACAGAGCTCAGCAAAACTGAGCCTTATGGCTCAGAAAAACTGAGCCACAGGCTCAGTTTTTGCTGTGCCGTGACAACTTGACACTTCGTCCGAGTACATACACAATTATTTGCATAACCATTGCAGATATTATACAACTTTTATGAAGGAGTATTGTCCTAAAAACTGTCATAATGGTTTTTTCCATTTGATCACTAAAGGTTTATATTTTTTATAGCGGTTTGAATAATCATTTGATCACTAAATATAATAAAATATGATTTTATGGTTTTACTATTTGTACAGTGGTTTGAATCAACAAATCGCATTGGTTCACTAATATTAGAAACTAGTTAACATGGAACTAATTCTGTGTATATTGATTTTGTGCATTTTATTCACTTTGTTTTTGTCAATTTTTTTGCATTTCTGTCTTTGTTTTACATCTTATTTTCATGAAATCTTAAAAACTGTTGAGTTAATGTTTAAAGATACTATTAGATCGATCTACTCTTGATATAAAAGTGTTTCATAACAAATTTGGACATTACATTGATGTTATATACACTTTGAAATTGTATCGGGACTACTGATATTACATATAAGCCTGCAGAAGAGGTCCAACACTACTACATTAAATGATACTACACAAAAAATCATAGCTTCATGTCCAATTGATTTACGATTTACGTACATAAGAGTAAGATCGGAAGAAACTGGAACAGTGCTAAAGGCTTCCATTCTATTTTACTCAACAAAAGTGATCAGAGCAATATTATTTTGTTGTTTCAGGGTATTCACTAATGAGTGGTACCTACTTCTGTACAGCAATACTGGATATCATGTTATTCACGTAATAATATTTAAACTGAAGATTCAAATTATGATAAACTATGCGTTGTTCATTTATCAACATTTTCAAGTTCCTGCAATTCTTACATCTCTAGCATTCTTACATTTCTTATATTTCAGATCAGTTATTTCATTTGTAACATTCTTGCATTCTTGCATTTCACCATTCAAATCTGTGCATAGAAATCTCAAGTTTTTGTTATTGGTTATTTCATTTGTTGTGTGCTGCTTTGAACTGTTTGCATTCTCTTTCATGCACAGTTATGTTTAAAAAAAAATTGCATTACTTATTAGTAGCCAGCAAGTAATTGTTTTCAAGCATCACGACTTGAGCTAACATTTTTCACGTTTGATTTATTCATGCAATCATAAGTAACTATCCAACCTACTTATGCATTACTTTGTTATCTTAAAAACATCACCATACGCTGTAAATGGATGAAGTCTCAAAAGCACGACACAGTCTCAAATTAGTATGTATAGCGCAAGAACTACAATAGACAAGCATTCAACTCAAAGCGATTATCTCTATAAACAATCACGACTTTCTACAAAAGAATGAAATACAAATTTACCTGAATCTGAGTTGAACGCAAGATCCCTAAAATTGAATTCGATTTGCGGATAGAGGAAAGAGGATTGGAGAAGATTCTTCGATTGGAGAAGAGTCGATTGGAGAAGAGCGGATTGGAGAAGATTCTTCGATTGGAGAAGAGCAGATTTCGATTCGATTTTAATTTTTTTTTTTTTCCGTCAGCTCGATTTGAGAGAAATAGGGTATAAGGATTTTGCGGCCGCCATCTACCAAAGCGTTGGCCAAAACAAAAGATAAGGAAAATAGGGTATAAGGATGTAAGTTTACTTTTTTACCCCAACAAATCAGCCTTGCCAACACGAATAAGCGTTGGCAATAAACAAATTTGAATTAATGTATTTTTGGTAACACTTCTTGAACATTGCAACGCTTATTTTGGTTATTACACGGCAACAGAAATAAGTGTTGACAATTGAAAAAAAAAAGGGTTACTAAATGGCCATTATGGTGTAGTGGATCATCTTTTTCTTTGATTCAGAACTCTTTCGTTCTTCTCTTGCTTTTAACTCCATCTCGTAAGTGATGAGATTTCCAATCAACTCCACCATGCTTATTTTATTCAGATCTTTTGATTCTTGAATCGCTGTATATTTTGCTTCAAAATTCATCGGTAGCACTCTCAATATTTTTCTGATCAATTCCACTTCGGTATAGGTTTTGCCAAGGGCTTTTGCATTGTAGACTAGTGACGAGAAGCGTCCATACATCTCTTTTATATCTTCGTCTCTTTGCATAGAGAAATTTTCATATTCGTTGCTGAGTAGAGCGAGACGAGATTCCTTCACTTGAGATGTACCTTCGTATGTGACCTCCAATGTATGCCATATTTCCTGTGCAGTTTCACAATGAGAAATTCGATTAAATTCTGTGTTATCAAGAGCACAGATTAAAGCATTCATTGCTTTGGCATTAGTTGAAAGTAATCTTTTATCATTAGCATCCCACTTGTCTTTTGATTTAGGAATTTCAACGCCACTAACAATAACAGTGGGAGATCTATAACCCAATATCCCACACATCATAATCGACTGAACTCAAATAAATTTTCATCCTTGCTTTCCAATAGGCATAATCAGTTCCATTAAACATTGATTGGCTAGCTATGGACTGACCCTCAGAAAAAGCGTTATTAGACAAATTCATGACTCTAGAGTTAAAAATAAAAAATACCTGCCCTGATACCACTTGTAGGATCTAAATTAACCCTAGCGGGGGGGGGGGTGAATAGGGTTTATCGTAAATTTTTGAAGAGTAATTAAATAATTTCAATCACAGATAATAATCAGAGTAAATGCAGAAAATAAATAACACATAGATATACCTAGCTTCGGCAAAACCCTGCCTACTGCTGCATTCCCCAAGATTTCTTATAACGACCCGAAATCCCCCTTACGGAAAATCGCGGATTGTACTGAGGACAAGCCACATCGGAATGCAAACAGAAGAACATTTCATTGCTTATTACAACAATTCATCAGAATACAAGATTATACAGAGTATGAGTAAATATTACACATTCGATAAATATCAGAAATTTACAAATTACAATGCAGCGGAAAAACAATACAAAACACAACTGAAAGAGATATACGGATACAGAGCTTTCCGGATATCATTCCTGCTATAAACCAGGTTCCTGTGAATATAAATCTGCAAAACCAAAACTACTAGCTGCCCGTGTGGAAAATAGGGGCATCCAGAGTTTAGGTTAAAACAATAAACTCCAAGTCAGTCATGTGACTGATGTGAGAACTAAAACAATTACTTAAAACTTTACTTTAAATCAGATATATCAAGGGACCACGCCGTATAACACGGAACGGGTTTCCTCCCAAGAATACCAGTGCATATACAGCGCAATGCTTTTTGGAAAAATTAAGCTATTATAAGACCCAGGTCCTATCACACAATGCAACGCAAGCCGGGGGATAGGGTTTTCCCTTATAATAGCCAAACATGCTTGGTACGTTTAAAACAACTTCAAATCATAAGTATCAATCATAGACGGCATGGGTACCATATATCATGTCGCCATATTAGGCTCTATAATCAAAACCGCAAATGTCACGTATTGGAAGTTGGGTTTCCATCTGTTAACCAAGGCAAAAGATAGTCCTCACTGATTCGAGACTCTCTAGCCCGAGCCTCAGGACAAGTACTCAGTCAAGCCCTTGGATCGTCAAGGCCGGTCCACCGATGTGGATTAAAATGCATGAACACTGCGTTTCCCCACCCTTTGGGGCGTAAATGAGCCAAATGACTCCATCGGCTCCACATAGTCACCGAAATGTCTGAGGCACCTCGCAATCCAACAACCACATAGGTGAAAATAATATAAATGTCAGGGCTGGTAGGTCACTAACACCACCCTAGCTAGAAAGAAACGCATGTCCTCCCTGATGTCCTTTCCCGTTTCTGGTTCACAACCGGGGTGTGAGGCTCGCGAATCAACGTTACACAAAGCTATGCCACACAGGCGGTGCTTTGATCATCAACCACAAGACTTTGTTGTTCAAAAGAAGCCTTGATCAATTGCCACTTAGGCATGCCACACAGGCAATTCACACCATGCGACTGATGTCTATCGATATACAACCTCTGATCCCGTACGTCTCAAAGAAGGGTGAAGTAAGGGAATGAATTCCCCTTCACCAATCAGATGCATATTTAATAGAGATCAATCAACACAGAGCAAAATCCAATGTCAGACACATAGTCCATACAAGTTCGTTTTGGGTCTGAACGAAACCGCAGGAACCTTATTCCTCGCATATCCATCGATCTCCAAGTACGTCTAGACGATCACCAACAGATTCCCTCCTCTTGGATGTACAGCCCAATCAAGATCATCAGTAATCACCCAAACGATGTGAAGACCTCTGGTCTTCGACCACCGTCTTCATCCTCGACGAATCAGTTATTCAGAATGGGATAAACCTGGTCTTTCTGAATAACTCGCGTATATAATAAACAAGTGTTACACAAACACAACATACGCCTCATTCCAATTCAGAATATTCTTTTATTCAAATATTCTTATACTTTGGGAAAGGTTCCCATTAATTTTATCAAAGATAAATTCTGTAACACCCCACGTCCATTAATGTCACTCACAAAGGGAATGCATTAACTTCAATAGAGCGTTTTAAGTAAGTATAGAACAGAAAATCACAACAAGACAGATATAAGACAGTACTTGAAAATTTAAAACTTTATTTATTGCAGCAGAAGGTAAATATGTTTGGTTACATCATCAAAACCATAAACCAAAGTCAAGTACATCATATCCATCTTGATAAAACAAAGTACATAAACTGAAAGACATAATCCCCAACATCAAAATAGCCGTAAATAAAGAGAAGCTGAACTTTACTTCAGCGATCCAAGCAATCTTCTAAAAGCAGTCCAAAATCAAGCTCCACTGATGCTAGTTCCAACCTGAGCACCTTTGGGGGGGGGAGGGAGAAAAGAGGAGGAAACAAAGGGGGGTCAGACATAAAGTCTGGCGAGTGCGATAACTTAACAATATAATTAACAAAGTAACTAGGCTAAGACATAAGTTGGAAAATAAGGAAATGATCATGAACCATTGAGTATGACAGAGTAAACAAGGAAACAAGATGAACAACGATATGCGCACTTAAACCACTATAGGATGATTACTAAACTACACCAACACTATAAGATAATTGCTGTACTACACCACCACTAGTCACCCTAAGGTTGATCCCGCCTACAGACTTAATAATGATATTGGTAGTTTCGTGCACCCCTAGCTTCCTTCATAGGTGCCGTCTGCCCCTATCTCCACTAGGTGTACCCACTACCCCCCAAGCGATCGGCTCTGTAACTCGTAGATACCCATGCTGGCCCCACAGTGGGGTGTATCACTCCCCAAAGTGGCAACCCGATACCACCAAGAATGCACGGCTTATACCTACACGATGCAACAACGTCTTACCTACCAGCCCGGGTCCACACACGCATATGAACCCGTTGGACTTGCGTTGCCACCGCTAACCCAGTTTGGCCTCTTACAGTCAAGCCCAATATGTGTGTCCCGTCCTCAACTTGGGTCGAGCCCACAAAGATACGTATGTGTTACTGGTTGAAACGGGCCCCCATTACTTGACACAAGCTATCCACCTAAGCTTGGTCCCCTCAAGTACATCCCACTTAACCCACTTCTTATTCATGTTTCAATCACATGTTTCAATTTTGGTTAAGTGTTTCTAATCGTATTTCCAAATGCCACCCAAGGCACCCACCAGATTCCACATGCCACCCAGCGCACCCACTTAACCCCATCATGTCCCACTACATGCTTATCTGGTTAAGTGTTTCTTAATTCATTAACATCGTAACCTCATAAAGACCTCTCACATTAGACTGGCATTTGTGGCAGCTGGATTTGCCAGGCGGGTCCGGGCAGTCTTACACTACAAAAGAGCCTAACCTCGTGTCTTTACAATTGTTACGTGTTTAGTTTATGCCTAAGATCTCTCACATTAGACTGACATTTGTGGCAGCTGGATTTGTCGGGCGGGTCCGGGCAGTCTTACACAACAAAAGAGCCTAACCTCGTGCCTTAGACAATTAATTACTCCTAATTAATCATTCCCCAATTTGAATTACTTTCCCTATTCAAATTATCAATCAATTCCAAATTTAACGATGTCCATAATTGACTCAATTATGTCCATCCATTTATGGTATGTAAAATCATACCAATTTTCACCACAATTATATTTTATGCCTTTTAAGGCATTTATGCCAATTAAATATTTTTAATATTATCCCCTTTACCCCACGTAGAACGTTTGTTCGTTTAACGTAAAAATATACGTTAGACTCGAATAGTCTAACTAATGGAATAAAGAGAAAGCATCACAATATACACATAATTAAAACATAGATCTAACATAGGGGTGAACTTGCATATGTGAATAATGTTCTACATCCAAAACTTGCATAGGCCAAAATTACAACTTGCATAAACAACATATGTCATGGATCCAATCTAAAGGTGTGAACTTGATGAGAAAATGACCACAAACTTGCATAAATAACATATGTCATAGATCTATATCTAAAGGTGTTAATTTGCATAGGCAATACCCCTAAACTTGCATAACATGATTCATATTCTAAACTGATATATTCATACAACTTACATATGTGATTTATACATCATAACAAGGGTGTAATCATGTAATGTATCATGTAAAATTTAGCATAAACTCACACATGTTATAGCCTAACTTTCAATTAAATTTTCACATAAACTAGGTGTTATAACCATGTAAGTTCACATATAATTCTACCCAACTTGTACATGATTCATGTTTTGAATCAAAATCTAAACTTGCATATATATGATTTATCATATGAATCAATATAACAAACTAGCATAAGAAACATGATGATTCAACATAGGATTATAACATGGTTGATAGCATCATAACTTTACATTATAAATGATAGCATCATAACTTTACATCGTAAATGATAGCATCATAACATAATATCATAGAAATTACAATACAATTCTACAACATAATTACAACATGCAATCAACAATTCATATCACATCCATACAATCCGCATTATATCTTAATCCAATTAAATTATTAATTATTTTGTTAAAACTATCGAACTCACAACTCAAAAGCAGTCTTGAGTTCTGAATTCTGATTTCTGGAGTTGAATTAGCTCTCCTTTGAAGAAGATTCACTGTTAGGGTTGAATAGTTCTGATTTGGTTGTTGTTCTTCCTCTTAACTTTGGTGGCGGCTGCTCTAGGGTTCAAGACAACAGCATGACGGCCATATTTTCAGTTTTAATTCTGATTTAGGGTTTGAGTCTAAGGGTCTTTTTATAGAGTTTTGAATTATTTTAAGCCGTCGGATGATCTTAGGGTTAATCAAAACCATTCAATCATGATAGGGTGATGAGTCAACCCTAATGACTAAGCAAGGAGTCAGAAAGGACTCAACAACATGGGTCAGCCTGAACCAGAAAGCTGTGCAGGCTTTTGCCTCGGCCTGGGCGCACTTGGCAGGTGCGCCAGTGCAAATTTGTACTGGCACACTTCCCAAGTGCGCCAATGCAATCCCTTTTTTTCTCGTTTGCCACCAAACTTCGTTCGTCCATAACTCCTTCATCCGGTATCCGTTTCCCGCAAACTCGGACTCTATTTCAACCAGAATTCCGAGACGAACACAATGACGCAACCCCATTCCCTTAATTCTCACGTCTGAGATTAATTATTCTTAATTTTAGTTAATTCGATTATTCAAAAATCCGGGGTGTTACAAATTCTTTAAATTTATTCTTTAATCTTCTTTTGAATATCAATTCAAACCAAATTATGGTTTATCCAAACTAGTCGGGATTAACGAACCTTACCGAAGTAATCATTTGTTTTAAATTTCTCAATCCCAACCTATTCATCCCATGAAGTAAAACTAGTAATACTTCATATCTAACACCACGGTTTTATCGGGAAATTCAATTACCATTTCACGTTCAAATCTAATTAAAGATTTAACTATCGCTTGGAGCAAAACTGGTGATACTCTATTCTCGATCATTTCAATCTAATTAAAGGTTCATTAAAACTCCACTTGGTTTTAATCTTCCCAAAAATAAATATTAATGATTGTTTAACTTGGGAAATCATATCCTGTCTTTAACTGGGTTAAAGAACCAATGTCATTTAAAACACGGTTCACTATAAACCCAAAATCACATTCTAATTCAATTCCAATTAAATATCATTTAATTGGTATCCATCATTAAATCTAAATTAAAAGATTTAATCTTTTTCTCAACTGGGTTTAAGAAAAGTGTTAATGAAGACACCATTCACGGCAAACCCAAATCCCATTTGATATTAAATACAAGGCTCTGAATAGAAAATATATCGGCTTATATTCAATATCAAATTCTACGACCAACAAATATCGTATTGGAAATAACGATATAAATATATCTTTCAAATTTCCATAACAATATATGTATAATCACGAAATCCAACATCGAAATATTCCAAAGACAATTTCGATCCAAATCCATTTCCACTTTATATTTTGAAATCACTTCTTTTCTATAATCATTATAAAAACTAATATAATCGATATAAATATCGTTCACGTCAAAATGGCGCATATCTAACTAACACGGCTTTATATATTTCAATAACTTCGTTATTCTATTCAGCAAATGAATATTTTCTTCAACACATGAATATATATATTTATTTAACACATGAATATATATTTTATTCAACACATGAATTCATATTTTTATTCAACATATGAATATTTATTCTATTCAACACATGAATTTTTATTCTATTCAACACATGAATTTTTATTCTATTCAACACATGAATTTTTATTCCATTCAACACATGAATTTTTATTCTATTCAACACATGAATTTTTATTTTTATAATATTCCTTATTTTCCAAATTGGAATGAGGCCCAATCAATTACCATATAACGTTAATTATACGGATTCCCTACAACACATGTATATAATAGCAACGATAAATCATCAACCATCATCCAGAGTGCACCACACAACTGCATAAGCATTAAATATAAATAATTAACGCTTGCATAGTCTGTCAACCCATCGATTGACATACAACTAAACAATCGGGATTAGTGTACGTCAAATATCATCCCAAAACCCGTGTGGGGTTTCAAATCAACAAACTCATATTTTTATTTGTGCAATTGGGCGATGTGTAAAATTATCGTCCCAATCAATATCAGTCAAATGGGTGTACATAAACAAACTGTCCGATTTTTTTATTAATATCTATATTATATACATGTTAAAAATTATATTTTTAACTATAAAATATTTATAACGATAAAATATTTTATTTAATTCCACATCACACAATAAAATTTTCACTATACAACAAATCCAAACAAGTCGTCCATGGTCTGTGGACGACGGGTGTCGGGTGCTGCTAAGCACCGTCTGCATCCTAGTATATATTTCAAACTAGAAATTAAAATAAAAGTGTGGAGTTCTCACCGATTAGCTAAACAAAACACCGCGACTCTTCATATGTAGGAAATCTCACTGTGCTCGTCTTTTGTCACTTTCGTCGCCCGCATTCGCTACATATATAAAAATCACATTTTTATATACTCTAGTATATAAAAATCATATTTTTATTGTTCTACATAAATAAAAATTATATTTTCAATTCGCTAACTTCATATTTTTATAAGAGTAAAAAATCCTATTTTTATACGATTAAAAATCATATCTTTTTATTATTAAAAAATCATATCTTTCCAAATTCAAAAAAAATCTAACCTTTTATATACTAAAAATATAACTTTCCTATTATAAAAATATATACTTTATCATATAAAAAATCATTTCTTTTACTATATAAAAATCTTTCCTCTTCTAAAAATTATATAAAATAAGAAATCATATCCTCTTTTTTTTAATTAAATAAGTAGCATAAAATAAATATAAAAGAAAAACACACCTTTCTTCCTAGCCAAAAATTGATTTTCGTGTTGTAGGAGGGCCCCACAGCGGAGATGGATGGAGTAAGGAGGCTGAGGGGAGGTCGAGCGGCTGAGGTGGTGAATGACGGTCGCGGCTATGGGGCGAAGGTGGTTAGGGTTGCGGTTTGGGGGGATTGGGGTTCCGTCGTCCTTCAATCGAGCAGGTGGAGGGGGGAGTTGGACGAAGGGCCTTCGACGATGGCAGTTGCTGGTGGGGGCGCGCACCAGGAGTGGTGGCGATCGAGGAGGGGGAACGATCGTTGGTGGGGGCGCGCGCCAGGAGTGGTGGCGATCGAGGAGGGGGAACGATTTCGATCGTGGGTGTTTTTTTTCTTTTATTTAGTTACGCGGAAATGAAGAGGGGGGAAAGGGGTTTGACCTGTTAAGGAGAAAAAGGGGGAAGGGTCTTATGTGTAAAATTCGTATATATAATATTATTTATTTTCCCTTTAATTCCAAAAAGGTGGACTTTTCATTTAAACTCCAAACGACACCCAACGATTGTCGTCACTAGGTAAATACCCCCATTCTGAATGCAATGGGATATGTATCGTAAGCTGATTCGATCGTTCCGATCAATTTCTGCCAAAATCAAAATATAAATCTATATATTGAATTTGAATGCACATTTCAATTTACCGGGGCCATACGGGCTCTAAAAATTCCTGAAAATATTTTCTAGGTTTGTATTGACGATGCGGTCCTAACAAAACTAATTTCATCAAATTCTGAGACCGTTTGAAAAATGGCCATTTTCTGGTCGATCGAAATTGACTAAAACTGTTAAAGCACGTTTTCTTTCGCTACGCTCACTTATTGCTTTCAAAAATTATGAATTTTGAAACCTAGCAATAACTTGACATCCTGGATCCAACAAAAGTGGTTTCGTCGAAAACCGAGGTTGTTTGCAAAATGACTATTTCTAAGGGCCAAAATACCATAGCGACTATTCTGAAATTTCAACTAGGCATAACTTTTTATTCCCGCTATGAAATTTCAATTTTTCGGATTCGTTGGAAAGATATTCTCAAATAGATTCTAATATTTTTTGTTTCGCTAAAATCCGGTTTATTTTAAATCCTGTACATTCATTTGAACTTTGAAATCGAATTTTCGAACTACCGCGCCATTTTCAATTCCTTTTATAATTAAAAATAAATATTTATATTCTAACGACGATCTATATAAATATATACTTCTAATTCTATTCAAAATAAATTTATCGTCGTTATTTTTTAAAATAATTCATCTTAAATATTCAAAATTCATCAAAATTGCCAAAATAAAAATTTTAAATTGGCTCAGAATTTCCGGGTTATTACAATCTCCCCCACTTAAAACTTTTCGTCCCCGAAAAGGAACGAAGCTGAAAGTTGTTTCACAAATCAACTCAACTTTTCATTATGGCTTAAGTTCTTCGACTTTTCAGTTTCTAAGAATTTTTCCAATTTTTCAAAAATTTGGCTAACACCCTAAATTTTCGAAAAATTTCGCCGTAACCTCCCCTGCTGTAACGACCCAGAAAATCTGAACCAATTTAAAATTTTTAAATTGGCTAAAATAACGGATTTTAAATATTTAAAATAAATATTTCAAATAATGGCGATGAAAACTGAGTTGAAATCGACAATTGAAAACGAATATAATTAAAAATAATTATATATAGAATTGAAAGTGGCGCGGTAGTTCGATAATTCGATTTCAAACTTCAAATGAATATACCGGGTGCAAAACAATCCGGATCTTAGTGAAACCAAAAATAATGGAATCTAATTGATGATATCTTTCTAACGAATCTGACCAATCGAAATTTGATAGAAGGAATCAAAAGATATGTCCAGTTGGAGATTCTGAATAGTCGCTATGGAATTCAGGCCCTTAAAAATGGATATTTTGCAGATGACCTCGGATTTCGACGAAACCACTTTTGTTGGGTCCGCGGTGTCAAGTGATTGCTAGGTTTCAAATTTCATAAATTTTCGAATCAATATGTGAGCGTGGCAAAGGAAAACGCGTTTGACCAGTTTCTGTTGAATTTAATCGACTGGAAATTGGCCATTTTGCAAACGGTCTCAGAATTCGACGAAACTAGTTTTGTTAGGACCGTATCGTCAATACGAAGCTAGAAATTATTTTTCTGGAATTTTTCTAGTTAGTATGTGACCCCGGTAATTTGAAATGTACGTTTAAAATTCAATATAATGATTTAAATGTAAATTCAAAAAGAAACTGATTGTAACAATCGAATCAACTTGCGATACATATCCCATTGTGTTCGGAATGGGGGTGAAACGCTATGGACGACAGGCGGTGGGCCTCGTTTCGAGGTCGTATGTAAAAGTCAACCTTTTCACAAAATAAATAATTAATTAATAAAAAAAAAATATTATTTTAATTTCCCTCCCTCCCTTTGTTCTTCTTCCTGGGCCCCCCCCCCCCCCCCGTTCCTTTTTATTTCGAACGAACAGAAAAAAAAAAAAAAAAAAAGAGGAACCCTAGAAATCAAGCCCCCCCCCCCACTGACCTCGACGCCGATCAAAGACCCAACCACCACGAAGGCCTCGCCCTCCTCCCTTGATCGAAGCACCGCGACATCGATTAGCCCCCCGTCGAATCCCATCGCGAAGACGTAGCGCACCCCCCACCATCGAATCAAAGCTCCAAACCTCGAGCGCCACACTCGCGAAGACGCAGCGCCACCCGCACCTCGAAGCCTTGCCTCCTGCCTCCGACGATCGGTGAAACGCCCCCCTTTCTTTTTCTGTAAGTATTTATTTTATTATTTTATTTTTATTTTATAAAAACAGGATTAAAACTGTTTTATGATTAAGGAAAAAAAAAACTGAAATAGTTAAAAGTAAAAACTGAAATGTTTTAAAGAAGAAAAAAAAACTGAAATGGTTTTAAGTATTAAAACTGAAAGTTTTAAAAGTATAAAACGGATTTTATATAAAAGTAAAAACAGATTTTTTATAAAAGTAAAAACTGAAATGTTTTAAAAATTAAAACTGTTTTGTTTTAAAAAGTATAAAAACTGAATATTTTTAAAAGTAGTTTTAAACTGAATAAATTTAAAAGAAAAACTGTTTTGAAAAGAAAATAAAAACTGCATTTTCTATGAAGATAAAAACTGCCTTTTTATAAAAGAGAAAAACTGATTTTATTTTGAACTTTAAAATAGGAAAAAGGTTTAATCTTTTAGTAGAAAAAGATTGGAACTTGCAAAAGTAAAAATCATATTTTTTATGTTGAAAAGCAAAAATAAAAAGACATATTTTTATATGTTGAAAAGCAAAAATAAAAATCATATTTTTATATGTTGAAAACAAAAATAAAAATCATATTTTTATATATTGAATAGCGAAGTCGAAATTCGATTTTTATATATTGAATAGCATAGAAAAAATTCTATTTTTACATATGCAGAGAATACGGGTGAAAGCGACAAATAGGCGAAGATTTCTATTAAGAAGAGTCTTGCAGTTGGATAGCTATTGGTGAGATTTCTGATTTAAAAATTTATAAATTTATATGTGTGAAATGAAAGTGAATTGCTATCTATAAATATATATCTATATATATATATATATATACGCCCCTCGTCCACAAACCATGGACGATATTTATTGGTTGGAATTGTTGTGAAAATTGATTGATGGCAATTGATTGTTTGGGATTGTTTGTGATTGATATTGGTTGAAAAATACCCATTTGTGGTTGTGAAATATTTGGTTGAAACCACATAGGATTAATTTGTGGAAATGAAATAAATATATACATGCCGCCTGCGTGCGAACTAGATGCATGATTCCCATTGTCAAAAACCGCGAGGTTTTAAGGTAGAGCGAGGAGCCGTACTAGGGACGGTGCCGGTGTAACTACCCTGCCGTTATGCTGCCGAAATTTTGAATAATATTTGTGTGTTTGAATTATTTTCATATGCTTAAACTATATTTATTCATTGTATAGAAAACATTCATGTGTTGAATTGATATTCATTCGTTGTTTAGAAATTCATGTGTTGAATGGTATTCATATTTTGAAATAAATTGTTCGGTAATAAAAATCACATTTTTATCTATATATAGAAACTATAGAAAACATTCATGTGTTGAATTGATATTCATTCGTTGTTTAGAAATTCATGTGTTGAATGGTATTCATATTTTGAAATAAATTGTTCGATAATAAAAATCACATTTTTATCTATATATAAAAACTATTGAAAACATTCATGTGTTGAATTGATATTCATTCGTTGTTTAGAAATTCATGTGTTGAATGGTATTCATATTTTGAAGTAAATTGTTTGATAATAAAAATCACCTTTTATCGACTATATGAACTATATAGAAAAATAGTGTTTTGAAATGAATTGTTTTACAATAAAAATCACATTTTTATTGTATGCATAAATCGTTGAAATGTGAAGTGTTAAAAATAGCCACTTGTTCAAAATAAACATATATGAGTTGAAATATTCATTAATTAGCTAATGAAATGATTTGCACCTATTTATGTAACATTAGAATGAATGGTGTTTTTAAACCAAATAGAAATCAAATATGAAGTTGAATAGAAAAGGATAAATGATAAGAACTGTATATATATGTATATGCATATTCATTGAACAGGTTATAGCAAAGGGGCTAGAGAAGAGGAATAAAATTTTGTGCCCGACAAATAGGTACACATTTACTGATTTGTTTGGGTGATGATTTTGAGCCTGTTGGCTAGCCGCTTGGCTTCTTCTTTTTCTTTTTGAGATTAGAAGGACCGGGAACGCTATTTGCGATTTCCCGATGCTCCCGGTGCAGGGGAGGTTATGGCGAAATTTTTCCAAAATTTAAGGAGTTAGAAAAATATTTGAAGTGAAAACGATATTGAAATGGTTGAATGAACTATATTTATATAAATATATAAATATAAATAAAATTAAAACGAAACGAGGCCGTGCAGTTCGTATTTTGAAACCGTGATTTCAAACGACTAGTGCGGGAAATCCGACCATTGGATTTTCCCGAAACCTCAACCGTCGGGTTCGCCTTGGAAATATCTTCCCAATGGCACCAACTTTGTAGAAATCCAACGGTTGGATTGTCTGGAATGTTTAATTCAAATCTGAAGAAAAACAGCGCCAGAAACGATTATATTTATTTATATATATAAATATAATTATATTTAATCGAATAACGACGCTGCAGTTCGTATTTTGAAATCGAAATTTCAAACGAGTGTACCGGGAGATCCGACCGTCGGATTTTCCCGAAACTGGAACCGTTGGAATCGTTTTGAAAAGACCTTTCTAATGATGTAAATTTTGTGAAGATCCAACGGTTAGATTTTCAGATATGTGTAAATCAAATCTGAAGAAAAACAGCGCCACGGCCGCCTTATGGCCCGAAGCGTCGTTTTGAATAAAATGGCTATTTAAAAATAAATAAAAATAGCGATAAATAGTTATAAAATATCCTAAGCGATATGGAATGGAAATAAACTGAATTTGCTTGATTTATGTGATATTTGATGGTTGAATGTGTTTGGTGTGAAAATTACATTAAAGAACAAAATTGGTTTTGTCGAATAATTTAACCATTGAAATAAATCGAATTGAAATTCTAAATATACGCGAATTATTTGAAAAGGCCGAGTTAATTCTCATTTCGAATAATTGACCGACGATTGAAATTCGAAGATGAAGACGGTGGTCGAAGACCGGAGATCTTCACCTCGTTTGGATGGTAACCGAGGTCCTGATTGGGAGGCATCCCGAAATATGGATAATGAGTGGTGATCGTTCAGACGTACGTGTTGATCGAAGGGTTTGCGAGGTATTTAGTGCCTCCGGTTTCGTTCAGACCCAGAGCGGACTTGTAAATGGACTGTGTGTCTGACATAGGATTTATTCTGTGTGGCATGCTAAGATGCAGTGATCAGGGCTTCTGTTGAAAAGCAAAGTCTTGTGGTGATGATCAAAGCACCGCCTGTGTGGCGTAGCTTTGTGTATAATGTGAATTCGCGAGCCTCACACCCCGGTATGAACCTAAAACGGGAGAACGGACCTCAGGGAGGGCCTACGTTTCCTCCTAGCTAAAAGTGGCGTCAGTGGTTTTACACGCCCTGACGAGTTTGACTTATGTGGTTGTTGCTGTTGCGAGGCGCCTCGGTTAGATCGGACGATCCGGGTCCGATGGAGTCATTCGTTGGCTCGCTTACGCCCCAAAGGGCGGCGAAACGTAGTGCTCAGGTATAATAATCCACGTCGGTGGACCGGCCCTGTCGCTCCAAGGCTTGCCTGCGCGCTTGCCTGAGACTCGGGCTAGGCAGTCTCGAATTCGGTAAGGACTATCTTTTGCCTTGGTTCATGACGGAATTCCAAGTTCCAAATACGTGACTGTGCGGTTTTGATTGTATACCTATATATGGCGACATAGTGGTATGGGGCATTAATGCCGTCTATGATTGATAGTTATGATTTGAAATTGTTTTCAAAACATATATACACTAGCAATAATATCAAATGCCTTTGTTTTATTCGTATCAAGCATATCTTGGCCGTTATAAGGTAAAAACTCTATCCTCCGGTTTGCGTTGCATTGTGTGATGGGAACTGAGTCTTATAACGGCTTCATTTTTATAAAAAGCATAGCGATGTTAAAAAGAAAGATTTGTTTTAAAGCACTGGCAATCCAATGGAGTAAACCCGTTCCACGAAAGTGGCGTGGTCCTGTGATTAGCCAATTATATATGTGTTGAGTAGATTTCTCATACCAGTCCCATGACTGACTCGTAGTTTGTTTCACTCTCAAACTCGGGTGCCCCTTTTTCTACACGGGCAGCCTTGTATTCAGGTTTAGCTGGTTCTTTCTGGATAGCTGGAGCTGAAGAGGGATTCTATCATTTATTTCTTTTTATGCTGTTCAGCTCCTATTGTACATATTTTGTTTATTTCCGCTGTAGACATTTATGTATAGCTGAACTGTATTTGTACTAAGTAAGATCCTGTATACTGTGTAACTCTGATGATTACTTTTATCCAGTATATTTTGTTGTTCATTCTGGTGTATTTATTTAATTCTGTTCTGCTATTATCTGTTTCTGTGTTATATTCCAAAGATAACCTTGTTTCCGTGGAAACGGGAAATCGGGTCGTCTCACCTGCACTGGGAGCTTGGGGATATTTCAAATAGCCTCCCATGGCCCTAACCAATCCAAAAGGAAAAAGAAACAGCCAAGCGGCTCATAAAATCATCCAAACCCAATAAATTCGTAAACATGTACCTATTTGTCAGGCAAATAATTTTATTCTTCTGCTCTAGCCTCCTTGCTATGACCTGTTCAATGTAAGTACATGTACATGCATGCTAATGCGATAAATTTTCAATACAATCCACTATTTGGTTCAATTTGGATAAAGGTTCAACATTTTATTAATCAAACTATAATCAAACAACACAACCGGCAATCAATTAGTTAATTATCTTTTCAATCACATAACTTTAATACATATCCAAAAAAAATCAGATTTTTGATGCCAAATCACAACAATAAGCCCTATCTAGCTTTGGTTCTCACACCAGTCAATTAGAAATATATAGAAATCCCACTTTCGAAACTCGAACACAAGTGCCGATGATGACATGCCATCATCAGAACCATCTCCGGGCGACTAGAAGGTGATTCTATATCTATCCAGTATATTAAAACTTCAAATACATGTGGATCAGACGTATACACAAAGTCTTTATATACTTGATTGTCCAAATTCAATATAAAATAAATAATCAAATACGAATAATTGATTTAAATTTTCAAAACAAAAATTGTTTTCATTTTAAAAATATACTCTTCACACTCGTTCTAGGATACTAGTGATCCCATCTCTAACGAGTCATTCCCATTGGATATTACTAATCCAATCTCTGATGAATTCTTTCGTTTGGTTCTAACGTGTCTTGTTCTCCGAGCTCTGTAAATGAAAGTTCAGATACCAAGCTGTAACGACCCGAAATCTCCCTTACGGGAAATCGCGGATTGTACTGAGGACAAGCCACATCGAAATGCAAACAAAAGAACATTTCATCACTTATTACAACAATTCATCAGAATACAAGATTATATAGAGTATGAGTAAATATTACACATCCGATAAATATTAGAGAATTACAAATTACAATGCAGCGGAAAAATAATACAAAACACAACTGAAAGAGAAATACGGACACCGAGCTGTCGGGATATCATTCCAGCTGTAAACCAGGTTCCTGTGAATATAAATCTGCAAAACCAAAACTACTAGTTGCCCGTGTGGAAAATAGGGGCACCCAGAGTTTAGGTTAAAACAATAAACTCTAGGTCAGTCATGTGACTGGTGTGGGAACTAAAACAATTATTTAAAACTTTACTTTAAATTAGATATATCAAGTGACCACGCCGTATAACATGGAACAGGTTTCCTCCCAAGAATACCAGTGCATATAACAAAACATCGCAATGCTTTTTGGAAAAATTAAGCTATTATAAGACCCAGGTCCCATAACACAATGCAACGCAAGCCGGGGGATAGGGTTTTCCCTTATAATAGCCAAACATGCTTGGTACGTTTAAAACAAATCATTTGATACTATTATAAGTGCATAATGCATAAAACAACTTCAAATCATAAGTATCAATCATAGACGGCATGGGTACCATATATCATGTCGCCATACTGGGCTCTACAATCAAAACCGCAAATGTCACGTATTGGAAGTTGGGTTTCCATCTGTGAACCGAGGCAAAAGATAGTCCTCACTGATTCGAGACTCTCTAGCCCGAGCCTCAGAACAAGTACTCAGTCAAGCCCTTGGATCATTAGGGCCAGTCCACCGATGTGGATAAAAATGCCTGAACACTGCGTTTCCCCGCCCTTTGGGGCGTAAATGAGCCCAATGACTCCATCGGCTCCACATAGTCACCGATATATCCGAGGCGCCTCGCAATCCAACAACCACATAGGTGAAAATAATATAAATGTCAAGGCTGGAAGGTCACTGACACCACCCTAGCTAGAAAGAAATGCATGTCCTCCCTGATGTCCTCTCCCGTTTCTGGTTCACAACCGGGATGTGAGGCTCACGAATCAATGTTACACAAAGCTATGCCACACAGGCGGGGCTTTGATCATCAACCATAAGACTTTGCTTTTTAATAGAAGCCTTGATCAATTGCCACTTAGGCATGCCACACGGGCAATTCACACCATGCGACTGATGTCTATCGATATACAACCTCTGATCCCGTATGTCTCAGAGAAGGGTGAAGTAAGGGAATGAATTCCCCTTCACCAGGAAGATGCATATTTAATAGAGATCAATCAACATAGAGCAAAATCCAATGTCAGACTCACAGTCCATACAAGTTCGTTATGGGTCTGAACAAAACCGGAGGAACCTTATTCCTCGCATATCCATTGATCTCCAATTACGTCTGGACGATCACCAACTGATTCCCTCCTCTTGGGTGTACAACCCAATCAAGATCATCAATAATCACCCAAACGATGTGAAGACCTCCGGTCTTTGACCACCGTCTTCATCCTCGACACATCGCTGAATCAGTTATTCCGAATGGGATAAACCCAGTCTTTCTGAATAACTCGCGTATATAATAAACAAGTGTTACACAAACACAACATACGCCTCATTCCAATTCAGAATATTCTTTTATTCAAATATTCTTATACTATGGGAAAGGTTCCCATTAATTTTATCAAAGATAAATTCTTTAAATTTATTCTTTAATCTTCTTTTGAATATCAATTCAAACCAAATTATGGTTTATCCAAACTAGTCGGGATTAACGTTCCTTACCGAAGTAATCATTTGTTTCAAATTTCCCAATCCCAACCTATTCATCCCATGAAGTAAAACTGGTAATACTTCATATCTAACACCATGGTGTTATCGATAAATTCAATTACCATTTCACGTTCAAATCTAATTAAAGATTTGACTATTGCTTGGAGCCAAACTGGTGATATTCCATTCTCGATCATTTCAATCTAATTAAAGATTCATTAAAACTCCACTTGGTTTTAATCTTCCCAAAAATCAATATTAATGATTGTTTAACTTGGGAAATCATATCCTGGCTTTAACTGGGTTAAAGAACCAATGTCATTTAAAACACGGTTCACTATAAACCCAAAATCACATTCTAATTCAATTCCAATTAAATATCATTTAATTGGTATCCTTCATCAAATCTAAATAAAAAGATTTAATCTTTTTCTGAAGTGGGTTTAAGAACAGTGTTAATGAAGACACCATTCACGACAAACCCAAATCCCATTTGATATTAAATACAAGGCTCTGAATAGAAAATATATCGGGTTATATTCAATATCAAATTTTATGACCAACAAATATCGTATTGGAAATAACGATATAAATATATCTTTCAAATTTCCATAACAATATTTGTATAATCACGAAATCCAACATCAAAATATTCCAAAGACAATTTCGATCCAAATCCATTTCCACTTTATATATTGGAAATTCTGGTTATTTTCAAAACCATTTCAAATCCACTTTATTTATTTTAAAAATAAATGGGATTATAATTCTAGTTCAAAACTAGTTCATTTCAATAAAAATCTATTTTTATCTTTTCAAATATGGAGTTTTTCATCCTAATTCTTTCCAAATCATTTCTTATGATTTTACGCAAATTATTACTATTTTTAATAATTTTATCAAGGCCCGTACAGTCTATTTCCATCAGCGGCCATCGAACTGCACTTACAGCGATCTTTTCCAAGTTTGATTTGGACATAATTCCAAATCCATCCATTAGATTTCAAATCTCTAATATTCGTTAGAAATCTCTTTTCGATACGAACCCAACGGTTCCAGTTTTAGGAGAATCCGACGGTCGGATCTCTCGTAATGTCCATTCGAAGTCAATGGTCGAAATTCGCGAACTGCCGCAGCGCTGCGTGTTCTATTCAGGCCATTCTATATATATATAATATATATATTATATATTTCGTCGATTTCCTTTTAAAACGTTTTTTATAAATCGTTTTAAATTCATTTTCGAAACGATTTCAACTTCATATTCAATTTCAAATCAAAATTAAATATTCCACATCATCGATATACAAATGATAATATTTTCAAAATATTACATTTTGAAATCACTTCTTTTTCTATAATCATTATAAAAACTAATATAATCGATATAAATATCGTTCACGTCAAAATGGCGCATATCTAACTAACACGGCTTTATATATTTCAATAACTTCGTTATTCTATTCAACTAATGCATATTTTCTTCAACACATGAATATATATTTTTATTCAACACATGAATATATATTTTATTCAACACATGAATTTATATTTATATTCAACATATGAATATTTATTCTATTCAACACATGAATTTTTATTCTATTCAACACATGAATTTTTATTCGATTCAACACATGAATTTTTATTCCATTCAACACATGAATTTTTATTTTTATAATATTCCTTATTTTCCAAATTGGAATGAGGCCCAATCAATTACCATATAACGTTAATTATATGGATTCCCTACAACACATGTATATAATAACAACGATAAATCATCAACCATCATCCAGAGTGCACCACACAACTGCATAAGCATTAAATATAAATAATTAACGCTTGCATAGTCTGTCAACCCATCGATTGACATACAACTAAACAATCAGGATTAGCGTACGTCAAATATCATCCCAATACCCGTGTGGGGTTTCAAATCAACAAACACAGATTTTTATTTGTGTAGTTGGGTGATGTGTAAAATTTATCGTCCCAATCAATATAAGTCAAATAGGTGTATATAAACAAATTGTCCGATTTGTTTATTAATATTTATTTTATATACATGTTAAAAATTATATTTTTAACTATAAAATATTTATAACGATAAAATATTTTATTTCATTCCACATCCCACAATAAAATTTTCACAACACAACAAATCCAAACAAGTCGTCCATGGTCTGTGGACGACGGGTGTCGGGTGCTGCTAAGCACCGTCTGCATCCTAGTATATATTTCAAACTAGAAATTGAAATAAAAGTGAGGAGTTCTCACCGATTAGCTAAACCAAACACCGCGACTCTTCATATATAGGAAATCTCGCTGTGCTCGTCTTTTGTCACTTTCGTCGCCCGCATTCGCTACATATATAAAAAATCACATTTTTATATTCTCTAGTATATAAAAATCATATTTTTATTGTTCTACATAAATAAAAATTATATTTTCAATTCGCTAACTTCATATTTTTATAAGAGTAAAAATCCTATTTTTATACGATTAAAAATCGTATCTTTTTATTGTTAAAAAATCATATCTTTCCTAATTTAAACAAATCTAACCTTTTCTATATAAAAATATAACTTTCATATTATAAAAATATAAACTTTATCATATAAAAAATCATTTCTTTTACTATATATAAATCTTTCCTCTTCTAAAAATTATATAAAATAAGAAATCAGATCCCCTTTTTTATTAAATAAGTAGCATAAAATAAATATAAATGAAAAACACACCTTTCTTCCTAGCCAAAAATTGATTTTCGTTTTGTAGGAGGGACCCACAGCAGAGATGGACGGAGTAAGGAGGCTGAGGGAAGGTCGAGCGGCTGGGGTGGTGAATGGCGGTCGCGGCTATGGGGCGAAGGTGGTTAGGGTTGCGGTTTTGGGGGATTGGGGTTCCGTCGTCCTTCAATCGAGCAGGCGGAGGGGGGAGTTGGACGGAGGGCCTTCGACGACGGCAGTTGCTAGTGGGGGCGCGCGCCAGGAGCGGTGGCGATCGAGGAGGGGGAACGGTTTCGATCGTGGGTGTTTTTTTTTAGTTACGTTGAAATGAAGAGGGGGGAAAGGGGTTTGACCTGTTAAGGAGAAAAAAGGGGAAGGGTCTTATGTGTAAAATTCATATATATAATATTATTTATTTTCCCTTTAATTCCAAAAAGGTGGAATTTTCATTTAAACTCCAAACGACACCCAACGACTGTCATCACTAGGTAATTACCCCCATTCCGAACGCAATGGGATATGTATCATAAGCTGATTCGATCATTTCGATCAGTTTCTGCCAAAATCAAAATATAAATCTATATATTGAATTTGAACGCACATTTCAATTTACCGAGGCCACATATGGGCTCTAAAAATTCCCGAAAAATATTTTCTAGCTTCGTATTGACGATACGGTCCTAAAAAAACTAATTTCATCAAATTCTGAGACCGTTTGAAAAATGGCCATTTTCTGGTCTATCGAAATTGACTGAAACTATTAAAACACGTTTTCTTTCGCCACGCTCACATATTGCTTTCAAAAATTATGAGCAATAAATTGACATCCTGGATCCAACAAAAGTGGTTTCATCGAAAACCGAGGTCGTTTGCAAAATGGCTATTTTCAAGGGCCAGAATTCCATAGCGACTATTCCGAAATTACAACTGGGCATAACTTTTTTCCCCACTATGAAATTTCAATTTTTCGGATTCGTTGGAAAGATATTCTCAAATAGATTCTAATATTTTTGGTTTCGCTAAAATCCGGTTTATTTTGAATCCTGTACATTGATTTGAACTTTGAAATCGAATTTTCGAACTACCGCGCCATTTTCAATTCCTTTTATAATTAAAAATAAATATTTATATTCTAATGACGATCTATATAAATATATACTTCTAATTCTATTCAAAATAAATTTCTCGTCGCTATTATTTAAAATAATTCATTTTAAATATTCAAAATTCATCAAAATTGCCAAAATAAAAATTTTAAATTGGCTCAGAATTTCCGGGTTATTACATTTCTACTTCGAGTTAAAACAATCTCTTCGCTTACAATCCCCTATAAACTCGCGACACTCGCTCCCAACTGTTCTTAACCCTACGCTCAAAACCCTGCACTGGCTTCTGAAACCAGATTTCCCCGAATTACAGACCCCGTAATTCGTCTCCCTAGTTTTACAGACAAACTAGAAAACTTTTGAACATTAGAAACTAAAAACTAATAAGAAAATAAAAACCCTTGAAAACCCTATTTATTTTAATAACACTTTATAACTCCATTAAGCCATCATCCTTTTATAACTTGGCTGGCCATATTCTTTCTTCCTTCACCCTCTCTATTTTGGTCCAATCTTCTTGTCTCTCTGAGAAACAAAAATGGCGGCCGATGAATATGAACTAGGGTTTCTTCTGATGCTCCAAATCGCAGCTTAAATTACTTGAGGGAATTGATTCTCTGGTGCTCGATTCTTTGATTCTTCGATGGCTAACAATTTGAGCTTCTGACGATCGAAAACTGTAAGTTTTAGAGATGATTTTCTTTGATATGCTTTAGGGTTTTTCAGCTTTGTTTTCAATGCTTTTAAACCGATGATGATAGGTGTATATATATAGGATTAAAATCCGATATATGTGCTCTGATTTCGTGAATGACTCGGTGGCGATATTTGAGTAGATTTTGGCTTGAATTATTCTTGTCGTTGAATTAATCTAGAGGGATTCGGCTTTGAGTTAATCCCTTAAATTTTGCTGTGACTAATTCATGAAACTGTTGCCATATATGCCTTTATTTCTGGAAACAGTAAAAACTTTCCTTGCTACAATTTGTGATTGCTGAAATTTCCGGAATGCTTTAAAAAAACTTTCTTTCCAGTTGCCTTGCCATATAATTAAAACCTGAATAAAGTTGTTATGATATGCCGTGATCATGTGAAAACTGCTGACTTGAATTATCTTGCCTTGTTTGTTTATGCCATGTACCCTTGCTCGTGAACTTCTCGGCCTAAACATTATATCATTTCCACTGTCTTGTTTGTGCCTTGTCTTTGTATTACTTGCTTTTTCCCATGACTAGTTGAATCAATTTATTCACGCTTTGATAAGACCGGACACTATACTTGATCATGTATACATCACTTGCACCATGTTATCCTAGAAAAAAAATTTGTCGAGTAACCGCACCATACTTTCACCCCAGTTTTGCTTCACTGCCATGAGCTGATACCATACTTGACATGTTGAACTGCAGTACATTGTTGAGTTTTATTTTTAACTGCTAAGGATAAATTTCTTGCTTGATAACCATGTTAACACTTTACTGATCAAAACTAGTACTGCACTTGTAGGTCCATCTAATTCCATTACTGCACTATCCATTATGGTATTGCAAGCTAAGTTTTACCGTGTATTTGCTTGTGTTGTAACAACCCGAAAATCTGGGCCGTCACATTTGGTATCAGAGCTTTGGTTTACAGAGCTCGAGAACAAGACACATTAGAACCATACGAAAGAATTCATCAGATATTGGATTAGTAATATCCAATTAGAATGACTCGTTAGAGATAGGATCAGTAGTATCCTAGAACAAGTGTGAAGGGTATATTTTTCAAATGAAAACAATTTTGTCTTGAAAATTTAAACCATTTTATACGTATTTGAATATTTATTTATTTTGAATATGGACAATCGAGTATATAAAGATTTTTCATATACGTGTCATGAACGTATATTCGAAGTTTTAATATACTGGATAGATATAGAATCATACTCTAGTGGCCCGAAGATGATTCTGATGATTGACTAGTTGTCATTAGTATTCATGTTCGAGTAACGAAGGTGTGATTTCTATATATTTCCATTAGACTGGTGTGAGAACCAAAACTTATATAGTTAGAACACATTGTTGTGAATTGACATCAAAAACATGATTTTTGCATATGTATCAAAATTATGAATTTGAAAACTTTAATCCACTAATTGATTGATGTTTGTGTTGTTTGTTTATTTGTTTGCTAAATTTTAACCATTTAGCCTAATTGAACCCAATATTGAACTGTATTGAAAATTGGTCGCATTTGCTTGCATATACATATACTTACATTGAACAGGTCATAGCAAGGAGGCTAGAGCCGAAGAATAAAATTTGTTTGCCCGACAAATAGGTAAATGTTTACTACATAATTTACTGTTTTGTTTGGGTGATGATGATTTTATGAGCCTATTGGCTAGCCGCTTGGCTTTTTCTTTTTCTTTTTGAGATCTGAAGGACCGGGGAAGCTATTTGAAATTCCCCGATGCTCCCGGTGCAGGGGAGGTTATGGCGAAATTTTTCGAAAATTTAAGGTGTTAGCCAAATTTTTGAATTTTTGAAAATTATCAGAAACTGAAAAGTTGGAGAATGGAAGCCAGATCGAACGTAGAGTTGATTAATCAAACCACTTTCGACTTTGTTCCTTTTCGGGGACGAAAAGTTTTAAGTGGGGGAGATTGTAACAACCCGAAAATCTGGGCCAGTTTAAAATTTTTATTTTGGCAATTCTAGCGAATTTTGATTATTTAAAATGAATTATTTTAAATAAAAACGACGAGAAATTTATTTTGAATATAATAGAACGTATATATTATACGCGTCGTCGTTAGAATATAAATATTTATATATAATTATAAATAGAATTGAAAATGGCGCGGTAGTTCGATAATTCGATTTCAAACTTCAATTGAATGTACCGGGTGCAAAACAATCCGGATTTTAGTGAAACCAAAAATATTAGAATCTAATTGATAATATCTTTCCAACGAATCCGGGAAATCAAAATTTCATGGCGGGAATCAAAAGATATGTCCAGTTGAAAATTCTGAATAGTCGCTATGGAATTCAGGCCCTTAAAAATGGACATTTTGCAAACGACCTCGGATTTGGACGAAACCACTTTTGTTGGATCCGTGATGTCAAATTATTGATAGATTCCAAATTTCATAATTTTTCGAATCAATATGTGAGCGTGGCAAAGGAAAACGCGTTTGATCAGTTTCTGTTGATTTTAATCGACTGGAAATTGGCCATTTTTCTAACGGTCTCAGAATTCGACGAAACTAGTTTTGTTAGGACCGTATCGTCAATACGAAGCTAGAAAATATTTTTCTGGGATTTATAGAGTTAGTATGTGGCCCCGGTAAATTGAAATGTACGTTTAAAATTCAATATAATGATTTAAATATGAATTTAAATGAAAACTGATCGAAACAATGGAATTGGCTTACGATACATATCCCATTGTGTTCGGAATAGGGGTCATACGCTAGGGGTGATAGTCGTTGGGTTTGATTTGAAGCTCGGTTGTGAAATTCACCTTTTAGAATTTAATAGAATTAAATAATAATAATAATTTATATAAATACTCCCCCCAAAAATCACCCCAACCCTATTCTCGTTCATCTCAGCCACCTTCAACCCAACGAAAGGCGCAAACAGCTCGAGATTTCGAGCACCAAAATCTCCAAATGGATCAATGATTTCCGAAGCTTGAAATATGAAAATCGAACGCCTACGCGAGAGCTTGGAATTCATAGGGTTTTGATCGATCTTTAGTGAGTGGTCTGCTCAGATTTCTGGCCCAAAGCTGTCCAATTCGAAGCCGTTTCCTTGGCTTGGGGGTGCGACGGATTCACCAGAATTGTGGCCAGTGGAAGTTGTTGTGGAGGCGCACGGGGGAGAGCCATCTGATCAGCGTTCGATTGGTTGTGGTGCTCGCAATTGGGTGCCCTAGAAGTCGGCAGTGAATTCGATGGTGGCAGAACGATCCAAGAGGAAGGTAACGAACTGATTAAACAGGTAATTAATGTTTTAATTATTTATTAATTTTCTTAGCATTGTTATGAAATGCAGTTTTTAAAACATTTGAAATGTAGTTTTTAAAACATTTGAAATGCAGTTTTTAAAACATAGGAAATGCAGTTTTTAAATCATTTGAAATGCAGTTTTTAAAACATATACATTGTTTAAATTCTGGAAATTGTATATAAATTCGAATTGTTTTCGAAGTAAAGTTTGAAAATATAAACATCTTTAGTTCGAAAATATACATTGCTTTTGAAATTATAAATGTACATTGTTTTTAAGCCATAAATAGAATTGTTTTAAAATGGAATTGAAGAATAGAATATGATTTTTAAATAGAATTAAAAATATAATTTTTTTTATTTAACTAACAAAGTGTTGATATTTAAACTTTAAAAGATTAGATATCTCATTATAGAAAAATATGATTTTCATGTATGTGAAGGCGATATATAAAATATGGTTTTTATATGAGTGGAGTTATAAAAATACGATCTTTGAAAAAGAGTAAAAATTCGATTTTTATATATTGAATAGCAAAGTAAAAATTCGATTTTTACATATGTAGTGAAAGCGGACAACGAAGATGTCAAAAGGGCGAGAGCGAAGAAGATCTATATCGAAGTAGAGTCAGGATGTTTGGATAGCTATATGTGAGAATTCCTCACCTTTCAAATTTCATTTTATAGTTATATATATATACTAGGATGCAGACGGTGCTTAGTAGCACCCGACACAATCGTCCACAGACCATGGACTTGTTTGTTTGGTTGCATAGACTAGTTGGAATATTTGATTGAAATTGAATTGTTGGGTGAAATGAAATTGATTTGATTGATGTGTGAATGGCGTGGGCCTTCACTAGACCGGGGATAAGGCTAGGCCTTGTCCTATTTCTAGTATCGTGCCGTTATGCCGCCGGAATTTTCTAAAATAAGTTGGAAAATAAAAATATCAATTTATTTAAAGAATGAACTGAATAGAAATTCATATGTCAAAATAAAATGTTTTATCGTTAAAAATATAATTTTAAACGTGAATATGAATATAGTAAATGTGAATAAATAAAATATTCATTTACAAACCAGACGGTTTGTTTATGCACACTGATTTGACTGACATTGATTGGGTCGATAAATTTTACACATCGCCCAACTGCACAAATAAAATCTGTGTTTGATTGTTTGAAACCCTACACGGGTGTTGGGATGAAATTTGAAGTTCACTCATCCTGATTGATTAAATATGTCGATCGATTGATTGACAGGCTGTTATAAGCATTAGATATCTATATTTGATGCTTATACAGTGTAGTGCACTTTGGTTGATGATTGATTATTTTTCAATGCTATTATATACATATGTTGTATGAAAATCCATATAATTAACTTTATATGGTAATTGATTGGGCCTCATTCCAATTTAGAAAATAAAGAATATTATAAAATAAATGTTCATGTGTTGACTGTACTCATCCGTTGAGATTAGTCATGTGTTGAACGAATATTTTAATAATAAAATTTACATCTTTATCAATATAAAATAAATGTTCATGTGTTGACTGTACTCATCCGTTGAGATTAGTCATGTGTTGAACGAATATTTTAATAATAAAATTTACATCTTTATCAATATAAAATAAATGTTCATGTGTTGACTGTACTCATCCGTTGAGATTAGTCATGTGTTGAACGAAATATTTTAACAATAAAATCTACATCTTTATCATATATAAAATTAGAAACTGACTGGAAAATAGATAAGATGAGTGGTCTCCTGGATATTAATCTGATGTTGGCTTCGGCCTTCGGGGTTAATATTCAGGGAATCGTTCTCTTACTAATTTACGGTTGGAGTCTGATTCAATATCAAACGATAGATACCTTAATTTTTATAAAATATATTAAATAACAAAAATAGTCACACGTGGACAGTACTCATTCGTTGAGATTAGTCGGGTGTTGACAAAAATAAATATTCATTTGTTGAATAGAATATTTGAAAATAGAAATATATGAAGCCGTGTTGGTTAGATTAACGTCATTTTGACGTGAACGATATTTATATCGATTTTATTCATTTTAAAATAAATATTGAAAAGTGATTTCGAAATCGCATATTTTGAAATGAAATTTGAATGAATTGAATATAAAAAAATTTCGAAATGAATTGAATATAAAACGATTTCGAAATGAATTGAATATAAAACGATTTCGAAATGAATTGAATATAAAACGATTTCGAAATGAATTGAATATAAAACGATTTCGAAATGAATTGAATATAAAACGATTTCGAAATGAATTGAATATAAAACGATTTCGAAATGAATTGAATATAAAACGATTTCGAAATGAATTGAATATAAAACGATTTCGAATTGAATCGAATAGAAAACCAATTTGAATTGAATCGAATAGAAAACCAATTTGAATTGAATCGAATAGAAAACCAATTTGAATTGAATCGAATAGAAAACCAATTTGAATTGAATCGAATAGAAAACCAATTTGAATTTAATCGAATAGAAAACCAATTTGAATTGAATCGAATAGAAAACCAATTTGAATTGAATCGAATAGAAAACCAATTTGAATTGAATCGAATAGAAAACCAATTTGAATTGAATCGAATAGAAAACCAATTTGAATTTAATCGAATAGAAAACCAATTTGAATTGAATCGAATAGAAAACCAATTTGAATTTAATCGAATAGAAAACCAATTTGAATTGAATCGAATAGAAAACCACTTTGAATTGAATCGAATTGAGAACGAATTCAAATTGAATTGAAAGCGAATTGAAATGAATTCAAATTGAATTAAAATTTGAATTGAATAGAAATGAATTTTAAAACGAATTTATAAAGGAGAATTCAATTTTGATTTGAATTTAAATGGAAGTTGAAATTTCTTTTGAAACGAATTTAAAACTATTTATATAATTCGTTTTAAATAGAAATCGACGAAATATATATTATATATATTATATATATAATATAATGGCCTGAATAGAACGCGCCGCGCCGCGGCAGTTCGTGAATTTCGACCATTTATTTCAAACGAACATTACGGGAGATCCGACCGTCGGATTCTCCTAAAACCGGAACCGTTGGGTTCGTATCGAAAAGAGCTTTCTAACGAACATTAGAAATTTGAAATCTAACGGTTGGATTTGGAGATACGTCCAAATCAAATTCGAAAAAGGTCGTTGTAAGTGCAGTTCGATGGTGTGAAGACCCGCAACTTCCCCGTAAAGGAAAGCGTCGGATAGTTCGAGAACAAGCCACAACAGAACGCAAACAGAAGAACATTTCATTGTATATAACAACAATGCATCAGATTACAAGAATATACAGAGTTTAAAAGAATACTACACAGAAATATCAGAGATTTAAATTACATTTAAATACATAGCAGCGGAAAATAACACAATACACAACTAGAAGTAGATATACGGATACAAAGCTTTCCGGATATCGTTCCAGCTGTAAACCAGGATCCTGTGAATATAAATCTGCAAAACCAAAACTACTAGCTGCCCGTGTCAAAATAAGGGCACCCAGAGTTTAGGTTAAAACAATAAACTCCAGGTCAGTCATGTGACTGGTGTGAGAACTAAAACAGTTAATCTTTATTTTTAAAGCTAGGTAAATCAAGGGACCACGCCGTATAACACGGAACGGGTTTCCTCCCAAGAGTACCAGTGCATAAAACAAACAGCGCAATGCTAAATAAAGAAAAATGAAGCTGTTATAAGACCCAGGTCCTATCACACAATGCAAACGCAAGCCGGGGGATAGGGTTTTCCCTTATAACAGCCAAAGAATGCTGGATACGGTTAAAACAAATCATTTGATATTATTATAAGTGCATAGTGTATAAAACACTTCAAATCATAAATATCAATCATAGGCGGCATAAGCGCCCCATCCCACTATGTCGCCATATATAGGATTACAATTAAAACCGCAAATGTCACGTATTTGGAAATTGGATTTCCGTCTATGAACCGAGGCAAAAGATAGTCCTCAACCGATTCGAGACTGTCTAGCCCGAGCCTCAGGAACAGCCGCAACTGCCCCTTGGATCGTCAGGGCCGGTCCACACGGAGTGGATTATTATGCCTGAACAATACGTCTCCCCACCCTATGGGGTGTAAGTCTGGTCCGTCAGCCGACCAGAATGCATTCGGCCGAAACCGATATAACCGAGGCGCCTCGCAACCGCAACAACCACATAAGTCAAACTCGTCAGGGCGTGTAAAACCACTGACGCCACTTCTAGCTAGAAAGAAACGCAAGTCCTCCCTGATGTCCCTCCCGTTTTTGGTTCATACCGGGTGTGAAACTCGCGAAGCAAACGTTACACAAAGCTATGCCACAAAGGCCTTGCTTTGATCATCACCACAAGACTTTGCTTTTCAACAGAAGCCTTGATCTTTTGCATCTTAGCATGCCACACAGGCAAACCATCCTATGCAACCGATATCAGTCACACAGAATGAAATCCGATGTCAGACACACAGTCCATTTACAAGTCCGTTCTGGGGCTGAACGAAACCGGAGGCACCTAGTACCCCGCATATCCATCGATCTCCAAGTACGTCTGGACGATCACTAACTGTTTCCATCTTCTTGGGTGTACAGCCCAATCAAGATCATCAGTTATCACCCAAACGACGTGAAGACCTCCGGTCTTCGACCATCGTCTTCATCTTCGACTTATCGTCGTATCAATTATTCAGAATGGGATAAACCCGGTCTTTCCGAATAACTCGCGTATATTTTAAATAAGTGTTACACAAACACAACATACGCCTCATTCCAATTCATTAGTCACTAACTGTAAATTAATCAAGAGAATAATTCCCCAAATATTAATCCCGAAGGCCGAAACCAACATCAGATCAATATCCAGAAAACCATTCTGCTTGGCTAACCGACAGTTAGTTTCTAAATTTCACGTTCAAATCTAATTAAAGATTTAACTATCGCCTGGAGCAAAACTGGTGATACTCCATTCTCGATCTTTTCAATCTAATTAAAGATTCATTAAAACTCCACTTAGTTTTAATCATTATCTGGGTTAAAGAATCAGTGTCATTTAAAACACGATTCACGATAAACCCAAAATCACATTCCATTAATTATCGGGTTAAAGAACAAGTGTTATTTAAAACACTGTTCACGATAAACCCAAAAATCAATACCAATTCAATTCCAATTAAATATCATTTAATTGGTACACTTCATTAAATCTAAATAAAAAGATTTAATCTTTTCTCAACTGGGTTCAAGAACAGTGTTAGTGAAGACACCATTCACGACAAACCCAAATCACATTCGATTAATTATCGGGTTAAAGAACAAGTGTTATTTAAAACACTGTTCACGATAAACCCAAAAATCAATATCAATTCAATTCCAATTAAATATCATTTAATTGGTACACTTCATTAAATCTAAATAAAAAGATTTAATCTTTTCTCAACTGGGTTCAAGAACAGTGTTAGTGAAGACACCATTCACGACAAACCCAAATCACATTCGATTAATTATCGGGTTAAAGAACAAGTGTTATTTAAAACACTGTTCACGATAAACCCAAAAATCAATACCAATTCAATTCCAATTAAATATCATTTAATTGGTACACTTCATTAAATCTAAATAAAAAGATTTAATCTTTTCTCAACTGGGTTCAAGAACAGTGTTAGTGAAGACACCATTCACGACAAACCCAAATCACATTCGATATCCAATACAAGCTCTGAATAGAAAATATATCGGCTTATATTCAATATCGAATTCTACGACTAACAAATGTCGTATTGGAAATAACGATATAAATATATATCTTTCAAATTTCCATAACAACACCTGTATAATCACGAATTCCAACATCGAAATATTCCGAAGACAATTTCGATTCAAATCCACTCCAATGCAATCATTGGAAATTTTGGTTATTTTCAAAACCATTTCAAATTCAATTTATTTATTTAAAAATAAATAGAATTATAATTCTAGTTCAAAACTAGTTCATTTCGATAAAAATCTATTTTTATCTTTTCAAATATGGAGTTTTTCATCCCAAACTTTCACAAATCATTTCTTATGATTTTACACAAATTATTACTATTTTTAATAATTTTATCAAGGCCCGTACAGTCGATTTCCAACAACGGCCATCGAACTGCACTTACAGCGACCTTTTTCGAATTTGATTTGGACGTATCTCCAAATCCAACCGTTAGATTTCAAATTTCTAACATTCATTAGAAAGCTCTTTTCGATACGAACCCAACGGTTCCGGTTTTAGGAGAATCCGACGGTCGGATCTCCCGTAATGTCCGTTTGAAATAAATGGTCGAAATTCGCGAACTGCCGCGGCGCGGCGCGTTCTATTCAGGCCATTATATTATATATATAATATATATAATATATATTTCGTCGATTTCTATTTAAAACGAATTATATAAATAGTTTTGAATTCGTTTCAAAATCTATTTCAACTTCCATTTCAATTCAAAGCAAAATTGAATTCTTCTTTATAGATTCGTTTCAAAATTCATTTCTATTCAATTCAAATTTCAATTCAATTTGAATTCATTTCAATTCGTTTTCAATTCAATTCATTTCGAAATCGTTTTCAATTCAATTCATTTCGAAATCGTTTTCAAATCAATTTGAATTCGTTTTCAATTCATTTCATTTCGAAATCGTTTTCAATTCAATTCATTTCGAAATCGTTTTCAATTCAATTCATTTCGAAATCGTTTTCAATTCAATTCATTTCGAAATCGTTTTCAATTCAATTCATTTCGAAATCGTTTTCAATTCTATTCATTTCGAAATCGTTTTCAATTTAATTCAAAATCGTTTTCAATTCAATTCATTTCGAAATCGTTTTCAATTCAATTCATTTCGAAATCGTTTTTAAAATCGATATAAATATCGTTCACGTCAAAATGGCGTCAATCTAATCAACACGGCTTCATATATTCCTTTATTTTCAAATATTCTATTTCAAATATTTCTTTTTCAAATATTTCTTTTTTTCAAAACTGGAATGAGGCCCAATCAATTACCATATAAAATTAATTATGTGGATTTTCATACAACACATGTATATAATAGCATTGAAAATAATCAACCATCAACCAAAGTGCACTACACTGTATAAGCATCAAATATAGATATTCAACGCTTATAACAGCATGTCAATCAATCGATCGACATATTTAATCAATCAGGATGAGTGAACTTCAAATTTCATCCTAACACCCGTGTGGGGTTTCAAACAATCAAACACATATTTTATTTGTGCAGTTAGGCGATGTGTAAAATTTATCGACCCAATCAATGTCATTCAAATAAGTGTACATAAACAAACCATCTGGTTTGTAAATGAATATTTATTTTATTCACTTTCACTATATTCATATTCACGTTAAAAATTATATTTTTAACGATAAAACATTTTATTCTATCATATGAATTTCTATTATTCATTTACACAATAAAATGATATTTTTATTTTCTAACATATTTTAGAAAATTTCGGCGGCATAACGGCACGATACTAGAAACGGGACAAGGCCTAGCCTAATCCCCGGTCTAGTGAAGGCCCACGCCATTCACTCATCAATCAAATCAATTTCATTTTGCAAACCACAAAATTTGGAGTAAGAGTCTAACCTAGTCTTACTCCTTCGCCTTATAACGGCGCACGTCTAATCCTAACCAATTTATCGATTCGATTTTTCACACCACAAACCACATTCAAACCAATATCTCAATCAATCACCAAACAATCCAAACAAACAAGTCCATGGTATGTGGACGGGTGTCGGGTGCTTCTAATAAGCACCGTCTGCATCCTAGTATATATATATATAACTAGAAAAATAAATTGAAAGGTGAGAAATTCTCACATATAGCTATCCTAGCTCCACGGCTCTTCCTTTGCAGAAGTCTTCGTCGTTTCGCCTTTTTGTCACCTTCGTTGTCCGCTTTCACTACATATGTAAAAATCGAGTTTTTACTTCGTTATTCAATATATAAAAATCGAATTTTTATTTCAAAGTTCAATATATAAAAATCGAATTTTTAGTTCGCTATTCAATATATAAAAATCGAATTTTTATTTCAAAGTTCAATATATAAAAATCGAATTTTTAGTTCGCTATTCAATATATAAAAATCGAATTTTTATTTCAAAGTTCAATATATAAAAATCGAATTTTTAGTTCGCTATTCAATATATAAAAATCGAATTTTTATTTCAAAGTTCAATATATAAAAATCGAATTTTTAGTTCGCTATTCAATATATAAAAATCGAATTTTTCTTTCGAAGTTCAATATTTTAAAAAAACAAATTTTTATCTCTATATCACTTCATATGAAAAGTTCAATCTTCTCTGTCGCTTCATATATAAAATAAAAATCTAATCTTTTTATTCTCTACATATAAAAATCATAGCTTTTTAAATTAAAATAAACAAGTTTTATGTTTAAAATAAATATGTTTTCAGTTTTAAAAATCTTTTCTAAAAATTACAGTTTTAAATTCTTTTACAAAAATTACAGTTTTCAACTTCTTTTACAAAAATTACAGTTTTCAACTTTATTAAAATAAAAAAAATCAGTGTTTATTTATTTATTTTTCCTTTTAAACATTTTCTGTTTTATATAAAAAAAAAAAAAAAAATAAATAAATAAATTAAAAATAACTTACGCGGGGGGGGGCGCTGAGGCGGCGCTGTGGCCATCGTGGGGGGTTTCCGTTCATCGCGATAGGAAGGGGGGGGTGTGCGGTCTTTGGCCAGAGGAGGGGAGAGGCAGGCGGCTTCGTCGAGGGTTCGGAGGAGGGAGAAGAAGAGGGTGGCGGCGCGGCAGATGAAGGAGAGGCGGCGTCGATCTCGAGGGAGGGAGGGCGGCTCCGTCCGTCCTCTTCCCCCTTTTTTTTTTTTTTTTTTTTTTTTTATTTCGAACCTTCTGATTTGGGGAGAAAAACTAGGGGGGGTTTATGTAAAACTATATTTATAATTTTTTTTATTTAATTATTTTATTATTCTCTTTTAAGTTGACTTTTATTTTGAATCCCAATTCGAACCCACCGACTGTCGCCCCTAGCGTTTCACCCCCATTCCGAACACAATGGGATATGTATCGTAGGTTGATTCGACTGTTACAATCAGTTTTCGTTAAATTTACATTTAAATCACTATATTGAATTTTAAACGTACATTTCAAATTACCGGGGTCACATACTAACTAGAAAAATTCCAGAAAAATATTTTCTAGCTTCGTATTGACGATACGGTCCTAACAAAACTAGTTTCGTTGAATTCTGAGACCGTTGGAAAAATGGCCAATTTCCAGTCGATTAAAATCAACTGAAATGGTCAAAACACGTTTTCCTATGCCACGCTCACATATTGATTCGAAAAATTATGAAATTTGAAACCTAACGATAACTTGACACTGCGGATCCAACAAAAGTGGTTTCGTCGAAATCCGAGGTCATTTGCAAAATGTCCATTTTTAAGGGCCTGAATTCCATAGCGACTATTCAGAATTTTCAACTGGACATAACTTTTGATTCCCGCTACTAACTTTTGATTTTTCGGATTCGTTGGAAAGATATTCACTATTAGATTCCATTATTTTTGGTTTCACTAAAATCCGGATTGTTTTGCACCCGGTACATTCAATTGAAGTTTGAAATCGAATTATCGAACTACCGCGCCATTTTCAATTCTATTTATAATTATATATAAATATTTTATATTCTAACGACGACGTATATAATATATACGTTCGAATTATATTCAAAATAAATTTCTCGTCAATATTATTTAAAATAATTCATTTTAAATAATCAAAATTCGCTAAAATGGCCAAAATAAAAATTTCAAACTGGCTCGCATTTTACGGGTTGTTACAATCTCCCCCACTTAAAACTTTTCGTCCCCGAAAAGGAACAAAGTCGAAAGTGGTTTGATTAATCAACTCTACGATCGATCAGGCTTCCATTCTCCAACTCTTTAGTTTCTGAGAATTTTCAAAATTTCAAAAATTTGGCTAACACCCTAAATTTTCGAAAAATTTCGCCATAACCTCCCCTGTACCGGGAGCATCGGGGAATTTCAAATAGCTTCCCCGGTCCTTCAGATCTCAAAAAGAAAAAGAAAAAGCCAAGCGGCTAGCCAATAGGCTCACAAAATCATCATCACCCAAACAAAACAGGAAATTATGTAGTAAACATGTACCTATTTGTCGGGCAAACAAATTTTATTCTCTGCTCTAGCCTCCTTGCTATGACCTGTTCAAAGATATATATGTATATGCAAGCAAATGCGACCAATTTTCAATATAGTTCAATATTTGATTCAATTAGGCTAATTGGCTAAAAATTAGCAAACAAATAAACAAACAACACAAACATCAATCAATCAGTGAATTAGAGTTTCAAATTCATAATTTTGATACATACTGAAAATCTTGTTTTTGATGCCAATTCACAACAATAGGCCCTATCTAATTTTGGTTCTCACACCAGTCCATAGGAAATATATAGAAAGCCCACTTTCGTCACTCGAACATAAATTCTAATGATGGAGCTCCATCATCAAAATCATCTCCAGGCGATTAGAGTGTAATTCTATATCTATCCAGTATATTAAAACTTCAAATACACGTTTGCAAGGCGTATATGCAAAATCTTTATATACTGGACTGTCCTAATCAATATAAATAAATAATCAAATACGAATAAGTGATTTAGATTTTCAAAACAAAAATTGTTTTCATTTGAAAAATATACCCTTCACACTCGTTCTAGGATACTACTGATCCTATCTCTAACGAGTCATTCTCATTGGATATTGCTAATCCAATATCTGACGAATTCTTTCGTATGTTTCTAATGTGTCTTGTTCTCTAGCTTTGTAAACCAAAGCTCTGATACCACGTGTGAAGACCCGCAACTTCCCCGTAAAGGAAAGCGTCGGATAGTTCGAGAACAAGCCACAACAGAACGCAAACAGAAGAACATTTCATTGTATATAACAACAATGCATCAGATTACAAGAATATACAGAGTTTAAAAGAATACTACACAGAAATATCAGAGATTTAAATTACATTTAAATACATAGCAGCGGAAAATAACACAATACACAACTAGAAGTAGATATACGGATACAAAGCTTTCCGGATATCGTTCCAGCTGTAAACCAGGATCCTGTGAATATAAATCTGCAAAACCAAAACTACTAGCTGCCCGTGTCAAAATAAGGGCACCCAGAGTTTAGGTTAAAACAATAAACTCCAGGTCAGTCATGTGACTGGTGTGAGAACTAAAACAGTTAATCTTTATTTTTAAAGCTAGGTAAATCAAGGGACCACGCCGTATAACACGGAACGGGTTTCCTCCCAAGAGTACCAGTGCATAAAACAAACAGCGCAATGCTAAATAAAGAAAAATGAAGCTGTTATAAGACCCAGGTCCTATCACACAATGCAAACGCAAGCCGGGGGATAGGGTTTTCCCTTATAACAGCCAAAGAATGCTGGATACGGTTAAAACAAATCATTTGATATTATTATAAGTGCATAGTGTATAAAACACTTCAAATCATAAATATCAATCATAGGCGGCATAAGCGCCCCATCCCACTATGTCGCCATATATAGGATTACAATTAAAACCGCAAATGTCACGTATTTGGAAATTGGATTTCCGTCTATGAACCGAGGCAAAAGATAGTCCTCAACCGATTCGAGACTGTCTAGCCCGAGCCTCAGGAACAGCCGCAACTGCCCCTTGGATCGTCAGGGCCGGTCCACACGGAGTGGATTATTATGCCTGAACAATACGTCTCCCCACCCTATGGGGTGTAAGTCTGGTCCGTCAGCCGACCAGAATGCATTCGGCCGAAACCGATATAACCGAGGCGCCTCGCAACCGCAACAACCACATAAGTCAAACTCGTCAGGGCGTGTAAAACCACTGACGCCACTTCTAGCTAGAAAGAAACGCAAGTCCTCCCTGATGTCCCTCCCGTTTTTGGTTCATACCGGGTGTGAAACTCGCGAAGCAAACGTTACACAAAGCTATGCCACAAAGGCCTTGCTTTGATCATCACCACAAGACTTTGCTTTTCAACAGAAGCCTTGATCTTTTGCATCTTAGCATGCCACACAGGCAAACCATCCTATGCAACCGATATCAGTCACACAGAATGAAATCCGATGTCAGACACACAGTCCATTTACAAGTCCGTTCTGGGGCTGAACGAAACCGGAGGCACCTAGTACCCCGCATATCCATCGATCTCCAAGTACGTCTGGACGATCACTAACTGTTTCCATCTTCTTGGGTGTACAGCCCAATCAAGATCATCAGTTATCACCCAAACGACGTGAAGACCTCCGGTCTTCGACCATCGTCTTCATCTTCGACTTATCGTCGTATCAATTATTCAGAATGGGATAAACCCGGTCTTTCCGAATAACTCGCGTATATTTTAAATAAGTGTTACACAAACACAACATACGCCTCATTCCAATTCATTAGTCACTAACTGTAAATTAATCAAGAGAATAATTCCCCAAATATTAATCCCGAAGGCCGAAACCAACATCAGATCAATATCCAGAAAACCATTCTGCTTGGCTAACCGACAGTTAGTTTCTAAATTTCACGTTCAAATCTAATTAAAGATTTAACTATCGCCTGGAGCAAAACTGGTGATACTCCATTCTCGATCTTTTCAATCTAATTAAAGATTCATTAAAACTCCACTTAGTTTTAATCATTATCTGGGTTAAAGAATCAGTGTCATTTAAAACACGATTCACGATAAACCCAAAATCACATTCCATTAATTATCGGGTTAAAGAACAAGTGTTATTTAAAACACTGTTCACGATAAACCCAAAAATCAATACCAATTCAATTCCAATTAAATATCATTTAATTGGTACACTTCATTAAATCTAAATAAAAAGATTTAATCTTTTCTCAACTGGGTTCAAGAACAGTGTTAGTGAAGACACCATTCACGACAAACCCAAATCACATTCGATTAATTATCGGGTTAAAGAACAAGTGTTATTTAAAACACTGTTCACGATAAACCCAAAAATCAATATCAATTCAATTCCAATTAAATATCATTTAATTGGTACACTTCATTAAATCTAAATAAAAAGATTTAATCTTTTCTCAACTGGGTTCAAGAACAGTGTTAGTGAAGACACCATTCACGACAAACCCAAATCACATTCGATTAATTATCGGGTTAAAGAACAAGTGTTATTTAAAACACTGTTCACGATAAACCCAAAAATCAATACCAATTCAATTCCAATTAAATATCATTTAATTGGTACACTTCATTAAATCTAAATAAAAAGATTTAATCTTTTCTCAACTGGGTTCAAGAACAGTGTTAGTGAAGACACCATTCACGACAAACCCAAATCACATTCGATATCCAATACAAGCTCTGAATAGAAAATATATCGGCTTATATTCAATATCGAATTCTACGACTAACAAATGTCGTATTGGAAATAACGATATAAATATATATCTTTCAAATTTCCATAACAACACCTGTATAATCACGAATTCCAACATCGAAATATTCCGAAGACAATTTCGATTCAAATCCACTCCAATGCAATCATTGGAAATTTTGGTTATTTTCAAAACCATTTCAAATTCAATTTATTTATTTAAAAATAAATAGAATTATAATTCTAGTTCAAAACTAGTTCATTTCGATAAAAATCTATTTTTATCTTTTCAAATATGGAGTTTTTCATCCCAAACTTTCACAAATCATTTCTTATGATTTTACACAAATTATTACTATTTTTAATAATTTTATCAAGGCCCGTACAGTCGATTTCCAACAACGGCCATCGAACTGCACTTACAGCGACCTTTTTCGAATTTGATTTGGACGTATCTCCAAATCCAACCGTTAGATTTCAAATTTCTAACATTCATTAGAAAGCTCTTTTCGATACGAACCCAACGGTTCCGGTTTTAGGAGAATCCGACGGTCGGATCTCCCGTAATGTCCGTTTGAAATAAATGGTCGAAATTCGCGAACTGCCGCGGCGCGGCGCGTTCTATTCAGGCCATTATATTATATATATAATATATATAATATATATTTCGTCGATTTCTATTTAAAACGAATTATATAAATAGTTTTGAATTCGTTTCAAAATCTATTTCAACTTCCATTTCAATTCAAAGCAAAATTGAATTCTTCTTTATAGATTCGTTTCAAAATTCATTTCTATTCAATTCAAATTTCAATTCAATTTGAATTCATTTCAATTCGTTTTCAATTCAATTCATTTCGAAATCGTTTTCAATTCAATTCATTTCGAAATCGTTTTCAAATCAATTTGAATTCGTTTTCAATTCATTTCATTTCGAAATCGTTTTCAATTCAATTCATTTCGAAATCGTTTTCAATTCAATTCATTTCGAAATCGTTTTCAATTCAATTCATTTCGAAATCGTTTTCAATTCAATTCATTTCGAAATCGTTTTCAATTCTATTCATTTCGAAATCGTTTTCAATTTAATTCAAAATCGTTTTCAATTCAATTCATTTCGAAATCGTTTTCAATTCAATTCATTTCGAAATCGTTTTTAAAATCGATATAAATATCGTTCACGTCAAAATGGCGTCAATCTAATCAACACGGCTTCATATATTCCTTTATTTTCAAATATTCTATTTCAAATATTTCTTTTTCAAATATTTCTTTTTTTCAAAACTGGAATGAGGCCCAATCAATTACCATATAAAATTAATTATGTGGATTTTCATACAACACATGTATATAATAGCATTGAAAATAATCAACCATCAACCAAAGTGCACTACACTGTATAAGCATCAAATATAGATATTCAACGCTTATAACAGCATGTCAATCAATCGATCGACATATTTAATCAATCAGGATGAGTGAACTTCAAATTTCATCCTAACACCCGTGTGGGGTTTCAAACAATCAAACACATATTTTATTTGTGCAGTTAGGCGATGTGTAAAATTTATCGACCCAATCAATGTCATTCAAATAAGTGTACATAAACAAACCATCTGGTTTGTAAATGAATATTTATTTTATTCACTTTCACTATATTCATATTCACGTTAAAAATTATATTTTTAACGATAAAACATTTTATTCTATCATATGAATTTCTATTATTCATTTACACAATAAAATGATATTTTTATTTTCTAACATATTTTAGAAAATTTCGGCGGCATAACGGCACGATACTAGAAACGGGACAAGGCCTAGCCTAATCCCCGGTCTAGTGAAGGCCCACGCCATTCACTCATCAATCAAATCAATTTCATTTTGCAAACCACAAAATTTGGAGTAAGAGTCTAACCTAGTCTTACTCCTTCGCCTTATAACGGCGCACGTCTAATCCTAACCAATTTATCGATTCGATTTTTCACACCACAAACCACATTCAAACCAATATCTCAATCAATCACCAAACAATCCAAACAAACAAGTCCATGGTATGTGGACGGGTGTCGGGTGCTTCTAATAAGCACCGTCTGCATCCTAGTATATATATATATAACTAGAAAAATAAATTGAAAGGTGAGAAATTCTCACATATAGCTATCCTAGCTCCACGGCTCTTCCTTTGCAGAAGTCTTCGTCGTTTCGCCTTTTTGTCACCTTCGTTGTCCGCTTTCACTACATATGTAAAAATCGAGTTTTTACTTCGTTATTCAATATATAAAAATCGAATTTTTATTTCAAAGTTCAATATATAAAAATCGAATTTTTAGTTCGCTATTCAATATATAAAAATCGAATTTTTATTTCAAAGTTCAATATATAAAAATCGAATTTTTAGTTCGCTATTCAATATATAAAAATCGAATTTTTATTTCAAAGTTCAATATATAAAAATCGAATTTTTAGTTCGCTATTCAATATATAAAAATCGAATTTTTATTTCAAAGTTCAATATATAAAAATCGAATTTTTAGTTCGCTATTCAATATATAAAAATCGAATTTTTCTTTCGAAGTTCAATATTTTAAAAAAACAAATTTTTATCTCTATATCACTTCATATGAAAAGTTCAATCTTCTCTGTCGCTTCATATATAAAATAAAAATCTAATCTTTTTATTCTCTACATATAAAAATCATAGCTTTTTAAATTAAAATAAACAAGTTTTATGTTTAAAATAAATATGTTTTCAGTTTTAAAAATCTTTTCTAAAAATTACAGTTTTAAATTCTTTTACAAAAATTACAGTTTTCAACTTCTTTTACAAAAATTACAGTTTTCAACTTTATTAAAATAAAAAAAATCAGTGTTTATTTATTTATTTTTCCTTTTAAACATTTTCTGTTTTATATATAAAAAAAAAAAAAAAGAAATAAAATAAATAAATTAAAAATAACTTACGCGGGGGGGGCGCTGAGGCGGCGCTGTGGCCATCGTGGGGGGTTTCCGTTCATCGCGATAGGAAGGGGGGGGGGGTGTGCGGTCTTTGGCCAGAGGAGGGGAGAGGCAGGCGGCTTCGTCGAGGGTTCGGAGGAGGGAGAAGAAGAGGGTGGCGGCGCGGCAGATGAAGGAGAGGCGGCGTCGATCTCGAGGGAGGGAGGGCGGCTCCGTCCGTCCTCTTCCCCCTTTTTTTTTTTTTTTTTTTTTTTTATTTCGAACCTTCTGATTTGGGGAGAAAAACTAGGGGGGGGGTTTATGTAAAACTATATTTATAATTTTTTTTATTTAATTATTTTATTATTCTCTTTTAAGTTGACTTTTATTTTGAATCCCAATTCGAACCCACCGACTGTCGCCCCTAGCGTTTCACCCCCATTCCGAACACAATGGGATATGTATCGTAGGTTGATTCGACTGTTACAATCAGTTTTCGTTAAATTTACATTTAAATCACTATATTGAATTTTAAACGTACATTTCAAATTACCGGGGTCACATACTAACTAGAAAAATTCCAGAAAAATATTTTCTAGCTTCGTATTGACGATACGGTCCTAACAAAACTAGTTTCGTTGAATTCTGAGACCGTTGGAAAAATGGCCAATTTCCAGTCGATTAAAATCAACTGAAATGGTCAAAACACGTTTTCCTATGCCACGCTCACATATTGATTCGAAAAATTATGAAATTTGAAACCTAACGATAACTTGACACTGCGGATCCAACAAAAGTGGTTTCGTCGAAATCCGAGGTCATTTGCAAAATGTCCATTTTTAAGGGCCTGAATTCCATAGCGACTATTCAGAATTTTCAACTGGACATAACTTTTGATTCCCGCTACTAACTTTTGATTTTTCGGATTCGTTGGAAAGATATTCACTATTAGATTCCATTATTTTTGGTTTCACTAAAATCCGGATTGTTTTGCACCCGGTACATTCAATTGAAGTTTGAAATCGAATTATCGAACTACCGCGCCATTTTCAATTCTATTTATAATTATATATAAATATTTTATATTCTAACGACGACGTATATAATATATACGTTCGAATTATATTCAAAATAAATTTCTCGTCAATATTATTTAAAATAATTCATTTTAAATAATCAAAATTCGCTAAAATGGCCAAAATAAAAATTTCAAACTGGCTCGCATTTTACGGGTTGTTACAGATGGCCATTGTTGGAAATCGACTGTACGGGCCTTGATAAAATTATTAAAAATATCAATAAATTGTGTAAAATCATAAGAAATGATTTGGGAAAATTTGGGATGAAAAACTCCATATTTGAAAAGATAAAAATAGATTTTTATCGAAATGAACTAGTTTTGAACTAAATTTAAAACCCAATTATTTTTAAATAAATAAATTAGATTTAAAAAGGGATTTTAAATAATCGGAATTTCTAATATATTTAATTGGATTTGAAATGGGTTTATCGTGAACGGTGTTTTAAATAACACTGGTTCTTTAACCCGATAACAAATAGAATGTGATTTGGGTTTGTCGTGAACTGTGTTTTAAATAACCCCTAGTTCTTTAACCCAGTAAAAGGGGTTTTTAACGAATCTGCAATTAGATTGAAATATAAATCTAAATTATCAAATTTAGAAATATGCGAGAATGGAGTATCACCAGTTTTGCTCCAAAGCGATAGTTAAATCTTTAATTAGATTTGAACGTGAAATGGTAATGAATTTTACCGATAACACCACGGTGTTAGATATGGAGTATTACCAGTTTTGCTTCATGGGATGAATAAGTTGGGATTGGGAAATAAAATAAATAATTACTTCGGTGTGGTTCGCTAATCTCGACTAGTTGGAAAAACCATAATTTGGTTTTAAATGACATCCAAAGGAAGATCACGGGATAAATTTTAAAGAATTTATCTTGGATAAAATTAATGGGAACCTTTCCCTAAGAATGTGGAATTTAGAAACTAGCTATAGGTTGGCTAAGAAGAATGGTTTCCTGGGTATTGATCTGATGTTGGTTTCGGCCTTCGGGGTTAATGTTTGGGAAATTGTTCTCTTGCTAATTTGCGGTTAGTGACTAATGAATTGGAATGAGGCGTATGTTGTGTTTGTGTAACATTGTTTTTAATATACGCGGGTTGTTCGGAAAGTCCGGGTTTATACCCATTCTGAATAACCGATTCGACGATATGTCGAAGATGAAGATGGTGGTCGAAGACCGGAAGTCTTCACATCGTTTGGATAATTACTGACGATCCTGATTGGGCTGTACACCCAAGAGGATGGAAATAGTTGGTGGTTGTCCGGACGTACCTGGAGATGGATGGATATGCGAGGAAAGTGCCTCCGGTTTCGTTCAGACCCAGAACGGACTTGTAAATGGATTGTGTGTCTGACACTGGATTTTATTCTGTGTTGATTGATTTCTATTAAATATACATCTGTTTGGCGGCGGAGAATTTATTATTTTGCTTAACACCCTTCTCTGAGACGTACGAGCTCAGAGGTTGTATATCGATGGACATCAGTCGCATGGCATGAATTGCCTGTGTGGCACGCTAAGATGCAATGATCAAGGCTTCTAGTGAAAAGCAAAGTCTTGTGGTTGATGATCAAAGCACGCCTACGTGGCAGCTTTGTGTATAACGTGAATTCGCGAGCCTCACACCTCGGTATGAGTTAAAAACGGGATACGGACTTCAGGGAGAGCACGACGTTTCTTTCTAGCTTTGGTGGTGTCAGTGACTTACCAGCCCTGACATTTATATACTTTTCACCTATGTGGTTGTTGGATGAGGCGCCTCGTTTTTAGGTCTGTAAGGACCGGGAAACGTGTGTTCAGGAATACTAATCCTCTAACGTAAGTGAGGACCGGCCCTGAAGCATCCAGGATTGTCCAGAGTGTGTAGTCCTGATACATTTGCTAGAGTGTCTCGAAAGCGGAGAGGAGCTTGCCCCTTGCCTCGACTCATGACGGAATCCAATTGCCAATACATGATATTGCGGTTTTAATTGTAGAACTAGTATGGCATGTTTGGCTATTATTGGTCTGTAAGGACCGGGAAACGTGTGTTCAGGCATAATTAATCCTCTAACGTAAGTGAGGACCGGCCCTGAAGCATCCAAGGGTTGCCCAGAGTGCGTAACCCTGAGGCATTTGCTAGAGTGTCTCGAACGCGGAGAGGAGCTTGCCCCTTGCCTCGACTCATGACGGAAATCCAATTTCCAATACGTGTAATTCGGTTTTAATTGTAGAACTAGTATGGCGACATAGTAGATGGTAGCTATGCCGCCTATGATTTATATTTATGATTGAAATTGTTTTGACACTATACACTTATTATAGTATCAAATGATTTGTTTTAAACGTACCAAGCATGTTTGGCTATTATAAGGGAAAACCCTATCCTCCGGCTTGCGTTGCATTGTGTGATGGGACCTGGGTCTTATAATAGCTTCATTTTTCGAAAAAGCATTGCGTTGTTTATTCTATGCACTGGTATTCTTGGGAGGAAACCCGTTCCGTGTTATACGGCGTGGTCCCTTGAATTACTCTCTTTTAAAGTAAAGCTTTAAATAACTGTTTTAGTTCTCACACCAGTCACATGACTGACCTGGAGTTTATTGTTTTAACCTAAACTCTGGGTGCCCCCATTTTCTGCACGGGCAGCTAGTAGTTTTGGTTTTGCAGATTTATATTCACAGGATCCTGGTTTGCAGCTGGAATGATATCCGGAAAGCTCTGTATCCGTATATCACCTTCAGTTGTGCTTTATATTATTTTTCCGCTGCTATGTAATTTATTGTAATCTCTGATATTTATCGAATGTAATTTATTCATTTATACTCTGTATATTCTTGTATCTGATGGAATTGTTGTAATAGCAAGGAAATGTTCTTCTGTTTGTGTTCTGATTTGTCCTGTTCTCAACGTTCAGGGGTTTCGAACGTTCTAGATCGGTTTAACGACTGATTCAGATCGAGCGAAATTCCGGGCCGTCACATGTGTCTTTTCCACTAATTCTGTTTTGACATGTCCATGTTGTCGAGCTCCATTGTATTGCTTTATTTGTTTCAAACTGGATTACTTGTGTATTGTACTCCTCGGCCTGTCCACTCCTTTAAAAAAATTTGGTGCTTAAACCTTGTGCTCACATGGTTGGACTTCTGCTATTCCTTGATCATGTAGTCTTTGCCATTTATTTGCAGTTAAATATTGGTACTTTGTGATTTCCCAAGGTTCATTCTTGTACTTGTGCATCAGACTAGTGTTCACAGAGTTGTCTTGTTTCCACTTGCTTTGTCACTAGACAATTGTAAACATGTATGTTGTGTGTAGTCTAGTAAATGCACTTGAACACTTTGTAATCTTGCTGGTCACTTAAAACTGTTGCACCATTTTGTATGAATTTATTTTGCCGCCTTTATACTGCTGAATATTGATGTGCATACTTGATCACTTGAAACTTGTATAACCTGTCTTGAATTGTACTTCACCATATATGTTGTTCATTGACCATGTTGATATGAAGTTTAAAACTGACTCGACCATGGTTCGACCATTAGGTTTTGCTCCAGTATTGCTCAATTTTTTTGATCATGAGCCTGACTTGATACATGCACCACCATATACACTTGCTTTTATCTGGAACTAGTTGCATTACTTGCTGTTTTAAATCATGTGAACTGTTTCTACCATTTTTGGCTTTGTATTTTTATTTGGACTTTTGGTTCGACCATTTGCACATTGATTTGCACTGAGTTGAGATGGTCCTTGTGGCTACTCCTCAGTTGCACACTGGATTGGCGAGGTAGTGCACACGTGTGTATATATATACACGTGTGTATATGCAGCCATCCAGACGAGTTTTTATGTCCCTGCATATCAGACCAAGTCTAGAAAAATGATGAGAAACACACCGTAATTCTGAGGCAAATAAAATTTAAAAATAAATTTTTATTTGCTTTTATTTTATTTTTGTTGCAGTCTACTGTGTGTGTTCTTCTGTATGTGACAAGAAAGCAAATGATGACTGGACTGGATAAAGAGCCGTGAAGACAGAAGATGAAGATTGATGCAGTGATGAGTCAGTGTATAAAAGTGATTGTATAAGTGAGGAATTTCTGTATATGAAAGTGATTGTAGACACCATATAATAGAATTGTACTATTATTTGTAATAATCACATTGATTGAGGTAAAATATATTTTGTTATTCAATTCAATCTGTTTATTTTGTTTGAATCTTAAATAGTACAATTTCTGTGATGTGTTAAATGTGTCATGTCAGAAATATTCAAAAATATTTGAATTATAAATAGTGGAGTTATAAATAGTTGTACTGTTTGAATGTTTGAAATATAATATTTAATTTAGATAAAATACTGTATGAATATATGAATGTCTGTACAGTCGTATTCTATTTAAATTTAAATATTATATTCCTGTCTGTGATGTATATATAGAACAGTACGATAACAAACACATTTAAAATAATATTTATTTGGTTGTTATCATGAAACAAAAATCATGTAATTGTGTATACCACTACGTCATATACAATAAGTTCAATACTATATCACTTTTCAAAACCATATTTAAACATTTCCATTTTGAAATAAATTTCAAAATACCATTCACCATGCTTGTAAAACAATTTAAAATATCCCAAGATTTTAAAATTCTCATATATTTAATCTAAATCCATTAACAAACACTTTTCCTATTTTCGGAATTTTAATTCCAATTCTGATTTAAATTCAGACTTAATCCATTTGATTTCATATACCACTTATATGAATTTCAATTGGTTATTTACATAACCGTTTTCAATTATAATCTTAACTGATTATAATAACAACCAATATATCCAATATATTATAATAATTCAAATATAAGTCCTTTATATCAAAATATATTTTGGGTAAAATTATTTCATTCACCCTTTTTTCAAACCATAATGTGTCGGTCCATCGTATTCAAGTGTTTATAAACCTCTACCGATATAGTGGATCAAACTAATCGATTAGAACCCATAAACAACTCAACCAATATATCTACACAATATAAAACCATTTTATATCAAATAACAAATACGCGCTCATATTTATACACTCAACTCAATCTAGGGTATTACTAACCCCATCTCTATTGAGTCACGCCACAGAGCCAAGGTAATTACTTAACCTTCAACTTTGATACCAACTGTAACGACCCGGGGTTTTCGCGATCCTGGTTATCGACATAAACTCAATGTCAACTATCCAAGCACCGGAAATACCAGATAGTTAATGAAAGAAAATAGAGGATGAGAATAGATAAGATAGAAAATTAGAATAGAAGAAGGAGAAGAGCATCACAACATCATAATAAACACGAATCTCACCGCGGAACGAATAAATATATTTCATAACATAACTTTGAAATAAAACAGTATCTGTATACAATACCATTATTAGAGTATAACACTTAAAATACAGCGGAAATGACAATAGCTATATAATCATGAAGCCTCCTGCTCCAGCTCTTCAAGTATCTGTAACATCCCGACTACTTGACTTCCCGTACAAAATTGGGCACCTAAGAGGTTAGGGAAAAACAAAACAAAATAAACTCTAGGTCAGTCATGGGATTGGTGTGAGTAAAACAGTTTGAGCAATTAAACAATATCTCATAAGACCACGCCGTATAACGAAACGGGTTTTTCCCTTATGAGAATCCAAAACATTTGATTTAACTTTCAAAATCCTTTTGAAAGAAACGATAAACTTTATATCAAAACTCTTTTAATATTATAATAATGTCTATCAACCACAACTAAATAATCATCTAGCAGAAACGCTTTCATCTCACGTTCTACATATATATTATACAATCAAAACCACAAGCACTTATTGGATAATGGATTTCCAACTATGACAAGGTATGGAAACCACCTTCCGATTGTGTTCCTCTAGAGAGGAATACACTGGGTTCAACAAGAACATCTTGCAACCCGGCCACACATGACCGACCACTCATTTCGCTTGAGTGTATCGAATGTATATTACCAACGGTTGGGATCAGCAATCGTTTTCCCAGATGGGACAACATCGAATAGATTAAAGAATGAAATGAATATCTCTAGATAGGTGATAATACACCCTAATTGGTAGCCAACCACTTAGCCATGCTGCCTGCCGATTTTTTTCATTTCCCGGTTATGAGGCTAGAGGCCACGCTTATCTCTGACAGGTCATACAATTATTCACTTTGAATGTCACATCGTCATACCCGCCAAACCACAAACTGATTTCTCCAAAGATACAACGAGTATACAACTAAGAGAAACGAATTCCTCCGCCACCAAACGTACATGCGTTTGAAGAGATCTACTTACGTGATCCATTGAATATAGTCTGTCAGACATTCTTCCATACAGGTTGTCCTAGGATTGGACAAACCGAAGGCACTATTCTTTAAATCCATCTTAGGCAATTTCTACCTAGGATCGACAGAACAGCCCTTGCATAACTTTGTCTTTAATCATCTCCATCATATTTGATTCACAACGCTAACGCCTGTACAGAGTGGTTTTTAGATCAGGAATCTGATCCCGGCCGTATTGACAACGGAAACGGTCAAAATCTTCGATAGTCGGTGATTTAACTATCAAAGGAAAACATGTGTACAAACAAAGGTCGTATTTCCAAATGGAAATCTTACCGAGCAAATCATCAATCAACACTGATCCACTTTTATTTAATTTGTCATTCAATTATCCATTTCCCTATTCCTGTTTCCATATATTCAACATTTCTTATTTTCTAAATTTAGAAAATATATGTTATTAACAATGGAAAACATTACCATTTCTTATTTTCTATATTAGAAAACATTTGTGATTCTTATTTGCAAAACATTTCCAAAACTCCTACATTTGGATTTAACCAGATATTTAAATAAAACATCGCTATGCCAACTCAAAACCTTACACTCATTAACTAAATCCACTTAACCAATCTTCATTGTCGAACCTTAACCATTCCTTAGTTAAAAACTAAGTCAATCAAGTTGGGGCATAATTACCTCTCAGACCTTAACTAAACAACATTCCTAACTTTGAAATAGACAAAGTTCAACATCTAAATCTTTAACAACTTCCTTACGTAACTCTCGGATTCTATTTACGAATCCACTTCTTTATTGAAAACACTGATTATAACTATAGCGTTATAATCCCTACTTCTGAAATATCTAACTTCAAAATATAACTTTTATTCCTTAATTTAACTAAATAGGAAATTTATAAATAAATCATTAAATCTTGATTAAAAACGGAAAGTGTACTTTCCCGAATTCGATATAATCGAATTTCGACATATAACTCTCTTTCGAATAATCTCTATTCGATAACTCTCTTTCGAATAATCTCTATTCGATAACTCTCTTTTGAAAAATCTCTATTCGATAATTTTTCTTCGAATAACTATATTCGATTAACTCCTTTCGAATAAACTATATTCGATTTACTCCTTTGAAATAAATTATACTCGATTAACTCCTTTTGAATAACTTATATTCAATTAACTCCTTTTGAATAACGTATATTCAATTAAACTCTTTTTTGAATAACTTATATTCAATTAAACTCCTTTTGAATAACTAATATTCGATTAAACTCCTATCAATTAACTCTATTCAATTTTCTATTCGAATAACTCTAATTCAACTAACTCTAATCCGGCCAACTCTATTCGAATGACTCTATTCGATTCTATATTCGAATAACTCTATTCGATTCTCTATTCGAATAACTAGTACTCAACTAACTCTATTCAATTAACTCTTATTTGATTAACTCTATTGATTTACTCTTATCAATCAACCCTATTCAATTAACCCTATTTGATTAACTCTAATCAATTACTCTATTCGAATAACTAATATTCGATTAATTCTATTCAATTAACTCTATTCAATAATTCCTTTCGAATAAACTATATTCGATTAATTCCTTTTGAATAAATTATATTTGATAACTCTACTTCGAATAACTCTATTCGATAACTCTACTTCGAATAACTCTATTTTATAACTCTACTTCGAATAACTCTATTCGATAATTCTACTTCGAATAATTCTATTCGATAACTCTACTTCGAATTACTCTATTCGATAATTCTACTTTGAATAACTCTATTCGATAACTCTACTTCGAATAACTCTATTCAATAACTCTACTTCGAATAACCCTATTCGATTTAACTCTTTTCAATTTACCATGTTTGGTTAACTACCTTTCGAATAAGTAATATTCGATTCACTCTTCGTCCATATTCAGTTTCAAATATCGATGTTGAAATGGATTCTTACTTCTCTATATAAATCCTGACTTATATATTCCATTTATCCAATGATAAATATTTTATTTAATTTATAAAAATATTATTTATAAATTAATCTTCTCAGACTATCGGTTAGAATAGATTCTATTTAAAATCTTTGCTTTAAATCCATATCATGTTATACCCATGTGCGAAGCATGGGTCTAAACCTTTCAAATGTAAAATTCTCTTTTTATACAATTCTATTCATTTTTATAGATATTTCCTTTTCAATTCTATTTGTAAATGTTTTACAAATATACCCTTTTCAATTCTATTTGTAAATGTTTTACCAATATCTCTTTTTCAATTCTATTTATTTTCTAAATAAATATTTCTTTTATAAAATCTTTTGATTTTATAAATAGTTTCTTTTCAGTATATACATTGAAAATTCCCTTTATACATTTCAGTATTTCTTATGGTATTTAAAATACCAAATAACAATGATTGATATCATTCAACACACGTAATCAACACAAATTATATATCACATTATATATTACAATATATGAAAATAATAGTATTATAAATATTGAGGAATCCAGTTGGATCCCTCCAACCTGTTTCCCTGCATCCACAGATGTTACACAATATAATTCACATCAAATTTCATTTCAATATGAAATATTCTGATAAATCGAATCAATATTTGATTAACGATATATATATATAACTATCGTTATCTATAATTTCAACTAATCACTTAGCAGTTCAACCAAACGGTCAACACATAGAATCAGCCATTATCTATCATTACTAGAAATACGTTATAAAAATATGAACTGGTAGAGTTTGTGAGTTTTACTCACATTGGACGATCATCGTTAAATAACGATAACCATCAGTTGATTCAGACGGATGTTTTATTTTGAAATAAAGCGTAACGAGCTCCAATTCACTTCCAGTCAGTTCCATTGTGAACCGTCGTCCATACGATCCCAACGGATCTTGTTTCGTTGAATTCTGATAACGTATGCACTAGTTATGAGTTTATAAGTTTATACACTATTTAAATTACAAATAAACTCAATTATTTAGAACACAGGCCTCACCCATTTATTGGTGGCCTAAACCCAACGTCATAGCCCACGTAAACAGTGCGCTGCCCTTCTTCTCAAATAAAAAAAAATCCGGCTGCTCAAATGCAATGTCATCGCCGAAATTTCAGTGCTCCACTCTCCCTTTTTCTTCTTCTACAGACCCAAACAAAATCATCCACACTTCTCTCTTCAACTGCTCTTCCTTCTACCATACGCATTTTAACAAACTCGCTCATCCCAACATGAATAGCGATGTCGACCTGCTGAAACTTTACAAGCCATCTCCGCAACTTCTCATAGATCGTTCTCCCTCTCCTCTCAGTGAAAATCCAAACTAAAAACTCCACACTCCTTCTCTTAACCTCCTCTTCAATCTACACTCCACGATGTACAACTCGATCTTCAGAATCAAACCTCATCGCTAACCCTGTTTCGCTATTACAGTAACAGTACCGAACAAAATAATCACCAAACACTCTAAATTTTGTCACGCATATGCTAATTCACCTCCTAAACACAACTCCAACACTCGTTTAGTTCATCAACCCTCAAATCCTCGGATTTTCCTAGCCCTAGAACGCAAACGAACACAAACAGTGGAACGGAACAACATCGAAGAGCCCAAAACTGATAGAAAAATGAAGAGAAACACTTGTCGGATCCGTATATAATTGTTTTGAGGATTATAGGAATTTATTTGTATTTCTTTAGTATTTTTGGAGGCCACGATATGATGCTATATGAAGAAAGATAGCGGCTTGAACTTCCATTGACCAGAAGAAGTGTTGAAATTTGGTTTAGAAGGATGAGGGTGGTATTTATATAGAGGTAGATAGCTTATAGGAGAAGCCACATGTTTTATTTTATTAATTTATATAATTATCGCAATTCAATTTGTCTTCTAAAAATTCCTATGATCACACATGATATCTAAAAATCATGAAAATGGACATACAACTAGAGTTTGCCATTACGAACCCAACGAAAGTTGTTTCGTCGAATTCCGAGTTCGTTTGCTGACATAGCGTATTTTTAGCCATCAAATTATCGAATGTTTTTTACATTAAAATTTGACATGACCACATACTGACTCCAAAAATTACAAAAATTGAAATATAACAATAATTTAATATTGCGGATCCAACAAAATTAGTTTCGTCGAAAACGGAGTTCGTTTGCAAAATTGGATATTTTTAAAGCTCCAAATAAACCCATTTAAATATTTATATATTTAAAAATAATTAAATCAAATATTTATAAATAAATATTATCATATATACTCACAATAGAATATCATACAGCTCCAGAATATTCCTATCTGAATTTATAACTTGATATTTCAAATCCAGAGTTAAATCGATATTCAATTTATACTGAAAATCCATTTAAATATAAATAAATCGTTATAAAATTTTAAAGGAATTCCATAGCGACTGTTTTAAAATTTGATTTGGACATAACTCAAAATCTACACGATGAAATCCTGATTTTTTCTTCCATTCGAAAAATATACTTCACCAGCTCCGAACGTTCTTTGTTTCACAGAAATCCGGCTTAATACGGACCCTGTAAGTGTACGTCAGTTGAAGTTCGAATCGCCAAATTGCTAACTGCCGCGTCATTTCGAGCTCAATTATAATTATAACATAATTATACGTTCAAACAGTCGTTATTTAAATATATACGTTAATATAATTCAATCTTAGACTGAATTATATATTTGAATTTGTCCCATTTCACAATATTGCTATTTCAGCTAATTCTAAATAATTCAGAATTATATATATTCTTTAAATTATTATATTAATTAAATATTCCATATAATTTAATTTAACGACCATTTAATTCTCTGAATCACTATTTAAATAATTAAATAAATTAATTATAATACCGTAAAAATATGGGACATTATAATGAAGATCCCTTTTTCATCACCATATATCTCAAGACCTAACTCGTAACCCTGATGGATCAATATTGATCCATCCCCAGGGATTAGTGCTAGTCCATTTACTTAGCTCACTTTTGACTAGGTATTTTTGGCCCTCCTAAGCTTACCTCCAGCTCCTCTGCGATTCGATATCACATGCCCTATGTAACAACATGGATTTTTCTAACGGGAATACTTAATTATTTTAATATTTAAAATGATTAATTTTAAGATTTAATCGGTTGGATTGTATTTTAAATGAGATTTGGAATGTTGATTCAACTTAAATTTGAAACTTTTTGAGTTTAAAATCAACTTAAGTTATTTTGAAGCCATAAATAATCTTATTTGGATATGAACGATAATAAGTAATTATTATCGATAAGTTTAATTTTTTATAAATCTAAATATTAGAATTGATGATTAAGTATTGACTAAATAGAATCTGATAACTTTATTCGATATCGTTCAGTCAATCAATATTGATTAAATCCATTTTTGTAAATCCATTAATAATGATAAATAGTTTGGATTTAAATTGATGTTTAAATCGTATTTTAAAACGATATCTTTAATATAGAAAATAACCAATTTTCAAATGATCTCGAAATTCAACGAAACTAGTTTATTCGGATTCAGAATGTTAAAAGTTTATTCGGATTCAAAATGGTAAATTATTATAATATTTCAATTTTTGTATCCATCGGAGTTGTTATGTGGTCGTGCGCGATATAAATGTGTATCGATATTCGATTGGAAATCAGTAATAATTTATAATTTGATTTTTAAAATAAATGTTAAATATATCTGAATTGGTTTTCAAAACTACTTCCATTGAGTTCGGAATATGGGTATTTAGCTATAAACGATAGTCATTGCGCTTTGATTGGAGTTTGAGAAATTTCAGCGTAAACAGTGTTTTAAACCTTTCTATATAATAGTGTTTTGTACCTTTCTATATAATAGTGTTTTAAACCTTTCTGTATAAAGACCTCAACAATCCCTTTTTCCACAAAACCCTTAAAAATCAGAATAGCCACCACCCTCTCAAATGAATGGTACACGTCTTACCACCTTTCCCATCTTCGACCTCCTCCACCAAGCCGTTATTCGACTTGGCACCAGAAGGAAACTTTCTCATCATGGGGAGGGCTCTGCATCGCTGGAGCTTGGAGGCCTGAGTTATACGTTGCGAACTCGTTTTGCTAGTGCGATTTTGGGTCAATGTGAAGTGTTGTGGTGGTTGATGGGTGTTTGGACCTGAGGAGTTTGGGTAGGTATGGACAGGCGGTGGCGGTAGTGGGACCTGATCTTTGTGCATTGTTATCCTTTGTAGTAGATGACTAAATCCAAAAAGCGAATGGACCTCTAACTATGTGTGGTTTCTCCCATTAGGATAATTCACATCTACTCTAGGGTTGGTTTGGTTGTATGCATGCAAGATGTGAAATACTCGGATACTCTGTAAAGTTGGCAGGGTTCAGCTAGTACATATTTGAGAATAGTGTAGTTCTCAAGTATATTCTAGAGGTATACTATTTGGTAAGGTGGGCGCACCTTCCTAGTCATTTGTTTGAAAAAAAAATCTTATTTTTATTCCTTTAATTCCAAATTTATGAGTTTTCCTATTTTAATTGCATCGAGAGAATAAAACATTCACGGTGTTTAGATATTTATATCCATGGTGAGATTGGATGTTGTTGGGATTGACCTAGTCTATGTTAACGGTGCAGTACCATTTCTTTGGAAAATTTTACTTTTCGCTTGTTGGATCTGTTTCTTTGTTTCCATCGGGATGTGTTATATGCTCTTTTCCATGTGTTGTTCGATTATTTCCATTTTTTGGACTCTTATATTTATTTATGCTATTCTTGTGAGGTAAAAACCCTTTCCACGGCCAGCGGCGTGGTCTCACAAAATTATTGTATGTTTCCTTTTACATGAGTTTTCTCATGTTGGCATTCCAGACTAATCCGTGTATTATTTTATTATATTGTTTGGGTCAGACCGAGCTTGTTTCCAAATTGTCGTCTTATGGATGGGGAGTTCATGGAGTATAGTTGGAAGTTTGCTTATCGTAGTATTTTATTTTACCTATCAGCATTGCAAGGTCAATATTTTATAATTGCCTAGTTGATAGGATTTATTTTTAACTCTAATGTACATTATATCTTGGAGTGACAGTTCATTTGTTGTTATTATTTTATGTTGTTGTTTCCGCTGTGGGATTCTGTGTTTCTTCAGTTCTTTCCTTTTCTTTGTACCCTACAACCTACGTTTTCGATGATCAGATGTTCAATATTGAAGTACAGTGGTCGTAGTTAGTGTTGACTTTCGATGGTCGAGAAGGTGGGTCTTTACACCCTATCCATGTAACTTCATACATGATGATTCATCCATTATTAGCCGTGTGCTTCATCCAATCTTCACTGATTTTTACGAAAGCCTTTCATGTTCCTCTATGTGCCTTTACAAAAGATCGCGTGGCAATACATTGAAGTACGATGGATCGTGCTGATCCATATCCTGTGGATCGATACCAATCCATGTATTTTTCTAGGCATGATCTCGGCACCTTCGAGAGCCATCCTCCAAGCTTCATGTAATTCCGAAAAGCTTAGATCATGGTATGTTCCAATTTTCGATCTAAGTCCTAATTGCAAGCGAGTATAACACACAAATCAAGTGTAGCGTCCAAAACATGCATTTTAACAAATGAAACAACAAATCATATGAACATCATTCATAGTCAAACACCAATATTTATAGGAAACATGAATCACTCACATGTATATAGATCTATTGTAAATCTACATGTTAATCCATTTAAACTTAACATTTATAATCCATTATATATATAGTTAAATTACCTTTGATTTTCAAATCTGAAATCAACAAGTATGATTATACTTTATGGTGATTTAAACATATAAGATGATAAACATGCCTAATCTAAACATGCAATGCAATATAGTCTAGTGAAGGATTGAAATGCTTACCAAATCCACAACTACGAAGACCTATGGAAGATAGTAAGGAATCGATGTAGGCAGCCATCTAAATAAAGAGAATGTGTGGATTTATGAAGATCAAAATTCTTTTAGGTAACTAGAAGAGATTAAAAGTGAATTTGAGAATGATTTAGAGTTTAAGAAGAAGAACTAGAGTAGATCATAATTCTAGGGATTATGTGAAATGAGAGGAAAAGATTAACCTAATCTCATTCAGCATCTATTTATAGGAGATGATCATTAGATCAATGAGCTAGCTAATCTCAGCCAATTAGTTGTCCCTAATTCTATCCAGTAGTTAAGAAATCTTAAAACTACCGTATCTTCCAAACCTCTTATTTCAAATTGCATATATGACCACTCTACAAAATAGTAAACCGACTCCAATGGGACCAGTTAGAGTATCCAGTTCTACTCCAATCAATTTTTTTGGCCACAACAATATACTTAGTGTAAAATGGTCACATAACAATTTGGAAAAAATCATAGGAGTATAAAACATACTAAACAACCATATTTTAGAATATAGAGTGATACAACCTCGTATGATTTAAATAGACTTATTTTACAATACTTCGATAGTAGTAGGTCGGTACACTCTGACAGGGAATCACGAACTAAACTTGCCTATAACCCCTCAATAGATAACTAATTTTTCTTATTAACTTTATACTCATAATTGGGTTCTCATAAACAAATAAATCCAAATAATAAAACGTTGCATACATGTATTGGGTCCAAGGCCTAAACAGTCCAGTAGGCCCAAATTAACCTACAACGGTCGAGCACCGCTAGTCTAAGGTCGGTTGCTTAGGATCGAATCCCTCCATTCAATTAGTTATCAACTTAGTTCATTTTAATTATAATAATATGCTTGTCTATTTTATTACATTTAGCCTAATGTTTACATTATTACAATATTTAAGTTATCAACGCCTAATCCAATTTAGGTATGAATTATGATTCTGCAGTTTACATCAGTCAATTGAAATTAAATGAAAAGATCTATTATTCCAAATTTCAAATTTAGTAATTTAATAGTTAAGGTTTAAGTCAACATAAGATAGAATTAAAATCAGTTAATTTAATTAATGCATTAGATCTATGCCTACTCACCTTGGTCTAAGCTTCAAATCTAACCTTTGATTTTTGTATTTCCTCTAAATATGGTTAACCACTCCTAGGGCTGTAAATTTGTACGAATGCTTGATGTCCATTCGTATCCATAACCAAAATCCGTCGATCCGAGTCCGTTCGATTTTCATTTAAGACACGAGTTTGGACAATAAAATGTGTGCGAGAAAAATCACATTCAATCTGTGTTTATACGAATCTGCCTTTCCTCGTAATTTGGTATATAGTTGATAGAAAATCTAATAAAAAGTATAAAATATGATATAAAGAGTCATGTCCAATCGGCTCCGTTCGTGCACGTGTCCAAAAAACACATGTTCATATCTAACTGGTTTCATTTAGGACACGAGCTAGGACAACAAAATTTCTATGAGAAAAAAAATTCATTTGGTCTATGTTCGGTCCGATTTTATTTAGGATAAAAACAAAACAAACCTCCGTCTAGTCCGATCGATTTACACCCTTAGCCTCTCCTCTAATTTGTGAATTCCCCCTTTTGATTTGACTATAGTTTTAATTTTGATTGAGAATTAGATCTGATTTGATCTGTGATTTAAGTTCAACTAGATTTTTATTTTTTAATTTTGATTGATTCTAGGATTTAAGGGTTTGAGGAGAGAAGTTGATGGAATCTTGTTAATAAGCATTCAAACAAAACTTAGTGCTTATGTTAATTAAGATTTATAAGATTAGTTAACAGTCTAGGTCTATTTGATTATCCTAGCAAGCAATCAATTTGCTCACGTTTACTTCAGTTTGAGTTAATTTATTTATACCGTATGAATCACATCACTAAAAATCAAAAGGCATGATTTACACGCAGAGGCGTTCGACTATCACTATCCCATGGACTTCTAGGATCGGTCAATCTTCATTGGCCAATGGTCAGCCCTTATATTATAAATTTTACATATATTGATTTTTAAAGTCTAATGCTCTTTGTTTCTCCATACTTACTCGGGTTACGAAGTGTTATATATGAAAAATCATATACAAAATCACTATAAACGCAAGGTGTGGATTTCTTAGCCAAATTTGGAAGCTTGTGAATTTTCCAGTTCTTGTTTTAATTAAATTTTCTTTTCTTTATTTGAATTTATATTAAATTCTTATTAAACACTACATAAATTTTTGGGGTGTTATAAGATATTTGACCTTCAAGTATTAGGAGGATACTATACCTACCATTCAAAACATCATTTTTTGAAACCTAATAGTTTTGTAGGTCAACCATCAACTTATCCCAACATATAATTATAAGGAAACTCGACTATTGTCCAACGCATAGATTTTTTTTTTTAAGAGTCACTATGAGCCTACCAGTTTTGCAGGACAAAAATTAACCTACTTGAGCTTAAGTTCCTTTCTATGCATAAATATTTTTGTCTTTGCCATTGATAAAGTCCTATGCACCAGAATCGTGAACCTATATTGATTAAAGGCTAATAGTTGAAGCATGTTCTGTGGCACTACACTAGTCCCGCACTATTTAGTTTTTAATTGTACCAGTCTTATATTCCTAATCATGTCAAGATTGATCTAATGGTGATAAGAATAACGACTTTTTTTTAAATCCTGGTAAAACCTTGGGTTAAAATACCCATTTATTTCTTTGAAAACGTTTTTCTTTGTAAAACGATAAATCCTATAAAATCATTCCTGAAAACAAAGAAAACCTAGTCCACTACTTAGCCAAATTCCTATGCCAAAATATTTTATGTTTAAAACAACTTTCTTTACATTCAATATCAAAAACGAGACTGCCGAATATCTAAAACACTTAACTATTGAGTCCCTGAATAAAGTTATATAATTTATAAACATATAGCATGTATTTTGCTATAATAGGAGGTCGATCCTTTACATATCGGGTCCCTAAATAAATGTTCTAATTTGCAAAACATATGATAATGCCTAAGATATATGGTTATCAAATTCTTAAAACACATAATATATGATGCCTTTAAAACTTAGCTTACTATTTGCAAAACATAAGGCTTTTGAGCCAATGAAATAAATATTTCAACTTTATAAACATATGACATTCGATATCACGAAAACATAAGTATCAAAAATATATAAGACAAGAGATGTCGAGTTTTTAAAATAGTTGGGAATATTGATCCTTTAAACTCTGGAGGGTGTCAGGTCCTTAACAAATAAGGATGCTGAAACTTTGGAGGGCTCGAGGTTTACCGAACCCTAAAAGAATATGGCGTCAAACCTTTAAAATAAACAAGATTTCAAGCTTTTATAAAATGATATAGAGTCTCAAAATCATTTCTAATACCTAATGGTTTTAATGACAACAACGTTAGGAAATAATATAAAATATTAATATTAATGTTCATCCAGATATATGTAGTATATAGAGTATGAAATAGACATGTATTGATTACGAAGACTGTACAGTGTAAAGATTATCAAGGTAGTTCAAGAATTAGAGAATGGAGACTCATGAGCATTAAATAGTTCAATATATCAAAATGTTATGGATAAGTTTTAGAGTCTTAAAATACATGTAAAATTTTTGATAGCATTTGTTCTCTTTCTCTTTTTCAAAATGATTTTACAAATGATTTCCAAAAGAAGTAGTGTTTTCAAAATTATATTTTTCAAACCATCCTTTTTGGTTTCCAACCTTTTATATTGTTTGCATTTTAGTTTGTACTTTCTTTTATGTTTTGATAGTATATTTATACTTTATTTTTAAAGTATATATATATAAATATATTATTTACATCATACATAATATTTTATATTAAATGCCTCGCTTAAAACAATTTATATTAAATATTTCAAAAATTATTTTCTAAAGTTTTGATGAGTTTATTATATATAAACCATGTTCAAATGATATTACAAAGTTTCAAATTATTTTACAAAGCTACAGATTTAGGAACATTTTAAAATAAACAAAAATTCAAAATATATGTTGATATGTTGACCATCTAGGATATGTCGACACAGTGACTGTAATTATCATCCAAAAGAAGTTTCCATTCGTTGCGGCCTTTTGCGTACATATGACTGTTGTTCCATCATATATATCGGTCATTTGGAACAAATTTAATAACAACTTTCTTCCATTCCTGTCTCCTCTTTATTTTCTTTTATTTCCATAGAAATTCTTAACTGAATTCTATCGAAGCTCAATAAGAATTTAATATATTTATCTCTGATTTGATTCATTACCGTTCTCTCACCAATCTTTCAAGATCAATGCGCAGTTCAGATTTATAAATCTATTGAAATTAAAGTTCAAAAGATTTGAGTCTATAACTTTATCAAACAAAAAACATTAGTTTACATTGGGATTATTGCAGCTTACGAATCAAATGGGTGCGATGATAGTACATAAATCCACTAAGTGTAACTTGTTGCTTCCAAAATCAAGTGACTTTGCTCAGAGGTTGAAATTTTGGAGGATGCTTCTCGTGGCCTTGAAATCAAGAGTGTGTTTGTACTTACTATTTGAAAAAAAAAATCATACAAATAATTGTGCATGACTGAATGTACGGTAGCTTCGAACCAATATAAAATCCTATCGTGTTCTTTTCTTTTGATTTACTACATTTACTTTTATCTAAATCTTGATTCTTTGATTGTTTCTGTGTTTGTTAGTTGCACCAAGTTAAGCATAATTCTGTTGAAAATTTAAATAGTTTCATTTAAGTCAGAAAGCACTACCTATACCTCCTCTACTGTTGATTTAGTAGTAAAAATCCATATTTACAATGATGGAGTGCCAAATTCTTACAACCTGAGATATCGAACCCCTACAAAACTTAATGTCAAACATCTATATAAATAGGTCCATTACATACCTACTAGGTAGATAACGTATGTACCACTTTACGTGGATGTCGAACCAATAGATACGATATCTCTTATAACTATAAGTTAGTTATTCTACTTACTGGCATTTAACATGGATATCAGATCTCTAAGTTAGTGATATGGTATTTTTGTAAATAAATTAAAAAGTGTTTTATTAAAAAAAAAAAACATTCTTCCCACCAACTCTTGTCCTTATCAATTTTATGTTGGATAACAAAATATTTTTTCATTTTGTTTTAACTCATTTGCAGGAAGCTCAGTTTACGTCCCAGAATAATTTGCAAACTTTTTTAAATTATATTATTAATAAATTGCTTTTCTAACTTATTAAGTTTATCGTAACCATTTGGAAAAGAAAATATAAAAATCATCAAAAATCAGAATTACCATATTATTTCGTATATAAAAACTTTTAAGCCAAAATATTTATATAATTATTTTTAGTAATTAAACTCGAACTAAAACTATTTTTCTCTTAGGAAGATCATAAAATACTAATATAAACTTAGAAAATTATGAAATTGAAAATCATGTCAAAAATAATATTTCATACATCGTATTAAAATTTCTAGTTGATTGGAGATTATAAATTACTTTTTTATTCTTAAAATATTTCAAAATAATTTAATAAAATTTAATAAATCACCATTTAATCATATAATGGAATAATCAATCATATACCGACATAATATCATAAAAAATCAGAATTAATCATAAATTTACTATCAAGCACATGAAAATGAGATGATTTACTATTACTCTCTTTAGACTAGATAAAGAGATAAAGATTTTTTTTGTTGTTTAATTCCTCTAAGCTTTTTCTCTTGAATGCTTGAGATTTCCTCTCCAATTTCTTCTTTGTAATGGTCAGCCTCTTATGTTGTATTTTGATTGTATGAAGAATGAAACGATAACGAGAGAGGTGAGATTTAGGATATGAAATAAGGAACCATTCGTATTTAAAATTTGATCAACAAGCGTATTCGGTTGGCAAACCGACCGAGGCAGCTGGGCTGCACTAAAAAGAAAATATGGGATGCACCGCGTGCAGCATATGAATGGGCATCGATGATGAATGGGCTTAGGCTGATAATTTGCTGTGTGGAGATAGACCGACCCGTGCTTTCAATCATCTTCCTACTGAAGCTTATTAGGGTCTCTAAAGATTTCAGGTTTGCTGCTGCTTCTTCCTATTCCTCCCTTTTCCTTTTTTTTTTTTTTTTTTGCTGAACGAAATCTCTTTTGATTTTGTTTCAATTGGATGTTCAAATTGAAATTGCGATCCTGTATTGGACTCCAGTATTTCGTTCTGCAATGGAATCGCACATTTTACACGGGTTGCGATCCAATTCAATTCTTTGGATCGGGAAGGCTGCGATTCCAATCAAATTGCACTTTGGAACGTACGACGTCGCAGTTTTTGCAATCGCTGATCAGGAGTATACATATTTGGATAGAAAGGCAGAATTTTTCATGACACTTAATCATAGAAATTGAAGTAAGTCATAGACAAGTTTTTTGCAGGACATTAGAATTTGTTAATCTTAAGCAAATTTGTAAAAATCGCTAGGTGTATATTAGATGGTAAGTATGTAGTAGGGATTAATCGAGGATTAATTGCAGTTGGACTTTTTTTGGAAAACCCATGCATTTGAATAAAATTTTAGTATTTTGATTAGTATCAATTTATCCACAATAGGTGGACTTTGGAAGTTTGGAGAAGCCATTGAGACAATTGCTAAACAAATATTTTGATGTTTATAAGATGTATTAAGCCTAAATTAGTGCTGGTGTCTATAAACCTGTTTTTATGCTTATATAATGTAGTAAGTACCATTTAGGCGGATTAGTCAAAAATTGAGGCGGTTAGGCTAGCCTAGCCTAGCGCCTAAGCAGGAGCCCAGAATGATTTTTGTAACACTGCTTTTAAGTCAAGTATTAAATTGTTGTCAGACACCTTAAACATAAATAATTATGAGCAGCTACTTCTGCTACTTTTGAGTTATTGCCAAACATTCTCTTAGTGCATTTTATACTCACTCGGTGGGTATTAATTTTCAGATCACTAGAGTGAATGGATGATACCTTAAGCGAAGACGATGCTCTAATTAGAGAAGCCAACATGGATCTTAATGATTTTAATGCCATAGGAGTTGAGCTGCTCAACTTAGGAAATACAAGCATAAACGAACCAGTTATTGGCATGGAGTTTGACTCTGATGAGGCTGCTAAGGAGTACTACATAGCTTATGCAACACGCGTAGGCTTCGGTGTACGTATGAATAAGTCCCGTAGGTCCAGAAAGGATGATACAGTAATTATGCGTAGGTTTGTATGCACTCGGGAAGGATTCCACTCAAAAAGAGTAATTTACGATGACGGTAAAAAGAAAAGAAAGAGGGGTACCTCTAGGGAAGGTTGTATGGCCATGATCGAAGTGATCCGTAAAGATCATGGGAAATGGACAGTCACAAAGCTTGTCACAGAACATACACATATGGTTGCTTTGTCTGATCAGTTTCAAAAACCACAGACTGATAGACCTATGTTTCATCATGGTGAGTCGAGTGAAGGGTTAGGCACTTTGAAAATTTATAATAGAGGGATAAGAAGCAATCCTTTTGGAGAAGGGGGAGAGGCTCAAAGTCTTTTGGAATATCTCATGAAAATGCAAGCGGAGAATCCTGCATTCTTTTATGCTATTCAAGTTGACAACAACAATTGTATGACAAATGTTTTCTGGGCAGATGCTAGAGCTAGAACAGCCTACCAAAGTTTTGGTGACTCTGTAATATTTGACACGACTTATAAAAAGACAAAATACATGATGCCTTTTGCAGCTTTCAGAGGAGTAACTAATCATTTGCAGCCAGTCACGTTTGGCTGTGCTTTATTGATGGATGGAACCAAGGGTTCGTATGTTTGGCTCTTTGAGACATGGATGTCTGCGATGGGGGCTCGCCATCCTGTATCTTTGATCACCGACAGAGATAAATATATGGAAGGAGCAATTCAGAGAGTCTTTCCTACTACTCGTCATTTGTTTTGTAAGTGGCATATATTGAGTCGATCAAAGCAAAAGCTGACAGATGTGTACTATAAGCATAGTACATTAAAAATGGAACTAAAAAAATGCATATGTTTTTCAGAGACAATAGAAGATTTCGAGAGTCAATGGGAGAATATCCTTGAGAAGTATAATCTTTGGGATAACAGCTGGCTACGTTTGTTGTATGATATACGGCTAAGATGGGTCACTGTGTATCACAAGGATATACTTTTCCCTGACCTATTAGTGTCTCACAGGTTAGAGAGTTTGAATAAGTTTTTTAAGAGAAATTTTAATGCAAAAACATCTTTGCTTGCTTTTATTGAAAGGTTTGACCAAGCCATGACATCTCAATATGAGAAGGAAGCTTGTGCTGATTATCATTCTATGATGTTCACAAAGCCTCTTTTGAAAACACCATCTCCTATCGAGAAACAAGCCGCTGCTCTTTACACGAATGCTGTGTTTGAGAAATTTCAGGAAGAGTTTGTTTTGTCTTTAGGCTACTGTGTAGATAAGCTTGAAGATGGACTCGTTAGCAAGTATAATGTAGTTAGAGACGAGGATAATGGTAGAAGCTACACGGTCATCCATGACGAGTGCAGTAAAAAAACTAACTGTAGCTGCTGCAAATTTGAGTACTCAGGCATATTGTGTAGACATATATTACGGGTCTTTTTTACGGTTGGTGTCCGTAGTCTCTCGGAAGCTTACATACTGAAAAGATGGACTAAGAGTACCAAAAGTGTAATTTTGACTGAAATGGCAGTTGCTGATTCTGCAGTAAATTCTCAGGAGAATAATCTTGTTGTTTTGTACAATGATCTTTGCAATGATGCTGTTAGATTTGGAATGGATGGATGTATGTCTACAAAGGTGTATAATGTTGCAAAAGTTGCAATTCAGAAAGCCGTGGCAGAAGTTATTTCTGCAAAAAATATGCAAAGGAAGGAGCAACCGAGTTTTCAGAGATGTGCAAGGTTGCAGAAGATGCAGCAGCACAAAATGCCATTGCCAAAATTGCAACCAAAGAAGATTTCCGTAAGTGTAAACGATGATGCCGATGATACAATTATAAATGATGAAGTGAATATATTGTAGAGAGGGCGGAGAATCTGCATCAATAACATATAGAGTTCCATGTCATTGCATGTTTCTGATGTGGTAGAAACCCAGTAATTATCCCAGCTAGAATGTTTTGGTCTTCTATCGGTAATAACACTCTCAAGTCCCTTTGTGTTATTTGTCGATACAGGTTTATTTTTCTGTATTGTAAAACGTACAAACATTTGTTCTGATTTAGTTTTAAACCTGTAACTCTTTCGTACTCACTAAAAACTGTCACCTACTTGAAGCCATACTGTTCTGCTCCTCAATTATTTTCCTACTATACAGACCTCAAATTATGCATTTTACCTCCATCTTTTGGCTCCCTGGAATAGTTATGTATTGGTAAAATCACATTATTAATTTTTGTCAATAGATGTGAATAATTGAAGATGGATTCCAACTAGAAAACCTTAGTATGAGCCAGAAAGGTTTCTGCATGTCTTTTTGAAAAAAATAGTTTCTAAATGGTTACATTTCCAGTAGACTGCCTTTTGCAGAGATGTGAAAGACATGATTCTCATGGAAAATACAGTTACTTATGCAGGTATGGTTACAATTTTGTTGACATCAGCACTACCATTTAATTGGCACTTTGGCAAAACAATAGAGTTCTACGAATATAAATGCTGTTAGAATGGTTTTAATAATTTATAATAGGTGCGGTTATGGTAATCCTCATGATATTGTGTCAACAAAATCATACATACCAGCATGGTGCGTTTAAGTTTTTCTTTCAACTAGGAATAAGATATGTGCACAATGCTGCAAAAGCCAAGACATTTTATGTTTTATGAGTTGGATGCGATATAGCTCATATCTTTTCATGATTCTTGTAATTTTAGGGAAACAAGCACTTGAATTTGAAGCGTCGTTTTAAGGCAGATGCTTGTTTAACGAGTGCCCAAAGGTTTGTTGAGCAAGCATCCAACTTGGTATCTCGAGGTGTAAGGAGAACCCTTTAATTCTTTTCTTTTTTTAGTTTTACTATTGCAACACAAAGATAGATGAAGCGTTGCCATGAGGTAATACAAATGGAAGATACAAGTGCATATTTATAATGATAGCGAGGCTCATCCAGCAGTTTCACCATCAGATGTTGTTGCCAGAGCCGGTCCTGAGACTTATGATGCCCGGTGCAAAATACTAAATGATGCCCCCAAGGTTTAAAAAAATTCACAATGATACTAAATAATTTTTATATTATAAAGCATATTAATATTAGAGAATTCAATATTGCTATTATGGGTTAATAATGCATGCATTGTAAATAAAAATAACGTGGTCACAACACAAAAAATCATAAATAATAAGTCTAAATATGAAGAAATTTACATACAAACTTGAGCTATTCCAAATACTAGAAATCAACATTTGCTTCTTTTGTATCACTATAAAGCTAGCACTCCGTGAATCTGCAAATTATGATATGAATAACTTGGTCATTTGCGAAAAATATAATTATAAAGTAATAGACATAATATAACGTTATTTTAATAATAAATAATAAAAGTAAACATGTGAAGAAGTGTGTCAATACCTTCTTTTCCTCTTTGCAAAATATGTCATTTAAAATGTTTTCTTGCATTTCTAGAAGTGAAATCATCAATGACATCATCATATTCAATGTCCTTCAAGATATCATTTTCAATGCATATGATTGTTAATCCATTAAGTCTGCCTTGGCTCGTTGTTGTTCGCAAACATGACTAATAATTTCAATTTTGAAAAACTTCGTTCTTTAATGTAGAAAAAACATTTTTTTATTAGTTGAAATAAGAGAACAAATTAGGAGTAGTTAGATATTTTTATGGTATGCGTTAAGATGAGATTTCAATTAGGAGTTTAAAAAAAAAAAAAAGGTTTGGCAGATATTTTTTTGTAATATTAGCATAGTGATTCTGCAAGAATAAGACGAGATTTCAAACATTTTGCAAAAACGATGTATATTTTGCAAAATGAGTGAGAAACGAACAACAATATTTTGCAAATATTTGCAAAATGTTTTTGCATATAGTAGTAGAGTATTTTTGAAACAATAAAAGATGTTTTTAGGAATATGTCGTTTACCCAATTACAATTATTTGCACTTTCTACTTTGAGTTTTTGCAACAGTCTCTAAAAACACTTGCGGTAAAAAGTAAAAACTGTATATATTCATCCAAAATTCTGACCATTTCCTTTTATTTTCCAAATATATTTAAAAATTGAGTGCATTTCAGCAAAAAAAACTGCAAAAGTAAATCGAAATAAACATAATGTTCAAATAGAATTGAAAAAAATTACACATAAGAGAACAAGAGAGCAGCAGAGGAATAAAAGGACAAAACTAAAAAATCAAATTGTACAAAACTGAATCATTTGATGATTAATTCAAATTAGGCTACACAATTGAATCACTGAGTCGAAATACCTGAGGTAGATGTTTCCTTCCTTCGATGATCCTTGGCTCCTTGCGTGAATCAATTATACCCTGACTTTAATTGGTCCTTGGCTCCTTGCGTGACTCTTTAATCAATCCTTCGATCGCCCTTCTTCCTGAAGCTTCGCCCTTCTCCGTGTTTCTCCTGCCTTCGATGATTCAATCGCTGCTTTTTTTTTTTTTTTTTTTTGGGGAGGAGGGGGGGGGGGGGGTATGCGTTGGGGAAAATTTTATGCCCTAGGGTTACCTGCTGCCCTGTGCGTACGCCCCTCTCGCACTGGGCCAGGGCCGGTATTGGTTGTTGCCATAGACAATCTTTATGTTTTGTATATATGGATATACCTAAATGGTTCATTTGCCTTTAATACTGTCTAAACTTCTTTTTTTTGGTTACACACACGCACATGTGCGTGCATGTAGGTGCATTGTAGTTGGTCTGTGTGTCTACGAAACATATATTTTATACTGTTTTAGAATTTTAGAGATAAGTTACATGCATCCCCATTTGCTAACCTTGGTCAGATTATACCGTATCAGCATTTCAATTGTTGCTTAGGAGGACCAATGTAGTCGTTGTTTAGTTTAGTAGAACCATCATAGAGAAATGCTGATCAATTACATGCTCTTCATTTTCATGATTTTGAGTTAGGTTCGATATCGTTAAAGTACATTGACGTTTCAAATCATTCGAAAAAGCCAACAGTTTAAAAAATATTTCAATATCTATTACATCAACTCTGAGTAGTTTTCGAAATTCTTTTTAGATCAAGTCATGTTAATATTACTTCTAAATTTTATTTCATGATGTGGAGAAAATATACGAACTTATGACAGAATGTAGAGTAAGCATACTTCATATCATCAATGTATATCGAGGATCCATTCATGGATAAGCCAAACAAATAGTAAAACTCACAAAATTAATAGCCATTTTTCGTACTTCGAAATGTTTGTTTCAAGCCTCTGACGATCCCGTGATGTCGTAATAAGATGATGATTTAGTCTTATGTGTTCAATTTGCATTGCTTTCCAAGAACTAGTTATTCCTAAATTTTGTTCCAACTTTCTTCGAACTTTGTTGAATGGTCTACATGTCGATTGTTTGAACATTCTAATTTGTAACATCAAATAAAAAGCAATGTGCTGTATTGCATTTTCATTTAAAAACCTATGTTTCTAGTCCGTAACCGTTTTCATTTAAGAACCAATAACTACCTCCATAAACAATTGATTTTCACTTCTATATTTTTGTTAAAGATAAAAGAACAATTGCATCAAGGAGTTCAATAGCCTACAAAAATTAATCATCTAATGCATAACTACTAATATCCAAATATTTAATGTTTCTTATATCAACCAGTCAGTAAAATTTCATGTTACTACAAAGTCAATGTATTCGAAATTATTTTCAAATATCGGATATCTGAATACGTGGATATGGACGGATATAAGATAGTTATCGTATCCAAATCAAAAAACATAAATGAACTGTTTTAGTTTAAGATAAACTTTTTTCAATATCATTGATTGTTAAATATAAGAAAAAAGAACAAATGTGGCGATAATAAATAATTTTGAATAGATATTATGCATTTACTGCATATAATATAAATTTCTTAATAAAAAATAAAAAATATCATCCATTATATCGAATACATATAATCAGGGCTGTCAATCGAAACTCTGAAATCCATCAGCATCCGCATTCGCATTTGAAAAGCGGATAAATATCCGGTATTCGGAACAACGGATATGAATACGGAAATAGACACATCCGCATCCGAAAAATTATTCATCTGTTTTTCTTATGATTATAGTATAAATTATGTGTATTTTAATATAATGAAATATGCTAATTTATTAATTTGTTAGGTTGAAGGTCTACGTTATGCACACCAAATGCATATTAACTAATTAAAATTATTTATTATCATCGTATTTATTTAGGTGGTGCCTGGCGCAAATGGTAAGGTTACCCGGCTGGTAATCTGGAGCACACAGGTTCGAGCCCCGGCCTCTTCACATAATGTGAGGGAAAGGCTGCGCGTGCTAATCGACCACCCCCAGAGCCCGGAAAGCCGTGAGAATAGGTACCAGATGGGAGACTGTCTAGGAAGTCCTCACGCTTGAGTACGGGAGCCTTCGGCACTGGGTATCCACCATCATCGTATTTATTTATTTTTAGCATTTTAATAATTAATTGGTTTTGAAAAAGCATTATGATAAACTAAAATTTTCCATTTATGTATCTTGATTTATCGACCGTTTACGAAGCGGATTAGTATCTGATATCCGTTCGTATCCGCTGATGCAGATATCCGATATTCGAAAATGATTTCAAATACGGATGCGGTATGGCAATATTTGCGTCTGAAAGCCATCTGTTGACAGCCCCTACATACAGGCCCGGCCCAAGGGGGGAGGCAAGCAAGGCCTTTGCCTAGGGCAGCATCACCAAGATTGCCGGAGAGGGGCAGCAAGGTTTTCCGCTGCTTTTGAAAAAATATTAAATGAGAAAAGAAGTAGGGCAATATATTTCAGTAAGTAAGTGTAGTGTAGTGGAATTTGTGCTTTGTTAGTTTGCCTTTCATCTGGGTTCAAGTCTGTAAGCCTCCCATAATTTCTTTTTTCCCACTCAACCCTTCCAGTTTCTTGTATGCTGCACATAATTTTTCTTATCCACTCAACCCTTCCAGTTTCCTATATGCTGCCTAGTGCAAGCTATCTGGTTGTTAAAAAAAAAAAAAGATTCATGGTTTTCGAATGTTGATGGCTTTATATACGCGTTCATTTTTTTGCATATTGGATAATTCATCCGCTTGTCGGGTGAAGATGAGACAGATTTTAGTTTTTATGGGTATTCTGTGACAGTCTTGAATGAAGGATGAAAGAGAAAAATGAGAAAGGTAGGAAGTTGCTTTTTATTTCAGCATCAAAACTGTATTTGGGCATTTCAAAAATATGCAAATACAATTACAAAATGTGCAAGTTATTCTAAAAAAAATATACATAGTTTGTGCATTTCAAAAAAATGCAGGTGCCATTTTATTATTTTTATTTTTTAAAATATTGTTGGTGAACTTGATAAATGTGCGAGCTATGTAAAGAATATTTCTATAATTAGTTTTGCATGTTGGGATAAGTTGAAACTTACAAATGAGCTTGCTGATGTACGACATAAAGTTGAAACTGTCTTCATTCTTGTTTTAAGTGTTAGTATCATTCTATCTGTGATTCAGACTTGCTTGTACCATTTTATATAATGGGAAGTGTAACCATATGTTCCCTGGCACTGGTAAAGAAAATCAAAGGCACAGCACCCAGTTTTCAAGTTGTTCGCCACTGTCTGAATGCATTTATCAGCAGATCTTGTTATAAAATAATTCGCTACGGATCTGAATATAACCATATTGATTCAATCGAGAATAAACTGAATAAGATCAAAGAGATCAGCGGAAGCCATACCTGAATCCATCGGTGTTTGCTGATACGTACAATGAGGTTGAGTTTTGATCTTCCAAATTGACACAAGCTCAGATCTGTAAATATGTCTCTATAGAAGAGGTAAGAGAACACTCTGATCACTTGTGTAATTCGGGGACCATAACCCTATATATATAGTAGTGTGATATTTTTAGTTCGGCCCTTCAACAAACTAAAAATTATCACTCCGGTATCCACACATTATTATATTACATGATAATTATACCCTAAAAGTCCTCAGATATTTATTTCAAACTAGATCACGTATTCGGACTTAGTCATAAAGATAGCCAATACATTAGCATATGTGGCCCTAATAGGTTGAATATTTCCAACAATCTCCCCCTGGGCCACATATGCAACTTTATAAATGTATTTACTTTATGAGCTCTCAAATAGCTATCTTAATAATAAGGTATATCCAAAACAATCTCGTCCATTGATTGTGTTAATATAGGACCAAAGCGGCTTTCGTTACTATCATTGTAACTAAACCCATCAATGATCACATATACTAACATAACCAAATGACATAGATCAATCATGTATGTGCAGCATGGAAATGACATGAAATGTGATCTTTGCATGCCTATTTCCAACTGGTCCAACTTTACTTTATTGAGATCAAAATGTTCAATGTATATATATGAACAAATGGAGTGCAAAAGAAAAATGACGTTTATTTCTTTATTTCTGATCAGAAAAACTAAAGTATGTCCATAACCAAATTATAGAGCAACATCATAAAAACTAATTTATTACAAACTCCCCCTGAACCAAAATATCCTTAAATAAAAGATACACCCATTTTAGCAACATGCTCATGAAAGACGTTGGATGGTAATCCTTTTGTAAGCGGATCCGCCAACATGGAATTTGTCCCAATATGCTCTATGGATATCAAACCATTCTGCACTCTCTCCTTCACAACAAGAAACTTGATGTCAATATAATTTGACTTGCTTGAGCTTCTGTTGTTATTGGAATATAATACTGCTGATTTATTGTCACAATATAACTTTAATGGTCTTTCAATACTATCGACAATGCGCAGCCCAGTGACAAAATTTCGCAGTCATTTCCCATGATTAGATGCCTCGTAACAAGCCACAAACTCTGCTTCCATGGTAGAAGAAGCTATGAGTGATTGCTTAACACTCTTCCATGATATGGCTCCCCCACTTAGTAGAAATATATATCCTGAAGTGGATTTTCTACTATTTGGGCATCCAGCAAAGTCAGAATCAGAATACCCAATGATCTCCAACTGATCTGATCTTCTGTATGTAAGCATATAGTCCTTTGTTCTCTTAAGATACCTCATAACCCTTTTTGCTGCTTTCCAGTGATCCATTCCAGGATTACTAAGATATCTACCCAACACTCCTACAATGTACGCAATATCCGGACGCGTACACACCTGAGCATACATCAAACTCCCTACGATAGATGCATAAGGAATTTTCTGCATTTCATTAACTTCAAGGATGTTATTAGGGCATTGTTTGAGACAAAATTTATCTCCTTTGGCGATAGGGGTATCTCCTACTTTACAATCTTGCATTCCAAACCTTTCAAGCACCTTTTCTATATAGCCTTTTTGTGACAATCCAAGAATACCACGTGAACGATCACGGTGTATTTGGATTCCTAATACAAAAGAAGCTTCGCCAAGATCTTTCATTTCAAAGTTGTTTGAAAGAAATCTCTTGGTTTCATGCAATGTATGTAAATCATTGCTGGCTAGCAATATGTCATCAACATATAAAATCAAGAATGCAAATTTACTCCCACAAAACTTGTGATACACACAGTTGTCAATAATGTTCGCCTCGAAACCAAATGAGGTAATTACATTATGAAATTTGTAGTACCACTGACGAGATGCCTGTTTGAGTCCATAAATGGATTTTTTTTAATCTGCAAACCATATTCTTTGGATCTCCGACCACAAAGTTTTCTGGTTGCACCATATAAATTGTTTCCTCAATGTCTCCATTGAGAAAAGCAGTCTTAACATCCATTTGATGTAACTCAAGGTCAAAATGTGCAACAAGCGCCAAAATTATTCTAAAAGAGTCTTTCGATGAAACCGGAGAGAAAGTCTCTTTAAAATCGATGCCTTCCTTTTGAGTAAAACCTTTTGCTACAAGACGTGCCTTGTATCTTTCTACTTTACCTTCTGCATCCCTTTTGGTTTTAAATATCCATTTACAACCAATGGGTTTTGCACCTTCAGGCAAAGTGACAAGGTCCCAAACTTTATTATCTTGCATGGATTTATACTCTTCATTCATAGCCTCAATCCACTTTTGAGAATTAATATCTTGCATGGCTTGGTGCAAGTTGATAGGATCATCTTCCACCAATCCATTGTGATCCTCTAATTCTTGAAGAAATACCACATAATCATCCGGAATGGCACTTCTTCTATCTCTAGTGGATCTTCTTAATGGTAATTCTTGTTGAGGTTGTTGAGTTTGTTCTTGTAGAACATTGTCTTCAACTTGAAAGGGATTTTCTTCAACATTGTCTTGTTGAGGTTCCATATTTACTTCTTGATCAATGACAGGCACGATAACCGTCATATCATTTGAAGAAGTAACCTTAGTGGATATCATAGATGATGATTCCTCCTCAAAAGCAATGTTCCTTACTTTATTTCTCCCCCCAAACTCTACATCCTCAAAAAATGTTGCAGTTCCCGTCTCAAAAATTTTCCTTAGTGTGGGATCATAAAATTTATAGCCCCTAGATCGCTCAGAATAACCAATAAAGTAGCTGCTCACTGTTTTAGAGTCCAATTTTCTTTCATTGGGCCTATAAGGCCTTGCCTCAGCTGGACATCCCCAAATATGAAAATGCTTTAGAGTGGGCTGTTTGCCTGTCCAAAGCTCATAAGGTGTTTTGGCAGCTGCTTTAGTGGGTACCCTATTAAGGATATAAACTGCTGTGTTTAATGCCTCTCCCCAGAGTGATTTTGGTAAGGTAGAATGACAAATCATACTCCTTACCATATCTTTAAGGGTTCGGTTTCGTCTCTCAGCAACACCATTCATGCTAGGTGAACCCGGCATTGTGTATTGTGGGACTATTCCGCATTCCTCTAGGAAGTGGGCAAACGGTCCTTGGCATTGTTCACCTGATCCGTCAGATTTACCGTAATATTCACCGCCACGGTCAGATCTGACAGTTTTTATTCTTTTGTTGAGTTGGTTCTCAACCTCTAACTTAAATTTCTTGAACATGTCCAAGGATTCCGATTTATCATGTATAAGATATAGGTAGCCATATCTTGAATAGTCGTCTATGAATGTGATAAAATATTGTTGACCATTCCATGATGCCTCAGGAAATGGACCACAAATGTCTGTATGTATCAATTCTAAGACGTCGGTTGCTCTATTGGCACCTATTTTCTTATGTTTGGTCTGTTTTCCCTTGATACACTCTATACAAACATCAAAGTCTGAAAAATCGAGGGATTGCAAAATGCCATCTGACACAAGCTTTTGAATTCTAGCTTTAGATATATGACCTAAGCGCTTGTGCCATAATACGGCTGAATTTTCTTTATTAGCTTTCCTTTTAGTACCATGTAATTCCACATGCAAGGCTTCATTATAAAATGAATTAACATCAAGCATATATAAGTTATCACAAACATTAAGAGAACCAGTTCCAACAAGAGTTGAATTTATTGATAAACTAAAAATACCATTCCCAAATGAACAAGTATATCCAGATTTGTCCAATTTAGAAATAGAAACCAAATTCCGTCTAAATGACGGTATTACAAAAGTATCAAATAAATCCAAATAAAACCGAGTTCCTAATAATAACTTAAAATGCCCAATAGCCTGCACTTGAACCGATTTTCCATCGCCCACATAGATGTATCTTTCAGCATCAGTTGGATTTCGGTAGCTCAGGCAGCCCTGCATAGAAACACTTATGTGAGTAGAGGCACCGGAATCTATCCACCAAGTGTTTTTAGGTACTGTAGCTAAATTTACTTCAGGAACAGACCAAAGCAAAAGATATACCTTTCTTAACATGCCAAGCGTGATATTTGGTACAATCTTTCTTCAAATGTCCAGGCTTTTTACAAAAGAAACAACCATCAGTTTCCTTTTGTTGTTTCTTTTCTGCCGGACCCTTAGCAGCTTCATTATCCTTCTTTCTCTTTTTGTCTTTTCTCTTAGGGGTATAGGCCAAATGAGCACTTTCAGTCTTATCATGCTTCAACCTCTCTTCTTCTTGCACACAGTACGAAATGAGCTCATTAAGAGTCCATTTCTCCTTCTGACAGTTATAACTGATTTTGAACTGGTTATACTGTGAAGGAAGAGAGATTAATACCAAATGCACGAGCAAATCATCTGAAAGCTCTAGCTTAAGTGCCTTAAGTTTTGAAGCAACATTTGACATTTCCATAATGTACTCCCTTACGTTTCCTTTACTTTGATACTTCATGGAAATCAAGCGTTGCAAAAGCGTGCTTGTCTCCGCCTTATCGTTTTTGGCAAAACGTTTTTCAATCTCAGCAAGGAAATCTTTGGCGTTGGTTATCTTTTCAGACACCGCACCCCTAAATGCCTCCGGAATGCCGTGTTTTATGATCATTAGACTCATGCGGTTTGAACGATCCCACCTCTCAAAGTTCTTTCTAGCATCAGAAGAACTTTCATCCGTAAGAGGGGTAGGTGCGTCCATCCTAAGTGCAAGGTCAAGATCCATGCAGCCAAGAACAAGCAATATGTTCTCTTTCCAATCCTTGAAATTTGTTCCAGTCAGAATAGGAATATTGTTAAGATTGGCAAATACCGTAGTCATATTAACTGTAATCAATAAAAGAATCAATTAAGTATGCTTACATTATAAACCAACAGTAGTAAATTCAAATAATTGGTAGTTCTCTTTTTCAAGATATCTAGTACAACATTAATATCAAGTCTTTGGACAGTAATATTAATTGCAAGTGATACTCTTGTTGCAACGATCAAATACTGACAATAAATAAAAGTCGAATAACAACCTTCCTTTGGGCCGATTAATTATTCACTCTTAAATCCTTATAATTGTCACGTATTTATCATCACACATGTGTAAGTGATTCGGCCAAATATTAGCCTTCCTTTGGGCCGACTAATATTCGCATGAATAACTACACACAAATATCAAACATTTTCATGAACCACCAAAATATAGAGGTCACTTTGGTGACATATTATTTTAAAGTTAATTCACTACTAATGTAAAATATTTACAGCTGTAAAGAGACACCAAAAAAATATTTGAATTTATTTGCATCTTAACTCACTTGACTTAACTCACTTGACAGTTCAAAAATTAAACTGAAATAATGGTTAAGACCAATAAAATTCTAAAGTCAGTTCAAACAAAAAATTAGTTTATGCGAACAACAGTAGGAAAGGAATCCGAAATATTATCCGTATTATGAAAAACCAAGTTTTTCGAATCTTGAACAGGTCAAATAAAATGAAAATATCCTGGGCATTCTTAATATTCGGATCCAATAAACTAAGTTTTAAATAAACTAACACGTCACTGCATAATAAACTACACTGCAGAAACAATATTTAATCCATCCGCAATGATATGCAAGTAATATAATGCTAATGCATTTAAAAAAAAAAAAAAAGCTGCTGCAATTATAATGATATGCAGAAACCATTAAAGTGCCATTGAATTCAAAATTCATACACGTACAGTTTGCCATCATAAATAATTCATCCATGCAAAGTTAAACCACTATTATAATATAAAACAATCATACTACTGCAAGAACATTAATGAATGAATCCAAAAAAAAAGGTCCACATGAAAAAATGATTCACAGACTAATTATCTAACGTAATACATACTGGAACCACACCTTTTAAATGGTTTGATGCGAATTTTTTTTTTTTTTTTTTTTTTTTAATCAGCTAATATTTCCACGCAACCAGCTTACACCAGAGAATGAAACTGAATGAACAGGGAAGCTATTGTAACCGTATGAACTGAAACTTTAAATATGAACTTGTTTAAAGACAGCAAAACGGTATGTATCAAACTACAAAACTCATCATACGGATACATGATAACACAAAAACATAATTTTCTCAATAGAATCAATAATGGTCGGCTCTGATACCACTTGTTATAAAATAATTCGCTACGGATCTGAATATAACCATATTGATTCAATCGAGAATAAACTGAATAAGATCAAAGAGATCAGCGGAAGCCATACCTGAATCCATCGGTGTTTGCTGATACGTAGAATGAGGTTGAGTTTTGATCTTCCAAATTGACACAAGCTCAGATCTGTAAATATGTCTCTATAGAAGAGGTAAGAGAACACTCTGATCACTTGTGTAATTCGGGGACCATAACCCTATATATATATAGTAGTGTGATATTTTTAGTTCGGCCCTTCAACAAACTAAAAATTATCACTTCGGTATCCACACATTATTATATTACATGATAATTATACCCTAAAAGTCCTCAGATATTTATTTCAAACTAGATCACGTATTCGGACTTAGTCATAAAGATAGTCAATACATTAGCATATGTGGCCCTAATAGGTTGAATATTTCCAACAGATCTTAACATAAGTATATTACAATTTACGCCAGTAAACAATTGCTTCCTTGATATGCAGGATTCCAATTACGAAATGTATCTGCAGCAAGTGGCATAATTTCTATGTGGATATCTAAGCAGTGTTGCTGCTTGTATGAAAGAAGAATCCACTTGCTTTATTCTACTGTTATGGTGGAGTTGACGTGAAGCTGCTGCTGCTTCCTCTCCCCATATAATTTACTCAAGGTTATTTAGCTTACTTAACTGAGCATTTAAAAGTTCTAGTTTGAATGTGATTATGCCAACTGTTTTAGAAACTTACGGACGCTATGCTATCCTATATGACTGTCAATAAAGGTCGATATTTTGACTTTTTTTTTTTTTTTTTACTAATATGCTGTTGTCGTATGTATAACATAAGCCTAACTTGGTGGGTGGAAAAAAAAATCAAATCATATTCCCTGTATGCAAGTTTCCATGTCGTATGTATGAAGACAGAAAATGATGTGATGATATACAAGGACTTAACAGATAAATTTAAACTGCATGGAGTCAAACTTCATTGATGTGTCATTCATTTTCTGTTTAGTAAACAGTGTCCTTTCGAATTTATTGTACGTCTGCTAATATCTTAGTTGCTAACTCTTAAATATAAGGGTGTGTAAACGGTAATGGTCTATTTAACGAGGTACTTAAACGTAATTGAAAGTTAAAGGGGTATGTGTTTACTACGTCTCAAGCAAATTTTGTTTTGTTATGTAATACATTGAATTTTTTTTTTATCATATATTGTCTCGTACGATGAAAGGTCAAGGTTGTGATAACTCTCTAGATGGAAGTGTAAAGGCAATGCTCCCCCTAACAATAGTCGGCTTGACCGGTCAGGTCGCGGGGGTTTAGGGAGCCGGTGACCCCAATACGGTAATATCTCATCCGAAATGGTACACTATATAATTACGTTTGATATTGGGGTAATGAAGAGGGAGAGGGTGGTTTAAATATGGAGAGGGTTCAAATTAAAGAGGGGGGGGGGGGGGGGGGGGATCCAAATTCGGACCTTCAGCGTCGGATGCGTACCAGTAGGGCCGTCAATGAGTATTCAAAAAATTCGAAATTCGTATCCGAAAATACAAAAAGAATCACTGGCCGAAGAAAGGATATGGATATTCGATATCCGGAAATGTTTTGGATACAAACACACATATATAACAATATCCGTATTCGAAAAATATCCGTCCGTTATGGAATTAAATAATTATTTTTATTTTTAGACTATACTTAATTCTTAAACTTTAAATAATCATGAAGTCATTAATCATTTTCAGCTATCAATATGATATAAAATGATGTTTAACTTGATGGATGTAAATATTTTTGAATATTTCTCGGATATCCGTATCCATCAAAGCGGATTAAGATATTTTTGAATATTCGAAAAAGGATGTGGATATAAATATTGTTTTTGAAATATCCGCTGATAGTAGATACAGATGTTGATTTTATTTTTTGGATACGGATGCGGATAGTATAGTATCCCTATAATGTATCCATTTATGCCAAAGGTGCTAAAGGTTCGAATTTCCCCTTTACTAAACCAGTCCAATTTGTGCAGCGCTAAAGGTCTGAATTCCCCACTTCACCCAACGTGACCAATTTGGTGAGGTGAGTGCTTCCTAAGTATAAGCATGCGCGACACATTGACGTAACTGGGACCTATAAAATTTACAATTCTCGCACGAGAATGCAGATGTTGATTATCATACATGTCTAAATCAATTACAAGTTTAGGAACTGATTCGTAATTTGCTGGAAAATTCGAACGTTTGAATGTCAACATGTGAAAACGTGATTGTTTTTTAAATACACCAAGCATCATGAATCATGGTTCAAAATTGTTTTTGAAGAAAAAATATACCCGTTGATATTTGGTTCTTGCATCCAGCAATCGATCTGTGTCCCCTATTTGACTAAAAATTTCTGCACAATAATTGGAATAAATATTGCTCGTCAACTCTTTGGGTCACGTTAATACAGACATCGAAAACGTGCACTGATATGCTCGCTGCCTGAAGTTAAAACCGTGAGGTAAAATTGAAGATATAATTTTCAGTAGAGTTACCGCTAGATAGATATCTGCAATATTTGGAAAAGAAAAAAAAAAGCTTGTTGAAGAAGATACAGCTTTTAGCTTTCAGTCAGAATCATCCAACTTCCAAATGGACAAAACAGTCGTTGTTTTGGTGTGGCATTCTAGTACCACGAAAAAGTTGAGTCGGACCGGGTATCGTTGGCTTTATACCTTGCCATATATACACGTATCTACATGATTATTGATCGTCTCACTTGCTTGATTTGATTAGTAAGAGCATTTTCAAACGGGAGCAGTGACTCCTAACAGCGGGTTATTTGTGCTCTTTTGGGTTGTTATTGCTTTAGCAACCCCGAAGATTGCCAAAACAAACTAGAGGATTGGATGAAAAGCAAGTTTTAACCGGATTATTTAAAGTCAGCTAAAGTTTGTTGATTTTAAATAGGCCAAGTAACTTGTTTCTTTTTTGCTTTAATAGGCCGTAATATGTTGATAAGTCTCTTTTTTTTTTGGCAAAAAAAAGAAAAAAAAAAAAAAAAGGAATTCTTTAGCTGGTTTAAAATAAAGATTAAGGTGTTTTTCAAAGTTTCCTCCAAGGGAGTTGGAGTTAAGCCAAATTTAAATTGATCCAACAACCCCCTCCTTCAACAAGGACCTAACATAGCAAATCTCATGTCTCATGCTTTAATGGTGAAAAATATGATATTGCATCTGCCATTCTAAATGTCAAAATCATTGCTAAGATACAAATTTGTATTCCTTGTACGCAATATTTCTATGATTTCGTCCCAATTCCATGAAGTGTCCAGTAAGATGAGTTGTCTAACCTCAACCAAATCTTTTAGTCCAACAAAAATCTTTGTTAGGGTACTTATTGTATGACCTGTTGAAAATTTATTCTCAAAGATAAAACATTATATTTTAGATATCAATTTTACAGTATGTATCAGAATTTAACTATGTGTTTTTAAGTATTGGTTTTACAATGTGTATGATATCAGAATTTAACTATCTGTTTTTAAGTATCAGTTTTAAGATGTGTATAGTAATAGTTTTCCAATGTATAATGTTCTTGAAAATCAACTTTTGATGGATTGTCCTTAAACTTGAAAAAGTCGTCAATTTGTTCTTCACGATAAAATCCCCTTCTTTCTATTACGCGTTATGAATATTGCGTTTTCAATATCATAAAAGGAGGAGAAGAGATCAAAAATAAATGTAAAAAATTAACATGAAATATTTCCAAATTAAACAAATTCTTAACTTACATAAACTGAATCTAACTCCCTGGTAATTGCTACCATACAAAAATAAGACAGCAAGACCAGTGCACAAGACTGCACAACACAGCAACATACAAATGTCTAAAACTCCATTTGCAGTAGCCAATCAACTGAAAATTTCATCCCAGTCAATATCAAGTGAAGGAAATTTTTGCAACAACACACTATCCATCTCATCAAAATCCCATTGTTTAACTTCTTCCATTTCCAGTGACTTATTCTTCTGTTTCACTTCTTTACTTTTGCTTTTGTCCAAGTTTTCGCACATGGCATTTAGTTTAGCATCGACCGAACAATGCAGTTCGGGTCCGTAATGAACGCCATTCCTTCTGTAGTCTGGAAAATTTAGCTTGGCGGATTCGCCTCTGAGCTTAAAGGCGGCTTTATCATAAGCTAAAGCTGCTTCTTCTGAAGTGTCGAATGTACCTAGCCACAGTCTTGTTCTGTTTCTTGGAAGCCTTATCTCTGCTACCCATTTACCCCAATGCCGCTGTCTAACGCCTCGATATAGCTTTACGGGCTTGGCGTCCGGAGTTTTGGGCTTCATGGGTTGGGCTTTTGGCCCAAGAAGATGCTTTTTTTGGTTGGGTTGGTTGTCTATGGTAGACGATGATGATGCTTGTAGATGTGGTTGAACTTGAATTATTTGATTTTGATAGTAAAAGCTAGGTTCTTGATGGTGAAAGTTAGGATTTTGAGCATACGACATGAAGTCGAAATTTGTGTTTTGAGGATAAGAGTAAGAAGAAGAAGAAGAAAAAGGAATTTGAGGTTGAAAGATTGAAGTTGAAGAAGAAGGAGGTGAGTTTGAAGCACTTTTGATAAAAGGTAAAAGTGCATTCATAAGCTCACTATTTAAAGGATCATACATTGTTTTGAATATGTTAAAAAAAAAAATTAAAAAAAATACAGAATAAATAAACCCAACCAGCTAGTTCTTATGGAAAAGCTAAGAACAAGTGTATGGGTTCTTAGATGAAAAATTAACGAAAAAGGATCAATAAAATGTGACCTTTTTCGATCTATTATCTATGAAAAGTAAAAAGAAATGAAACCAAATTTCGGGTGTACAAAAAGAACCCTTTTTTGGTTCTTTAAAAGATAAATAAAAATATTGGAAAAGAATCATAAACCCATAAAAAAAAGGTTTTGACCTCTATTGTTGTGCTAAGAAATTAAGAAAAAAAAAAACAATAACTAAAGATTACCTTTGAGTTCCTGATTGCATGAACCTCTCAGCCTCACAAATTTGATTGATTTCGCTCTTTTGGTTTTTGGTGGAGGCTCTCTCTCGCTACTCTTTTGGGACAGAAGAAGAAGAATATGGAGGGATATAAATAACAGGGACTGCCCATTGTCTTCAGAAACACTCCAGAAGGGTTGAACCGTACAAGGGCAATGCATTTGACAATGCTATTTTTATTTTCTTAAAATTTTGCTTAAAAATACAAAAAAAAAAAAAAAAAAGGGTTTGAGTGAAAATTCGGTGAAACCTCTGTAGCTTCTCAACTTTTCGTACTTTTTATGCGATGCCATGTCGTGAAAATACAATAATGTAAGAATCCAATTGTTTTGGTGTAAAATGAAGAGACAATTTTCGTTTGCTCAGCTGTTCATTTGCCGCACGCGTAGTCTGGAAATATGTAGAAATGCCCTACATGGTGCGGAAGTGTTTCGAAAATTACCCATTACTTCCATAGTTGCACTGTTTTTGATATTTTCTAGTTTATGTCATGGACCTTATGTAGTTATTCATACATTATAATAAACTAGTACAACCGAGCAACAGTCGAAAAACCGACCGTTTGATTATATAATTTAAAAAAAAATTGTTGTATTTTTAATTTAATTGGCTAAAACATGATTGATTTTAGAATTTGTTGCATTTTTTAAATAATCTATTTAGATCAATCAAAAGATATTGTAGTAAAAATAGAATATTTACGGCATGTCTGACGTAAATTTGAAATGCAATAGATATTTTAGAGAAATTTTAGGCATTAGAAGTTAAACCGTTAAAAACATCAGAGAAAACAATTCCAAGAAAGAGGGAGTATTGTTTTGGCTTCATAAAAGTTTATTTTGGCTAAGTGACAGTAAGGAAACCTCTCTAACGGTCGGTTTGATGATATGGTATATATAAAAAAAATTATATAGAGAAATTGCAGTAAGATTATCACTTCCTATCACACCTGACTGATTTATTTTATTTTATACTTTATATAAGTTTATGTAGTACTTTTTGTTTCTTGACGGCTGGTGCTAAACTTTACATCCAAGGCCGTTACTAATAACATATTGGTTCGATAATTTGACTATCTTACTTTTGCACTAGACGAACGAGTTGCACATCTGGAAGGAGTAAAACCGACCATCATGTTATTTCAACAGACAATTTAAATAAAAGAAAACTAAAGCGACAGACTTATCACCATTTTATAAAGCATCAAAGTTTTTTATGCTTTAAGTTTATAACGACGAAGAGTTTTTCATTTTATTTAAAAAAGACTATGACTTCATTTAGTTGTCGTCCGTTCTGTTGAAACAAATTCAACTTTGAACACGTGTCAGAGGGGTGGAGCCACATCAACCTAGGGTTGGGGATGTGATCCCCCCTTTCTTGCAAAGCAATTTAGAAACGAAAAAAAGCTCCCAGCATCACAGAAAACGAGAAGAAAGAAAAAAAAAAGAAAAAACAGGAACAAAGGTCTTTTACTTGCCAAAAAAAGAAAGAAAACCTAATCGATCTCACCTCCATCGAATCGGCTCTCCGCGGGAACGTCTCTCCTCCATTGGATCTCTGTAGGATTCCCTTGGCCGCTCTCTACTCCTGCGCTAGTCATGTGGCCAATGACGACAACGCTCTGTCTTTGCAAATGGATGGTGAGTGATTTCAATTTGCTAATTTGATTTATGCGGTTTTGATTGGGATTTAATATTATCGATTTGCTAAAAGTTTGTTTTGATGAAAATGGATTGTTGCTTCAACTTTTTACTGTAGAACTAATATTTTATTTATGTAAATTTGTGGATTATTGGTTTGAATGGTTCGTTGGTTGATTTAATGGCTAGTTTACCTTATTTGACATGTGGACAAATTGTTTGATTTGGATGGATGAGCAATTTTAGTGTAATGACCCATTTTTTTTTATAGTTTGAGCTAACATTTAACCATACACGTCAAACTCAAAATGCAAAGAAAGCAGATGGTTAGGGGAAAAGTTAGAGGGTGAGAAGAAGAAATAAATAAATGTTAGAATAGAAGAAAAAAGAAAGTAATGTTAGAATAGAAGAAGAAGAAGACCAACACTACAAAATATGAGCAGAATAGAATCTCATAGCGGAATAAATATAATATAATATATCAATATTTTTTACACAAATAGAAAACTGTATATACATGATTTCAAGGTCAAAGTAATCTAAATCAGACTATACAATCTGATAAATACAACACACAACGAAAATAAATTAATACCAGAAATACGGGAATATGTTTCGACTCCAGCTCCTCTGCTAAAGCTCCAAGCAAAAGCCCAATGCAACACGGAAAATATACTTCTTCTGACCCGAGCACATTTTAGGGAAAGCAAAACCACCCGGATCGGTTTGGAATACTTTCATTAATAAAATTCACATCACAAACAACTTGCTTAATGTTTTCCCTTATGGTAACCAAATCACTTTTTATTATAAATCCAATAATATTATAATAATGTCTATAACCTACAAATAAAATATGAATATAGCGGAAAAGCTTGCATATCATTTTACGACATAGTTGGTTTACATCTGAAACCATACGGCTCGTATTGGAGTTTGGATTTTCATATATGACTAGGTAAGGAACTACCTGTAACACCCTGTAATTTTAAAATATTAAATGTAACACCCCGCCTCCGCTAGGGTCACTCGCAAAGGAATGCACTAGCTTTAGAGGGGCATTATTGGTAAACATGCACAGAAATATCACAAGACAGAACATATAAAATAGCGGAAGTAAAATCGAACTTTCATAAATTCAATAATAATTAAGGTCTATCGCCTTTTACATCAGAGTACATCAAAACCTGTCTTGCAATAGTAAAGAAGCATAAAGACTTTTCCATAAATTATTCCCCAAGTAAAAACAGTAAAGTAGCCATAGCCAAGAAAAGTCCAAGCCATCCATGATGACCTTCAAGCAGAAGAAGTCCGAACTAAACAACAGTGTTTCCTCCTTGTAACCTGGGGGGGGGGGGGGGGGAACGGAAGAAAAGAGGCGAAACAAAACGGGTCAGTCAAAAAGACTGAGTAAGCCCTATCTACTATTAGCATAAAAAAACTAGTAAAGTTAACTGACATGAGAAACTGAGATGAACATAAGCATGATAACAAGATAGATAAGCTAAATCAAAATATCAGGATGAACTACTGAACTCAGATAAACTAAAGTGTCATGATAAATTACGATGTCAAGATAAAACAAGGTATCCCATCGTCAAGTATAATATCCCCAAGATATTTATCACATATAACGTCCCTTGGTATCTATCCTGTCTTTTTAGCTCTGCATCTACCGTACTATTATCCCCACCGTATCATGTGTTAACCATGAATGACCCTTACTCAAAAGTCGTGTAATGGTCCATGCCAACCTAATATATAGCATATATAGGTTACTCAACTCGTATGTTTTATTCCATGTAAATGTTCAGTCCCTTGCCGTAGACCATACGGGCTTTTCCCATGAGATTCTATATTACTTTAACATAGTTCCATGATCCTTAAGATCGGTTTGGACTGTTACCCTAAACCTAGCTAGGGTCTTCCAACATGAATCATCGTTTGTACAACTAGGACTTATGCTACCTAGGACTACTAGGGATTACGCTTACCTATTGCACGTTTTCGCATCTCGGTTTTGGTTCAACCACCTAGGGCCACTAGGGATTACGCTAATCGTCAACCGCGCCCTTTTTCCCACGCATATATCGTGAATCGTTTTTCCATGACTGTATGCACATGTATCACATCGTGCCATCCGAGTCCTGTCACAGGGCAGACCAAGAAATACAGGACTCGGTCGGGAGCTTTCGATTTATCCGCCGATGCAGATGCTAAGGTCTGTTTTTCTATACGTGGCTATGGTCCCACGAGACCCCTCCCTCAACTAGCGAAAGACAAGACAGGATAAATCCTGTATGAGAACACAACACTGGCCAACCCACATCCAAGCCTTACCGCAACCATAATTAGATAGCAATTATGGTCTATTGGGTGTTCTCTGCCTTTCCGTACGTACACGCTTGACCAAAGATGGTAGGTAGCCTGACGAAAATGCTATCTAGGGTACGACCGTGTATCGTCGACTATCCCCTATCCATCCCCGTCTTTAGGTCGCTCGTATAGCAACCAAGGCATACTCTTGGTTCTTCTAACGCAGACCTTAACCTCTCATGAGCCTAGTATGATCACCTGGCAGCTCACAGAGGGATACCAAGAATATCCTCACGTTTCCCGAAGCCGCTGCTTCGCTACCCAGTTCCCTGGAGCCTTTATCTAAATCAGATACTTGCTCCTACTCGTATACTTAAATGATGACCTACCGTATCAGGTTACTCATCTATCTATGAACTGGTCTAAATTTCCTTGTTAACTACGGTTATCCACCTAATCCTCAGAACTAGGGTTTACATAATGGATTAAGTGTCACTTAAGTTCATGACTTAACCCGTCTACAAATCATGTCAAAATTGGCTAAGTATCCAAGTCCAAGACTTGACCCTACAAACCATGTTCACGTTGGTTAAGTATATTAAGCAATTCACGACTTAACCCCATCCAATTATCATTCCAGATTGGTTAAGTATATATTAACTTGACCCTATCAATTTTCTTAGTCAAATCGGTCAAGTGTATTCAAGCGATTCGTGACTTAGCCTTATCATATTTTCACGTTAGATTGGTTAAGTATAGGTTAACTTAACCTCAATAAATTCACGAGTTAGATTGGTTAAGTATAGGTCACTTAACCACCTCAAATCATCATGTTAGATTAGTTAAGTGTTTAACTTAACTCCATTAAACTACCAAGTGGGATTAATTAAGTCTAGGCTAACTTAACCCCATCCGATTTCCATGCTTAGACTAGTGGAGTCTAATCTCATCCATTAACTGTATTTTTCGGTTAAGTATCATTAAGAAAACTTACTTAACCTTCCCCAAATTATCGTGTTGGATTGGTTAAGTGTTGGTTAACTTAACCCCGTCCACTAATCATATAAAAATGGTTAAGTGTCATTAGGCAAATCAAATTACTTAACCTACCCAGCCTTGTCATGTTTTGTTAAGTATCATTAGCCTAACCCATTTACTTAACCCATTTGTCCATGTCATATTTGGTTAAGCGTCATTAATCAAATTATCTTAACCCTATCATGTGGCATTAATTACTTAATGCACCTCAACCTCTCACATTAGACTTTGTTGCGGTTACTAGTTAAGCCGGTCGGTTCCGGGTAGCTTTACACCACAACTTGGTCTAACCTCGGGTTTAAGCACAACATGACCAACTTCTCACATTGGGTCCTATTGTTTGCAACTACTAGTTAGGCCGGTCGGTTCCGGGTAGTTTTACGTTGCAAACTCAACCCAACCTCCAGTTGGCCACTTTCATGTTTAGTCTAGTGTCATGTTCGTATTCAAGTTTTCAAGCAATTGGGTAGACCTAACTTAATAGGTAAATTCCCAATGGGTAGACCTAACTTAATAGGTAAATTCCCAAGCTTATGTTTTCAAGCATACTTACATGTCAACTTCCATGTCAACTTCCATGTTATATTTCAAGTCATGTTTTCAAGTATAAACTCATGTCATATTTAACGTTACATGTTGTCATGTTTATACCCATTTACCCAAATCATGTTCATGTCATTATGTTTTCCCATAATGTGACCCCAACGCTTTTAAACTCGCATATACGTTCGCAACAACGTAATGGATTAAAAGAAGAGACTTGGCAAAGGCATGACAAAAATGGATATTAAGCCATAAGTTAATCATGGTGGCAAATGAGGCACAAATGTGTTCATTAGCTTGCATGTTACATTCTTAAGCCTCACAAAAACATGCATAAACCCAAACTTGGCACATAAGCGAATCATGTTGACAAAAGACATGGAATGATGGCTAGTAACTCGCATATATCATCATATAAGGGTTATGACTTCATATGCAAGTTGACATAAAGGTTATGAGGGTTCTCATGTTGCATAATGCAACATTTCAACATAAAGGTTGTAGCTTTTAGCTCACAAGATCAAGATAACGACTTCATAAACTTGCATGACATGATAGCATGTATCATTCTCAATGATCAAACCCAAACTTGCAACATGAACATTTAACTTCATAGTTAATATCTAAGAGTAGGGAAAGGGCTTACATTGCTATGAAGGCACAAGAGATATGACAAAGCCTTTATGTAATCAAATAGACCCAAAATGCAAGCTCTAACATAAAAACCCTTGAGCCAAAATGATCAAAATCCTTGCTTTATGATGTAGCTATGGAAACTTGACTTGAATGCAAGCTAATGAGGCTCATACAAGCTTGAAAACACTTGTATGCATGGAAAATCTCTCATAGAAACGATTTAGAGATTTTATGAAGAGGGTGGAGGCCATGAGAGGTAAAATTTTGCCATAGTTTAGTTGCAAGAATGAATAATGAGGGTTTAGGGTAGGCTTAGGGGTGTTTTTATAGAGATTAGGGTAATTTTAGGCCCTTAGATTAACCCTAGGATGGATCTGAGCCATCAAACCACGTTGGAAGCTTCCAGAACAAGACCAGAGACAAGTGCAGGTGCACCAAGCCAAGATGGCTCTGCCACCATAGGTCGACCCCCAAGTCGACAGGGCTGTCGACTTGGGTGAGGCCATGTCGACTCCCAAGTCGACAGGGCTGTCGACTTGGGGTGCCTGGCGGGAATTTTTCCCGCCTAGCCTTCCAGCCCTAATTTTTGAAATTAGAACTCGTTTTTGAATTTGAATTTTCTGAAAACTTCGTTGGGCCTTAATCGGGTCATACGGACTCCGATTCTCGAAAACTCAGACTCTATTTCGCGTATTTTTCCGAGACGAACGCAATGGCATAGCCCGTCTCACTTGATTCAGAATTTATAATTAAATTCTGCCTTGATTCTCGTTTTAACATGTTATTGAAATACGAGTTGTTACATTCTCCCCACCTTTTAGGATTTCGTCCCCGAAATCTCCAAGTCAGGAAGAACATATCCTACCATCCATCATCCATCTACTCAAAACATCATCCACAAGCAACCATTGTCCTTAGATGATTTCTAATGCTGTATGAATATATGCAAAACGTGTGTGTACATGTTCCTTAGCTAATGCTAATGATCAGGCCTGAATAACCTTTCTAATGCAAAAATATGTATAGTGCCATGAATCCAACATGTATGCAAATAGTCCTAATCATATAGATACTATATGCGTGCACAATCATTCATTCATATGCAACAACCGCATGATAATATATTCGATTTCATCCATAAACAAGTATAAATACTCGTGCATATGCAATATGAAATGTGACCGAGTCGAGCTAGTATCTAATCTGTATTCGCGCATCCACGAGCAACCACTTGCAACCACTTGCAACCATATCAATCATAACATGTTTCAAATACATGTTTACATCCAAAGGGTTCTGCCTAGGATTCCCTGAAACAGGGTCGAGAAGATAAACAAGACAAACTCCTTACGGGGTTTGTAACAGAAAATAGGACCGAGAGGATGTCCACAAAAGATAGCCTACAAGTAAGCTCTACAGAAAACCGGGATCAAGGATATACTCCCTAAAAGAGATATCATGCGCGCATCTAGTCTTCGACCATCAAAGTCGTATCTCCTTGAGCTTAATTCCATTGAGCCTTGACCGTCTTTTAACTTCGCGATTTCGTAGCTACTTATTTCCTGTTTCCATAACATGAGCTGGAACTCATTCCTTCGTCGCCTCTCGTTCCACTTGCACTTATCCTTTTTCTAGAATACTTGACGCAAACATGACTGCGTACTCATGATCTCATGCAAGCTTTCCAAAATCCACTAGTGAATCTCGGACCTCGTACCACAAGGTGTTCCACGTAGAAAAACTTTCTCTTGAAAGTAAACAGATGCCAACCAGGTTATCAAGCGCACTTACTAGGGTGATTTCTATAACCCTTGCATAAGTGAAATAAACCGTCCGTCTTATCGGCGAACACCACTCGATCGGGATTCAAATTTTCAATAAAGGCATCAAGGGATTCTAAGTAACTAGTCGTGACAGAACCTCAAAAAGGTTACACGATACTTCGAGGGTATTACCAAGGCTAGTCAAACGGTCTAACTACCCTCCTATCAAAACCGAGAGTGGCACCCCTTACTGGACAACCACTTCATCCCTAGAATCCTTCTATAACCGAGGCATGTCATTCTCAAATCCAAAACAAGTCATGAATAAATGGACCGATTCTCCACAGAACTTGAGACAAAAATGGGATTTTCTATTACGCTAGTACTTAAGGTGCAGAGACTCAACTATCGAAGCAGACTTAAATGATACGATGATCAAAACAAAGTCCTAACGGGATGATAGAAAAGAAAAGCTAAACCTTTAACAAGATCGTTACCCTCCTTCCGAGGTACCCTAGAAATGAGAGCATACTATTGCCCTCCCGATGATCTTGTCCTTGTCCCATAATACTTAACTATCCGCCCCGTTTTACCATGCCAAAGGTACTCTCTCGTCATGGGTTTCATTGTTCATCTTTCTCCCTCCTTTGAGGACTAAGCCATACCAACAAGTTGCTCATCCTTAAGCTCGTATCCTTTATCCTCTTTCTCACTATCCTTTCTTATAACGCGGCCACTGGTCTCTCGAGAACCACCTCCATCGTATGGAAAGCACTTTCGTAGATAGAAAAAGACTAGTCGCAGTTAAAACCACTGTGACTACAGATGGAGGAAAGAAAGGAAAAGAGATTCAATTAAGGAAACAAGGATAGTGCTAATGGCCTTTGGGGAATAGCCTTTTTCTTTTAAAAGAAAATTTTCTTAAAAAAAATGCTTCTTTGTAAACGATTTTCAAATAGTTTTCAGAAGGTCTTTAAAAACTTTTGCCCAGTCTGGTAACCTTCTGCTCCGATACCAAATGTAACACCCCGCCTCCGCTAGGGTCACTCGCAAAGGAATGCACTAGCTTTAGAGGGGCATTATTGGTAAACATGCACAGAAATATCACAAGACAAAACATATAAAATAGTTGAAGTAAAATCGAACTTTCATAAATTCAATAATAATTAAGGTCTAACGCCTTTTACATCAGAGTACATCAAAACCTGTCTTGCAATAGTAAAGAAGCATAAAGACTTTTCCATAAATTATTCCCCAAGTAAAAACAGTAAAGTAGCCATAGCCAAAAAAAGTCCAAGCCATCCATGATGACCTTCAAGCAGAAGAAGTCCGAACTAAACAACAGTGTTTCCTCCCTGTAACCTGGGGGGGGGGGAACGGAAGAAATGAGGCGAAACAAAACGGGTCAGTCAAAAAGACTGAGTAAGCCCTATCTACTATTAGCATAAAAAAACTAGTAAAGTTAACTGACATGAGAAACTGAGAAGAACATAAGCATGATAACAAGATAGATAAGCTAAATCAAAATATCAGGATGAACAACTGAACTCAGATAAACTAAAGTGTCATGATAAATTACGATGTCAAGATAAAACAAGGTATCCCATCGTCAAGTATAATATCCCCAAGATATTTATCACATATAACGTCCCTTGGTATCTATCCTGTCTTTTTAGCTCTGCATCTACCGTACTAGTATCCCCACCGTATCATGTGTTAACCATGAATGACCCTTACTCAAAAGTCGTGTAATGGTCCATGCCAACCTAATATATAGCATATATAGGTTACTCAACTCGTATGTTTTATTCCATGTAAATGTTCAGTCCCTTGCCGTAGACCATACGGGCTTTTCCCATGAGATTCTATATTACTTTAACATAGTTCCATGATCCTTAAGATCGGTTTGGACTGTTACCCTAAACCTAGCTAGGGTCTTCCAACATGAATCATCGTTTGTACAACTAGGACTTATGCTACCTAGGACTACTAGGGATTACGCTTACCTATTGCACGTTTTCGTATCTCGGTTTTGGTTCAACCACCTAGGGCCACTAGGGATTACGCTAACCGTCAACCGCGCCCTTTTTCCCACGCATATACCGTGAATCGTTTTTCCATGACTGTATGCACATGTATCACATCGTGCCATCCAAGTCCTGTCACAGGGCAGACCAAGAAATACAGGACTCGGTCGGGAGCTTTCGATTTATCCGCCGATGCAGATGCTAAGGTCTGTTTTTCTATACGTGGCTATGGTCCCACGAGACCCCTCCCTCAACTAGCGAAAGACAAGACATGATAAATCCTGTATGAGAACACAACACTGGCCAACCCATATCCAAGCCTTACCGCAACCATAATTAGATAGCAATTATGGTCTATTGGGTGTTCTTTGCCTTTCCGTACGTACACGCTTGACCAAAGATGGTAGGTAGCCTGACGAAAATGCTATCTAGGGTACGACCGTGTATCGTCGACTATCCCCTATCCATCCCCGTCTTTAGGTCGCTCGTATAGCAACCAAGGCATACTCTTGGTTCTTCTAACGCAGACCTTAACCTCTCATGAGCCTAGTATGATCACCTGGCAGCTCACAGAGGGATACCAAGAATATCCTCACGTTTCCTGAAGCCGCTGCTTCGCTACCCAGTTCGCTGGAGCCTTTATCTAAATCAGATACTTGCTCCTACTCGTATACTTAAATGATGACCTACCGTATCAGGTTACTCATCTATCTATGAACCGGTCTAAATTTCCTTGTTAACTACGGTTATCCACCTAATCCTCAAAACTAGGGTTTACATAATGGATTAAGTGTCACTTAAGTTCATGACTTAACCCGTCTACAAATCATGTCAAAATTGGCTAAGTATCCAAGTCCAAGACTTAACCCTACAAACCATGTTCACGTTGGTTAAGTATATTAAGCAATTCACGACTTAACCCCGTCCAATTATCATTCCAGATTGGTTAAGTATATATTAACTTGACCCTATCAATTTTCTTAGTCAAATCGGTCAAGTGTATTCAAGCGATTCGTGACTTAGCCTTATCATATTTTCACGTTAGATTGGTTAAGTATAGGTTAACTTAACCTCAATAAATTCACGAGTTAGATTGGTTAAGTATAGGTCACTTAACCACCTCAAATCATCATGTTAGATTAGTTAAGTGTTTAACTTAACTCCATTAAACTACCAAGTGGGATTAATTAAGTCTAGGCTAACTTAACCCCATCCGATTTCCATGCTTAGACTAGTGGAGTCTAATCTCATCCATTAACTGTATTTTTCGGTTAAGTGTCATTAAGAAAACTTACTTAACCTTCCCCAAATTATCGTGTTGGATTGGTTAAGTGTTGGTTAACTTAACCCCGTCCACTAATCGTATAAAAATGGTTAAGTGTCATTAGGCAAATCAAATTACTTAACCTACCCAGCCTTGTCATGTTTTGTTAAGTATCATTAGCCTAGCCCATTTACTTAACCCATTTGTCCATGTCATATTTGGTTAAGCGTCATTAATCAAATTATCTTAACCCTATCATGTGGCATTAATTACTTAATGCACCTCAACCTCTCACATTAGACTTTGTTGCGGTTACTAGTTAAGCCGGTCGGTTCCGGGTAGCTTTACACCACAACTTGGTCTAACCTCGGGTTTAAGCACAACATGACCAACTTCTCACATTGGGTCCTATTGTTTGCAACTACTAGTTAGGCCGGTCGGTTCCGGGTAGTTTTACGTTGCAAACTCAACCCAACCTCGAGTTGGCCACTTTCATGTTTAGTCTAGTGTCATGTTCGTATTCAAGTTTTCAAGCAATTGGGTAGACCTAACTTAATAGGTAAATTCCCAATGGGTAGACCTAACTTAATAGGTAAATTCCCAAGCTTATGTTTTCAAGCATACTTACATGTCAACTTCCATGTTATATTTCAAGTCATGTTTTCAAGTATAAACACATGTCATATTTAACGTTACATGTTGTCATGTTTATACCCATTTACCCAAATCATGTTCATGTCATTATGTTTTCCCATAATGTGACCCCAACGCTTTTAAACTCGCATATACGTTCGCAACAACGTAATGGATTAAAAGAAGAGACTTGGCAAAGGCATGACAAAAATGGATATTAAGCCATAAGTTAATCATGGTGGCAAATGAGGCACAAATGTGTTCATTAGCTTGCATGTTACATTCTTAAGCCTCACAAAAACATGCATAAACCCAAACTTGGCACATAAGCGAATCATGTTGACAAAAGACATGGAATGATGGCTAGTAACTCGCATATATCATCATATAAGGGTTATGACTTCATATGCAAGTTGACATAAAGGTTATGAGGGTTCTCATGTTGCATAATGCAACATTTCAACATAAAGGTTGTAGCTTTTAGCTCACAAGATCAAGATAACGACTTCATAAACTTGCATGACATGATAGCATGTATCATTCTCAATGATCAAACCCAAACTTGCAACATGAACATTTAACTTCATAGTTAATATCTAAGAGTAGGGAAAGGGCTTACATTGCTATGAAGGCACAAGAGATATGACAAAGCCTTTATGCAATCAAATAGACCCAAAATGCAAGCTCTAACATAAAAACCCTTGAGCCAAAATGATCAAAATCCTTGCTTTATGATGTAGCTATGGAAACTTGACTTGAATGCAAGCTAATGAGGCTCATACAAGCTTGAAAACACTTGTATGCATGGAAAATCTCTCATAGAAACGATTTAGAGATTTTATGAAGAGGGTGGAGGCCATGAGAGGTAAAATTTTGCCATAGTTTAGTTGCAAGAATGAATAATGAGGGTTTAGGGTAGGCTTAGGGGTGTTTTTATAGAGATTAGGGTAGTTTTAGGCCCTTAGATTAACCCTAGGATGGATCTGAGCCATCAAACCACGTTGGAAGCTTCCAGAACAAGACCAGAGACAAGTGCAGGTGCACCAAGCCAAGATGGCTCTGCCACCATAGGTCGACCCCCAAGTCGACAGGGCTGTCGACTTGGGTGAGGCCATGTCGACTCCCAAGTCGACAGGGCTGTCGACTTGGGGTGCCTGGCGGGAATTTTTCCCGCCTAGCCTTCCAGCCCTAATTTTTGAAATTAGAACTCGTTTTTGAATTTGAATTTTCTGAAAACTTCGTTGGGCCTTAATCGGGTCATACGGACTCCGATTCTCGAAAACTCAGACTCTATTTCGCGTATTTTTCCGAGACGAACGCAATGGCATAGCCCGTATCACTTGATTCAGAATTTATAATTAAATTCTGCCTTGATTCTCGTTTTAACATGTTATCGAAATACGGGTTGTTACATTCTCCCCACCTTTTAGGATTTCGTCCCCGAAATCTCCAAGTTAGGAAGAACATATCCTACCATCCATCATCCATATACTCAAAACATCATCCACAAGCAACCATTGTCCTTAGATGATTTCTAATGCTGTATGAATATATGCAAAACGTGTGTGTACATGTTCCTTAGCTAATGCTAATGATCAGGCCTGAATAACCTTTCTAATGCAAAAATATGTATAGTGCCATGAATCCAACATGTATGCAAATAGTCCTAATCATATAGATACTATATGCGTGCACAATCATTCATTCATATGCAACAACCGCATGATAATATATTCGATTTCATCCATAAACAAGTATAAATACTCGTGCATATGCAATATGAAATGTGACCGAGTCGAGCTAGTATCTAATCTGTATTCGCGCATCCACGAGCAACCACTTGCAACCATATCAATCATAACATGTTTCAAATACATGTTTACATCCAAAGGGTTCTGCCTAGGATTCCCTGAAACAGGGTCGAGAAGATAAACAAGACAAACTCCTTACGGGGTTTGTAACAGAAAATAGGACCAAGAGGATGTCCACAAAAGATAGCCTACAAGTAAGCTCTACAGAAAACCGGGATCAAGGATATACTCCCTAAAAGAGATATCATGCGCGCATCTAGTCTTCGACCATCAAAGTCGTATCTCCTTGAGCTTAATTCCATTGTGCCTTGACCGTCTTTTAACTTCGCGATTTCGTAGCTTCTTATTTCCTGTTTCCATAACATGAGCTGGAACTCATTCCTTCGTCGCCTCTCGTTCCACTTGCACTTATCCTTTTTCTAGAATACTTGACACAAACATGACTGCGTACTCATGATCTCATGCAAGCTTTCCAAAATCCACTAGTGAATCTCGGACCTCGTACCACAAGGTGTTCCACATAGAAAAACTTTCTCTTGAAAGTAAACAGATGCCAACCAGGTTATCAAGCGCACTTACTAGGGTGATTTCTATAACCCTTGCATAAGTGAAATAAACCATCCGTCTTATCGGCGAACACCACTCGATCGGGCTTCAAATTTTCAATAAAGGCATCAAGGGATTCTAAGTAACTAGTCGTGACAGAACCTCAAAAAGGTTACACGATACTTCGAGGGTATTACCAAGGCTAGTCAAACGGTCTAACTACCCTCCTATCAAAACCAAGAGTGGCACCCCTTACTGGACAACCACTTCATCCCTAGAATCCTTCTATAACCGAGGCATGTCATTCTCAAATCCAAAACAAGTCATGAATAAATGGACCGATTCTCCACAGAACTTGAGACAAAAATGGGATTTTCTATTACGCTAGTACTTAAGGTGCAGAGACTCAACTATCGAAGCAGACTTAAATGATACGATGATCAAAACAAAGTCCTAACGGGATGATAGAAAAGAAAAGCTAAACCTTTAACAAGATCGTTACCCTCCTTCCGAGGTACCCAAGAAATGAGAGCATACTATTGCCCTCCCGATGATCTTGTCCTTGTCCCATAATACTTAACTATCCGCCCCGTTTTACCATGCCAAAGGTACTCTCTCGTCATGGGTTTCATTGTTCATCTTTCTCCCTCCTTTGAGGACTAAGCCATACCAACAAGTTGCTCATCCTTAAGCTCGTATCCTTTATCCTCTTTCTCACTATCCTTTCTTATAACGCGGCCACTGGTCTCTCGAGAACCACCTCCATCGTATGGAAAGCACTTTCGTAGATAGAAAAAGACTAGTCGCAGTTAAAACCACTGTGACTACAGATGGAGGAAAGAAAGGAAAAGAGATTCAATTAAGGAAACAAGGATAGTGCTAATGGCCTTTGGGGAATAGCCTTTTTCTTTTAAAAGAAAATTTTCTTAAAAAAAAATGCTTCTTTGTAAACGATTTTCAAATAGTTTTCAGAAGGTCTTTAAAAACTTTTGCCCAGTCTGGTAACCTTCTGCTCCGATACCAAATGTAACACCCCGCCTCCGCTAGGGTCACTCGCAAAGGAATGCACTAGCTTTAGAGGGGCATTATTGGTAAACATGCACAGAAATATCACAAGACAGAACATATAAAATAGCGGAAGTAGAATCGAACTTTCATAAATTCAATAATAATTAAGGTCTAACGCCTTTTACATCAGAGTACATCAAAACCTGTCTTGCAATAGTAAAGAAGCATAAAGACTTTTCCATAAATTATTTCCCAAGTAAAAACAGTAAAGTAGCCATAGCCAAGAAAAGTCCAAGCCATCCATGATGACCTTCAAGCAGAAGAAGTCCGAACTAAACAACAGTGTTTCCTCCCTGTAACCTGGGGGGGGGGGAACGGAAGAAAAGAGGCGAAACAAAACGGGTCAGTCAAAAAGACTGAGTAAGCCCTATCTACTATTAGCATAAAAAACTAGTAAAGTTAACTGATATGAGAAACTGAGATGAACATAAGCATGATAACAAGATAGATAAGCTAAATCAAAATATCAGGATGAACTACTGAACTCAGATAAACTAAAGTGTCATGATAAATTACGATGTCAAGATAAAACAAGGTATCCCATCGTCAAGTATAATATCCCCAAGATATTTATCACATATAACGTCCCTTGGTATCTATCCTGTCTTTTTAGCTCTGCATCTACCGTACTAGTATCCCCACCGTATCATGTGTTAACCATGAATGACCCTTACTCAAAAGTCGTGTAATGGTCCATGCCAACCTAATATATAGCATATATAGGTTACTCAACTCGTATGTTTTATTCCATGTAAATGTTCAGTCCCTTGCCGTAGACCATACGGGCTTTTCCCATGAGATTCTATATTACTTTAACATAGTTCCATGATCCTTAAGATCGGTTTGGACTGTTACCCTAAACCTAGCTAGGGTCTTCCAACATGAATCATCGTTTGTACAACTAGGACTTATGCTACCTAGGACTACTAGGGATTACGCTTACCTATTGCACGTTTTCGTATCTCGGTTTTGGTTCAACCACCTAGGGCCACTAGGGATTACGCTAACCGTCAACCGCGCCCTTTTTCCCACGCATATATCGTGAATCGTTTTTCCATGACTGTATGCACATGTATCACATCGTGCCATCCGAGTCCTGTCACAGGGCAGACCAAGAAATACAGGACTCGGTCGGGAGCTTTCGATTTATCCGCCGATGCAGATGCTAAGGTCTGTTTTTCTATACGTGGCTATGGTCCCACGAGACCCCTCCCTCAACTAGCGAAAGACAAGACATGATAAATCCTGTATGAGAACACAACACTGGCCAACCCACATCCAAGCCTTACCGCAACCATAATTAGATAGCAATTATGGTCTATTGGGTGTTCTTTGCCTTTCCGTACGTACACGCTTGACCAAAGATGGTAGGTAGCCTGACGAAAATGCTATCTAGGGTACGATCGTGTATCGTCGACTATCCCCTATCCATCCCCGTCTTTAGGTCGCTCGTATAGCAACCAAGGCATACTCTTGGTTCTTCTAACGCAGACCTTAACCTCTCATGAGCCTAGTATGATCACCTGGCAGCTCACAGAGGGATACCAAGAATATCCTCACGTTTCCCGAAGCCGCTGCTTCGCTACCCAGTTCGCTGGAGCCTTTATCTAAATCAGATACTTGCTCCTACTCGTATACTTAAATGATGACCTACCGTATCAGGTTACTCATCTATCTATGAACCGGTCTAAATTTCCTTGTTAACTACGGTTATCCACCTAATCCTCAAAACTAGGGTTTACATAATGGATTAAGTGTCACTTAAGTTCATGACTTAACCCGTCTACAAATCATGTCAAAATTGGCTAAGTATCCAAGTCCAAGACTTAACCCTACAAACCATGTTCACGTTGGTTAAGTATATTAAGCAATTCATGACTTAACCCCGTCCAATTATCATTCCAGATTGGTTAAGTATATATTAACTTGACCCTATCAATTTTCTTAGTCAAATCGGTCAAGTGTATTCAAGCGATTCGTGACTTAGCCTTATCATATTTTCACGTTAGATTGGTTAAGTATAGGTTAACTTAACCTCAATAAATTCACGAGTTAGATTGGTTAAGTATAGGTCACTTAACCACCTCAAATCATCATGTTAGATTAGTTAAGTGTTTAACTTAACTCCATTAAACTACCAAGTGGGATTAATTAAGTCTAGGCTAACTTAACCCCATCCGATTTCCATGCTTAGACTAGTGGAGTCTAATCTCATCCATTAACTGTATTTTTCGGTTAAGTGTCATTAAGAAAACTTACTTAACCTTCCCCAAATTATCGTGTTGGATTGGTTAAGTGTTGGTTAACTTAACCCCGTCCACTAATCGTATAAAAATGGTTAAGTGTCATTAGGCAAATCAAATTACTTAACCTACCCAGCCTTGTCATGTTTTGTTAAGTATCATTAGCCTAGCCCATTTACTTAACCCATTTGTCCATGTCATATTTGGTTAAGCGTCATTAATCAAATTATCTTAACCCTATCATGTGGCATTAATTACTTAATGCACCTCAACCTCTCACATTAGACTTTGTTGCGGTTACTAGTTAAGCCGGTCGGTTCCGGGTAGCTTTACACCACAACTTGGTCTAACCTCGGGTTTAAGCACAACATGACCAACTTCTCACATTGGGTCCTATTGTTTGCAACTACTAGTTAGGCCGGTCGGTTCCGGGTAGTTTTACGTTGCAAACTCAACCCAACCTCGAGTTGGCCACTTTCATGTTTAGTCTAGTGTCATGTTCGTATTCAAGTTTTCAAGCAATTGGGTAGACCTAACTTAATAGGTAAATTCCCAATGGGTAGACCTAACTTAATAGGTAAATTCCCAAGCTTATGTTTTCAAGCATACTTACATGTCAACTTCCATGTTATATTTCAAGTCATGTTTTCAAGTATAAACACATGTCATATTTAACGTTACATGTTGTCATGTTTATACCCATTTACCCAAATCATGTTCATGTCATTATGTTTTCCCATAATGTGACCCCAACGCTTTTAAACTCGCATATACGTTCGCAACAACGTAATGGATTAAAAGAAGAGACTTGGCAAAGGCATGACAAAAATGGATATTAAGCCATAAGTTAATCATGGTGGCAAATGAGGCACAAATGTGTTCATTAGCTTGCATGTTACATTCTTAAGCCTCACAAAAACATGCATAAACCCAAACTTGGCACATAAGCGAATCATGTTGACAAAAGACATGGAATGATGGCTAGTAACTCGCATATATCATCATATAAGGGTTATGACTTCATATGCAAGTTGACATAAAGGTTATGAGGGTTCTCATGTTGCATAATGCAACATTTCAACATAAAGGTTGTAGCTTTTAGCTCACAAGATCAAGATAACGACTTCATAAACTTGCATGACATGATAGCATGTATCATTCTCAATGATCAAACCCAAACTTGCAACATGAACATTTAACTTCATAGTTAATATCTAAGAGTAGGGAAAGGGCTTACATTGCTATGAAGGCACAAGAGATATGACAAAGCCTTTATGCAATCAAATAGACCCAAAATGCAAGCTCTAACATAAAAACCCTTGAGCCAAAATGATCAAAATCCTTGCTTTATGATGTAGCTATGGAAACTTGACTTGAATGCAAGCTAATGAGGCTCATACAAGCTTGAAAACACTTGTATGCATGGAAAATCTCTCATAGAAACGATTTAGAGATTTTATGAAGAGGGTGGAGGCCATGAGAGGTAAAATTTTGCCATAGTTTAGTTGCAAGAATGAATAATGAGGGTTTAGGGTAGGCTTAGGGGTGTTTTTATAGAGATTAGGGTAGTTTTAGGCCCTTAGATTAACCCTAGGATGGATCTGAGCCATCAAACCACGTTGGAAGCTTCCAGAACAAGACCAGAGACAAGTGCAGGTGCACCAAGCCAAGATGGCTCTGCCACCATAGGTCGACCCCCAAGTCGACAGGGCTGTCGACTTGGGTGAGGCCATGTCGAATCCCAAGTCGACAGGGCTGTCGACTTGGGGTGCCTGGCGGGAATTTTTCCCGCCTAGCCTTCCAGCCCTAATTTTTGAAATTAGAACTCGTTTTTGAATTTGAATTTTCTGAAAACTTCGTTGGGCCTTAATCGGGTCATACGGACTCCGATTCTCGAAAACTCAGACTCTATTTCGCGTATTTTTCCGAGACGAACGCAATGGCATAGCCCGTATCACTTGATTCAGAATTTATAATTAAATTCTGCCTTGATTCTCGTTTTAACATGTTATCGAAATATGGGTTGTTACATTAAAATTAACAAATTAAAGAATACTTAATTTTTAGAAGAAAAATTAAGAGAAACGGGATGCGCCGTTGCGTTTGTCTCGGAATTTTGCTTGGGATAGATTCCGGGTTTACGTAAATTGGATATCGTATGAAGAAGTTATAAGCCTTAGAAGTTTGTATATGCATAAGGAAGAATACACACACACACACACACACACACACACACACACACACACACACACACATATATATATATATATATAAAATAATTCTAGGACCTTCAAAACAGTTCAAAAATCAAAATCCGGCCAAAGCGGGCTGAGTGGGAAAATTCCCGCTCGTGGGTGTCGACCCCCCCGGGGGGTGTCGATATGGGCGTCGACCCCCCTTAGGGGGTGTAGACTAGGGAGTCGACCCCCCTGGGTAGATCTGGACAGAATTCGTTTTATGTATGTGGACTTGATTCTGGGTCTGATTCATTGGCTCTAGGCTATAAATATGGTCCCCTATTCTCCTGTTTTCTTCATTGGAGATTATGTGGGCCATATGATGACGGGTTGCAAACTGAAACAGAATCAAATTCTACAACAACGGTTTAGCTAATCAAATCCAGATCTATTCTCTCTCAATTCTCTAAACCTAATGTTGTGAGTTTCTAGTCACTTTTTGGTTTAAATAAATAACAGTGAATTGTGAAAGACTATGAACTGGATATGTTGTAAAGTATGAATCTATACCAGTATTAAACCTTATACTATGTAGATCTTGATAGATCTATTTCTCTAGATCTGATATAATTGTGGTTATTCTATGATATTGCCTATGTAGAACTTGATAGATCTATTTATCTAGATCTGATATAAATGTGGTTATTCTATGATGTTGCCTATGTAGATCTTGATAGATCTATTTCTCTAGATCTGATATAATTGTGGTTATTCTATGATGTTGCCTATGTAGATCTTGACTTGTAATTGTATTACGGAAAAGGTGAATACGTTAATTTGGGACAAGTTATGACATTGATTGGACCTGTTTTTTTTATGTAAATCACCTTTCACCTGTCATATTGTGATAAATTTGGATATGTTATAAATTGGACATGTGATTTTATCCTTATATCTAAACATGCTACTATGTCACCCTTACTATGTTAGATCTGAATTGTTGGATATTTAAATAATTAGTTTAGATCTCATTTTTGTTCACTTTGACATCATAGAAATTGTCACAAGTTCATGTGACAACCTTATGACTATATTAATCTATGTTATGCCAAATCATATTCAATAATCACTTGTGTTACATTCCTATGAGCTTTCCTTTTCATCACTTATGGCTAGGCTAATTATTTAGCCTAGGCATGCCGTCAAATTTGTGAGGACGTCAGTTAGAAACGGAGGAAAAAGTAAATATTGGTATAATTGGTAAATAAACATTTTTGGACTAGTAATTCAAATTGTTGATAGAATGGGCAATAACACCCAGAAAGGTAAGATTAATTAATTGGTAAATTAATTAATAAATGGAATGTTTAGCAATTACAATTAGGAATTATATTAACACTCACGATGTTAGGTTACATTAGTGGTGGAAGTCTGCCCGGACCCGACCGGCATATCCAGCAACCACTGATGTTAAACCTAATGTGAGAGATCTAAGTGTGTAAATACGACTCGGACTAAGACACGAGGTTAGGCCCAACTGTGGAATAAGACTGCTCGGACCCGACCGGCATATCCAGCATCCACACGTTGTAGGCCTAATGTGAGAGGTCTTGCCCAATATAACCATAATTGGACATGGTAATGAGAAAGGACTACTTAACCTAATTTAATCCATAAGAACTGTATGATTATGAACATAATTTAGGGTTAAGTAAAATGGATTGGATAGTGGGTGGGTTGAGTATAACTGAAAGGGGTTGGTAATATTTATATATATAGGCTCACAAACTTAACCCGGTAAAGTTATGTAATTAAAGATCACCCTTTTTGGGTAAGCATAACTGGTATAGGGCTGTGTAATTAAAGATCACCCTTTAGGGTATACATAGTCAGTGGAAAACCAAGTGGGGATACAAGACAAAAGGAGAGAGCTTGTATCATATTGTGTAGGACCCATTTCAGTCAGTAACCCGTATTCGGTATCATAGTAGTGAACTCCGTACTAGGCGGAGAAGGGGCACGCTTACTGATTGATTATAAGAGATCCAAAACGTGACAGGTGGTGTAGACGGCGCAAACCGACCGGGGGCATGTGCGTGCATGGCCCGGGCAGAGGGGGACAAGACGACCGTGACGCCAGTAGATATGACTGCGCACATGTTGGGTTGCCACTTTAGGGAAGTGATACTCCCTACCGTGGGGCCAGCACAGGGTATCTACAGAGTAGAGATCCAATCAATTAGGGTAGTGGTTAGGGTACACTCGGACGTATGCTCTAAGTCTACCAACTTATAGTGGAATAGATCATCTCATTTTAGACTATACTGGTAATAGTGCAAAGTAGTCATTAGTGAAGCATGTATACATCTTACCTTATCTGCCTTGTCACACCTGCCATTTGTATAGTGATCTCTCTTATCCACTTTATGTCTATCATGATTACTTTTATTTATTTACTGGCTAAAAGTAACTAGACTCGCCAGACTTTATGTCTGACCCTTTTTGTTTTTCCTTCTCTCTTCCGTTTCCCCCCCACCCCCCAGGTTCTCAAGGAGGAAACACTCAGGCTTGACCGTGATTTTGCTTGATTTATGGAGCTGCTGATATGTATGGACCAAGCTCCTGCAATGGATATATTTTGTTATTGGGGAATTTTCTTTCTTTTATGTACTCTAATATTTCTGAAGTACAAGACAGTGGTTTTTATGGTGTAATGGGTTTTTATATTTTAGACAAATGATGCTTTGGACCACGGTATTTTGATGATTAATAAAGTTGTTTATTTCCGCTGCAAAATTTTTTATATCTGTCTTGTAATATTCTGTGTCTGTTTACCTAAACGCTTCACGAAACTTAATGCATTCCCTTTGGTAGTGACATTAACGTACGTGGGGGGTCACACTACCTCCCATTCAGTGTCCTCTAGAGATAAAAACACTAGGGTTCAATAAGAACATCTTGCAACAGATTACATAGAACCGACCACTCATTCAACTTGAGTGTACCAAATATATCACCATCACGGTCAGGATCGACAACCGTACCATTCCAAAGCATAAAAAAAGGACAATCAATTTCTCTAGATCAGGTGATGATATACCCTAATGTATAAGACCCACATAGCCCTGTTGTCTGCCCGATTTATGTCTTTTGCTGGTTGATGAGGCTTGAGGCTACAATTATCTTTTTGGAAATATCACATTCAACTTTGCGTGTCACATTGCCAAATCCGTCAGTCACTAAATGATGCACAAGGATAATTTGGGTGTTAAGCTAAAAAGTAGTTTCCTTCTCCGCCATCATAGTCGATATATTTGTAAAATCTAACGTATGTGATTTTAGGAAATACTTTGTCAGACATTCGTTCATACAAGTTGTCTAGGGGTCATGACAAACCGAATGCACTCTTTTACTATATCCTGTCGGGATAAATCCTAGGATTAGCAAAAAGAAGTTCTTACATCATGCAGTACCCAGAACATATGGATTACTGCTACAAGTATAATCATAGTAATTAACCAGAGACATTAACGAGCACCCCTTTACGCTTCGAAGGTCTACACGTTTAAATCATTTTCATATGCATAAACATACCTGAAAATTCAGTTTTCGAACGCAAAGTCGGTTAGAAGTGGGTTTTAGGTCCGGTTCTTATCTCGATTTTCTCGAGCGAACACGTCATAAGTCAAAAAGGGAATCCATTGATAGTCGGTTCTTAATTATCAACTCAAACGGTCTAGTTAAGTATATCAGCAACTCAGGCTATTTTTAATTAAATCATTTATTTAAAATCACTTCATCGATTCTTAAAAATCGATCCCATATACTTATCTCAATGGAATATGTATATTCACAAATCTCTCTTGTTTTCGTTACTTCAAACACCATATCTACACACTTATCTCTTCAAAATCAACGTACTAACAAAAATCCCTTTTTATTTCCTTTACTTTGAAAATATCGCTATATATAAATAACTAAATTGGTATGAATCCGAGCACAAAATTTAGATGGTCAAAACAATGTCGTGTGACACATTGTTTATTATACAAACCCAACCCATTTTATTTAACTTTAATACTTTGCAGACTAAAGCTTATTAGAACGCTTATTGAAATAATAATTAAATTTCCAATATCCCATTCTATTTCAAACCGGTATAACTTTGTGTTTCATTCCTTCGAAAACCATATCCATACACTTATTTCTTGAAATAAGTGTATTTACAAAACCATATTATTTCACTAGTTAGAATATAGTGCAATATGCTTAACCAAATAGTATAAGTATAATCACATTTCATACCTGGGCCAAACAACGTCAAGTGATACATTGTTTACCATAAAGACATAATAGTTTTATTTAAATTTCTAAAACCTTGCAAATAAAGTTGCAATATTTCTTATGGATATAATAAACTATTTTAAGATCACTAACATTCAAACTAATGTCGACCCTTAGACAATAATGATGTCATTCAAGTTGAGTATTTTATTTACCTCTCAGACCTTGATTCAACAATGTTCTTATAGGGGTGAGCGTTAGGTCAGTTTGGTTGGTTTTGAGGTAAAAAACTCAAACCAAATTAGAACCGAAAATTTTCCAAATTGAAGCAAACCAAAGTAATCTCGGTTAATTCGGTCGGTTACCGATTTAACCGAACTTGAAGGATGTGTTATTATTTAAATGATAAATTCACTCATGTTAAAACTTAAATTCGTGTTAGAAATTTTATATAGTAAATTTTATGTTTATAATAAAATTTGACCTATTAGCAACACATGCCTTTGTATTTTATCATTAAACTATTTATTTAAAGTATAAAAGCACCGTAAAGTTAGATAATAAATTAACAGTTCGGTTAATTCAGTTAAAACGACAATGTAACAACCCGGATTTTTATCCATTTAATTTTGAACATTTAAATTTGTTTTAAATGTTGTATTGATAATTTAAAAAGGATTTTATAATGAATTTATATAACAAAGTTTAAACGTATAATTTATAATTTAATTTAAAACGAACTCGAAACAGTCGCGGTAGTTCGTAATTTACGATTTAAACTTCAACTGAATATACAGAATCCAATATAAGTCGGAATTCAATGAAACAAGAAATGTTAGGATATATTTGATTATAATTTTCTAGTAAAAGTGAAAAATTGAGATTTCATCTTATAAATTGTGAGTTACGTACAAATCAAATTTTCAAATAGTCGCTTTGGAATCGTTTATAAGTTTTAATGATTTATTATTTTATATAAATCGATTTTAAATAATCCGAACGTTGTTTTAATTTGAAATATCAAATTTAAAATCCAGTATGTTTAAGTTAATACTTAAAAGCCCAAGAACGTCGGTCTCGACATTTTAATTGAAGGCCGTAACGACTAGATAAAAACATTTTATGAAATAAGGTCATTTTCAATACATCGTTTTCAAAAAGAAGAAAAGGAAAAAAAATATCCATATCTTTTCTTGTAGGATTCGGCGCAGTAATGTTCAGACATCTTCACTGAGTTAAGAATTATACTAATTTATAGCAAAATTTCTAATAAGATAAGATCTGCAAAATCTCGGACAAGCAAATGCGCTGGCAACATATATTCAATGAAAGCGACTTCTCTATGATATACTGTAGCTGAAAATGAACTTGCGCAGCTCGTACTAGTTAATAGGGCCACGTAACAAACTATACTGTACAAACCTGAAAGCATTAAAGGAGCTTGTTCACCGAAAAGCAAACATTGTTATTCTCATTAACATTTAATTCACTGATATTTCATAGGGCACATGTGCATTACAAATTACCGAAGTGTCCTTTGTTTCCGTGGCCGCCAAGCAATTGCTTTCTTTAAATATTGGGCATCTCATTCTCAGACAAAACATGACATGGGCAAACAGAAAACTTTATGACTCCATTAAAAAACAAAATTTCATTTACCTCAAACCCAATTAAAAATCAAATAAAAGTTCTAAATTCACGAAGCTTATGTTTTTGGGACCCTCAAAGGTTGCTCTTCCATCTAGTATTCATATCACAGGGTTCGAAGCTCGTGTAGTTACTGTCATTTTTACAGCGTGGGGCTAGGGTGGATTTTTAAGGGATGTACGAGCATTTATCGGTGAAACAAGTATTGCATTAGTGTTGGAGAGGTTGATTTGCGTGGTGGTTTATAAGGGTGCGGTGTTGACCTTGTTCGGAGGTCTGCTGTCATGGACATGCTGGTCGAAAACCACGAGGTGTAGGAGGTGACGAGTTGAGTGTGTTTGCTATGGCCTGGTGGAGTTTCGGGCTGGGTACAGAGGTGGTGGTTTGGTGGAGTCAGGGTTGCGCAATACTTTGGTGAAGGAGTTCGCGAAGCCGGAGAAGGACTCTCACAGGAAGTGGAGGTGTTGCGATGTCCATTGAGTAATGGAGAACTGTTTTGTGTGGAATAAGAGTTGTGCATGATAAATGGTTTAGTGAGGTAGTAGTTCGAAACTTCACATAGCAGTGGAATAGAATTCTGGGCGTGAGTTCAAGGTGATGGTGTTAGGTGAGTACAGTTTCTAACGTGAAAAAGATTGATAAATATGAAAGGAAAGTGTATGATGCAGTGTTTGGAAATGGTAATTGAAGTGGTGTAGAAGTTGATGAGTGCAGTGATGTCAAGTTTGTCATTTTTGGGATCTTTAATGAAATACGCGAGTTACACTTGGCTTATGAGCTTTGATTCTTGCCAGCAATGTTGAAATAAAACGTCTTAATTGATGATGCAGCTAAGTTTTGCATGAACACGTGCTTTGTGAGGTAACGTGTTTGGAAAATATCAGGATGAATAAGGAATTAAAGCAAATGCCGATGGGTTAGTTAATTAAGGAAAAAGTTGAATTAATTAACTAAAATAAAAGGGCATATTTGGTCGTTGTGTGTTCCGGAAGGAAGAAGCTGCATTGTTGAAATGTTTGAGCAGCATAATGGAAACAAAGACGGACCATGGTATTGTATTGGCGAAGTTCCAATATTCGATTTCGAGAAGAGGGCATATTAACTAAGTAGACCATGGTAATTTAGAACGTTGATTATATAATTCATTGATATATATAATGACGTTTAACTTACTTGTAACAACCGGGAAAATCAGAACCAATTTAAAAATTTTATTTTAGCAATTTTAATGAACTTTGAATATTTAAAATGATATATTTTAAATAATAACGACTAGAAATTTATTTTAAATAGAATTAGGACGTATATATTTATTTAAATCAAAATTAGAATATAAATATTTATTTTAATTATAAAAGGGAATTGGAAATGGTGCGGTAGTTTGAAAATTCGATTTCAAATTTCAAATAAATGTACAGGATTCAAAATAAACCGAATTTTAGTGAAACCTAAAATATTTGAATCTGTTTGAAAATATGTTTCCAACGAATGTGAAAAATCCAGATTCCATAGCGAGAATAAAAAGTTATGTCTAGTTGAAAATTCAGAATAGTCGCTATGGAATTTATATAAAATATAGCCCTTAAAAATAGCGATTCTACAAACGGTCTCCAAATTTGACGAAATTAGTTTTGTTAGGACTGTATCGTCAAAACATAGCTAGATTTATTTTTCGAGAATTTTTGGAGTCAGTATGTGGCCCCGGTAAATTAAAATATACGTTCAAATTCAATATATATTGGTTTATATTTTAAATTTGATAAAAACCGATCGAAATGATAGAATTGGCATATGAAACATATTCCATTATGTCCATAAAGGGGGTATTTGGTTAGATATGACCTTCGTTGGGTTTGATTTGGAGTTCAGATTGATAAACAAGAATTTTTGGAATTAAAATAATAAAATATTATTATGAATATATATATATATATAAGGCTAAAATAAAACCCTAGTTCACGATCTTTTGGAAGCCGCCGTCTTCAACATCTTGACGGTTGGGAGCTCCAAAAACATTCGCCCCTTTTTCTCCTTATCCAACAATCGATCCACATTCATTTCAAAGGCAAAATTAAAGTGCACTCTAAGATCACCACAATCGGATATGATCGATTATATTTGCACGAATCATTCAAAATCGAGGCTCGAAGCCCCGACAGTTGCACGTAATTCAAGCAGCGTGGGGAGCATCGATTGCCGTCCCAATGGGGGGCACGAGGAGGTGGCGCTCCGGCGCAGCAGGCGGCGGTTGCCGATCAGTCTCTGGCGTCCTCAATCGTCATGCGCAGGGAAACCCTAGCAGTCGACTTCAGTTTCAGCTGTTCCAGGAAGAAGACAGTGAGGTTAAAATTAATTAATTTAATTTTAATTTAGTTAGGATATTGAGTAAAGTATATATATATACATATATATATATATATAGCTTTAAACAAAAATCTTGTTTTTAAATATAAAAAGCATTGATAAAAAAGTAAATTTTAATTTAGAAAAAGCATTGATAAAAAAGGTGAATTTTTATAGAAATAACAAGGATTAAAAATGGATTTTTATATATTATGGCTTTGTTTAAAAAAAATATAAATATACTTTGTTTTAGAAATACAAATATACTTTGTTTAAAAAAATATAAATATACTTTGTTTTAAAAATATAAATATACTTTGTTTTAAAAAATATAAATATACTTTGTTTTAAAATATAAATATACTTTGTTTTAAAAATATAAATATACTTTTTTTTAAAATATAAATATACTTTATTTTAAAAATATCATTTTCAAAAATAAAATAACTTTGATTATTAAAATGTGATTTTCAAAATATAAAAATATGATATATATATATGAGAGTTTAAAAATATGATTTTTATTATAAATGACTTTGTTTTAAAAATATGATTTTTAAAAATATATAGAACAATTTAAAAATGTGGTTTCTAATTATATATAGCATCGTATTAAAAATATGATTTTTAATATATATACCGCTTGAAACAGATTGCGATGGAACTGTTTGGAAACATATCCAAATCCAATCCGTTCAGAAATATAAAATGGAGGAGTGGATCCCAAAGGTGAGAACTTCTCAATAAAATTATTTTTGTACAGTTATTTATTTTATAACTACATATATGAACTGCTCCTCATCGTCCATAGACCATGGACGGCTTGTTTGATTGTATTGTGTTGTGGAAATGGACTGTATTATGATTGTTGATTGTATTATGTATGGAATAAAAATATATGAACTATAAAAATATCATTTTTATTGAAAGTATATATAAAATATATGCAATATTCATGTGTATGGAATAAAATATTTGAATAGTAATAATATCATTTTTATTGTATATATGAACTATATAACATAGTCATGTGTTAAAATGAATATTTATAAACAAATCAGACGATTTGTTTATCTACACCCATTTATCTGATACTGATTGGAACGATATATTTTACACATCGCCCAACTGTACAAATAAAATTTGTGTTTGTTGTTTGAAAACCCCACACGGGTATTGGGATGACATTGGACATACACTAATTCCAATTGTTTAGTTGTATGTCAATTGATGGGTTGACAGACTGTTGTAAGCATTAATTATTTATATTTAACGCTTATACAGTTGTGTAATGCACTCTAGATGATGGTTCACTGTGTTTGATTATTGTTGAGTACATGTGTGTATGAAATCCATATAAACAAAATTATATCGTAATTGACTGTGTCTAATTCCAATTCAGAATTAATGAATATTTTAAAATAATATTCAGTGAATATTGAAATGTGAAGTCGTGTTAAGTAGCTAACCGCCATTTTAAAACGAACGAGAATTTTGTCAATTTTATTCATTTTATAATGAATATCGAAAAGTGATTTCAAAATTAGATATTTTGAAAATATTATTATTTTAATATTATAATGATAAGGAATATTCAAATTTGATTTGAAATGAAATTGAAATCGTTTTAAAATGAATTTAAAACGAATTTATTAAGGAATATTCAAATTTGATTTGAAATTTGAAATGAAATTGAAATCGTTTTAAAATGAATTTAAAACAAATTTATTAAGGAATATTCAAATTTGATTTGAAATGAAATTGAAATCGTTTTAAAATGAATTTATTAAGGAATATTCAAATTTGATTTGAAATTTAAAATGAAGTTAGAATCGTTTTAAAATGAATTTATAAAATACGTTTTAAATGGAAATCGATGAAATGTATACTATATATATATTATATATATAATTTAATGGCCAGAATAGAACGCACCGCGCCCCGGCAGTTCGTGAATTTCAACCATTGACTTCGAATTGACATTACGGGAGATCCGACCGTCGGATTCTCCTAAAACCGGAACCGTTAGGTTTGTATGAAAATGAGCTTTCCAACGAATATAAGAGATTTGAAATCTAACGGTTGTATTTGGAATTATGTCCAAATCAAATTTGGAAAAGGTCGTTGTAAGTGCAGTTCGATGACCGTTTATGGAAATCGACTGTACGGGCCTTGATAAAATTATTAAAAATATTAATAATTTGTGTAAAATCTTAATAAATGATTTGGAAAGAATTGGGATGAAAAATTCCATGTTTGTAAAGATAAAAATATATTTTTATCAAAATGAACTAATTATGAACTAGAATTATAATCCAGTATTTTTAAATAAATAAATTGGATTTAAAATGGTTTTAAATATAACTAGAATTTCCAATATATGGATTGGAATGGATTTGAATCGAAATTATCTTTGGAATATTTTGATACTGGATTCCGTGATTATACAGATATTGTGGAGGAATTTAGAAGATATATATATCGTTATTCCCAATACGATGTTTGTTGATTTCAGAAATTGATATTGAATATATGCCGATATAATTTCTATTCAGAGCCTTGTATTTAATACCGAATTGGATTTTGGGTTTGTCGTGAATGGTGTCTTCATTAACACTGTTCTTAAAACCTGTGTTAAAAGAATAAATCTTTTTATTAAGATTATTGGAGTTTCCAGTTATATTTAGTAACTAGAATAAAATGGAATGTGAATCGGGTTTATCGTGAACTGTGTTTTTAACGACATTCGTTCTTTAACCCGATTTACAGTGAAATATGATTTGGAATTTATAAATCTTTTAATTAAGATTTAGGGAATTTTCCAAAGAAGAGTTTTCCAATTTAATAAAATAAATTGGAATAGAATGGGATTCGATTTGGTAATAATCGATGTGAACCTCTGTGGAGGAAGACCGTTACTATATATGGAATTTAAAAGGCTTTGTCGTTATTCCATTTATATTATTGGTTGGATATGGAAGTTTATATCGATTATATATATCGAGCTGTTTTCCGTGAAGATTCCATAATTAACGGAATGTGACTTTAGGTTTATCATGAACTGTGTTTTAAATGACATTAGTTCTTTAACCCAGTTAAAGATAAGATTAATTTTTTAACTTTGAATAATAATTAGGAAATGATTTTTGAGGTTAAAACTGTATTAGAGTTTTAATGAATCTTTAATTAGAATGTAAGGCGATCGAGATAATTGAATTTATCGAATTCATGAAATGATCGAGAATGAAGTATCACCAGTTTTGCTCCAAGCGACAGTTAAATCTTTAATTAGATTTGAACGTGAAATGGTAATTAATTTTACCAATGACACCGTGGTGTTAGATATACGGTATTGCCTTTTTTGCTCCATGGGATGAATAGGCTAGGATTGGGAAATTAAACAAATGATTACTTCGGTAAGGTGCGCTAATCTCAACTAGTTTGGATAAACCTTAATTTGGTTTGGATTGATATCCAAAGGAAGATTAAAGAATAAATTTAAAGAATTTATCTTTGATAAAATTAATGGGAACCTGTAACACCCCACCTCCGTTAAGGACATTCGCAAAGGGAATGCCTTAACTTTGGTCGAGCATTTTAGTAAACAGAACAGAAACTTACAAGACAGATAAAACAGTACATGAAATTTTTTAACTTTATTACAGCGGAAACAGAAATCAATATGGTTACATCCTTTCAAATCTCAGCATTCAAGTACAAAATATCATTCTTGTACAAAAGCGTTCAAAATGCATGGTTTAAAATCATAATCCCCATAGAACGGAAGCTATGCAGAGCCAAGCCATACTTTAAGCACTTCAAGCAAAGAGAAATCCGGATCAAGCTAAAGTATTCCCTCCTTGGATAACCTGGGGGGGGGGGAACGGAAGAAAGGAGGCGAAACAACAAGGGTCAGACAAAAAGTCTGGCAAGTCCAGTGATTTTTAGCATATGAACAGATAATAATAATATGACATGAACATAAAACTGGACGAGAGATAACTATAACAGGTGTAGCGGATATAACAGAAGAACAGAATGACATAAACTATTGCTTTACACTTCTCTGCACTAATACTAGTATAACAGAATTAGGTGTCACCCTAATGTCTAAACTGAAGTAGGAACGGGTACAGAATAATTTGACAGAAACAAAATGCTAATAATGGGCCTTTACTACCCGATCAGAAACAGACAGAAGCAGAAACAGATTAATCCCTACGGAAACAGAATGTAGAATTAGGTGTACACTAGTAATGGGCCTTTACCACCCGAACAGACGGTACCACGCAGAAACAGACAGGTGTTACCACCCAACAGAAACAGACGGTACCAACAGAAACAGACAGAACTAAGTGTACCCTAAAACCCTACCCCAAGCGATCGGCTCCCTAATACATAAATATCCTGTGTCGGCCCCACAGTAGGGTGTATCACTCCCTAAAGTGACAACCAATTGGCACAGACCTATTTACAGATGTCACGGCGTCTTACATCCTCAGAGGCAGACCGGGATACATGCACGCACATGACCCGGTTGGAACGCACCATCAACACCCCTCGCCATTATCAGAATGAACCACTTATAATTAGTTCAGTAAGCGTGCCCGGACCCTACCTACTGTTGGGTCAAAGTTTTGATACCAGAAAGGGTTACTGACTAATATGGGTCCCAAACAACAGATGACACAAGTAATTCCCCTCCTAACCTTGTGTCCCCAGACTAACAGATTTCAGATTAACTTGTTTACAAGTTCAGACATACAGAATTCATATTTACTAGTTCACAAATTAAGTTAACAAGTTTTCAGACTAACAGATCAGATGTACAGATTTTCAGATTTGTCTAACTTTGTATTGGGCCTACAGATTCACGAAACGGGTTTACCAGACTCATTGGTCCAATTGGTTTAACCTTACCCAACACGTTTTAGACATCATAATTATCTCAGATTTTCATTAATTAAATATTAATGCCCAAACCTCTCACATTAGACTGACAGTTTGCGGCTACTGGTTAGGCCGGTTGGTTCCGGGCAGGTTTCTGTCGCAAATTGAGTCTAACCTCGGGTTTCTAGCATGTTATGACTAACTTCTCACATTAGAACCTATTGTTTGCGGCCACTGGATTATGCCGGGCGGTTCCGGGCAGAATTACGCCGCAAACTCATTCTAACCTCGAGTTAACCATGTTTATCTTTGCGGCCAATTAATTAATGATTTACCATTTATACCCACGCCTAATATAGATGTCAATTATTCATAACTATAGCCAATTCAGATTATGTCAATAGCGGACTAATTATACCAACTCAACAGATATAGCAGATAACAGATTTCTCAGATTAGGTGACTTAGCAGATTAAGCAAACTAGCAGATTTAGTATTTTCCACAGACTTAGCAGATAACAGATTTGGCAGATGAACAAATCTAGCAGACTAGGTAATAGAGCAGAACTAGCAGATTAAGCAATATAACAGAACTAGCAGATTAGGCAATGTAACACAACTAGCAAATTAGGCAAATATAACAAATTTACTCATTTCTTAAAGTTTCATACCTTGCCTAATTATAAATCTTGCCTAAGTTCACGTGCATAAATAATAGTCTTGATTCACAATATTATCATATACCCTATGTTTGTATCAAATTTACATAGCACAGATTATGGTCATAACTTTACTATATATCATATGTTCAATACCTTTTTATGTTATAAACATAACATGTCCAATCATATGTCTCAGATTCATGTTCTAGCTACAGTCCATGTTCTTTCCTCAAATTAGTCACCTATTGGTCATGCCCAATTTATGCATCATTCATTTTACTGTCCCAAACATTTTAGCGCATGTTAATCTCTTATGAGATTGGATCAGGCTCGTAGTAGCCTGGCTATAGAACAGAAAGAGGAAAGAGGTACAGAATAAGATAAATCAAATCAGAACAGAACAGATAGAATCCCAGATTCAGATTCATAATTCATGTCAAAATCAGAATTAACGTTATAGCGGAAAATAACTGTACTTGCCTTGATTGGATTAAAGAAAGAACTTTAGTTGTTACAGAATTGTTGCAGAAGCTTTTATCTCAAATTTGAATTGAATTGCTTAGGTTGATGTTGATTAGCTTCTAGTTTTGATTCCAGCAGAGTAGCGACGCCATTTTTATTTTTACTAGAACAGAGGCAGAGAAGAAGCAGAATAGAATTGTGTGTAGAGGAGGCTAGGTCTTAGGATGTATTTATAGGTGTGTTTAGTTGTTTTAGGCCTTTAGATAAACCCTAAAACAGATCAGAACCGTCAGAATTCGTCACAGGCTCACCATAACAGCCCAAAAACCCATCCAGATGCACCCAGGCCGACCTGGCTCGACCAGGGAGGTCGACCCCCAGGTCGACCCTAGGGTCGACACCCAAGTCGACCTGGTCCCCTCCAGGTCGGCTCCCAGGTCGACCTGGTCGGGGCGGGAATTTTCCCGCCTGGCTCATTTTCTGCATTTTTGAAATCTGTTTCGTTTTTCTGATTTTTCGTGAAACTTATGAAGGCCATATCTCGGTCATACTGACTCCGATTTATGAAATTTCGGACTCTATTTCGCGTATTTTTCCGAGACGAACGCAACCGCGATACCCGTTTCCCTTAATTCCCCCATCCGTAATTAGTTATTCTTTAATTTGTGGCTACTAATATTAACAGAATTATGGGGTGTTACAGAACCTTTCCCAAAGGATATGAATATTTAAATAAAAGAATATTCAGAATTGGAATGAGGTGTATGTTGTGTTTTTGTAGCACTTGTTTATTATATGCGCGAGTTATTCGGAAAAACCGGGTTTATCCCATTCTGAATAACTGAATCGACGATGAGTCAACGATGAAGACAGTGGTTGAAGACTGGAGGTCTTTACATCATTTGGATGATTACTGATGTCTTGATTGGGTTGTACACCCAAGACAAGGTAATGCGAAGGCCTCTCTCCTGTATTGGACATATGGGACGAGGAATAAGGTGCCCCCGATTTCATTCAGACCCAGAACAAACTTGTAAATGGACTGTGTGTCTGACATTGGATTTTATTCTGTGCTGATTGATCTCTGTTAAACATATATCTGTTTGGTGGTAGAGAATTTATTCTCTTGCTTAACACCCTTCTCTGAGATGTACGAGCTTAGAGGTTATATATCGATAAACATCAGTCGCATGGTGTGAATTGCCTGTGTGGCATGCTTGAGTGGCAAATGATCAAGGCTTCTGTTGAAAAGGAGAGTCTTGTGGTTGATGATCAAAGCATAGCTTTAATATAGCGCCGCTTTGTGTATAGCGTTAAATCGCGAGCCTCACACCCCAGTATGAACCAGAAACGGGAGAGGATCCAGGGAGAACATGCGTTTCTTTCTAACTAGAGGTGGTGTCAGGGTTTTGCACGCCCTGACATTTTTTTAATTTTACCTATGTGGTTGTTGGAATGCGAGGCGCCTCCGATATATCGGTTACTACGGAGCCGATGGATATTGAGTCCCCATAGGGCGGGGAGACATATTGTTCAGGGATTTTTAATCCACTTAAAATGTGGACCGGCCCTGTAGCTCCTAGGTGCAGTTGCGGCTGTAGCCTGAGACATGGTAGGCTAGATTGTCTCGAATTCGATAAGGATGATCCCTTGCCTTGGTTCATAGACGGAATCCAATTTCCAATACGTGACCTTCGGTTTTATTTGTAGATCCTAGTATGGAGACATAGTGGGATGGGGCACTATTCCGTCTATGATTGATTCATTTACATTTGAAGTTGTTTTCATACACTTTACACTATAATAGTGTCAAAATGATTTGCTTTAAACGTACCAAGAATGTTTGGCTATTATAAGGTAAAACTCTATCCTCGGCTTGCGTTGCATTATGTGATGGGACCTGAGTCTTATAATAGCTTCATTTTTCCAAAAAGCATTGCGCTGTTTTGTTATATGCACTGGTATTCTTGGAAGGAAACCCGTTCCGTGTTATACGGCGTGGTCCCTTGATTTACTTTATTTTAAAGTAAAGTTTTAAATAACTGTTTTAGTTCTCACACCAGTCACATGACTGACCTGGAGTTTATTTTTTTAACATAAACTCTGGGTACCCCTATTTTCCACACGGGCAGCTAGTTGTTTTGATTTTGCAGATTTATATTCATAGAATCCTGGATTACAGCTGGAATGATATTCAGAAAGCTTTGTATCCGTGTATCTCTTTCAGTTGTGTTTTGTATTATTTTCCACTGCATTGTAATTCGTAAATCTATGATATTTATTAAATGTATATTATTTGCTCATACTTTGTATATTCTTGTACTCTGATGTAATTGTTGTAATAAGCAATGAAATGTTCTTCTGTTTATGTTCTTATTTGTCGTGTTCTCAATTCTATCCGGGCTTTCCTTTACGGGGAAGTCTTGGGTCGCTTCATTACTTATAGCTTGAAAAGAATTATATATCGTTCATTCATAAACAGAATTAAACATGACCGATCACAGTGGAATTTTAGTAACAAAATCTATATTATGGAACCAACGGGGCTGAAACTGGGCTACCGGAATTTTAGAGAAAAATCAAACGCCTTGTTGATTTTGAAATGAAACAAACGGAAGAATCGTCAACTGCGAACCAATGTGAGTAAACTCACTAACTCTAATTCGTTTATACTTTTATATAACGATTTTTATTTTTATTTTTATACTATGTGATGGTTGATTGGATGAATGGTTGATAAATTGGTTGAAATGATTGATTAGTATGTTCAACCGTCGTTTGAATACTGATTCTGTTTACCATGATATAATATATTGAAATGAAAGTTGATGTTGTTTATATTGATTAACATCTGTGGATGCAGGGAAACATGTTAGAGGGATCCAACTAGATTCCTCAACATTTATATTATTGTTTGTTATTCACTATGATATATACTATGATTGATTATGCTGTGTTGAATTACAATGGCCTTAGAATTTTGGTATTTAATATCGAAATATATTTTTGAATGTAGAAAATAAATTGGAGATTTAAAACGAAAATTTATTTCCAAATTTAGAAATTGGATTTTGAATAGATTTGAAAGTAAAAACTTGTTTTAATGGATATAACAAGTAGTTTAATTTATAAACGATATTTATGGCTGAAGGGAAATATTGAATAATTAATATTTGGCTTGAAATCGGTATTTTGTTATCGAATGAAAAATCGCTATAAGGTATTAATGGCAGATTTTAAATAGAAATATGTTTTTAATAGATAAATTGAGAAGATTAAATTATGAACGACATTTTAAATTCAGTGAAATATTTATAGTGGAATAAATTGAATTTATACAGAAAAGTGAAAAACGATTTGGAAACCGATATTTGAAATTGGATTTAAACTTAGGAGTTATAAAAGAAATTGTGAACGAGATTATAAATATTTGAAATAAAAAAAATGAGTTATTCTATGTATAAATTTTAAATAACAGTTATAGATGAAATTTGGATTTGAAATGATAAAATCAAATGGATTTGATTGTATATAAAAGAAATATATTCACGGTTAAAGTGAATAATGGTTTTAAGAAAATATTTTGCAAATGAAATATCTCAAAAGGAAATTTAGATTTGAAATATGAATCCAGATTGGAATTTGAATGAAAAGGGAAATGGGTAATTGTTTTAAAAGAAAAACGATGAGTTTTAATTCAAAATTAGGAATATAATAAATGTTTTGTAAATCTAAACAGCGATTTTAATGCTACTATTATAATAAATGTTTTATAAATCTAAACAATGATTTTAACGCTACCATTATAATTAATGTTTTATAAATCAAATATTTGGAAACAACGTTTATAACACTACCATTATAATCGATGTTTTCCGTAAAAGAAGTGGATTCTTTTATTGAACCTGAGAGTAGCGTAAGCGATAGTTTATTTGAAGTTGTGAGCTTTGACTGTTCCAAAGTTGAGAATGTTGTTTAATTACAGTCTGAGAGGTAATTATACTATACCCCAACGTGATTGACTTTATATTGATGGGGGAATGGTTAAGGTTCAATAGTGAAGATTGGTTAGCAATATCATTAGTTAATAAATGATTAATGGTTTGAGTTATAATAACGATGTTCGCGTTAATTTAAAGGATTTTGAAATGTTTCCCTAAATAAAATGAGAGATATTGTCTACGCATAGAAAATGAAATGAATTGATCAACGAGAAATTAAGAGATGGAATATGAAAATGTTTTCCGATATTATTAATGTATATTTTCTGAATATAGAAAATAAGGGTTTGTGAATATATAGAAATGGTTTCTAATTGGATTAAAAGATATTTTCTCGAATAAAGGAATTATGATATTGGAAATGTTTCCCAAGAATCGAGAGAGACAATCAAGCTTTGAAAAGAAATGGAAGATGGGAAATGAGAATTTGGAATGATAATATAATAAAGAAGTTATTAAAAGGGGCCAGTATTGTTTGATGGTTGATCGATAGAATTTCCATTTGGAAATAGGATCGATGGGTGTATGGATGTTTTCTTTGATAGTTAAATCATAGACTATCAAGGTTTTGATACCTCCGTTGTAAATACGGAGAGACCGGGATCAGATTTGATATCTGAAAAGCACTCTGTAACGGCATAAGCGTTACGAATCAACTTATGATGAAGATCATTGAAGATGGAGTAAACTTCAAGGGCTATTCCGTTAATCCTAGGTAGAATTATCCAAGAAGGATTGACGGGATGGTGCCTTCGGTTTGTCTAGTCCTAGGAAAACATATATGGATGGATCTGACAAAGTGGCATTCAAAGTAGACGGTGGCAAGATGTTCTAGAAGGAAATTGTGACCTCAAGCCTCATCACCTGGGAAATGACAAAAATTGGGGAGGCAACATGGTCAAGTGGGTCATTCCCATTAGGGGTATTATCACCTGATCTAAAGAAATTCCATTTGCTTCTTATTCTATTCGCCGCTGTATGCTTTCGGTAACAGTTGCTAATCACAACCGTTGGTGATAATATGTTCGATACACTCAAGTTAAATGAGTGGTCAGCCATTTGTGGGTCGGGTTGCAAGATGTTCATGTTGAACCCAGTGTACTCCCCACTAGAGATACACTATCGGAAGGTGGTTCCATACCTTGTCATAGTCAGAATCCAATCTCCAATAAGTGCCCTGCCGTTTTTGATTTTTTATTATATATGGAGCGTGAGATGCAAGCATTCCGTTAGATTTCTATTTATTTGACGTAGACACTATTATAATATCACCAGATTTTTATATCAAAATTTTTTTGGTTATCGTAAGGTAAAAACCATTCGTGTTTATGTGTGGATCTTTCTTACGATTATCTTTTCTTTCTAAAGGATTTTTAAAAGTTAAACCAATGGTTGGAGTTTACTAACACCAGTCTCATGACTGACCAAGAGTTTATTTTGTTTTGTTTACCTTAAACTCTTGGGTGTCCAAATTTATACGAGTAGTCAAGTAGTTGGGATTTTACAGATTCACTTGGAGGAGACTGAAGTAGGAGGCTTCACTATTTAGCTATAGACTATCATATTTTCCGTTGTGTACTATGTTGTATCTGGAAACAAGTGTTTATAACTGTTCCAGGATTAACCGTTATGCTCTGATAATGGTATGTATATACAGTTACTGATTTGTATTTCAAATGTTATGTTATTTAATATATTTTATTTGTTCCGCTGTGAGTTTGTTTCTTCATTTACTTATATTCTAATTTCTCTTTCTTTCTATTTCTCATCCTCCAACTTCTTTATACTAGTGATTTGTATTTCTGTGCAATTTGGGTTGGACATGTGGTGTTATTAGTCGACTCAAATGGTACGGAAATTCGGGCTATTACAGATAACCAAAAATATATATTTTACAAACCAAATTCAAACCGATTTAGTTTTAAAACCGAACCAACCAAAATGAACTGGTTTGGTCGGTTAATTCGGTTTGAACCGAATATTACTCACCCCTACATTCTTATCTTAAGATAGATAATAGTTTGTAACTCAAAAGCTGATGTTAACTATAATATCACAAGTCTTATTTCCTAATCAATTTAGATATGGTTTTATAAATCATTCCTTGCTTTTGAAAATCTCCTTCCAATAACAATTACCTTTACTTAATTATATTATTAAGTAACACTTATTAAGACACAAACCCTTAGCTTTAAATCTCTTTATTATAATTCATTTGCGACTTGGATTTATTACAAAAATCCATTTACCAAATCCTTTACACAATCCATCTAACATCTTATTATAGAACTTTACTTGGATTTATTCCCAAAATCCATTTACCCAATCCTTTACAAAAATGCATTAAGCCTCCTTCCGTTGCATTTCTGAAAATCTCGTTTCAATATAATCATTTTTGCATAATTCAGATGTTAAGTAAACACTTTTTTTCAAAATCATCTTATTAGCTCTAAATTTCTTTTATAAACTTTATTTATAAAACTTGGGTTTATTATAAGATCACTTTCTTTAAACCTCATTCCAAAATTCAGTTAAAATCTCATTACAATTTGATTACTTTCTAAAATAAATTCCTATTAAAAAGTAATCACTTTAATTATTATTAACTAACAATAATAATTAACGTCATCACTAACTAAAGTAGGAGTAGTCAACTTCTTTATTAACTAAAAATATAATAGTTAATCTCCTTTAAATAGTTATTAAAATAATAAATAATTTCATTAATGATAAACAACTCAATAATTATCTTTATACACAGTTAATCAAAAGATTAATTAGCTTTTATGATCCTTTATTAAGTTTTGAGCAACTATTTGTCAGACTATTTCTATTAAATTATTAATTGAAAACAAATTAATTTAAGAACCAATTTTAATTAAAACAGTTGACTTAGTCAACAGAAACGTATTTAACTGATTTCCACTAATCCGTCCTCTTAACTTGATTAACAGTATAATAATTTAATAATACCAAACTTAATTATTTTCTTAAAAACAATTATTTCAAACTATTAACCTTTATATTAATTTTTGACTTACTTTCTTATAAAACTTATTAAAATACAAAAAATTGCTATGTAAATCATTTTATAATTGATTTATAAAACTAATTTATAAATATTGATTTATTTCTAAAATTCTGTTTGAAATAATATATAAAATAGAATTAAAAACTTTGCTTCAGCTATAAAAATAAATTTTATAACTTCAAACTAGTCGACTCGCCTAACAACGAATCAACATCTTAAAATGATGGATTTGAGGTCATCTGCTGTCAATCACTTAATCAATACTGTTTATTGATAAATAATACATAAATGTCGAATTTCAATTTAGCAATCAACATCCAAATAGAATTAACGTTAATTGGGTTAAATAATTTATATTTGAATAATATGAAATCAAGTAGCATCCAAAATATTTGAGGAATCCAATTGGATACCTCCAACCTGTTCTTCCTGCATCACACTTCATAATATCATATATATATATATATATGGATATGAAATGAAATTTAATCTAATTCATTTAAGATGACGGAAATATAAATATCGAAAATCATCAACCAAAACAGTAATAATTCAAAGCATCCAAACACATAATTTATACAAACAACGGTGAATAATATTATATGAATTTAATCACATCATAGTATCTCAGAAAGCATGAGAGTTAACTCACATTCATTTTCAATCGATGATTTCAAATCGAATTATATAATTTCAAACAAGCATTTGAAATTTCATAAAAATCCAGTTGGCTCCAAACAAATCCAATTCAACTCATATGCGTGTTATTCGTCGATACGATTCCAGCGGGTCTTATTTCATCGAAATCTGCTTACGTATGAATAAATTGCCCTGATTACTAGATTTACTATAATCAAAACAATCATTAGCTTAATTAATTAGCAATCTAATTACCCTTCAAATCACGTGCCTCTCCCGCCCATTTTCTTCTTCAAGGCCGTATCCTATGCATCATGTAAGAGCCAACTTTTTAGTCAAATTAAAATATGAATTTTAATTGATTTTAATGGAAATTAAATATTCAAAATGGTTTATTTTGAGAATTAACGACTTAGAATTTATTTAAAATGAAGTTTGAATTTATAAGTTTATATTAATTATGAAACGAACTCGTAAAGTAGCAGTAGTTCACAATTTTTAATTTTGAACTTTAAATGAATATACAAAATTTAATATAAGTCGGATTTCGGTAAAATAAGAAATGTTAGAATCTATTTGATCATATCTTTCTATGAAAGTGAAAAATTGAGATTTCATGTTATAAATTGGGACTTATGTCCAAATCAAAATTTCAAATAGTCATTATGTAGTCGTTTATAAATTATAACGATTTATTATATAAAATAAAAGGATTTTATTATAAGATTGAATATTGTTTGAACCTGAACTTTTAAAATATCGAATTATAAACCCAAGTATGTTTGTTTTGAAGCCATATGATATTTTATTTGGATATATACGATAATATTAATTTATCATTATCAATTTGAACTATTTTTGAATTTATTTACATTTTATTAGTTTTTATTTAAGCCTTAGGAATAGCTATTTTTCAAATGACCTCGGTTTTCGACGAACAAATTTTAATGGATCCGAAACGTCAAATTATTGTTAAGTTTAAACTTTCAAGTTAATTGGGATTCGTAGGTAAGCGTGGTAAAAATAAACACATATTGCAATTTAGTTAGAATTCGATAAAGCTAGTAATATATGTAACAACCCGAAATTTATAAACCAATTTAAAATTTTAATTAAGCTATTTTAAGGAATATAGAAATATAAATTGGTTATTTATACTAAATAAAATTTGAGAATAATTTTAAAATTAGTTTTTATATTTTATTTGACTTAAAACAAACTCAGTAAAATTATTCAATTGATTTATAAGCCTTGTATTTGAGAATATTGAAAATTCGATTTTTAAAATCACTACAGAGCCCCTAAAATGTGAAATTTTTCTAGCTAGCTCAGAATTCAATGAGACTAATTTTATTGGATTCGGAATAATAATTCATGGCTGGATTCCAAACTTCACGCAAAACGAAGTTAGTATGTGGCCGTGAGAGGCAAACCCGTTTGCGGCAAAACTAACAGTCGGTTTACAAAGGAACGTTATTGAGACGATCTCAGAATTCGATGACACTTTTTTTCTAGATTCGTATCATCAAATAATGGTAGAATTAAAAATTTCATAATATTTGGAGTTAGCGTGTGGGCATACTAGAAGAAAATGTACGCTAAAATTGCATTTTTGAAACTAATTAGAGCATAATTGAGAAACTAAATGGAAGGTCAAACGAACTCGGAATTCTACGAAACTTGATTTGTTGTATTCGTAATTCTGTATACTATCTTATGCCGAAATTTCATAGCGAACGGAAATTGTTTGCAGTCGGGCATTTAGAGAGAATGGGAGATGAAATCTCTTACTTAAATTCACTTTCTCCTTTCTCTCTTCATTATTCCTCCTCCTTTCCTCCTTCTTTCCTCAAAGAAATGTCCTCCTCCCTCACCCCCCTTACTACCGCTTCCGCACTCCCCACCTGGGCCACTTTCTCCTCCGCTAGCCGCCACCACCATCTCCTCCTATTCTCCTCTCTCTCTCCTCCTTCCTCTTCTACAAACCCTAGCCTCTAAAACCAATTCCTCTACCAAAGCTCCTCCCCGGTCCCCACCACCGCAACCACCACCTCCCCTCTGACCTGTGCCGGCGCCTGCAGCCACCCTCCTCTGGCCGTGGGCCCCATGTCCCCAAAAATCCCTCTTTTGCAAAATTCCCGTTTTGCATAAACAACCCTTTTCCTTCTTTGCTCAATAATTTTCAATCCGTGCATTTCTGGCCAAGGCCCTGTAAACAAAAGTCGTAGATCTAATTTTTCTCTACGAAATGAACATATCAAAATAGAATTTTGGAGTTTGGAGCTACTCTAAAAATGCGACTGAAGTTTGCTAAACTGGGCTATTTTAAGCGATTTCTCGCGAATTCGAGCGTTTTCGGAAGAAAGCGCGCTAGAGAAAAGTTGCCCGTAATGGCATTTCCATGTTGGTGATCAAGTTTGGTGAAGATTGGAGGTCGTATGCAATCTGTAGAGCCACAATGGTGAATTTGTGTTTTGCAGAGGGCGATAATAGCTAGTGTGCAGCTAAAATTCTACATAAGAAGTGTTGTGGCATTCGGTTTAGCTAATGGGTGAGAATTTGCTCACTAAATTATTATTTTTATGTTATTATATCATAATTTATTATACGGTGCCTAGTAGCTCACATCACAGTTGTTTTCAAACCCATGAATGAATTATTGATTTGTTTTGTTATGACTTGATTGCGAATTTGAAAAGTTTAACATGTTAAAAATAATGTTAATATTATTGTGGTGGTTGAAATTTGGTATAAAACCCATTTATAATTTAAACAGTGAAAATTAATTAGTTTGAAACATTATTTGAATTGAATTAGAAATGATTAAATTCATGAATCAGTAATGAATTTAAATTGCTTATTGTTGGTTGAAAACCCCACATGGCTCTTAGGATGATATTTGACGCACACATCTCCCTTATGTGAAATTATGGTTAATCGGTTGATTGACAAATTTATATAAGCGTCAATTATTTGATTAAAGCTTATATGAAAATAAAATGCACATTCGATGTCATTTTGGATGTTGATAGTTGTTTACAACTACTGTTGGGTGCATATGATGAATGTAATCCATATAAATTTATTTATATGGACATTGGTTGAATATTGTTCCAATTCGGAATAAATAAGAATATTTTTATAATGTAATATTCAATGAAGATTAGAAGTTTTATTTATGATGTACGATTTTGGATGGACACGCAAATAAAAAAGTATGAAGTCGAGTTAAGTATATAAATGCTATTTTAACTCAAACGGATTTTTCTATCAATTTATTCGTTTTAAAAATGAATATCGAGAAGACTGAAATTCAAAATCTGACATTTTGAAAATATTATCATTTTCAAATTATAATAAAATTGGATGTTCAATTTTATTTTAAAATTGAAATGGAAGTTGGAATCGCTTTTAAATGAATTTAAAAACATTTTATAAAATACATTTTGAATGGAAATCGACGAAATATACTATATATATATTTAGTGGATTGAATAGGACGTGTCGCGTATTGACCGTTCACGAATTTCAACCATTAATGTAATGATCCGAATTTTGGTTGATTTATTTTAAATGTTTAAATTGGCTTAAATATTGAGTTGATAATATAAATCGATTTTTATATGGAGTTATCGATTTAATAATCGAAATATGATTTATTTCGAATATACATAATTATCGTAATACGAGAATCTGAACTAATTCAATTCGAGATTTTTAATAAGTTTAAATGATTCAAATGATTAATAGAAATTCTATTTGAATAAGAATTATGATAATAATAATTTATTATCGAGGAACATATTTTTAATAAGTATAAATTGTATTATATCGATTTTATATGGTTACTTTATATATTCGTTTAAATTAAATTTAAGAATCTATTTGGTTGAGTTCAAAATAGCGTTATAACATTGAAACGTCGGTCTTTGTAGTAAAATAGGGGTTTGTTATTTCAAGTTATGAACCCCGAGATATTTGATTTGTGGATAAGTTTAAAATCAAATCGTTATCATTTTAAATTAAATAAAAATCTCTTTGTATCAAATAAATTAAAAGTCGTTCATACTTGGGGAGACCAACCCTTAATTTACCATGTACGAATGTCCCATTCTCCGTTTATAAATATGCAACTAATTCCCCCTCTTCGTTCCTTTATTTCTGTCCTCTCAATTTCTTAACTTCAGCAAAAATCGAAATAACATGGCCTTACCTTCCTTCTGCACACCAAATTACCAAAGTATTTTTTCCTTTATTCGAAAGCTTCACAAAATCCTGCACCCCCTTTTTCTTCTCTTCTTAATTTTCTCAATCCTCAGCAAGAAAGAAAAACTCCAAGTCATCCCCTTTCCCGATCTTTAGAGAATCATAAAAATTAGATCACGCACCCAAATCAATCAAAAATAGGTTCATTGGACTTCTGGGAGCGTTGACTTCATTTTGGTATGCGTTATGAGAGGTGCGATCGAGTTCTCTGATTCTTGATTTTGAACTAGCTTACGCTAGGGATTTGGGTTGTCTTCGAGTGGAAGGATTTGGGCCAAAATGAGGTAATCGACGAGTTTAGGATTATGGAGCGCAAGTGGTGATGACACTGGGAGGACCTTCGATGGACTAAGGTGGAAAGCGATAGGGGTTTAGGGTATGGAGCTGTGTTCGAAGAGGGTGATTTACTATAACGGAGCGGGATTACTTAGTTGTGACACCCCATGTCCATTAATGTCACTCACAAAGGGAATGCATTAACTTCTATGGAGCGTTTTAAGTGTGTATAAAACAGAAACTTAACAACAAGACAGATATAAAACAGTACTTAAGAAAAATTTAAACTTCATTCATTGCAGCGGTAAACAAATAAGTTTGATTACATTATCAAAAACCAAAGACTAGAGTCAAGTATATAATATCCATCTTGACTAAATCAGAGTACATAAAATGAAAGACATAACCCCACATAAAATAGCCATAAATAAGATAGGCTGAACTTTTACCTTAGCGATCCAAGCAACTTCCAAAGAAAGAGATAAGGCTGTCAAAATCAAGCTCCACTAGTACTAGTCGCACCCTGAGCACCGCGGGGGGAGGGGGGAAGAAAAGAGGTGGAAACAAAGGGGGTCAGACATAAAGTCTGGCGAGTGCAATAACTTTAACAATATAATTATTAAGTAACTAGGATAAGGCATAAGCTAGAAAATAAGGAAATGACTGTGAACAATTGGGTATGACAAAGCAAACAAAGGAAATCGGATGAACAAAGATAACGTCAAGGGCGTACCTAGTCACTACAGGAAAATTACTACACTGCACCACACCAAACACCCTAAAGTTGATCCTGCCTACATAACTTAATAATGATAATGGTAGTTTCGTGTACCCCTAGCTGCCTTCATAGGTGCCGCCTTCTCCTATCTCCACTAGGTGTACCCACTACCCCCATTCGATCGGCTCCCTAACTCGTAGATACCCGTGCTGGCCCCACAGTAGGATGTATCACTCCCCAAAGTAGCAACCCTATACCACCAAAATGCACGGCTTATATCTACATGATGCAACAACGTCTTACCTACCAGCCCGGGCCCACACACGCATATGACCCCGTTGGACTTGCATTGCCACCGCTAACCCGTTTCGACCTCTTACAATCAAACCCAGTACGCGTGTCCCGTCCTCGACTTGGGTCAAACCCACAAAGATACTTAATGGGTTACTGGTTTGATAAGGGTCCCCATGCATGACACAAGCTTTCCACCTATGTTTGGTCCCCTCTAAGGTTTTTTTCCCTACTTAACCCCATTCTTATTCATGTCTTCTTACATGTTTCAATCTTAGTTAAGTGCATCTAATCGTATTTCTTATGCCACTTAAGGCACTCACTTAATTCCACATGCCACCCAAGGCACCCACTTAACCCCCTCATGTACCACCACATGTTTATCTGGTTAAGTGTTTCTTAATTCATTAACACCGTAACCTTGTAAAGACATCCCAAATTAGACTGGCATTTGTGGCAGCTGGATTTGCCGGGCGGGTCCGGGCAGTCTTACACCACAAACGAGCCTAACCTCGTGTCTTTACAACTGTTACGCATTTAATTCATGCCTTCGACCTCTCACATTAGACTGGCATTTGCGGCTGCTGGATTTGCCGGGCGGGTCCGGGCAGTCTTACACCACAAATGTCTAACCTCGTGTCTTAGGCGGTTTATTATTACACATCTTTATTTAACCCAAAAGTGGATTAATATCCATATTCAAAATTTGTAAATAAATTCCAAACATACTTATGTCCATAATTGACTCAATTATGTCCATAAATGTTAATTTTTCCAATTAATGTCTTAATTTAATTATATGCCTTTTTCAAGGCCATTATGCCAATTCTCAATATGTGTATATTAAATATTACCCCCATCGTCCCCACGTTGTTCGTTCGTTAATCATGACATATATGTATATTAGACTAGCAATTAGTCTAACACATAAAAAGGAAGAAACGTCGCAAATTTGCATAACACACAAAATGGATCTAATCTTGCAAATAAGGACTACAACATAACTTGCATAAACTTGTTATTGTCATGAGTCTAAACATAGGCCTAAAGGTGTGAACTTGCATATATATATATATACATATATATATATAATACTTTTTCACCTAAAACTTGCATATATGAATGTAGTTCTTCATCCAAAACTTGCATAGGCCATAGTCACAAACTTGCATAAACTATGTACATCATAGATCTAAATCTAAAGGTGTAAACTTGCATATATGTGAATCCAATTTCTACCTAAACTTGCATATAGTCACTTTATTTGATTCACATGTAAGCTTGTATACAATTCATATAGAAACTAACATATAATCTACACCAAACATATGTACAATTCATATAGAAACTAGCATATAATCTACACCCAAACTTGCATATAAAATGATGTCGAACGTGAATCAAGTTGAACATAGGTGATTTGGCGTATGAAAAGGGATCCACAACAAAACTATCATTATGAACAACTAGCATAAATTCACAGAATATTGCATTTTTCTAATGTCTCAGAAACATAGCCATATAACCCAATTTATAACTTAACCCAATTAACTTATTAATTATCTTATTAAAGATATTGAACTCACAACTCAAAGAAGGTCTTGAATTCTGGAATCTGAGTTCTGAAATGTATTAAGCTCGCATTTGGAGTAGACAAATTCGTTGTTGTTGTTTATAAATTTGAGTTGAATTGAGTTGATTAGCTTCACTTTCTCTCTAATTGGTGGATGCTACTCTAGGTTGCAATGTGATAGCATGATGGCCATGGTTCTAAATTTTTTGTTTTAGGGTTTGAGTCGACATGTGTTTATATAGAATTTAGGATTAATTTAGGCCATCCGATCAACTTAGGATCAATCAAAACCATCCAGCCAAGATAGGGTGACACTCAGCCCTAATTGACTCAGCACTGAGTCACAAAATCGTCATCTTTCAGATCTTCCCGAGGGGGGGGGGGGGCAGGTCGACCCCCAGGTCGACCCCAAGGTCGACACTAAGGTCGGCCTGTCTATGGGGAGGTCGACACTAAGGTCGACCCCCAGGTCGACCTGGCCTTGGGCGGGAAATTTCCCGCCCTGCCCAGTTCCATGTCTGAATTCGTTTTTGAATTTAAATTTGAATCTTTGGAAACTTTGGACAGCCATAACTTCTTCATACGAAGTCCAATTTACGCAAACTCAGACTCTATCTCAACCAGAATTCCGAGACGAACACAATGGCTTACCTGTTTCCCTTGATTCTTACATTTAAAATTAAGTGTTCTTTAATTTGTTAACTTTAACATTTAAATTTACGGGGTGTTCCATTCTCCCCTCCTTAAAGGATTTCGCCCCCGAAATCTCCAAATTAAGGACAATGCATATCCTATCATCCAATCATCCATCTACTCAACCATCAAACGCAGGCATCTATTGTCCTTACAAAATTTCTAATGCTGTATGAACATATGCAAGAAGTGTGTGTATATGTTCCTTATCTAATGCTAAATCAGGCGGTCTACTGATTCAGTTGACCTCCTTAATGCAAATCATGATAGTGCCATGCTTACATTATGTATGCGAAAGAATCCTATCGATACATATTATTTCTACATGTGTGCCCAACCATTCATCAAAATGCAACATCCATATGATAACACAACCACTATACAACCATTAACTTAAATATGCACACACATTTATACGCAACATGAAGGTGATTGAGCCGATCTAGTGCCTAAGGTGTGTGTATATGCATCCACGAGCAACCACTTGTATCCAGTTGCATTCATAAAATATAACATGTCTCAAACACATGTTTCAACCATAGGGTTCTTCCTAACTAAAGATCGAAGATGTCATCGCCAAGATAATACTAAAAGATAGGACAAGTATCAACAAAGTGGTAGAAAAAGGAGAAATTAAAACATACCCTCGAAAAGGAAAGGGTACAACGTACGAATCTTATCTTCCGTCTCCCAAGTCGCGTCTCTTTGATCATCTCCCCACTGTACTTTGACCAACTTGACCTCTTTGTTGCGAAGCTTTTTGACCTCCGATCCAAGAATGCGTGTAGGAGCTCGTCTAATCGTGGCATTGTGCTCTACTTCCACTTCTTCGAGCGTCCTCGACTCTACCACTTCCGCGTATCGTGTAAACACTTACGCAAGTGTGAAACGTGAAACACGTCATGAACTCCGCTGAGCTTCTATGGTAATTACTCTATATGCCATCTCCCCGATCCTCTCTGTAATTGGAAAGGGTCCTACGAACCTTGGTGCCAACTTCCCTACTGATCCAAAACGGACTATGTTTCTTAATGGTGACACCTTAATAAAAACCATGTCTCCAACATCGAACTCAAGATCGGTTCGTCTCCTATCAGCATATGACTTCTGTCGGTCCTGCGCCGTCTTCGTTCGCCGTCGAATTAGGTCTATCTTCTCCAAAGTCTCCCTAATCATGTCAGGTCCAAGCATAACCTTATCCGTGGATTCCCACCAACATGTAGGTGATTGGCACGGTCGTCCATAAAGAGCCTCAAAAGGTTCCATGCCAATGCTAGCCTAAAAACTATTATTATAGGCGAACTCTACTAATGGAGGGTGTTCTTCCCATGTTACTCCAGAATCTAGAATGCATATCCTCAGAAGGTCTTCTAGAATCCGTTTCACCCTCTCGGTCTGGCCATCCGTCTGAGGATGATAAGCGATACTTAAGCATAATTGCATTCCAACCGCCTCTTGTAAGCTCTTCCAAAATTCGCTTGTGAAAATAGGATCTCTATCGCTCACAATGCTGGAGGGTAAGCCGTGCAAACGAACTGTCTCTCGAAGGTAAACAGATGCTAACCATGCGGCGGTCCTTTTACTTTTGACGGGAATAAAATGGGTACTTTTAGTAAGTCGGTCTACAATTACCTAAATTCTCGTATTACCCTTACTCGATCTTGGTAACCCATCTACAAAATCCATGGAAATGCTTTCCCATTTCCAAAGCGGAATCTCTAAGGGATGGAGCAAACCTCCAAGTTTATTTTGCTCCGCCTTGACTTGCTGGCACACTAAGCATCTAGCAACGAACTCGGCCACGTCCTTTTTCATTCCGGCCCAAAAGAAAACTCGCTTCATATCCCTATACATCTTATCACCACCTGGATGTATGGTCATCTTCGAGCGATGTGAGTCTTCAAGAATTGCCTTCTTCAAACTTTCGTCTTGTGGTACGCAAAGTCTTCCATCTCTACGTAGCCAACCTCTTTCATCTATAACATATCTATCAAGATGTCTTGAGGACTCCCCTCCTCTAAGCTTGCCTACTATATCAACCAATAATGGGTCGTTTCACTGTGCCTCTCCAACTCGACCCAAAAGTGTAGGTTGCACCTCTAATGATGCCAACAACCCGAGCACAAAATCGACAGAGGGTCTGAAGTCAAAGGAAGATATATACTCCAAACTCTGCCGCTCTATGAACAGAGGACTTAAGGTTAACTTCTTTCTGCTTAAGGCGTCAGCTACAACGTTACCCTTTCCAGGGGTATATGCGATCTCAAAATCGTAGGATGCCAATAACTCCATCCACCTCTGTTGCCTCAAGGTTAGGTCCTTCTGAGAGATTAAATACTTTAGCGACTTATGGTCTGTATACAACTCAAACCTTTCGCCAAGCAAATAATGACGCCACGACTTAAGCGCAAAAACTATGGCTGCCAACTCTAAGTCGTGGGTAGGGTAATTTTTCTCGTGGGCTTTCAACTGTCTTCCACCATAGCATATCACCCTTCCCTCTTGCATTAAAACTGCGCCAAGTCCTGTCCCTCAAGCTTCGGTATATACAGTGAATGTCTTACTCCCATCTGGCAAAACTAAAACTGGAGCGGTCGTCAAAGCTCTCTTTAGACGTTGGAAAGCATCATAACAGTCAACGTCCCAAGTAAAAGTCAAATTCTTCTTCGTTAATCGAGTGAGAGAGGCAGATATCTTCGCGAAGTCCTTAATGAACTTCCTATAATAGCCATCCCTAAAAAGCTTCTTACTTCGGTTGCGTTCTTAGGCGTTTTCCAATCTTGGATTGCCACTACCTTAGCGGGATCCACAGCTATCCCTTCCTTAGAGACCACGTGTCCTAAGAACCTCACTTGTTTTCTCCAAAAATGGCACTTGGAGAACTTAGCTTTTAGCTGATGTGCTCATAGGACCTCTTAGACTTCCCTAAGATGTAGGGCATGCTCTTCTTCATTTTTAGAGAAAACCAAAATATCATCTATGAGACTACCACAAATTTGTTTAGAAACTCTCTAAACACCGTACTCATTAAGTCAACAAAGTATGCGGGTGCATTCGTCAAACCAAAAGGCATGACGAGCCACTCGAAGAAACCGTCAGGAGTTCTAAATGCAGTCTTATCGATGCAATCTTCAACCACCCTTAGCTGATGAAACCCTGTAGCTAAATCCAGTTGCGAGAAAACCGAAGCTCCCACCAACTGATCGAATAAATCGTCTATCCTCGGTAACGTGTGTCTGTTCTTCTTTGTTATCTTATTCAACTCTCTATAGTCCACACACAATCTAACTGAACCATCAGCTTTAGTAGCAAAAACGACTAGAGCACCCCACTCCGAAATACTTCTTCTTATGAACCCCTTCTCAAGTAGTTCTTTCACTTTCTTACTGAGTTCTCTTCTCTCTCTCGGAGCCATGTGGCGCACTGGTAATGCAACTGGCTTTGTATTATCTACTAAGTATATTTGAAAGTCTATCTCACGCCTCGGGGGTAAACCTCGAACTTTATCGAAGACATCCGAGTATTCACGGACCACTCCAACAGACTGCAAATCTCAACAGATGCGTCAAGCGATTCTAGATAACTTAGCATAACCGAATTTATGGGATTACAAGAGATTTCGAGAGTGTTGCCCAAGTGAGTCATAAGCCTAACCTTTCTCTTTTCACAATCTAGGACGGCTCCATTACGGGATAGCCAATCCAGGCCCAAAATTAACCCATAGCCCGTGAAGCCCAAAATATAAGCATCACATATAAACCCAACACTAAGTATAGAAATCTCCAAATCCAAACAAACCATCGACAAATAGGCTGAGCACCCAATTGGATTTGAAACAACTAAGGGATCCTCTACTATAGTGGTGTTTAAGTGTAGTGACTCAACTAAAAGTAGTAGATATAAAAGAGTGCGATGCGCCAGAATCAAAGAGTGTGCGAACAAGATGATCAAAAAGATAAACTAAACTTTCAATGGAAATCGTTCTACCTCATTCTTGCAGCTGTGGGACCACGAGATCCTGGACCTGCCCCCTTGCCTTCCCTGGTGCCATGAGAGCCTGAATCTTCCCTCCAGAGTTAGACCCTGCTCTCTGCCCTTTCTTTGGGCAGTCCTTAATCAAATGTCCTGCTTCGCCACAATGGAAACAACAGTCTTCTTCCTCTTCCTACAGTCTTTGCTTAGACGGCCTAGTGTCCCACAGTTAAAGCATCTTTTCTTTTCCTTGCCATTGTTGTCTTTACCACCTTTCTTGTTCTGCTGTTGCTGTTTCTTTTGATCCCCTTTCTTCTCAGGTGCCTTATTAGCATTGGCGCCTTTCTCCTCTTCATGCATAAGCGCCATGTCGACTAGTCTCTCAAAGGTGGCCCCAATAGGGATGTGGGTCATAGCTAACCCATGTAGCGGCTTGTTCAAACCCTTAATAAATCTCAGGGCCTTCTTTTCGGGCGTATTCACCAAGTCCAAGCCAAATCTTGCCAACTGATTGAACTTGTTGACGTATTCTTTTACTGATAGATTCCCCTGCTTCAATGCCAAAACCTTTCCATGTATAGATTCTCTTCATCCCGTGAGAGAAACTTCGCCTCAAACCTACGCCTGAAATCCGACCATGTATCAACTGGACGCTCTCCATTAATGACCTCCCACCAAAACGAGGCCTCATCCTTCATTAACCAGGCAGCTAACTGGACGTTTCTTCCATCTTCTACCTCAAAGCTTCCAAACAGTTCTTCCACTAACTTTAGCCAATTTCGAGCTTCAACAAACGTTTCCGACCTGTGAAAAGGTTTTCCGCCCATTGCTCGAAAGTCCTTGCATATCTTTGCGAAAGTGTCAACATGGGGAGGAGGAGGAGGAGCATTTGCTGGGCCTACGACATGGGCCCTAGCTTCCAAATACCTTCTAAACCATCCTGGTATCGGTATCCCCTCGGGTATCTCGGGAATTCCAGACATGCTAAAAAGAAAATGAAGAGATTCAAACGAAGAATTTGAAAGAAAGATATATGGCTCTTGGGGTTATGTTTCCAAAATAAACCTTTCTCTTGAAGATATTCTCCATAAAACATACTTTTGAAAGTATTTCTTTATAAAATGCTTTTGAAAAACAGTTTTTCAAAATATCTTATCTGTTCTGGAAACCTTCAGCTCTGATACCACGTGTGACACCCCATGTCCATTAATGTCACTCACAAAGGGAATGCATTAACTTCTATGGAGCATTTTAAGCGTGTATAGAACAGAAACTTAACAACAAGACAGTATAAAACAATACTTAAAAAATATTTAAACTTCATTCATTGCAGCGGTAAACAAATGAGTTTGATTACATCATCAAAAACCAAAGACTAGAGTCAAGTACATAATATCCATCTTGACTAAATCAGAGTACATAAAATGAAAGACATAACCCCACATAAAACAGCCATAAATAAGATAGGCTGAACTTTTACTTCATTGATCCAAGCAACTTCCAAAGAAAGAGATAGGGCTGTCCAAATCAAGCTCCACTAGTACTAGTCCTACCCTGAGCACCTTGGGGAGGGGGTGGGGGAGGAAGAAAAGAGGTGGAAACAAAGGGGGTCAGACATAAAGTCTGGCGAGTGCAATAAATTTAACAATATAATCATTAAGTAACTACAATAAGGCATAAGCTGGAAAATAAGGAAATGACTGTGAACAATTGGGTATGACAAAGCAAACAAAGGAAATCAGATGAACAAAGATAACGTCAAGGGCGTACCTAGTCACTGCAAGATAATTACTACACTGCACCACACCAAACATCCTAAAGTTGATCCCGCCTACAGAACTTAATAATGATAACGGTAGTTTCGTGTACCTCTAGCTGCCTTCATAGGTGCCGCATGGTCCTATCTCCACTAGGTGTACCCACTACCCGATTCGATCGGCTCCATAACTCGTAGATACCCGTGCTGGCCCCACAGTGGGGTGTATCACTCCCCAAAGTGGCAACCCGATACCACCAAAATGCACGGCTTATATCTACACGATGCAACAAAGTCTTACCAACCAGCCCGGGCCCATACACGCATATGACCCCGTTGGAGTTGCGTTGCCACCGCTAAACCGTTTTGATCTCTTACAATCAAACCCAATATGCGTTTCCCGTCCTCGACTTGGGTCGAGCCCACAAAGTTGGGTTACTGGTTTGATAAGGGCCCCCATGCATGAAACAATCTTTCCGCCTATGCCTGGTCCCCTCTAAGGTTTTTTCCCCACTTAACCCCATTCTTATTCATGTCTTCTTACATGTTTCAATCTTGGTTAAGTGCATCTAATTGTATTTCATATGCCACTTAAGGCACCCACTTAATTCCACATGCCACCCAAGTCACCCACTTAACCCCCTCATGTCCCACCACATGTTTATCTGGTTAAGTGTTTCTTAATTCATTAACACCGTAACCTTGTAAAGACCTCCCACATTAGACTGGCATTTGTGGTAGCTGGATTTGCCAGGCGGGTCCGGGCAGTCTTACACCACAAACGAGCCTAACCTCATGCCTTTACAACTGTTACGCATTTAATTCATGCTTTTGACCTCTCACATTAGACTGACATTTGTGGCTGCTGGATTTGCCGGGCGGGTCCGGGCAGTCTTACACCACAAACGAGTCTAACCTCGTGTCTTAGGCGGTTTATTATTACACATCTTTATTTAACCCCAAAGTGGATTAATATCCCTATTCAAAATTTGTAAATAAATTCCAAATATACTTATGTCCATAATTGACTCAATTATGTCCATAAATGTCAATTTTTCCAATTAATGTCTTAATTTAATTATATGCCTTTTTCAAGACCATTATGCCAATTCTCAATATGTGTATATTTAATATTACCCCCGTCGTCCCCACGTTGTTCGTTCGTTAATCATGACATATATGTATATTAGACTAGCAATTAGTCTAACACATAAAAGGGAAGAAACATCGCAAATTTTCATAACACACAAAATGGATCTAATCTTGCAAATAAGGATTACAACATAACTTTCATAAACTTGTTATTGTCATGAATCTAAACATAGGCCTAATGGTGTGAACTTGCATATATATATATATATATAAAATATAGTTTTTCACCTAAAACTTGCATATATGAATGCAGTTCTTCATCCAAAACTTGCATAGGCCATAGTCACAAACTTGCATAAACAATGTACATCATAGATCTAAATCTAAAGGTGTAAACTTGCATATATGTGAGTCCAATTTCTACCTAAATTTGCATATAGTCACTTTATTTGATTCACATGTAAACTTGTATACAATTCATATAGAAACTAACATATAATCTACACCAAACATATGTACAATTCATATAGAAATTAGCATATAATCTACACCCAAACTTGCATATAAAATGATGTAAAATGTGAATCAAGTTGAACATAGGTGATTTGGCATATGAAAAGGGATCCACAACAAAATTATCATTATGAATAACTAGCATAAATTCACAGAATATTACATTTTTCCAATGTCTCACAAACATAGCCATATAACCCAATTTATAACTTAACCCAATTAACTTATTAATTATCTTATTAAAGATATTGAACTCACAACTCAAAGAAGGTCTTGAGTTCTGGAATCTGAGTTCTGAAATTGATTAAGCTCGCCTTTAAAGTAGACAAATTCGTTGTTGTTGTTTATAAATTTGAGTTAAATTGAGTTGATTAGCTTCACTTTCTCTCTAGTGGGTGGCGGCTACTCTAGGTTGCAAGGTGATAGCATGACGGCTATGGTTCTAATTTTTATTTTATTTAGGGTTTGAGTCTATATGTGTTTATATAGATTTTAGGATTAATTTAGGCCATCCGATCAACCTAGAATCAATCAAAACTATCCAGCCAAGATAGGGTGACACCTCAGCCCTAATTGACTCAGCATTGAGTCACAAAATCGTCATCTTTTAGATCTGCTTGGGGGGGGGGGGGCAGGTCGACCCCTAGGTCGACACTAAGGTAGACCTGTCTATGGGGAGGTCGACATTAAGGTCGACCCGGCCTTAGGCGGGAAATTTCCCGCCCTGCCCGGTTCCATGTCTGAATTCATTTTTGAATTTAAATTTGAATATCTGGAAACTTCCGACAGCCATAACTTCTTCATACGAAGTTCAATTTACGCAAACTCGGACTCTATGTCAACCAGAATTCCGAGATGAACAGAATGGCGTAACCCATTTCCCTTGATTCTTACATTTAAAATTAAGTATTCTTTAATTTGTTAACTTTAACATTTAAATTTACGGGGTGTTACATTAGTGAAGTGGGTGAGCAGTTCATTTATAAACGTGATTTTAGTTTGAACTTGAAAACAAGAATGACCTATATTGCAGATTCATTCAAACATTTGTTTTGAAATGGAGATTAGGCATTCTAGATGTTTGGGTGGTAATGGAGCTGAGATCTGTAGGATTGTGAATGAGTTTTTGGCAGTGATTTATTTTCACCAAGTAAGGTAAATAATTTTTTAACGAAGTTGTTAATTATATTTAATTCAAATAGAAACTTGTAAAGGTTATGACTTCTATATATGATATCAGATGTTGATGAATCAATTTTTTTTCAGGTCTTGAATTTGTCATAATGGCTGGGATCATTGAAAATAATATGGAAAATGTTATCTGGTTATTCCTAGGAAGGGGACGACATGATTCAGATGAGGCTGGAATTTGTTATTTAAGGGAGAAAGGTTTTAGCTTGGATTAAGGTAATTATTTTTAGTTTAGTAATTAAATTTTTATTCCATTTAATTTGTTCGATAGAATAAAATGAATGTCATATTTAATTTATACCCGATGTTAACGAATGGAGTTGATCGAAAAATTCATGAGCCGGAAATGAATTGGGAATCAGAATGGATCAAAATAAGATATCAAGGTGAGTAAACTCATTCCATGGTTCATTTATAATTTTATTATAATTTTTTTTATTTAATATAATGTTATATGCTGTTTGTTGGTTGTTTGGATGCATTTTAATATTTTTGGGGCTATTATAAATATATTAGTTATTTAGGCTTGGTGTGTGTGGCTATTATATATATTGGTGGTTGGATATTTCCTACAGTACCATTAGTAGATTCCCGCAGTATTATTAGCGGATGACCCTATGTGCCTCACAATATAATATAGCGGATGACCTATGCCGCAATATTCTGACTTGAAGCAAGATGGGTATTACTTATGTTGGCTAACATATGTGGATGTAGGAAAGACAGGTTAGAGGAATCCAACTAGATTCCTCAAAATTTAATATATTTTTTCACTTATATTATCATATATGATGTGTTAGAAAACCTGTGATTGATAATTGGGTGTTTCGAATGTTTAAATATCACTGCGCCAAAATTTGGATTTATCAAAATATCGTGAAAAGGGATTTTGAGATTTAAAAGGGGAAATCTATTTTTTTTTAAAAACAGAATTTGAACGAGCTAAGAAATATTAACTTGTTTTGAATAATAAAAACAAGAAGTGAATTTATAAACGGTGTTTATAAATGAAATGGATAATTATCATTGGATAACTAGGAAATTTAAATTCAAATGTGAATTTAAAATGAGAATTGGAAATCATTTTAAATAGAAGACGATGAAATCTATTCCGATGTTCGGAATGTAAATATAATTGGATGATTAAATTAGATTATGTCGAATTTATAACATAAATTATATCCAGAAAGGATATTGGAGTTATATTAGTTAGAAACTAATATTTAAATTAAATTTTAAAATAGATTCTATGTTATATATAGATAGGTTATAATAAATAAAATATTACAAGAATAAGATTTTGGTTTTTAAATAGATTTTGAAATGGAACTTGTTTTAATATATAAAACAAGTAAATTATAAACGATGTTATAAATGTAGTGAATTAATTATTGAAAGATAATTTGAAATTTGAAATTTTAAATTCAAGTATGAATTTAAAAATAGTATTTGAAATCATTTCGAAAAGTGAATGAAGGTTTTTATTTTTGGAATTTGAAATATAAAATAAATTGGTTCTCAAATAGATATTTGAAAGGGAAGCTTGTCTAATTTTATAAAACAAGAAAATTAACTTATAAACTATGTTTATAAAAATAGTGAAGTAAATTATCGTTGAATAATATGGAATTATAAATTCGAGTACTAATTTAAAAGTGAATTGCAAATCGTTTCAAAAAGGGAATGACGGATGTTATTCCAATATTTGGAATATAAACTGAATTGAGATAAATCTAAGAAATTATATTTGGAATTGGAAGTTAATATTAAAAATGGACCTGTGATTGGATCTATAGCTGAGTAATGAAGTAATCGACGATTGGGAATACTTAAACTGTTAAGTTATATTTAGTAAACTGGTTTAATTTATATTTAATATTAAAGAAATGGAATTGGAGTTTATATAATAAATGAAGTTTAAACGTTTATATTTAATTTTAATTAAAAAAAATTCGTCACAGCGCGATAGATCGTAAATTAACGTTTCAAACTTCAATTGAGTATATGGAACTCAATTTAAGTTGGAATTCATTGAAACAAGAACCGTCAAGACCGACTGAATAATAGTTTTCTAATGGAAGAGAAAAATTGGATTTCGTCTTTTGAATTTTGAGTTATGTCCAAATCAAATTTCCAAAAAAATAGCACCATAATCATTTAAAAACCATAACGGTTTATTTAAATTAATAAAAGGGATTTTAACTAAATAAAAACCGAATTTCCATTAGAAAAATCCAGATTAGAGTTATAAAATAAATATGGACTCTGGTGGAGTAAATGGATTGATTTTTAAAACAAAAAAAAAATCAAATTTTTAAATATTGAATAGAATTAACGAATTTAAAAAATAATTAGTTAATGGAGTTTTTAATTGAAATTGGGCTTTGGATAAGTGAACTAGGTTTGTAAATTCATATTCCAAGTCGAATATGAGACTTGAGTTGAAAATGGAATTCAATTGGTTTATAAGCAAATTCAAATTATATATGAACATGATATGTTCAAATAAAAAGTGAAATAGGCAAAAGAGCTAATTAGAGAATTAATTAGCAATTTGAGTTAAAAATGGTTGGATTAAGTTGGAATAAATTGGGAAAGGACGTATATATGTGGAATAGGTATGGAATGAAGAGAATGGAGATTATAATTTGAGTGCCCGACAAAAAGGTACATGTCTAAATTCCATATGAGTTTTTAAGCATCGAATCGGCAAGCTACTTGGCTTTTTGATTTTCTTTTTGAATGGAAAGGGCCTAGAGAAGCGAGTTGGAGTTTGATCTACTGATCGGTACAAAGGAGATGCCGGCGAAATTTTTCGGAAATTTAAGGAGTTAGAATATTTTTAAGAAAATTTGATAGTTAGAAACCAATATATTGGTATATATATATAGAATTCGATAAGGAATGAACTTAAATAGAATATTACAAAACAAAAAGAAAATCTATAAATTTAAATCTGGTAAGAATAGAAAGAGAAATGTATATACGTTTTTAAAATGAATAGTTGGTTTATATGGTGTTGATTATTCGAGGCAAGCAGTCTTGTCTATTTTGAAGTTAAGGATGTTTTCAGTCAAGGTCTGAGAGGTAATTATAGCCCAACATTATTGATTTTTTTGTTAAATGATAAATAGGAAGATTCGGTCTCGAAGATCAATGTCTAAAGAGATTTGGTTGAATGAAATATTTTGGGTTGTTGTGAGATGTTTTACACGATAGTCGTTTTAACCCACATAAGTGGAATTTTGGAAATATAAATGGAAAATATTTCGTAAGTCTAAAAATGATTGGTCATGAAAGATATAAGTAATTGGAATGTTCTCCAATTATATATAAAAGATATTTTCTAAGTATAGAAAATAAAAGAAGGCGATATATGATTTTTTTTCCAAATAGCGTAAGAGGCCAAGATGATTGTTGAAATATTGGGTTGACAAATATTTATAAGGAAATGGAGAAGTGATTTAATTAATTATTGATAAGGAAATGAGAAGTGATTTAATAAATGAAATATTAATTAATGGGCCAGTGATGATGCTTTGGATGAATGTTTGTTTTCTTCGATAGTTAAATAACTGACTATCGAGGTATTAACCAATATCGTTGTCAATATGGAGAGACCGGTTGGATTATTATCCAAGAACCACTTTGTATTGGCAGTAACATTGCGAATCAAATTATATAAAGACAATCGAAGGTGGAGTAATGTGCAAGGGCTTTCTCTGTTAATCCTAGGTAGAAATTTCCTAAGATGCTTTAATAGAAATTGTGCACTCGGTTTCATTCATCCCTAGAAAGAACGTGTATGGACGAATGACTGACAGAGTGTTTCCAATGATCGCATACTTCGGTCTGTAGAAATATACATTTGGTGGTGGAGAATTTATTCTCTTAGCATAATATCCATAATCTCCTTGTGCAAACTAATTAGTGATTAACGGGTCTGACAATGTGGCACTTAAAGCGATTGTGTTATCAAGGAAAGGCAAGTAATCGTAACCTCAAGCGTCGCAACCGGGAAGTGGTATAAAATCGGGTAGGTCGCATGGCTAAGTGGGTCACACCTAAGTAGGGTGTATTATCACCTGATCTAGAGAAATTCCATTTGCTTCCTTAATTTTTCGATGCTGTGTCTTTCGGGAAACGGTTGCTGATTCCAACCGTTGGTGAAAATACATTCGGTACTCTCAAGCGAAGTGAGGGTCCAATCATTTTAGCCTGGGTTGCAAGACGTTCTTGTTGAACCCGGTGTATTCCCCTTTGGAGATACACTGATGGAAGGTGGTCTCATACCTTGCTAGTTGGATATCCATTCTCCAATACGAGCCCGCGGTTTTGGTTGTATATCATATATGTAGAGCGTGAGATGCAAGCGTTCAGCTAGATTAATATTTAATTAATTTATATAGCATTATAATACCAGAAAATTATTAATTGCATAGAATGCTTTGGGTTTTCGTAAGGTAAAAACCAACTGTGCTTATGCATAGATCGGTCTTACGATTATCCTTTCTTTTAGAAAAAGAATTTTTAAAAGTTAAACCAATGATTGGAGTTTACTCACACCAGTCTCATGACTAACCCAGAGTTTATTTTATTTTGTTTTATCCTAAACTATTGGGTGCCCAAATTTGTACGGGCAATCAAGTAGTTCAGGCATTTACAGATATCCTTGGAGGAGCTTGGAGTAGGAGGCTTCAGCGTTAAATATTTACCGTCTATTTTTTCGCTGTGTTGTTATAAAATGTACTCTAATGATGTATGTAAGTACAAATTACGTATTTCAAAAGTTGTTGTCTATGTATTTTTTTTTTTATGCTGCGATGTGAGATTCTATGTTATTGTTCAGTCTGTCTTCTATTTTTTCGTCTTTATTTCAAAATGATTCGTATTTCTTTGCAATTTGGGTTGGACGTGTGTTGTATTCAGTCAACTCAAATAGTACTGAAATTTGGGCCATCACATTTGGTATCAGAGCTTAGGTTGAGCGAACACCTAGGCTTTGGTGGGTGTTTACTCATTAGTGATAGGATCAGTAGTATCCTAGAATGAGTTGAGTGTATATATGAGAGCGCATATTTGTAAATTGATATAAAAATTATTTATATTGTGTTGGGTAGTCTATTGAGTGGCTTATGAATTCTAGTGAAATCGTGGGACACCACATATCAATAGGAACTTCTAAACACTTCAAGAGAGAATTCGACACGATATTATTTTAAAGTGGGTAAATGAAATAATTTTACCCAAAATTCTATTTTGATATAGAAGGAATATTTTTGTGAAATTATTGTAACATATGGATGGGTTGATTGTTGTTATTATAATCCAATGAGATTATAAAATTGAAATGGTTATATGTAACCAAATATAACTTGTATAATAATGAATAATACAAATGAGATGAATCAAAATTGGATTCAAACTAGTCTTTGGAATTTGAAGCCCAGGAGATTGAAAAATATATTTTCTAAAGTATATTAAAATAATATAACTTTATTTTAGAAGGATTTTTGAATAAGAACCATTTTTGGTGCATTTTTAAAAGTGATAAAGCAGTGACCTCACTTCAATGGCTGGAAAATAATTTTGATGATGACTGCAACATCATCAATGTTCATTTTCGAGTTTCTAAGTGATGGATTGCTACCTTAGAAATTTTTTGATGGAAATTTGTTTGAAAGAAAATAGGGTAGTTTGGAAAATTCAAATGGTTTCAATTTTAAGTGGTTATAAATATGTGCATATATTTATATGATTTCTAAAGAATTTGAAATGAAATTCCGGGAATTTGACTTTTGGAATTTAAATTTAACCTAAGCAAGTTAAATGGATTGAAGTGAATTGACTAGAATCAATTTGAATAGAAAGTGTAATATGAATCGGATATGAATGTGTTGATTGAAATTCATTCGATTTAATTGAATGTGAGCATATATGGTGTGTAATGTAAATGAAAACCAAAAGTTTTGGTAGAACTAAATTTGTTGAAATATGAAGAGTTGAGTTCCAACATATGTGAATTTTGGAAAGTAAATGGGTTTGTAGCATTTTTCCTACCTTAGTAATTTCAGGGACGAAATTCTTTTAAGGGGGAAGAATGTAACGACCTAGATTGTTGATATATTTTAAATATTTAATATAGTTTAAATATTGAGTTATCGATTTAATAATCGAAATACGATTTATTTCGAATATATATAATTATCTACTACAAGAATGTGAAAAAATTCAGCTTGAGATTTTTAAATAAGTCAAAATGATTCAAATGATTAATAGAAATTCTATTTGAATAGGAATGATGATAATAATAGTTTATTAACGAGGAATTTATTTTTAATAAATATACATTATATTATATCGATTTTATATGGTTATTCTATATATACGTTCAAATTAAATTTTAGAATCTATTTTGTTGAGTCCAGAATAGCGTTATAACATTGAAACGTCCGTCGTTGCGATAAAATAGGGGTTCGTGATTTCAAGTTATGGACCTCGAGATATTTGATTTGTGGACAAGCTTAAAATCAAATCGATATCGTTTTAAATTAAATAAAAATCTCTTTGTATCAAATCACATTAATTTAAAATCAAATCGAATTAAAAGCTGTTTGTATTTGGGGAGACCAACCCCGAATTTACCACGTAGGAATGTCCCTTCTCCGTTTATAAATACGCAAGTAGTTCCCCCTCTTCGTTCCTTTATTCTTTCCACTCAATTTCTTAGCTTCCGCAGAAATCAAAAAAACATGGCCTTACCTTCTTTCTGCACACCAAACTACCAAAGTCGTTTTTCCTTTAATCGAAAGCTTCACAAAATCATGCACCCCTTCTTTTTTCTCTTCTTAATTTTTCCGTTCCTCGGCAAGAAAGAGAAACCCCAATCCATCCCCTTTCCTGATCTTTAGAGAATCATAAAAATTAAATCATGCAACAAAATCGATCAAAAATAGGTTCGTTGGACTTTTGGGAGCATCGACTTCATTTTGGTATGCATCATAAGAGGTGCGATTGAGTTCTATAATTCTCGATTTTGAACTAGCTTATGCTATGGATTTGGGTTGTCTTCGACATGGAAGGATTTGGGCCAAAACGAGGTGATCGATGAGTTTAGGATTATGGAGAGCAAGTGGTGATGGCACAGGAGGACCTTCGATGGGCTAAGGTGGAAAGCGATAGGGGTTTTGGGCATGGAGCTGCATTCGAAGAAGGTGATGTACTATAGTGGAGCGGGATTACCTAGTGACGTGGGTGAGCAGTTCATTTACAAATGCGATTTTTGGTTTGAACTTGAGAACGGGGATGACCTATATTGCAGATCCATTCAAACCTTTGTTTTGAAATGGAGATTAGGCATGCTAGTTGTTTGGATGGTAATGGAGCCAAGATTTGTAGGAGCGTGAATGTGTTTTGGGCAATGATTTATTTTCACCAAGTAAGGTAAACAAATTTTTATTGAAGTTGTTAATTATATTTATTTAAAATAGAAACATATAAGGGTTATGACTCCTACATACGATATCAGATGTTGATAAATCAAGAAAATTATCTGGGTCTTGAATTTGTGGTAATGATCGGGATCGTTAAAAATAATGTGGAAATTGGTATTTGGTTACTCCTAGGAAGGGGACGACATGATTCAGATGAGGCTGGAATTTGTTATTTAAAGGAGAAAGGTTTTGGATAGGATTAAGGTAATTATTTTTAATTTAGTAATTAAATTTTTATTTCATTTAGTTTGTTCGATAGATTAAAATGGATGTCATATTTAATTTATACAAGATTTTAATGAATGGAGTTAATCCAAAAATTCATAAGCTACGGATTACATAAGCTGGAAATAAATTGGGAATTAGAATGGATCAAAATAAAATATCAATGTGGGTAAACTCACTTTCTGGTTCGTTTATAATTTTATTATAAACATATTTTTATTTAATATAATGTTATATGCTATTTGTTGGTTTCTTTGGATGGATTCAAATATTTTTGTGGCTATTATAAATATATTAGTTATTTAGGCTTGGTGTTCGTGGCTACTATATATATACATATATATATATATATGTATATATATATTGGTGGTTGGTTATTACCCGTCGTACCATTAGCGGATGCCCGCAATATCATTAGCGAATGACCCTATTCACCTCACAATATTATAGTGGATGACCTTCTGTACTGCGATATCCTTCCTTGAAGCAGGATGGGTATTATTTATGTTGGCTAACATATGTGGATGCAGGAAAAATAGTTTGGAGGAATCGAACTAGATTCCTCAAAATTTATTATTATTTGTTTTCATATATATTATCGTATATGATGTGTTAGAAACCTGTGATTGATAATTGGGTGTTTTGGATGTTTAAATATCATTGGGCCTAAATGTTGATTTATCAAAATATCGTGAAAAGGGATTTTGAGATTTAAAAGGGAAATCTATTTTTCTAAAAATAGATTTTGAATGGGCTAAGAAATATTAACTTGTTTTGAATAATAAAAACAAGTAGTGAATTTATAAATGGTGTTCATAAATGAAATAGACAATTATCATTAGATAATTAGGAAATTTAAATCCAAATTTGAATCATAATGAAAATTGGAAATCGTTTTAAATAGAAGACGATGAAATCTACTTCGATGTTCGGAATGTAAATATAATTGGATGGTTAAATTAGATTATGCCGAATTTATAAAATAAATTATATCCAGAAAGGATATTGGAGATGTATTAATTAGAAACTAATATTTAAATTAAATTCTATGTTTTATATAAGTTATAATAAATAGAATATTTTGAAAATAAGATTTTGGTTTTTAAATAGATTTTGAAATGGAACTTGTTTTAGTATTTAAAACAAGTAAATTTATAAATGATGTTATAAATGTAGTGAATTAATTATCAAAAGATAATTTTAAATTTTAAATTTTAAATTTTAAATTTTAAATTCTAGTATGTATTTAAAAATAGATTTGAAATCATTTCCAAAAGCGAAAGATGGTTTTTATTCCGGAATTCGGAATATAAAATAAATTGGTTCTCAAATAGATATTTGAAAGGGAAGCTTGTTTAATTTTATAAAACAAGAAAATTAATTTATAAATGATGTTTATAAAAGTAGTGAAGTAAATTACCATTGAATAATTTGGAATTATAAATTCAAGTACTAATTTAAAAGTGAATTGGAAATCGTTTCTAAAGGGAATGACGAATGCCATTCCAATATTCGGAATATAAACTGAATTGAGATAAATCTAAGAAATTATATTTAGAAATCAATTTCATCGAATTTTATAAAAATTATTTATTTCTAACGGAATGGGAAGTTAATATTAAAAATGGAGCTATGATTGGATTTATAACCGAGTAATGAAATAATCGACGATTAGGAATAATCAAACTGTTATTTCAGAATTAGTTAACTGGTTTACTTATGTTTAATATTAAAAATTTGTAATTGGAATTTATATAATTAATGAAGTTTAAACGTTTATATTAAATTTTAATTAAAACGAACTCACGGTAGTGCGGTAGTTCGTAATTTGATGTTTTGAACTTTAATTGAGTATATAGAACTCAATTTATGTCGGAATTCGTTGAAATAGGAATAGTCAGTACCGATTGAATAATAGTTTTCTAATGAAAGAGAAAAATCTGGATTTTGTCTTATAGATTTTGAGTTATGTCAAAATAAGATTTCTAGAAAAACAACGCCATAATCGTTTAAAAATCATGACCGTTTATTTAAATTAATAAAAGGGATTTTAAGTAAACAAAATTCGAATTTCCATTAGAAAAATCCAGATTGGAGTTATAAAATAAATATGAACCAAAGTGAAGCAAATGGATTGATTTTTAAAACAAAACAAAAAATCAGATTTTTAATTATTAAATAGAATTAACTAATTTGAAAAATAATTGGTTAATGGAGTTTTTAATTGAAATTGGGATTTGGATAAGTGAATTGGGTTTGTAAATTCATATTCGAAATCGAATATGAGACTTGAGTTGAAAATGGAATTCAATTGGTTTATATGCAAATTAAAATTGTGTATGAACGAGATATGTTCAAATAAAAAGTAAAACAGGCAAGAGAGCTAATTTTAGAATTAATTAGCGAATTGAGTTAAAAATGATTGGATTGATTTGGAATAAATTGGGAATGGACGTATATATGTTGAATAGGCATAAAACGAAGAGAATGAAGATTATAATTCAAGTGCCCAACAAAAAGGTACATGTTCAAATTCCATATGAGTTTTTATGCACCAAATCGGCAAGCCACTTGGCTTTTTGAATGGAAAGGGCCTAGAGAGGCGAGTTGGAGTTTGAGCTATTGACCATTACAAAGGACGCGCTGGCAATTTTATTTTTTGGAAATTTAAGGAGCTAGAATATTTTTAAGAAAAATTGATAATTAGAAATCAATATATTGGTGTATATATATATATATATATATATATATATATATAAGTCGATAAGGAACGAACTTAAATAAAATATAATAAAATCTATAAATTTAAATCTTTTAAAAATAGAAAGAGAAACGTATACACGTTTTTAAAATGAATAATTAGTTTTTATGTTGCTGATTATTTGAGGTAAGTGGTCTTATCTATTTTGAAATTAAGAATGTTTTCAGTCAAAGTATGAAAGGTAATTATACCCTAACTTGATTGATTTCATTATTAAACGGTAAATATGAAGATTTGGTCTCGAAGATTAATGTTTAAAGAGATTTATTTGAATGCAATATTTTGGTTTGTTGTAACGATGTTTTGCACGACAGTCATTTTAACCCAAGTAAGTGGAATTTTGGAAATATAAATAGAAAATATTTCCTAAGTCTAAAAATGATTGGTCGTGAAAGAGATAAGTAATTGGAATGTTCTCCAATTATAAATAAAAGACATTTTCTAAGTATAGAAAATAAAAGAAAGCGATATATGAAAATGTTTTCCAAATAGTGTAAGAGGCCAAAATGAATGCTGAAATATTAGGTTAACAAATATTGATAAGGAAATGGGGAAGTGATTTAATTAATTATTGATAAGGAAATGGAGAAGTGATTTAATTGATGAAAATACTAATTAAAGGGCTAGCGATGATGCTTTGGATGAATTTTTGTTTTTCTTTGATAGTTAAATAACCGACTATCGAGGTATTGACCAATATCGTTGTCAGTTTGGAGAGATCGATTGGATTATTATCCGAGAACCACTCTGTATTGGCAATAGCGGTCCAAATTAGATTATATAAAGGCAATCTAAGATGGAGTAAAGTGCAAGGGCTTTTTTGTTAATTCTAGGTAGAAATTTCCTAAGATAGATTAATTGAAATTGTGCCTTCGGTTTCGTTCAGCCCTAGAACGAACGTGTATAGACGGATGTCTGATAGAGTATTTCCAATGATCGCATATGTTGGTCTGTACAAATATACATCTGGCAGCGGAGAATTTATTGTCTTATCATAATATCCAGAATATCCTTGTGCATTTTAATTCGTGACTAACGGATCTGACAATGTGGCATTCAAAGTGATTGTGTTGTCAATGAAAGGTAAGTTTTGGGTTATCGTATTATAATACCAGAAAAGTATCGATTGCAAAGAATGTTTTGGGTTATCATAAGGCAAAAACCATCTGTGTTTATATGTGGATCTGTCTTACGATTATCCTTTCTTAAAAAAAAAGGTTTTTTAAAAGTTAAAACCAATGATTGGAGTTTACTCACACCAGTCCCATGACTGGCCCAGAGTTTATTTTGTTTTGTTTTACCCTAAACTCTTGGGTGCCTAAGTTTGTACAGACAGTCAAGTAGTTCAGGTGTTTACAAATATTCTTGGAGGAGCATGGAGCAGGAGGCTTCAGCGTTAAATATTTACTGTCTATTTTTCCATTTTGTTGTTATAAAATGTACTCTGATGATGTATGTAAGTACAAATTATGTATTTCAAAATTTGCTGTCTTAACCCTCTTCCTTTGCCTTCGAAGCCTTTCCCCCTCTGCCATCTTGCCCTCCTCCTTCTATACCTCCAGATCCTCCACCACCTCATGACAATCCCTTTAATTCTACATGTGCTCCTTCCAATGTCAATTCATTAAATCCATCGAAGGCATCCTTTCCATCATTTGTAAAATCGGATTACGCTTCTCTTTTCAGATCTTCTCCAAGAAATGCTGGTTCATACAAGCCGATTCACTTCGATATTTTCAGGGATGGAAAGAAGTAATCGATTCCTGATCTAGTCAGGTAGGAAGGTATTAATTACTCAAATAATTTTCTTATTGGATTTTTCCTTGATGGAACTTTATCCTTTCAAGTTGTAGCTAATTACTTAGGAAATTAGTTGGGGAAGTTGATATTAAATCGGATGGATATCATTTCTTATTTCAAGTTCACAAATTATTCCGATAGAGAGAAAATTCTAAGATCTGATCCAATTTTCATTCATGGTCATATGTTTATCATTATGTTTAGGATCCACCAATTGGCTATGCTCAATCGCAAATTCATAAATTCCCTGTTTGGATATATCTATACAAAATCCTTATGATCTTATGGACTTTAATTGGAATTAATTGGTTAGTCAATCATATAGGTAGGCTTATATGTTATGACACTAACACCCAAAGATTGAATAGGTTTAGATACGCAAAAGCTTTGGTTGAAGTATCATTAGAATATGATCTACCAAATTTTATTGAGATGGATGGGTTGGGTGAGAATTGCCTTATTGTGAAAGTCAGCTATGATTGGAAGCCTAAAATTTGTGTTAATTGTAAGCTTTTTGGACTTGATACCATACACTGTGAGCTACATACAAATGATCAAGGGAAAAATTGAATTAAGTTAAAGTTGATATGCAGAATTATCATGAAAAAGAGGATGTGCAGTTGCATAAGTAGAACAGGGGCACAAATGCTAATGCTAACTTTGATAGGTGGACTAATGTTTATAATACGAAACATGAGTATTGGAGGAAAAAGGATGTAGGTAGTGATTATAGTAATGCAAATAATGCTGCTAATGTAGGAATTGGAAGTGAAAATCTCTTTGAAAACTTAAATTCTGTTGGTATGGATGAAAATGCAGATGATATTGATGGACTTATTCATAATGAAGCTAACAAATAATTAGAACTAAATTTAAATGTCAATCCTGGGAATGATGCTACTGTTAATGCAGAAGTTAATGTGGATAAGGCAAAAAAATGCTGAAATTGAGGAGGTTCTTGATATTGGGAATTTGTTTGATGATATTACTGAACATTTAGATTTTGCTCAAGATCCTTCAGGTTACACTACTAGTGCAAGTTCAACGGGTTTGAGCTCTTCAAATACTTCTTCTTGCACTGGTTTATCTGCCTCTATCAATATTGTTGCTCCTAGTTCATTTGCTGCTACCACTATGTCATGTTCTTCTACATATAGCCATAGTTCATCTACATTAGCCAGCTCATCTTTGAAACATAATTCAGCAAAGCCAAGTGCTACAAAATCTAGCGAGAAGCAGTCCCTGTATGCTCATTTAAAGCCACCCGATCTTCTTGAATTACCTTCATCTGTGATAGACCCTGCTATCCACTCATCTGCTGTGCCTACAAGTGCTCATCCCTCATCTAAGCCGAAGGGCAAGAAATTAAAGGGTAAATTTTGGGATAATGATGATCTAGACGAGGGGATTGAATACAATATAGAGGTTATACTACCTGCTGGTAGTAATGTTAAGTCTAAGAAAAGCAAACACGAAGTAATCCTTCACCTCTCTTTGATCCTTTGTTCACATGATTGTTTGGTAAGAAAATCTGATGGGTTAGTGAGCTCTAAACATTTCTAGGTGAATTGATATGGAAGATGCAATGTTGGTAACAGGAGAAGCTTTTATGTCATGATATTAAGGCATGCTTGTAGGTGGCAGTTTATTTTCTTGTTGTAGTTCATTTTTACCTTTAGGTATATGTCTAAGGGAGTAGTGGGTTAGTGATTTTTTATATATCATAGCATATATGTATATGCTCGAATATATATTGTAAATATCTTGGTGATTAATAAAATTTTGCGCTTAACTTTCAAAAATTTGTTATCTGTATATTATATTTTGCTCCACTGCGATGTGAGATTCTGTGTTATTGTTCAGTCTGACTTCTATCTTTTACTTCTTTATTTCGTAATGATACGTATTTTTGTGCAATTTGGGTTGGACGTGTGTTGTATTCAGTCAACGCAGATAGCACTGAAATTCGAGCCATTACAATTAACTATGAATTGACGTAACGGAAGATCCGGCCGTCGAATTCTCCAAAAACTGGAACTATTAGGCTCGTATCAAAAAAATATTTTAAATGAATATATGAGAATTAAATTGGAACGGTTAGATATTAAAATATATCCAAATTAGTTTTGGAAAAGGTCGCTATGGATGCAGTTTGGTGGCCGATATTGGAAACCGACTGTAAGGGCCTTATTTAAATTAGTAAAAATACGACTAAATTATGTAAAATCATAATAAATCATTTGGGAAGATTTTGGATGAAATAGTCCACAATTGAAAAGATAAAAGATATTTTTTTATCCGAAGGAACTAGTTGATAACTAGAATAATGATCCAATGATTTTTAAAAATAATACATTGAATTTGCGAACGGTTTTGTCATAACCAGAAGTTTCCAATATATAAATTGGAGTTAAATGGAGAATGGGATTTTGGGTTAGTCGTGAATGGTATTTTCATTAGTACTGTTCTTGAACCCATTTAAGAATGGGATAAGTCTTTTAGTTAAGATTTAGTGAAGTTTTCCAGTTTATTTAATTAAATTGGAATTAAATGGAATTCGAGTTAATAATAATCGAAATGAGTTTCTGTGAAGGAAGGAATTTACTATTTATGGAATTTAAAAGGCTTCGCCTATATTCCACTTATAGTATTGGTCTGATATGGAAATTTATATCGATTATAAATGGTTCAAATTTCCATGGAGATTCCATATAAAATGGGAGATATTTTGGGTTTATCGTGAACGACGTTTTTACATGACATTTGTTCTTTAACCCAAGTAAAGACAAGATTAATTTCCAAAGGTTGAATAATCACTAAATAATGATTTTTGAAAAATAAAACTATGTTGGAGTTTTAATGAATCTTTAATTAGATTGAAATGTAGAAATAAGTAATTAAATTTACCAAACACGAAAAGTATTCGAAATGGAGTACCACCAGTTTTACTCCACACGATAGTTAAATCTTTAATTAGATTGGAAACGTTAAGTGGTAATTAAATTTACCGATAACAATATGGGTGTTAAATATGGAGTACCACCACCATGGGATGAATAGATTGGGATTGGGATAAATGAAATAAATGATTATTTCGTTAAGGCTCGATAATGCCGACTAGTTATATAAACTCTAATTTGGTTTAAGTTGTGAAAAGCTATAATAAAATCTTTTGTAATGGTTTTCAAAGAAAGATTTAAACAAAAGGTCTAAATGAATTAAAATCATTGATAAAATTAATGGGAACCTTTCTCGGAGTCATGAATATTTGAATAAAAGAATAGTCTGGATTGGAATGAGGCGTATGATGTGTTTATATCACTTGATTATAAGATGCGCAAGTTATTCGGAAAGACTGGGTTTAACCCATTCTAAATAACTGTTACGACGATTAAAATTCGAAGATATTGAAGACGTTGCAAGACAGAAAATCTTCACATTGAATGGAATACTACTGATGCCCTGGATGGAGTTGCAGCCTTAAAGGGGTTATAGTGGTAGTTGCCCGGACGTATCTATTGATTATTCGGCTATGCGAGGACCTCTCTCCTTTATTGGACATGTGAGACGAGGAATAAGGCGTCTCCGGTTTCATTCAAACCCAGAACAGACTTGTAAATGGATTATATGTTTGACATTGTATTGTGTGCTATTTTCGTTGATCTCTGCTAAATATATATCTATTTGGTGGTGGAGAATTTATTCTCTTGCTTAATGCCATTCTCTGAGACGTACGAGCTTAGATGTTATATATTGGTATATATCATTTGTTTGGCATGGATTGTCAATATGAATGCTAAGATGCTGTTAGCCTGCTTTGTGACCAGGCTACCCAAAGAAAAGATCATGTTGACACACCTCCCGGTAAATGCTGTCTGATATGGAATCTCTGGATAACATCGCTCTCTGGCATTGGAAGCATCGTCAGAAGACACAAGGCAGTTTGGTCAAAATCACAACATCAGTATAAACTGGCCCGAAACCCCTATTAAATGACCTCATTTGGATCTATTCACCTCATATACTCGTAGCCCTTTGAATTAGCTTCAGTTTGAGCTTTGGTTTGGCTCAATCGGACTTACGGTTTGAAAGTTACGCCCATTTCCGTGAACGAGTGTAAGCTGGCATATGACCGCGATCCGATCCGCCCTTGCCTACGCGATCTGATCCGCCCTTGCCTACGCGATCCGATCTGACCCATGACCGCGATCCGATCCGCCCTTGCCTACGCGATCCGATCTGACCCATGACCGCGATCCGATCCGCCCTTGCCTACGCGATCCGATCCGACCCATGACCGCGACCCGACCCATGACCGCGATCCGACCTTCGGACCTGTTCAAACGCAGCTTGTTTTGACCTATTCTCAAGGCTACTGGCTCTCCTATTTTTCTGGATCGCCTGCCACGTACCCCATCACGAACCAGTCCTCCCAGGAGCTTTCCTACAGCTATAAATACACCTTCAGAGGGCATTTTCAGGGGATTTTTGGCATCTCCTCATCCATGGCTTCCATGGCCAACACTTCTCCATGAATAACCACTATCTTCCTCAATAAATTCAATGGATTCGGAGAGAATTATTCATTGAATTCAAGTGATTGAAAGACAATATTCATTGTAATTGTAATCTATGAGTGAAATGAGAAAATATGAAGTGGACGTAGGCTCATTAACGCCGAGCCACTATAAAAATCTCGTTGTCTTGCTTTTTTCTCTATTTTTCAGTTATTTCTTCATATCCTATGCTCAAAATACGACGATTTGGGTGTTAGGACCATTTTTTGGTCTAACAGATGCAATGATCAATACTTTTTGTTGAAAAGCAGGGCTATGTGGATGATGATCAAAGCACGACTATAATTAGCATAGCTTTGTGTATAGAGTTAATTCACGAGCCTCGCACCCTGTATGAGTCAAAAATGGGATAGTGATTGCAGGGAGTGCATTCGTTTCTTTCTAGATAGAAGTGGTGTCATTGTATGTATCCCAGACATTTTTACTTATGTGGATGATGGACTGCGAGGCGCCTCAGATATGATTGGTTGACATACTGACCATTTTGGAGGTCCGATAGGACCGAGAAACGTATTGTTCAGGGATAACCAATCCACAAAAGTAAGAGTTAACTGACCCTGAAGATCTAAGGGTTACTAAGGGTGTGATCCAAAGGCATTTACTAGAGTGTCTTGAAACTGGCGAGGAAGATCCCTTGCCTCGACTCATAGATGGAATCCAATCTCCAATACGCGACGTTTTGATTTTAGTTGTAAACCTATATGGCGACATAATATATGGTACTTATGTCGTCTATGATTGATACATATCTATTTGAAGTTATTTGCCACACTGTGCACTTATAATAATATCAAAAGATTTGTTTTAAGCGTATTAAGCATGTTTGGCTATTATAAGTAAAACTCTATCCTACGGCTTGCATTGCATTGTGTGATCGGTCCTGAGTCTTATAATAGCTCCATTTTCCAAAAAGCACTGCGTTGTTTTATTTTAAACTAGTATTCATGTGTAGTAAACCCGTTCCATGTCATATGGCATGGTCCTATGATTTTTCCACTTATAAAGTAAGTTTTAATAATTATTTTAAGTTCTCACACTAGTCCCATGACTGACCTAGAGTTTATTGTTTCACACCTAAACTCTCGGAGCCCATATTTTCCACATGGGCAGCTAGTAGTTTTGGGTTTTGCAGATTTCTATTTAACTGGATCTTGGTTTACAGCTGGAGCTATATTCGGAAAGCTTTATATCCGTGTATTTCTTTCAGTTGTATAGTTGATGTATTTCCGCTATACATTGTATTTATACATTTTATTTCCGCTGCTATGTAATTTAATCTCTGATATTATTTTCCTGCTATACAATATTTATTTGTACTTTGATATTCTTGTACTCTAATGAAAATTGTTGTAATAGCAATGAAAAGTTCTGTTGTTTTGTGTTCCGATGCGTTGTGTTCTCATACAATCCATTCTTTTCCGTCTCTACGGAGATATGGGGATTTCAGAGTGTGACGGCTTGGTATCAGAGTTTTGGTTTACAAAGCTCGAGAACAAGACACATTAGAACCGAATGAAATAACTCATCAGAGATAGAATTAGTAACATTCTATTTAAGAATACTCATTAGATATGGGATCAGTTGCATCCTATAATGAGAAACTCATTGGAGATGGGGTTAGTAATACCCTAGAATGAGTTGAGAGGGACACGTTTTATATGTAACGTGTTTATTATTATATATATGTATATATAATCCGATCTTAGATAATATATTTTTGAGCATATAAAAGTATATGTTTAGAAAGTTAAATAATCAATTGATTGTTTGTGTGTTTGTTTGATTTCTTGTTTAATTACTTATGACGTCTGATTTAAATAAACTAAACGGAACCTTTGGCATTTTGGACATTGAATATATGAAAACACTTGTTATTTAATTTAATTAAAGTGAAATTAAACTAAATTTAAAATTAGTTAACATGGGATATATATATATATATATATATACATATATTTGTTAAGCAAGTTATTGATTTGATGCTAAGTAGAGAAATAGACTGCGTGCCCGAAAAACAGATGCACCTTTATAAGTTGGTTGCACAATTTTATTATTATTATAACTACCGTGAATGATTTGGATGCATTGTGATGGTTGCTCTGTGTGAAGCTAAACATACGCCATAGGGTAGTAACCAATAAATTATGGATTACGCCACATAACATACCACTAAGATAACATAACATATCATATTTCATATAAGATTTGGTGCTCATATGACGAGGTTTGGATTACCATATGATTAAGATACTTGTTTGGCAATGACTGAATTACATGTTGAACTGAGGACTGATTAGGGACTTAATAGCTTGTAACGGAAAATTGCAGGATTTAATAACACACCCTACACAGGTCTTGGGATGAAAAAAATACACATGTTTCTCTTGTTTTAGTTACGGTGCATGGGCATGGGGGGGGGGGGGGGAGGGGCGGGGAGGGGAATGGTATGTAAGTCACAATGGGTGTGCACAATTGATTTGTATGTGATTTATTGATTTATTGGGTGCCTAATACGACCCAATAAATTTGTTTCGATCAACCCGTACAAATGAGTTTATGGCGAAATTTTCTAGAAATTTGTAGTGTTAGCCAAATTTCAGAGAAATTTAGAAGTTCTTAGAAACTGAAAAGTTGAAGAACTCAAGCTAGAATGATAGTTGAGTCGGTTAGTTAAACGACTTTCAGCTTTCGCTCCTTTTTTGAGGATAAAAAAGTTTGAAGTGGAGGAAATTGTAACAATCTGAAAGTTCAGAACCAATTTAAAATTTTAATTTAAGCTATTTTAAGGAATATGGAAATATAAATTGGTTATTTTCGCTAAATAAAAGTTGAGAATAATTTTAAAATTAGTGTTTATATCTTATAAAACAAACTCAGTAAAATTATTCAATTGATTTATAAGCCTTGTATTTGAGAATTTTGAAAATCCAATTTTGAAAATCATAGCATAGGCCATAAAAAGTGAAATTTGGCTAGCGAACTCAGAATTCGATGAGACCAATTTTATTAGCTTCAGAATAATAATTCATGACTAGATTCAAATTTCACGCAAAACGGAGTTAGTATGTGACATTGAGAGGCAAACCCATTTGGGGCAAAACTGGCAATCAGTTTACAAAGGAATGTTATTGAGATGATCTTAGAATTCGATGACACTTATTCTTCGTATCGTCAAATAAAGGTTGAATCCAAAATTTCATAATTTTTGGAGTAAGCATGTGGGTGTACTAGAAGAAAATGTACGCTAAAATATCATTTTTAAGCTAATTTGAGCATAATTGAGAAAGTAAATGGAAGGTCAAACGAACTCAGAATTCGACGAAACTTGATTCGTTGGATTCGTAATTCCGTATGTTATCTTGCGCCAAAATTTTATGGCGAATGGAAATTGTTTGCAGTAGGGCATTCAGAGAGAAAGAGAGATGAAATCTCTTACTTAAATTCACTCTCTCTTTTCTCTCTTCATTATTCCTCCTCCTCCTTTCCTCAAATAAATGTCCTCCTCCCTCACCCCCCCTTGCTGTCGCTGCTGCATACCCTACCTACGCCGCCTCCTCCTCCACCGGCCGCCACCACACCACCTCCTTCTCTCCTGTAACGACCAGATTTTTAGCCATTAATTTCAAAACATTTAAATTGTTGTATTGGTAATATAAAATGATTTTTATGTGGAATTTATTTAATTAAACAACGTTTGAACAAATAATTTATAATTAAATTTAAAACGAGCCAAAAACGACGCAGTAGTTCGTAATATTACGTTTAAACTTCAATTGGATATACAAAATCCAGTATAAGTCGCATTTCTTTGGAACAAGAAACATTCAGATCTGTTTGATTATATTTTTCTAATGAAAGTGAAAATCTAGATTTCATCTTATAGATTGTGTGTTATGTCCGAATCAAATTTTTAAAAAGTCGATGTGAAATCATGTATAAGCCATAACCATCTATTTAATATAATTAAATATTAGTTTTGAATTTGAATAAGATTTTTGAGACGTAGTTATAATTTAATTTATAAAAAATTTCTGTAAATTTTATTTTGAAAAAATAAGCAACTTTTTATTTGAATTATTTTCACTATATATCAGCGTTTTGGGATATCACGATATAAGTTAACCTATCTATATTATTATATTTTTGGGATCATGGCACATCGCTTGTCACGGTAGTATTTTTATTTTTGTCTATAGCAGTCTGTAAGTGAAAGAAATTCTATGCAACATGGTACACTAATCTTTAAATAAATAATAAAATAAACATGTTCCTTCCATTGAAAGCCACTGGATTCCTTACTATGGAAGCCACTTTAAATCTTCCCCAAGAAGCCGAGTTTCTCCTTATATTAACATTGGCCTTTTCCATTATTCTGCACGCCTTATTCCAATTTTCAGTAAATAAAAACATTGTCTTTGTCCCATTCACAAAAAACTATACCGCTTCATTAATTTTAAAATCCCCAGCACTAATTCGATTCTTTGGAAAATCATATAAACCCATCTATAGAAATCTCCCCAACCCATTCTCAATCTCCAGATTTTTCTCTTACTCCAATCTTATTCCTTCATTGTCCACTTTAAAAATTCGTTAATAATCAAATAAAAATTCTAAAATTCTAGAACCGATGTTTTGAGCTCATGAAGGCAAGAACGTTCCACTGGAGTACTTATTTATTGGTGCGATCGCTTCACTGAGGTGCGATGGGTTCTAGGGCTCTTCGGTTTTAGGGTTTTGCGAGTTCGTCAGGCCATCGTTTGAGGCTGGGGTTATGGGTGACCGGGAAGGGTGGAGAGCCGGTCGATTTTGTCAGTATTCGACGGTCGTTGGCAAGCTGACGGTGTCGTTTCAAGGGGGGTCCAGTGGACACGGTGGCAGTGATGATGGGTTTTCCATTGTTTAGGAAAGTGGGGTTCTGTATCATGATTTATGGAATAAGGGTCTGGAGAGTATTGTGGAGAAATTGGCAAGGGAAGTCGTTGAAATGGGAAGTTGTTATAGTGGGTTCAGTTGTCTGGTTTACGGGGAATGTTAGTGATGTTTATAGGGATTGCGTGGTTAGTAATGGGTGGAAGAAGGCAAAGCATGGCAGTGGTGTGAGGTAGCAGGTGAAGCTGTGTTTAGAAAAAGGAAGAAAAGGGTTACTGTGTTTTTATGAAGAGGAGAATCGAGTTACATGGCAAAGATCGGGGATTAAGTTGTAGGTTAATATGTTAAGCGTGTAACCGGATTAAGCAATGAATTAATTAAGTTAATTACAAAGTTAATGATTGATTAATTGTATTAAAACTTATAATGACCGTAATGCATTCGTATGTATATAGAATTTCATGAAACCGATCATGTTGGATTCATAGCAACGAATTCTATATTATGGAACTGATGTAGCTGAGAAAAGAGCTACCGGAATTTCATGGAAAAATCAAACGTCTGTTTGATTTTAAAATGAAACAAAAGAAGAATCATCAACTACAAAACAATGCAAGTAAACTCACCAACTCAAGCTCGTTTATATTTTTATATAAACTAGTTTTAAATTTATATATATAAATTTTATACGGTGTGATGGTTGTTTGGATAAATTTTTGACAAATTGTTTGAAATGATTGATTAGTTATATATATATTTAACCGTGGGTGAATATTGATTTTGTTTACCATGATATCATATATTCAAGTGAAATTGATGTTATTTATGTTGATTAACATCTGTGGATGCAGGGAAATAGGTTAGAGGGATCCAACATGATTCCTCAACAAATATATTATTGTTTTCATTTATTGTGATATATGATGTGAAATATAATCGGTGATCGATTGTGTTGTTTTCGAATTACACTGGCCCTAGAATTTTGGTATTTAAATACCGAAAAAATAATTTTGAATATAGGAAGGAAATCTGAGATTTTAAAAAGGATTTTTTTTTTAAAATAGAAATTTAATCTCGAATAAAATTGGAAATAGAAACCTGTTTAAATGGATAAAATAAGAAGTAAATTATAAATGAGTTTATAAAGTAAGTGAATCATTTATCATTGGATAAACAGAAATATGAATTCAAGTTTGAATTTTTATAAAAAAGTGAAAAGTGGTTTTAAAACTGATATTTGCAACTGGGTTTGAACTTAGCAAGTTATAAAGGGAATTATGAACGAGATTAGAAATGGATGAAATAAAATGGTAATTTGACTGAATAATTCTACCAATGGAAGTAAATAAAAGGAATTTGGATTTAAGATATTATTTAATATGAAATCAAATGAATTTGATTATATAAAAAGGAATATTTTTTCACAACCGAAGTTAATAATGGTTTAAAGTGAAAATATTTACAAAGGAAATTTGAATTTGGAAATATATATTTAAATGAGAAATAGAAATGGGAATTCTCTTTTGAAGGAAAACAATGGAATTTGTTCCAATATTTATAGTTATGTATTAAAACTCTATGTTTTGAAATATTTTAATATTATTTTAAGTTAGAATTGCTATATTAGGAGGGATTTATTGAAATCAAATAAAGTTCATTTCAGAAGATGGAGTGTATAGCTCGTAAATATGTTTTAAGGAAAATTGAATTATTTTATAAAATAAAATGGTGTTAGTAGCCGTTTGATAAATGAAAATTTATAGAATGATATGGGTATATAAGGTAACTCGATTTAAACCTGAAATGATATTTCAAAAAATATTCAAGTTAAGTAGATAAATAAGTCTAGATTCCTATTAAGGATTAATATTCATATTCGAAAGTGAATAACGATTTGGAAGCAAATATTTTGCAAATAGAAATATTTATAAAGTGAAATCTGAGTAAACCTAAAATAGTATATCTGAAACACCCCACCTCCGTTAAGGTCACTCACAAAGGGAATGCCTTAACTTTGGTGCAGGTTTATAAGTAAAAGGCCACAGATAAACTCAAGACAGATATAAATACACATATTTTAAACAGCGGAAACCAAACAGACTTTATTTCATCAATATGTGTTCAAAACAAAACATTCCATAATTGTCTCAAAATACTTCCAACATTACAACATCATTACTGTCTTGATTATTAAAGAAGCATAAGACATAAATAAAGTGACAAAAATCCCCAAAGTGACAACCAAAGCCATAATCCGAGTAGAAGAGATCAAAATCATACATCAACGTTCTTGGAGCTTGTAAAGAGCCTGACTGAGCTGTTTCCTCCCAGCGGACCTGGGGGGGGGGGGGACGAAAGGAAAGAAGACGAAAAGAAAATAGGGTCAGACATAAAGCCTGAGTAAATCTAGTAACTCTTCAGTATATGAATAAGAAAAGGGGCATGATAGATATATACTAAAAATAGGAAAGTGTCACAAGCTAAGGAAGTGTCGAATATACTATCGCACCCATGCTATATCTCTGCACGTACTTGAGTTTATTCTAACTGGCACCCCATGGTGAGGGTGAAGTGATCCCCAACTTTATTTAAAGATCGGCTCCTACTCGCGTTAACATGTGTCATACGGCCCCCAAGAATTGTAGATACCTATGCTGGTCCCACCATGGGGTGTATCAAGACCCATGGCGGCGGCCCCGACACAAATTCTAGAAGGCATAGGTTATACTACTGGTGTCCCCAGTGCTCTGGATGTCTGTTGCGGAGTGTGTGCACGCCCGCACCCCGTTAGACCTGCACTGTGCACCCACCGCCGTCGTTTGACCGCTTACAATCAGCCCAGTAATCGTGCCCCACCCTGCCTAGTTTCAGGTACCGTTGATACCTAACTTGGGTTACTGCTGAAACGGGTCCCTCGTTACCAGGATTTTCTAGTCAAACATGTTAAGTGGTTAAGTGTCTGTATTTACCTAACCCCACCCATCAATTCTTGTAACATGTTGAATTTGGTTAAGTGTTATAGTTGACTTAACCCTACCATCTGTCCTTAGCCTCTTAGGAGCACCTGACCACTCATATTAGATAGGTATTGCTACGGTTACTGGATATGCCGGTCGGTTCCAGGCAGGTTTACACCGTAGCTCAGTCTAACCTCGGGTCATTATTGGGCTCAATGCTTAACCACCCACATTGGATAGGTATTGTTGTGACTACTGGAAAGCCGGGTGGTTCCGGGCAGGTTTACATCACAACTCAATCCAACCTCGGGTTAAGCATATCGTGTTCTCTAAATTTACATATTTTATTACTTCTCAATTATATATGTAAATTTCATGTCTTTTATTCTTGGGTATAACAATTCATACCGCTTTAAATGTCATTGTCGTTGGCATGTGCCAACCATGCCAACATATATTTTCATGTTTTACACCCAACGTTATTACCCCCGTTTATACGTTCGCAATGTTATAACAAATGTTGGGCTCGACGCAATTCAGCCCAACTTTATAAGCGTAAGAAAAGGGGAAATCAAGAACATGTTATAGTTGACAACATATAAGGGTGTGTGGCGCATGAACTTGCAATTTAGCGATATTAACATAAATGATGGGTCATGTGAACTTGCATTAAAATCAAAGTATAACTAAGTAGGGGACATATGAAATGGCATAGTTTAGGCTTACACAACTTGTGTTTAAATATGTTTAACCTGGCATAAGGTCAAACACAAAACTAGCATGATGTATATTCACCAAAAGGTCCAATTATAACATTTAATCACATAGCCTATTTCAACATGAACTTGCATAGTTTATGAAACCCAAATGATACTTATTATAGATCCAATTATACTTGCAAATAAACATGAACTTGCATAGTTCATGAAACACAAATGATACTTAACATAGATCCAATTATACTTGCAAATAAACATGGAAGTGATATCATAGGTTTTGGGTCATGTAGGCATAAAAGGTTTCAATTCTAAATCATGTTTACATAAGCCTTAATTTAGGCTTAATGAATGTATAAGGTCCATGTCGTTGGCATAAAAAAAGGGATCAATTTCTAGTTTTTGCCACAAACTTACAAGTGCCATTGTTTTCATATACAATTGTTCAATAGGCTTGCATCAATCAATTTATGCCACAAACATCAATACACAAGTCATGATAGAACCATCGCAATACATAGTATTTATACAATACAATAACACAATTCTATTTTCATTTACATCGAATCACATCACAATTTTTATTCATATTCTGAAAGGTCAATATACTTACAACGAATGCAGAATCTTGAATTCTGGATTCTGAATTCTGAAATTGAGATGCGCTCCTTTAGGTAGACTAACGTTGCATTGATTAGTTTGATTAAACTTTGTTCTTCTTCTTAATTTGATTCGTCTCTTAGCCCTTTCTCTCTTGACGGCTATGTTCAATTCCTCCCTAGCAGCATGACGACTCCTTTCTCATTTTCTTGTGTGAATTTTCAGTTGAGACTTAGGGTGTATTTATAGATTTTTAAGTTGTTTTGAGCCGTCAGATGAAGACAGGAGGAATCTAGGCCATTAAAGTTCAGAGAGCCAATCAAGAGGTGACACGTCAGCCCTAGTGACACATAGAGCCACAAATTCGAGCCAGAGCCAGACCTGGCCAGCCAGATCGACCAGGCAGGTCGACACCCAGGTCAACACTATGGTCGACCTGGGGGGGGGGGGGGGGTCCAGGTCGACACTGTGGTCGACTTGGGGTGACCAGGTCGACACCATGGTCGACCCTATGGTCGACCTGGTCTCTGGGCGGGAATTTTCCCGCCCAACCCAGTTTGAACCTGAAATTCGAATTTTTGAAATTTAAACTGAGCTGTTTGAATTTTAAACTTTATTCTGAAACTTCCGAAGGCCGTAACTCCTTCATACGGAGTCCGATTCGCACAAACTCGGACTCTATCTCAAGCAGAATTACGAGACGAACGCAATGGCGTATCCCGTTTTCCTTAATTCTTTCATTTAGAATTAATTACACTTTAATTTGCAAAGCTTAACGTTATAAAATTCATGGGGTGTTACATTCTCCCGCCTTAAAAGGATTTCGTCCCCGAAATCTTCAAGTTAGGAAGAATGTATATCCTACCGTCCAACAGTCCATCTACTCAACCAACAAACACAGGCATCCACTGTCCTTAAAATACTTCTAATGCTTCGTGATCATATGCATAGTGTGTATATATGTCCTTATCTAATGAAGAAATCAGGCGGTCTACTGATTCAGTTGACCTCCTTAATGCGAATCATGTAAGTGTCATGAATCCATTATGTATGCAAATTTTCCTACTCATAATTCTATATGAGTGCACAACTATTCATACAAATGCGACAACCATATGACATCATGTCAAGTTTCAACCATATACAAATGAGAATACATATGTGCATATGCAATATGAAGTGACTGAGCCGATTTATAACCTAGGGTGTGTGTGTATATGCATCCACGAGCAACCACTAGCAACCATCTGCAGCCATCATCCATAACATGTTTGCATCCATTTGTTTTATACCTATGGAGTTAGGAAAAGGACTGAGGAGATATACCTAAAAAGATAGATGAAGCATTACTTAAGGAAAAAGAGAGAGATCAAAGATGTACCCTAAAAAAGAAGAGGGTAGGCAGCGCGTATTCTGTCCTCAGTTTCCCAAGTCGCGTCTTCCTCGGTGTCGCTCCACTGGACTTTAACGAGTTTGACTTCGCGGTTGCGTAGCTTTTTCACTTCAGTTCCTAGGATGTGGGTTGGAACTCTCCTCACAGTTGCTTCACGTTCCACTTCGGCTTCTTCTAGAATGCTAGGTTCCACCACTTCCGCAGACTCATGCAAACACTTCCGGAGGTGAGAAACATGAAAGATGTTGTGAACTCCGGCCAGTCTCTCGGGTAGCTCTAATCTATAGGCCATCTTTCTAACTTTCTCGATGATAGGTAACGGTCTTACAAATCTTGGTGCTAGCTTTCCTGCAGATCCAAAGCGAATGACATTCCTTAAAGGTGATACCTTAAGGAAAACCCTGTCCCCAACCTCAAACTCAAGGTCGGTCCTTCTTTTGTCGGCGTAGGATTTCTGTCTGTCTTGAGCAGTCTTCATTCTCCTACGTATCAAGTCCACTTTCTCTGAAGTCTCTCGAATCATATCTGGCCCAAGTATAAGCTTATCTGTAGACTCCCACCAACAAGTTGGTGATTTGCACGGTCTTCTTTACAAGGCTTCAAAGGGTGCCATACCGATGGTAGCTTGGTAGCTGTTGTTGTAGGCAAATTCCACTAAAGGAAGGTGGTCCTCCCAAGTCCCTCCAATGTCAAGAACGCAAAGTCTCAAAAGATCCTCTAAAACTCTATTCACCCTTTCCGTCTGGCCATCGGTTTGGGGGTGATAGGCCGTGCTCAAACATAACTGTGTGCCTACAGCTTATTGCAGACTCTGCCAAAACTCACTTGTGAAGATAGGGTCTCGGTCACTAACAATGCTGGAGGGTATCCCATGAAGTCGAACTATTTCCTTGAGATAAAGAGATGCTAGAGATGAGGCGGTCCTTTTACTCTTGATAGGTATGAAGTGGACGCTCTTAGTAAGCCTATCCACTATTACCCAAATGCTAGTGTTGCCTCTTCTCGACCTAGGCAGTCCATTAATGAAGTCCATTGAAATGCTATCCCACTTCCACTGTGGGACCTCTAAAGGGTGAAATAGTCCTCCAGGTTTCTTCTGTTCCGCCTTGACCCGTTGGTAGGTCATGCACTTAGAAACAAAACCTGCCATGTCTTGCTTCATGCCGCTCCAAAAGAAAGTTCTTTTTATATCCTTGTACATCTTATCGCCGCCAGGGTGTATAGTCATCTTAGAATGATGTGCTTCTTTGAGAACCTTCTTTGTCAACTCCCTTGCTTGTGGGACGCATAATCTTCCATCTCGTCTCAGCCAACTTTTATCATCGATGGCGTACCTACTGAGGTGACTAGAAGTCTCACCCCTAATAAGTTTATCAATCACATCAACAAGCTGAGGGTCTTCACATTGTGCATCCCCTATTGAGTCCAAGAGAGTAGGGCGTACTTCGAGAGATGCTAACAAACCCGGTACAAATTCTAAGGAGGGCCTAAAGTTAAAACTGGCTATATACTCCAGGCTTTGCCTTTCCACAAAGAGCGGACTTAAGGTCAGTTTCTTTCGGCTCAACGCGTCTGCTACTACGTTGCCTTTGCCGGGAGTATAGGAAATTTCAAAGTCGTACGAGGCAAGAAACCCATCCATCTTTGCTGCCTCAAGTTAAGATCCTTCTGCGAGAAGAGATATTTTAACGATTTATGGTCAGTGTATAATTCGAACTTCTCACCTAGGAGATAATGGCGCCAAGACTTAAGCGCAAAGACAATGGCGGTTAACTCGAGATCGTGGGTTGGGTAGTTCATTTCATGAACTTTTAATTGTCTTCCACCATACGCTACTACCCTTCCTTCTTGCATTAGAACAGTGCCTAGTCCCGTTCCACATGCATCCGTGTATACTATGAACATTTTGCTTCCGTCAGGCAGAGTTAGAACTGGGGCTGTTGTAAGAGCCCTTTTTATTCGTTGGAAAGCAAACTCGCAGTCCAAATCCCAAGTGAACGCCAGATTCTTCTTTGTTAGCCTTGCGAGTGGGGCTGAGATTTTTGCGAAATCCCTAATAAACTTTCGGTAAAAACCGGCTAGCCCAAGAAAGCTTCGAACTTCAGTTGCATTTCTTGGTGTCTTCCAATCTTGCACTGCCACCACTTTTGCGGGGTCCACAGCCAACCCATCTTTGGACACTATATGCCCCAGAAATCTTACTTCTTTTCTCCAGAAGTGACACTTGGAGAATTTGGCTTTTAGTTGATGAGCTCGAAGAGTTCCCATGATTTCTTTCAGATGCTAAGCATGCTCTTCCTCACTCTTTGAGAAGATTAAGATATCATCTACGAAGACAACCACAAATTTGTTGAGGAATTCTCCGAACACCCTGCTCATTAGGTCTACGAAATAAGTGGGTGCGTTTGTCAAGCCGAAAGGCATGACAAGCCACTCGAAGAAATCGTCTAGGGTTCTAAACGCTGTCTTATCAATACTATCTTCAGCTACTCTTAGCTGATGGAACCCAGTTGCCAGATCAAGTTGGGAGAAGACCGTCGCACCAACAAGCTGATCAAACAAATTGTCGATTCGGGGAAGAGGGTGCCTATTTTTCTTGGTCAATTTGTTTAACTCCCTATAGTCGATGCAAAGGCGAAGCGAACCATCCACTTTGGTTGCGAACACCACTGGAGCACCCCATTCCGAAATGCTCCGTCTAATGAACCCTTTTTCGAGGAGTTCTTTAACCCGCTTACTGAGCTCCTTTCTCTCCCTTGGAGCCATGTGTCTGAAAGGTAAAGCTACAGGCTTTGTGTTATCCACAAGATATATGCGGAAGTCTATTTCCCATCTCAGAGGTAAGCCTTTCACCTCCTCAAAGACATCCGGATATTCCCGGACTACTCTTACTGATTGCAAATTCTCATCAGAAGCATCAAGCGACTCTAGATAACTTAGCATAACAGCATTCAAGGGATTACAAGAAATTTCTGGAGTGTTACCAAGTCGAGTCAAGAGCCTAACTACTCTTTTCTCACAATCAAGAATGGCACTATTACTGGATAACCAGACCATGCCTAAGATCAAACCATATCCCGAGAAGCCTAAGACAAAGGCATTACAGCTAAACTCAACGCTGAGAATAGAGATTTTCAAACCCAAACAAACCATTGACAAGTAATAGGAGCCCCCAATTGGATTTTAAATTACTAAGGGATCTTCTACCATACTAGTGTATAGATGCAGAGATTCTACTAAGGCCGATGAACTAAAAGAGTGTGATGCGCCAGAGTCAAAAAGTGTACAAACTGGATGATCATAAAGATAGACTACACTTTCTACAGAAATATTACTACCTCGTTCCTGCTGAGGTGCCACTAGCATATGAAACTGACCCCCTGAAGTGGATCCGGCTTTCTGTCCCTGCCCTTTCTTCTTTGGGAAGTCCTTTGCTTGGTGCCCAGTCTCTCCACAATGAAAGCAACCACCCATCTTCGCCTTTCTTTTCCGGCAGTCTTTTGATATGTGGCCCTCAATGCCACAGAAATTGCACCTTCTCTTCACACGGGGCTTATTGTTATTCCATCCTTTCTTGAAGTATGTTTTCTTTGTTTGTAGACCCTCTTTCTTCTCTTCCCCCTTAGTTTCTTTCTTGCCGTGGTCTTCCTCGTGTAGCAACGCCATGTCCACCAAACTTTCATAAGTCGCTCCCGTTGATACATGGGTCATGGCAAGGCTGTGTAGAGGCTCATTCAAACCCTTGACGAAGCAAAGTGCCTTCTTTTGTTGGGTGTTTACTAAGTCTAACCCAAATCTGGCCAGCTGATTAAACTGATTAACATATTCCCTGATCGTCATGCTCCCCTGTTTCAGAGTTAGAAACTTCTCCATTTGCAGGCTTCTTTCAGCTTGGGAGAGAAATTTCATTTCAAACCTTGTGCTGAAATCTTCCCATGTTTCCACCGCCCTCTGAGCATTGGTAACTTCCCACCAATAGGAAGCTTCATCCTTAAGCAACCATACCGCTAGTTGTATCTTTTGTCTGTCATCAACCCCGAAGATGACAAACAGATCCTCAGTCTCCTTTAGCCAGTTTCTTGCCTCTACAAAGGATTCTGTCCCATAAAAGTCTTTTCCACCCATAGTCTTAAAGTCTCTACAAGTTTTTGCGTAGGCATTTCCACGAGGAGGAGGGGGAGGAGGAACCGCGGCCACTGGAGGAGGGATGTCTGCTGGGCCCGCGCCATTGGCCCTTGCTTCTAAGTACCTCCTAAACCAGCTGGGAATCGACACTCCTTCCGGAAGGTTAAGGTCTCCAGACATGCTGAAACAGAAAGGAAAAATTCAAAACGAAGGATAAAGAGAGATAGATAGGGCACATGGCTTTGGGGGATTTTGTCTTTTTATAAACATAACACTTTTTTTTCTTGAAAAAAAATTCTTCTTTAAACTTTCTTTTTGAAAAAAAAAAATTCAAAAACTTTTATCTTATCTGGTAAACCTGGCTCTGATATCAAGTGAAAAACCCCACCTCCGTTAAGGTCACTCACAAAGGGAATGCCTTAACTTTGGTGGAGGTTTATAAGTAAAAGGCCACAGATAAACTCAAGACAGATATAAATACACATATTTTAAACAGTGGAAACCAAACAGACTTTATTTCATCAATATGTGTTCAAAACAAAACATTCCATAATTGTCTCAAAATACTTCCAACATTACAACATCATTATTGTCTTGATTATTAAAGAAGCATAAGACATAAATAAAGTGACAAAAATCCCCAAAGTGACATCCAAAGCCATAATCCGAGCAGAAGAGATCCAATTCATATATCTACGTTCTTAGAGCTTGTAAAGAGCCTGACTGAGCTGAGCTGTTTCCTCCCTACGGACCTGGGGGGGGGGGGACGAAAGAAGACGAAAAGAAAACAGGGTCAGACATAAAGCCTGAGTAAATCTAGTAACTATTCAGTATATGAATAAGAAAAGGGCCATGATAGATATATACTGAAAATAGGAAAGTGTCACAAGTTAAGGAAGTGTCGAATGTACTATCACACCCATGTTGTATCTCTGCACCTACTTGAGTTTATTCTAACTGGCACTCCGTGGTGAGGGTGAAGTGATCCCTAACTTTATTTAAAGATCGGCTCCTACTCGCGTTAACATGTGTCATACGCCCCCAAGAATTGTAGATACCTATGCTGGTCCCACTATGGGGTGTATCAAGACCCATGGTGGCGGCCCCGACACAAATTCTAGAAGGAATAGGTTATACTACTGGTGTCCCCAGTGCCCTGGTTGTCTGCTCCGGAGTGTGTGCACGCCCGCACCCCGTTAGACCTGCATTGTGCACCCACCGCCGTCGTTGGACCGCTTACAATCAGCCCAGTAATCGTGCCCCACCCTTCCTAGTTTCAAGGTACCGTTGATACCTAACTTGGGTTACTGCTGAAACGGGTCCCTCGTTACCAGGATTTTCTAGTCAAACATGTTAAGTGGTTAAGTGTCTGTATTTACCTAACCCCATCCATCAGTTCTTGTAACATATTGAATTTGGTTAAGTGTTATAGTTGACTTAACCCTACCATCTGTCCTTAGCCTCTTAGGAGCACCTGACCACTCACATTCGAAAGGTATTGCTACGGTTACTGGATATGTCGGTCGGTTCCGGGCAGGTTTACACCGTAGCTCAGTCTAACCTCGGGTCATTATTGGGCTCAATGCTTAACCACCCACATTGGATAGGTATTGTTGTGACTACTGGACAACCGGGCGGTTCCGGGCAGGTTTACATCACAACTCAATCCAACCTCGGGTTAAGCATATCGTGTTCTCTAAATTCACATATTTTATTACTTCTCAATTATATTTGTAAATGTCATGTCTTTTATTCTTGGGTATAACAATTCATACCTCTTTAAATGTCATTGTCATTGGCATGTGCCAACCATGCCAACATATATTTTCATGTTTTACACCCAACGTTATTACCCCCGTTTATACGTTCGCAACGTTATAACAAATGTTGGGCTCGACACAATTCAGCCCAACTTTATAAGCGTAAGAAAAGGGGAAATCAAGAACATGTAATAGTTGACAACATATAAGGGTGTGTGGCGCATGAACTTGCAATTTAGCGATATTAACATAAATGATGGGTCATGTGAACTTGCATTAAAATCAAAGTATAACTAAGTAGGGGACATATGAAATGGCATAGTTTAGGCTTACACAACTTGTGTTTAAATATGTTTAACTTGGCATAATGTCAAACACAAAACTAGCATGATGTATATTCACCAAAAGGTCCAATTATAACATTTAATCACATAGCCTATTTCAACATTAACTTGCATAGTTTCTGAAACCCAAACGATACTTAACATAGATCCAATTATACTTGCAAATAAACATGAACTTGCATAGTTTATGAAACACAAATGATACTTAACATAGATCTAATTATACTTGCAAATAAACATGGAAGTGATATCATAGGTTTTGAGTCATGTAGGCATAAAAGTTTTCAAGTCTAAATCATGTTTATATAAGCCTTAATTTAGGCTTAATGAATGTATAAGGTCCATGTCATAGGCATAAACAAAAGGGATCAATTTCTAGTTTTTGCCACAAACTTACAAGTACCATTGTTTTCATATACAATTGTTCAATAGGCTTGCATCAATCAACTTATGCCACAAACATCAATACACAAGTCATGATAGAACCATCGCAATACATAGAATTTATACAATACAATAACACAATTCTATTTTCATTTACATCGAATCACATCACAATTTTTATTCATATTCTGAAAGGTCAATATACTTACAACGAATGCAGAATCTTGAATTCTGGATTCTGAATTCTGAAATTGAGATGCGCTCCTTTGTGTAGACTAATGTTGCGTTGATTAGTTTGATTAAACTTTGTTCTTCTTCTTAATTTGATTCGTCTCTTAGCCCTTTCTCTCTTGACGGCTATGTTCAATTCCTCCCTAGCAGCATGACGACTCCTTTCTCATTTTCTTGTGTGAATTTTCAGTTGAGACTTAGGGTGTATTTATAGATTTTTAAGTTGTTTTGAGCCATCAGATGAAGACAGGAGGAATCTAGGCCATTCAAAGTTCAGAGAGCCAATCAAGAGGTGACACGTCGGCCCTGGTGACACACAGAGCCACAGAAATTCAAGCCAGAGCCAGACCTGACCAGCTAGGTCGACTAGGTAGGTCGACACTATGGTCGACCTTGGGGGGGGGGGGGGTCCAGGTCAACACTGTGGTCGACCTGGGGTGACCAGGTCGACACCATGGTCGACCTGGTCTCTGGGAGAGAATTTTCCCGCCCAGCCCTATTTGAACCTGAAATTCGAATTTTTGAAATTTAAACCGAGCTATTTGAATTTTAAACTTTATTCTGAAACTTCCGAAGGCCATAACTCCTTCATACGTAGTCCGATTCGCGCAAAATCAGACTCTATCTCAAGCAGAATTCCGAGAGGAACGCAATGACATAACCCAGTTCCCTTAATTCTTTCATTTAGAATTAATTACACTTTAATTTGCGAAGCTTAACGTTATAAAATTCACGGGGTGTTACAATATCTATTCCGAAGTCTGGAATATTAACTGAATATAGAATATTTGAAATGGAGTTATTTATTGAAATTCAATTATATCGAATTCAAGGAAGTACTTTTTACTTTCCATGCTAATCAAGATTTATTTATTTATTTATTTATTTATTTTTGATTTATTTATTCAATTTAATGAATAAAAATTATGTTTTTTTTAGAAATTTAATATTTACGAAATAGGGATTGTAACGTTATCTTCATAATCAATGTTTTCCGTTAAAGAAATGGATTCTTAAGTTGAATCCGAGAGTTGTGTTTTATTAGAAATTAAAGTTGTGAGCTCTGACTATTTAGTAGTTAAGAATGTTGTTCATTTAAGGTCTGAGAGGTAATTATACCCCAACTTGATTGACTTCATGATTGACGGAGAAATGGTCAAGGTTCGGTAATGAAGATTGGTCAGTAATACAGTTAGTTAATGAATGATTAATAGTCTGAGTTATAATAATGATGTTTTCGGTTTAATTTAAAAGGATTTTGGAAATGCTTTACAAAATATAGTTAGAGACATTTTCTAAGCATGGAAAAGGAAATGAATGGGTTAATAAGGAATTAAGAAATGAAATACAAAAATTATTTTCGATATTAATAACGTATATTTTATGAATATAAAAATAAAGATTCATGAATATATGGAAAAGTTTCCAAACGGAGATAAGAGATATTTTCTGGAATATGAAAAACAGAGTTTATAATATTTAGAAATGGTTTACAAGTAGTGTGAAAGGTTAAACGAGTATGAGAAATATCTGGAAAGATATGGGAAGTTGGGAAATTAGTAAATTAATAGAAAATCTATTTAAAGGCCAGTGTTGTTTGATGCTTGATCGGTGGAATTTCCATTTGGAAATAGGACCATTGATTGTATGGATGTTCCTTTGATGGTTAAAACACCATCCATCAAAGTTTTAGTTTATTTTATACCTCTGTTGTCAATACGTAGAGACCGGGATCAAATTTAATATCTGAAAACCACTCCATATTGGTATAAGCATTACGAATCAACTTACGCTGAAGATAAGTGAAGATGGAGTAAAATGCAAGGATTGATATGTTAATACTAGGTAGAAATTACCCAAGATGGATTGATGAAATGGTGCCTTCGGTTTGTCCAGTCCCAGGACAACGTATATGGACGGATGTCTGACAGAGTATTTCCTAAAAACTCACGTATGTTGATTTTTACAAATGTACCAAGTATGGTGGTAAGGAATTTATTCCCTCAGCTTAACACCCAGAGTGTATTTATGGACGTCAATTAGTTATTTGGTGGATCTGACTATGTGGCATTCAAAGCAAATGGTGGCAGGATGCTGTAATAAGGAAATCATGACCTCAAGCCTCATCAACTGGGAAATTACAAAAATCAGGTAGGTGGTATGGCTAAGTGGGTCATTCCCATCACTTGATCTAGAGAAATTCCATTTGTTTCTTATTCTATTTGTTGTTGTATGCTTTCAATAACGGTTGCTGATCAAAACCGTTGGTGATAGTATGCTAGGTACACTCAAGTTAAATGAATGGCCAGCCATGTGTGGTCGGGTTGTAAGATGTTCTTGTTGAACCCCAGTGTATCCCCTCTAGAGTACATTGATTGGAAGGTGGTCCCATACCTTGTCATAGTTGAAAACCCATTCTCCAACAAGCGCCCTGCTGTAACAACCCGAAAATCTGGGCCAGTTTAAATTTTTTATTTTGGCAATTTTAGCGAATTTCGAATATTTAAAATAGATTATTTTAAATAATATCGACGAGAAATTTATTTTGAATAGAATTCGAATGTATATATTATATACGTCGTCGTTAGAATATAAATATTTATATATATTGATAAAAGGAATTGAAAATGGCGCGGTAGTTCGATAATTCGATTTCAAACTTCAATTGAATGTACCGGGTGCAAAACAATCCGGATTTTAGTGAAACCAAAAACATTAGGATCTAATTGTGAATATCTTTCCAACGAATCCGAAAAATCAAGATTTCATGGCGGGAATCAAAAGATATGTCCAGTTGAAAATTCTGAATAGTCGCTATGGAATTCAGGCCCTTAAAAATGGACATTTTGCAAATGACCTCGGATTTCGACGAAACCAGTTTTGTTGGGTCCGTGATGTCAGGTTATTGCTAGATTTCAAATTTCATAATTTTCTGAATCAATAGGTGAGCGTGGCATAGGAAAACGCGTTTGACCAGTTTCAGTTGATTTTAATCGACTGGAAATTGGCCATTTTTCTAACGGTCTCAGAATTCGACGAAACTAGTTTTGTTAGGACCGTATCGTCAATAGGAGGCTAGAAAATATTTTTCTGGAATTTTTCTAGTTAGTATGTGACCCCGGTAATTTGAAATGTACGTTTAAAATTCAATATAGTAATTTAAATGTAAATTCAACGGAAACTGATCAAAACGATCGAATCAGCTCGCGATACATATCCCATTGTGTTCGGAATGGGGGTAAAACGCTAGGGACGACAGTCAGTGGGTTTTGTTTTGAGTTCGAAAATAAAAGTTACTTTTTGGACTTTAAATAAAATAATAAATAAATTTAATTACACTCACCCCCCCTCCTTTCTCTTTGTTGAAGTCAACCCCCCCTTCAGTCACGTTCAAATGGAAATCGAAAAAAAAAAGAGGAAAGAGAGAAGGAAGGGGGAGGAGCCGCCGCTCCTCCCACCGTCGCGCCCACCCAAGGTGGCGCTGACCACCACAGCCCCCCCCTCGCGCCTCCTCCTCCCTGGCACCACCGCCTGCCCTACTTCTTCCACCGCGATGCAGCCGGCCACCACCACATCGACGCACCCACCAACCTCGTCACCTCCGCCTCCTGCCCCTCCCCTCCTCCAACTCGCGCAGCACCCTCCACCCTCCATCGAACCAGTCGAGCCCCCCCTCAGCTGAAAGACCGTGACAACCCCCCCTTCTGCGAACTCAATAGCGATTACCCCCTCCCCTTCCTCCTTCGAGCGCATACATCCCATTTTCTCCGACGATAGTGAGTTTTATAACTATTGTTATTCATTTGTTTATTTGCAATTGTTTTAATTTCAGATCCTATGTAAATGAAACTGTTTTAGACTTCAGATTTTTCATATGATGTAGAGGATAAAAGTAGGACTTTTATATTTGAAGTTAGCGATAAAAATTCGATTTTTACAATATGAAGTTAGCGATAAAAATTCGATTTTTACAATATGAAGTTAGCGATAAAAATTCGATTTTTACAATATGAAGTTAGCGATAAAAATTCGATTTTTACAATATGAAGTTAGCAAAATAAAAATATGATTTTTATATATTGAACTTCGAGATAAAAATATGATTTTTATATATTGAACTTCGAGATAAAAATATGATTTTTATATATTGAACTTCGAGATAAAAATATGATTTTTATATATTGAACTTCAAGATAAAAATGTGATTTTTATATATTGAACATCGAAGTAAAAATGTGATTTTTATATATTGAACATCGAAGTAAAAATGTGATTTTTATATATTGAACATCGAAGTAAAAATGTGATTTTTAGATATTGAATATCGAAGTAAAAATGTGATTTTTATATATTGAACATCAAAGTAAAAATGTGATTTTTATATATTGAACATCGAAGTAAAAATGTGATTTATATATATTGAACATCGAAGTAAAAATTGGATTTTTATATATTGAATAACGTAGTGAAAATTCGATTTTACATATGTAGTGAAAGCGGACAACGAAGGTGACAAAAGGGCGAGAACGAAGAAGATTTATATCAATGAAGTGTCGTGAAGTTGGATAGCTATCGTTGAGAATTTCTCACCTTTCACTTTCTTTTCTCTAGTTATATATATACTACGATGCAGACGGTGCTTAGTAGCACCCGACACAATCTTCCACAGACCATGGACTTGTTTGTTTGGTTGCATAAATTAATTTGATGAATTGATTTGAATTGGATGTTTGGTGAATTTGATTGATGTGTGAATGGCGTGGGCCTTCACTGGACCGGGGATAAGGCTAGTCCTTGTCCCGTTTCTAGTATCGTGCCGTTATGCCGCCGAAATTTTCTAAAATAAAGTTAGAAAATAAAAATACCATTTTATTTAAAGAATGAACTGAATAGAAATTCATATGTTAAAATAAAATGTTTATCGTTAAAAATATAATTTTTAACGTGAATATGAATATAGTGAAGGTGAATAAATAAATATTCATTTACAAACCGGACGGTTTGTTTATGTACACCGATTTGACTGACATTGATTGGGACGGTAAATTTTACACATCGCCCAACTGCACAACTAAAATCTGTGTTTGATTGTTTGAAACCCCACACGGGTGTTGGGATGAAATTGGAAGTTCACTCATCCTGATTGATTAAATATGTCGATCGATTGATTGACAGGCTGTTATAAGCGTTAGAGATCTATACTTGATGCTTATACAGTGTAGTGCACTTTGGTTGATGGTTGATTATTTTTCAATGCAATTATATGTGTGTAATGTATGAAAATCCATATAATTAACATTATATGGTGATTGATTGGGCCTCATTCCAATTTAGAAAATAAATAGTAATATAAAATAAAAGTTCATGTGTTGACAGTACTCATCCGTTGAGATTGGTCATATGTTGAACGAAATATTTTAGTAATAAAATTTACATCTTTATCAATATAAAATAAAGGTTCATGTGTTGACAGTACTCATCCATTGAGATTGGTCATGTGTTGAACGAAATATTTTGATAATAATAACTATTTGAAAAAGAAATATTTGAAATAGAATATTTGAAAATAGAAGTTTATGAAGCCGTGTTGATTAGATTGACGCCATTTTGACGTGAACGATATTTATATCGATTTTATTCATTTCGAAATGAACTGAATTGAAAACGATTTCAAAATGAACTGAATTGAAAACGATTTCGAAATGAATTGAATTAAAAACGATTTCGAAATGAATTGAATTAAAAACGATTTCGAAATGAATTGAATTGAAAACGATTTCGAAATGAATTGAATTGAAAACGATTTCGAAATAAATTGAATTGAAAACGATTTCGAAATGAATTGAATTGAAAACGATTTCGAAATGAATTGAATTGAAAACGAATTCAAATTGAATTGAAAGCGAATTGAAATGAATTCAAATTAAATTGAAATTTGAATTGAATAGAAATGAATTTTAAAACGAATTTATAAAGAAGAATTCAATTTTGATTTGAGTTTGAAACGGAAGTTGAAATTGCTTTTGAAACGAATTTAAAACTATTCATATAATTCGTTTTAAATAGAAATCGATGAAATATATATTATATATATTATATATATAATATAATGGCCTGAATAGAACGCGCCGCGCCGCGGCAGTTCGTGAATTTCGACCATTTATTTCAAACGGACATTACGGGAGATCCGACCGTCGGATTCTCCTAAAACCGGAACCGTTGGGTTCGTATCGAAAAGGGCTTTCTAACGAATGCTAGAAATTTGAAATCTAACGGTTGGATTTGGAGATACGTCCAAATCAAATTCGAAAAAGGTCGTTGTAAGTGCAGTTCGATGGACATCGATGGAAATCGACTGTACGGGCCTTGATAAAATTATTAAAAATAGTAATAATTGTTGTAAAATCATAATAAATGATTTAGAAAGAATTGGGGTGAAAAACTCCATATTTGAAAAGAAAAAAAAAATAGATTTTTATCGAAATGAACTAGTTTTGAACTAGAATTATAATTCTATTTATTTTTAAAAAGAAATAAATTGAATTTAAAAAGGGTTTTAAAAATAACCAGAATTTCCAATGATTGCATTGGAGTGGATTTGAATCGAAATTGTCTTCGGAATATTTCGATGTTGGAATTCGTGATTCTACGGATGTTGTTAAGGAAATTTGAAAGATATAAATTTATATCGTTATTTCCAATACGATATTTGTTAGTCGTGGAATTTGATATTGAATATAAGCCGGTATATTTTCTATTCAGAGCCTTGTATTGAATATCAAATGCGATTTGGGTTTGTCGTGAATGGTGTCTTCACTAACACTGTTCTTGAACCCTGTTGAGAAAAGATTAAATCTTTTTATTTAGATTTAATGAAGTGTACCAATTAAATAATATTTAATTGGAATTGAATTGATATTGATTTTTGGGTTTATCGTGAACAGTGTTTTAAATAACACTCGTTCTTTAACCCGATAATTAATGGAATGTGACTTTGGGTTTATCGTGAACCGTGTTTTAAATGACACGGATTCTTTAACCCAGTTAACGATTAAAACTAAGTGGAGTTTTAATGAATCTTTAATTAGATTGAAATAATCGAGAATGGAGTATCACCAGTTTTACTCCAGGCGATAGTTAAATCTTTAATTAGATTTGAACGTGAAATGGTAATTGAATTTACCGATAACACCGTGGTGTTAGATATGAAGTATTACCAGTTTTACTTCATGGGATAAATAGGTTGGGATTGGGAAATTAAAACAAATGATTACTTCGGTAAGTTTCGTTAATCCCGACTAGTTTTGAATTGATATTCGAATAGATTAAAGAATAAATTCAAGAAATTTATCTTGGATAAAATTAATGGGAACCCTTCCCTATGAATGTGAAATTTAGAAACTAACTGTCGGTTAGCCAAGCAGAATGGTTTTCTGGATATTGATCTGATGTTGGTTTCGGCCTTCGGGGTTAATATTTGGGAAATTATTCTGTTGATTAATTTACGGTTAGTGACTGATGAATTGGAATGAGGCGTATGTTGTGTTTGTGTAACACTTATTTAAAATATACGCGAGTTATTTGGAAAGACCGGGTTTATCCCATTCTGAATAACTGATACGACGATAAGTCGAAGATGAAGACGGTGGTCGAAGACCAGAAGTCTTCCCGTCGTTTGGGTGATTACTGATGATCTTGATTGGGCTGTACACCCAAGAAGATGGAAACAGTTGGTGATCGTCCAGACGTACTTGGAGATCGATGGATATGCGGGGTACTAGGTGCCTCCGGTTTCGTTCAGACCCAGAACGGACTTGTAAATGGACTGTGTGTCTGACATTGGATTTTAGTCCGTGTGATTGATCTCTATTAAATATATATCTGTTTGGCGGCGAAGAATTTATTCTCTTGCTTAACGCCCTTCTCTGAGACGTACGAGCTCAGGGGTTATATATTGATGGATATCAATCGCGTGGAGTGAATTGCCTGTGTGGCATGCCTAAGTGGCAATTGATCAAGGCTTCTGTTGAAAAGCAAAGTCTTGTGGTTGATGATCGAAGCACGGCCTTTGTGGCGTAGCTTTGTGTAACGTTTACTTCGCGAGTTTCACACCCGGTATGAACCAAAAACGGGAGACGGACCTCAGGGAGGGCATGCGTTTCTTTCTAGTTAGAAGTGGCGTCAGCGGTTTTACACGCCCTGACGAGTTTGACTTATGTGGTTGTTGCTGTTACGAGGCGCCTCGGATTGATCGGTCGTTCTCGAACCGATGGAGTCATTTAGTTGGCTCATTTACGCCCCAAAGGGCGGGGAAACGTATTGTTCAGGCACTATAATCCACATCGGTGGACCGTCCCTGACGATCCATGGGGCAGTTGCGGCTGTTCCTGAGGCTCGGGCTAGAGAGTCTCGAATCGGTTGAGGACTATCTTTTGCCTCAGTTCATAGATGGAAATCCAATTTCCAAATACGTGACATTTTGCGGTTTTATTTGTAGAGCCTAGTATGGCGACATAGTGGGATGGGGCGCTCATGCCGCCTATGATTGATACTTATGATTTGAAGTTGTTTATACACTATGCACTTATAGTAGTATCAAATGATTTGTTTTAAACGTATTAAGCATGTTTGGCTATTATAAGGGAAAACCCTATCCTCGGCTGCGTTGCATTGTGTGATGGGACCTGGGTCTTATAATAGCTTCATTTTTAGAAAAGCATTGCGTTGTTTACTTATATGCACTGGTATTCTTGGGAGGAAACCCGTTCCGTGTTATACGGCGTGGTCCCTTGATTTACCTAACTTTAAAAATAAAGATTAATAACTGTTTTAGTTCTCACACCAGTCCCATGACTGACCTGGAGTTTATTGTTTTAATCTAAACTCTGGGTGCCCTTTCTTTTGACACGGGCAGCTAGTAGTTTTGGTTTTGCAGATTTATATTCACAGGATCCTGGTTTACAGCTGGAATGATATCCGGAAAGCTTTGTATCCGTATATCTCCTTCTAGTTGTGTATTGTATTATTTTCCGCTGCGATGTATTTAAATGTAATTTAAATCTCTGATATTTCTGTGTAATATTCTTTTATACTCTGTATATTCTTGTGATCTGATGCATTGTTGTAATATACAGTGAAACGTTCTTTTGTATGCGTTCTGCTGTGGCTTGTTCTCGAACTATCCGACGCTTTCCTTTACGGGGAAGTTACGGGTTTTCACACCTGCGGTTTTCGATTTTATATTATGTATGTGGAGCGTGAGATGTAAGTGTTATACTAGATTACTATTTATTAGATTTAGACACTATTATAATATTACCAGATTTTGATATCAAAAATGTTTTGATTATTGTAAGGTAAAAACCATCCGTGCTTATGTGTGGATCGGTCTTACGACTTCCTTTTCTTTCGAAATGATTTTTAAAAGTTAAACTAATGGTTGGAGTTTACTCACACCAGTTTCATAGCTGACCCAAAGTTTATTTTGTTTTGTTTTACCCTAAATTCTTGGGTGCCCAAATTTATACAGACAGTCAAGTAGTTCAGGTATTTACAGATATCATTGAAGGAGCTTGCAGTAGGAGGCTTTAGCGTTAGGTAGATATATATTATTTGTTTCCCCTGTGATGAACAAATGTTGTACTCTGATAATGATATATATATATGTATATATATATATATATATATATATATATACACAGTTACAGATTTGTATTTCAAGCGTTATGTTATATAATATATTTTATTCGTTCCATTGTGAGATTTGTGTTCTTCGTTTTCTTCTATTCTAACTTTTCTTTCTTTTTGATTTCTCATCCTCTAACTTCTTTCTATTATTGATTCATATTTCTATGTAATTTGGGTCGGATGTGTGGTGTGATTAGTCAACTCAAAAGGTCTAGAAATTCGGGCCATTACATTTTGTATCAGAGCTTAAGATTAAGTAGTTACCTTGGCTCTATGGCGTAACTAAATAGAGATCGGGTTAGTAATACCCTAGTTTGAGTTTGAGTGTATATATATGAGCGCATATATGTAGATTATATAAAAATTGTTTTATTTTGTGTTGACTGGTTTGTTGAGTGGTTTATGAATTCTGGTCGATACAAAATGTACAACTGCATCGATAGGTGTTTCTAAACTCTCAAACAAACCAATTCGATACAGTATTGTTTCAAAAAGGGGTAGATAAATTAATTTTGCCCAAAACCTATTTTTGATATAAAAGGAATAATCATATGAAATTATTGATTTGGTTGGTTTTTATTATAATCAAATGGGATTATAATTTTGAAATGGTTATATAAAGAACTAAATTGAATTTGTATAAGAACGGAATATACAAAAGTGTTGAATTACAATTGGAATTAAACCCGAATTTGTAATTTAAATGCTGAATGTTTAGAAATATTTCTGAAGTATTTTAAAAGTAATGTAACAAGACTATGAAGGATTTTGAATAAAAATGGTTTTAAATAGATTTTGAATATATTGAGCACTAAAATCACTTCAGTGGCGAGAAAATAATTCTGATAATGGATGGCGACATTATCAGTATTCATTTTCAAGTTTCTAAGTGACGAATTGCTACCAAAATAATCTGTAAATGGAAAATTTGTTTGAAAAGAACAAGTGGTTTTAAAATTCAAATGTTTGAGTTGCAAATGGTTATCAATATTTGCATATATTTATATAATTTTAAAGGAATTTGAAATGAAAGTCCGGAATTTGAATTCTGGAATTAAATTGAACTCGTACTAGTTAAATGGATTGAAATTTAACATAAGATAAGTTAAATAGAATTAAATTGGATATTAAATTGAGTAGGTTATAAATTAAAAGTGAAATGAACTTGAAATATAAAGGAATGGATTGATTTAACATCAATTCAAATGAATGTGGATGTTTGTATCTGGATTATGGATTGGATGTGGAAATTTGAATTGAGAATCGTTGAAACCCAAGTGAAATGATATGGTTATATTAAATTAAAGGATTGAATGGTCAGTAAATTCCTTATTGAGAACTCACCTGTTTAAATGTTAGTAAATATAAGTATGTGGAGCAGTATGGCTTGATTTTGGCTACATATGTTGCCACGAATTAAGTGAGTCTGCTTAGTAACGCTTATATGAGGAATATTGAATTAACATACATTTTAATTTACTGGGGTCACATACTGACTCCAAAATTTTCAAAATAAATAAATCTGACTATGTTTTGACGATACGGTCCTAACAAAACTAATTTCGTCGAATCTGGAGACCATTTGAAAAATGGTCATTCTCCAGTCGATTAAATTCAAACTAAAAGTGTCAAACGCGTTTAAATTCACCATACTCACATATTGATTCCAAAAATTATGAAAATTAGAATCAAGCAATAATTTGAAATTCCAGATCCAACAAAATAGGTCTCGTCGAAAACGGAGGTCGTTTGCAAAATCGCTATTTATTATATTAAAAGGTATATATAAATTCCATAACAACTATTCTGAATTTTCAACTGGATATAACTTTTTATTCCCGTTATGAAATATGGATTTTTCACATTCGTTGTAAATATATTTTCAAACAGATTCAAAAATTTATGGTTTTACCAAAATCCGGTTTATTTTGAATCCTTTACATTCAATTGAAATTTGAAATCGAATTTTCAAACTACCGCGCCATTTCCAATTCCTTTTATAATTAAAATAAATATTTATATTCTAACTTCAATTTAAATAAATTTATATGTTCTAATTCTATTCAAAATAAATTTCTGATCATTATTATTTAAAATAAATCATTTTAAATATTCAAAATTCACTAAAATTGCCGAAATAAAAATTTTAAATTGGTTCTGATTTTCCAGGTTGTTACAGTACGCCTACGCAAAAATACAAAAATCAAGTTGGATTTTGTTTTCCAACCGTGTGGGTTGATGTGTATGTATCAGTCGTTCCTTCGATATCGCAGAAGTCTCTTCGTGTAAGGGAGACTCTACCAAAAAATTTCGGAAATTTAAGGTGTTAGAAAATTTTCAAGATTTTTTTTTAAAAATTGTTAACAGAAATAAATTGGTGTTTTATTTAAACTAATTAGATCAGTTGAAGTTTAAAGTTCAGAAGTGGGACAAAATATTTTAATTTAAATGGATTTTATAAAGTAAATGGGTTGGTAGTACTCTTCTTACCTTAGCAATTTCGGGGACGAAATTCTTTTTAGGGAGGAGGAATGTAGTGACCCGGATTTTTAGCCATTAATTTTAAAACATTTAAATTGTTTAAATTATTGTATTGGTAGTATAAAATGATTTTTATATGGAATTAATTTAATTAAACCACGTTTGGAAGCATAATTTATAATTAAATTTAAAACAAGCCCATAACATCGTGGTAGTTCGTAATATTACGTTTGAACTTCAGTTAGATATACAAAATCCAATATAAGTCGAGTTTCTTTGGAACAAAAAAAAACAGATCTGTTTGATTATATTTTTGTAATAAAACTGAAAAATCTAGATTTCGTCTTATAGATTGTGAGTCATGTCCAAATCAAATATACAAAAAGTCGCTGTGGAATCGTGTATAAGCCATAACGATCTATTTAATATAATTAAATATTGGTTTCGAATTTGGACAAGATTTTTGAGATGTAGTTATAATTTAATTTATAATAAATTTCTGTAATTATTATTTTGAAAAAATAAACAACTTTTTATTTGAAGTATTTTTTACCCTATATCAGTGTTTTGGGATATCACAATATAAGTTAACTTGTCTATATTATTATATTTTTGGGATCATATTGTAACACCCCACGTCCATTAATGTCACTCGCAAAGGGAATGCATTAACTTCCATGGAGCATTTTAAGTGAATATCGAACAGAAAATTACAACAAGACAGATATAAAGCAGTACTTGAAAATTTAAAAACTTTATTTATTGTAGCATAAGGTAAATATGTTTGGTTACATTATCAAAAACCATAAACCAAAGTCAAGTACATAATATCCATCTTGATAAAACAAAGTACATAATCCCACTACTACAAATAGCCATAAAGAAAATGATAGGCTGAACTTTACTTCACCAATCCAAATCCAAGTGCTCCCTAAGAGATCCCAATTAAGCTCCACTAGTACTAGTCCCACCCTTAGAACCTGGGAGGGGGGGGGGGAGGAAGAAAGAAAAGAGGTGGAAACAAAGGGGGTCAGACATAAAGTCTGGCGAGTCCGATAACTCTAACAACATAATTATTAAAGCAACATGATAAGATATAAGCAGGAGAATAACGTAATGACTGTGTGAACCACATGGGTATGGCAAGGCAATCAAGAGAAACAGAGATAACGTTAATGGCGCTTCCTAATCAATATAGGATAATTACTATACTCTACCGTACTGTACTAACTGCACCCCTACTAGTCACTCTAGAAATTTGATCCCTCTTGGCTAAATAGAACGATGATAGCTTCGTGTACTACTAGATGTACCCACTATCCTCCATGTTTGATTGTATATCTCTAGTTGCTATCATAGGTACCCAGCGTGTACCTATCCCCACTAGATGTACCCCTTCAATAAGTAATAATGGTAATTCCATGTACTCCTAGCTGACGTCATAGGTGCCGCCTGCTCCTATCTCCACTAGGTGTACCCCCTTAATAATTATTAATAATAGTGGTAGCTTCGTGTACCCCTAGCTGAATACATAGGTGTCGTCTGCTCTTATCTCCACTAGGTGTACCCACTACCCTGCCCCATTTGATCGGCTCCCTAACTCGTAGATACCCGTGCAGGTCCGACAGTGGGGTGTATCACTCCCCAATATGGCAACCTTATACCACGCAAGGAATGCACGACTTATAACTACACGATGCAACAACGTCTTACCTACCAGCCCGGACCCACACACACACGTGACCCCGTTGGACTTGCATTGCCACCGCTAACCCGTTTTGGTCTCTAACAATCAGACCCAGTAGGCGTGTCCCTTCCTCGACTTGGGTCGAGCTCACAAAGATACTTAATGGGCTATTGGACTGAAAAGGCCCGCCATGCTTGACACAAGCTTTCCACCTAGGCTTGGTCCCCTCTAGTACATCCCACTTAACCCCCTTCATGTCCACTTACATGTTTTTAATTTGGTTAAGGGTTTCTACTAGTAATTCCACATGCCACCCAAGGCACCCACTTAACCCCTATGTCCCGCTTACATGTTTTACCTTGGTTAAGTGTTACTAATCGTATTTCCTCATGCCACCCAAGGAACCCACTTAACCCCATGTCCCACCACATGTTTTACTTTGGTTAAGTGTTTCTTAATTTATTACTACCATAACCCTTGTAGGACCTCTCACATTAGACTGGCATTTGTGGCTGCTGGATTTGCCGGGCGGGTCCGGGCAGTCTTACACCACAAACGAGCCTAACCTCATGTCCAAACAATTGTTATGCATTTAGTTTGGGCCTTTGACCTCTCACATTGGGCTACCATTTGTGGCTGCTCGATTTGCCGGGCGGGTCCGGGCAGTCTTACACCACAAATGAGTCCAACCTCGTGTCTTAGGCAATTAATTATACATAATTAATTTTCCCCAAATTTGAATTACTTTCCCTATTCAAATTTCCATATTTATTTATGTCCATAATTTATCACCTAAATTATGCTCATCTATTTATGGTATATAAATTATACCAATTTCATCACTAATTAATTTTATTCCTTAAAATTAATTACATGCCTTTTTAGGCCATTACATGCCAAATTCACAATATGTGTGTATCGACTATTATCCCCATTGTACCCCCGTCATTCGTTCGCTTAGCATGACATAACAAATAGTCTAATACTTAAAAAAAGGGAATAAACATCACAAAGTCACATACACACAATAATAGATCTAATTTGCATCTAACTTGCAATTAAGAATTACAACATACTTGCATAGTCTTTGTATTATCAAGGATCCAAAGATCATAGATCTAAAATGTGTGAACTTGCATGTATGAACATAGTTTTACACCCAACTAGCCTAGGTAATTATCACAAACTTACATAAACTATGTATGTCGTCAACCTAAACATAAAGGTGTCATCTTGCATAACTATGGATCCAATAAAAGGTGTTAACCTGAGTAAACTATGGATCCACATAAAGGTGTAAACTTACATAACTATGCATGTCATAGTTTCAACATAAAAATGTCAACTTGAATTTGGATCTAAACTGTAACAACCCGTATTTTTATAACATGTTAAAACAAGAAATCAAGGCAGAATTAAATTTTAAAATGAGAATCATGGGAAACGGGTTGTGCCATTGTGTTCGTCTTGAAATTCTGCTTGGAAACGAGTCCGAGTTTGCGAGAATCGGAGTCCGTATGAGGGAGATATGACCCTTTGAAGTTTCACGAATTTTCAGAATAAAAAATAGCCCATAATTCGAATTCAAACCACAGAACAAGCTGGGCGGGAAAATTCCCGCCCAGGGACCAGGTCAACCTGGGGGTCGACCATAGTGTCGACCTCCCAGGGACCAGGTCGACCATAGTGTCGACCTGCCTCCCGAGCCCACTTCCTGAACCTAATGCATTCTGATGTATTTGACCTCGTTTTCTGTCCAGATTCGTCTGCCTAATCCTATATAAACTCACCCCTAGCCTCATTCTCTCTACACCATTTCATTCTGTCCTTATGCTGCTGCTTCTGAAATAATTAAATTAAAGAGAGAATGGCTACTTCTTCTTCGTCAAGCAACATCTAGGAATTGCAAATTAGGGGTTTTCAACTAGAACAAGACTAAACAAATAGAGATTCAACAACTGCAACAACCATTTCTAGAATCAAATCTCTACACTCTAATTATCGATCCGCGCTCTGTAAGTTCTAGTTACTTTGAGATTGAAACTTGTTAAATTTGATATGGACATGGAATAAAATGAAATTGGACCTAAGCTTGATTATCTATTTGGATCTGTTCTTGTCTCTTCTTGAATCTATGATTTTGGGTTATTTCTTATCGACTGAATCATGCCCATTCATGTTGTTGGACCTAGTTTATTATTCAAATGCTAGATTGTAACATAAATTTTTGGATCTTGACTTATGGGAATATTTCTATTTGGGGCCTATTCATGTTGTAAATCAAATTCTTTCATGTCTATAAACCTTAATATGCCTATGACTATGGACATAAGACTATGCCCATGCCTATGACTGTGAACATAAGACTATGCCTATGACTATGACAAGGACAATTGTGGCTAATCACCTATGACTCTTGACTATGAGAATTATTACCTATGATTATGAACATAAGGCCATTATCTATGACCATGACTTTGAAACTATTAATGTTAATTACCTATGACTATTTGCCTAGAACTATTTTTGATAATTATCCATGATTATTGTGATGAGTCGCTTATGATTCATATCTATGAGATTTCTACCTATGACTATTGGGGTTAATTGCCTAAGACTATCATAGTTGATTGTTCATTCCCATAACACTATAGTTGAAAACCATGTTGTGCACCGAATTGGCATTTTGTTGGATCGCATACCTAGGGTGTGACTTGCTTAGTTTATTCGCTATTATGTACACCAAAACAATTGGATCCATTATCCTTGTATTTGGATTGCTTTTGCATGCCTATTCTTTTATGTCAGCGTTTACCATGACTATCGCCTTATCTTGCTAGATTTGAAATCCTATATGCCAGTGATGTTGTAACCAATTATCTCAAGTTATGTCATGCTAGTCTTGTAACCCCTTTTATCGCTTTATGCTCGTCCCTTTTGCCTATCATAGTTTTCATGTTATTCTGAGATTTGGATTTATTTGTAGTATGGATTGATCACGTTTACATGCGATGGGAACACGATTTGGGTAGAATAGGCAAAAACATGAATTGGTTATGAACATGAATTATGAACTTGATAAAAGGCAAAACTTGAAACATGAACGCTGTTATAACCTGAATCTGGATATGGACATGAAACTCGCCATGAAACTTGACATGAATTTAGACTCGAAACTTGAATCTAGGCTTGACACTTAGATAAACTTGAAAATGGCCAACTCGAGGTTGGGTTGAGTTTGCAGTGTAAATATGCTCGGAACCGCCCGACAAATCCAGTTACTGCAAACAATAGGATCCAATGTGGGTAGTTGGTCATATCGCACTTGAAAACCCGAGGTCAGACTGAGTTGTGGTGTAATTCTGCCCGGAACAGCCCGGTATATCCAGTGACCACAACAACAGGTCTGATGTGAGAGGTTGGGTGCATTAATGAATTAATGCCACATGATAGGGTTAAGTCATGAACCGCTTGAATATACTTAACCAATTTGACATGATGATTTGATAGAGTTAAGTCATGAACCGCCTGAATATACTTAACCAATTTGACATGATGATTTGATAGGGTTAAGTCATGAACCGCTTGAGTATACTTAACCAATTTGACACGATGATTTGATAGGGTTAGGTCATGAACCGCCTCTACATACTTAACCAATTTGACATGATGATTTGATAGGGTTAAGTCATGAACCACTTGAATATACTTAACCAATTTGACATGATGATTTGATAGGGTTAAGTCATGAACCGCTTGAATATACTTAACCATTTTGACACGATGATTTGATAGGGTTAAGTCATGAACCGCTTGAATGACAACACTTAACCAACTTGGCATGCTAGACTGATGGGGTTAAGTCTCGAATTTAAATGACAACACTTAACCTACTGGACGGAAACCCTAGCTACGCGGTCCTTTTCAGCAGTAACCCACTAGATGTATCACGGTACCCTGGAACTAGGAAGGGTGGGGCACGATTACTGGGTTGATTGTAAGCGACCAGAACGACGTCTGAGTTGGTGCGCCATTGTAGGTTCAGGCGGACTGTGGTCCTGCGTGTAGTCCAGAGTTGAAAAAGCTGGCATTGAGCACCAGTAGGTTTACACTGTGCGTGCTTGATTCATGTCGGTGGTTGGCACCCTAGGGCTTGATACACCCTATGGTGGACCTAGCACAGGTAACTACATTGGTGATAGGGCCGTATGACACAGACACATGAACGAGCTAGGACTTGTAAGGAGCCGATCGATTAATAGATCGTTATGTGGAAAAAGGGTGTTGTTTGTTAGGTAGCATAATCCCTAGTGGTCCTAGGTGGCATAAACCCTAATCGAATCTAGAAAACGTTCAATAGGTAGCATAATCCCTAGTGGTCCTAGGTGGCATAAATCCTGGTTGAACACGTGATAGTTCATGATAAGGAAACCTAGCCAGAACAAGGGTGGCAGTCCAAACGATTTCAAGAATGGTGGCACTACGTTGAAGTAGTATAGAAATACGTGATGAAACCCGTACGATATACGGCAAGGGACTGTACATATACATGGAAAGGATGATACGGGTTGGGGTACTAGTACAGTTGGTGCAGAGAATGTTAAACATGCGATGCAATACGTAGTTTATCTAGTTTGCACAGTTTATCTTGTTACCATAGTTTATCTTGTTATCTTAGTTTAACTTTCCTATCTTGTCATCATCCTTATGTTTACTTTCAGTTTATACATGTCATGTTACCTTTACTTGTTTCTATGCTGAAAGTCACTAGGACTTACCAGTCTGTATGACTGACCCGTTTTGTTTCGCCTCTTCTTCTTCCGTCCCCCCCAAGGTTCTCAGGGAGGAAACACTACGATTTAGTTTGGACTTATTTCTGCTTCAAGATCATCGTATATGGCTTGGACCTTTCTTGGCTATTGCTGGTTTACTGTTTTACTTGGGAAATGATTTATGACCATGGTTTTATGCTTCTTTACTATTGCAAGACAGATTTTGATGTAATGGATTTAATGGCATTTTGATGTAAAAAGGCTCTAGACCTTTCTAGATTTTTAAAGCAATAAAATTTGGTTCTTCTTCCGCTGTTTTATATGTTCTGTCTTGTAATATTTCTGTGTATGTTTACCTAGATAATGCTCCACCAAAGCTAGTGCATTCCCTTTGTGAGTGACCCTAGTAGAGGCGGGGTGTTACATTTGGTATTAGTGCAGAGGGTTACCAGACATGGCAAAAGTTTTTAAAACCTTTTGAAATTATTTGCAAAACGTTTACAAAGAAGCATTGTTCTAAGAAAAGTTTTGTTTTACGAAAGGAATATTCCCCAAAGCCATATACACTATCTTTTGATTCTCTCCTTGAGTCTCTTCTCTCTTTCTCTTTCACCATAGTTTTGTGGGCGTACGACACATGTCGGAGGACCAAGGAGTGCCCAACCTCCATCTGTAGCCGCAGTAGTTTTACTTGCGACTAATCTTATTTCAAGCTTTGTAGGGTTGCCGTGCGATGGGGGTAGCTTTCGAGAAACTTGTCAACAAGCTATACAAGGATAGTAAGAACGAGGATGAAGAACACAAGCCTAAGGATGAGAAACTTGTTGATAAGGCGTAATCCACGAAGGAGGAAAAGGTGAAAGGGAAGGGGTCAAAGTAAAAGAATAATAAAACCTATGATAAGAAAGAACATCGTTGGTATGGTAAAAAGGGACATGTAGTTAAGTATCATAGGACAAGGACAAGGGCAAAGAACAAGATCGTCGAGAGGGCAATTGTATGCTCTCACTACTAGCATACCTAAGAGAGATGGTAACGTTTCTGTTAAAAAGCTTCTCTTTTCTATCATACCGTGGGAACTTTGTTTTTATACATCGCATCCTTTTAATTCTGCCTCGATAGTTGAGTCTCTGCACCTAAGTACTAGCGTAGTAGAGAATCCCATTTTTGTCTCCAATCCTGTTGGGGAATCGGCTTATTTATTCATGACTTGTTAGGATTTGAGAATGTCTATGCTAAGTTTTGAGTTTAGAAGTAAAGCTTATGTTTTTGGGCTATGGGTTGATTCTAGGGATGGAGTGGTTGTCCAGAAATGGTACTATTCTCGAGTATGAAAAGAGGGTAGTTAGACGCTTGACTTGCCTTGGTAATGCCCTCGAAGTCTAGTGTAACCCTTAGGGTTTTTCCATGTTTAGTTAGCTAGAATCTCTTGATATATTTGTCGATCCGCTCGAGTAGTGTTCGCCACTAAGGCGGATGGTTCATTTCGCTTATGCATGAGTTATGGAAAATTACCTTAGTAAGCACACTTGGCAACATGGTTGGCATTTGTTTATTTTCAAGAGATAATTCATTTATGTGGAATACCTTCTAGTAAGTGAACGAGATCCAAGATTCACTAGTGAATTTTGGAGAGCTTGCACGAAACCATGAGTACGCAGTTATGTTTGAATCGGGTATACTAGAAAGAGAATAAGCGAAAGTGGAACGATAGGTGACAGTGGAATGAGTTCCAACTCATATTCTGGGAACAAGAATTAAGGAACTACGAAATTGTGAAGTCAAAGACGGTCAAGCACAATGGAGTTAAGCTCATGGAAATACGACTTAGAAGATTGAAGGCTAGACACGCGCATCATATCTCTTTTTAAGAGTATATCCTTGATCCCTCTTTTCCTGTAGAGCTTACTTGTACGCTATCTTTTAAGTATAACCTCTCGGTCCTATTCTCAATCCTATTTCTGTTGCAAACCCCATAGGGAGTATGACTTATCTGTTAGTAATACATGTTGCGGCTTGAGGGTGTCCGTTGGGTTGACTAAACTTTTTGGGTTTTATAGGATATGGGCTGGTGCTTAGGGAGTTCTTCTCCTATTCAGTATATATGTGACGTAGATTTCCAGCTTTGACATTGCCTAATAGGCACAAAGTTTTTACTTGCTTCTATCATTCGGCTATATCTTTAAGTAGGAACAATTGGGTGAAACATGTTTGAGACATGTTATGATTGATGTTTGCAAGTGGTCGCAAGTGGTTGCTCGTGGTTGCATAACACACATTAGGCACTAGATCGGCTCAGACACATTTTCATATTGCATATGCATGAGTGTTTATACTTGTTTATGGATGAAATTGAATGTGTTATCATGTGAATGTTGCATATGGATGGATGTTTGAGCACACATATAGTGTTTATGTGATTAGGGCTATTTGCATACATGTTGGACTCACGACACTAAACATATTTTGCATTAAGAAGATCAATCAGGCCTGATCATTTGCATTAGATAAGGAACATATACACACACTTTTTGCATATGTTCATACAGCATTAGAAATCTCTTAAGGACAATGGATGCCTGTGATTGAAGATTGAGTAGATGGATGATTGGATGGTAGGACACATTCTTCTTAACTTGAAGATTTCGGGGACGAAATCCTTTAAGGAGGGGAGAATGTAACAACCCGTATTTTTATAACATGTTAAAACAAGATATCAAGGCAGACTTAAATTTTAAAATGAGAGTCATGGGTGACGGGTTGCGCCATTGTGTTCATCTCGAAATTCTGCTTGGAAACGAGTCCGAGTTTGCGAGAATCGGAGTCCGTATGTGGTAGATATGACCCTCTGAAGTTTAACGAATTTTCAGAATAAAAAACAGCCCGAAATTCGAATTCAAACCCCAGAACAGGCTGGGCGGGAAAATTCCCGCCCAGGGATCAGGTCGACCTGGGGGTCGACCATAGTGTCTACCTCCCAGGGACCAGGTCGACCATAGTGTCGACCTGGGGGTCGACCTGCCTCCTGAGCTCACTTCCTGAACCTGATGCATTCTGATGTATTTGACCTCGTTTTCTGTCCAGATTCGTCTGCCTAATCCTGTATAAACTCACACTTAGCCTCATTCTCTCCACACCATTTCGTTCTGTCCTTATGCTGCTTCTGAAATAATTAAATTAAAGAGAGAATGGCTACTTCTTCTTCGTCAAGACAACATCTAGAAATTGCAAATTGGAGGTTTTCAACTAGAATAAGACTAAACAAATAGAGATTCAACAACTGCAACATCTGTTTCTAGAATCAAATCTCTACACTCTAATTCTCGATCCGCACTCTGTAAGTTCTAGTTACTTTGAGATTGAAACTTGTTAAATTTGATATGGACATGGAATAAAATGAAATTGGACCTAAGCTTGATTATCTATTTGGATCCGTTCTTGCCTCTTATTGAATCTATGATTTTGGGTTATTTCTTATCGACTGAATCATGCCCATTCATGTTGTTGGACCTAGTTTATTATTCAAACGCTAGATTGTAACATAAATTCTTGGATCTTGACTTGTGGGAATATTTCTATTTGGGGCCTATTCATGTTGTAAATCAAATTCTTTCATGTCTATAAACCTTAATATGCCTATGACTGTGGACATAAGACTATGCCCATGCCTATGACTGTGAACATAAGACTATGCCTATGACTATGACAAGGACAATTGTGGCTAATCACCTATGACTCTTGACTATGAGAATTGTTACCTATGATTATGAACATAAGGCCATTATCTATGACCATGACTTTGAAACTATTACTGTTAATTGCCTATGACTATTTGCCTAGAACTATTTTTGATAATTATCCATGATTATTGTGATGAGTCACTTATGATTCATATCTATGAGATTTCTACCTATGACTATTGGGGTTAATTTCCTAAGACTATCATAGTTGATTGTTCATGCCCATAACACTATAGTTGAAAACCATGTTGTGCACCGAATTGGCATTTTGTTGGATTGTATACCTAGGGTGTGACTTGCTTAGTTTATTCGCTATTATGTACACCAAAACCATTGGATCCACTATCCTTGTATTTGGCTTGCTTTTGCATGCCTATTCTTTTATGTCAGCGTTTACCATGACTATCGCCTTATCTTGCTAGATTTGAAATCCTATATGCCACTGATGTTGTAACCAATTATCTCAAGTTATGTCATGCTAGTCTTGTAACCCCTTTTATCGCTTTATGCTCGTCCCTCTTGCCTATCATAGTTTTCATGTTATTCTGAGATTTGGATTTATTTGTAGTATGGATTGATCACGTTTACATGCGATGTGAACACGATTTGGGTAGAATAGGCAAAAACATGAATTGGTTATGAACATGAATTATGAACTTGATAAAAGGCAAAACTTGAAACATGAACGCTGTTATAACCTGAACCTGGATATGGACATGAAACTCGCCATGAAACTTGACATGAATTTAGACTCGAAACTTGAATTTGGGCATGACACTTAGATAAACTTGAAAATTCCAACTCGAGGTTGGGTTGAGTTTGCAGTGTAAATCTGCCCGGAGCCACCCGACAAATCCAGTTACTACAAACAATAAGATCCAATGTGGGTAGTTGGTCATATCGCACTTGAAAACCCAAGGTCAGACTGAGTTGTGGTGTAATTCTGTCCGAAACCGCCCGGCATATCCAGTGACCACAACAACAGGTCTGATGTGAGAGGTTGGGGTGCATTAATGAATTAATGCCACATGATAGGGTTAAGTCATGAACCGCTTGAATATACTTAACCAATTTGACATGATGATTTGATAGAGTTAAGTCATGAACCGCCGGAATATACTTAACCAATTTGACATGATGATTTGATAGGGTTAAGTCATGAACCGCTTGAATATACTTAACCAATTTGACACGATGATTTGATAGGGTTAAGTCATGAACCACCTCTATATACTTAACCAATTTGACATGATGATTTGATAGGGTTAAGTCATGAACCGCTTGAATATACTTAACCAATTTGACACGATGATTTGATAGGGTTAAGTCATGAACCGCTTGAATATACTTAACCATTTTGACACAATGATTTGATAGGGTTAAGTCATGAACCGCTTGAATGACAACACTTAACCAACTTGGCATGCTAGACTGATGGGGTTAAGTCTCGAATTTAAATGACAACACTTAACCTACTGGACGGAAACCCTAGCTACGTGGTCCTTTTCAGTAGTAACCCACTAGATGTATCACGGTATCCTGGAACTATGCAGGGTGGGGCACGATTACTGGGCTGATTGTAAGCGACCAGAACGACGTCTGAGTTGGTGCGCCATTGTAGGTTCAGGCGGACTGTGGTTGTGCACGTAGTCCGGAGTTGAAAAAGCAGGCATTGGGCACCAGTAGGTTTACACTGTGCGTGCTTGATTCATGTCGGTGGTTGGCACCCTAGGGCTTGATACACCCTATGGTGGACCTAGCATAGGTAACTACATTCGTGATAGGGCCGTATGACACAGACACATGAATGAGCTAGGACTTGTAAGGAGCCGATCGATTAATAGATCGTTATGTGGAAAAAGGGTGTTGTTTGTTAGGTAGCATAATCCCTAGTGGTCCTAGGTGGCATAAACCCTAATCGAATCTAGAAAACGCTCAATAGGTAGCATAATCCCAAGTGGTCCTAGGTGGCATAAATCCTAGTTGAACACGTGATAGGTCATGATAAGGAAACCTATCCAGAACAAGGGTGGCAGTCCAAACGATTTCAAGAATGGTGGCACTACGTTGAAGTAGTATAGAAATACGTGATGAAACCCGTACGATATACGGCAAGGGACTGTACATATACATGGAAAGGATGATACGGGTTGGGGTACTAGTACAGTTGGTGCAGAGAATGTTAAACATGCGATGTTATACGTAGTTTATCTAGTTTGCATAGTTTATCTTGTTACCATAGTTTATCTTGTTATCTTAGTTTAACTTTCCTATCTTGTCATCATCCTTATGTTTACTTTCAGTTTATACATGTCATGTGTGACGAAAAGGAATTTCGCTCGATCCGAATCAGTCGCTAAACCGATTTAGACCGTTCGAAACGCCTGATCGTTTCGAGAACACGACAAAACAGAACGCATACAAAAGAACATTTCATGGTATATTACAACAATGCCATCAGATTACAAAAATATACAGAGTATAAATAAATAAATATTACACAGAAATATCAAAGATTTAAATTACATTTAAATATACCGCAGCGGAAAATAATACAATACACAACTAGAAGAGATATACAGATACAAAGCTTTCCGGATATCGTTCCAGCTGTAAACCAGGATCCTGTGAATATAAATCTGCAAAACCAAAACTACTAGCTGCCCGTGTCAAAATAAGGGCACCCAGAGTTTCGGTCAAAACAATAAACTCCAGGTCAGTCATGGGACTGGTGTGAGAACTAAAACAGTTATTAATCTTTATTTTTAAAGTTGGGTAAATCAAGGGACCACGCCATATAACACGGAACGGGTTTCCTCCCAAGAATACCAGTGCATAAAACAACAGCGCAATGCTAAATAAAGAAAAATGAAGCTATTATAAGACCCAGGTCCTATCACACAATGCAACGCAAGCCGGGGGATAGGGTTTTTACCTTATAATAGCCAAGAATGCTTGATACGTTTAAAAGAAATCATTTGATACTATTATAAGTATATAGTGTATAAAACAACTTCAAATCATAAGTATCAATCATAGGCGGCATGAATGCCCCATACCACTATGTCGCCATATATAGGTTATACAATCAAAATCGCAAATGTCACGTATTTGGAAATTGGATTTCCGTCTGTGAACCGAGGCCAGGGATCGTCCTCTACTGATTCGAGACTCTCTAGCCCGAGCCTCAGAAACAGCCGCAACTGCCCCATGGAGCGACAGGGCCGGTCCACCGATGTGGATTATTATGCCTGAACACTACGTTTCCCCGCCCTTTGCGGCGTAAATGAGCCAACGAATGACTCCATCGGACTCGGATCGTCCGATCAAACCGAGGCGCCTCGCAACAGCAACAACCACACAGGTGAAAAGTATATAAATGTCAGGGCTGGTAGGTCACTGACACCACCCTAGCTAGAAAGAAATGCATGCCCTCCCTGAGGTCCTCTCCCGTTTTTGGTTCACAACCGGGGTGCGAGGCTCGCGAATTCACGTTACACAAAGCTGTGCCACACAGGCTGTGCTTTGATCATCACCACAAGACTTTGCTTTTCAACAGAAGCCTCGATCAATTGCCACTTAGGCATGCCACACAGGCAATTCACTCCATGCGTTTGATATCCATCAATATATAACCCATGAGCTCGTACGTCTCAGAGAAGGGCGTTAAGCAAGAGAATAAATTCTCCGCCGCCAAATAGATATATATTTAATAGAGATCAATCACACGGACTAAAATCCAATGTCAGACACACAGTCCATTTACAAGTTCGCTCTGGGTCTGAACGAAACCGGAGGCACCTAGTACCCCGCATATCCATCGATCTCCAAGTACGTCTGGACGATCACCAACTGCTTCCATCTTCTTGGGTGTACAGCCCAATCAAGATCATCGGTAATCACCCAAACGACGTGAAGACCTCCGGCCTTCAACCACCGTCTTCATCTTCGACTTATCGTCGTATCAATTATTCAGAATGGGATAAACCCGGTCTTTCCGAATAACTCGCGTATATTTTAAATAAGTGTTACACAAACACAACATACGCCTCATTCCAATTCATCAGTCACTAACCGTAAATTAACCAGAGAATAATTCCCCAAATATTAACCCCGAAGGCCGAAACCAACATCAGATCAATATCCAGAAAACCATTCTTCTTGGCTAACCGACAATTAGTTTCTAAATTTTATATTCATAGGGAAAGGTTCCCATTAATTTTATCAAAGATAAATTCCTTGAATTTATTCTCTAATCTTCTTTTGAATTTCGATTCAACTAGTCGGGATTAACGAACCTTACCGAAGTAATCATTTGTTTTAATTTCCCAATCCCAACCTATTCATCCCATGAAGTAAAACTGGTAATACTTCATATCTAACACCACGGTGTTATCGGTAAATTCAATTACCATTTCACGTTCAAATCTAATTAAAGATTTAACTATTGCCTGGAGCAAAACTGGTGATACTCCATTCTCGATCATTTCAATCTAATTAAAGATTCATTAAAACTCCACTTAGTTTTAATCGCTAACTGAGTTAAAGAATCAGTGTCATTTAAAACACGGTTCACGATAAACCCAAAATCACATTCATTAATTATCAGGTTAAAGAACAAGTGTTATTTAAAACACTGTTCACGATAAACCCAAAAATCAATATCAATTCAATTCCAATCAAATATTATTTAATTGGTACACTTTATTAAATCTAAATAAAAAGATCTAATCTTTTCTCAACTGGGCTTAAGAACAGTGATAATGAAGACACCATTCACGACAAACCCAAATCACATTTGATATTAAATACAACGCTCTGAATAGAAAATATATCGGCTTATATTCAATATCAAATTCTACGACCAACAAATATCATATTGGAAATAACGATATATATATATATATGTATCTTTCAAATTTCCATAACAACATCTGTATAATCACGAAGTCCAACATCGAAATATTCCGAAGACAATTTCGATTCAAATCCATTCCAATGCAATTATTGGAAATTCTGGTTATTTTCAAAACCATTTCAAATCCAATTTATTTATTTAAAAATAAATAGAATTTTAATTCTGGTTCAAAACTAGTTCATTTCGATAAAAATCTATTTTTATCTTTTCAAATATGGAGTTTTTCATCCCAATTCTTTCTAAATCATTTCTTATGATTTAACACAAATTATTAATATTTTCAATAATTTTATCACGGCCCGTACAGTCGATTTCCATCAATGGCCATCGAACTGCACTTATAGCGACCTTTTTCAAATTCGATTTGGACAAAATTCCGAATCCAACCGTTAGATATCTAATTTCTCACATTCGTTAGAAAACTCTTTTCGATACGAACCCAACGGTTCCGGTTTTAGGAGAATCCGACGGTCGGATCTCCCGCAATAGCCATTCGAAGTCAATGGTCGAAATTCACGAACTGCCGCGGCGCGGCGCGTTCTATTCAGGCCATTATATTATATATATAATATATATAATATCTACCTCGTCGATTTTCTTTTCAAAACGATTTATAAATCGTTTTAAATTCATTTTCAAAACGGTTTCAACTTCATATTCAATTTCAAATCAAAATTGAATATTCCAATTTAAATTCATTTTAAATTCATTTCAAATTGATTTCAATTCAAATTGATTTCTAATTCAATTTCAGTTCGTTTTCAATTCAATTCAATTTCAATTCGAATTCATTTCTATTCCATTTCAATTCGAATTCATTTATATTCAATTTTAATTCGAATTCGTTTATATTCAATTTCAATTCGAATTCTTTTGTATTCATTTTCAATTCGAATTTATTTACATTCAATTCTTTTCAAAATATCAGATTTTGAAATCACTTTCGATATTCATTATAAAATGAATAAAATCGATATAAATATCGTTCACGTCAAAATGGCGTCAATCTAATCAATACGGCTTCATATATTCCTATTTTCAAATATTCTATTTCAAATATTTCTTTTTTCAATATTTCCATTTTAAAACTGGAATGAGGCCCAATCAATTACCATATAATGTTAATTATATGGATTTTCTACAACATATGTATATATCAACAACGATGAATAATCAACCATCATCCAAAGTGCATTCTACACTGTATAAGCATCAAATATAAATATTCAACGCTTATAACAGCCTGTCAATCAATCGATCGACATACAACTAAAAAAATCGGGATTAGTGTACGTCAAATATCATCCCAATACCCGTGTGGGGTTTCAAGCAATCAAACACAGATTTTTATTTGTGCAGTTGGGCGATGTGTAAAATTTATCGTCCCAATCAATGTCCTTCAAATAGGTGTACATAAACAAACCATCCGGTTTGTAAATGAATATTTATTTATTCACATTCACGTTAGAAATTATATTTTTAACGATCAAACTATTTTATTCAACCTATGAATTTTCTATTCGATTCATTTATTAAATAAAATGTTATCTTTATTTTTCTAACTTATTTTTAGAAATTTTCGGCGGCATAACGGCACGATACTAGAAACGGGACAAGGCCTAGCCTTATCCCCGGTCTAGTGAAGGCCCACGCCATTCACACATTAATCAAATCAATTTCATTTCACCAAACAATTCAATTCAAACCAAATAATCTAACCAACTACACAACCAAACAATTAAACAAACAAGCCATCCATGGTCTGTGGATGACGGATGTCGGGTGCTACTACACACCGTCTGCATCCTAGTATATATATATAACTAGAAAATTAAATTAAAGAGTGAGAAATTCTCACAGAATTGCTAATCCAACATCACGACACTTCATTTATAGAAATCTTCGTCGTTCTCGCCTTTTGTCAATTTTCACTGCCCGTATTCTCTACATATATAAAAATCACATTTTTACTTTGTTATTCAATATATAAAAATCGAATTTTTACTATGCTATTCAATATATAAAAATCGAATTTTTACTATGCTATTCAATATATAAAAATCGAATTTTTACTATGCTATTCAGTATATAAAAATCTAATTTTTACTATGTTATTCAATATATAAAAATCGAACTTTTACTATGCTATTCAATATATAAAAATCGAATTTTTACTATGCTATTTAATATATAAAAATCGAATTTTTACTATGCTATTCAATATATAAAAATCGAATTTTTACTATGCTATTCAATATATAAAAATCGAATTTTTACTATGCTATTCAATATATAAAAATCGAATTTTTACTATGCTATTCAATATATAAAAATCGTATTTTTACTATGCTATTAAATATATATAAATCGTATTTTTATCCTCAACATTATATTTTAATTTCCAAGAAGTCTATACTTTGAATTTCCCAAGAAGTTTATACTTTGAATTTTCCCAGAAGTTTATACTTTGAAAAGCATGTATAATTACATTTTCAATGCTAATTTCATACCATATATAAATAAATTCGTATTTTTATTTTATATGTATAAAAGCCATATTTTTATATACTAATCTATTATATATATATGTATATATATATATCACATTTTAAAACCATTGTCATTTAAATATTTAAATTTAAACACAAAGCTTATTTAAATTTAATTGCATAGAGGCTCACCTTTCATCCTCTGATACACGGCAGCATTTGTCGAACAAGGCTCCAAACCTAGGGTAGGAATTTGCGCGCAAACCGAGGCGATTGATGGCGATCCGCTGCTACCACGAGCTCCGCCATCGAGAGAGCTCCCCGCGCCACCCCACCTTGCCATGCTCGATCGCCGGAGTTGATCCGAAACTGGCAGGAAGCGGCGCCAGTTCGGGCTCGAGATTCGAGCTGAACGTCGAACGAGGGTACCCGATTTTGGCATGGATTTGTAGCTTGGAGGAAGCTCTTCATAATTCTCCCAAGCACGAGGTTTACTTCTTCATGGATTTCGCAAGAATTGGGGAGGAAAAATCGAGCCCCTTTCCGCCTTCGATTTTGAACAGCGGCGGCCACGATAATAGTGGCTAGGGTTTAGATTTTTTAAAATATATATATATTTTTTTATAATAATTTAATTTCGAGAATACGTGTTCTTGCATACGAACTCTAAATCTTACCCAACGACTGTCGCCCCTAGCTAATTACCCCCATTCTGAACCCAATGGGATATGTTTCGTTAGCCAATTCTATCGTTTCGACTAGTTTCGACTTAAATTAAAGTATAAATCTTTATATATTCAATTTAAACGCACATTTCAAATTACCGGGGACACACACTAACTCGAAAAAATCCAGAAAAATTATTTCTAGCTTCGTATCGACGATACGGTCCTAACAAAACTAATTTCGTCAAATTCTGAGACCGTTTGAAAAATGACCATTTTCCAGTCGATTAAAATCAACTGAAACTGGTCAAACACGTTTTCCTTCGCCACGCTCACATATTGATTCGAAAAATTATGAAATTTGGAATCTAGCAAAAACTTTACATCACGGACCCAACAAAAGTGGTTTCGTCGAAATCCGAGGTCGTTTTCAAAATTTCCATTTTTAAGGGCCTAAATTCCAGAGTGACTATTCAGAATTTTCAACTGGACATATCTTTTGATTCCCGCTATGAAATTTTGATTTTTCGGATTCGTTGGAAGATATTATCAATTAGATTCCATTATTCTTGGTTTCACTAAAATCCGGTTTATTTTGCACCCGGTATGTTCAATTGAAGTTTGAAATCGAATTATTGAACTACCACGCCATTTTCAATTCTATTTATAATTATATATAATTATTTATATTCTAACCATGACGTATATAATATATACGATCGAATTCAATTCAATATAAATTTCTCGTCGATATTATTTAAAATAATTCATTTTAAATAATCAAAATACGCTAAAATTGCCAAAATAAAATTTTAAACTGGCCCAGATTTTCTGGTTGTTACAATCTCCCCCACTTAAAACTTTTCGTCCCCGAAAAGGAACAAAGTCGAAAGTGGTTTGATTAATCAACTCTCCGTTCGATCTGGCTTCCATTCTCCAACTTTTCAGTTTCTGAGAATTTTCAAGAATTTCAAAAATTTGGCTAACACCCTAAATTTTCGAAAAATTTCGCCATAACCTCCCCTGCACCGAGAGCCACGGGAAAATCCCGAAATTGCCATATAGGCCTTCTGATCTCAAAAAGAAAAAGAAAAAGCCAAGCGGCTAGCCAATAGGCTCATAAAATCATCATCACCCAAACAAAACAGTAAATTATGTAGTAAACATGTACCTATTTGTCGGGCAAACAAATTTTATTCTCTGCTCTAGCCTCCTTGCTATGACCTGTTCAATGTAAGTATATGTATATGCAAGCAAATGTGACCAATTTCAATAATATTCACTATTTGATTCAATTAGGCATAATGGTTCAAAATTATCAAACAAATAAACAAACAACACAAACATCAATCAATTAGTGAATTAACGTTTCAAATTCATAATTTTGATATATATACAGAAAATCATGTTTTTGATGCCATTCACAACAATAGGCCCTATCTAATTTTGGTTCTCACACCAGTCAATAGGAAATATATAAATATCACACCTTCGACACTCGAACACAAATTCTGATGATGAAGCTTCAATCATCAGAACCATCTCTGAGCGACTAGAGTGTGAATCTATATCTATCCAGTATATTAAAATTTCAAATACACGTTTGCAAGGCGTATATGCAAAATCTTTATATACTAGACTGTCCAAATCAATATAAACTAAATAATCAAATACGAATATTTGATTTAGATTTTCAAAACTAAATTTGTTTTCACTTTAAAAATATACTCTTCACACTCGTTCTAGGATACTACTGATCCCATCTCTAACGAGTCATTCCCGCTGGATATTACTAATCCAATATCTGATGAATTCTTTCGTACGGTCCTAATGTGCCGTGTTCTCTGCTTTGTAAACCAAAGCTCTGATACCAAATGTGACGAAAAAGAATTTCGCTCGATCCGAATCAGTCGCTAAACCGATTTAGACCGTTCGAAACGCCTGATCGTTTCGAGAACACGACAAAACAGAACGCAAACAGAAGAACATTTCATTGTATATTACAACAATGCCATCAGATTACAAGAATATACAGAGTATAAATGAATAAATATTACACAAAAATATCAGAGATTTAAATTACATTTAAATATACCGCAGCGGAAAATAATACAATACACAACTAGAAGAGATATACAGATACAAAGCTTTCCGGATATAGTTCCAGCTGTAAACCAGGATCCTGTGAATATAAATCTGCAAAACCAAAACTACTAGCTGCCCATGTCAAAATAAGGGCACCCAGAGTTTAGGTCAAAACAATAAACTCCAGGTCAGTCATGGGACTGGTGTGAGAACTAAAACAGTTATTAATCTTTATTTTTAAAGTTGGGTAAATCAAGGGACCACGCCATATAACACGGAACGGGTTTCCTCCCAAGAATACCAGTGCATAAAACAACAGCGCAATGCTAAATAAAGAAAAATGAAGCTATTTAAGACCCAGGTCCTATCACACAATGCAACGCAAGCCGGGGGATAGGGTTTTTACCTTATAATAGCCAAGAATGCTTGATACATTTAAAAGAAATCATTTGATACTATTATAAGTGTATAGTGTATAAAACAACTTCAAATCATAAGTATCAATCATAGGCGGCATGAATGCCCCATACCACTATGTCGCCATATATAGGTTATACAATCAAAATCTCAAATGTCACGTATTTGGAAATTGGATTTCCGTCTGTGAACCGAGGCCAGGGATCGTCCTCTACCGATTCGAGACTCTCTAGCCCGAGCCTCAGGAACAGCCGCAACTGCCCCATGGAGCGACAGGGCCGGTCCACCGATGTGGATTATTAGGCCTGAACACTACGTTTCCCCGCCCTTTGAGGCGTAAATGAGCCAACGAATGACACCATCGGACCTGGATCGTCCGATCAAACCGAGGCGCCTCGCAACAGCAACAACCACACAGGTGATAAGTATATAAATGTCAGGGCTGGTAGGTCACTGACACCACCCTAGCTAGAAAGAAACGCATGCCCTCCCTGAGGTCCTCTCCCGTTTTTGGTTCACAACCGGGGTGCGAGGCTCGCGAATTCACGTTACACAAAGCTGTGCCACACAGGCTGTGCTTTGATCATCACCACAAGACTTTGCTTTTCAACAGAAGCCTCGATCAATTTCCACTTAGGCATGACACACAGGAAATTCACTCCATGCATTTGATATCCATCAATATATAACCCCTGAGCTCATATGTCTCAGAGAAGGGCGTTAAGCAAGAGAATAAATTCTCCGCCGCCAAACAGATATATATTTAATAGAGATCAATCACATGGACTAAAATCCAATGTCAGACACACAGTCCATTTACAAGTTCACTCTGGGTCTGAACGAAACCGGAGGCACCTAGTACCCCGCATATCCATCGATCTCCAAGTACGTCTGGACGATCACCAACTGTTTCCATCTTCTTGGGTGTACATCCCAATCAAGATCATCAGTAATCACCCAAACGACGTGAAGACCTCCGTTCTTCAACCACTGTCTTTATTTTCGACTTATCGTCGTATCAATTATTCAGAATGGGATAAACCCGGTCTTTCCGAATAGCTCGCGTATATTTTAAATAAGTGTTACACAAACACAACATACGCCTCATTCCAATTCATCAGTCACTAACCGTAAATTAACCAGAGAATAATTCCCCAAATATTAACCCTGAAGGCCGAAACCAACATCAGATCAATATCCAGAAAACCATTCTTCTTGGCTAACCGACAGTTAGTTTCTAAATTTTATATTCATAGGGAAAGGTTCCCAATAATTTTATCAAAGATAAATTCCTTGAATTTATTCTCTAATCTTCTTTTGAATTTCGATTCAACTAGTCGGGATTAACGAACCTTACCGAAGTAATCATTTGTTTTAATTTCCCAATCCCAACCTATTCATCCCATGAAGTAAAACTGGTAATACTTCATATCTAACACCACGGTGTTATCGGTAAATTCAATTACCATTTCACATTCAAATCTAATTAAAGATTTAACTATCGTCTGGAGCAAAACTGGTGATACTCCATTCTCGATCATTTCAATCTAATTAAAGATTCATTAAAACTCCACTTAGTTTTAATCGCTAACTGGGTTAAAGAATCAGTGTCATTTAAAACACGGTTCACGATAAACCCAAAATCACATTCATTAATTATCGGGTTAAAGAACAAGTGTTATTTAAAACACTGTTCACGGTAAACCCAAAAATCAATATCAATTCAATTCCAATCAAATATTATTTAATTGGTACACTTTATTAAATCTAAATAAAAAGATCTAATCTTTTCTCAACTGGGCTTAAGAACAGTGTTAATGAAGACACTATTCACGACAAACCCAAATCACATTTGATATTAAATACAAGGCTCTGAATAGAAAATATATCGGCTTATATTCAATATCAAATTCTACGACCAACAAATATCATATTGGAAATAACGATATATATATATATATGTATCTTTCAAATTTCCATAACAACATCTGTATAATCACGAAGTCCAACATCGAAATATTCCGAAGACAATTTCGATTCAAATCCATTCCAATGCAATTATTGGAAATTCTGGTTATTTTCAAAACCATTTCAAATCCAATTTATTTATTTAAAAATAAATAGAATTTTAATTCTGGTTCAAAACTAGTTCATTTCGATAAAAATCTATTTTTATCTTTTCAAATATGGAGTTTTTCATCCCAATTCTTTCTAAATCATTTCTTATGATTTTACACAAATTATTAATATTTTTAATAATTTTATCAAGGCCCGTACAGTCGATTTCCATCAATGGCCATCGAACTGCACTTACAGCGACCTTTTTCAAATTTGATTTGGACAAAATTCCGAATCCAACCGTTAGATTTCTAATTTCTCACATTCGTTTGAAAGCTCTTTTCGATACGAAACCAACAGTTCCGGTTTTAGGAGAATCCGACGGTCGGATCTCCCGCAATAGCCATTCGAAGTCAATGGTAGAAATTCACGAACTGCCACGGCGCGGCGCGTTCTATTCAGGCCATTATATTATATATATAATATATATAATATCTACTTCGTCGATTTTCTTTTCAAAACGATTTATAAATCGTTTTAAATTCATTTTCAAAACGGTTTCAACTTCATATTCAATTTCAAATCAAAATTGAATATTCCAATTTAAATTCATTTTAAATTCATTTCAAATTGATTTCAATTCAAATTGATTTCTAATTCAATTTCAGTTCGTTTTCAATTCAATTCAATTTCAATTCGAATTCATTTCTATTCCATTTCAATTCGAATTCATTTATATTCAATTTCAATTCGAATTCGTTTATATTCAATTTCAATTCGAATCCGTTAATATTCAATTTCAATTCGAATTTATTTATATTCAATTCTTTTCAAAATATCAGATTTTGAAATCACTTTCGATATTCATTATAAAATGAATAAAATCGATATAAATATCGTTCACGTCAAAATGGCGTCAATCTAATCAATACGGCTTCATATATTCCTATTTTCAAATATTCTATTTCAAATATTTCTTTTTCCAATATTTCTATTTTAAAACTGGAATGAGGCCCAATCAATTACCATATAATGTTAATTATATGGATTTTCTACAACATATGTATATATCAACAACGATGAATAATCAACCATCATCCAAAGTGCATTCTACACTGTATAAGCATCAAATATAAATATTCAACACTTATAACAGCCTGTCAATCAATCGATCGACATACAACTAAAAAAATCGGGATTAGTGTACGTCAAATATCATCCCAATACCCGTGTGGGGTTTCAAGCAATCAAAAACAGATTTTTATTTGTGCAGTTGGGCGATGTGTAAAATTTATCGTCCCAATCAATGTCCTTCAAATAGGTGTACATAAACAAACCGTTCGGTTTGTAAATGAATATTTATTTATTCACATTCACGTTAAAAATTATATTTTTAACGATCAAACTATTTTATTCAACCTATGAATTTTCTATTCGATTCATTTATTAAATAAAATGTTATCTTTATTTTTCTAACTTATCTTTATTTTTCTAACTTATTTTTAGAAAATTTCGGCGGCATAACGGCACGATACTAGAAACGGAACAAGGCCTAGCCTTATCCCAGGTCTAGTGAAGGCCCACGCCATTCACACATTAATCAAATCAATTTCATTTCACCAAACAATTCAATTCAAACCAAACAATCTAAACAACTACACAACCAAACAATTAAAAAAACAAGCCATCCATGGTCTGTGGATGACGGGTGTCGGGTGCTACTAAACACCGTCAGCATCCTAGTATATATATATATATATATATATATATATATATATATATATATATATATATATAACTAGAAATTAAATTAAAGAGTGAGAAATTCTCACAGAATTGCTAATCCAACATCACGACACTTCATTTATAGAAATCTTCGTCGTTCTCGCCTTTTGTCAATTTTCACTGCCCGTATTCTCTACATATATAAAAATCACATTTTTACTTTGTTATTCAATATATAAAAATCGAATTTTTACTTATATAAAAATCAAATTTTTTACTATGCTATTCAATATATAAAAATCGAATTTTTACTATGCTATTCAGTATATAAAAATCGAATTTTTACTATGCTATTCAATATATAAAAATCGAATTTTTACTATGCTATTCAATATATAAAAATCGAATTTTTACTATGCTATTCAATATATAAAAATCAAATTTTTACTATGCTATTCAATATATAAAAATCGATTTTCTACTATGCTATTCAATATATAAAAATCGAATTTTTACTATGCTATTCAATATATAAAAATCGAATTTTTACTATGCTATTCAATATATAAAAATCGTATTTTTACTATGCTATTCAATATATAAAAATCGTATTTTTATCCTCAACATTATATTTTAATTTCCAAGAAGTCTATACTTTGAATTTCCCAAGAAGTTTATACTTTGAATTTTCCCAGAAGTTTATACTTTGAAAAGCATGTATAATTACATTTTCAATGCTAATTTCATACCATATATAAATAAATTCGTATTTTTATTTTATATATATAAAAGCCATATTTTTATATACTAATCTATTATATATATATGTATATATATATATCACATTTTAAAACCATTGTCATTTAAATATTTAAATTTAAACACAAAGCTTATTTAAATTTAATTGCATAGAGGCTCACCTTTCATCCTCTGATACACGGCAGCATTTGTCGAACAAGGCTCCAAACCTAGGGTAGGAATTTGCGCGCAAACCGAGGCGATTGATGGCGATCCGCTGCTACCACGAGCTCCGCCATCGAGAGAGCTCCCCGCGCCACCCCACCTTGCCATGCTCGATCGCCGGAGTTGATCCGAAACTGGCAGGAAGCGGTGCCAGTTCGGGCTCGAGATTCGAGCTGAACGTCGAACGAGGGTACCCGATTTTGGCATGGATTTGTAGCTTGGAGGAAGCTCTTCATAATTCTCCCAAGCACGAGGTTTACTTCTTCATGGATTTCGCAAGAATTGGGGAGGAAAAATCGAGCCCCCTTCCGCCTTCGATTTTGAACAGCGGCGGCCACGATAATAGTGGCTAGGGTTTAGACTTTTTAAAATATATATATATTTTTATAATAATTTAATTTCGAGAATACGTGTTCTCGCATACGAACTCTAAATCTTACCCAACGACTGTCGCCCCTAGCTAATTACCCCCATTCCGAACCCAATGGGATATGTTTCGTAAGCCAATTCTATCGTTTCGACTAGTTTCGATTTAAATTAAAGTATAAATCTTTATATATTCAATTTAAACGCACATTTCAAATTACAGGGGCCACACACTAACTCGAAAAAATCCAGAAAAATTATTTCTAGCTTCGTATCGACGATACGGTCCTAATAAAACTAATTTCGTCAAATTCTGAGACCGTTTGAAAAATGACCATTTTCCAGTCGATTAAAATCAACTGAAACTGGTCAAACACGTTTTCCTTCGCCACGCTCACATATTGATTCGAAAAATTATGAAATTTGGAATCTAGCAATAACTTTACATCACGGACCCAACAAAAGTGGTTTCGTCGAAATCCGAGGTCGTTTGCAAAATTTCCATTTTTAAGGGCCTAAATTCCATAGCAACTATTCAGAATTTTCAACAAGACATATCTTTTGATTCCCGCTATGAAATTTTGATTTTTCGGATTCGTTGGAAAGATATTATCAATTAGATTGCATTATTCTTGGTTTCACTAAAATCCGGTTTATTTTGCACCCGGTATGTTCAATTGAAGTTTGAAATCGAATTATTGAACTACCGCGCCATTTTCAATTCTATTTATAATTATATATAATTATTTATATTCTAACGACGACGTATATAATATATACGATCGAATTCAATTTAATATAAATTTCTCGTCGATATTATTTAAAATAATTCATTTTAATTAATCAAAATACGCTAAAATTGCCAAAATAAAAATTTTAAACTGGCCCAGATTTTCGGGTTGTTACAATCTCCCCCACTTAAAACTTTTCGTCCTCGAGAAGGAACAAAGTCGAAAGTGGTTTGATTAATCAACTCTCCGTTCGATCTGGCTTCCATTCTCCAACTTTTCAGTTTCTGGGAATTTTCAAGAATTTCAAAAATTTGGCTAATACCCTAAATTTTCGAAAAATTTCGCCATAACCTCCCCTGCACCGGGAGCCACGGGAAAATCCCGAAATTGCCATATAGGCCTTCTGATCTCAAAAAGAAAAAGAAAAAGCCAAGCGGCTAGCCAATAGGCTCATAAAATCATCATCACCCAAACAAAACAGTAAATTATGTAGTAAACATGTACCTATTTGTCGGGCAAACAAATTTTATTCTCTGCTCTAGCCTCCTTGCTATGACCTATTCAATGTAAGTATATGTATATGCAAGCAAATGTGACCAATTTCAATAATATTCACTATTTGATTCAATTAGGCATAATGGTTCAAAATTATCAAACAAATAAACAAACAACACAAACATCAATCAATTAGTGAATCTATATCTATCCAGTATATTAAAATTTCAAATACACGTTTGCAAGGCGTATATGCAAAATCTTTATATACTGGACTGTCCAAATCAATATCAACTAAATAATCAAATACGAATATTTGATTTAGATTTTCAAAACTAAATTTGTTTTCACTTTAAAAATATACTCTTCACACTCTTTCTAGGATACTACTGATCCCATCTCTAACGAGTCATTCCCGTTGGATATTACTAATCCAATATCTGATGAATTCTTTCGTACGGTCCTAATGTGCCTTGTTCTCTGCTTTGTAAACCAAAGCTCTGATATTAAATGTGACGAAAAGGAATTTCGCTCGATCCGAATCAGTCGCTAAACCGATTTAGACCGTTCGAAACGCCTGATCGTTTCGAGAACACGACAAAACAGAACGCATACAAAAGAACATTTCATTGTATATTACAACAATGCCATCAGATTACAAGAATATACAGAGTATAAATGAATAAATATTACACAGAAATATCAGAGATTTAAATTACATTTAAATATACCGCAGCGGAAAATAATACAATACACAACTAGAAGAGATATACGGATACAAAGCTTTCCGGATATCGTTCCAGCTGTAAACCAGGATCCTGTGAATATAAATCTGCAAAACCAAAACTACTAGCTGCCCGTGTCAAAATAAGGGCACCCAGAGTTTAGGTCAAAACAATAAACTCCAGGTCAGTCATTAGACTGGTGTGAGAACTAAAACAGTTATTAATCTTTATTTTTAAAGTTGGGTAAATCAAGGGACCACGCCATATAACACGGAACGGGCTTCCTCCCAAGAATACCAGTGCATAAAACAACAGCGCAATGCTAAATAAAGAAAAATGAAGCTATTATAAGACCCAGGTCCTATCACACAATGCAACGCAAGCCGGGGGATTGGGTTTTTACCTTATAATAGCCAAGAATGCTTGATACGTTTAAAAGAAATCATTTGATACTATTATAAGTGTATAGTGTATAAAACAACTTCAAATCATAAGTATCAATCATAGGCGGCATGAATGCCCCATACGACTATGTCACCATATATAGGTTATACAATCAAAATCGCAAATGTCACGTATTTGGAAATTGGATTTCCGTCTGTGAACCGAGGCCAGGGATCGTCCTCTACCGATTCGAGACTCTCTAGCCCGAGCCTCAGGAACAGCCGCAACTGCCCCATGGAGCGACAGGGCCGGTCCACCGATGTGGATTATTATGCCTGAACACTACGTTTCCCCGCCCTTTGGAGCGTAAATGAGCCAACGAATGACTCCATCGGACCCGGATCGTCCGATCAAACCGAGGCGCCTCGCAACAGCAACAACCACACAGGTGAAAAGTATATAAATGTCAGGGCTGGTAGGTCACTGACACCACCCTAGCTAGAAAGAAACGCATGCCCTCCCTGAGGTCCTCTCCCGTTTCTGGTTCACAACCGGGGTGCGAGGCTCGCGAATTCACGTTACACAAAGCTGTGCCACACAGGCTGTGCTTTGATCATCACCACAAGACTTTGCTTTTCAACAGAAGCCTCGATCAATTGCCACTTAGGCATGCCACACAGGCAATTCACTCCATGCGTTTGATATCCATCAATATATAACCCCTGAGCTCGTACGTCTCAGAGAAGGGCGTTAAGCAAGAGAATAAATTCTCCCCCGCCAAACAGATATATATTTAATAGAGATCAATCACACAGACTAAAATCCAATGTCAGACACACAGTCCATTTACAAGTTCGCTCTGGGTCTGAACGAAACCGGAGGCACCTATTACCCCGCATATCCATCGATCTCCAAGTACGTCTGGACGAACACCAACTGTTTCCATCTTCTTGGGTGTACAGCCCAATCAAGATCATCAGTAATCACCCAAACGACGTGAAGACCTGTTGTCTTCAACCACCATCTTCATCTTCGACTTATCGTCGTATCAATTATTCAGAATGGGATAAACCCGGTCTTTCCGAATAACTCGCGTATATTTTAAATAAGTGTTACACAAACACAACATACGCCTCATTCCAATTCATCAGTCACTAACCGTAAATTAACTAGAGAATAATTCCCAAAATATTAACCCCGAAGGCCGAAACCAACATCAGATCAATATCCAGAAAACCATTCTTCTTGGCTAACCGACATTTAGTTTCTAAATTTTATATTCATAGGGAAAGGTTCCCATTAATTTTATCAAAGATAAATTCCTTGAATTTATTCTCTAATCTTCTTTTGAATTTCGATTCAACTAGTCGGGATTAACGAACATTACCGAAGTAATCATTTGTTTTAATTTCCCAATCCCAACCTATTCATCCCATGAAGTAAAACTGGTAATACTTCATATCTAACACCACGGTGTTATCGGTAAATTCAATTACCATTTCACGTTCAAATCTAATTAAAGATTTAACTATCGCCTGGAGAAAAACTGGTGATACTCCATTCTCGATCATTTCAATCTAATTAAAGATTCATTAAAACTCCACTTAGTTTTAATCGCTAACTGGGTTAAAGAATCAGTGTCATTTAAAACACGGTTCACGATAAACCCAAAATCACATTCATTAATTATCGGGTTAAAGAACAAGTGTTATTTAAAACACTGTTCACGATAAACCCAAAAATCAATATCAATTCAATTCCAATCAAATATTATTTAATTGGTACACTTTATTAAATCTAAATAAAAAGATCTAATCTTTTCTCAACTGGGCTTATGAATAGTGTTAATGAAGACACCATTCACGACAAACCCAAATCACATTTGATATTAAATACAAGGCTCTGAATAGAAAATATATCGGCTTATATTCAATATCAAATTCTACGACCAACAAATATCATATTGGAAATAACGATATATATATATATATATATGTATCTTTCAAATTTCCATAACAACATCTGTATAATCACGAAGTCCAACATCGAAATATTCCGAAGACAATTTCGATTCAAATCCATTCCAATGCAATTATTGGAAATTCTGGTTATTTTCAAAACCATTTCAAATCCAATTTATTTATTTAAAAATACATAGAATTTTGATTCTGGTTCAAAAATAGTTCATTTCGATAAAAATCTATTTTTATCTTTTCAAATATGGAGTTTTTCATCCCTATTCTTTCTAAATCATTTCTTATGATTTTACACAAATTATTAATATTTTTAATAATTTTATCAAGGCCCGTACAGTCGATTTCCATCAATGGCCATCGAACTGCACTTACAGCAACCTTTTTCAAATTTGATTTGGACAAAATTCCAAATCTAACCGTTAGATTTCTAATTTCTCACATTCGTTAGAAAGCTCTTTTCGATACGAACCCAACGGTTCTGGTTTTAGGAGAATCCGACGGTCGGATCTCCCGCAATAGCCATTCGAAGTCAATGGTCGAAATTCACGTACTGCCGCGGCGCGGCGCGTTCTATTCAGGCCATTATATTATATATATAATATATATAATATCTACTTCATCGATTTTCTTTTCAAAACGATTTATAAATCGTTTTAAATTCATTTTGAAAACGGTTTCAACTTCATATTCAATTTCAAACCAAATTGAATATTCCAATTTAAATTCGATTTAAATTCATTTCAAATTGATTTCAATTCAAATTGATTTCTAATTCAATTTCAGTTCGTTTTCAATTCAATTCAATTTCAATTCGAATTCATTTCTATTCCATTTCAATTCGAATTCATTTATATTCCATTTCAATTCGAATTCGTTTATATTCAATTTCAATTCGAATTTATTTATATTCAATTCTTTTCAAAATAACAGATTTTGAAATCACTTTCGATATTCGTTATAAAATGAATAAAATTGATATAAATATCGTTCACGTCAAAATGGCGTCAATCTAATCAATACGGCTTCATATATTCCTATTTTCAAATATTCTGTTTCAAATATTTCTTTTTCCAATATTTCTATTTTAAAACTGGAATGAGGCCCAATCAATTACCATATAATGTTAATTATATGGATTTTCTACAACATATGTATATATCAACAACGATGAATAATCAACCATCATCCAAAGTGCATTCTACACTGTATAAGCATCAAATATAAATATTCAACGCTTATAACAGCATGTCAATCAATCGATCGACATACAACTAAAAAATCGGGATTAGTGTACGTCAAATATCATCCCAATACCCATGTGGGGTTTCAAGCAATCAAACATAGATTTTTATTTGTGCAGTTGGGCGATGTGTAAAATTTATCGTCCCAATCAATGTCCTTCAAATAGGTGTACATAAACAAACCGTCCGGTTTGTAAATGAATATTTATTTATTCACATTCATGTTAAAAATTATATTTTTAAGGATCAAACTATTTTATTCAACCTATGAATTTTCTATTCGATTCATTTATTAAATAAAATGTTATCTTTATTTTTCTAACTTATTTTTAGAAAATTTCGGCGGCATAACGGCACGATACTAGAAACGGGACAAGGCCTAGCCTTATCCCCGGTCTAGTGAAGGCCCGCACCATTCACACATTAATCAAATCAATTTCATTTCACCAAACAATTCAATTCAAACCAAATAATCTAACCAACTACACAACCAAACAATTAAACAAACAAGCCATCCATGGTCTGTGGATGACGGGTGTCGGGTGCTACTAAACACCGTCTGCATCCTAGTATATATATATATATATAACTAGAAAATTAAATTAAAGAGTGAGAAATTCTCATAGAATTGCTAATCCAACATCACGACACTTCATTTATAGAAATCTTCGTCGTTCTCGCCTTTTGTCAATTTTCACTGATTCTCTACATATATAAAAATCACATTTTTACTTTGTTATTCAATATATAAAAATCGAATTTTTTCTATGCTATTCAATATATAAAAATCAAATTTTTACTATGCTACTAAATATATAAAAATCGAATTTTTACTATGCTATTCAATATATAAAAATCGAATTTTTACTATGCTATTCAATATATAAAAATCGAATTTTTACTATGCTATTCAATATATAAAAATCGAATTTTTACTATGCTATTCAATATATAAAAATCAAATTTTTACTATGCTATTCAATATATAAAAATCGAATTTTTACTATGCTATTCAATATATAAAAATCGTATTTTTACTATGCTATTCAATATATAAAAATCATATTTTTATCCTCAACATTATATTTTAATTTCCAAGAAGTCTATACTTTGAATTTCCCAAGAAGTTTATACTTTGAATTTTCCCAGAAGTTTATACTTTGAAAAGCATGTATAATTACATTTTCAATGCTAATTTCATACCATATATAAATAAATTCGTATTTTTATTATATATATATAAAAGCCATATTTTTATATACTAATCTATTATATATATATGTATATATATATATCACATTTTAAAACCATTGTCATTTAAATATTTAAATTTAAACACAAAGCTTATTTAAATTTAATTGCATAAAGGCTCACCTTTCATCCTCCGATACACGGCAGCATTTGTCGAACAAGGCTCCAACCCTAGGGAAGGAATTTGCGCGCAAACCGAGGCGATTGATGGCGATCCGCTGCTACCACGAGCTCCGCCATCGAGAGAGCTCCCCGCGCCACCCCACCTTGCCATGCTTGATCGCCGGAGTTGATCCGAAACTAGCAAGAAGCGGCGCCAGTTCGGGCTCGAGATTCGAGCTGAACGTCGAACGAGGGTACCCGATTTTGGCATGGATTTGTAGCTTGGAGGAAGCTCTTCATAATTCTCCCAAGCACGAGGTTTACTTCTTCATGGATTTCGCAAGAATTGGGGAGGAAAAATCGAGCCCCTTTCCGCCTTCGATTTTGAACAGCGGCGGCCACAATAATAGTGGCTAGGGTTTAGACTTTTTAAAATATATATATGTATATATTTTTATAATAATTTAATTTCGAGAATACGTGTTCTTGCATACGAACTCTAAATCTTACCCAACGACTGTCGCCCCTAGCTAATTACCCCCATTCCGAACCCAATGGGATATGTTTTGTTAGCCAATTCTATCGTTTCGACTAGTTTCGATTTAAATTAAAGTATAAATCTTTATATATTCAATTTAAACGCACATTTCAAATTACCGGGGCCACACACTAACTCGAAAAAATCCAGAAAAAATATTTCTAGCTTCGTATCGACGATACGGTCCTAACAAAACTAATTTCGTCAAATTCTACGACCGTTTGAAAAATGACCATTTTCCAGTCGATTAAAATCAACTGAAACTGGTCAAACACGTTTTCCTTCGCCACGCTCACATATTGATTCAAAAAATTATGAAATTTGGAATCTAGCAATAAGTTTACATCACGGACCCAAGAAAAGTGGTTTCGTCGAAATCCGAGGTCGTTTGCAAAATTTCCATTTTTAAGGGCCTAAATTCCATAGCGACTATTCAGAATTGTCAACTGGACATATCTTTTGATTCCCGCTATGAAATTTTGATTTTTCAGATTCGTTGGAAAGATATTATCAATTAGATTCCATTATTCTTGGTTTCACTAAAATCCGGTTTATTTAGCACCCGGTATGTTCAATTGAAGTTTGAAATCGAATTATTGAACTACCGCGCCATTTTCAATTCTATTTATAATTATATATAATTATTTATATTCTAACGACGACGTATATAATATATACGATCGAATTCAATTCAATATAAATTTCTCGTCGATATTATTTAAAATAATTCATTTTAAATAATCAAAATACGCTAAAATTGCCAAAATAAAAATTTTAAACTGGCCCAGATTTTCGGGTTGTTACATCATGTTACCTTTACTTGTTTCTATGCTGAAAGTCACTAGGACTTACCAGTCTGTATGACTGACCCGTTTTGTTTCGCCTCTTCTTCTTCCGTCCCCCCCAAGGTTCTCAGGGAGGAAACACTACGATTTAGTTTGGACTTCTTTCTGCTTCAAGATCATCATATATGGCTGCTTTACTGTTTTACTTGGGGAATGATTTATGACCATGGTTTTATGTTTCTTTCCTATTGCAAGACAGATTTCGATGTATTGGATTTAATGGCATTTTGATGTAAAAAGGCTCTAGACCTTTCTAGATTTTTAAAGCAATAAAATTTGGTTCTTCTTCCGCTGTTTTATATGTTCTGTCTTGTAATATTTCTGTGTATGTTTACCTAGATAATGCTCCACCAAAGCTAGTGCATTCCCTTTGTGAGTGACCCTAGTGGAGGCGGGGTGTTACATAAACTTTAAAGGTGTGAACTTGTATATATGTGAATCCAATTATCACTTAAACTTGCATATGAACATAATACTTATACGAACTAGCATATGTTCCACATCCATATTCGCATAAAAACTGATGTTATAAACCTAGGTGATTGGATAATAGAAAGGGATTCATTGACACAAGTTAACATCATGAACTACTAGCATATATTTTAGATCCAAACTTACATAACATCATATAACTCGCATACAACTTGCATGATCCTATTAACTTGCATGACATCATATGTACAACTTGCATAATCATATTAACTTGCATAACATCATATATGAAACTTGCATAATCATATTAACTTGGATAACATCATATATGAAACTTGCATAATCATGTTAACTTGCATAACATCATATATGAAACTTGCATAACCATATTAACTTGCATAATCATATTAATCTTGCATAACATCATACATGAAACTTGCATAACATCATATATAAAACTTGTATAACATCATATAACATGAATCAAGTTAACATACATGATTAAACATATGAATTAGATTCACAACCACAACTTATAATCCAACGTATATCACATCATAATTAATTTAGCAATTATTTTGTTAAAGTGATCAAACTCACCATTCAACGAAGTTCTAGAATTTATTAGCGTCCCTTTGTTGTAGTTGAATTTGCTGTTGGATTGAATTGAGTTGGTTTAATCTTCTTCTAATTGGTGGCGGCTACTCTAGGGTTCAAGACGACAGCATGACGGCCATAGTTTTAGTTTTAATTCTAATTTAGGGTTTGAGTCTATGGGTCTTTTTATAGATCTCTGAATTAATTTAAGCCGACGGATCACTCTAGGATCCATCTAGGCCTTAGAAACCAAGAAATGATGTCAATAGACCAACCAGAAATCGCCACCTAAGCCCTAAAACATAAAATTTCGTCATAGACCATTTAGGGTCGATGGGATCAATTCCAAACCTCCTGAGTTTACCCTGGGGTCGACCCAACGGGACTCGGGTCGACCCATAAAATAGGTCGGTTTGGTGTTTTGCCTTCCCGCTTCCGCTGTTTTGAAAAATTTTCCCTTAAATTTTAGGTTGAATTTATATATATATATATATATATATTTCTATCTTCCTAATTAACCATTTTCACACTAAACTATTTTTTGAACCGCGTTCACACTAAGCCGCTTTTTAGCCATTCCCCTAAAACAAAAATATGGCGTTGTCGGGGATCAAACTCTGTACCTCTTGTATGCAAGTCACATGTTCCAACCAAATGAGCTACTAAGTCTTTTGCTTACAAACCTTAGAACAATACTAAACATTTATTCTTTAATTTAGTTAATTCGATTATTCAAAAATCCGGGGTGTTACATTCTCCCCTCCTTAAAGGATTTCGCCCCCGAAATCTCCAAGTTAAGGAGAATGCATATCCTAACATCCAAACAACCATCTACTCAACCATCAAACGTAGACCTTCATTGTCCTTATAGAATTTCTAATGCTGTATGAACATATGCAAAAAGTGCGTGTATATGTTCCTTATCTAATGCAAAATCAGGCGGCCTACTGATTCAGTTGTCCTCCTTAATGCAAACCATGATAGTGCCATGCGTCCATTATGTATGCGAAAGAACCCTATCGATACATATTATTTCTACATGGGTGCACAACCATTCACCAAAATGCAACATCCATATGATAACACAACCATTATACATCCATTAGCTTAAATATGCACACACATTTATATGCAATATGCAATATGAAGTGACTGAGCCGATCTAGTGCCTAAAGTGTGTGTATATGCATCCACGAGCAACCACTAGCAAACACTTGCATACACATGCATCCATCATACATAACATGTCTCAAACACATGTTTCAATTATAGGACTACCCTATCTAAAGGTCAAAGGTACTAACGAGAGGAGGTACTAAAGATAAGATAAGTATAAGGTAAGCGATAAAGGAGAAACTAAAAGACATACCCTCGAAAAGAAAAGGGTATATTGAACGCATCTTCTCTTCCGTCTCCCAAGTAGCGTTGCTCTCATCATCTCCCCATTGCACTTTGACTAGCTTGACCTCTCGATTCCTCAACTTCATAACCTCCGACCCAAGAATGCACGTAGCAGCTCGCCGAATCGTCGCATCATGCTCTATCTCCACCTCTCTAAGCAAGCTCGGCTCTACCACTTCCGCGGTCTCGTGCAAGCACTTCCTAAAATGTGACACATGGAATACATCGTGTACGCCACTAAGTCTCTCAGCAACTCCACTCTATACGCCATCTGCCCAATCCTCTCCTTAATAGGAAACGACCCTACGAACCTTGGTGCTAACTTCCCAACGGACCCAAAGCGAACGACATTCCGTAATGGAACACCTTGGCAAAGACCATGTCTCCAATATCAAACTCAAGATCTGTCCTTCTCTTGTCCGCATAAGATTTCTGCCTATCTTGCGCCGCCTTCATCCTCCTTCGAATCAAATCGATCTTTTCTGAAATCTCTCTAATCATATCGGGCCCAAGCAAGATCTTATCCGTAGATTCCCACCAACATGTAGGTGAATGACAAGGCCTTCCATAAAGAGCTTCGAAAGGTGCCATGCCAATGCTAGACTGAAAGCTATTATTATACACGAACTCCACCAACGGAAGATGCTCTTCCCATGTACCTCCAAAGTCTAAGACACATAGCCTCAAAAGGTCTTCTAGAATACGATTCACCCTCTCGGTCTGGCCGTCCGTCTGAGGATGATATGCGGTGCTCAAACATAACTGAGTCCCTACCGCCTATTGCAAGCTCTTTCAAAATTCGCTAGTAAAGATAGGATCGCGGTCGCTCACTATGCTAGAAGGAACACCGTACAAACGAACTATTTCTCGAATGTATACGGAGGCTAACCATGGAGCAGTCCTCTTACTCTTCACGGGAATGAAATGGGCGCTCTTAGTAAGTCTGTCTACCACGACCCAAATCCCCGTATTACCCTTCCTCGATCTTGGTAATCCGTCAACAAAGTCCATCGAAACATTTTCCCACTTCCATTGTGGGACCTCCAATGGGTGAAGCAATCCACCGGGCTTCTTTTGCTCTGCTTTTACTTGTTGGCACACCAAGCATTTAGCAACAAACTCTGCCACGTCCTTCTTCATACCGGCCCAAAAGTAAAATCGTCTCATGTCCATATACATCTTGTCCCCGCTGGGATGGATTGTCATCTTCGAACGATGTGCATCATCAAGGATAGCCATCCTCAAGCTCTCATCCCGTGGTACACAAAGTCTATCGTCCCTACACAACCAACCCTTATCATCTAGGGTATACCTACTTAGGTGGCTTGATGACTCCCCTTTTATGAGCTTCTCTACTAACTCCATCAACTGTGGATCATCACGCTGTGCCTCTCCAACCCGTCCCAAATGCGTAGGTCTAACCTCAAGGATGCTAGAAAACTGGGTACAAAATCAATGGATGGTCTAAAGTCAAAGGTAGAGATAAACTCTAAGCTACGTCGCTCGACAAACAAAGGACTCAATGTCAACTTTTTCCTACTCAAGGCATCCACCACAACGTTACCCTTGTTAGGGGTATATGCTATCTCGAAATCGTAGGACGCCAAGAACTCCATCCACCTTTATTGCCTCAGGTTTAGTTCTTTCTGAGAGAACAAGTACTTTAGCGACTTATGCTCTGCAAGCAACTCAAACTTCTCACCAAGCAAATAATGACGCTAAGACTTAAGCTCAAAAACTATGGCAGCCAATTCTGAGTCGTGGGTAGGGTAATTCTTCTCATGGACTTTCGACTGCCTTCCACCATAACATATCACTCTTCCCTAGTGACCACATGCCCTAAAATCCTTACTTCTTTCCTCCAAAAATGGTATTTTGGAGAACTTAGCTTTAAGCTGGTGCGCTTGTAGGGTCCCTAAGCTTTCCCTAAGATGTAGGGCATGCTCTTCTCTACTTCTAGAGAAAACCAGGATATTATCCCATGCAAAATCGTCACAACTATCCATCTCTCACACAGACCATCCTAGTCGAACTCGACATCCCCCAAGTGCAAGCCCCAAAGGCCTAAACCAATATCAGACAAAACCCAAGGGATACCTCCTTCGAATTCAGACAACCTACGTGAGATGATACTAGTAAGACGGCCAACCAATTGAGAACTTGACCGACTCTGGCTGTCCTTACCAGTCTTGCTCCAAAACCACCGCTGATCACATAACTGGCTTTGCTTAATCTATTAAGCACATACGAAAACTTATTTCGCGCCTCTGGGTAAACCCCGCACTTTATCAAAGACGTCTCCATACTCACGGACCACACAAACAGACTCCCAATCATCGTTGGATGCGTCAGAAGATTCTAGGCAGCTAAGCATCACTGAACCCATAGGGTCAAAAGAAATATGAGGGTCTTTCCATAACGAATCAATAGTCTAACTACCCTCCTTTCACAATCTAGGATGGCACCCCGCCTTCCTAGCCAATCCACCCCTAGAATCAAACTAGAGCCCGTGAAACCAAGGACGAAGGCGTTGCATTCAAATCCAACGCCGAAGATAGACACTCTCAAATCCCGAAAAACCATTGAAGGATGAGATGAACCACCAACAAGATTTGAGACTAGGATGGGATCCTTAACTAGACTAGTATTTAGGTGCAGTGTTTCAACTAACGAAGCAGATACTAACGAGTATGAAGCGCCAGAATCAAACAAAGTTCAAACAGGATGATAAAGAAAACCAAATTTCAACCTAGATGGTCCTACCCCCATCAGGTATACCAGCCGTGAGGGAATACAACTACCCTCCAGAAGATCCTGTACTTTGTCCTTGCCTCTTTGGACAATCCTAAGGTGTCCTATTTCTCCAAAACAACTAGCCTTCTTCTTCACATTCTCCATTCGTGACCTACCACCAAGATGTGGTTTCGTCCTTTGTTAACCAAACAGCTATTTGAACCTTCCTCCCATCGTCTATCTTAAAGGTACCAACAAGCCCTCCACTTCCTTGGACTAACTTCTAGCCCGACAAACGTCTAAGTCCCTTGAAGTGGTTTTCCGTCCTTCGTACGGAAGTCCTTATTTATCTTAGAAAAAGCATCTATACGCGGAGGGGGGGGGGACTCAAAAAGAGAAAGAGATTCAAAACGGAGAATCGAAGGAAGGATATATGGCTCTTGGGGATTATGTTCTTAAAATAAACCTTTCTTTCAAAAATACTCTTCTACAAACATATTTTTGAAAGTATTCTTTATAAAAATATTTTTGAAAAATAGTTTTTCAAAATATCTTATCTGTTCTGGTAACTTTCAGCTCTGATAACACGTGTAACACCACACGTCCATTAATGTCACTCGCAAAGGGAATGCATTAACTTCCATGGAGCATTTTAAGTGAATATAGAACAGAAAATCACAACAAGACAGATATAAAGCAATACTTGAAAATTTAAAACTTTATTTATTGCAGCAGAAGGTAAATATGTTTGGTTACATCATCAAAAACCATAAACCAAAGTCAAGTACATAATATCCATCTTGATAAAACAAAGTACATAATCCCACTACTACAGATAGCCATAAAGAAAATGATAGGCTGAACTTTACTTCAGCAATCCAAACCCAAGTGCTCCCAAAGAGATCCCAATCAAGCTCCACTAGTACTAGTCCCACCCTTAGAACCTGGGGGGGGGGGGAACAAAGAAAAGAGGTGGAAACAAAGGGGGCCAAACATAAAGTCTGGCGAGTCCGATAACTCTAACAACATAATTATTAAAGCAATATTGTAAGATATAAGCTGGAGAATAAGGTAATGACTGTGTGAACCACATGGGTATGGCAAGGCAATCAAAAGAAACAGAGATAACGTTAATGGCGCTTCCTAATCAATATAGGATAATTACTATACTCTACCGTACTGTACTAACTGCACCCCTACTAGTCACTCTAGAAATTTGATCCCTCTTGGCTAAATAGAACGATGATAGCTTCGTGTACTACTAGATGTACCCACTATCCTCCATGTTTGATTGTATATCTCTAGTTGCTATCATAGGTACCCAGCGTGTACCTATCCCCACTAGATGTACCCCTTCAATAAGTAATAATGGTAATTCCATGTACTCCTAACTGACGCCATAGGTGCCGCCTTCTCCTATCTCCACTAGGTGTACCCCCTTAATAATTATTAATAATAGTGGTAGCTTCGTGTACCCCCAGCTGACTACATAGGTGCCGTCTTCTCCTATCTCCACTAGGTGTACCCACTACTCTGCCCCATTCGATCGGCTCCCTAACTCGTAGATACCCGTGCAGATCCCACAGTGGGGTGTATCACTCCCCAATATGGCAACCTTATACCATGCAAGGAATGCACGACTTATAACTACACGATGCAACAATGCCTCACCTACCAGCCCGGACCCACGCACGCACGTGACCTTGTTGGACTTGCGTTGCCACCGCTAAACCATTTTGGCCTCTAATAATCAGACCCAGTAGGCGTGTCCCGTCCTCGACTTGAGTCGAGCTCACAAAGATACTTAATGGGCTACTGGACTGAAAAGCCCCCCTCCATGCTTGACATAAACTTTCCACCTAGGCTTGGTCCCCTGTAGTACATCCCACTTAACCCCTTTCATGTCCACTTACATGTTTTAAATTTGGTTAAGGGTTTCTATTAGTAATTCCACATGCCACCCAAGGCACCCACTTAACCCCTATGTCCCACATACATGTTTTACCTTGGTTAAGTGTTACTAATCGTATTTCCTCATGCCACCCAAGGCACCCACTTTACCCCCATGTCCCACCACATGTTTTACTTTGGTTAAGTGTTTCTTAATTTATTACTACCGTAACCCCTGTAGGACCTCTCACATTAGACTGACATTTGTGGCTGCTGGATTTGCCGGGCGGGTCCGGGCAGTCTTACACCACAAACGAGCCTAACCTCGTGTCCATACAATTGTTACGCATTTAGTTTGGGCCTTTGACCTCTCACATTGGGCTACCATTTGTGGCTGCTGGATTTGCCGGGCGGGTCCGGGCAGTCTTACACCACAAATGAGTCCAACCTCGTGTCTTAGGCAATTAATTATACATAATTGATTTTCCTCAAATTTGAATTACTTTCCCTATTCAAATTTCCGTATTTATTTATGTCCATAATTTATCACCTAAATTATGCTCATCTATTTATGCTATATAAATTATACCAATTTCATCACTAATTAATTTTATTCCTTAAAATTAATTACATGCCTTTTTAGGCCATTACATGCCAAATTCACAATATGTGTGTATCCGCTATTATCCCCATCGTACCCCCGTCATTCGTTCACTTAACATGACATATACAAATAGTCTAATACTTAAAAAAGGGAATAAACGTCACAAAGTCACATACACACAATAATAGATCTAATTTGCATCTAACTTGCAATTAAGAATTACAACATACTTGCATAGTCTTTGTATTATCAAGGATCCAAAAATCATAGATCTAAAAGGTGTGAACTTGCATGTATGAACATAGTTTTACACCTAACTAGCCTAGGTAATTATCACAAACTTACATAAACTATGTATGTCGTCAACCTAAACATAAAGGTGTCATCTTGCATAACTATGGATCCAATAAAAGATGTTAACCTGAGTAAACTATGGATCCACATAAAGGTGTAAACTTGCATAACTATGCATGTCATAGTTTCAACATAAAAATGTCACCTTGAATATGGATCTAAACTTTAAAGGTGTGAACTTGTATATATGTGAATCCAATTATCACTTAAACTTGCATATGAACATAATACTTATACGAACTAGCATATGTTCCACATCCATATTCGCATAAAAACTGATGTTATAAACCTAGGTGATTGGATTATAGAAAGGGATTCATTGACACAAGTTAACATCATGAACTACTAGCATATATTTTAGATCCAAACTTACATAATATCATATAACTCGCATACAAATTGCGTGATCCTATTAACTTGCATAACATCATATGTACAACTTGCATAATCATATTAACTTGCATAACATCATATATGAAACTTGCATAATCATATTAACTTGCATAACATCATATATGAAACTGGCATAATCATATTAACTTGCATAACATCATATATGAAACTTGCATAATCATATTAACTTGCATAACATCATATATGAAACTTGCATCATCATATTAACTTGCATAATCATATTAATCTTGCATAACATCATACATGAAACTTGCATAACATCATATATAAAACTTGCATAACATCATATAATATGAATCAAGTTAACATACATGATTAAACATATGAATTAGATTCACAACCACAACTTATAATCCAACGTATATCACATCATAATTAATTTAGCAATTGTTTTATTAAAGTGATCAAACTCACCATTCAACGAAGTTCTAGAATTTATTAGCGTCCTTTTTTGTAGTTGAATTTGCTGTTGGATTGAATTGGGTTGCTTTAATCTTCTTCTAATTGGTGGCGGCTACTCTAGGGTTCAAGACGACAGCATGACGGCCATAGTTTTAGTTTTAATTCTGATTTAGGGTTTGAGTCTATGGGTCTTTTTATAGATCTCTGAATTAATTTAAGCCGTCGGATCACTCTAGGATCCATCTAGGCCTTAGAAACCAAGAAATGATGTCAACAGACCAACCAGAAATCGCCACCTAAGCCCTAAAACATAAAATTTCGTCATAGACCATTTAGGGCCGACGGGACCAATTCCAAACCTCCTGAGTCGACCCTGGGGTCGACCTAGCGGGTCTTGGGTCGACCCATAAAATAGGTCGGTTTGGTGTTTTGCCTTCCCTCTTCCGCTGTTTTGAATTTTTTTCTTAAATTTTAGGTTGAATTTTATTTTATATATATATATATATCTATATATATATATTTCTATCTTCCTAATTAACCATTTTCATACTAAACTACTTTTTGAACGGCATTCACACTAAGCCGCTGTTTAGCCATTCCCCTAAAACAAAAATATGGCGTTGGTGGGGATCGAACTCTGTACATCTTGAATGCAAGTCACATGTTCCAACCAAATGAGCTACTAAGTCTTTTGCTTACAAACCTTAGAACAATACTAAACATTTATTCTTCAATTTAGTTAATTCGATTATTCAAAAATCCGAGGTGTTACACATAGCACATCGCTTGTCACGATAGTATTTTACTTTTGTCTATAGCAGTCCGTAAGTGAATGAAATTCGGTGTAGCGGGGTATGCAAATCTTAAAATAAATAAGAAAATAAACATGTTCCTTCCATTAAAAGTCATCATGTTCCTTCCATTGAAAGCCATTGTTTTCCTTACTATGTAAGCCACTTTAAATCTTCCACAAGAAGCCAAGATTACTCCTTATATTAACCATGGTGTTTTCCATTCTTCAAAAAGCCTTCTTCCAATTTTCAGTAAATAAAAACATTGTCTTTGTCCCATTCACAAAAAACCATACTGCTTCGTTAATTTTAAAATCCCCAAAACTAATTCGATTCTTTGGAAAATCATATAAAACTATCTATAGAAATCTCCCCAACTCGTTCTTAATCTCCAGATTGCTTTCCTGTTCTCTTACTCCAATCTTATTCCTTCAGCAAATGAAAATCGTGCACTTAAAAATTCGTTAATAATCAAAGAAAATTTCTAAAATTCTGGAATTGAATGTTTTGAGCTCGTGAAGGTAAGAACGTTCCACTGGAATACTTATTTCTCAATGTGATCTGCTTCACTGAAGTGCGATGGGTTCTAGGGTTCTTCAGTTTTGGGGTTTTGCGAGTTCGTCGGGCCATCATTCGAGGCTGGGGTTGTGGGCGACTGAGAAGGGTGGAAAGGCGGTCAATTTGGTCAGTATGCGGCGGTCGTTGGCAAGCTAACGGCGTCGTTTCAGGGGGTTCCAGTGGCCATGGTGACAGTGATGTTGTGTTTTCCATTGTTGAGCAAAGTGGTTTTTTGTATCGTGATTTATATAATAAGGGTCTGGAGAGTATCATGGAGAAATTGGCAAGGGAAGTCGTTGAAATGGGAAGCTGTTATAGTTGGTTCGAATGTCTGGTTTACGGGAAGGTTAGTGATGTTTAAGGGGATTGCGTGGATAGTAGTGGGAGGAAGAAGGAAAATCATGAAGTGGTGTGAGGCAGCAGGTGAAGCTGTGTTCGGAACAAGGAAGAAAAGGGTTACTGTGTTTTTATGAAGAGGAGAATCGAGTTACATGGCAAATATTAGGGATTAAGATGTTGGTTAATTTGTTAAGCGTGGTAATGGGATTAAGCAACAAATTAATTAAGTTAATTACAGAGTTAATGATTGATTAATTATATTAAAACTTATAATTACAATAATGCATTCGGATGTATACAAAATTTCATGAAACTGATCACGTTGGATTCATAACAATGAATTCTACAATATGGAATTGATGTAGCTGAGAACAGAGCTACCAGAATTTCATGGAAAAATCAAATGCCTGTTTGATTTTAAAATGAAACAAAAGCAAAATCATCAACCACAAAACAATGTGAGTAAACTCTCTAACTCTGGCTCGTTTTTACTTTTATATAAACAAGTTTTAAATTTATGTATAGAAATTTTATATAGTGTGATGGTTGTTTGGATGAATGGTTGACAAATTTTATGAAGTGATTGATTAGTTATATACATATATTTAACTGTGGATGAGTATTGATTCTATTTACCGTGATATCATATATTCAAGTGAAATTTATGTTATTTATGTTGATTAACATCTGTGGATGTAGGGAAACAGGTTGGAGGGATCCAACTGAATTCCTCAAAAAAAATATTACTACTTCCATTTGTTGTGATATACGATGTGAAATCTAATTGATGACCAATTGTGTTGTGTTTGAGTTACACAGGCCCTAGAATTTTGGTATTTAAATACCAAAAAAATATGTTTGAATATAGGAAGGAAATTTGAGATTTTAAAAAAGGAAATTAATTTAAAAAAGGTAGAAATTTAATCTCGAATAAAGTTGGAAATAGAAATCTGTTTAAATGGATAAAATAAAAAGTAAATTATAAATGAGTTTATAAACTAAGTGAATCATTTATCATTGGATAAATTGAAATATGAATTCAAGTTCGATTTTGTATGGAAAAGTGAAAAGTGGTTTTAAAAACGATATTTGCAACTGAGTTTGAACTTAGCAAGTTTTTAAGGTAATAATGAAGAAGATTAGAAATGGATGAAATAAAATGAGAATTTACCTGAATAATTCTACCAATGGATGTTAATAAAAGGAATTTGGATTTAAAATATTATTTAATATGAAATCAAATGAATTTGATTATATAAAAAGGAATATTTTTCACAACTGAAGTGAATAATTGAGGCGACCCAAACTTCCCCTTTCGGGAAAGCGCGGATTGAGTTGAGAACACGACAAATCCGAACACAAACAAAAGAACATTTCATTGCTTATTACCACAATTACATCATTGTACAAGATATCATAGTATGAATAAATATTATACATCAGAAATATATCAGAGATTAAATTACAAAGCAGCGAAAAATTAATATAATGCATAGCGGAAGATAATACATAACACAGCTGAAAGAAATACACGGATACAAAGCATTCCGAATATAGCTCCAGATGTAAATCCAGGATCCTATATAAATAAATTTGCAAAACCAAAACTACTAGCTTCCCGTGTGGAAAATAGGGGCACCCAGAGTTTAGGTTAAAACAATAAACTCCAGGTCAGTCATGTGATTGGTGTGAGAACTAAAACAGTTATTTAAAACTTTACTTTAAAATCAGGTAAATCAGGGGACTACGCCGTTTAACACGGAATGAGTTTTCCCCCAAGAATACCAGTGCATAAAACAATTTATAGACAACGCAATGCTTTTTGAAAAATGAAGCTATTATAAGACTCAAGTCCCATCACGCAATGCAACGCAAGCCGGAGGATAGAGTTTTCCCTTATAATATCCAAACATGCTTGGTACGTTTAAAAACAAATCATTTACTATTATAAATAAGTAGTGTATATAAACAACTTCAAATATAAATGTACCAATCATAGACGACATGGGTACCATATATCATGTCGCCATACTAGTTCTACAATTAAAGCCGCACAATGTCGTATTGGAAGTATGATTCCATCTATGAACCAAGGCAAGGTATCGTCCTTACCGAATTCGAGACTCTCTAGCCAGAGCCTCAGGATCAGAATGCATCGACCCTTGGATCTCCAGGGTCAGTCACCTGTCGGTGATTAATAATGCTTGAACAATACATTTCCCTGCCCTATGGCATATAAACCTGGTCAGTATGTCGACCATCATATTCATCGGTCCTGTAGTGACCGATATATCTGAGGTACCTCGCTATACATCAAATAATAAGAAACATCCACGTGAGTAAAATGTCCGGGTTCCATGCTATGACACCACTCCTAACTAGAAAGAAACGCATGTTCTCCCTGCTGTCCTCTCCCGTTTCTGGTTCATTTCGGGGTGTGAGGCTCACGAATTAACGCTATACAAAGCTATTCTATTTAAAGCCGTGCTTTGATCATCAACCACAAGGCCCTGCTTTTCAACAAAAGCCTTGATCACATGCCACTCAGCATGCCACACTTTCACTCCATGATGTACCACTGATTTCGGTCGATATATAACCTCTAAGCTCATACGTTTTAGTGAAATGTGTCAAGCAAGAGAGTAAATTCTTTCCCACCAAATAGAAATATATTTAGCAGAGATCAACGAATAGTATAAAGGAATACAATGTCAGACATACTATCCATTTACAAGTCCATTCTGGGTCTGAACGAAATCGGAGGCACCTTATTTCTCGTCCCATATGTCCAATACATGAGAGAGGTCCTCGCATATCCGGTCGATCTCCAAGTACGTTTGGACGATTACCACTTATTATCTTGTCTTGGGATGCCTCCCAATCAAGACATCAGTAATCATCCAAACGATGTGAAGATCTCAGGTCTTCAACCACTGTCTTTATCGTCCACTTATCGTCGTATCAATTATTTAGAATGGGAAAAACCCGATCTTTCCAAATTACTCACATATCTCATAAACAAGTGCTATAAAAACACACGCCTCACTCCAATCCAGAATATTCTTTTATTCAAATATCCTTTTCACAATGTAAACCAAATTAAAGTTTTCCAAACTAGTCGGGATTAGCGAACCACACCGAAGTAATCATTTATTTTATTTCCCAATCCTAACCTATTCATCCTATGGAGCAAAACTGGTAGTGCTCCATATCTAACACCACAGTGTTATTGGTAAGATTAATTATCATTTCACGTTCAAATCTAATTAAAGATTTAACCATCGCCTGGAGTAAAACTGGGGGCACTCCATTCTCGATCATTTCCCAAATTTGATAATTTAAATTACCACATTTCCATTTCAATCTAATTAAAGATTCATTAAAACTTCACTTAGTTTTAATCGTCAAAAATCACTATACAATGATAATTCAAATTTAGGAAATAAATCCTGTCTTTGACTGGGATAAAGAACCAATGTCATTTAAAACATAGTCCACGATAAACCCAAAATCACATTCCATTCATTATGGAATCTTTACGGAAAACAGATCAATATACATAATCGATATAAACTTCCATATCCAACCAATAATATAAATGGAATAACAACAAAGCCTTTTAAATTCCATATATAGTAACAGTCTTCCTCCACAAAAGATCACTTCGATTATTACCAAATCGAATTCCATTCCATTCCAATTTATTTTATTCAATTGGAAAACTTTACTTTGGAACATTTCCATTAAATCTTAATAAAAAGATTTATAAATTCCAAATCCCATTTCACTGTTAATCAGGTTAAAGAACGAGTGTCATTAAAACATAGTTCACAATAAACCCAATTCACATTCCATTTTATTCCAATTACTAACTATAATTGGAAACTCTAATAATCTTAATTAAAAGATTTATTCTTTTCACACATGGCTTTAAGAACAGTGTTACTGAAGACACCATTCACGACAAAGCCAAAATCCAATTCTTTTATTCAATTCCAATTAAATATTAAGTAATTGGAAAACTTGACTAAATCTTAATTAAAAGATTTATTCTTTTCTCAACTGGGTTTAAGAATAGTGTTATTTAAGACACCGTTCACGACAAACCCAAAATCCAATTTAATATTAAATACAAGTGTAATGAACCAACTTTCCAGTACCTCGGAAGTTGTTTCATTATTTAAGAAAAGCAATAGATAGAAGATCAGAACTAAGACAAGACATCAGAATCTCACAGTGGAACTTGGGACAATATATAATAACCCAAAAATATTACATTTCATAAGTCAAGTACATTAGAGTACTTCATACATAGGGATACATGTCATCATAATTACATACTTAACACTTGTGGTACTAACTTGCAGATAATTCTACATAACATATGATAGATAAGACAACACTTCAGATCCTGCCATCCAGCTACTCCAAATTTAATTCAAGACCTGGATCACTTGTCTACTCATAATAAATATTATGAGCACCCAAGAGTTTAAGGAAAACACAGAAAATAAACTCCGGGTCAGTCATGGACTGGTATGAGTAAACGATTAATAAATAAGTTTTAATAAATCACAATGATTCATAAGACCACGCCGTGAATACGGAACGGGTTTTTACCTTATGAGATCAAAACAGTTTGCATATTTAAATCAGATATTTTGATCATGTCTAGTGTTTCCACAAATAATTTATAATCTAGTTGAATGTTTGCATCTCACATTCTACTTAATAGGATACAAACAAAACCGCTTGGCGCTTCGGGATAATGGATTTCCAAGTCTGAAAAGGTATGGAACCACCTTTCGATCAGTGTACTCTAGAAACGATACACTGGAGTTCAACAAGAACATCTTGCAACTCGGCCACACATGACCGACCACTCATTTCTCTTGAGTGTATCGAATATATCATCACCTACGGTTGGGCCCACATAACCGTTATCCGAAGATACAGAAACGAAAAGAAGTAACAATAATGAATATTCTCTAGATGGTGACAATATACCCTAATGGGAGCTAACCACATAGCCATGCTGCCTGCCCGATTTTTGGTCATTTCCGGTTGTGAAGCTTGAGGCTAAACGTAACTTGACACTCTTTTGATTTGCTTTGAATGTCACATCGTCAAACCCGCTAATTTACTAATTGACTTCTTCAAAAATATATTACAAGTATAAAGCAAGAGAAACGAATTCCTTTGCCACTTATAACTACGTTTGAAAAGATCAACGTACGTGATTAGATAGGAGTACTTTGCCAGACGTTCGTCCATACCAGTTGTCCTGGGACTGGACAAACCGAAGGCACTATTCAGTACATCCATCCTAGGAAAATCTTTACCTAGGATTTATACAACAGCCCTTGTACTTTACTCCGTCTTTAATTTCTTCAGCGTATTTAATTTGTCATGCTTACGCCAATACAGAGTGGTTCTTTGGATAATAATCCAACCGGTCTCTCCATATTAACAATGTTAAAATGGTCGAAAACTTTGATAGTCGGTGTCTTAACTATCAAATGAAAAACAGTGTGCAAACAACAATCTTATTTCCAATGGGATTTTCTATTTAATCAATTCTTTTTATATATATGTGTATATATATATATATTCATATTTCCTTATTTTCTCTGTCTAGAAAATATATGTTATTTACACTGGAAAACATTTCCTAGCTTATTTAACGTACCATTATTCTTTCACATCAATCAGTCTCTGACTGTAACTAGTATGCGAACAACTTCCTAAGTATAAACCCCGAAGGCCGAAACCAACATCAGATCGCTACTCGGAGAATCATTCAACTTACCAATTCTAGTCAGTTTCTAATTTCAGTACTTCGATTTAAATTCCTATTTCAACAATTCACATTTCTTTTAATATTTTTATTTCGAAAAATATTAGTTCAACTGTTTTATTTAATGTCATACTACACTGTATGCACAACACGGGTCTACAACCTTTCTAATGTAAAAATCCTCTTTTATAAAACCTCAGTTCAAACCGTTGAATCTGGTATCGATAGTTAACCCTTTCTCTCGATCAAATCTTAATTTTTTATTTATCGTTGCTTTAATTTAAATAAACAATTCCCTTGATCGTTGCTTTGATTTAAATAAACAATTCCCTTGATCGTGACTTTGTTTTAAATAAACAATTCCCTTGATCGTTACTTTGTTTTAAATAAACAATTCCTTGATCGTTACTTTGTTTTAAATAAACAATTCCTTGATCTCGGATTAAATTATTAACGCGATTATCATTTTTATACGTTATAAAAATGTTAACAAACAGATACATATAAATTTCTCTAAATTTATATATTCATTTTAAAGTCTAATTATTTAATTATTTATTTTATTTTAAAATAAATAAATTAAATAAATTTCCGAAATATTTTTCCTTTATTTATTTTAAATAGTTTTTAATTTAAAATCTTGTTCAAAAATCTCACCACAAAAGTAAGTCTCGCCAAAACCAACTCTCGCAGAAACCAAAACTAAATCTTCAAGGCCGCTATTCTCACCCATCTTTTCTTCCCAATCCCTCACATCTACTCTCTTCTTTTAACTAAAGCGTCCCAAAACCTGGTGGAAATATCATTTTCATTTTTACTATTATTTGCGTGACCTGCTATGTTGCTTCACTATTCTCACCCACCTTTTCTTCCCAATCCCTCACATCTATTCTCTTCTTTTAACTAAAGCGTCCCAAAACATGGGTGGAAATATCATTTTCATTTCTACTTTATTATTTTCGTGACCTTGCCACTTACTTGTTTACATATCAATGTTCACTGCCTTTTAAAGCCTGCTCCTCCGCCATGTTTCACTTTGCTTCCACCCTTCTATCATTTCGGTTTCCATTTCACCTTTGATCCTTACTTCAAAACTGATCACCTAACATTCTTGGTATTAGCACACTGCTTCCTTTCTTGCTGCGTGAACTACTGCTGCTCCACCAAGCTTTTCTTCTGCGAACTCACCACTCATCCACTGCTTTACAGACCTATTATTGCTATGGCAATATTATTTAAATTATGATAACATAAAGTCTGTATGCTTGCCTTTTTATTTTTAAAATAATTGATTTTAAAACAATGTCTTAAAATTTCATTATGTTAAAAATGTGCAAGGCAAACCGTCCCTTTTGCTCTTAATTATCGTACTTCCTCTTTTTAATAGCCTTTATGCGAACAAGATTGAACACTTAAATGAAGTGTATGCTGGATGATATATATAACTCGGTCTCAGCCACTTTGAATGCCATCATGCAAGCCATGTTATAAACGCTCACACACCATTTAAATTTATAATTTACGAGACCTGCTCATTCCAAAACTTTGCTCCCATTCATTCCTACTTCCTGTTGCCATCACTCTTCAACCTCCCATGTTCGGCCACCCCAAACTGATGATGAACGGACTACTTCCCCTGTGCATGTCTTTAGTGTGCACACGCACACTCGACATGAGTCGATACTAGGCCTTGTCACTACTCCAATGCGTGTACCATCTAGACTGAAGTCGTCTCTTTGCTCGGACGCCCTTTGACGGTCTGCGTTCGGAAACGGATACGTCGACGGACTTTTCCGAAACATCCTTACGTGCAAAGGAATCTGTTTTACGCTGTTAACACCCAACATTTTATCCACCTCATACTCTCGCCATGCTCTTTTTCCAGTGTCGTACTCTGTCCCTAGTTGCTCGACACTCAGTCCACATGAGTTGTCATAGTTTATCGCAGTGAAAACCGATACCCCAAATTCCGAGGCCGATGCAAAAACTCAGTTCTTTATAATTGAAAAATATATTCAATCTTTTTCTTTACTGTAAAACTTATTTTAACTTTGGCATCTTATAATCATTTCTTTCCATTTTCGCAACCAAACAGTGGGATGCTGCTTATGGATAGACAACTGGAAGTTAACTCATCTTTTGATGTCCCCCTTATTGATAGGTTTATTAAAATAATTTATTTCATTTGTGCTTAGTAAACATTTGACATTAAAATTAATTCATTACTCGCCCCACACATGTTTACTTCCTGTACTTGCAAAAGTTTATCAGACTAAATTTCTTCTATATAATTTACTGCATTTCTTCTTGACACTATATGTCTTGCATGTTCGCTTTAGCTTTTGCACATCTAATTTTTAACACTATATGCTGACACAACCCCATACACACCCATCTACACATGGAAGACTGACATAACAGCAGGTGTACAAGCTTATAACATCTATATGTTTATCTACTAGTACCGCTGCATACATTACACCATGCAAACATGCAAAAGGAAAGAAAATATACACACAACAAAAACACACCCTTTACTGTGTATGTTTTAAATGACCTATCTATGTATACAACTTATATAAGTGGATTAATTTCCTGTTATATGACCAACCTAAATTATTTTACATGCATAAAATCAAAGTCTAACCTTACTCTTAGCAACATAGATGTGAGAACTTAACAAAAACAGAGTAATGTTTTGAGATGCAACACATACAGTTTACTTGACAGGAAATGGTTTTAATGATCAAACAAGTATGGCTTTACTGATAAAAGTTTTGCAATATAAAAATCAGTATAGCACATGTAAGCATCCATAACTTGCATGGGATTTTAAAGAGATAAAAATTAGTGTTTACTCACGTTAGATCCCTTTTGTTTGATGGTGTGTAGTTTGCTTTCCAGTTTTTCTCTCTCCTTAGCTCGGTTTATATGTAAATGAAAATGAAGATAGTAGCAGCATATTTATAGGCAAAAACAAGAAATAAACTAATGTTTTCTTTTATTTCTTAAATTGGAAAGATATCTTTCTTTCTCTGATCACAATATGTGTGCAGGTTTGTAATTCCAAAAAGAATGTTCATGATAGCTAAGTTTGGTCATGGGATGGCTTGCTAAAGTCCTTGCTGTACAATGCAATGTACACCCACTTGTTCTCCTATGACAAAAGCATTAAATGTTTTTGATACTTCTTCTAGAAGATCTCATATAATATACTTAAGTTTTCCTTGGCTGTAGACTCATGTATGGTTTCCTATGGCTACTAAGTTTCCACCTATTTACTTATTAAATCTTAATGTAGATGTAAGTAAATCCTTTGGCATTAAATGCCTGCGGCTAGTAGGAAAAGAATCATGGCAAGAAATATCTAATCTACTAAAGTGTTATTCTATAATCTACAAGTCACTATCACTCTTCTTGTTTTCTTCTATACTTCTTCATGAAGTATTACGCTATCAAAATGTGATTTGTTTTGCGGCTAAGGATGGTGCTGTGTCTTGTTCTTTGAATGATGGCAATTCCCCCATCAAATCTTTTTAAAAACACTTAAGTGTTTTTAACTCAAATCACTTGTAAAATAGCTATTTTCCTCTTATACTTCTATATGAAGTATAAGGCTAACTTATGGTGATTTGTTTCAGCCGACATGTCATCTTGTTCTTGCGCAAGACATGATTGGATCATGTTGTGAAATGGTTAAGTATTCAACTTAAATGAATCACTCAATTCATTAGTTTAATGTGTTTTGCATTTAAATGGTTAAGTAATCACTATTTACATCGCTTAACTCTTTTGTATTTTGTCGACTTAATTAGCTCTTGTCCTTGCGCAAGAGAATGGCTCGAGTTCACGTCTAAAAATGGTTAACTAAACTAAGTCTAACTAGCTTAGTGTAGGTGTGACTCTATGTCGAAGTTATCTTGTTTATTTGCTATTTAATTTGTTTTCTCAAAACAAATTATTCTCTAGTTAAGGTTTTTCTACGCTTTTGGTCGTCGTAAATAAATTTTACTTAACTGTTCTGGCCCTGTAAATGAGTTAACACATTAATAAGTTTATTTATTAATGTATTGTTAAATTTTAAGTTCATTCACAAATTTGTTTTTCATTCAGAAATTCCTGGTCATTACAATCTTTCCTCCTTATAAAAATTTCATCCTCGAAATTTGTAAGTAAGGTGTGAATTCAAGTTAGAATTAAAGTTATAAACCTATATCCATATTCAACGATCGCTAGTCCACTTTACTTGACTCCGTTAAGTATTTTACTAATAAATTCCTAAATTAGTTATCTTCGTATTCGGGACTCCTTAAATCTGATTTTATTCAAATCTAAAATCCTAACTTTACTCCTTATATTAATTAAATATTATTCTAATTCAATTAACCCAGATTCAAATTTTCCTTGGTCTGACCCTAAATTATTTGACTCCTTCCTAAGTGTGTGTATATATATATATATATATATATATATATATATATATATATATATATAATAACACCCAACTTTAAAATACGCTCTCTCAACACTCACCCAAAGCCTAGGTATACGGTAACCTAAGCTCTGATACCAACTATAATGACCCAACTTTCCAGCACCTCGGAAGTTGTTTCATTATTTAAGAAAAGAAATAGATAGAAGAACAGAACTAAGACAAGACATCAGAATCTCACAGCGGAACTTGGGACAATATATAATAACCCAAAAATATTACATTTCATAAGTCAAGTACATTAGAGTACTTCATACATAGGGATACATGTCATCATAATTACAAACTTAACACTTGTGATACTAACTTGCAGATAATTCTACATAACATATGATAGATAAACCAACACTTCAGATCCTGCCATCCAGCTACTCCAAAGTTAATTCAAGACCTGGATCACTTGTCTACTCATAATAAATATTATGAGTACCCAAGAGTTTAAGGAAAACACAGAAAATAAACTCCGGGTCAGTCATGGACTGGTATGAGTAAATGATTAATAAACAAGTTTTAATAAATCACAATGATTCATAAGACCACGCCGTGAATACGGAACGGGTTTTTACCTTATGAGATCAAAACAGTTTGCATATTTAAATCAGATATTTTAATCATGTCTAGTGTTTCCACAAATAATTTATAATCTAGTAGAATGTTTGCATCTTACATTCTACTTAATAGGATACAAACAAAACCGCTTTGTGCTTAGGGATAATGGATTTCCAACTCTGACAAGGTATGGAACTACCTTTCGATCAGTGTACTCTAGAAACGATACACTGAAGTTCAACAAGAACATCTTGCAACTCAGCCACACATGACCGACCACTCATTTCTCTTGAGTGTATTGAATATATCACCACCTACGGTTGGGCCCACATAACCATTATCCGAAGATACAGAAACGAAAAGAAGTAACAATAATGAATATTCTCTAGATGGTGACAATATACCCTAATGGGAGCTAACCACATAGCCATGCTGCCTGCCCGATTTTTGGTCATTTCCGGTTGTGAAGCTTGAGGCTAAACGTAACTTGACACTCTTTTGATTTGCTTTGAACGTCACATCGTCAAACCCGCTAATTTACTAATTGACTTCTTCAAAAATATATTACAAGTATAAAGCAAGAGAAACGAATTCCTCTGCCACTTATAACTACGTTTGAAAAGATCAACGTACGTGATTAGTTAGGAGTACTTTGTCAGACGTTCGTCCATACAAGTTGTCCTGGGACTGGACAAACCGAAGGCACTATTCAGTACATCCATCCTAGGCAAATCTTTACCTAGGATTTATACAACAGCCCTTGTACTTTACTCCGTTTTTATTTTCTTTAGCGTATTTGATTTGTCATGCTTACGCCAATACGGAGTGGTTCTTTGGATAATAATCCAACCGGTCTCTCCATATTAACAACGTTAAAATGGTCGAAAACTTTGATAGTCGGTGTCTTAACTATCAAATGAAAAACACGTTTGCAAACAATAATCTTATTTCCAATGGGATTTTCTATTTAATCAATTCTTTATATATATGTGTATATATATATATATATTCATATTTCCTTATTTTCTCTGTCTAGAAAATATATGTTATTTACACTGGAAAACATTTCCATAGCTTATTTAACGTACCATTATTCTTTCACATCAATCAGTCTCTGACTGTAACTAGTATGCGAACAACTTCCTAAGTATAAACCCCGAAGGCCGAAACCAACATCAGATCGCTACTCGGAGAATCATTCAACTTACCAATTCTAGTCAGTTTCTAATTTCAGTACTTCGATTTAAATTCCTATTTCAACAATTCACATTTCTTTTAATATTTTTATTTCGAAAAATATTAGTTCAACTCTTTTATTTAATGTCATACTACACTGTATGCACAACACGGGTCTACAACCTTTCTAATGTAAAAATCCTCTTTTATAAAACCTCAGTTCAAACCGTTGAATCTGGTATCGACAGTTAACCCTTTCTCTCGATCAAATCTTAATTTTTTATTTATCTTTGCTTTAATTTAAATAAACAATTCGCTTGATCGTTGCTTTGATTTAAATAAACAATTCCCTTGATCGTTACTTTGTTTTAAATAAACAATTCCCTTGATCGTTACTTTGTTTTAAATAAACAATTCCTTGATCTCGGATTAAATTATTAACGCGATTATCATTTTTATACGTTATAAAAATGTTAACAAACAGATACATATAAATTTCTCTAAATTTATATATTCATTTTAAAGTCTAATTATTTAATTATTTATTTTAAAATAAATAAATAAATTAAATAAATTTCCAAAATATTTTTCCTTTATTTATTTTAAATAGTTTTTAATTTAAAATCTTGTTCAAAAATCTCACCACAAAAGTAAGTCTCGCCAAAACCAACTCTCGTAGAAACCAAAACTAAATCTTTAAGGCCGCTATTCTCACCCATCTTTTCTTCCCAATCCCTCACATCTACTCTCTTCTTTTAACTAAAGCATCCCAAAACCTGGGTGGAAATATTATTTTCATTTTTACTATTATTTGCGTGACCTGCTATGTTGCTTCACTATTCTCACTCACCTTTTCTTCCCAATCCCTCACATCTACTCTCTTCTTTTAACTAAAGCGTCCCAAAACCTGGGTGGAAATATCATTTTCATTTTTACTTTATTATTTGCGTGACCTTACCTCTTACTTGTTTACATATCAATGTTCACTGCCTTTTAAAGCCTGCTCCTCCGCCATGTTTCACTTTGCTTCCAGCCTTCAATCATTTCGGTTTCCACTTCACCTTTGATCCTTACTTCAAAACTGATCACCTAACATTCTTTGTATTAGCACACTGCGTCCTTTCTTGCTGCGTGAACTACTGCTGCACCACCAAGCTTTTCTTCTGCGAACTCACCACTCATCCACTGCTTTACAGACCTATTATTGCTATGGCAATATTATTTAAATTATGATAAGACAAAGTCTGTATGCTTGCATTTTTATTTTTAAAATAATTGATTTTAAAACAATGTCTTAAAATTTCATTATGTTAAAAATGTGCAAGGCAAACCGTTCCTTTTGCTCTTAATTACCGTACTTCCTCTTTTTAATAGCCTTTATGCGAACAAGATTGAACACTTAAATGAAGTGTATGCTGGATGATATATATAACTCGGTCTCAGCCACTTTGATTGCCATCATGCAAGCCATGTTATAAACGCTCACACACCATTTAAATTTATAATTTACGAGACCTGCTCATTCCAAAACTTTGCTCCCATTCATTCCTACTTCCTGTTGCCATCACTCTTCAACCTTCCATGTTCGGCCACCCCAAACTGATGATGAACGGACTACTTCCCCTGTGCATGTCTTTAGTGTGCACACACACACTCGACATGAGTCGATACTAGGCCTTGTCACTACTCCAACGCGTGTACCATCTAGACTGAAGTCGTCTCTTTGCTCGGACGCCCTTTGACGGTCTGCGTTCGGAAACAGATACGTCGACGGACTTTTCCGAAACATCCTTACGCGCAAAGGAATCTGTTTTACGCTGTTAACACCCAACATTTGATCCACCTCATACTCTCGCCATGCTATGTTTTCGGTGCCGTACTCTGTCCCGAGTTGCTCGACACTCAGTCAACATGAGTCTTCATAGTTTATCGCAGTGAAAACCGATACCCCAAATTCCGAGGCCGATGCAAAAACTCAGTTCTTTATAATTGAAAAATATATTCAATCTTTTTCTTTACTGTAAAACTTATTTTAACTTTGGCATCTTATAATCATTTCTTGCCATTTTCGCAACTAAACAGTGGGATGCTGCTTATGGATAGACAACTGGAAGTTAACTCATCTTTTGATGTCCCCCTTATTGATAGGTTTATTAAAATAATTTATTTCATTTGTGCTTAGTAAACATTTGACATTAAAATTAATTCATTACTCGCCCCACACATGTTTACTTCCTGTACTTGCAAAAGTTTATCAGACTAAATTTCTTCTATATAATTTACTGCATTTCTTCTTGACACTATATATTATTGTCTTGCATGTTCGCTTTAGCTTTTGCACATCTAATTTTTAACACTATATGCTGACACAACCCCATACACACCCACCTACACATGGAAGACTGACATAACAGCAGGTGTACAAGCTTATAACATCTATATGTTTATCTACTAGTACCGCTGCATACATTACACCATGCAAACATGCAAAAGGAAAGAAGATATACACACAACAAAAACACACCCTTTACTGTGTATGTTTTAAATGACCTATCTATGTATACAACATATATAAGTGGATTAATTTCCTATTATATGACCAACCTAAATTATTTTACATGCATAAAACCAAAGTCTAACCTTACTCTTAGCAACATAGATGTGAGAACTTAACAGAAATAGAGCAATGTTTTGAGATGCAGCACACACAGTTTACTTGACAGGAAATGGTTTTAATGATCAAACAAGTATGGCTTTACTGATAAAAGTTTTGCAATATCAAAATCAGTATAGCACATGTAAGCATCCATAACTTGCATGGGATTTTAAAGAGATAAAAATGAGTGTTTACTCACGTTAGATCCCTTTTGTTTGATGGTGTATAGTTTGCTTTCCAGTTTTTCTCTCTCCTTAGCTCGGTTTATATGTAAATGAAAATGAAGATAGTAGCAGCATATTTATAGGCAAAAACAAGAAATAAACTAATGTTTTCTTTTATTTCTTAAATTGGAAAGATATCTTTCTTTCTCTGATCACAATATGTGTGCAGGTTTGTAATTCCAAAAAGAATGTTCATGATAGCTAAGTTTGGTCATGGGATGGCTTGCTAAAGTCCTTGCTGTACAATGCAATGTACACCCACTTGTTCTCCTATGACAAAAGCATTAAATGTTTTTGATACTTCTTCTAGAAGATCTCATATAATATACTTAAGTTTTCCTTGGCTGTAGACTCATGTATGGTTTCCTATGGCTACTAAGTTTCCACCTATTTACTTATTAAATCTTAATGTAGATGTAAGTAAATCCTTTGGCATTAAATGCCTGCGGCTAGTAGGAAAAGAATAATGGCAAGAAATATCTAATCTACTAAAGTGTTATTCTATAATCTAAAAGTCACTATCACTCTTCTTGTTTTCTTCTATACTTCTTCATGAAGTATTATGCTATTAAAATGTGATTTGTTTTGCGGCTAAGGATGGTGCTGTGTCTTGTTCTTTGAATGATGGCAATTCCCCCATCAAATCTTTTTAAAAACACTTAAGTGTTTAACTCAAATCACTTGTAAAATAGATATTTTCCTCTTATACTTCTATATGAAGTATAAGGCTAACTTATGGTGATTTGTTTCAGCCGACATGTCATCTTGTTCTTGCGCAAGACATGATTGGATCATGTTGTGAAATGGTTAAGTATTCAACTTAAATGAATCACTCAATTCATTAGTTTAATGTGTTTTGCATTTAAATGGTTAAGTAATCACTATTTACATCGCTTAACTCTTTTGTATTTTGTCGACTTGATTAGCTCTTGTCCTTGCGCAAGAGAATGGCTCGAGTTCACGTCTAAAAATGGTTAACTAAACTAAGTCTAACTAGCTTAGTGTAGGTGTGACTCTATGTCGAAGTTATCTTGTTTATTTGCTATTTAATTTGTTTTCTCAAAACAAATTATTCTCTAGTTAAGGTTTTTCTATGCTTTTGGTCGTCGTAAATAAATTTTACTTAACTGTTCTGGCCCTGTAAATGAGTTAACACATTAATAAGTTAATTTATTAATGTATTGTTAAATTTTAAGTTCATTCACAAATTTGTTTTTCGTTCATAAATTATGGGTCATTACAACAAGGCTCTGAATAGAAATTATATTGGCTTATATTCAATATCAAATTCTGAAACTAACGCATATCGTATTGAGAATAATTACATCTATATCTTCCAAATTCCCATAACAATATCCGTATAACAACGGAATCCAATATCGAAATATTCCGAAGATTATTTCCTTTCCAATCCACTCCAATTTATTCATTGGAAAATTCTGGTTATTTTTAAAACCATTCCAAATACAATTTATTTCTTTAAAAATATTGGATTATTATTCTAGTTAATAACTAGCTCATTTCGATTAAAATAGATTTTTATCTTTACAAACGCGGAATTTTTCATCCAAATTCTTTCCAAATCATTTATTATGATTTTACACAAATTATTAATATTTTTAATAATTCTATCAAGGCCCGTACAGTCGGTTTCTGTAACACCCCGTGTATTCTATAACCGTGAAAGTCATAAATTAAAGTATAATTAATTTCAAATCAAAGAATTAAGGGAAACGGGATACGCCATTGCGTTCGTCTTGGAATTCTGCTTGAGATAGAGTCTGAGTTTGCGTAAAACGGATATCGTATAAAGAAGTTATGGACGAACGAAGTTGGGTGAAAAACCGGAAAACGGGTCAGAATGCACTGGCGCACTTGGGAAGTGCGCCAGAACAAAAATGCACTGGCGCACTTGGGAAGTGCGCCAGTACATTTTTGACCTGGCGCACCTGCCAAGTGCGCCCAGGTCAAAAATGACCTGCTGGCCAGGTCTGGGTTTGGTCGATTTTCAGAAGCTTGCTTTGTCATTAGGGCTAGGTGGCAGGCTCTAATTGGTCTCTCTTTCGAATGAATGGCTACGATCAATCCAAGCAACATCGATGGTCCTAATCAGTTCATAAACTCTATAAAAATGACCCTAGACTCTACCTAACCTAAGTCTCTAACACAATTCTCTAGCCTCCATTGCTCTCTTCTTCTAATTAAAAATAAAAATGGCGTCGCTACTCTGCTAGAATCAAAGCTAGAAGTCAATCAACATCATCCTAAATTCAAATTAGAGATTAAAGCTTCTGCAACAATTCTGCAATAACTAAAGTTCTTTCTTTAATCCAACCAAGGCAAGTACAGTTATTCTCCGCTATAAACGTTAATTATAATTTTGATATGCATTTAAAACTGAGTTTGAGGTTGTATATATATTCTCTTCTGTTGGATCTGTTTTCTGTGACTATTCTGTATTCCTTTCTTCTTTTCTGTTTCTATAGCTAGGCTACCACGAGCCTGTGCCCAATCTCATAAATAGATTAACGTATGAACGCAAAATTTGGGACAATTAATGAATGATGCGAAATTTGACAAGACTGAATTGAACGTATGACTTTAGATCTGAAGCATAAAATATATTGGACATGTGACTTGGGATTGGATGCATAAATTTGACTATGAACATGTAATTTATATATTGCATGCATAGAGTATGTTGTAATTTAGATTTGTAACTAATTAGAGAAATGAACATATGTTATTTAGATCTGTAATTAATTAGAGAAATAAGCATATGTTATAAACTAGTTTTAGACCTATGCATATTCTGTGATAAAAGAAGAAGAGGAACCACTGTAAGATTACATATGATTTGAGACTTTGGACAAAATGCATATAAAAGTCAAGATTTGATTTTTAGAAGATATGATTTAAAGATTTAGATTGTTGGGTATAGTTTGCATAATGATTCATGACTTAAAAAGAAGAAGATATGGAAGCTTAGGTGTAAAAGATTTACATTAATTAGGATCTCTACTATTGTGATTACACCTAAATAGGGAATTTTGCATATATGGCATGCATTGAAATTAATGATCATATTTGGTATAATTTATATGTGAATCTGCTGTATAAGGTTAGTTTAACAAAAATTGGAACATATGTTATAGGGTAAATTATGTCCATATTCTGCGCTGTGTAAATGTATGCAAACATGGAAGTATATGATCATGTTGTGAATCACGACAATTATTTAGGCATATGAATTTAGGCCTAATTTATGTTTAGGCAAGGCATGTAAATAGAACCTTTAGAAATATTAAACCTGTTAAATCTGTCATTTACTGAATCCGTTGAAAATGCCTATTTTGCTAATGTGCTAAGTTGCCTAAAACTGCTAGTTCTGTTATATTGCCTAGACTTCTAATTAGATTGAAATGCCAAATCTGTTAAATTTGTCTGTTGAGATGCCTAACCTGTTATATGCCAAAATCTGCTAAGTTGCTAAATCTATTAAATCCGTTAAGTCATATAATCTGGAAAATCTGCTATCTGCTAAAATCTGTTATCTGCTGTGTTGATATAATCATCCTGTTATTGATATAATCTGAATTGGCAAATATATATATATTGGGCGTGCGCATAAACGGTAAATTATTAATTAATTGGCCGCAAAGATAAACATGGCTAACTCGAGGTTAGAATGAGTTTGCGGCGTAATTCTGCCCGGAACCGCCCGGCACATCCAGTGGCCGCAAACAATAGGTTCTAATGTGAGAAGTTAGTCATAACCTGCTTAAGACACGAGGTTAGGTCTGGCTTGTGGCAGAGTCTGCCCGGAACCGCCCGGCCCATCCAGCGGCCACAAGCTAGCGACCTAATGTGGGAGGTCTGGGCATTAATAATTAATTAATGCAAATCTAAGATAAGAATGATGTCTAAAATGTATTGGGGGAAAATAGGGTTAAAACAACTGGATTAATAGGTGTAGTAAACCCGTCCATGAATCTGTAGGCCCAATACAAAGTTAGACAAATCTGAAAAATCTGTACATCTGATCTGTTAGTCTGAAAACTTGTTAACTTAATCTGTGAACTAGTAAATCTGAATTCTGTATGTCTGAACTTGTAAACAAGTTAATCTGAGATCTGTTAGTCTGGGGACACAAGGTGAGGAGGGGAATTACTTGTGTCATCTGTTGTTTGGGACCCATATTAGTCAGTAACCCTTTCTGGTATCAAAACTTTGACCCAACAGTAGGTAGGGTCCGGGCACGCTTACTGAACTAATTATAAGTGGTTCATTCTGATAATGGCGAGGGGTGTTGATGGTGCGTTCCAACCGGGTCATGTGCGTGCATCGATCCCGGTCTGCCTCTGAGGATGTAAGACGCCGTGACATCTGTAAATAGGTCTGTGCCAATTGGTTGTCACTTTAGGGAGTGATACACCCTACTGTGGGGCCGACACAGGATATTTATGTATTAGGGAGCCGATCGCTTGGGGTAGGGTTTTAGGGTACACTTAGTTCTGTCTGTTTCTGTTGGTACCGTCTGTTTCTGTTGGGTGGTAACACCTGTCTATTTCTGCGTGGTACCGTCTGTTCGGGTGGTAAAGGCCCATTACTAGTGTACACCTAATTCTACATTCTGTTTCCGTAGGGATAAATCTGTTTCTGCTTCTGTCTGTTTCTGATCGGGTAGTAAAGGCCCATTATTAGTATCCTGTTTCTGTTAAATTATTCTGTACCCATTCCTATTTCAGTTTAGACATTTGGGTGACACCTAATTCTGTTATACTAGTATTAGAGCAGAGAAGTGTAAAACAATAGTTTATATCATTCTGTTTTTCTGTTATATCTGCTACACCTGTTACAGTTATCTCACATCCAGTTTTATGTTCATATCATATTATTACTATCTGTTCATATGCTGAAAGTCATTGGACTTGCCAGACTTTTTGTTTGACCCTTGTTGTTTCGCCTCCTTTCTTCCGTTTCCCCCCCAGGTTATCCAAGGAGGGAAATACTTTAGCTTGATCCGGATTTCTCTTTGCTTGAAGTGCTTAAAGTATGGCTTGGCTCTGTATAGCTTCCGTTCCATGGGGATTATGATTTTAAACCATGCATTTTGAAGGCTTTTGTACAAGACTGATATTTTGTACTTGAATTCTGAAATTGAAAGGATGTAACCATATTAATTTCTGTTTCCGCTGTAATAAAGTTAAAATTTTTCAAGTACTGTTTTATCTGTCTTGTAAGTTTCTGTTCTGTTTACTAAAATGCTCCACCAAAGTTAAGGCATTCCCTTTGTGAGTGACCTTAACGGAGGTGGGGTGTTACAGTTTCCAATAACGCCCACAGAACTGCACTTACAACGGCCTTTTCCAAATTTGATTTGGACATAATTCCAAATATAACCGTTTGATTTCAAATATCTTATATTCATTGGAAAGTTCTTTACGATACGAACCCAATGGTTCTAGTTTTAGGAGAATTTGACGGTCGGATCTCCCGTAATGTCAATTCGAAGTCAATGGTCGAAATTCGCGAACGGTCGCGGTGCGACGCGTTTTATTCAGGCCATTTAATATATATATATATATATATATATATATATATATATATATATATATATATAATATTTCATTGTTTTCCATTCAAATCGTATTTTGTAAATCATTTTAAATTTCATTTTAAAACAATTTCCACTTCATTTCAATTTTCAAGTCAAAATTGAATATTTCTTTATAAATTCGTTTTAAAACGATTTCAATTTCGTTTCAATTTTCAAAATCAAAATTGATTATTTCTTTATAAATTTATTTTAAATCCATTTTTAAAACGATTTCAATTTCGTTTTCAATTTTCAAGTCCAATCGAATATTTCTTAATAAATTCGTTTTAAATCCATTTTTAAAACGATTTCAATTACATTTTCAATTTTCAAATCAAAACTGAATATTTGTTTATAAATTTGTTTTAAATTCATTTCAAAACAATTTTTACTTTATTTCAATTTTCAAATCAATATTGGATATTTCTTTATAAATCCGTTTTAAATTCATTTTAAAATGATTTCCATTTCATTTCAATTTTCAAATCGAAATTGAGTATTTCTTATCATTATAATATTAAAATGATAATATTTTTAAATTATCTGATTTTGATTATACATTGGATATTATTTAAAAATATTCGTTAATTCTGAATTGGAATCAGACTCGATTAATTACCATATAATTTCAGTTATATGGATTTCATACAGCGCATGTATACAACGATAATGATAAACAATCATCAAAAATTCATATAACATCCAAAGTGCAATTTACAACTGTATAAGCATTAAAGTAAATAAATAACGCTTTTACAGTTGTCAACCCATCGATTGACATATTGCTAGATATTGGGATCAGTGTATGTCAAATATCATCCCAATACCCGGGTGGGGTTTTCAAACAACAAACACAGATAATTATTTGTGCAGTTGGGCGATGTGTAAAATTTATCGTCCCAATCAATATCAGTTAAATGGGTGTACATAAACAAATCATCCAATTTGAAAATGAATATTTATTTTCATTTAAGGAGAATTTCATGTCGTTCATATATACGTTAAAAATTATATTTTAATGATAAAATATTTTATTCAACACATGAATATTTTATATAATTCATTCATTCGATAAAAATGATATTTTTATTGTTCAAACAATTTATTCAACACATGAATATCTTATATAATTCATTCATTCAATAAAAATGATATTTTTATTGTTCAAACAATTTATTCAACACATGAATATTTTAATTTTCATTTCACACCACAACACAATACAGTGCAAACAAACAATCATGGTTTGTACAATAAATGGTGTCGGGTGCTGCTAAGCACCGTCTGCATCCTAATATATATTTAAATGTAAAATAATCAGAGTGAGAAGGAGTTCTCACAGTCGTTTTTCACTCCGACAGTTTTATTTTTGAATTTTTGAACAGTTTGAATTTGAATTTGCCCGGAATTCTAGTTTTCTCCGTTTCAGTTCTGGTCATTTCCGTGTTGTAGTGCTCTTCAACACGATTCCAACGCAATGAAAATCGTTCAGCTCGGACCTCGTATGAAAGAGTTATGGCAATATATATGTTAATTACAATTTTAAATAATTAATAATTAAATTAATTTAACTAAACCCTTTTACTAATTAAACTCCTTTCCTAATACCCTTATTCAAAAAGAAAACCCATTGTTGGTCCTCCAATACCCTGCCTGTACCAAATCTGAAACGACCCAAACTTCCCCTTACGGGAAAGATGGGATTGAGTTGAGAACACAACGCATCAGAACACAAACATTAGAACATTTCATTGTTATTACAACTATCTTCATCAGAGTATGAATAAATATTACACATAAAAATATCAGAGATTTAAAATTACATAGTAGCGGAAAATAATACAAAGGTATAATGCGTAGTGGAAAATAACAACCGACACAACTGAAAGAGATATACAGATACAAAGCTTTCCGAATATAGCTCCAGCTGTAAATCCAGGATCCTGTGAAAATAAATATCTGCAAAACCGAAACTACTGGCTTCCCATATGGAAAATAAAGGCACCCAGACTTCAGGTTGAAACAATAAACTCCGAGTAAATCATGGGACTGGTGCGAGAACTAAAACAGTTATTAAATCTTAAATTTAAAAGTTGGGAAATCAGGGGACCACGCCGTATAACACAGAACAGGTTTAGTCCACATGAATCTTAGTTTAAATTAAAACAACGCAATGCTTTTTGAAAAAATGATGCTATTATAAGACTCATGTCCCATCACACAATGCAACGCAAGATGAAGGATAGAGTTTTCCCTTATAATAGCCAAATATGCTTGGTACGTTTAAAACAAATCATTTTGATACTATTATAAGTGCATAGTGTTTAAAAACAACTTCAAATATAAATGTATCAACCATAGACGGCATGAGTACCATATATCATGTCACCTTACTAGTTCTACAATCAAAACCGCATGATGTCGTATTGGAAGTTGGATTTCTATCACGAACCAATGTAAGTGATCGTCCTTACCGAATTCGAGACACTCTAGCCCGTGCCTCAGGATTCAGCCGCAACTGCACCTGGAGCCGCAGGGCCGGTCCACACTTACTTTAGTGGATTATAATTCCTGAACAATACGTTTTCCCGCCCTTTGGGGCATAAAATCTGGCCAATATGTCGACCATCATATCCGAGGTACCTCGCTATCCTTCATCTACATAAGTATCCATACCATGACATCACTCCCAGCTAGAAAGAAACGCATGTCCTCCCTGGATCCTTCTCGCATTTCTGGTTCATACCGAGGTGTGAGGCTCGCGAATTAACGCTATACACAAAGCCATGCTAATTAAAGCCATGCTTTGATCATCAACCACAAGGCTCTGCTTTTCAACAAAAGCCTTGATCACTTGCATCTTTGCATGCCACATTGACAATCCACGCCATGCGACTGATGTCTATCGATATATAACCTCTAAGCTCGTCCATCTCAGGGAAGGGTGTTAAGCAAGAGAATAAATTCTCCGCCACCAAACAGATATATATTTAATAGAAATAAATCAACACAGAATGAAATCCAATGTCAGACACACTTCCATTTACAAGTCCGTTCTGGGTCCGAATTAAACTGGAGGTACCTTATTCCTTATCCCATATGTCCAATACAGGAGAGAGGTCCTCACATATCCGTCGATCTCCGAGTACATCTGAATGATCATCACTTATTACATTATCTTGGGTGTGCAACCCAATCAAGACATCAGTAATCATCCAGACGATGTGAAGAACTCCGGTCTTCAACCACCGTCTTCATCGTCGACTTTAGTGGTCGTAGTAATTATTCCGAATAGGTTAAACCCGGTCTTTCCAAATAACCCGCGTATTTTATAATCAATAATCAAGTGCTATAAAAACACATCATACGTCTCATTCCAATTCAGAATATTCTTTTAATAAAATATTCACATTATTAGCGAAAGGTTCCCATTAATTTTATCAAAGATTAATTCATTCAAAATTATTCTTTAATCTTCCTTTGGATCTCATTTCAAAAGATTTTATTTTATCTTTATAAATTCTAAACAAATTAAGGTTTATCAACTAGTCGGGAAGCAAACCTTACCGAAGTAATCATTTAATATTTATTATCCTAATCCCAACCTATTCATCCCATGGAGAAAAACTAGTAGCACTCCATATCTAACACCCATGGTGTTGTCGGTAAATTTAATTACCATTTCACCATCAAAATCTAATTAAAGATTTAACTATCGCTTGGAGTAAAACTGGTGGTACTCCATTCTCGATCATTTCATGAATTCGATAAATTTAATTATCTATTTCTCATTTTACTCTAATTAAATATTCATTGAAACTCTAGTTAAGTTTTAATCTAAAAATCATTACTTAATGATTATTCAAATTTAAGATATTAATCTTATATTTAACTGGGTTAAAGAACAAATGTTATTTAAATCATTGTTCACGATAAACCCAAAATCATCTTCCAACAAAATGGAATCTACACGGAAATCGTAACAGTATATAATCGATATAAATTCTTGTATCAGAGTAATAATATAAATGGAATAGTGGTAAGGCCTTTTAAATTCCATATATAGTAGCGGTCTTCATCCACAGAAGCTCATCTCGATTATTACCAAATCGAATTCCATTCAATTCAGATTTAATATATTAAATTGGAAACCATCACTTTGGAAAATTTCCATTTAAATCTTAGTAAAAGATTTATAATTTCCAAATTATATTTTCACTACCAATTGGGTTAAAGAACAAATGTCGTTTAAAACACAGTTCACGATAAACCCAAAAATCCAATTTCAATTCAATTCTAATTAAACATTAATTAATTGGAAAACTTCTCTAAATTTTAGTTAAAAGATTTTTTTTCTCAACAGGGATTAAGAACAGTGTTATTGAAGACACCATTCACGAAAAGCCCAAAATCCAATTCGATATTAAATGTAAGGTTCTGAATAGAAATTATATTGGCTTATATTCAATATCAAATTCTGAAACCAACAAATATCATATTGGGAATAATGATATATATATATCTTCCAAATTCATCAATGATATCTGTATAATCACGGAATCCAAAATCGAAATATTCCGAAGATTATTTCTATTCCAATTCATACATTGGAAAGTCTTGGTTAGATTAAAACCATTTCAAATCTAATTTATTTATTTAAAAATATTGGATTATTGTACTAGTTAATAACTAGTTCATTTCGATAAAAAAATATTTTTATCTTTTCAAACTTAGAATTTTTCATCTAAAATCTTTCCAAATTATTAATTATGATTTTACATAATTTTTCTATATTTTTAATAATTTTATTAAGTCCCTTACAGTCGGTTTCCAATATCGGCCACCGAACTGCATCCATAGCAACCTTTTTCAAATTCTATTTGGACATAATTCCAAATCCAACCGTTAAATTTTAAATCTCTTACATTCATTGGAAAGCTCTTTTCGACACGAACCCAATGGTTCTGGTTTTAGAAGACTCCGATGGTCAGATCTCCCGTTATATCAATTTGAACTTAATGATCGAAATTCATGAACGGTCGCTGCACGACGCGTTCTATTCAGGCCATTAAATATATGTAATACATATTTAATATATATCGTCGACTTCCATTTAAAATGTATTTTATAAATTATTTATAAATTCATTTTAAAACGATTCCAACTTCATTTTCAATTTTTTAATCAAAATTGAATATTCTATAATCATTATAATATTAAAATGATAATATTTTAAAAATATTAGATTTTTAAATCACTTCCTTTTTATATTCATTTTAAAATGAATAAAATCGCTCGATAAACACGTTCGGTTAAAATGGCGTTTAACTACATAACTATTTTTATTGTTCAAACATTGTATTCAACACATGAATATTTTATATAGTTTATACATTCAATAAAAATGATATTTTTATTGTTCAAACATTTTATTCAACACATGAATATTTTATATAGTTTATACATTCAATACAAATGATAATTTTATTGTTCAAAAATTTTATTCAACACATGAATATTTTGTATGAAATATTCATTATTTTAAAATGTTGTTTACTTTAAAATATTCTTTGTTTCTGAATCGGAATGCGACTCAATCGGTTACCATATAATTTCAGTTATATGGATTTCATACATCGCATATGTTCAACAATAATGATAAATCATTAAACAGTCCATTCACATCCAAAGTGAAATTTACAATTGTGTGAGCATTAAAATAAATAAATAACGCTCATTACAACCTGTTAATCCAATTGACATATAATTAAATATTGGGATTAGTGTATGTCTAATATCATCCCAATACCCTTGTGGGGTTTTCAAACAACAACAGTCTGTTTAAATATATCATTAGTTAATAAATTTAACCAATTCTAATTCGGTTTGAATTATTTTTCTACTTAGCCAAATTTACCGTTTAAATTATAATAAAAGGGATATTTATAATTTAATTTCAACTACCACATTAATATTAACATTATTTTTAATATGTTGATCATTTCAACAGTCAAATCAACACACAATAAAGCCAATTAAATCGTCTGTGGTTTGTGGACGAGAGAGGTGAATTAACAGGAACCGTATACAATTTATAGTGATTAAAACTGATAGAAATCTACATTGGCAATTTTTTTTATACATGAATATAATGACATGATAAAAATAATTTTGAGTGAGAAGGAGTTCTCACCTTGGGTTTCCACTCCGTCATTTTTTATGCAGACGAATGTGACCTTTTTAGCTCCATGGTCCACAGACGACATCCAAATCAGTTTTATTGCGAAGCTCTCGTCGATATGGTTCCAACGCATCTTGTTTCACTGAATTCTGAGTTCGTATGAAAAAGTTGTGCTTTTTTTTTCAATTTTCATGTACATATATGTAATTAACATAATTAATTAATTTCTTTAATCCTTACTAATTACATCCTCTAATCTCTTTCTTCCTCCAAAAAACTAACTACACACAGCAGCCCATGTTCCTCTTCATGCAATCTTCCTTCACCTCTTTCTCCTTTGTTTCTCCATGAAATCACAAACCGTAAACACCGTTCTCCTTCTCCTCTACAATCTCAACACCATGAATCTCAAACATAAGCTTGCTTCCAAAAATGCGTTTACTGTCATCCCACGATCGCATGCTCTAGGTCCCGACACATTTTGTTGCCGAATCGCCTCAAATTTGGCCACAAAGTGCTATTCTACCTTATAAACACCAAAACAAACTCGAAATCATGCATCATCGCTTCTACGTGAAGAACCATCCAACCCTAGCTCGCATACATCCAAAAAACGCACGCTGTAAATTTTTGAGCATACAAAATTTTCACCAAACTCAACCAAATTGATATATGTGGAAGCTTACACTCATACGATTTCAAAGATCTAAGTTTTGCAATTTGTAGAATTTTCTTTGATTTGTTATGGATTTTAGAAGTTGCATTTAGATTTAGGGAAATGTGGAGAGAAGGGGCTACGGTGAATGAATGATTAGGATTAGGTTTTAGAAGTGTTTAGGATGTTATATAGTAAATGCAAATTATTTTTATATTAACTTTATTTTTTATATACTCAAATTATGCCTATTTTCATTGTTTAAAAATCCGTGTAACCACCTACGGATCCTGTTTTTGCTGAAAATTGACATTTAACAACTTTTTAATATTACAGACCCAATGAAACTGGTTTTGTCGAATTCCGAGTTAATATGCACAAACATCGAATTTTTAAAGCCAAAATATTGTCTGTTTATCACTTTAAAAACCACGGCCGGTCACATACTGATTTGAAAAATCATGAAATTTGGAATCTTACCATTATTCGAAAATATGGATTCAATAAAAAAAATTCGTCGAATCCGAGGTCGTTTCAATAATGTTCCTTTGTAAAATTGCTCAAATTAGCTTTAAAAATGTGATTTTAGCGTATCTTTTCTTCTTGTACGTCCAAACACTAACTCCCAAAGTTATTCCCTTTTGGATTTAACCATTATTCGACTATACTAATCCAAAAAAAAAGTGGAATCGAATTCCGAGATCGTCTCAACAATGTTCCTTTGTAAACTGATAGCTTGTTCTTGAACAAATGGTTTTGCCTCTCACGGCCACATGCTGACTCCGTTGGACGTGCATTTTGGAACTCAATAATGATTTATCATTATGAATCCAAAAAAATTTATCTCGTCAAATTCTGAGCTTCCAAGCAAAATTTCACATTTTACGGGCTATGCAATGATTTTTAAAATTTTCAAAAAAAAGCTTATAAATCAATTTAATAATTTTACCGAGTTTGTTTTAAGTCAAATAAAATATAAAAACTAATTTCAAAATTATTCTCAATTTTATTTAGCAAAAATAACCTATTTATATTCGCAAATTCCATAAAATAGCTTAAATTAAAATTTTAAATCGGTTTTGAAAATGCGGGTTGTTACAATCTCCCCCACATAAAATCTTTTCGTCCTCAAAAAGGGATGGAGCTGAAAGTTGTTTAACTAACCAACTCAAATTTCATTCTTCAACTTTTCAGTTTCTAAGAATTTTCTAATTTCTCAAAAATTTGGCTAACACGCTAAATTTTGGAAAAATTTCGCCATAATCTCCTTTATACGAGTTGATATTTAAAATGACAACTTGCCTCACAGGGCCCTCATCAATCCGAAAGTAAAAGAAAAATCTAAGTGGCTAGCCAATCGGCTCATAAAATCATCAAACACAAGAAATACAGTAAATATGTACCTATTTGTCGGGCATACAATTTTATTCCTCTTCTTAGCTTCCATGGTATAACCTGTTCATTATATACATATATATGTATGTAATTGCCATAAATTTTCAGTTCAGTTCAATATTTGCCTCAATTTGGCTAAATTTAACTTTCATTCCCATATTGGTTACAACCATTTTATTAATTGAACTAATAATCAAACAACACAACTAACAATTAGTTAGTTGATAAGCTTTTCAAATATATACTTTTAATATATACTCAAAAATCATATTTCAGTGCAAATCACAACAGTAAACCCTATCTAGTTTTGGCTCTCACCCCATTCAGTTGGAAATATATAGACATCCCACTTTTGAAACTCGAACATAAATGCTGATGATGCAGCTTGTAACAACCCGTATTTTCAATAACCTGTTATAACATAAATCGAGGCAGAATTTAATTTATAAATCTGAATCAAGGGAAACGGGCTATGCCATTGCGTTCGTCTTGGAAAAATACGCGAAATAGTGTCCGAGTTATCGAAAATCGGAGTCTGTATGACCCGATTAAGGCCCAACGAAGTTTTCAGAAAATTTCAAAGTAAAAACAGATTTCAAATTCAAGTTTGAATTTGGAAATTAGGGTCAGATTGGGCCAGGCGGGAAAATTCCCGCCAGAGCACCCAAGTCGACAGCCCTGTCGACTTGGGAGTCGACTTGGTTGGACCCAAGTCGACAGCCCTGTCGACTTGGCTATCGACTTGGTTCAGTCGGGCAGTTTTGCCTGGCGCACCATTTTGGGGTTTTAGTTAGGTTTTGGGGCCAGATTCGATTTTAAGGGTTGAGATTGGAATTAGGGTTTAATCCTAAGGTTGAAACTAATCCTAATCTCTATAAATAAGCCCCTAACCTAACCCTAAATCATCATTATTCATTCAAATAACTAAACTATGGCAAAATCATTCCTCTCATGGCCTCCACTCTCTTCATAAAATTTCTAAGTTACTTCTATGAGAGATTTTCCATCATAAAGCAAGAGTTTTGATCATTTTGGCTCAAGGGTTTTTCTATTGGAGCTTGCATTTTGGGTTTATTGGATTGCATAAGGGCTTTGTCTCAAACTATATATATTTTTATGTCTTAATAAGCATTGTAAGCCCTTTTCTACTTTCATATTTAAACTCTAAAGTTAAATGAATGATGCAAGTTTGGTTGATCATTATTATATGCAAGTTTGCCATGATATGCAAGTTTACTACATCATGTTATGCAAGTTTGATATGTTATGATATGCAAGTTTGCCATGTTATGTTATGCAAGTTTGCCATGTTATGATATGCAAGTTTGATCATGTTATGTTATGCAAGTTTGATATGCAAGTTTGTCATATGATATGCAAGTTATGTTATGCAAGTTTGGGTTGATCATTTTGTTCATGTTATCATGTTATGCAACCTTACCATGAGTATATGAACATAAAGCTTCAAGCTTTATGCTAAAGGTTGCATTTTGGCAACATGTAAGTTATCATATCTCTTATGATAACTTGCATGTGAGGCTAAATGCGAACTTATGGCCATTCCTACATGTCATTTTTCACCATGTATCACCAATATGCTAAGTTTGGTTTTATGCATGCTTTTGAGGCCTAATGATGCAATATGCAAGTATATGAACATATGTACATTTCATATGCCACCATGTTAAACTTGTGGCTTCAACACCTTTATGTCATGATTATGCCAAGTTCCCTCTTTCTATCCTTTATGCGCTATTGCGATATGTAAGCGATGGGATTGCGTTTGGGGTTGGGTAAACTTAAAAGACATAAAAACATAAGATTGGGAATTACCTATTAAGTTAGGTCTACCCATTGGGAATTTACCTATAAAGTTAGGTCTACCCAAATGCTTGAGAACTTGTAATATGTTTTGGAAACATATTGGACATGACACTTAGAAAATATAAGTGCGACCAACTCGAGGTTGGGTTGAGTTTGTAGCGTAAAACTACCCGGAACCGACCGGCTTAACTAGTTGCTACAAATAATAGGACCCAATGTGAGAAGTTGGTCATGTTGTACCTTGAACCCGAGGTTAGACCAAGTTGTGGTGTAAAGCTACCCGGACCCGCCCGGCTTAACTAGTAACCACAACAAGGTCTAATGTGAGAGGTTAAGGCACATTAAATTAATCAATGCCTCATGATTAGGGTTTAAGTCATGGTCCACTTAATACTTAATCAATGCGGGCTTGGTAGATTAATCAGGGTTAAGTCGTGAACTCATCGTTACACTTAACCAAGTTAATCCATGATTAGCAAGAGGGTTAAACCGTACTTAACCCACTAGAAAATCCTAGCAATGGGGGTCCACTCCAGCAGTAATCCCAAGTTTGTATCATTAAGACCCTAGGGACTAGGCTAGGGTGGGGGCACGATTACTGGACTTGAGGTAAGTGACCAAAAAATGACGGCAGAGTGGTACGCCGGTGTAGTTCCAGGCGGACTATGGTCGTGCACATAGTCCGAAGCCGGGGAAAACATGCACCGGTACCAGTAGATCGAGACTGCACACTTATGTTTATGGTGTCCAGGGGTTGACACCCTAGGGCTTGATACACCCGACGGGAGACCCTGCACAGTCTGACTACAATTATGTTTGGGCCGTATTGACACCAACACGTGACGAGTTAGGCTTAGGGAGCCGATCGATTAGACCGTTTGGTTGGACCTCGTATTAGGGTCACTTCATGTTATTGGACCTCGTATTAGGGTCACTTCATGTTATTGGCCAAAGCTTGGGCCAAGGGATCAATACTTGTTTATTCAAGTCATGTTAGTTTGCTAGTACACCTGTGGTGCAAAAACCTTAAACCTGATTATGCGATGACACCTTTATCTACCTTGTTAGTTAATCATCATGCTAGTAGGTTGTTATCCTTATGTTCATCCCTGCTTCTCATGCCAGTTAACTTTATCTGTTTACATTGATTGTAGTAGGGCTTACTCAGTCTTTTTGACTGACCTGTTTTTCTTTCGCCTCTTTTCTTCCGTTTCCCCCCAGGTTCTCAGGGTGGGAATATTGGAGCTTAGCTTGGATTTCTGATCGCTTGCTTGTGGGATTTTAGCTCATGTACGGTCTTGACATGAAGCTAGCTATGGTTATCACTTATTTTGGGGATAGTACTTATGTATTTCAGTTTTTCAGTGATGTTGTTTTTATCTACACTTGTGTATTTGGAAAGCTGACATTACGTTGTACCAGACTTGTTTTGAAATAGTTTGAAATCTTCCGCTGTTTTACTTATCTTATTTACTCTGTTTACATATATACATATGTTCTTGTTCTGCCTTGATATATCATTATGCATGTTTACCTGATTCAAACGCCCCTCCAAAGTCAGAGTGCTTGCAAGAGCCACCCTGGCGGAGGTGGGGTGTTACATTTGGTATCAGAGCATATGGTTTACGAGAAGGAACAAAAAGGTTTTTAAAACTTTTGGAAAACTATTTTCAAAACCAAGTATAAAGTATTTTCCAAAGAATAGTCTAGTTTATTTTAAAGGCTATTCCCCAAAAAGCCATTAGCAAAAATTCCTTCGTTTTTCTCCATTCTGAATCTGTCTTTTTCTTCGTTTTCAGTATGGCCGATAACTTTGCTATTCCGGAGGGAGTACACGTACCTGTTTGGTATAGGAGACTTTTGGAGGCTAGGGCGACCGAAGCCGGCCCCGCAGATGTTCCTCCTCCTCCTGTCGCTGATGTTCCTCCTCCTCCTGTCGCTGAGGTTCCTCTTCCTCCTCCCCCTCAGCATCCTCAAGCCGACTTCGCAAAGACTTGCAAAGATTTCAAAGCAATGGGTGGAAAGAACTTTCAAGGCACTGAGACTTTTGTAGAGGCCAGAAATTGGTTGAAAGAAACCGAAGATCGTTTTGCCTTCTTTGATATAGATGACCGTAGGAAGGTTTTATTGGCAGTATGGTTGCTAAAGGAAGAAGCTGCACGTTGGTGGGTGGTCACCACCGCTACTAGGCCAATTGAGACTTGGGATGACTTTCAGGGAAAGTTTGGACTAAGGTTCCTATCACTAAAGCAAGGGGACATGACTATTAGGGAATACATAGATAAGTTTAATCAACTGGCTCGGGTCGGTTTAGACTTGGTTAACACAGCTCAGAAGAAGGCCCTATACTTTGCTCTAGGATTAAACGAGCCATTACATGGTTTAGCCATGACTCATATACCCTTGGGGGCAACTTTCGAGAGTTTGATGAATATGGCCCTACTCAATGAAGAGAATAGGAGTGACAAGAAGGAGGAGAAGTCTGAGGATAAGAAGGAAAAGAAGTGCTTTACTTATGGAAGCTTGACTCATCTAAACAAGGATTGCAGAAAGAGGAAGGGCACTTGCTTTGACTGTGGAGAAATGGGACACTTCACTAGGGACTGCCCAATGAAGGGAGGGCCTACGTCGGAAGGAACGGTGAATTCCGGGAAGCAAGGCAAGAACTCCAAAAACCGCAAGAACAAGAACAAGAGTCAAGGCAACAAGGGGAACAATAGCAAGGGCAATAACGACAAGAGGAAGTGCCATTATTGCGGTTCAGTTGGGCATCTTATTAAGGATTGTAAGAAGAGGAAAAGGAAGAATGGTGAATGCTTTTTCTGCGGTGAGACTGGACATTTCAGTAAGGATTGCCCGAAGAAGCAAGGGCAAGGCCAGGGTCAGACTCAGCGTGCTGGACCTTCAGGAGGGCAAGTTCATGCTCTCAATGCCGCTCCAGTTCCCGATCGAGGTAATATTTCTGTTAAAAGCCCTGTTTACATTTCTGATTTTCCTGTTCGTACTTTGTTTGATTCTGGCGCATCGCATAGTTTATTTCATCTGGTTTAGTTGAAAGTTTGCACCTAAGTACTAGTCTAGTTAATGATCCCGTGTGTGTTTCAAATCCAATTGGGGGGTTCCGCCCATTTGTCTATTATCTACGTGGATTTGAAAATCTCTATCTTGAGTATAGAATTCTCGCGTGATGCTTATATTCTCGGTTTCATGGGGTATGGGTTGATTTTGGGCATGGATTGGTTGTCCAGTTTTGGAGCCATTCTTGATTTTTTGAGCATAGGGTTGAGAGGCTCATGACTCGCCTCGGTAATACCCTAAAAATTTCTAGTAACCCTATGGGTCCCGTCATGTTGTGTTATCTTGAATCCCTCAACTCATCTATCGATAGTTTGCAATCGGTGAGGGTGGTCCGAGAACATCCTGATATCTTGGGTGAAGTGAAGGGGGTTACCCCTAAGCAGAGATTGATTTCCGCATTTATCTGGTTAATAATGCCAAGCCAGTTACGTGGCCGGTTAGGCACATGGTCCCGCGAGATGAGAGTTAAGAAAGCAAGTCAAGAAGTTGCTTGAGAAGAACTTCATACGATGAAGCATTTCCGAAGAGGGTGCTCTAGTAGTATTCACTACTAATGTGGACAGTTCGCTTCGCCCATGTGTTGATTATCGTGAGTAGAACAAGAAGAATAGACAACCATTACCAAGGATCGATGATTTGTTTGATCAGCTTATAGGAACATCTGTTTTCTCTTGATCTTACTACTGGATTCCATCAGCTCAGAGTAGCTGAGGATAGTATAGACAAAACTGCGTTCAGAACTCCAGATGGATTTTTAGAATGGCTGGTCATCCCATTCGGTTTGACTAATGCACCCGCCTACTACGTGGACTTGATGAGTAGGGTGTTCAAGGAGTTCTTGAACAAGTTTGTCGCGGTTTTCGTAGATGATATTCTGATCTTCTCTAAGGATGAGGAAGAGCATGCTAGACATCTCAAGGAGGTGATGGATAGCTTAGAGCCCATCAGTTGAAAGCCAAGTCCTCCAAATGTCATTTTGGAGAAAAGAAGTTAGATTTCTTGGGCACATAGTTTCTAAGCAAGGCTTAGTGGTGGATCCTGCTAAAGTGGTCGCGGTTCAAAACCGAAAAGCTCCGACAAGGACAATTGAAGTAAGAAGTTCTCTCAGTTTAATTAGTTAGTTAGCGTCCCTTGAGCTTAGACCTACCCTTCTGGATCAAGTAGGGACTTCACAGAAAGAAGACCCGCAGTTAGTCAAGATCATGGACAAGTTGATTCGAGGCGAGATGTTAAGTCACCTCGCTATAGATGACAAGGGATGGCTAAGACGCGATGAGAGAAAGAAAGTTCTTGAGGAAGCGCATCGCTCTAAGTTGACTATACATCCGGGCAGAGATAAGATGTATAAAGATATGAAGCGCATTTTCTTTTGGCCTGGGATAAAGAAGGATGTGGCAGAGTTTGTCTCTAGTTGTATCATTTGCCAGCAAGTTAAGGCCGAGTCGAAGAAGCCCGGTGGGCTATTGCATCCTCTAGACGTTCCACTATGGAAGTGGAAGAGTATTCCCAGGGATTTTATCGATGGATTACCAAGGTCAAGGAAAGAGAATACGAGCATGTGGGTCATAGTAGGTAGACTCACGAAGAGTGCTCATTTCACTACGGTAAAGAGCGAAAGGACTGCATAATAGCTAGCAACGGATTACTTTCAAGAAATAAGGAGGTTGCACGGGGTTCCCTCAAGTATAGTTAGTAACCGTGACTCAATCTTCACTAGCCAGTTTTGAGATAGTCTACGGGAAGTCATGGGCAAACGGCTGAATCTAAGGACGTCCTATCATTCACAGGCGGATGGTTCATTTCGTTCAAGCATGAGTTATAGAAAATTACGTTAGTAAGAGCAATTGGTAAACGTGGATTGGTATTTTCAAGAAAAGTTCTGCTGCGTGGAATACTTTATAGTAAGTAAACGAGATCCAGGATTCACTGGTGAATTTTGGAGAGCTTGCAGGAAACCATGAGGTCACAGTTATGTTTAAGCCAAGTATGATAGAAGAAGAAGACGAGAGGCGACAATGAAATAGGTTCCAACTCATATTTGGAAATAAGAGTTAAGAAGCCAAGGAATCATGAAGTAAAAGACAGTCAAAGCACAGTGGAGTTAAACTCAAGGAAACGTGACTTAGAAGACTGAAGGCTAGATACGCGCATCATATCTCTTTCTAAGAGTATATCCTTGATCCTTGTTTTCCGGCGGAACTTACTCGCATGTTATCTTTTTACGTATATCCTCTCGGTCCCATTCTCAGTCCTATTTCTGTCGGGAGGTATGACTTATTGGGTAGTAATACATGTCAGGGTTTGAAGGGGTCCGTTAGATTGACTAAACCTTTTGGGCTTTTATAGCATATGGGATGGGTTAGGAAGGGATTTCTTGTAATCCGAAAGGGAATATATCCTGCTTATCTTCCCGATCTCTTTGTAGCATATCTTTTGCTATCCATGCTTGTCTTGATTATCTAGTTTATCATGTTAATCTTGTCATGAGAACCTTAGGTAGAAACCCTTTGGATGAAACATGTGTTTGAGACATGTTATGCTTGATGGTTGCAAGTGGTTGCAAGTGGTTGCAAGTGTTTGCAAGTGGTTACTCGTGGATGCATTATACACGTTAGGCACTAGATCGGCTCACACACTCCTCATATTGCATATGCTTGAGTGTTTATGCTTATTCATGGATGAAAATTTTTGTGTTATCACATGAATGTTGCATATGGATGTATGTTATGTGCACACATATAGATGTTATACATTATGTTAGGAATTGCATACATATGGATTCATTTCACTAACATAATTTGCATTGATGATATTTGCATTAGATAAGTACATATACACACACCTTTGCATATGTTCATACAACATTTAGAATCTTGTAGGGACAATGATTGCTCGTGGATGATATTTTGAGTAGATGGATGTTGGATGGTAGGAAACGTTCTTCCTAACTTGAAGATTTCGGGGACGAAATCCTTTAAGGAGGGGAGAATGTAACAACCCGTATTTTTAATAACATTTAATTCTAAAGTCTGGATCAAGGGAAACGGGCTGTGCCATTGCGTTCATCTCGGAAAAATAAGCGAAATAGAGTCCGAGTTTTCGAAAATCGGGGTCCGTATGACCCGATTAAGGCCTAACGAAGTTTTAAGAAAATTCCAAAGTAAAAACAGATTTCAAATTCAAGTTTGAATTTGGATATTTGGGCCAGTTTAGGCCAGGCGGGAAAAATCCCGCCAGAACACCCAAGTCGACAGCCCTGTCGACTTGGGAGTCGACTTGGTTGGACCCAAGTCGACAGCCTTGTCGACTTGGCTGTCGACTTGGTCCAGCCGGGCTGTTTAGCCTGGTGCACCATTTTGAGATTGTGTTAAGTTTGGGGGCCAGATTCGGTTTTAAGGGCTGAGATTGGAACTAGGGTTTAATCCTATGGCCTAAAACACTTGCCTAATCTATAAATAAGACCCTAACCTACCCTAAATCATCATTATTCATTCTAGAAACTAAACTATGGCAAAATCAATCCTCTCATGGCCTCCACTCTCTTCTTAAAAATTCCTAAATCAATTTCTAAGTGGTTTTCCATGCATACAAGTGTTTTTAGACTTGTATGAGCATCATTAGCTTGCATTCAAGTCAAGTTTCTATATTTACATCATAAAGGAAGAGTTTTGATCATTTTGGTTCAAGGGTTTTGCTTGCATTTTGGGTTTTATTGATTTCATAAGGGCTTTCTTATATTTGCTATACTCATTTGAGTCCTCATAAGCATTGTAAGCCCTATTCTACTTTCATACTTAAACTCTAAAGTTAAATGTATGATATGCAAGTTTATATGCGAGTTTACTATGTTATGAAATGCAAGTTTATCATGTTATGCAAGCTTGTTATGTTATGAAATGCAAGTTTATCATGTTATGCAAGCTTGTTATGTTATAATATGCAAGTTGTCATATGACATGCAAGTTTATATGCAAGTTTACTATGCTATGAAATGCAAGTTTATCATGTGGTGATATGCAAGTTTATATGCAAGTATGCCAAGTTATGTTATGCAAGTTTGGGTTGAACATTTTGTTCATGCTATCATGTTGTGCAAGCTTATCTTGGGTATATGAACATAAAGCTTCAAGCTTTATGCCAAAGGTTGCATTTTGGCAACATGTAAGTTATCATATCTCTTATGATAACTTGCATGTGAGGCTAAATGCGAACTTATGGCCATTTCTACATGTCATTTATCACCATGTATCACCAATATGCCAAGTTTGGTTTTATGCATGCTTTTGGGGCCTAAAAATGTAATATGCAAGTATATGAACATATGTACATTTCATATGCCACCATGTTGAACTTGTGGCTTCAATACCTTTATGTCATGATTATGCCAAGTTCCCTCTTTCTATCCTTTATGCGCTATTGTGAATATGTAAGCGATGGGATTGCGTTTGGGGTTGGGTAAACTAAAAAGACATAAAAACATAAGCTTGGGAATTTACCTATTAAGTTAGGTCTACCCATTGGGAATTTACCAATTAAGTTATGTCTACCCAATTGCTTGAAAACTTGTAACATGTTTTGGAAACATGATGGACATGACACTTAGAAAAGATAAGTGTGGCCAACTCGAGGTTGGGTTGAGTTTGTAGCGTAAACCTACCCGGAACCGACCGGCTTAACTAGTTGCTACAAACAATAGGACCCAACGTGAGAAGTTGGTCATGTTGTACCTTGAACCCGAGGTTAGACCAAGTTGTGGTGTAAAGCTACCCGGACCCGCCCAGCTTAACTAGTGACCGCAACAAAGTCTAATGTGAGAGGTTAAGGCGCATTAAATTAATCAATGCCTCATGATTAGGGTTAAGTCATGGTCCACTTAGTACTTAACCAATTTGGGCTCGGTAGATTAATCGGGGTTAAGTCGTGAACTCATCGTTACACTTAACCAAGTTAATCCATGATTAGCAAGGGGGTTAAACCGTACTTAACCCACTAGAAAAATCCTAGCAATGGGGGCCCACTCCAGCAGTAATCCCAAGTTAGTATCATCATGACCCTAGGGACTAGGCTAGGGTGGGGGCACGATTACTCGACTGGAGGTAAGTGACCAAAAGCGACGGCAGAGGGTATGCCGGTGTAGTTCCGGGCGGACCATGGTCGTGCACATAGTCCGAAGCCGGGGAAAGCATGCACGGGTACCAGTAGATCGAGACTGTGCACTCATGTTTATGGTGTCCAGGGGTTGCCACCCTAGGGCTTGATACACCCGACGGGAGACCCTGCACAGTCTGACTACAATCATGTTTTGGCCGTATTGACACCAACACGTGACGAGTTAGGCTTAGGGAGCCGATCGACTAGACCTTTTGGTTCGACCTCGTAGGGTCATTTCATGTTACTGGACCTCGTATGAGGGTTATTTCATGTTCTTGGGCCAAAGCTTGGGCCAAGGGATCAATACTTGTTTATTCAAGTCATGTTAGTTTGCTAGTACACCTGTGGTGCAAAACCTTAATCCTGATTATGCGATGACACCTTTATCTACCTTGTTAGTTAATCATCATGCTAGTATGTTGTTATCCTTATGTTCATCCCTGCTGCTCATGCCAGTTAACTTTATCAGTTTACATTGATTGTAGTAGGGCTTACTCAGTCTTTTTGACAGACCTGTTTTCTTTTGCCTCTTTTCTTCCGTCCCCCCCCCCCCCCCCCCAAGGTTCTCAGGGAGGGAATACTGGAGCTTAGCTTGGATTTCAGATTGCTTGCTTGTGGAATTTAGCTCGTGTACGGTTTGACATGAAGCTAGCTATGGCTATCACTTCTTTTGGGGATTAGTACTTATGTATTCCAGTTTTTCAGTTGATGTTGTTTTATCTAGACTGTTTATTTGGAAAGTTGACATTATGTTGTACCAGACTGCTTTTGAAATGGTTTGAAATCTTCCGCTGTTTTATCTATGTTATTTACTCTGTTTACATATATACATATGTTCTTGTTCTGCCTTGATATATCATTATGCATGTTTACCTGATTCAAACGCCCCTCCAAAGTCAGAGTGCTTGCAAGAGACACCCTGGCGGAGGCGGGGTGTTACATGGGGTGTTACAATAAGGGTACACTCTCAATCTCTTTTCTTTGTTAGCATATCTTTCTCTTTGCTATCCATGTTTATCTAGTTTATCGTGTTAATCTTGTCATGAGAACCTTAGGTAGAAACTCTTTGGATGAAACATGTGTTTGAAACATGTTATGCTTGATGGTTGCAAGTGGTTGCAAGTGGTTACTCGTGGATGCATTATACACGTTAGGCACTAGATCGGCTCACACACTCCTCATATTGCATATGAATGAGTGTTTATGCTTATTCATGGATGAAAATTTTTGTGTTATCACATGGATGTTTCATATGGATGTATGTTATGTGCACACATATAGATGTTATACATTATGTTAGGAATTGCATACATATGGATTCATTTCACTAACATAATTTGCATTGATGATATTTGCATTAGATAAGTACATATACACACACCTTTGCATATGTTCATACAACATTTAGAATTTTGTAAGGACAATGATTGCTCGTGGATGATGTTTTGAGTAGATGGATGTTGGATGGTAAGGGATACGTTCTTCCTAACTTGAAGATTTCGGGGACGAAATCCTTTAAGGAGGGGAGAATGTAACAACCCATATTTTCAATAACCTGTTATAACATAAATCGAGGCAGAATTTAATTTATAAATCTGAATCAAGGGAAATGGGCTATGTCATTGCGTTCATCTCGGAAAAATACGCGAAATAGAGTCCGAGTTTTCGAAAATCGGAGTCCGTATGACCCGATTAAGGCCCAACGAAGTTTTCAGAAAATTTCAAAGTAAAAACAGATTTCAAATTCAAGTTTGAATTTGGAAATTAGGGTCAGATTGGGCCAGGCGGGAAAATTCCCGCCAGAGCACCCAAGTCGACAGCCTTGTCGACTTGGGAGTCGACTTGGTTGGACCCAAGTCGACAGCCCTGTCGACTTGGCTGTCGACTTGGTTCAGCCGGGCAGTTTTGCCTGGTGCACCATTTTGGGGTTTTGGTTAGGTTTTGGGGCCAGATTCGGTTTTAAGGGTTGAGATTGGAATTAGGGTTTAATCCTAAGGTTGAAACTAATCCTAATCTCTATAAATAAGCCCCTAACCTAACCCTAAATCATCATTATTCATTCAAGTAACTAAACTATGGCAAAATCATTCCTCTCATGGCCTCCACTCTCTTCATAAAATTTCTAAGTTACTTCTATGAGAGATTTTCCATGCATACAAGTGTTTTCAAGCTTGTATGAGCATCATTAGCTTGCATTCAAGTCAAGTTTCTATATTTGCATCATAAAGCAAGAGTTTTGATCATTTTGGCTCAAGGGTTTTTCTATTGGAGCTTGCATTTTGGGTTTATTGGATTGCATAAGGGCTTTGTCTCAAACTATATATATTTTTGTGTCTTAATAAGCATTGTAAGCCCTTTTCTACTTTCATATTTAAACTCTAAAGTTAAATGAATGATGCAAGTTTGGTTGATCATTATTATATGCAAGTTTGCCATGATATGCAAGTTTACTACATCATGTTATGCAAGTTTGATATGTTATGATATGCAAGTTTGCCATGTTATGTTATGCAAGTTTGCCATGTTATGATATGCAAGTTTGATCATGTTATGTTATGCAAGTTTGATATGCAAGTTTGTCATATGATATGCAAGTTATGTTATGCAAGTTTGGGTTGATCATTTTGTTCATGTTATCATGTTATGCAACCTTACCATGAGTATATGAACATAAAGCTTCAAGCTTTATGCTAAAGGTTGCATTTTGGCAACATGTAAGTTATCATATCTCTTATGATAACTTGCATGTGAGGCTAAATGCGAACTTATGGCTATTCCTACATGTCATTTATCACCATGTATCACCAATATGCTAAGTTTGGTTTTATGCATGCTTTTGAGGCCTAATGATGCAATATGCAAGTATATGAACTTATGTACATTTCATATGCCACCATGTTAAACTTGTGGCTTCAACACCTTTATGTCATGATTATGCCAAGTTCCCTCTTTCTATCCTTTATGCGCTATTGCGATATGTAAGCGATGGGATTGCGTTTGGGGTAAACTTAAAAGACATAAAAACATAAGATTGGGAATTTACCTATTAAGTTAGGTCTACCCATTGGGAATTTACCTATTAAGTTAGGTCTACCCAAATGCTTGAAAACTTGTAATATGTTTTGGAAACATATTGGACATGACACTTAGAAAATATAAGTGTGACCAACTCGAGGTTGGGTTGAGTTTGTAGCGTAAAACTACCCGGAACCGACCGGCTTAACTAGTTGCTACAAACAATAGGACCCAATGTGAGAAGTTGGTCATGTTGTACCTTGATCCCGAGGTTAGACCAAGTTGTGGTGTAAAGCTACCCGGACCCGCTCGGCTTAACTAGTAACCACAACAAGGTCTAATGTGAGAGGTTAAGGCACATTAAATTAATCAATGCCTCATGATTAGGGTTTAAGTCATGGTCCACTTAATACTTAATCAATGCGGGCTTGGTAGATTAATCAGGGTTAAGTCGTGAACTCATCGTTACACTTAACCAAGTTAATCCATGATTAGCAAGAGGGTTAAACCGTACTTAACCCACTAGAAAATCCTAGCAATGGGGTTCCACTCCAGCAGTAATCCCAAGTTTGTATCATTAAGACCCTAGGGACTAGGCTAGGGTGGGGGCACGATTACTGGACTTGAGGTAAGTGACCAAAAAACGACGGCAGAGTGGTACGCCGGTGTAGTTCCGGGCGGACTATGGTCGTGCACATAGTCCGAAGCCGGGGAAAACATGCACGGGTACCAGTAGATCGAGACTGTGCACTTATGTTTATGGTGTCCAATGGTTGACACCCTAGGGCTTGATACACCCGACGGGAGACCCTGCACAGTCTAACTACAATTATGTTTGGGCCGTATTGACACCAACACGTGACGAGTTAGGCTTAGGGAGCCGATCGATTAGACCATTTGGTTGGACCTCGTATTAGGGTCACTTCATGTTATTGGACCTCGTATTAGGGTCACTTCATGTTATTGGCCAAAGCTTGGGCCAAGGGATCAATACTTGTTTATTCAAGTCATGTTAGTTTGCTAGTACACCTGTGGTGCAAAAACCTTAAACCTGATTATGCGATGACACCTTTATCTACATTGTTAGTTAATCATCATGCTAGTACGTTGTTATCCTTATGTTCATCCCTGCTTCTCATGCCAGTTAACTTTATCAGTTTACATTAATTGTAGTAGGGCTTACTCAGTCTTTTTGACTGACCTGTTTTTCTTTCGCCTCTTTTCTTCCGTTCCCCCCCCCCCCGTAGGTTCTCAGGGTGGGAATATTGGAGCTTAGCTTGGATTTCTGATCGCTTGCTTGTGGGATTTTAGCTCATGTACGGTCTTGACATGAAGCTAGCTATGGTTATCACTTATTTTGGGGATAGTACTTATGTATTTCAGTTTTTCAGTGATGTTGTTTTTATCTAGACTTGTGTATTTGGAAAGCTGACATTACGTTGTACCCGACTTGTTTTGAAATAGTTTGAAATCTTCCGCTGTTTTACTTATCTTATTTACTCTGTTTACATATATACATATGTTCTTGTTCTGCCTTGATATATCATTATGCATGTTTACCTGATTCAAATGCCCCTCCAAAGTCAGAGTGCTTGCAAGAGCCACCCTGGCGGAGGTGGGGTGTTACACAGCTGTTATCATCAGAACCATCCCCGGGTGACTAGAGTGTGATTCTATATCTATCGAGTATTTGAGGCTTCGAACATACATCTCGTCAGGTGTATACAAGAAATCTCCCTATACTAGATTGTCCAAACTAAATTTAAAATAAAATATTCAAATATGAATAATTGACATAAAATTTTAAAACTAGATTTGACTTTAAAAATAACACTTGTCACACTCATTCTAGGATACTTTTGATCCTATCTCTAACGAGTCATTCTCATTGGATATTACTAATCCAATCTCTGATGAATTCTTTCGTTCGATTTTAATGTGTCTTGTTCTCGATCTCTGTAAACCAAACCTCTAATACCACGCTGAAACGACCCAAACTTCCCCTTACGGGAAAGCTTGGATTGAGTTGAGAACACGACACATCAGAACACAAACATTAGAACATTTCATTGTTATTACAACAATCTTCATCATAGTACAAGAATATTCCAGAGTATGAATAAATATTACACATAAAAATATCAAAAATTTAAAATTACATAGCAGCGGAAAATAATACATGGTATAACGCGTAGCGAAAATTAACAACTGACACAAATGAAAGAGATAAACGGATACAAAGCTTTCCAAATATAGCTCCAGCTGTAAATCCAGGATCCTGTGAAAATAAATATCTGTAAAACCAAAACTACTAGCTGCCCATTCGAAAAATAGGGGCACCCAGAGTTTAGGTTGAAACAATAAACTCCGAATCAGTCATGAGACTGATGTGAGAACTAAAACAGTTATTAAATCTTAAATTTAAAAGTTGGGAAATCATGGGACCACACCGAATAACACGAACGGGTTTACTCCACATGAATATTAGTTTAAATAAAACAACGCAATGTTTTTCGGAAAAATGAAGCTATTATAAGACTCAGGTCCCATCACACAATGCAACGCAAGTCGGAGGATAGAGTTTTCCCTTATAATATCCAAATATGCTTGGTACATTTAAAACAAATCATTTTGATACTATTACAAGTGCATAGTGTTTAAAAACAACTTTGAATATAAATGTATCAATCATAGACAACATGGGTACCATATATCATGTCACCATACTAGTTCTACAATCAAAACTGCATGATGTCATATTGGAAGTTGAATTTCCATCATGAACCAAGGCAAGGGATCGTCCTTACTAAATTCGAGACACTCTAGCCCGTGCCTCAGGATTCAGCCACAACTGCACCTGGAGCCGCAGGCCGGTACACACGTACTTTAGTGGATTATAATTCCTAAACAATACGTTTCCCCACCCTATAGGGCGTAAAATCTGGTCAGTATGCCGACCGTCATATCCGAGGTACCTCGCTATCCATCATCTACCTAAGTAAAATGTATGGGCTCCATACCATGACATCACTCCTAGCTAGAAAGAAACGCATGTCCTCCTTGGATCCTTCTCACGTTTCTGGTTCATACTAGGGTGTGAGGCTCACGAATTAACGCTATACACAAAGCTATGGTAATTAAAGCTATGCTTTGAATATCAACCACAAGGCTCTGCCTTTCAACAAAAGCCTTGATCATTTGCATCTTAGCATACCACATTGACAATCCACGCCATGCGACTGATGCCTATCTATATATAACCTCTAAGCTCGTCCGTCTCAGAGAAGGGTGTTAAGAAAGAGAATAAATTCTCCACCACCAAACAGATATATATATTTAATAAAAATCAATCAACATGGAATGAAATCCAGTGTCAGACACACATCCATTTTCAAGTCCATTCTCGGTCTGAACGAAACCGTAGGCACCTTTTTCCTCGTCCCATATGTCCAATACAGGAGAGAGGTCCTCGCATATCCGTCGATCTCCAAGTACGTCTGAACGATCACCACTTATTACCTTGTCTTAGGTGTATAGCCCAATAAAGGCATCAATAATCATCCAAACGATGTGAAGAACTCCGGTCTTCAACCACCGTCTTCATCGTCGACTTTAATCGTCGTAGTAATTATTCAGAATGGGTTAAACCTAGTCTCTCCGAATAACCAGCGTATTATATAATCAATAATCAAGTGCTATAAAAACACATCATACGCCTCATTCCAATTCAGAATATTTTTTCTACTAAAATATCTGCATTATTAGGGAAAGGTTCCCATTAATTTTATCAAAGATTAATTCTTTTAAAATTATTCTTTAATCTTCCTTTGGATCTCATTTCAAAAGATTTTATTTTATAATTTATCAATTCTAAATGAAATTAAGGTTTATCAACTAATCGGGATTAGCGAACCTTACCGAAGTAATCATTTAATATTTATTATCCCAATCCCAACCTATTCATCCCATGGAGAAAAACTAGTAGCATTCCATATCTAACACCCCTGTGTATTCGGTAAATTTAATTACCATTTCACGTTCAAATCTAATTTAAGATTTAACTATCGCCTGGAGTAAAACTGGTGGTACTACATTCTCGATCATTTCATGAATTCGATAAATTTAATTATCTCTTTCTCATTTTACTCTAATTAAAGATTCATTAAAACTCCAGTTAAGTTTTAATCTAAAAATCATTACTTAATGATTATTCAAATTTAATAAATTAATCTTATCTTTAACTGGGTTGAAGAACAAATGTTATTTAAAACATCGTTCACGATAAACCCAAAATCATCTTCCAACAAAATGGAAACTACACGGAAATCATAACAGTATATAATCGATATAATTTCCCGTATCAGACTAATAATATAAATGGAATAGCGGCAAGGCCTTTTAAATTCCATATATGGTAGCGGTCTTTATCCCCAGAAGCACATCTCGATTATTACCAAATTGAATTCCATTCAATTCAAATTTAATATATTAAATTGGAAAAATTCACTTTGGTAAATTTCCATTTAAATCTTAATAAAAGATTTATAATTTCCAAATTATATTTTCACTATTAATTAGGTTAAAGAACAAATGTCGTTTAAAACACAGTTCACAATAAACCCAAAAATCCAATTTTAATTCAATTCTAATTAAACATTAATTAATTGGTAAACTTCTCTAAATTTTAATTAAAAGATTTATTCTTTCCTCAACTAGGATTAAGAACAGTGTTATTGAAGACACCATTCATGACAAACTCAAAATCCAATTCGATATTAAATATAAGGTTCTGAATAGAAATTATATCGGCTTATATTTAATATCAAATTCTGAAACCAACAAATATCGTATTGGGAATGATGATATATATATCTTCCAAATTCCTCAACGATATCCATATAATAACGGAATCCAAATTGAAATATTTTGAAGATTATTTCTATTCAAATCCATTCCAATTCAAACATTGGAAAGTCTTGGTTAGATTGAAACCATTTCAAATCCAATTTATTTATTTAAAAATATTGGATTATTATACTAGTTAATAACTAGTTCGTTTAGATAAAAAAATATTTTTATCTTTTCAAACTTAGAATTTTTCATCTAAAATCTTTCCAAATTATTAATTATGATTTTACATAATTTTTCCATGTTTTTAGTAATTTTGTTAAGGCCCTTACTGTCGGTTTCCAATATCAACCACCAAACTGCATCCATAGCGACCTTTTTCAAATTTGATTTGGACATAATTCCAAATCCTACCATTAGATTTCAAATCTCATATATTCATTGGAAAGCTCTTTTCGATGCAAACCCAACGGTTCCAGTTTTAGAGAATCCGATGGTCGGATCTCCCGTTACATCAATTTGAACTTAATGGTCGAAATTCGCGAACGGTCGCTGCGCAGCGCATTCAATTTAGGCCATTAAATATATATAATATATATTTAATATATATCGTCGATTTCCATTTAAAACGTATTTTATAAATCGCTTATAAATTCATTTTAAAACGATTCCAATTTCGTTTTCAACTTTTTAATCAAAATTGAATATTCTATATCATTATAATATGAAAATGATAATATTTTCAAAATATTAGATTTTGAAATCACTTCTTTTTTATATTCATTTTAAAATGAATAAAATCGATCCCGTTTGGGTTAAACTGGCGTTTAAGTACATAAGTATTTTTATTGTTCAAACATTTTATTCAACACATGAATATTTTATATAGTTTATACATTCAATAAAAATGATATTTTCATTGTTCAAACATTTTATTCAACACATGAATATTTTATGTAGTTTATACATTCAATGAAAATGATATTTTTAATGTTCAAACATTTTATTCAACACATGAATATTTTATATAGTTTATAGATTCAATAAAAATGATATTTTTATTGTTCAAACATTTTATTCAACACATGAATATTTTGTATGAAATATTCATTATTTTAAAATATTCTTTATTTTAAATTATTCTTTATTTCTGAATCGGAATGCGACTCAATCAATTACCATATAATTTCCGTTATATGGATTTCATACATCGCATATGTTCAACAATATTGATAAATAATCATTAAACAGTCCATTCATATCCAGAGTGAAATTTACTAGTGCGTGAGCATTAAAATAAATAACGCTCATCACAGCCTGTCAACCCATCGATTGACATATAATTAAATATTGGGATTAGTGTATGTCAAATATCATCCCAATACCTGTGTGGGGTTTTCAAACAACAACAGCCTGTTTAAAAAATCATTGGTTAATAAATTTAACCAATTCTAATTCGGTTTGAATTAATTTTCTACTTAGCCAAATTTACTGTTTAAATTATAAAAGGGATATTTATAATTTAATTTTAACTACCACATTAATATTAACATTATTTTAAATATGTTAATCATTTGAACAGTCAAATCAGCATGCAATAAAGCCAATTAAATCGTCCATGGTTTGTTGACGAGAGAGGTGAACTAAAAGGCACCGCATACAATTTATAGTGATTAAAACTGATAGAAATCTATACTGGCAATTTTGTAATTTTTTTATACATGAATATAAAAACATGATAAAATAATTTTGAGTGAGAATGAGTTCTCACCTTGGATTTCCACTCCGTCATTTTTTTATGAAAAGGAATTGACCTTATTTGCTCCACAGTCCACATATGACATCCAAATCACTCCAAATTGATTTTATTGCGAAGCTCTCGTCGATACGGTTCCAACGCATCTTGTTTCGCTGAATTCCAAATTCGTATGGAAAAATTATGCTTTTTCTTAATTTTCATGTACATATATGTAATTAACATAATTATTTAATTACCTTAATCCTTACTAATTACATCCTCTAATCTCTTTCTTCCTCCCCAAAACTAACGTATACACAGCAGCCCCATGTCCCTCTTCATGCAATCTTCCTTCACCTCTTTCTCCTTCGTTTCTCCATGAAATCACAAACATCAAACACCGTTCTCCTTCTCTTCTTCTCCTCTACAATCTTAACACCATGAATCTCAATCACAAGTTTGCTTCCAAAAATGCGTTTACTATCATTCCACGAACGCATGCTCTAGGTCCCGACACTTTTTGTCGCCGAATCGCCTCAAATTTGGCCATAACGTGCTATTATACCCTATAAACAACAAAACAAACTCGAATTCATGCATCGTCGCTTCTATGTGAAGAACCATCCTACCCTAGCTGCATACATCCAAAAAGCGAACATTGTAAATTTTTGAGCATACAAAATCTTCACTAAACTCAACCAAATTGATATATGTGGAAGCTTACACTCATACGAGTTCAGAGATCTAAGTTTTGTAATTTGTAGAATTTTCTTTGATTTGTTATGGATTTTAGAAGTTGCATTTAGGTTTAGGAAATTTGGAGAAAAGGGGCTACAGTGAATGAATGATTAGGATTAGGTTTTAGAAGTGTTTAGGATGTTACATAGTAGGTGCAAATTATTTTTATATTAACTTTATTTTTTTTATATACTCAAATTATGCCTATTTTCATTGTTTAAAAATCCATGTGACCACCAACTGACCCTGTTTTCGCTTAAAATTGACATGCATCTACATTCTGACATTATGAACCCAAAGAAACGGTTTTCGTCGAATTCCGAGTTCGTATGCACAAATAGCGAATTTTTAAAGCCAAAATATTGTCTGTTTCTCACTTTAAAAATCATGCCCGGTCACATACTGATTTTAAAAATCATGAAATCTGGAATCTTGCTATTATTCGACGCTACGGATTCAATTAAATAAATTCGTCGAATTCCGAGATCGCTTCAATAATGTTCCTTTGTAAAACTACTCAAATTAGCTTTAAAAATGCGATTTTAGCGTACCTTTTCTTCTTGTACATCCAAAAGCTAACTACAAAAATTATGCCATTTTGGATTTAACCATTATTTGACGATACGAATCCAGAAAAAAAAGTGGATTTGAATCTCGAGACTGTCTCAATAATGTTCCTTTGTAAACTGATCGCCTGTTTGTGAACAAATGGTTTTGCCTCTCATGGCCACATACTGACTCCGTTCGACGTGCATTTTGGAACTCAACAATGATTTGTCATTATGAATCCAAAAATATTTAACTCATTGAATTTTGAGCTTCCTAGCAAAATTTCTCTTTTTAAGGGCTATGCGAAGATTTTTAAAAATCGAATTTTTAAAATTTTCAGAACAAAGCTTATTTAATAATTTTACTGAGTTTGTTTTAAGTCAAATAAAATATAAAACTAATTTCAAAATTTTTCTCAATTTTATTTAGCAAAAACAACCAATTTATATTCACAAATTCCTTAAAATAGCTTAAGTTAAAATTTTAAATTGGTTCTGAAAATGCGGGTTGTTACAAAATCGGACCGCCCCCCGACAACCGCCTTCGTGATGCCTTCGCCCTCCATGGACGCCGCCTAGCTTGCCCCCTCCACTATCACGAAAAATGAAACCCCAAGTCGGTGCCTACTTGTGGCGGTTCTAGACGATTTGAGCCCCCATCGATGATCATGACCGTTGAGTCCCTTGAACACGATGAGCCGATCCTTTTTGTGTTGGGAGCTTTCGATTTTGTTAAGGGATTTAAGAGAATAAGGAGGAGAAACGATCGAGCTTTTTGGCCACCGGATTTCGAGCTGACAGCGGGGTTCATTGTGAATGGGCTAGGGTTTGAAATACTAGGTATATATATTATCAAAATTCGAAAAATAGTTCGTTAAATTTCCGAACTCTAAATCAAACCCAACAAATGTCACCCCTAGCCAAATATCCCCATTCCGGACACAATGGAATGTGTTTCGTAGGCCAATCCGACTCTTTCAGTCAGTTTTTTTAATTAAAATATAAATCAATATATATTGAATTTTAACGTACATTTTAATTTACAGGCGCTACATACTAACTTCAAAAATTCCAGAAAAATAAATATAGCTATGTTTTAACGATACAGTCCTAACAAAACTAATTTCGTCGAATTTGGAGACCGTTTGAAAAATGGTCATTTTCTAGTTGATCCAATTTGAGAAAATTGACAAAACACGTTTTCTTTTGACACTCACATATTAATTCCAAAAATTATGAAAATTGGAATATAATAATAATTTGACATTTTGGATCCAACAAAAGTGGTTTCATCGAAAACGGAGATTGTTTGCAAAACGGCTGTTTTAAGGACTATATATTATATTAAAATATATATAAATTCCATACCGACTATTTTAAATTTTAAACTGGACATAACTTTCAATTTATATTATGAAATCTGGATTTTTCACATTCGTTTGAAAGATAATTTAAAACAGATCCAAATATTTCTTGTTTTACTGAAATCCGATTTATTTTTAATTCTGTATATTCATTTGAAATTTAAAATCGAATTTTCAAACTGTCGTGCCATTTCAAGCTTGTTTTATAATTAAAATAAAATTATTCATTCTAACTTAGATTAAAAAAAAATAGTCGTTATTATTCAAAATAAATCATTTTAAATATCCAAAATCCATTAAAATAGTTAAAATAAAAATTTTAAATTGGTTCTGAAAATCCGGGTTGTTACAATCTCCCCTACTAAAAATCATTTCGTCCTCGAAAAGGAATGGAGCTAAATGTTGTTTAACCAACCAACTCAACTTTCATTCTTCAACTTTTCAGTCTCTAAAAATTTTCCAATTTCTCAAAAATTTGGCTAACATCCTAAATTTTTGAAAAATTTCGCCATAACCTCCTTTGTATGGGTTGATTTTTAAAACCACAACTAGCCTCACAGGGCCCTCGCCTATCCAAAAGAAAAAGAAAAAAGCAAAGCGGCTCATAAAATCATCAAACCCAAGAAATACAGTAAATATGTACCTTTTGTCGAGCATATAATTTTATTCCTCTTCTTAGCATCCCTGCTATGACCTGTTCATTATGTATACATGTATATGTATGCAATCGCAAATAATTTTCAATTCAGTTCAATATTTTATTCAATTTGGCTAAATGTACTATTCATTGTCATATTGGTTTCATTAGTTTTATTTGTTAAACTAATGATCAAACAACAAAACCAACAATCAGTTAGTTGATTAAATTTTCAAACATATAACTTTAATATATTCAAAAATCCATTTTTGATGCCAATTTTCAACCAATGTTCTCTAACTAAGTTTTGGTTCTCACACCACTCAATTGGAAATATATAGATATCGCACTTTCGAAACTCGAACACAAATACTGATGATGATATATCCATCATCAGAATCATCTCCAGGCAACTAGAGTGTGATTCTATATCTACCAAGTATATCTGAGACTTTGAATACACGTTAATTACGCGCATATTCAAAATCTTCATATACTCGATTGCTCAAATTCAATCTAAAATAAATATTCAAATACAAATAATAAGATTTAGTTTTTCAAAACAAATTATTTTTTCACTTTTATTTTAAAAATAACAATCTTTGAACTCATTCTAGGATACTTCTGATCTCATCTCTAACGAGTCATTCTTATAGGATATTACTAATCCAATTTCTGATGAATTCTTTCGTTTAGTTCTAATATGTATTATTCTCAAGCTCTGTAAACCAAAGCTCTGATACCAACCGAAGTGATCCAAACTTCCCCTTTCGGGAAAGCCCGGATTGAGTTGAGAACACGATAAATTAGAATGCAAATAGAAGAAAATTTCATTGCCTATTACCACAATTACATCAGAGTACAAGATATCAGAGTATGAATAAATATTATACATTAGAAAAATATCAGACATTAAATTACAAAGCATCGGAAAATTAATATAATGCGTAGCGGAAGATAATACATAACACAACTAAAAGAAATACACGGATACAGAGCGTTCCAAATATATCTCTAGCTGTAAATCCAGGATCCTGTATAAATAAATCTGCAAAACCAAAAATACTAGCTGCCCGTGTGGAAAATAAGGGCATCCAGAGTTTAGGTTAAAACAATAAACTCCAGGTCAGTCATGTGACTGGTGTGAGAACTAGAACAGTTATGTAAAACTTTACTTTAAATCAGGTAAATAAGGGGACCACGCCGTATAACACGGAACGAGTTTTCTCCCAAGAATACCAGTGCATAAAACAGTTTATAGACTACGCAATGCTTTTTGAAAAATGAAGCTATTACATGACTCAGGTCCCATCACACAATGCAACGCAAGCCGGAGGATATAGTTTTCCCTTACAATAGCCAAACATGCTTGGTACATTTAAAACAAATTATTTGATACTATTATAAGTGCGTAGTGTATATAAACAACTTCAAATATAAATGTATCAATCATAGTCGGCATGGGTACCATATATCATGTCACCATACTAGTTCTACAATTTAAACCGCACAATGTCATATTGGAAGTTGGATTCCATCTATGTACCAAGGCAAGGGATCGTCCTTACCAAATTCGAGACTCTCTAGCCTGAGCCTCGGGATCAGAAAGCATCGACCCTTGGATCTTCAGGGCCGGTCACCCACCGGTGATTAATAAAACCTGAACAATACGTTTCCCTACCCTATGGGCAATAAACCTGGTTAGTATGTCGACCATCATATCTATCAGCCCCGTAGTGACCGATATATCCGAGGTACCTCGCTATCCATCAAATAATAAGCAACATCTACATGAGTAAAATGTCTAGGCTCCATACCATGACACCACTCCTAACTAGAAAGAAACACATGTTCTCCCTGCAGTCCTTAACCTAAACTCTAGGTGCCCCTATTTTCCACACGGGCAGCTAGTAGTTTTGGTTTTTGCAAATAATTCTTTTCAGGATCCTGGATTTACAACTGGAACTATATTCAGAAAGCTCTGTATCCGTGTATTTCTTTCAGTTGTGTTATGTATTATTTTTCCGCTATAGTATAATTTAATTCTCGGATATTTATCAAACGTAGGTTATTTATTCATACTCTGTTATATTCTGATGTAATTGTTGTAATAACAATGAAATGTTCTTCTATTTGTGTTCATATTTGTCGTGTTCTCAACACAATCCGGGCTTTCTCGTAAGGATGAGTTTGGGTCGTTCAACTTGTTATACCAACTGAAGCGACCCAAACTTTCCCTTTCGGGAAAGCCCGAATTAAGTTGAAAACACGACAAATCAGAAAACAAACAGAAGAACATTTCATTGGTTATTACCACAATTACATCAGAGTACAAGATATTAAAGAATGAATAAATGCTATACATTAGAAAAATATCAGAGATTAAATTACAAATCAGCAGAAAATTAATATAATGCGTAGCGGAAGATAATACGTAACATAACTGAAAGAAATACATGGATACAGAGAATTTCGAATATAGCTCTAGCTGTAAATCCAGGATCCTGTATAAATCTGCAAAACCAAAACTACTAGCTTCCCGTGTGGAAAATAGGGGCACCCAGAGTTTAGATTAAAACAATAAACTCCAGGTCAGTCATGTGACTGGTGTGAGAACTAGAACAGTTATGTAAAACTTTACTTTAAATCAGGTAAATAAGTGGACCACGCCGTATAACACGGAACGAGTTTTCTCCCAAGAATCCCAGTGCATAAAACAGTTTATAGACAATGCAATGCTTTTTGAAAAATGAAGCCATTATAAGACTCAGGTCTCATCACACAATGCAACGCAAGACGATGGATAAAGTTTTCCCTTATAAGAGCCAAACATGCTTGGTACGTTTAAAAACAAATTATTTGATACTATTATAAGTGTGTAGTGTAGATAAACAACTTCAAATATAAATGTATTAATCATAGACGACATGGGTACCATATATCATGTCGCCGTACTAGTTCTACAATTAAAACTAGACAATGTCGTATTGGAAGTTGGATTCCATCTATGAACCAAGGAAGGGATCGTCCTTACCGAATTTGAGACTCTATAGCCTGAGCCTCAGGATCAGAACACATCAACCCTTGGATCTTCAGGGCTGGTCACCTGTTGGTGATTAATAATACCTGAACAATATGTTTCCCTGCCCTATACGGAATAAACCTGGTCAGTATGTCGACCATCATATCCATCGGCCCCGTAGTGACCGATATATCCGAGGCACCTCGCTATCCATCAAATAATAAGCAACATCCACGTGAGTAAAATGTATGGGCTCCATACCATGACACCACTCCTAATTAGATATAAACGCATGTTATCCCTGCAGTTCTCTCCCGTTTCTGGTACATACAGGTGTGTGAGGATCGCGAATTAAAGCTACACAAAGCAATGTTATTTAAAGTCGTGCTTTGATCATCAACCACAAGGCCTGCTTTTAAACAAAAGCCTTGATCACATGCCACTCAGCATGCCACGTTGTCACTCCATACCGTACCATTGATTTCTGCCGATGTATAACCTCTAAGCTCGTACGTCTTAGAGAAGGGTGTTAAGCAAGAGAATAAATTCTTTGCCCCCAAACAGATATATATTTAGCAGAGATTAATGAGTATAGTATAAACGAATACAATGTCAGACATACTATCCATTTACAAGCCCGTTCTGGGTCTGAACGAAACCGGAGGCACCTTATTCCTCGTCCATATGTCCAATACAGGAGAGAGGTCCTCGCATATCCGGTCGATCTCCAAGCACGTCAGGACGATGACCACTTATTACCTTGTCTTGGGATGCCTCCCAATCAAGACATCAATAATCATCCAAACGATGTGAATATCTCTGGTCTTAAACCACCGTCTTCATCGTCGGCTTATCGTCGTATCAATCATTCAAAACGAGATAAACCCAGTCTTTCTGAATAACTTGCGTATCTCATAAACAAGTAGTACAAAAATACAACATACGCCTCACTCCAATCCAGAGTATTCTTTTATTCAAATATTCTTTTCACAATTTAAACCAAATTAAGGTTTTCCAAACTAGCCGGGATTAGCGAACCACACCGAAGTAATCATTTATTTTATTTCCCAATCCCAACCTATTCATCTGTAACGACCCGGATTTTGAGCCATTAAATTTTGAATATTTAAATTGGTTTTAAATATTTTATTTGAATTATAAAATGGATTTTTATAAGGAAGTTGTTTATTTAAAATGAAGTTTTAACGTATAATTTATAATATAATTTAGCTAGTTTATTTTATTATATATCTATGATCATAGCGCATTGCTCAGTATAACGATATTTTTATATTTGTCCATAACGGTCAGGAAATAAATGGAATTCCATGTAACCAGTACAACATCAACTTTAACTTTTCAAAAATAAATATTACACTGTAAATCTTGTTCAAACTGACCCTAAAATAGTTTTCAAATAGATAGACTCGTGTAAACTTATATAAGTTATATTCCCTTATTTATCTATACAATTATATATATATATATAAATATATATTCCAAATACTAAAGTGTTTAAATGGTCATTCTTAACGTATTATAATAAAAAGAATACCAAAGCCATTTAATAAAAATAAATATTATAAAATTTTGTTCCATTCAACGGCGTGACTCCCAAGCATGATTTCGTGTGTGCCACACAAATGAAATAAAAAAAGTCCACTAAAGCCGTGCTATCCACGCCATCAAAACCATGTTCTCCAAGTTTCTCCAAACAGCGTGCGTGCCAAGCTGGTGACACCATGCTAGCCAAGCTATTTTCCCTTATAAAAATAAATCGATCTACAACCGGAATAAGAAATCTCCTTTGTAATTTTCCGTTCATTATTTCCTCCAGTGAAAACACGAAGTGGATTTCCAACTTCAAAACCGAATTAAAAATCAAATCCAATCCTTGACTTCGAATGTCAATAGCTTTGTTAGGGGTTGTTTCTACTGGACGTGAACATCTCCTGGGCAAAAATCGGTTCTCAACAGTAACGCTAGGGTTCTGTACATTGGGGATTTTGCAAAGTCAGCGGGGTGGAGCGGTCTTGGACGCGCATTTCAACTCAGCATGGAGGAGGTTCTGTAATGAAGTAAAGGAGGGTCCGATGGTGATAGTTGTACAAAGAACGGTGAGTTTGGTTTTGCAAGCGATGATGTAAATAATCATGGGAAGTTGACGATGAGTACATGGGCGTGTAGGCGTGGAAGATATCGGAGAAGAGGGATAAATGTGATAATTTTTGTCTGAAAATAAGGAGGAAGTGGGTTTTGGGATGTTTGGGTATGGGAGAAATCGCACTGCTGTACAAGTAGCGTGCATATGCAGTATTTCAACGCAAATAAAAGGAGTGGTGCAGGTTCTATCAAATGGTGATGCACAGGAAGGGAAGGTTACAGTTTTCAAAACTATTTAAAGGAGGAGATGACTGTATTATTCAAAAAGGAGGATTTAATTAAGTGGCTAATTAAGGTTAACTGATTACCATTTAAAGTTTCTAATCATGTTAACATTACTAAATGGAAGAAGAATATATATAGCATGGGAAGTTTGTTATGTTAGTATGCAAGGGAAATTGAAATAAAATGGTTAATGATTTTGACTGTGAGGATGGTTTGGCAAGGTTGAAGACGAAATTGTCTGGTATAAGTCCAGGGAGTTTTCGGTGATGGTAATGAACAAGAGGAGATTGCGATGGAGGACACAGTTTCAGGATGATGATGGGCATCAGGTTTTTGAAGTGGCATTTTTCCAGGGATCGTTATTTTTGCACTATGATGGAAGATGGGTTTTAAGGTGACTAATTATGTTTTTGCCAAAAGTATTAATAGTGAGACTGACATTCATGATTTAATCACTGGTTAAGCAGTTTCCTTTTTGGTTAAGGTAAACGAATAAAAAATTTAAATAATTAATGATAGTCGCATTATATAATATTCATTAAACCTGTTAAAATGTATAATTTGTTCGTTCGTTAATAGAATCCGACGAAACTGGTCATGTTTAAATCATGACGATGAGATCTTCATTTGGGGAACTGATTTCGCTAAAAAAATGAGCTACTGGAATTTCAGGGAAAAATCAAACACCTGTTTGATTTTAAATGAAACAAAGGCAAAATTGTCACTATGAAACAAGGTGAGTAAACTCACTCGTTTATATTTTAGAATTTATATTTATAGTAATTTTCTATCATGTGATGGTTGTTTGGATGATTGGTTGATAAAATTGATTGAATTGGTTGATATAGTCATATCGTTGATCGTATAATAATTCTGTTCACCATGATATTTCATATTGAAATGAGAATAATATTATTGATGTTGATTAACATATGTGGATACAGGGAAACAGGTTGATTCCTCAACATTTATATTTTTGTGTTTGCGTTGATTGTGACATAAGCTATGATATATTAACCATGATTGATCTTGTTGTGGTTTAGTACCACTGGCCCTAGAAATTTTAGTATTTAAATACCGTAAAATGTGTTCGGATATAGAAAAGGGAATTTGGGATTTAAAAGGGAAATTTATTTCCAAAAATAGCAGTTTAAATTTGAATATAATTGAAAATAGAAACCTGTTCAAATGAATAGAACAAGAAGTGATTTTAAGCGAGTTTATAAATTAAGTGAATTATTTATCGTTTGATAGATTGAAATATAAATTCAAATTTTAATTTAAATGGAAAAGTGGAAATCTGATTTGAAACCAATATTTGAGATTAGATTTGAATTTATAAAATTATAAAGTAAATCATAAACGAGATTTTAAATGATTGGAATAAAATTAGATTATTTGAAAAATTTCTGAATAGAGGTTATAAATAGAATTTGGGTGTAAGAAAATATTTATAAGTACAAACCAAATAATTGTATACAAGAGAAATATATTCAGGATTAAAGTGAATAATGATTTAAAGTAAATATTTTGTAAAAGAAATATCTTTAAAGGAAGTTTAGATTTTAAATATAAATCCAAATTGGAAACTGGGTGAAAAGAGAAATGGATAATCGTTTTAAAGAAAACGATGAGCTATAGTTCAAAATTCAGAATATAAAATAAAGTATGGTAATGTTGTGTAGACTAGAATGGTTATAAAGAAATTTGGTACTGATTTGGAAAAGATAAATTCAAAAGAGAATTTGGAATTTGAATTAACCTGAAATAGTGGATAAATTCTGAAGTTTAGAATATAATCGTATATAGATTATTGGAGAAAGAGTTGTTTATTGGAATTCGATTATATCGAATTTAGGGAAGTAGCTATTTTTACATTCCGTTTTGAATCAAATCTATTTATTTATTTACTTATTACTTGACTTAACAAGTACAAGTTATATTTTTATATACCAATTATTTGGGAACAACAATTATAATGCTACTGTTATAAATCTAAACAGCGATTATAATGCTACTATTATCATAAATGTTCGTAAATCTAAACAGCGATTTTAGCGCTGTCGTGGTAATAATGTTTTGTAAATCTAAACAGCGATTTCAGTGCTGTCGTTTTAATAAGTGTTTTGTAAATCTAAACAGTGATTTTAACGCTGCCGTTATAATAAATGTCTTATAAATCAAATATTTGGAAATAGCGATTATAATGCTACCGTTATAATCAATGTTTTTCCGTAATGGAAGTGGATTCTTAGATTGAATCCGAGAGGCGCGTAAGCAATGTTTTGTTTGAAGTTGTGAGCTTTGACTGTTTCAAAGTTGAGAATGTTGTTCAGTTAAGGTCTGAGAGGTAATTATACCCCAACTTGATTGACTTCATAATTAACTAAGGAATTGTTAAGGCTCAATAGTGAAGATTGGTTAGGGATCCGATTAGTAAATGGATAATTAATGAATTGAGTTATAGCAATGATTTTTATTATGTAACATGGGTTTAACTAAATGAAAAGGTCTTGGAGACAGTTTCCAAAGCAGATCAGAGGTGGTTTCTAAGTATAGAAAATGAAATGATTTGGGATAACTAGAAGTAAGGAATGGTAATTGGAAATGTTTTTTTTTTCAATGTTAATAAAGTATATTTTCTAAAATATAGAAATTAGAATATATGAATATATAGAAATGTTTTCAAATTGGAATAAGAGATATATTCTCGAATAAAGAAATGATGACGTTGAAATGTATTCTAAGAATCGAGATTGAGATTTGAAAGGATATGGAAGATTGAAAATGGATTTTAGAATCGATAATATAATAAGGAATCAATATAAAAAGGGGCCAGTGTTGTTGATGGTTGATCGGTAAAATTTCCAATTGGAAATAGGTCCGTTGATTGTATGGATGTTACTTTGATAGTTAAATCACCGATTATCAAAGTTTTGATTTATTTAATATCTCCGTTGTCAATAAGGAGAAACCGGGATCAGATTTAATATCTGAAAACCACTCTGTATTGGCACAAGCGTTACGAATCAAGTCATACTGAGGATAATTAGAGACAGAGTAAAGTGCAAAGGCCGTTTTGTTAATCCTAGGTAGAAATTGCCTAAGATGGATTAATCGAATGGTGCCTTCGGTTTGCCCAATCCCAGGACAACGTATATGGACGAATGTCTGACGACATGACATTCAAAGTAAATGATGGCAAGAGGTGCTGAAAGAAAACCGTGACCTCAAGCCTCATCACCCAGGAAATGACAAAAATCGGGCAGGCAGCATGGCCATATGGGTCATTCCCATTAGGGGTATTATCACCTGATCTAGAGAAATTTCATTTGCTTCTTATTCTATTCGCTGCTGTATGCTTTCGGTAACAGTTGCTGATCACAACCGTTGGTGATAATATGCTCGATACACTCAAGTTAAATGAGTGGTCAGCCATGTGCGGGCCGGGTTGCAAGACGTTCTTGTTGAACCCAGTGTATTCCCCTCTAGAGATACACTATTGGAAGGTGGTTCCATACCTTGTCATGTTGGAAATCCAATCTCCAATAAGAGCCCTGCGGTTTTTGATTTAATATTATATATGGAGCGTGAGATGCAAGCGTTATGCTAGATTTCTATTTAGTTGATTTAGATACTATTATAATATCACTGGATTTGATATCAAAAATATTTTTGGTCATCGTAAGGTAAATACCATCCGTGTTTATGTGTGGGTCGGTCTTACAATTATCATTTTTTTTGAAAGGATTTTTAAAGTTAAACAAATGATTGGAGTTTACTCACACCAGTCCCATGACTGACCCAGAGTTTATTTTGTTTTGTTTCCCTAAACTCTTTGGTGCCCAAATTTGTACGGGCAGTCAAGTAGTCGGGATTTTACAGATTCACTTGGAGGATCTTGAAGCAGGAGGCTTCACCAGTTAGCTATAGACTATCATATTTTCGCTGTGTATTTTGTGGTATTTGGAAATAGGTGTTTATAACTGTTTCAGGAATGACTGTTGTGCTCTGATAATGGTATGTATACACAATTACAGATTTGTATTTCAAAGATTATGTTATATAATATATTTTATTCATTCCGCTGTGAGTTTGTGATCTTCGTTTTCTTCTATTCTAATATTTCTTTCTTTCTATTTCTCATCCTCTAACTTCTTTCTAATGATTCGTATTTCTGTGTCATTTGGGTTGGACATGTGGTGTTATTAGTCGACTTAAAGGGTACGAAAATTCGGGCCATTACATCATCCCATGGAGAAAAATTAGTAGTGCTCCATATCTAACACCACGATCTTATTGGTAAAATTAATTACCATTTCACGTTCAAATCTAATTAAAGATTTAACCGTCGCATGGAGTAAAACTGGGTGTAATCCATTCCCGGTCATTTCCCAAATTTGATAAGTTAAATTATCACATTTCCATTTTAATCTAGTTAAAGATTCATTAAAACTTCACTTAGTTTTAATCTTCAAAAATTATTATACAATGATAATTCAAAATTAGGAAATAAATCCTGTCTTTAACTGGGTTAAAGAACCAATGTCATTTAAAACAACCAATGTCATTTAAAACACAGTCCACGATAAACCCAAAATCACATTCCATTAATTATGGAATCTTCACGGAAAACAGATCAATATATATAATCGATATAAACTTCCATACCCAACCATTAATATAAATGGAATAACAACAAAGCCTTTTAAATTCCATATATAGTAACAGTCTTCCTCCACAGAAGATCACTTCGATTATTACCAAATCGAATTCCATTCCAATTTATTTTATTAAATTAGAAAACTTTACTTTGGTACATTTCCATTAAGTCTTAATAAAAAGATTTATAACTTTCAAATCCTATTTCACTGTTAATCGGGTTAAAGAACGAATGTCATTAAAACATAGTTCACAATAAACCCAATTCACATTACATTTCGTTCCAATTAATAACTATAATTGGCAACTCTAATAATCTTAATTATAAGATTTATTCTTTTCACATGGGGTTTTAAGTACAGTGTTATTAAAGACACCATTCACGACAAACCCAAAATCCAATTCTTTTATTCAATTCCAATTAAATATTAAGTAATTGGAAAACTTGACTAAATATAATTAAAAGATTTATTCTTTTCTCAAATGGTTTTAAGAATAGTGTTATTTAAGACACCGTTCATGACAAACCCAAAATCCAATTTAATTTTAAATACAAGGCTCTGAATAGAAATTATAACGGCTTATATTCAATATCAAATTCTGAAACTAACGGATATTGTATTGGGAATAACGTTATCTGTATCTTCCAAATTCCCATAACAATATCCGTATAATCACGGAATCCAATATCAAAATATTCTGAAGATTATTTCCATTCCAATCCATTCCAATTTATATATTGGAAAATTCTGGTTATTTTTAAAACCATTTCAAATCCAATTTATTTCTTTAAAAATATTGGATTATTATTCTAGTTAATAACTATTTCATTTTGATAAAAATATATTTTTATCTTTACAAATGTGGAGTTTTTCATCCAAATTCTTTCCGAATCATTTATTATAATTTTACAAAATTATTAATATTTTTAGTAATTTTATCAAGGCCCGTATAGTCAGTTTCCAAACTGGCTACCGAACTACACTTACAACAAACTTTTCCAAATTTGATTTCGACATAATTCCAAATCCAATTGTTGGATTTCAAATCTCTTATATTCATTGGAAAACAATTTTTGATACAAACCCAGCGGTTCTGATTTTAGGAGAACCCGACGGTCGGATCTCCCGTAATGTCAATTCGAAGTCAATAGTCGAAATTCGCGAACGTTCGCGGCGCGACTTGTTCTATTCAGGCCATTTAATAATATATATATATATATATGTATGTATATATATTATATTTACTTTATCGATTTCCATTTAAATCGTATGTTATAAATCGTTTTAAGATGATTTCCACTTCTTTTCAATTCTCAAGTCAAAATTGAATATCTCTTTATAAATTCGTTTTAAATTCATTTTAAAAATATTTCAATTCCATTTCAATTTTCAAATCAAAATTGAATATTTATTTATAAATTCATTTTAAATCCATTTTTAAAACGATTTCAATTTCATTTTCAATTTTCAAGTCAAAATTGAATGTTTCTTAATAAATTCGTTTTAAATCCATTTTTAAAACGATTCCAATTTCATTTTCAATTTTCAAGTCAAACTGAATATTTCTTAATAAATTTGTTTTAAATTCATTTCTAAAAGATTTTTTTTCATTTAAATTTTCAAACCAAAATTGAATATTTAATTATAAATCCGTTTTAAATTAATTTTTAAACGATTTCAATTTCATTTCAATTTTCAAATCAAAATTGAATATTTCTTATCATTATAATATTGAAATGATAATATTTTCAAAATATCTGATTTTGATTATATATAGGATATTATTTAAAAATATTCGTTAATTCTGAATTGGAATCAGACTCAATCAGTTACCATATAATTTCAGTTATAAGGATTTCATACATCGCATGTATACAATGATAATGATAAACAATCATCAAAAATTCATACAACATCCAAAGTCCATTTTACAACTGTATAAGCATTAGAATAAATAAATAACGCTTATACAGTCTGTTAACCACTGACATACCACTAATTATTGGGATCTGTGTATGTCAAATATCATCCCAATACCCGGGTGGGGTTTTCAAACAACAAACACATATTATTATTTGTGTTGTGCGATGTGTAAAATTTATCGTCCTAATCAATATCAGTTAAATGGGTGTACATAAACAAATCATCCTATTCGTAAATGAATATTTATTTTCATTTCAGAAGAATTTTATGTCGTTCATATATACGTTAAAAATTATATTTTTAATGATAAAATATTTTATTCAGCACATGAATATTTTATATAATTCATTCATTCAATAAAAATGATATTTTTATTGTTCAAACAATTTATTCAACACATGAATATTTTATATAATTCATTCATCCAATAAAAATGATATTTATATAGTTCAAACAGTTTATTCAATACATTAATATTTTCATTTTCATTTCATATCACAATACAGTACAATTCAAACAAACAATCATAGTTTGTATAATAAATGGTGTCGGGTGCTGCAAAGCACCATCTGCATCCTAGTATATACTTAACTGTAAAGTAATCAAAGTGAGAAGGAGTTCTCACGGTCGGTTTCCACTCCGCTAACTTTATTTCTAAATTTCTGAACAATTTGAATTTGAATTTGCCTGGAATTCTAATTTGCTCCGTTTTAGTTCTGGTCAGTTCCATGTTGAAGTGCTCTTCAACACGATTCCGACCCAATGAAATCGTTCAGTTCAAACCTCATATGAAAGAGTTATGGCAATATATATGTTAATTACATTTTTAAATAATTAATAATTTAATTAATTTAATTAAAACACTTTCCTAATTAAACTCCTTTCCTAATTAAACTCCTTCTTCGTTACCTTCTGGTAACCAGTGCCTCCCCCTTGTTTAAAAAGAAAACCCACTGCCGCTCCTCCAATACCCCGCCTGGACCAACTCGGACCACCCCCCAATAGCCACCTTCGTGACATCTTCTCCCTCCATGAACGCCGCCTAGCTCTCCCCTCCCCTATCACAAAAAATGAATCCAAAGTCGGTGCCTACTTGTGGCGATTCCAGACGATTTAAGCCCCTATCGATGATCATGACCGTTGAATCCCTTGAGCACGATGAGCTGATCCTTTTTTGTTGGGAGCATTCGAAAGAAAAAGGAGGAGAAACAATCGAGCTTTATGGCTATTGGATTTTTAGCTAATGGTGGGTTTCATTGTGAATGGGCTAGGGTTTGAGATACAAGGTTATATATATATTTTTATATATTATTTAAATTCGAAAAATAGTCCGTTAAATTTCCGAACTCCAAATCAAACCCAACAACTATCGCCCCTAGCCAAACACCCCCATTTCGGACACAATGGAATATGTTTCGTATGCCAATTCGACTCTTTTGATCAGTTTTTCTTTAAATTAAAATATAAATCAATAAGTATTGAATTTAAACGTACATTTTAATATACCGGGGCCATATTCTAACTCCAAAAATTCCAAACAAATAAATCTAGCTATGTTTTGATGATACAGTCCTAACATAACTAATTTCATCGAATTTGGAGACCGTTTGAGAAATGACCATTTTCTGGTCGATCCAATTTGACTGAAATTGACAAAAGACGTTTTCTTTTGCCACGCTCACATATTAATTCCAAAAATTATGAAAATTGGAATATAACAATAATTTGACATTCGGGATCCAACAAAAGTGGTTTCGACTAAAAGGGAGGTCGTTTGCAAAATAGTTGTTTTTAAGGACTATATATTATATTAAAATATATATAAATTCCATAGCGACTATTTTAAATTTTAAACTAGACATAACTTTCAATTTATATTATGAAATCTGGATTTTTCACATTCATTAGAAAGATAATTTTAAAAAGATTCCAATATTTATTGTTTTACCGAAATCTGATTTATATTGAGTTATGCATATTCATTTGAAATTAAAAATCGAATTTTCAAACTACCGCGCCATTTCAAGCTCGTTTTATAATTAATATTAATTTATTCATTCTAACTTCAATTAAAATAAATTTTTAGTCATTATTATTTAAAATAAATCATTTTAAACATCCAAAATCCATTAAAATAGCTAAAATAAAATTTTTAAATTGGTTCTGAAAATCCGGGTTGTTACAATAATGGTTTAAAGTGAAAATATTTACAAAGGAAGTTTGAATTTGGTAATGCAAATTTAAATGAGAAATAGAAATGGGAATAAACGATGGAATTTATTCCAATATTTACAGTTATGTAATTAAAACTCTATTTTTGAAATGGTTTAATGTTATTTTAAGTTAGAATTACTATATGAGGAGGGATTTATTGAAATCAAATAAAGTTGATTTCAGAAAATGGAGTGTATAGCTCTTAAATACATTTTAAGGAAAACTGAATTGCTTTATATAAATAAGAAGGTTTTAGTAGTTGTTTTATAAATGAAAATTTATAAGAATGATCTGGGTATATAAAGTAACTCGATTTAAACCTGAAATGATATTTCAAATAAAATTTAAGTTGAATTGATAAACAAGCCTAGATATCTATTAAGGAATAGTATTCATATTTGAAAGTGAATATCGATTTGGAAGCAAATATTTTGCAAATAGAAATATTTATAAAGTGAAATCTGACTAAACCTGAAATAGTATATCTATTCCGAAGTCCAGAATATTAATCTAATATTGAATACTCGAAATGTAGTTATTTATTGAAATTCGATTATATTGAATTCAGGGAAGTACTTTTTACTTTTCGTGCTAATCAAGATTTATTTATTTATTTATGATTTATTTATTCAATATAATGAATAAAAATTATGTTTTTTTTTGAAATTTAATATTTTGGAAATAAGGATTATAATGTTATCGTCATAATCAATGTTTTCCGTAAAAGAAGTGGATTCTTAAATTGAATTCGAGAGTTACATTTTATTGGAAATTGAAGTTGTGGGCTTTGACTATTTCGAAGTTAAGAATGTTGTTTAGTTATGATCCAAGAGGTAATTATAGCCTAACTTTATTGACTTCATGACTGATGGAGAAACGGTCAAGGTTCGGTTATGAACATTGGTTTGTAATACAGTTAGTTAATGAATGATTAATAGTCTGAGTTGTAATAATGATGTTTTCAGTTTAGTTTAAAAGGATTTCGGAAATGTTTTCCAAATATAATCAGAGATATTTTCTAAGCATGGAAAAGGAAGTGAATGGGTTAATAAGGAATTAATAAATGAAATGCGGAAATGATTTTCGATATTAATATAGTATAATTTCTGAATATAGAAAATAAGAATTCGTGAATATAGGGAAAAGTTTCCAAATGGAGATAAGAGATATTTTCTGGAATATGAAAAAAGTATTTATAATATTGGGAAATGGTTTCCAAGAAGTGTAAAAGGCAAAATGAGTTTGAGAAATATCTAGAAAGATATGGGAAGTTGGGGAATTAATGATTTAATAGGAAATCGATTTAAAGGGGCTAGTGTTGTTTGATGCTTGATCGGTTACTTTGATAGTTAAAACACTGGCTATCAAAGTTTTAGTTTATTTTATACCTCCGTTGTCAATATAGAGAGACCGGGATCGGATTTAACATCTGAAAACCACTCTGTATTGGCATAAGCGTTACGAATCAACCTATGCTGGAGATAAGTGAATATAGAGTAAAATGCAAGGGTTGTTCTGTTAATCCTAGCTAGAAATTGCCCAAGATGGATTGATGAAATGGTGCCTTTGGTTTGTCCAGTCCTAGGACAACCTATATGGATGGATGTCTGATAGAGTATTTCTTGAAAACTCACGTACGTTGATTTTTACAAATGTACCAAGTATGGTGGAATGGAATTTATTCTCTCATCATAACACCCAGAGTGTATTTGTGGACGTCAATTAGTGATTTGATGGATCTGACTATGTGGCATTCAAAGTAAATGGTGGCAAGATGTTCTAAGAAGGAAATCATGACCTCAAGCCTTATCAACTGGGAAATGACAAAAATCGAGTAGGCAGCATGGCCAAGTGGGTCATTCCTTAGGGGTATTATCACCTAATCTAGAGAAATTCCATTTTTTTCTTATTCTATTCACTGCTATATGCTTTTGGTAAAGGTTGCTAATCATAACCGTTGGTGATAATATGCTCGATACACTCAAATTAAATGAGTGGCTAGCCATGTGTTGTTGGGTTGCAAGATGTTCTTGTTGAACCCCCAATGTATCCCCTCTAGAGTACACTGATTGGAAGGTGGTCCCATACCTTGTCATAGTTGGAAATCCATTCTCCAACAAGTGCCTTGTGGTTTTTGATTTTATATTATGTATATGGAGCGTGAGATGTAAGCGTTCTGCTAGTTTGCTATTTATTTGATTTAGACACTATTATAATATCACCGGATTTTGATATCAAAAATGTTTTGATTATCGTAAGGTAAAAGCCATCTATGGTTATGTGTGGATCGTCCGTATAATTTTCTTTTCTTTCGAAAGGATTTTTAAAAGTTAAACCAATGGTTGGAGTTTACTCACACCAGTCCCATGACTGACCCAGAGTTTATTTTGTTTTGTTTTACCCTAAACTCTTGGGTGTCCAAATTTATACGGGCAGTCAAGTAGTTCAGGTATTTACAGATACCAATGGAGGAGCTTGGAGCAGGACGTGCGATTGAGGCATCGAGCTACACTTACAGTACATACGTAAGATAGTCTAGATACATGCATATCTGCTTTGAGTGGTGTATCATAGACAAGAGGGAATTATTCCGATAAGGAATCTGATTCGATCGATGGTGTCAGTCTGTACGTTTACGTAGCATAGTATTGACAGATATATGCAGAATGTAACATTGTTATATAGAGGTCTGTACGTCCCTATGGCATAGGATGAGGGACTGCATTCACTATGGTGGAGACCGTGCGAGTGGGTTACCATGGGGTGTATTTCAATATTGAGACATATCTACATATGTTGTATTAGGTGGATCCATGGGAAAGTAAATGGGTACGATGCGCGTATAAGTCTTGAGTGCTATTAACCCAAGTAACCTAATAATCAAGAAAATGTAATGGAAAGGTATTAGTAGGGATCATTCTATTTCTGATATACTAGTATTTGCACGGTGTAGAGAAATGTATTTAAGAAGTGCAATATATCCTGTTCATCTTATCTTGCTCAGTTCACACTTGTTATTATTACTGTTATCTTGTTCTTCCAGTTTTATATACCTGCCATGATACTTTTATTTATTTATATTTAAAAGTAATTGGACTCGCCAGACTTTATGTCTGACCCTTTTTGTTTCCTCTTCTGTCTCTTCCGTTTCCCCCCTCCCCCCTCAAGGTTCTCAGGGTGAAAGTGCTTAGAATTTATTTGGATTTTTTCAGCTTAGCTTGGATTTTGGATATAGATGTACCGCTTTGACCTCTGGTCAACTCTCTTATGGCTTCACATGGGAAATATGGTTTTATCCTTTTGTACTCTGATATTTTTGACAAGACATATTATTTATGTAATTGGTTACTTCAAACTTATGATGTAAACTCAGTATTTGGGACCATGATGTTTTGATTTAAATAAAATTTTAATTCCGCTACTATTTTACATGTCTGTCTTGTGCTATTATGTTCTTATTTACCTATAACACTTCACGAAACATAATGCATTCCCTTAGTGAGTGACATTAACGGACACGGGGTGTCATAATATGTATATACTATTAGTATGTCTAGGGATGAAGCCGCACTGCACTAGCACCATTAAGAAGATGGTTAATCGTTTTCTCTTTACAAACTGAACATTGAGACGATATACGAGGAGTACAGGTTCAGGGACCAACAATGGGAATGTCCCTAATATGAGGACGATGCTTACTACCTTCATGAGGGAGATGCTTAGGGATGTTCAGGGAGCAGTTACTAATGCTGCTAACGTGGTGGTGCAGCAGTGCAGGCGCCTAGGGCCGATTTCTCCAAGCTCAGCAAGGATTATACTAATCTTGGTGGAAAGTCGTTTCACGAAACGGAATCGTCTATAGATGTTTAAGATTGTCTTGATAGTTGTGAGCGCATCTTCGACGATTTGGGAATTGATGATGCAATGAAAAGAAAGTTAGCATTGCGTCAACTTCAAGGACGGGTTATGAATTGGTGGAATGATATTAAAGCAGCTACTCCTGAGGATCAAGTTACTTGGAATTAGTTTAAGACTCGCTTCAGTGATAAGTTTATCCCAGGTTCTTAGAAATCAGAACCGTTTAGGAAATTCTTGGAGATTAAGCAGAATGGTAGGGCTGTCACGGAATATATTGCTGAGTTCGATAATTTATCGAAATATGGATTATCCCTTATTGATACTACCGATATTGATACTACCGAGAAGTTCATAATCAGCTTAGATGAGTACTTAAGGGAAAGACTTATAAACCGCATTGATGAGACCTTTTAATCTATAGTGGGAAAGGCATTGAGGTCGGAGAGTCTTTACCCTTAGTCAAAGGCCGAGGTTGCTATTACATCTACAGGGGAGCCAAAGAAGCATGCAAGCGGTGGAGACAAGAATAATTCGCAGAATAAGAGGAAATAGAACCAAGCTAAGGATGGTCAGAAGAAGAATAAGAAAGATGTTGAGTGTTATAGCTGTGGCAAGAAGGGCCACTATGCCAAAGATTGTCGAGCAAAGCCAGCGGATAGGAAGTGCTTCAATTGTGGCCAAGTGGGACATCACAAGGATAAATGTTCACAACCCCCTAAAGAGAAGCAGATTGTGAAAGCATATGCTATCAATGTTGCTCCTTCTTCGTCGAATGCCCTAACTGCGATGCAGAAGGGAAAGAGTGTCGTTATTCAAGCTATGCTTTCTATTTATAATGTTCCTGTTCGAGTGTTGTTTGATACCCGGGCTTCTCATTCCTTCATACCTAGTGACCTGGTAGATAGGTTGGAATTGGAACCCGAGATTGTCGATAGACCTTTAGTTCTGACGAACCCGATCGGTGGTTCGACTAGCCTTAGTATGATTTATCATAATTTGGTCTTATCGAGTCATGTATGTATGTTTTCTTGTGATTGCTTTTTTTTGGGCTTTACTGGGTTTGTCATTATTTTGGGAGTCGACTGGCTCCAAAGTTATGGGGTGGTGGTAGACTGTGAGGGGACTTTGGTGACCATTAGAGCGGATGATGGGCGGAGGGTACTGTTTGGATGCCTACATAGTGATAGGGTGATGACTAGTTTTCTAAATTCCCTTGACATCCCGGATGATGAGTTGTCAGATGCGCCTATTGCTGGCGAGTATCCGGACATCTTTGGAGAAGTGACCAGACTTCCACTACACCGATAGATCGAGTTTCATATTGATTTAGTGAAAGATGCCAGACATATAGTGATACCACTTCGTCGTATGGCGCGAAGAGAATAGCGAGAGTTCGAGGTGCAAGTGGGCGACCTTTTGAAGAAGGGATTTATCCAAAGAAGTGTTTTCGAGTGGGGAGCACCAGTTGTATTTGCTAACATGGCTGATGGTTCCCTTCGCTTATCTGTAGACTATCGCGAGTTGAACAAGGTGACGAGGATGAATAAGTATCCTCTTCTGCAGATAGGCGATTTGTTTGATCAGATGAATGGAACGAGAGTGTTCTCCCAGTTAGATCTCGCGACAAGTTTTCATCAGCTTCGAGTATACCTAAAATGACATTTCAGACGCCATCTTGATTCTATGAGAGGTTGGTCATGCCATTCGGGTTGACCAATGCACCAGCATATTTTGTGGATCTTATGAATAGGGTATTCAGGGATCAATTGAATAAGTTTGTTCTTGTGTTCTTGGATGATATCTTGGTTTATTCGAGGACGGAGGAAGAACACAAGGAACATTTGACGATAGTGATGGAGGTGTTGGGGAAACACTAACTGAAAGCAAAATCTTCTAAGTGTCACTTTTGGAGGAGGGAAGTGAGATTCTTAGGCCATGTTGTCTTAAAGAATGGTATTACCATGGATCCTGCGAAGGTGGCTATGGTACAAGATTTGTCTACTCCCAAGAATGCAACAGACATGAGAAGTTTCTTGGGGTTAGCTGGATACTATTGTAAATTTATCCAAGACTTCTCCAAGATAGCAGCGCTGCTAACTTAGTTGACCAAGAAGAATCAAGCTTTCATTTGGGATGAAAGGTATGAAAATGCATTTAAGAGCCTAAAGGAAAAGTTAACATGTGCACCAGTGTTAGTTATTCCTAAAGGGAATGAAGAGATGAAGGTATACATGGATGCCTATGGTACCAGACTAGGTGATGTACTAATGCAAGGAGGTAGGGTTGTAGCTTATGCTAGTCGGCAACTGAAACCCTTGAGAAAAGGTATCCTACCCATGATTAGGAATTGGCAGCGATCGTGTTCGTATTGAAGATGTGGAAACATTATCACTTGGAGAAAGATAAGAATTGTTTACCGATCATATGTTTTTAAAGTATCATTGCTCTCAGAAGGATTTAAATCTTCATCAGCAGAGATAGTTAGAGTTTTTGGCTTCATATGATTTCAATATCGCATACAAATCCGGGAAGGGCAATGCGGTAGCTGATGCATTATGTAGGAGACATGCCAGTTTGGGGGCTATTTTTCTGCAATGGAAGCAACTGGAGTATATCGCGGGATATAATTTCAGACCTAAATTCAAATTGGATCTAGAGATGTTAGCAAGTTAGATGATCAGACCGACTTTGATTGAGCGTAGAGGGACGATCCTAATCTATTGGAAATCATCTCTAAGGTAGAGATGGGTATCGACGACGAGAAAACGAACAAGTATGGTCTTGATTGAGAGGGATGGCTTCGAAAGAATGGGAAGCTAGTTGTACCCAACGTTAATGGATTGAGTGATGAAGTGCTTAGAGAGTGCCATCACTCGAAACTGACTATACATCCTGGCGGTAACAAAATGTATCGAGACATTAAGCAGACCTACTACTTGGAAGGAATGAAGCGAGACATTGCGAAATTTATATCTAAGTGCATGAATTTCTAGTTGGTTAAAGCTAAGCAAAAGAAGACAAGTGGTTTGTTACTACCGCTGGAAATTCCCGAATGGAAATGGGAACAAATCTCAATGGATTTCATTGACGGTTTGCCAAGGACTAGATTGGGTCATGATAGTGTTTGGGTGATTGTGGATCGACTGACCAAAAGCGCAAGGTTTATAGTAGTCAAGTCGAGTAGAACAACAGTAAGTTAGCAAAACTGTATATAAAGTGGGTAGTGAGATTTTATGGAGTACCCAAAGGTATTGTGAGTGACCGAGATCCATTATTTACGAGTAGGTTTTGGAAGAGTTTACAAGAGGCTTAGGGTCAGAATTACATCCTAGTACTGCGTACCATCCTCAAACCGATGGTCAAACGGAGAGGGTGAACCGTGTATTAGAGGATCTCTTGAGGGCTTGTATATTGGATTTTGGTGGATCATGGGATGACCATTTACATCTAGTTGAGTTCGCATATAATAATAGTTTCCAGTCCACTATTGGTATGGATCCATTTGAAGCTTTGTACAGAAGACCGTGCAACTCACCATCATGTTGTTTAGAAACTGGTGAGAAGTTTGTGCTTGGGCCAGAAGTAAAAAGAGAAACTTCAGATCAGATCAAGGTTATTCAACATCGAATGAAGGCTGCCCAAGATAGGCAGAAGAGTTACGCTGATAGAACACGAAGAGATTTGAAGTTCTTCGTTGGCATCTTGGTATTTGTCAAGATTTCTCCATTGAAAAGTGTGATTCGATTTGGTAGGAGAGGTAAATTAGCACCAAGGTTTGTTGGCCCATTCCCAGTTCTCAAACAAGTTGCGAATTTAGCGTATAAAGTTGGAATGCCTTACAAGATGGCGGGAGTTCACAACGTATTTCAAGTTTCCCAGTTAAGGAAATTCGTGCATGATTCTGATATGACTATTTCACCAGATCAATTGGACGATATCGAGGTAGAACCCGAGGCGGTTGCGAACCGTAGACCGATTCGTATTATCGAGCACGATATGAAGTAGCTTTAAAGGAATATGGCGAAACTAGTTAAAGTCCAGTGTGGTGATAATGAGAATGACTGTACTTGGAAAACCGAGGAAAGAATAAGGAAGTCATATCCAGAGCTCTTTACCTGGTAAGGTTTTAATTGCGATATATGTATTCCGCATGCTAGGATAGGCTTGTTGTGTTCATTTTGTATGTCTGATTGTTGCAATTGGTTGATAAGCATGCGGGACTTTTTGGCTGTTTTCTTAGTTAAGGAATTTTGGGGGCGAAATTTCTTAATGGGAGGAGAGTGTAACGACCCGCATTCTACACATCGGAGGATAGTAGAATATTTATTTCATTCTCATACGAAGTCATATGGTTGTGTAACATTAGGGAACAACTATTGGGGTCATTTCCCATGTTCACGATTTTTGCCAAATTTTAAATGACTGTTTTGCCCCTGGCGAATCTTGTTTTGCCTATAACTTTTTATTGGTAACGGGTTTTGACTTGAAACTACTTCCATTAGATTCGGATGATGGTTTACCCTTCCGTAAGTGGTCACATTAATAAAACCGACTTACCATTTGGGAGATATGGCTGAAATAAGGTTTGAAGATGGGAAAACAGCATAATTGGGCTTAACAGAGTAATTAGCAGCTAGGCCCATAACCCATTTTGGAATTAGGGTTACGGGGAGGCTGAAATGAGTTAGGAAACCATCTCATTTCATTTTCTTAGCTTCCACTTTCATTTCTTCAAACCTAATAATGGCCTACACCTTCTAAACTACCTCCTAATCGCTTTCTAATCCAATATTAAGCTAATCAACATCAAATCAAGGCAAATTAACATAAAATTGGAGGTAGAGCTGCTGTGTTGCATTGGATTCAGAACAAATAAGAGATATTTTTAGATCTGAGATTTATTTGTGGCCAAGGTGGGTGATTAACATGTTTATTCACTAATTACGGCTAATTAAAGGTGATTAATGATAATTAGCAAAATTACACCTCAGAAAAATATGGAAAAATATACATAAATTCTAAAATATTATTCTATGCCTCTGGTAGAAATTTGGGTTAATTTGGATTAAGTTTGCTAATCCTATTGCTAGATATACTTAAATATGATTAAGGGGAAAAACATGGGTTTTGGGTATGTCTGATCCATATTAACATGTTACATTCTTATTTCGGTGTTTACGGTTGATTATACATGTTGCTATTACTGTTTGGTATGATTTGTGATTGCATAGAAAAGTTAGGATGGTCGAAAATGCCATCGTATGGCGTAAATAGCTCGTTGGAAAAGTTGCAGGAAATTGGTTAGACCCCGTTCGTGAAGCACCTACGCGACCCGACCCGGTTCTCTAAGGAGGCACCACGAGCAGGACCCATGAACCGCTCGCGCTATAGCTCCACGAGCCACCCGCTCGTGCTCCATGCATCACAAACCGGAGTTGGGGTCATGAATCGCGAACCAGACTAGAGCATCTAGAGCCGGAGCCATTTCAAGGACCGCGAGCCACACTTCGAGGGTCACGAGTCATTTTGAAGGTCACAAACCCAAGAGTCACGAACCGAGAGGATGACTAAATTCCTAGATACAAAGGTAGTCTGAATAAGAAGTTAGACCTCATGATCCAGATGGAACCAACGACTTAGCTTCATGATTGGACTTTGCTGCGGGACGTGTGCAAAGGGGTTATCGATATCTATAGATTTGGTTCACCACAGGGAGACATATAAGTGGCTATGGATCAGCGCAATGGGGTCATTAGGGCTCCCAAGGTCAAGTGATCGTAGCATGGCTATGGATCAGTGCAATGGGACCATTAGGACTCCCAAGGGCAAAGTGATCGTAGCAAAAGATTAGTGGCTATGGACCAGTGCAATGGGATCATTAAGACTCCCAAGGCCATGTGGTCGAAGCAAATGATTTGGTGATCAAAGTGGTGGATATCTTATGCTTTATGCAATGAGTGAGAGATGTGAGGATGACTACTATCTTTGATGTTTGCTATCACCATGATATGTGCACTTCCACTTTACACTTTATGTTAGTGTCACCTTAGAGTATTGTACATCTTGTTGTGTTAACTCTTTAGTTGCAGGTTCAGGTATGATTATTTATACTTGTTATTATTTTATTTTGCTGTTATCGCTCATACCAGACTTTTGTCTGACCTAGAGTTTTATGTCTCTTCTTTTTACTCTGGGTTCTCCTAAACGAGTAGACTAGAGACAGGTTGGGTGGTTATGCGCGAGTAGCTGTCTGGAGACGAGCAGGAGGCTTCCACGTACTATTTACATATATTCTCCTTGTGTTGTTGCTGGTCACTACTTTAGGCATTAGTAGTGTGCCTTTTCTATTTTGCTTTAGAGACAATATTTTGAAGTTGTAATAATGATGGTTTGGATCATAAGCTGTATTTTGGATTCCGCTGCTATGATTGTTTAGTTTCAGCTTTTGCACTGTCTCGCCTGTTTGTGTCAAGTATGTTATTATTATATTTTATTCCATGCACTGTGAGATATACTACAGGTTCTTTGGTGATTCATTGTTTCAAATCCCTTTCCTTTGACGACCGTCCCCTGCTAGTTGGACATTGGTACAGCGCATTTCTAGGGAAATGTCAGCTGGTGCGGGGCGGGCCGTCACATATATAGCTTTAATTCGCAAGCCTCACACCTGATATGAGTAAAAAAGGGGATAGTGACTGCAGGGAGTGCATGCGTTTCTTTCTAACTAGAAGTGTTTTCATAGTATAAAACCCGGATATTTTTACTTATGTGGATGTTGGATTGCGAGGCGCCTCAGATATGATTGGTCGATATACTGACCATTTTGGAGGCCCGATAGGACCGAGAAATGTACTGTTTAGGAACAACCATTCCACAAAAATAAGAGTGGACCGACCCTCAAGATCCAAGGGTTACTAAGGGTGTGATCCTGAGGTATTTGCTAGAGTTTCTCGAAACTGGCGAGGAAGATCCCTTGCCTCGACTCATAGATGGAATCCAATTTCCGATACGTGACTTTTCGGTTTTAGTTGCAAACCTATATGGCGACATAATATATGGTACCTATGCCGCCTATGATTGATACATTTATATTTGAAGTTGTTTGCCACACAATGCACTTATAATAATATCAAAAGATTTGATTTAAAGCGTATCAAGCTTGTTTGGCTATTATAAGGTAAAATTCTATCCTCTGGCTTGCGTTGCATTATGTGATGGGACATGAGTCTTATAATAGCTCCATTTTCCATAAAGCATTTCGTTGTTTTATTAAAACTAGTATTCTTGTGGAGTAAACCTGTTCCGTGTCATACGGCATAGTCCCATGATTTTTCTACTTTTAAAGTAAGTTTTAATAACTGTTTTAAGTTTTCACACCAGTCCCATGACTGACCTGGAGTTTATTGTTCTTCGCCTAAACTCTAGGTTCACATATCTTCCACATGGGCAACTAGTAGTTTTGGGTTTTGTAGATTTCTATTTAATAGGATTTTGGTTTACAACTGGAGCTATATTCAGAAAACTTTGTATCTGTATGTTTCTTTCAGTTGTTTAATTAATGTATTTCCGCTGTGCATTGTATTTATATATTTTATTTCCGCTGCTATGTAATTTAATATTTGATATTATTTTTCCGCTGTTTAGCATTTATTCATACTCTGATATTCTTATACTCTGATGAAAATTGGTCTAATAGCAATGAAAAGTTATGTTGTTTTGTGTTTCAATGCATCGTATTCTCATACAATCCGTGGTTTTCTGTTTCTACAAAGATCGGGGGATTTTAGAGCGTGACATAAGACCATTTTTCAAATGGTCTCCAAATTCGATGAAATTAGGTTCATTAGAACCGTATTTGTGAAATATAGCGAAATTTCAAATTTCGTAATTTTTGGAGTTAGTATGTGGTCATGGAAAATTAAAATGCATATCGAAATTTAATATTTAACTTTTTTTTGGCAAGGCCGACGGGGTTGAGTGGTCCCTTACTACTTTATTGATATACCAAGGACAAGTACATAGCAACAAAGAGAAGAGAAAGAATAAAAAGAGAACGAAGAAAAACACAGCATATCAAACTTAAAGAAACTAAACAAAACACGTATGTACTGGTTGCAAAGTTATTAAAAGCTCAAAATTCCCGAGTCGTAACGAACTTTAGGAGTTTGACCCCATCCCTATCTCTTGCCAAAGATGTTTCTTGAGTTGTTCATTTGTCGATGCTTTCTCAGGTTGAAATATCTTAAGCTTCCTTTCTCTCCAAATTTTGTGGACATATTTCTTAAGAAGGTAGGCACAGGTTCTCGCATGGGGGGATTTTCCTTTGCATTTCTTCAGTAGAGCGTCCCAGTCAAAAGCCGCCATAGTAGTATTTATATTCAGTCTTGCCAAGGTATTATGTAATTTAGGTTGCGTTGCATTGAAGTTGAAGAAAATGTGCTGGACAGATTCGATATGCGGATTACAGAAGTAGTAGTTCAGTTGCACAGCCATTCCACGCTCGATGAGCTTATCGTTGGTTAGTAAAGCATGATGATATACTTTCCAAAAGTTAAGGTTCTCTTTTGCTGTATTATCCTTCCTCTAGATAACTTTGCTCCACCTGCATTTCAACATAATTGAAGTACCATGCAGCTCCTCATACATTTTATTAATAGTGTAAATCTCACCCTGACAGTTCCAAAGTGCTTGCTTCGATGGCTCGTTGAAGATAGTAGCAAAATTGATAGTAGTCCACACATTGTTGATATTTTGATTCGAGGAGTTTGGTAGTACAAAATGGCTCCCACTGATAGCATTATCCATGGTGATGTGGTAACCAATCCTAGATTGCATGATTTCCAAGTACGAAATATTCTTTGCTAGGATATTACCGAAGTCTATCCATGGGTCATGTCAGAACTTGATTATGTTAAAAGCTTTATCACCATATTTGAAATGTGGTAAAAAAAGATTTCTATGTTTCAGTACATTTTTCCAGGTCCAATTATGACTTTGGTTCTAAACTAAAGGCCAGATACTGCTTTCTTTTATCACCTGACTTATAGACCATTTACCCACAAGCTCTCCTTTAAACAAAGTAAATCGTTCAAATGCTTACCTATAGCTACAGTATTCCACTTACACATGTTGATGATGCCGAGTCCACCTCATGACACAGGTTTCTCAATAGCATTGAAGGAGATTTGAGCCAGGTATTTCAAGTGTATATTTTCTTTCCATAGAGATCTCATGAACGTTGTTCTGATCATGAGAATCATCTTTTGGGGAAGAATGAATGTTCTCGCACAGTAGACTTGCATGGAAATAACTACAGCTTTAATTAAGGTTAGTCTGCCCGCTTGACTTAGCAATTTTGTGGACCAACAGTCGAGCCTAGCAATTATTTTGTCATACAAAGGCATGTATTGTATGGTTGTGATTCTAGAAGTAGTTAGGGGAAGCCCTAGGTAAGTGATAGTGTCGGCATTAAAAGCAAGTCCAGTTAAATTTATATTTGTTGTTTGTGCAAGTTAGAAATTCCCACCGCTTTAAATTCTGACTTGTCATTGTCGACTTGCAAGTCAGTCGTTTTGTAAAAATACTCAAGAGTGTTCATTATATTAGACAACGTTTGCATGTCCAGTTTGCAAAAAACGATAAGATCATCAGCAAACATGAGTGAGGTAATTCTAGGATTACTACACTTAGGGTGTAATTTTGGTTTTCCATTGTCAACCAGATCAATAAGAAATCTAGTAAGAAATTCCATAACAATAATAAGAATATAAGAGGAAATAGGGTCACCTTGTCTAATACCTTGCTTACTCTCAAAAAAACCCGCAGGCGTACCAATAACATTAACAGAAAACCACGCAGTACTAATACAAGAGTAGATCCAAGCTACGAAACACGGTGGAAAATTCATGTAGCTTAAGATTCTAGTTATACAAGTCCACTGAATCAAGTCAAAAGCCTTCCTGATATCTAGTTTTAACATGATTCTAGGTGAACATTTCTTGTTATTATAACCGTTTAGTAGTTCATGCATAACTAAAACATTGTCAAGTATACTCTTCTTCAGTAGAAAGGCAGATTGGTTTAATGAAATTAATTCAGGAAGAAGTAACTTGAGCCTAGTCGCGATAATCTTAGAAATACACTTATAAATAGTATTGCAACATGAAATAGGCCTAAAGTCACTAACTTTGCATGCATTTTTAATCTTAGGAATCAAAGCTATTGTCGTGTAATTAAATGAATTCATCATTTTACCACTTTTAAAAAACTGATGTGCTGCTGTTGTGACATCAGCTCGAACAATGTTCCAGCTATGCTTGTAGAAAAGAGCATTGAAGCCATTAGGCCCTCCACAAGAGTTTTTGTTTAGGGAGAGCATAGCCATTTTAATTTCATCATCAGCTATATTTTCAGGTAGGTTGTTAAACTGCAGTTGATTAGTCTTAGGCAGTAACATTGGGTTAATACTATCAAGTTTAGGAGTGAAGTTAACTGTGTTACCGAACAGGTTAGAGAAATAATTGATGAAAGCATTTTGAACTGAAATCATAGAAGAGTGTACCTGACCTCTCTCATCAGTCATGAAGTAGGTGTCCTCCCTTATCTGTTTAGCTTTTAGAGTCGCATGGAAGTACACTATGTTTCTATCTCCTTCATTATGCCACTTTATCGTCGACTTCTGGCGTTTCATAAGAGCTTTAGTGTGGAGTGCATCTCTATAGCTGTTATTAAGTAGGCTTTCTTCCCTGCCAAGTGTTGCAGTACTCCTATCAGCTTGGATTGCTACTTGTACCGTAGCCAGATTTTGTTCAAGGTATTTCGAGAGACTAGTGATAGTGTTATATTTACTGTTAGACCAAATTTTTAGAGCTATCTTAAGGAGCTTAAGTTTTTTTAGACAGAATACACATAGGATTGCTAAACACAGTAGACTCCCATTGGCACTTAACAATTTCATTAAGTTCAGGGTCTAAAGTCCAACCATTAAAAAACTTAAAGCTAGGAAATCTCTTAGTATTGCTCTTGCCTAGCCTAAGAATTTGAGGCGTGTGGTCTGAGATAAGAGGAGGAGTCATTTCATTAGCTAGGTTAGGCCACATGTTTGTAGCAGCTATATTACAGAAAGCATGGTCAATTCTAGAGTAAATCCTAAGTCTGTCTCTCTTACTATTGTTCCAAGAGAACGATAACCCAGCCGAAGTGATTTCAAGTAAATCACAGTTTCTAATAGCTATATTAATCGCAGCGATTTCAGAAAGCACGACAGGATTACCACCAACATGGTCAGTAAGTTTCAACGGGGTGTTAAAGTCACCGCACACTAACCAAGGGTGCATTAGCTACCTAAAGTTTAGTAAATCATGAAATAAGGTATCTCTAACATTATATGAGTTAGAGGCATACACAAAAGTACCGTAATACAAAGCTGAAGTAGGCTTATGAAAAATATGGCAATGGATGAACTGACTAGAGGAAAAAATCAAGTTGAACTTGAGCATAGAAGGATCATATATCAGCAATACCCTACCATAACTGGAATTGTTTAAGTTATGCAATAGAAGCCAATTGGGATTAATATACCTGGCAGCATGAAAGGTTAAGGCTTCGTTGAGCTTAGTTTCAAGAGTAGCCAAAGAGCTCAGGTTGTAATTCTTAATTAAATACTTACATTGGTCAAGCTTGATATCATCGTGAGTTCCACGTACGTTCCATACACTAAGGTTGTGCTTCATTGTTAAACTCAGAGAGTTGGTTTTGCAATATTGCCATGTATCCCGTTTGGATTTGACTTTGTTCTACCATAGATAGCTGGTTTTTCTTGCCGCTTTTCATCTGACTGCCAGAATTTCCAGTAGTATATAATGGGGAACCAATAGTGGCTTTGAAACCAAGAGGTTGTGCTATGTTGAAGTACGGATGTTTTTCTTTGTCCTTCGTCTGGTTCTCGCTTCTTATATTGTTTGCAATCAAAGTAGTACTGGCACTATCCTCAGGGAGTACTTGCGCAAATGGTTGCAAATCCTGTTTATTTCTTTCTTTATTGGCCGGACTTTCATTTGATACCTCAAGCAGAAAACATGCTGCAGGTAACGCCGCTACGAGAGCAAGTTTAAAATCGGAGTTGTTGTTCACGAACATGGAATCATTGTTCACAGATTTTCATTTTCCTTCATTAGTTGAGTACTGGTCTTGATGTCGCTATCTAGGTTTTGTTTATTTTCAACTATCTCTCCTATTTTGACTGATAATTTCATTTATTTCTTGATTAAAGACGCGCTCAATGACCTTTTCCACTTTATCTTATTGAATAGCTGTTACTTCCCTGACTGCTTTGTCACCCGTGTTTCCCAAAGCAGCAACAAGATCTACTACTGAGTCTTCGGTGAGCGCAACATACCTATTTTTCACTATTATTGTTGCATTTGCCGGTTTCCCAGATGTGGAAACATTTCTTTCCTTTGCTCTTTCATTCTCCATTGCTACAGTCTATTTTATATTGCTTCCTATATTGTTTTGCTTCTGTATCTCTCCTTCCACTATTTCTTCATCGATACACTCCATACGTACATCATGAGCCTGAATAGTGCTAAGATTAGAAATGTTGTGATTAATAGGCCAGAAGTCACCGATAGTTCTCTTTCCTTTGATGTTCTTGTTGGTCTTAAAGTTTTTATTCTTTTGCACTTTCTTCCATGATTGAGAATTGTGCTAACGTGGTTTCTTTCCATAAGAGATGTCTGTTTTTTTTTCGTATTGCTGCTTGATTGCATGTCAATGTTACTTCCTTTTCTCTATTTTGCCTGATTCTTTTGCTCTACATTTTCACCGTTACCATCTTTATTTTTATTACTTTCCTCCGGTAGTTGTTCACTTGTTTTGCCTTCTTCACAATTCTCTTTACTATGGCCAAAAGTTTTGCAGTATGTGCACACCAGAGGCCTCCATAGGTATGTAATTTTAACTCTTTGAGTTCCTTCTCCTGGTATCTTCACAAGAAAGTCATCTATAAGTTGTTTGTCTGGTTTAATTTCTATCAGGCATCTGGCATAATTCAGACGTTCAAGCTTCTCTGTTGTTTGTCAAGACATACCATTCTCCCCAGTGGACATGCTAACCAGTTAATCCCAGGGTGCGACCACGCAAAGAGCATTATGTTAGAGAACTGTACACAAATTGGGACTACTTTAATTTTTCCACAAACCTTGCTAACTTGAGGATCATATGGTTTTATAATAAAGAGTTTGTTCCTCATTATCAACGGATCTCCCATCATTATTTTCATCCTGTCCTCTTGATGTGTAAATTGAAAAAGAAATAGTACCCCATCCGACTTTACTGTAAAAGTACCTTTTAGTTTCCAGTTCGTGTTAACCTTGTTAAGCAAAGCATAAAATGGAAGTGGTGAATCTAGAAAGAAACTAACTAGAGAGTTATTCCTCACTTTTGTGCCTACATCGAGGATCTCAAGAGAGAATTCCATGGCTCCATCCTTATCGAACGTTGGGATCATATCAACGGGGTTGTACTTCCCCGCATTTTTAGACAAATGCTGAAAGAAAGAAGTCTAGCGTCGTTGATTCGCTGATTTCTCAGAGTCATTCGATAAAGGTGGAAATTCAGATGGTGATAGAGAGGAAGCATGATTGGTTAGGTTAATCTGAGGAGGCGGCCGAGGAGCTGGCAGTGGAAGAGAGATGTCGAGGTCTAAAGGCGCTGGAGGCGGTATGGGAGGGGGCGGTGGTTGAGCGATTTGAGGTGAGGTGATAGAAAGGACAGGTGCGTGGCTCGAGGGAAGGAAAGAAGAAGTATCCATTAACATGTCTTTCATTTTTTTTCAATCGAGATATGAAAGAAGACGTCATCTTTCAATATTTAACTTTATTTTGATTTATATTTTAATTTTGAGAAAAATTGATTAAAACGATCAAATTAGCTTATGAAACCTATTCCATTGGGTTCAAAATAGCGGAATTTGGCTGGGAACGTCAATCATTGGGATTCGTTTGGAGTTCCCACGCAAAACTTCACAACTAAATATTGTTTTGAATAAAATATTAATTAATATATATTTTAAATATCCTTAAAAACCTTAAACCTAACCCCTCTTTAGAAATCTGCCGCCACCCTCCCTTTAATGGCCAGAAACATCCCGATTTCCCCTCTTAATTTCTCTAAATCTGTGCTTCAAATCTAAAAACTTTCAACTTCTATATTATAAAACGCATTAAGATCTATCGATTCAATGGTTATGATCATTTTTATGTTGAGAGTCACTTGAATTTCTGGCTCGAACTCACCACGTTCAAACTAGTTTTTGTGGCCAGGGGGCGAGTTCACCCATACTTAGTGCGGTGGTGGCGCATGCGAAGGCCGACGAAGTGGTGTTGGTTGATCGTGGGCTGGTAGTCTCTGGCGGCTTGTGAATCAAGGAAGGGGAACGTGATTTTTTTGGTTTCGGTGATAGTTGGAGGAAGGTTAATTAAAACCTTAATTAATTTTAGTTATTAATATAATTAAATTTATTTAAATTTTAAATCGTTATAACCTTTTCAAACGAGCACAGAATTGAGTGAAGGTAGCTTCGTTGGAATCGTGAAGACGAAAGGTTCGCAGTGAAGCTGATTTGGAGAAATATGGAGCTAATTGTAGATTTTGGTTAAATTTAATGTCTGGTTAATTAAATTAGAACAATTGTTATTCAACGATTTCAAACTGATCAAAGTGAGAACTTTCTCACTCAATTATTTTGTTATGTTGTGTTATTATAATCATATTTAAATGTATTGATTACCTGTGATTGCAATATTCGATTTTTGGTTGATGGATGTTTACAATTATTTCTGCTATTATTATTTAACTGTGAATATAAGTTTTAAAAATGGAAATGCTTATATTATAAATATTTTTTGATGGATGATAGTTGATATGGATGTTAACGATGTGTGAAATCCATATAAACTGAGTTATATGCTAATTGGTTGAATCTCGTTCCAATTCGGAATTTAATTTGAGTATTTTATTAATGAAATATCCAGTGAAAAAGGAAAATTTGAATTTTTAATTTCAAATTCAAATGTGTTTGGAAAGATGGTTTAAATGATTACAAATAAATTTCGTAAAAGTTAGAATTTTTTTTGAACTAATTTTCAATTAATCAAGGCTTGTTTTCAATTTTAAATTGAAATGAATAGTAATAGATGAATGTAAATTCAAGATAGGCATACAAATGACGTTTTTTTAACTCGAATGAATTTTCCATCGATCTTATTTATTTTTATAATGGATGTTGATAAAATTTGGATCTCAAAATCTGATATTTTGGAAAATATTATTATTTTGATGTTATAATAATATAAAATATTCAATTTTGGTTTAAAAATTGAATTTGTAATAGAATCGTTTATAAAATGAATTTATTAATGCTCTATAAAATATGTTTTTGACGAAGTTTACTTAAATGATTAGAATAGGACGAGTCGCATAACGACCGTTCGCGAATTTTGACCATTAACTTTAAATAGACGTTCCATGAGATCCGACCATCGAATTTTCCTGAAACCAAAAACATTTGGTTTAGATTGAAAAGAGCTTTCCTATAATATATAAAGCTTTAAAATCCAACGGTTAGATTTTGAGATAAATTCAAATCAAATTTGAATAAAAACAACGCCAATGCTGTAAACAACCTGAAATGGATTTTTAACGAATCGAGCTATTTTTAAATTATTAAAAATATAGAAAATTATGATAAATCATAAAAAATGTTTTAAAAGTGATTTGGGCAAAAAATACATTTTGTTTTGTATAGTAAAAAGCTATTTTGTGAAAATTAGTTATTTTGACAAAAGCGATTGAACGATTTGAAGTTAGTAAATACTTAACCAAGTTAAGTTTGTCCAATGAATAAATATTAGATTTGAACGGAAATAATCTTTGGATATTCAATATCGGATTCCGTAATTATACAAATATTATTTTGAGGAATTTGGAAGATATGGACATTGTTATTCCCTATACCTTTTCTGCTGGTTTCAGAATTTGATATTGAATATAAGTCGATACGATTTCTATTCAAAGCCTTGTATTTGATATCAAATTGGTTTTGGATTTGTCATGAAAGGTGTCTTCAATAACACTGTCCTTAAACCTAGTTGTAAATGAAGTTTATGGAGTTAATCTTTTAATTACGATTTAATGGAATTTTCCAAAGTGAATTTTCCAATTTAATAAACCAAATTGGAGTTGAATGGAAATCGATTTAGTGATAATCGAGTTAAACATCCATGGAGGAAGAACTTTACTATTTAAGGGATTTAAAAGTTTTTTCCATTATTCCACTTGGAGTATTGGTTTGACACAGAAATTTATATTGGCTATAAACTGGTGTGATTTCCGTGAAAATTCGATTTTGAAATGGAAGTTGATTTTGGGTTTATCGTGAACTGTGTTTTAAATAACATTTATTCTTTAACCTAGTTAACGAATGATCATTTCTCAAGTTTGAGATGTAATAAAGCTTTTAACAAAGATTTGTACGAATGAAATGGATATTAAAACTACATTGGAGTATTGATGAATCTTTAAATAGATTTGAAATGGTAGAAGGTTAATAAATTTACCAAAACACGGGGAGTGTTTGATACGGAGTACCAACAATTTTACTCCATGAGATAATTGAATCTTTAATTAGATTTGGAATGAAAAGAGGTAATTAAATTTACCAAAAACACGATGGGTCTTAGATATGGAGGGCCACCAGTTTTGCTCCATGGGATGAATAGTTTGGGAATGGGATAAGATATGAGAGATTACATTTTTTAAGGCTCGATAATCCCGATAAGGCTTATAAACCTTAATCTGAGTTAAATATGTGAGAGAATAGACAATCTTTTGAAATGATTTCCATGGAAAGATTTAAACAAGAAGTTTAAATGATGTAAATCTTTGATAAGATTTGCGAAAGTAATTCCCAATATAAAGAATATTTGAGTAAAAGAATATTCTAAATTGGAACGAGGCATACGATATGTTTATATATCACTTGATTTTAACGATGCGCGAGTTATTCATAAAGACCGAGTTTAACCCATTCTGAATAACTGATATGACAATTAAAAGTCAAAGATATTGAAGGCGGTGGTTGAAGACCGGAGATCTTCACATCGTTCAGATTATTACTAATATCTCAATTGGGCCGTACAACCAAGATGAGGTAATAAGTGGTGATCTTCCAGATGTACTTAGAGATTGCCCAGATATGCAATGGCCTCTCTCCTGTATTAGACATATGGGACGAGGAATAAGGTGCCTTCGGTTTCGTTCAGACCCAGAATGAACTTGCAAATGGATTATGTGTCTGACATTGTATTTCATGTTATATTATTTGATCTCTACTAAATATATATTTGTTTGGTGGTGGAGAATTTATTCTCTTAGTGTAACACCCTTCTCTGAGAACAATGAGCTTAGACGTTATATATTAGTAGACATCGGTTGTATGGTGTAACGACCCGTATTTTCTACCTATTTATTTGGAACATTTTAATTATTTTAGTTATTCAAAATATTGGTTTGAATTTAAATGATCGAATTTAACGATTTTATTTGGAATATATTATTTAAATAAATAATAAAATAATATTTTAATTTCAAAAATATTTGGGTAAACATAGAATTTGAAATATATTATGACCGGGCAGTTTAAAGTGGTCAAATATTGGTTATATTGAAGATATAGTGACGATTTCAATTCGAAAACGACGGTTGAGCGATATGGTTTATAATTTAATTAAATAATGAGCTGCAGCGGCGCGACAGTTCACGATTTGGCGTTTTGAACTTCAATTGGTCGTACCGGGTTCAAAATAAGTCGGATTTCCTCGAAACAAGAAATGTCGGGACCGGTTTGACGATATCTTTCCAATAGCAGAGAAAAATCCAGTTTTCATCGCATAGATTTTATTTTATGTCCAAATAAATTTTTTAAAAAAGTCGCTGTGGAATTTCGTTATATATTATAACGTTATTTATATTAAATAAAGAGGTTTTTAAATTTTTATAATATCGATTTGGCTTGGAATTCAACCTGGGATATTTTCTATTGATAGTGTATCAAATTCTGGTCGTATATGACCAACTACAATATTTATATATATTATATTGAAGTATTTTTAAATTAATTTATTTTATTTTAAATTGGCAGTTATAAAAGGGCCTTTATTCAAACGACCTCAGTTTTCGACGAAATAAATTTTATTGGGACCGCAACAGTAAATTATTGCTAAATTTCAAGTGGCGCGTCAATCGGGGTTAGTTTGTGAGCGTGGTAAAATAAAATACAAATATAAATGACCATTTGAACGTGAACGAGGGCCATTCGAGCAAACGAACTCGGAATTCGACGAAACAAGTTTCGTTAGGACCGTATCGTCAAAATATACTATACCGTCTACCCACGTATCGAACGGGGTTCGTATGTGAGCACAGGAGCGAATAAACAACGTTTGAAAACGCGATAGACACGAAATAAAAATCGTTAGTCAACATCGCTCGTCACGTCGACTTAAAATATTAACATTCACGATTATATAAACCCCAAAAATCAGAATTTTAGCCAAAACAATTTTCCACTGTTCGGTAATTTTGCAGAAAACATCCTACTCTCGTCTTAATTTATTTCTTCAATTTTGGTGAGAATCGACATGGGTCACTTGAACAAAAGTGGTAGATCTGGTCGAGAGGAGGCTACTGACCAAAATTGGTGACCTAATACGACCTGTGGTGGTCGGAGTTGCACAAAAACCGAGATAAAGGACTTTCGTTCTTTGGGTAATTGTGGGGGACTCGGTTGATTTGAGAGGCAGGGACCTTGGGGGTTTTGTAGAGGAGAGTTAGACGGAGGTTTCGGAGGTGGTGGCGTGACCTCTGGTGGTCGGGGGTGTCGAAAATTGGTAGATGAACAGAGGGTTGTGTTTCCTGTTTGTTTTCAAAAACCGGAAAGGGATTTAACCAAATTCCGGCGACCTGGTGGCAGATTGGTGAAGATGGTCTGAGGTTGATGAAGCGGTGAAGGAAGGCGGAGGCGCAGGTAGTGGTCCTGTCGTCGATTGGTGTCGATGGTGGTTCAATTTGGTGTTTGAACGGAATTGGGGCTAACTCGTTTTCCAGCGAGGTGGAGTTGAATTGGGTCACAACGGTTCAGGCGAGGGAAGCTGGGGTTGGGGCAGTTCCGGTGGTTGTATTGCGGCAGCGTCCAGGTCATCAGAGGAGGCTCCGTGATGGTTGAAAGGTGGATGATGCCGGTCGAGATTGAAGAATGAAGGAGAAATATCTGGTTTCAGGACCGAGCAAAGGAGAAAACGCGTATTTACACCATACGAGGATGACGTGGCTATAATTATTGAGGTAAAGAGAAATTTTGTTTTTAGAATAAATTATTAATTAAGTTAATAATTGTATAATTTATATAAACTTGTACTGACCATAACTTTTACGTACGTTAACGAAATCTGACGAAACTGGATCCATTGGGATCACACGGACGAGACCTAGGTGATGGCACTGACTAGGCATCGATCTGACACTGCTAAAATTTCAGCTAATTTTGAACGTCCGTTCAAGATTAAATGCAACAAACACGTGAACCGTCAACCGTATTGAACTGGTGAGTTAATTCTCACACCTTCTGGAGTCCTGTGATGTGGAAAATCCGTAGAAAAATATAATTCACCATTTACAGTATAAATTGGTTGATTGGATGCGATGGATGCCAACTGATTGTTTTTGTTTGATTGGTTGCAGTTATTTATTTATTTAATGCGTATATTTTTTATCCAACTGTTATCTGTGATGCAGAGAAGGACAGGTTGGAGGGATCCAACCAGATTCCTTAAATAAACTGTATTTTTGTTTGTTATGCATATATATGAATTGTTCAACCCGACTGACACAAAAACCTGTTTAAATGTGATGGTTGAATAGATCTTCATCATTGTTGTGATTGAAGTCAATTGACAGTGTTGATCTGGTCATTGGCAGGACATGGCCTGAAATAAGTTGTTGTAAGTGTCGTCTACCGTCAGGTGGATCGACATTGTTTCAAAGTTATAAATTTATTTATAACTAAATTAAAGTTTTTAAATTATTTTGTATGAGGTTTTAAATTGGAAATTTACAAATAAATATATTAAACCAAGTTATAAAGGAAATTAGTTAACTGGTTTAGATCAATTTGAAAAGCAGAAACCAAGAATTTTCTACGGTTTGGTAAAAGGAAATAATTGTTTTTTTTAAAACAATTAAATGGGGTTTTTAAATTTATAAAGTTATTTAATAAATTTTAAAAGGGGAAATGACAATTAATACAGTTAAAGGTTAACTGAGATGTACGATCAGTAAATTCAACTATTTTAATTGAAGGGGGTAATTGGATTAAATTGGTTTGAAATTTCTGAAGTTTTTGTTAAATATGACAACCAAAAGTTTAAATGTTAGCTAAGTGTCGATCAACTATATTTGATAAGTGATTATCAAGTTGGTTGGTGTTAATATAGTTATTTAATAAGCTTTTAAAAATGCTAATTATACTATTCTAAATTAATAGCCAAGTTAACTGTTTTTATAGTTAATATTCAAAGTTAATTATTGTTTTAATTAATAAGGATTAAAATGATGGGTTTTAATTGGAGTTCATTGAAGTGATTAGATGGCGTTAAGGTTGGGTCAAAAGGTGGTAGGCAGATTTTAGTTATATATCCAAGGTAAGGTTTTGTTTTAAGGATACTCGAGTAAATGGAAGCGAATTATTAAATGTGGTTAAAACCAAAGGTTATAAGAGAAAAAGGGTTTTAAAGTTAAAAGGTGTATTGTTAATAAAGACTTGCTTAATTAAAGGAATTAAGTAAAAGGATTTGGAGCGAAGATTTCAAATATAAGGAACGGTTTTATAAAACACAATTTGAAATCAGAGGAAAAATGAGATTTTGATATCAGTGGTTAAACTAGTATTATTCTAAGGTAAGAACGGGTCGATCAAGGTCTGAGAGGTAACTAAAATACCCCAACTTGATTGGCGTCACTATTATCGAGGAATGGTACTAGTTTGGAGCGAGTAAAGGTGTTGAAATTGGTTTTACTCTATACGAGGAATATCGAACTCTAATGCAGGGTCTTAGGAAATTAAAGAATATTGCAATATTAGTTTCAAAAGAAATAAGAATATTGATTTCAAATTTTATTGAACATTTGTTATTCAATTAGAGTTGATCGAATATAGTATTTGAGATAGAGTTAGTCAAACATAGTTATTCAGGAAGAGTTGCCATTGCGTACGACTGCTAGCGTAATTCGCAGGGCTGCAGATAGCCTACGGCGGTCGGATGTTTCCTGAGGGAATCAGGCATAGCCATTGTGATCGCTGTGATCTAGAGTCAAGCGAATGGAGTAAGTCGAATATTAGTTAATCGATAGGAGTAATCAAGTCAAGTTAGTCCAGTTAAGTTAAATAAGTCGAGCTAGTTAGAATTAATCGTTCAAAGTAAATCAGTCAGAGAAAATTTGGTTTATATCATTAAGTATATACATATATAGATATCGTGAGTTGCCCGAAAAAGAAAAGAGGAAAAAGTTTTTTAAAGAAATATATCGCTATTTCCAAAAGGGATGTAAATCTGGGTAGATACATATATACCTGTTATAGTATTTAAATAGTTTTGTTATAATTGAGAATAAATACAAAAGATCAATCATATCTAAAGTATTTAAGGCTGATTCACTATATATTTATTTATTTGTAAATAGGCCGAGTAGTGCCAAGTGCGGAATCAGCAAACCCATTGTATTCACACTATTGCTATTTGTTAGTTAAATCACCGACTATGAAACTTGAGCAATACGATTGTTGGTATGGAAAGATTGGGATCGAATTTATATTCGAAAACCATTCCGACCAACAAATATGTGAAGATATCAGGAGATGATCGAGATGGACCATTGAAGACTATGGATGTTCATAAATGGAGGAATTGCTAAGAATCTCTGGGATTGCAACCAGAGATAAACTGTGGTTCTGTCGTGATTGGAATCTACGGGTTGTAAGGACTTCTCGCTACTGATCCATGGGGTGATTCCTATATTGGATGCAGTAGGAGAGTACCTTCGGTTCATCCTGTTCCTGGATGACTTGTATGGACGAATGTCTGATAGAGTATTTCCTTAGAACCACGTACGTTGATTTTTACAAATATACCGAGTTGGTGGCGAAGAGGGCACCTCTTTAATACCCAGAGTATATTTGTGGACGTCAATTAGTGATTTGACGGATCTGACAATGTGGCATTCAAAGTGAATGATGACCAGATGTTCTCAAGAGATAAATTCTAGCCTCAAGCCTCATCAACCGGGAAATGACAAAAATCGGGCAGGCAGCATGGCTATGTGGGTCGCTCCCATTAGGGTGTAGAATCACCTATCTAGAGAAATTCCATTTGCTTCTTTAATCTATGTTCGATGCTGTCCCTTTCCGGGAGGCGGTTTCTTATCCCAACCGTCGGTGATATACATTCGATACACTCAAGAGAAATGAGTGGTCGGTCATGTGTGGGCCGGGTTGCAAGACGTTCTTGTTGAACCCAGTGTATTCGCCTCTAGAGATAAACTATCGGCAGGTGGTCCCATACCTTGTCAAGTTGTAAGCGCCCGCGGTTTTGATTGTATACTATATATGGGGAGCGTGAGATGCAAGCGTTCCTCTAGACTGTTATTTACTTGTATTTAGACTCTATGATAATATCAGAATAAGTTATGATTTCAAAACCGTTTTGGGTTATAGTAAGGTAAAAACCGTCCGTGTTTATGTGTGGGATGGTCTTACTATTATCCTTATTTCAAAAAGGATTTTGCAAAGTTAAACCAGTTGTTTGTGCTGTGAATTTATCACTGATAGTATTCCAGACTGACCCGGTGTATTTTGCTTTGCTTCAAATGTGCTCGGGTCAGACCGAGTGTATTCCCAGGTTAGGTTAGCTTGGAGTTTCAGGAGCTGGAAGCAGGAGGCTTCACTACTAGTTATATATATATATACAGTTATTTTTCCGCTGTGACTGATATGTGTGAACTCTGATAATTGGTATGTATTTACTGTTCTTTTGTATAAAGAGATTTGATATTATATTTTATCGTTCCGCTGTGAGATTCTGATGATGTGTTCTTCTTCTTTCTTCTATTATAATATTTCTTTCTTTCTTTGTTCACCCTCTAACTTCTTTCTATTGACAATCCAGTGTTTTCGATACTTGAATAGTCGACATGGTGATTTTATGTCGATTTTCGGGGTCGAAAATCCTTGGGTCGTTACAGTGGTATCGGAGCTATTGATTTAGAGATAACCTTGGCTCTGTGGTGTGACTCAATAGAGATGGGGTTAGCAATACCCTAGATTGAGTTTGATTATATATATGAGAGAGCGTATATGTAATTTGATATAAAATTATTTTTGAAATTATCTTCGCCAATATATTTTATAATAAAATAAAAGTAAAGTTTATTATAGTATGGGTGGTCGATTGATTTGTTAATGCTGGTTTGTATGATATGTTTGGATTGTGTTGTTGGTTGCTCGAATATAAACCAGAACCTGAATTGACTTGGTTCAAACCAACCCGAAATAAAAAAACTTGAATAAATCAATCCAGGTAAATAAATTCGAATGGATAATTAAAGAAACAAATGAAGTGATTATAAATAATTATAACCTCATATGGATTGAACTATGTGTCGAATTAGTTGATATGAATGATATGGATGTTTTTGAACATAACTGACATTGTTTTGTAGACTAATGAAACTCATTTGAGTTGAGAACATGTGCAGAAGTACCAATTCAATTTAGAAATCCATTCGAAGGAGAAATTCTGGAGTTAATCGAATCCAGAGCTGCACAATAATTAAGCAAGCTTGAATATAAATTATCGCCTATCGCATAATAACACTCGCAAAAAGGTACGCCTACGAAAATATGAAATTTTTGGTTTTTATTTGGATTTTGGGTTTGGATTCTGGATTTTTCCGACCATGAGAGTCGAGGTATATATATTTCTTGATCCTGCGGTATTGTAGATGTCCTCCGTGCAGGGGAGACTCTACCGAAATTTTTCCAAAATTTAAGGAGTTAGAATTTTTTTTGAAGATTTTTGGAAAATTTTATTTGAAATAAATTGGTTTTAAAACCAATTAGGTCAGTTTGAAAATAAATTCGAATTTTAAAATTAATTATTTTTGAAAAGATAATGGGGTTTAACGTTCTTCTACGTTAGCAATTTCGAGGACGAAATTATTTTAAGGGGGAAGGAATTTAACGACCCGTATTTTCTGCCTATTTATTTGGAATATTTTAATTATTTAAAATACTGGTTTGAATTTAAATGATCGAATTTAACGATTTTATTTGGAATATATTATTTAAATAAATAATAAAATAATATTTTAATTTCAAAAATATTTGGGGAAACATAGAATTTGAAATATATTGTGACCGGGCAGTTTAAAGTGGTCAAATATTGGTTATATTGAAGATATAGTGATGATTTCAATTCGAAAACGACGGTTGAGCGATATGGTTTATAATTTAATTAAATAATGAGCTGCAGCGGCGCGGCAGTTCGCAATTTGGCGTTTTGAACTTCAATTGGTCGTACCGGGTTCAAAATAAGTCGGATTTCCTCGAAACAAGAAATGTTGTGACCGGTTTGACAATATCTTTCCAATAGCAGAGAAAAATCCAGTTTTCATCGCATAGATTTTATTTTATGTCCAAATCAGATTTTTAAAAAATTCGCTGTGGAATTTCGTTATATATTATAACGTTATTTATATTAAATAAAGGGGTTTTTAAAATTTTATAATATCAATTTGGCTTGGAATTCAACCCAGGATATTTTCTATTGATAGTGTATCAAATTCTGGTCATATATGACCAACTGCAATATTTTTTATATATTATATTGAAGTATTTTAAAATTAATTTATTTTATTTTAAATTGGTGGTTATAAAGGGGACTTTATTCAAACGACCTCAGTTTTCGACAAAATAAATTTTATTGGGACCGCAACAGTAAATTATTGCTAAATTTCAAGTGGCGCGTCAATCGGGGTTAATTTGTGAGCATGGCAAAATAATATACAAATATAAACGACCATTTGAATGTGAACGAGGGCCATTCGAGCAAACGAACTCAGAATTCGATGAAACAAGATTCTTTAGGACCGTGTCATCAAAATATACTATGTCGTCTACCCGCGTATCGAACGGGGTTCGTATGTGAGAACAGGAGCGAATAAACAACGTTTGAAAACGCGATAGACACGAAATAAAAATCGTTAGTCAACATCGCTCGTCACGTCGACTTAAAATATTAATATTCACGATTATATAAACCTCCAAAATTAGAATTTCAGCCAAAACAATTTTCCACTGTTCGGTAATTTTGCAGAAAACACCCTACTCTCGTCTTAATTCATTTCTTCAATTCTAGTGAGAATCGGCATGGGTCACTTGAACAAAAGTGGTAGATCGGGTCGAGAGGAGGCTACTGACCGAAATTGGTGACCTAATACGACCTGTAGTGATCGGAGTTGCAAAAAAACCGAGATGAAGGACTTTCGTTCTTTGGGTAATTGTGGGGGACTCGGTCAGTTTGAGAGGCTGGGACCTTGGGGGTTTTGTAGTGGAGAGTCAGGCGGAGGTTTCGGCGGTGGTGGCGTGACCTCTGGTGGTCGAGGGTGTCGGAAATTGGTAGATGAACGGAGGGTTGTGTTTCCGGTTTGTTTTCAAAAACAGGAAAGGGAATTAACCAAATTCAGGCGACCTGGTGGCAGATTGGTGAAGATGGTCTGAGGTTGATGAAGCAGTGGAGGAAGGCGGAGGCGCAGGTGGTGGTTCTGTCATCGATTGGTGTCGGTGGTGGTTCAACTTGGTGTTTGAACGGAATTGGGGCTAATTCGTTTTTCGGCGAGGTGGAGTTGAATTGGGTCACGCCGGTTCTGGCGAGGGAAGCTGGCGTTGGGGCAGTTCTGGTGGTTGTATTGCGGCGGCGTCCAGGTCATCAGAGGAGGCTTGGTGATGGTTGAAAGGTGGGTGAAGCCAGTCGAGATTGAAGAACGAAGGAGAAATATCGGGTTTCAGGACCGAGCAAAGGAGAAAATGCGTGTTTACACCGTACGAGGATGACGTGGCTATAATTATTGAGGTAAAGAGAAATTTTATTTTTAATAATTAATAATTAATTAAGTTAATAATCGTATAATTTATATAAACCTGTACTGACCATAACTTTTACGTACTTTAACGAAATCTGACGAAACTGGATCCGTTGGAATCGCAGGGACGAGATCTAGGTGATGGAACTGACTAGGCATCGATCTGACACCATTGACATTTCAGCTAATTTTGAACGTCCGTTCAAGATTAAATGCAACAAGCGCGTCAACTGTCATCCGTATTGAACTGGTGAGTTAATTCTCACACCTTCTGGAATCCTGTGATGAGGTAAATCCATAGAAAAATATAGTTCACCATTTACAGTATAAATTGGTTGATTGGATGCGATGGATGAAATTGATTGTTATTGTTTGATTGGTTGCAGTTATTTATTTATTTAATTCGTATATTTTTATCCAACTGTTATCTGTGATGTAGAGAAGGACAGGTTGGAGGGATCCAACCGGATTCATCAAATAAACTGTATTTTTGTTTGTTGTGCATATATATGAATTGTTCAACCTGACTGACACCAAAACTTGTTTAAATGTGATGGTTGAATAGATCTTCATCATTGTTGTGATTGAAGTCAATTGACAGTGTTGATCTGGTCATTGGCAGGAAATAGCCTGAAATATGTTGTTGAAAGTGTCGTCTACCGTCAGGTGGATCGACGTTGTTTCAATGTTATAAATTTATTTATAACTAAATTAAAGTTTTTAAATTATTTTGTATGAGGTTTTAAATTGGAAATTTACAAATAAATATATTAAACCAATTTATAAAGGAAATTAGTTAACTGGTTTAGATCAATTTGAAAAGCAGAAACCAAGAATTTTCTACGGTTTGGTAAATGGAAATAATTGTTTTTTTTAAAACAATTTAATGGGGTTTTTTAATTTATAAAGTTATTTAATAATTTTTAAAAGGGGAAATGACAATTAATGCAGTTAAAGGTTAACTGAGATGTACGATCAGTAAATTCAACTGTTTTAATTAAAGGGGGTAACTGGATTAAATTGGTTTGAAATTTCTGAAGTATTTGTTAAATGTCACAACCAAAAGGTTAAATGTTAGCTAAGTGTCGATCAACTATATTTGATAAGTGATTATCGAGTTGGTTGGTGTTAATATAGTTATTTAATAAGCTTTTAAAAATGATAATTATACTATTCTAAATTAATAGCCAAGTTAACTGTTTTTATAGTTAATATTCAAAGTTAATTATTGTCTTAATTAATAAGGATTAAAATGATGGGTTTTAATTGGAGTTCATTGAAGTGATTAGATGGCGTTAAGGTTGGGTCAAAAGGTGGTAGGCAGATTTTAGTTATAAATCCAAGGTAAGGTTTTGTTTTAAGGATACTCGAGTAAATGGAAGCGAATTATTAAATGTGGGTTTTTATTTAAAACCAAAGGTTATAAGAGAAAAAGGGTTTTAAAGTTAAAAGGTGTATTGTTAATAAAGACTTACTTAATTAAAGGAATTAAGTAAAAGGATTTGGAGCGAAGATTTCAAATATAAGGAATGGTTTTATAAAACCCGATTTGAAATCAGAGGAAAAATGAGATTTTGATGTTAGTGTTTAAACTAATATTATTCTGAGGTAAGAACCGGTCGATTAAGGTCTTAGAGGTAACTAAAATACCCCAACTTGATTGGCTACACTATTATCGAGGAATATTATTAGTTTGGAGCGAGTAAAGGTGTTGAAATTGGTTTTACTCTATACGAGGAATATCGAACTCTAATGCAAGGTCTTGGGAATTAAATAATTTTGCAATATTAGTTTCAAAAGAAATAAGAATATTGATTTCAAATTTTATTGAACATTTGCTATTCAATTAGAGTTGATCGAATATAGTATTTGAGATATAGTTAGTCAAACATAGTTATTCAGGAAGAGTTGTCATTGCGTACGACTGCTAGCGTAATTCGCAGGGCTGCAGATAGCCTACGGTGGTCGGATGTTTCCTGAGGGAATCAGGCGTAACCATTGTGATCGCTGCGATCTAGAGTCAAGCGAATGGAGTAAGTCGAATATTAGTTAACTGATTGGAGTAATCAAGTCAAGTTAGTCCATTTGAGTAAAATAAGTCGAGCTAGTTAGAATTAATCGATCAAGTAAATCAGTCAGAGTTAGTCAGAGAAAATTTGGTTTATATCATTAAGTATATACATATATGGATATCGTGAGTTGCCCGAAAAAGAAAAGAGGAAAAAGGATTTTAAAGAAATATATCGCTATTTCCAAAAGGGATGTAAATCTGTATATATATATATATATATATATTTATATATATATATATATTGGTTATAGTATTTAAATAGTTTTGTTATAATTGAGAATAAATACAAAAGATAAATCATATCCAAAGTATTAAAGGTTGATTCACTATTTATTTATTTGTAAATAGGCCGAGTAGTGCCAAGTGCGGAATCAACAAACCCATTGTATTCACACTATTGTTATTTGATAGTTAAATCACCGACTATCAAACTTGACCAATATGATTGTTGGTATGGAAAGACCGGGATCGAATTTATATTCAAAAACCATTGCGACCAACAAATACGTGAAGATATTGGGAGATGATCGAGATGGAGCATTGAAGACTATGGATGTTCATAAACGGAGGAACTGCTAAGAATCTCTGGGATTGCAGCCAGAGATAAACTGTGGTTCTGTCATGATTGGAATCTACGGGTTGCAAGGACTTCTCGCTACTGATCCATGGGGTGATTCCTATATTGGATGCAGTAGGAGAGTACCTTCGGTTCATCCTATTCCTAGATGACTCATATGGACGAATGTCTGACAGAGTATTTCCTTAGAACCACGTACGTTGACTTTTACAAATATACCGAGTTGGTGGCGAAGAGGGGAACCTCTTTAATACCCATAGTATATTTGTGGACGTCAATTAGTGATTTGACGGATCTAACAATGTGGCATTCAAAGTGAATGATGACCAGATGTTCTCAAGAGATAAATTCTAGCCTCAAGCCTCATCAACCGGGAAATGACAAGAATCGGGCAGGCAGCATGGCTATGTGGGTCGCTCCCATTAGGGTATAGAATCGCCTATCTAGAGAAATTCCATTTGCTTCTTTAATCTATGTTCGATGCTGTCCCTTTTCGGGAGGCGGTTGCTGATCCCAACCGTCGGTGATATACATTCGATACACTAAAGAGAAATGAGTGGTCGGTCATGTGTGGGCCGGGTTGCAAGATGTTCTTGTTGAACCCAGTGTATTCGCCTCTAGAGATACACTATCGGCAAGTGGTCCCATACCTTGTCAAGTTGTAAGCGCCCGCGGTTTTGATTGCATACTATATATGGGGAGCATGAGATGCAAGCTTTCCTCTAGATTGTTATTTTCTTGTATTTAGATACTATAATAATATCAGAATAAGTTATGATTTCAAAACCGTTTTGGTTTATAGTAAGGTAAAAACCGTCCGTATTTATGTGTGGGCTGGTCTTACTATTATCCTTTTTTTTCTTTTTTTTGAAAGCAAAATGTGTGATCTTCTGAAAAGAAGAGAGCACACATATATATAAATGAAAAAGTGGTTACAAACACAAACTGCCATCCTAAAAACAAAAAGACAACAAACAAAAAACAGAAAAAACAACAATACAAGCTAAGACTAGCCTCTCCTCACCAAAAAAAAAATAACAACAAAAACAAGAGACAAGACTTTCACAAAACAAACACTCCAATGCAATGCAAAAGCCAACACCAATCCAAATAAACAGCACGCTACAGAGCTCCTCAGTCTTGAGTCCAATCACGTGACGCTGCCACTAGAAACAGAATACGACCTAATACGTGCTCTACGACGAACCAAGTCCGATCTGGGATTTACTCTCTTTCGCCTACCCCTCCTAACAGGGGATTTCTCCATATCCGGATCACCAGTCTGACCAAGCGCCGGACTAAACTGATCAACATCGTGAGAGTAAGAGCCCATACAGTTTCTCCACCCTGAAAGCACCGAACCCATGCAAATCCCCTTATTCATAGTTAACCAGAGATCAAATTTTAGATCAGAAAAGGATCTTCTCCTCTTACCCTTACTAACAGCATCAAAATGTTTTGAAAAAGAAAAACTTCACCAATTTCACCTGGCTTAAACAAGTAGAGTTAGTGATAGAGGGTTGATAACCCAAACCCACAATACCAAACTCTACACGATCAGAAGACTCCAAATCCTTCACTGTAGGATACATTTTGGAGTTGCCAACCTCTACAGACATACTCGGTTCAGACTTTGAAGAACTCTGTGCTGTAGAATACATCACATATTCATCCAAATCAACCTTTGCAAAACCCTCCCTCTCTTCAATAAGATCCAACAAAACATCGAATCTGTTAAACAACCTCAAACCCTTAGCTACAGGATTGACTATAACTGTAGAGGATTCCAAATGCTTGGCTTGCTGATCCTCTATGCCCAACATCATCTCTTTTCCCACACCATCCCTCGACAATTCAAGCCTCCTACCATCAACTAATAACAATTCAGAATAACCAACACAATTTTGCACGAATGGATCAATAACCATCAGGTCTAAATGCTGTGACGGCACAAATCTCTCAGACAAGACCACTATTTCTTCTTCACAAAACAAAGAACCATCATCATTAACCATATTCCCCATTAAGTCACAAACTACATTCGACCTTGATACCACACCCTTCTGGTTAGAAATACTCTCCTGTATCATAATATAATCATTATCACTTTTTGAGAAGCCAGGAAGAATAGCAACTCCTCGAGCACAATTAACTGCAGTATTGATAATGTCGAAAAGCATCATAGTATCATTCAAAAGAAGTAACCCCTTCTTCTTGTATATTGAAACCGAATCAGAGAATGATCTCCTCAGTTTCAAGAAATTAATACAAAACAAAATAGCGTGCTCCTTCCTCTCAAGCGGACGAGGCAAAGGAGGATAAACATCATTACTTGAATCATCAAGAACACTCTTTGGCCAAAGCAAACCATCCACTAATCCCTCAAGATGCCAACACAACAGAAGCAGCAAATACGCACCTTCATCCTTCTCATTAGGACTTGACAATTCAAAAAGAATTATGAAAGAAATAAGCTTCTGACATAATCTCGAACAGATGAAGTGCAAGAATTCAAAATCAGATTTTCCTTTATAAAACTCTGAACAGAAAATCTTTCTATGCCCGAATCCACCACAATAGAAGCATTGAATCTTGTTCCTACAATCTTTCACGAAATGGTTCGATCCTCCACCTCTGAAGCAAAAATGTCTTCTGGAACGATTCCAAATAATAGATCGCTTTCTCAAGAACGAATTCCAATAAGAATCACAAAAAGAATTGTTGACATCCTGCCTAATCGCATCAGCGTATGAGCGCTGGGAAATACTCTTTGAATTAGATAAAGAAGAAGAATAAAACGAGAAAGAAGAAACAGAAGCCGCCATACTTGTTTGACCCCTTTAATGTGAAATTAATATTATTGATGTTGATTAACATATGTGGATGCAGGGAAACAGGTCGGACTATTATCCTTTTTTTCAAAAAGGATTTTGCAAAGTTAAACCAGTTGTTTATGCTGTGAATTTATCACTGATAGTATTCAAGACTGACCCGGTGTATTTTGCTTTGCTTCAAATGTGCTCGGGTCAGACCGAGTGTTTTTCCAGGTTAGGTTTGCTTGGAGTTTCAGGAGATGGAAGCAGGACGCTTCACCACTAGTTATATATATACAGTTATTTTTCCGCTGTGACTGATATGTGTGAACTCTGATAATTGGTATGTATTTACTGTTCTTTTGTATAAAGAGATTTGATATTATATTTATCTTTCCGCTGTGAGATTCTGATGATGTGTTCTTCTTCTTTCTTATATTCTAATATTTCTTTCTTTTCTCACCCATTAAATTCTTTCTATTGACAATCCAGTGTTTTCGATACTTGAATAGTCGACATGGTGATTTTATGTCGATTTTCGGGGTCGAAAATCCTTGGGTCGTTACATATGGTATGCGCGAACAATGTGGCATGCTGAGTTGCAGTGATCAAACATTTTATTGGGAAGAAGAGCATTGTGATGATGATAAAAGCATGGCTAGTATAGTGTTGCTTTGTGTCAAGACGTGAATTCGACGAGCTTTACTCCTCGGTATGATCCAAAAACGGGATGAAGGACAACAGGGAGGACATGAGTTTCCTTCTAACTAGAAGTGATGTCATGGTATGGTGCCCGGGAAATTTACCTATGTTGGAATTGAGGCACCTAGGATATGGTCGAATAAGGCCATGGTGGTCAACGTACTGACCAGGAGGTCTGATCGGACCAAAAAACGTATCGTTCTGGCAATTATCCAATCGATGACCTACTGCTGACTGTCCATGCCACTCCAAAGGGATACATTTTTTCCCTAAGGCATTTTACTAGAGATGCTTCACAGTTCGGATTGAGGAAGATCCTTTACATCGGCTCATGACGGAAACCTAATTTCCAATACGAACCTTGCATTTTCAGTTGTAAACCTATACGGCAACATAATAGGATGGGGTATTTCATCTAAGAATGATACATTTGTTTTCGAAAATGTTTTCTGCACTATGCATTAGTAATAATAAAAAAGAAATTTCGTGTATCAAGCATGTTTGGTTATTATAAGGTAAAACTCCATCCTCTGACTTGCACTTGCATTGTGTGATGGGACCTTAGACTTATAATAGCTTCATTTTTTAAAAAGCATTACAAGCTTTACTTTGTAATGACCTAGGAATTTTGAAGATTAAAATATAAATTAAATTAAGATTTAACGTTAATTCAATTGATTATATTTGGATTTCAATTTAGAATTTGAACTTGAGAATTATTATTGAAGTTAAATAAAATTCATTTAGCTTTAAATTGATTTTTTTGACAAATTAATTTGAAATTGTATTTAAAATGTATGAATACTCTTATATTTGTTGTATACTCTGGTATGATAAGTAGTATATACATTTTGAAGAATACTTCGTTAATATTTTGCACAGTTGTTTAAATTTGAAAACTCATTTACGCCTGTCCATGTTTAAAACATTAGTTCACCACGTATTAGATGGTTCAGGAACTCTTTCCACGCGTTCTGTAATATGTTTTGCACCGCCCTTTTTCCTTTTATTATCTGATCGGCCAAAAATGTGTTTCCCCAAATCATAAATTTTCCAAATCCATTTTTCCAAAATCTCGTTTCTGGACAAATCGAATTAATGGCCACTGTGGAAAAAAACTCCTTACTTCTCCCTTCTCTGGATCAATGTCGCTTCCTCCTTCTCAAATCGAACTCGCGCCGTCATCCTCAAGGCATACCACGACACCCACCAAGACTCGACTGCCTCCGCTGTTCTCATCGAAGTGAGCCACCATCGCCAAGTCAAAGTCCAACAAAGTCGAAACCTGTGAAGACCGCATCTTGCGTTATCAACCGAAAATCACCTGAAGCCCAAATCGACACAACAGCTCACGTCGCCTCCTGCCGAGCTGCGGTGTTGTCACCAACCTGTAGCTGCGTCGATCTCTGCACTGCCTCTTGCACCCATTCCGGTCTTTCTTCTTTTTTGTAACCGCAATTTAAAGTAAGTTTCTTATGATTAGGCTTTCTTTAAGTTAGTTGTTTCAATCTCGCTAAGTGCGACTGCTTAGCCTGTTGTTGGTAATCATTTTGTTGCCTTCTTGGTTTGTTTCTATTATTTATTATTGAGTTTGAGCTGCTGAGATGCTGTTTAATTGGCCACTGCACCTAATTTAGTTTCATTTTTGCACCATTTTATTTACTGTTGGGTCAATTGTTAAGTTTCTATGCTAAAATGATACATGCACAACCAGTCTACATATTGCTACCGCCACTCGTACATGCTCTCATCAGTCCTGTCAGACCTAAGGTTGGCTTTACACTAGGTTTAAATAAGAATACACATTGTGTCTTATTCTTTGTTTCCTATGCTGAATGTCTCATATATGAACACATCATAATGTATTAAAAACCCCACTCGCATGCATGGACAAATTACAATATTCCCACTTGTTCATGGTACTCCATTTGTTCTCACTCGAAAAAAACATCCCTCACCATTTCTTTAGTAAATTTGACAGTTTGAGGTGAAATTAACAATATAGTTACTAATGGGTCTGTAATCTTAGAAGCTGATAAAAATGGTTAATTATACTCATTTTCTGCCTACAGTTTATTTCCTTTCTATTCAATGACCTTAGTTTCTTACTTTTTCATTTCCATATGTTTATTCCAGTAGGTCAGTCTGAAAAATAGTATTGACTGTATTACATGTGTTGTGATTCCACCTTGATCCTTATGTTAAACGCACGGGTCCCAAAAATATTTGTCTATGCTGAAACTGGGCGTACTTTCCGGGTTGTAAATATAGAAACCCACTTTATCTTACACTCCATGAAATGATTCTCTTGATTATGCAGTATGGTGCTAGGTTTTAGTTTGTTACCCACCGTGTTCCCAAGATACATGTGTGTTCGCATTTGGAAGCATTGACCTTTACCTTTGTGCCGCAGCCACATTTTTTTTTATCAAAACTCATTAATATAAAATATGTTTCAACTGATTTCTTTTATGTTGTAACCTGGAATGATGCTTTACCATGCAAATGGCTTCATATAGTCGTTGTACACATATACTTGTTGTTTCATTTGATATATACATTTCTTTGTATTGCTTTAGTTTAGCCCACTTAAGTTTAATGACTTACACTACCCCATCCAGCATGTAACTTGATTTTGTTTAGCATGAACCTTGACTGGAGAACCACATGTAGTTACATGCATAACTGCTATTAATTTTGGAAAGATAATCTTGCATATTTTATTGTGCCCTTTTGTACTTGCTGTAGAAATTTCTAACGTATGCCTTTTTTGGCATGAACTCTATTGTGCGCGCATGCAGCCACATCTACACTTACTTGTTTTGCGCCATGAAATTTCGGCAGTTTACCAGTTTATACTCGAATTATTAATGTATGATCGGGGTTAAACAATTATATTTTGTGTTTATTGAAGTTTGCTGACTTGAAATAAGTTTAATCCTAACTCGGGTGTTTAATGTTTTTGCATGGAACGCTCGGGTCAGGTCCTAAGTATTCCAGATTTAAATATTTCAGCTTGCAAACTGGAGAGGAATGCAAGACGCATTTGTGCGTGCAAGGCTTGATAAAACCATAAAGCTTTTATTATTTTAAAGTTCATGTACATGTTTTATAAATTTCTGTTGTACAAAAATTGTGTAAAAATCTGATATGTATATAAAATTTTATTCCGCTGCATATATTTGTGCATTGTGATTTCGTGTTATTTCAGTTAAACCTGATAAGCTAATAACGACCTGTCGTTTGAGCGTTCTGAGTTAGTTTAAATACCAACTTGGAGTGGTGAAAAAAAGGCAGGTCTTTACATACGTACTGGTATTCATGTGGAGGAAACCCGTTCTATGTTATACGGAGTGGTCCCGTGATATACCCGACCTTAAAATAAAATATAACAACTGTTTTAGTTCTCATACCAGTCGAATGACTGACTTGGAGTTATTGTTTTACACCTAAACTTTGGGTGCCCATATTTTCCACACAGGCAGCTAGTAGTTTTGGTTTTGCAGATGTTTTTATAACAGGATCCTGATTATGGCTAGAGCTATATTCTGGATTATTTTGTAGTCTTTCGCTATTTGTATCTATGTATTTATGTTTCCGATGTATTGTAAATAATTTATTCTTCGATATTTTTCTTCTATAAATATATTATTTGTACTCTAATATATTCTTGTACTCTGTTGTAAAATTGTTGTAATAGCAATGAAATGTTCTCTTATTCTGATGTGTTGTATCCCATAACGGTTTGTGGATTTCTGTCGTTTTGAATCGGACCTGTGTAGCTTATGGTTGGTTCGAAGGGCGGGGATTTTCGGGTCGTTACAGGTGGTATCTTTGCTTTGGTTTACAAAGCTTTGGGGATATGACGCATTAGAAAAAAATGAAAGAATTCATCAGAGATAGGGTTTACAACATCCTATAAGAATAACTCATTAGAGATAGGGTTAGTAATACCCTAAAATGAGTCTGAAGTGTATTATATACATAGAAAACTATAAAATTGCATATTAAAACGAATTTTGTATTGAAATTATTATACCTTATAATAAGATTTAGAGTATTTTATTTGATGTTGAGTTTGGACTATCGAGCATAAGAAGATTTTGAATATAAGTTTGATCAACGTATATCTGTAGTCTCAAATATACTGGATAGATATAGAATCACACTCTAGTCACCTTGGGTTGATTTTGATGATAAGTGCATCATTCACATCAGCGTTTATTTTTGAGTTTCGAAAGTGGGATGTCTATATGATTCCAATTGACTGGTGTGAGAACCAAGAACTTAGTTAGAGTTTAGTGGTTGTGATTTGACTTTGGAAATATATATTTAAGTTATATAAAAGATATATGTTTTTATAAAATATGAATTTGGAAAGTTAATTAACCAATTGATTGCTGATTGTGATGTCTGATAATTAGTTTAACTAATTGGAATGATAAAACCAATAAGAGAATGGAAGGTAAATTAAGCCAGATCAAATTTAATGTTAAACTGAATTTAAAATTAGTTTAGATTGGACATGTGCAAATGTTGGACAGGTTGTTGTATGAAGGTTAAGAAGAGGAATAAAATAGCATACCCAACAAAAAGGTACATGTTTAATGTGTTAATTGGGTATGATAATTTTATGAGCCGCTTGGCTTGTGGATTTTCTTGATTGATGAACGCCCGTAGGGGCAAGTTGCAGTTGTATTTATTAACTAGTACAAAGGAGGTTATGGCGAATTTTTTTGAAAATTTAAAGCATTAACCAAATTTCGAGAAATTGAGAAGTTCTTAGAAACTGAAAAGTTAAAGAACTTAAGATAAAATGAAGGTTAAGTTGGTTAAGTAAACAATCTTCAGTTCCATCTTTGATTTCGGGGACGAAATCCTTTTTAAGTGGGGGAGGTTGTAACGACCCAAATTTTTGGTCAAGTTAAAATATGAATTTTAATTGATTATAATGGAAATCAAATATTTAAAATGGTTTATTTTGAGAATTTATGACATAGAATTTATTTAAAATGTAGTTTGACCGCATTAGTTTTATTAATTATGAAGCAAACTAGTAACATCGTGGTAGTTCGAATATTTAATTTTGAACTTTAAATGAATATACAGAATTCAGTATAAGTTGGATTTCTATAAAACAAGAAACGTTAGAATCTAGTTGATCATATCTTTCTACAAAAGTGAAAATTTGAATTTTTCGTGTTATAAATTGTGAGTTATGTCCAAATCAAAATTTCAAATAGTCGTTATGAAGTCATTTTTAACTTATAACGATTTATTATATAAAATAAAAGGATTTTACTATGAGATTGAATATCGATTGAACCTGAAATTTTAAAATGTCGAATTATAAACCCAAGTATGTTGTTTTGAAGCCATATAATATTTTATTTAGATGTATACGATAAACTAATTCATTATTAATAATCTGAACTGTTTTTGAACTGTAACGTCCCGGGAATTTTGACTCTTAAATTCAGACATTAATACATCCCGTGTCCCGATTCAAGTATCGAAAACACAGAAAACTAATAGAAAGAAATTAGAGGATGAAAAAAAGATAAGAAAGAAAGATTAGAGTAGAAGAAAAGGAAGAAGAACAACTAACCACAATATCAGAGTCTCACATCGCAGCGGAATAAAATATAATCAAGAAATAAATCTTTATTGAAAGCTTGAAATAATACTTACAGTTATCAGAGTATAACGGACATTTAATTCATCTGGACAGTTATAATAGCCTGTCCATATTTAAAGCAAACATGTGACGGCAAAGAATTTCGCTCGGTCCGAACTAGTCGCTAAACCGATCCAGGCCGTTCGAAACGCCCTATCGTTTTGAGAACAGGACAAAACAGAACGCATACAGAAGAACATTTCACTATATATATTACAACAGTGCATCAGATTACAAGAATATACAGAGTATAAAGGAATATTACACAGAAATATCAGTGATTTAAATTACATTTAAATACATAGCAGCGGAAAATAATACAATACACAACTAGAAGAAGATATACGGATACCAAGCTTTCCGGATATCGTTCCAGCTGTAAACCAGGATCCTGTGAATATAAATCTGCAAAACCAAAACTACTAGCTGCCCGTGTCAAAATAAGGGCACCCAGAGTTTAGGTTAAAACAATAAACTCCAGGTCAGTCATGTGACTGGTGTGAGAACTAAAACAGTTATTAATCTTTATTTTAAATCATTAGGTAAATCAAGGGACCACGCCGTATAACACGGAACGGGTTTCCTCCCAAGAATACCAGTGCATAAAACAAACAGCGCAATGCTAAATAAAGAAAAATGAAGCTGTTATAAGACCCAGGTCCTATCACACAATGCAACGCAAGCCGGGGGATAGGGTTTTCCCTTATAACAGCCAAAGAATGCTTGATACGTTTAAAACAGATCATTTGATACTATTATAAGTGTATAGTGCATAAAAAAACTTCAAATCATAAGTATCAATCATAGGCGACATGAGCGTCCCATGCCACTATGTCGCCATATATAGGTTTACAAATAAAACCGCAAATGTCACGTATTTGGAAATTGGATTTCCTTCTATGAACCGAGGCAAAAGATAGTCCTCTACCGATTCGAGACTGCCTAGCCCGAGTCTCAGGATCAGAACGCATCGACCCTTGGATCGTCAGGGCCGGTCCACCGATGTGGATTAAACTTAAACCCTGGACACTGCGTTTCGCCGCCCTTTGGGGCGTAAGCGAGCCAACGAATGACTCCATCGGACCCGGATCGTCCGATCTAACCGAGGCGCCTCGCAACAGCAACAACCACATAAGTCAAACTCGTCAGGGCGTGTAAAACCACTGACGCCACTTCTAGCTAGGAGGAAACGCAGGCCCTCCCTGAGGTCCGTCTCCCGTTTTTGGTTCATACCGGGTGTGAAACTCGCGAAGTAAACGTTACACAAAGCTACGCCACAAAGGCCGTGCTTTGATCATCAACCACAAGACTTTGCTTTTCAACAGAAGCCTTGATCATTTGCATCTTAGCATGCCACACAGGCAAACCATCCTATGCAACCGATATCAGTCACACAGAATGAAATCCGATGTCAGACACACAGTCCATTTACAAGTCCGTTCTGGGTCTGAACGAAACCGGAAGCACCTAGTACCCCGCATATCCATCGATCTCCAAGTACGTCTGGACGATCACTAACTGTTTCCATCTTCTTGGGTGTACAGCCCAATCAAGATCATCAGCTATCACCCAAACGACGTGAAGACCTCCGGTCTTCGACCATCGTCTTCGTCTTCGACTTATCGTCGTATCAGTTATTCAGAATGGGATAAACCCGGTCTTTCCGAATAACTCGCGTATATTTTAAATAAGTGTTACACAAACACAACATACGCCTCATTCCAATTCATCAGTCACTAACGGTAAATTAATCAAGAGAATAATTCCCCAAATATTAACCCCGAAGGCCGAAACCAACATCAGATCAATATCCAGAAAACCATTCTGCTTGGCTAACCGACAATTAGTTTCTAAATTTCACATTCATAGGGAAAGGTTCCCATTAATTTTATCAAAGATAAATTCTTGAATTTATTCTTTAATCTATTTTTGAATATCAATTCAAACTAGTCGGGATTAGCGAACCTTACCGAAGTAATCATTTGTTTTCATTTCCCAATCCCAACCTATTCATCCCATGAAGTAAAACTGGTAATACTTCATATCTAACACCACGGTGTTATCGGTAAATTCAATTACCATTTCACGTTCAAATCTAATTAAAGATTTAACTATCGCCTGGAGTAAAACTGGTGATACTCCATTCTCGATCTTTTCAATCTAATTAAAGATTCATTAAAACTCCACTTAGTTTTAATCTGTGACTGGGTTAAAGAATCCGTGTCATTTAAAAACACAGTTCACGATAAACCCAAAATCACATTCATTAATCATCGGGTTAAAGAACGAGTGTTATTTAAAAACACTGTCCACGATAAACCCAAAAATCAATATCGATTCAATTCCAATTAAATGTTATTTAATTGGTACACTTCATTAAATCTAAATAAAAAGATTTAATCTTTTCTCAACTGGGTCCAGGAACAGTGTTAATGAAGACACCATTCACGACAAACCCAAATCACATTTAATATTAAACACAAGGCTCTGAATAGAAAATATACCGGCTTATATTCAATATCAAATTCTACGACTAACAAATATCGTATGGGAAATAACGATATATATATATATATATCTATATCTTTCAAATTTCCATAACAACACTTGTATAATCACGAAATCCAACATCGAAATATTCCGAAGACAATTTCGATTCAAGTCCATTCCAATGCAATCATTGGAAATTTTGGTTATTTTCAAAACCATTTCAAATTCAATTTATTTATTTAAAAATAAATAGAATTATAATTCTAGTTCAAAACTAGTTCATTTCGATAAAAATCTATTTTTATCTTTTCAAATAGGGAGTTTTTCATCCCAATTCTTTCTAAATCATTTCTTATGATTTTACACAAATTATTACTATTTTTAATAATTTTATCAAGGCCCGTACAGTCGATTTCCATCAATGGCCATCGAACTGCACTTACAGCGACCTTTTTTGAATTTGATTTGGACGTATCTCCAAATCCAACCGTTAGATTTCAAATTTCTAACATTCGTTAGAAAGCTCTTTTCGATACGAACCCAACGGTTCCGGTTTTAGGAGAATCCGATGGTCGGATCTCCCGTAATGTCCGTTTGAAATAAATGGTCGAAATTCACGAACTGCCGCCGCGCGGCGCGTTCTATTCAGGCCATTATATTATATATATAATATATATAATATATACTTCGTCGATTTCTATTTAAAACGAATTATATAAATAGTTTTGAATTCGTTTCAAAAACAATTCCAACTTCCTTTTCAATTCAAATCAAAATTGAATTCTTCTTTATAAATTCGTTTTAAAATTCATTTCTATTCAATTCAAATTTCAATTCAATTTGAATTCATTTCAATTCACTTTCAATTCAATTCGAATTCGTTTTCAATTCATTTCGAAATCGTTTTCAATTCATTTCGAAATCGTTTTCAATTCAATTCATTTCGAAATCGTTTTCAATTCAATTCATTTCGAAATCGTTTTCAATTCAATTCATTTCGAAATCGTTTTCAATTCAATTCATTTCGAAATCGTTTTCAATTCAATTCATTTCGAAATCGTTTTCAATTCAATTCATTTCGAAATCGTTTTCAATTCAATTCATTTCGAAATCGTTTTCAATTCAATTCATTTCGAAATCGTTTTCAATTCAATTCATTTCGAAATCGTTTTCAATTCAATTCATTTCGAAATCGTTTTCAATTCAATTCATTTCGAAATCGTTTTCAATTCAATTCATTTCGAAATCGTTTTCAATTCAATTCATTTCGAAATCGTTTTCAATTCAATTCATTTCGAAATCGTTTTAAAATCGATATAAATATCGTTCACGTCAAAATGGCGTCAAACTAATCAACACGACATCATAAATTTCTATTCTCAAATATTCTATTTCAAATATTTCTATTTTAAATATTTCCATTTCTAAACTGGAATGAGGCCCAATCAATTACCATATAAAATTAATTATATGGATTTTCACACAACACATGTATATAATAACATTGAAAAATGATCAACCATCAACCAAAGTGCACTACACTGTATAAGCATCAAATAAAGATATCTAACGCTTATAACAGCCTGTCAATCAATCGATCGACATATTTAATCAATCAGGATGAGTGAACTTCAAATTTCATCCCAACACCCGTGTGGGGTTTCAAACAATCAAACACAGATTTTAGTTGTGCAGTTGGGCGATGTGTAAAATTTATAGTCCCAATCAATGTCATTCAAATAAGTGTACATAAACAAACCATCTGGTTTGTAAATGAATATTTATTTATTCACTTCACTATTTTCATATTCACGTTAAAAATTATATTTTTAACGATAAAACATTTTATTTCAACCTATGAATTTCTATTCAATTCATTTATTCAATAAAATGATATTTTTATTTTTCTAACATATTTTAGAAAATTTCGGCGGCATAACGGCACGATACTAGAAACGGGACAAGGCCTAGCCTTATCCCTGGTCTAGTGAAGGCCCACGCCATTCACACATCAATCATATCAATTTCATTTCACCAAACTATTCAAATCAACCCAAACAATCTAACTAACAACACAGCCAAACAAACAAGTCCATGGTCTGTGGACGATTGTGTCGGGTGCTACTAAGCACCGTCTGCATCCTAGTATATATATATATAACTAGAAAAGAAATAGAAAGGTGAGAAATTCTCACAGATAGCTATCCTAGCTCCACGGCACTTCATTGATAGAAATCTTCACCGCTATCGCATCTTCGTTGCCCATAGCCACTACATATTTAAAAATCACATTTTTGCTTCGTTATTCAATATATAAAAATCATATTTTTATTTCGATGTTCAATATATAAAAATCATATTTTTATTTCGAAGTTCAATATATAAAAATCATATTTTTATCGAAGTTCAATATATAAAAATCCTATTTTTCTATCGAAGTTCAATATATAAAAATCCTATTTTTCTATCGAAGTTCAATATATAAAAATCCTATTTTTCTATCGAAGTTCAATATATAAAAATCCTATTTTTCTATCGAAGTTCAATATATAAAAATCACATTTTTCTTCTTAATAAAAATTCCGTCTCTTCCAATTTAAAGATCAAATCTTTTCCTATTTAAAATTCAATTTTTTTTTTTACTTAAAATTAAAATCAGTTTTATATGCTTTATATAATCCAGTTTTTAAATCTTTATAAAATTCAGTTTTGAATCTTTATAAAATTCAGTTTTTAAATCTTTATAAAATTCAGTTTTAAATCTTTATAGAAATCAGTTTTAAATCTTTATAAAAAAACAAACAGTATTTAAACTAAAAATAATATAAATAAAAAAAAACTTACAGCAAAAGGGGGGTTTCCTTGCTGTCTGCGTCGACTGGGGGGGGGGTCTTCGAATGGAGGAGGGCGCCTGGATCTGAAGGGGGATGTGGCGATTCGGTTGTTCTCGCGGTGTGTGGGTTGCTGGAGTGGGGTCTTGGTCTTTGGGGGTTCGAACGGGGGAAGGGGCGATGGGGATGGGGTCGGCTAACGGCGGCTAGGGCGTGGGCGTGGGCGTTGGGAAGGAGAGGGGTGCGGACTAGAGATGAACGGAGGAGAAGGAGAAGAAGAGGAGGGCGGCGTACGAGGTGGAAGAAGAAGCAGCACAGGCGGCAGCAGCAGGAGGAGGCGCGGGGGTGATAAAGGAGGGCGGCGGTATTTTTTTTTTATTTAAAAAAACTGAATTGGGGAGAAAGAAGACGGGGGAGGGGGTTTTAAATAAAGAAATATAATTTTTTTATTTCCTTTTTAATTCCCAAAAAGTTGACTTTCACAAACGACCTCGAAACGAGGCCCACCGCATGTCGTCCATAGCATTTTACCCCCATTCCGAACACAATGGGATATGTATCGTAAGCTGATTCGACCATTTGAATCAGTTTCCGTTGAATTAACATTTAAATCACTATATTGAATTTTAAACGTACATTTCAAATTACCGGGGTCACATACTAACTAGAAAAATTCCCGAAAAATATTTTCTAGCTTTGTATTGACGATACGGTCCTAACAAAACTAGTTTCGTCGAATTCTGAGATCGTTTGAAAAATTGTCAATTTCCAGTCGATTAAAATCAACTGAAACTGGTCAAACACGTTTTCCTTTGCCACGCTCACATATTGATTCAGAAAATTATGAAATTTGGAATCTAGCAATAACTTGACACTGCGGACCCAACAAAACTGGTTTCGTCGAATTCCGAGGTCATTTGCAAAATGTCCATTTTTAAGGGCTTGAATTCCATAGCGACTATTCAGAAATTTCAACTGGGCATATCTTTTGATTCCCGCTACGAACTTTTGATTTTTTCGGATTCGTTGGAAAGATATTCACTATTAGATTCCATTATTTTTGGTTTCACTAAAATCCGGATTGTTTTGCACCCGGTACATTCAATTGAAGTTTGAAATCGAATTATCGAACTACCGCGCCATTTTCAATTCTATTTATAATTATATATAATTATTAATATTCTAACGACGACGTATATAATATATACGTTCGAATTATATTCAAAATAAATTTCTCGTCGATATTATTTAAAATAATCTATTTTAAATATTCAAAATTCGCTAAAATTGCCAAAATAAAAATTTCAAACTGACTCAGATTTACCGGGTTGTTACAATCTCCCCCACTTAAAACTTTTCGTCCCCGAAAAGGAACAAAGTCGAGAGTGGTTTGATTATTCAGCTCTACGATCGATCAGGCTTCCATTCTCCAACTTTTCAGTTTCCGAGAATTTTCAAAATTTCAAAAATTTGGCTAACACCCTAAATTTTTGAAAAATTTCGCCATAACCTCCCCTGCACCGGGAGCATCGGGGAATTTCAAATAGCTTCCCCGGTCCTTCAGATCTCAAAAAGAAAAGGAAAAAGCCAAGCGGCTAGCCAATAGGCTCACAAAATCATCATCACCCAAACAAAACAGGAAATTATGTAGTAAACATGTACCTATTTGTCGGGCAAACAAATTTTATTCTCTGCTCTAGCCTCCTTGCTATGACCTGTTCAAAGATATATATGTATATGCAAGCAAATGCAACCAATTTTCAATATAATTCAATATTTGATTCAATTAGGCTAATTGGTTAAAAATTAGCAAACAAATAAACAAACAACACAAACATCAATCAATTAGTGAATTAGATTATCAAATTCATAATTTTGATACATATACTGAAAATCTTGTTTTTGATGCCAATTCACAACAAGGTGTTCTAACTATATAAGTTTTGGTCCTCACACCAGCCAATAGGAAATATATAAATACCACATCTTCAAAACATGAACATAGATTTCTGATGATGATCGATCAATCATCAGAACCATCTCCGGGTGTCTAGAATGTGATTCTATATCTATCCAGTATATTAAAATTTCAAATATACGTTTGCAAGGCGTATATGCAAAATCTTTATATACTGGACTGTCCAAATCAATATAAACTAAATAATCAAATACGAATAATTGATTTTAAATTTTCAAAACAAAATTTGTTTTCATTTGAAAAATATACTCTTCATACCCGTTCTAGGATACCACTGATCCTATCTCTAACGAGTCATTCTCATTGGATATTACTAATCCAACATCTGATGAATTCTTTCGTATGGTTCTAATGTGTCTTGTTCTCTAGCTTTGTAAACCAAAGCTCTGATACCAACTGTGACGGCAAAGAATTTCGCTCGGTCCGAACCAGTCGCTAAACCGATCCAGGCCGTTCGAAACGCCCTATCGTTTTGAGAACAGGACAAAACAGAACGCATACAGAAGAACATTTCACTATATATATTACAACAGTGCATCAGATTACAAGAATATACAGAGTATAAAGGAATATTACACAGAAATATCAAAGATTTAAATTACATTTAAATACATAGCAGCGGAAAATAATACAATACACAACTAGAAGAAGATATACGGATACCAAGCTTTCCGGATATCGTTCCAGCTGTAAACCAGGATCCTGTGAATATAAATCTGCAAAACCAAAACTACTAGCTGCCCGTGTCAAAATAAGGGCACCCAGAGTTTAGGTTAAAACAATAAACTCCAGGTCAGTCATGTGACTGGTGTGAGAACTAAAACAGTTATTAATCTTTATTTTAAATCATTAGGTAAATCAAGGGACCACGCCGTATAACACGGAACGGGTTTCCTCCCAAGAATACCAGTGCATAAAACAAACAGCGCAATGCTAAATAAAGAAAAATGAAGCTGTTATAAAACCCAGGTCCTATCACACAATGCAACGCAAGCCGGGGGATAGGGTTTTCCCTTATAACAGCCAAAGAATGCTTGATACGTTTAAAACAGATCATTTGATACTATTATAAGTGTATAGTGCATAAAACAACTTCAAATCATAAGTATCAATCATAGGCGACATGAGCGTCCCATGCCACTATGTCGCCATATATAGGTTTACAAATAAAACCGCAAATGTCACGTATTTGGAAATTGGATTTCCTTCTATGAACCGAGGCAAAAGATAGTCCTCTACCGATTCGAGACTGCCTAGCCCGAGTCTCAGGATCAGAACGCATCGACCCTTGGATCGTCAGGGCCGGTCCACCGATGTGGATTAAACTTAAACCCTGGACACTGCGTTTCGCCGCCCTTTGGGGCGTAAGCGAGCCAACGAATGACTCCATCGGACCCGGATCGTCCGATCTAACCGAGGCGCCTCGCAACAGCAACAACCACATAATTCAAACTCGTCAGGGCGTGTAAAACCACTGACGCCACTTCTAGCTAGGAGGAAACGCAGGCCCTCCCTGAGGTCCGTCTCCCGTTTTTGGTTCATACCGGGTGTGAAACTCGCGAAGTAAACGTTACACAAAGCTACGCCACAAAGGCCGTGCTTTGATCATCAACCACAAGACTTTGCTTTTCAACAGAAGCCTTGATCATTTGCATCTTAGCATGCCACACAGGCAAACCATCCTATGCAACCGATATCAGTCACACAGAATGAAATCCGATGTCAGACACACAGTCCATTTACAAGTCCGTTCTGGGTCTGAACGAAACCGGAAGCACCTAGTACCCCGCATATCCATCGATCTCCAAGTACGTCTGGACGATCACTAACTGTTTCCATCTTCTTGGGTGTACAGCCCAATCAAGATCATCAGCTATCACCCAAACGACGTGAAGACCTCCGGTCTTCGACCATCGTCTTCGACTTATCGTCGTATCAGTTATTCAGAATGGGATAAACCCGGTCTTTCCGAATAACTCGCGTATATTTTAAATAAGTGTTACACAAACACAACATACGCCTCATTCCAATTCATCAGTCACTAACGGTAAATTAATTAAGAGAATAATTCCCCAAATATTAACCCCGAAGGCCGAAACCAACATCAGATCAATATCCAGAAAACCCTTCTGCTTGGCTAACCGACAATTAGTTTCTAAATTTCACATTCATAGGGAAAGGTTCCCATTAATTTTATCAAAGATAAATTCTTGAATTTATTCTTTAATCTATTTTTGAATATCAATTCAAACTAGTCGGGATTAGCGAACCTTACCGAAGTAATCATTTGTTTTCATTTCCCAATCCCAACCTATTCATCCCATGAAGTAAAACTGGTAATACTTCATATCTAACACCACGGTGTTATCGGTAAATTCAATTACCATTTCACGTTCAAATCTAATTAAAGATTTAACTATCGCCTGGAGTAAAACTGGTGATACTCCATTCTCGATCTTTTCAATCTAATTAAAGATTCATTAAAACTCCACTTAGTTTTAATCTGTGACTGGGTTAAAGAATCCGTGTCATTTAAAAACACAGTTCACGATAAACCCAAAATCACATTCATTAATCATCGGGTTAAAGAACGAGTGTTATTTAAAAACACTGTCCACGATAAACCCAAAAATCAATATCGATTCAATTCCAATTAAATGTTATTTAATTGGTACACTTCATTAAATCTAAATAAAAAGATTTAATCTTTTCTCAACTGGGTCCAAGAACAGTGTTAATGAAGACACCATTCACGACAAACCCAAATCACATTTGATATTAAACACAAGGCTCTGAATAGAAAATATACCGGCTTATATTCAATATCAAATTCTACGACTAACAAATATCGTATGGGAAATAACGATATATATATATATATATCTATATCTTTCAAATTTCCATAACAACATTTGTATAATCACGAAATCCAACATCGAAATATTCCGAAGACAATTTCGATTCAAGTCCATTCCAATGCAATCATTGGAAATTTTGGTTATTTTCAAAACCATTTCAAATTCAATTTATTTATTTAAAAATAAATAGAATTATAATTCTAGTTCAAAACTAGTTCATTTCGATAAAAATCTATTTTTATCTTTTCAAATAGGGAGTTTTTCATCCCAATTCTTTCTAAATCATTTCTTATGATTTTACACAAATTATTACTATTTTTAATAATTTTATCAAGGCCCGTACAGTCGATTTCCATCAATGGCCATCGAACTGCACTTACAGCGACCTTTTTCGAATTTGATTTGGACGTATCTCCAAATCCAACCGTTAGATTTCAAATTTCTAACATTCCTTAGAAAGCTCTTTTCGATACGAACCCAACGGTTCCGGTTTTAGGAGAATCCGACGGTCGGATCTCCCGTAATGTCCGTTTGAAATAAATGGTCGAAATTCACGAACTGCCGCGGCGCGGCGCGTTCTATTCAGGCCATTATATTATATATATAATATATATAATATATACTTCGTCGATTTCTATTTAAAACGAATTATATAAATAGTTTTGAATTCGTTTCAAAAACAATTCCAACTTCCTTTTCAATTCAAATCAAAATTGAATTCTTCTTTATAAATTCGTTTTAAAATTCATTTCTATTCAATTCAAATTTCAATTCAATTTGAATTCATTTCAATTCACTTACAATTCAATTTGAATTCGTTTTCAATTCATTTTGAAATCGTTTTCAATTCATTTCGAAATCGTTTTCAATTCAATTCATTTCGAAATCGTTTTCAATTCAATTCAATTCGAAATCGTTTTCAATTCAATTCATTTCGAAATCGTTTTCAATTCAATTCATTTCGAAATCGTTTTCAATTCAATTCATTTCGAAATCGTTTTCAATTCAATTCATTTCGAAATCGTTTTCAATTCAATTCAATTCATTTCGAAATCGTTTTCAATTCAATTCATTTCGAAATCGTTTTCAATTCAATTCATTTCGAAATCATTTTCAATTCAATTCATTTCGTAATCGTTTTAAAATCGATATAAATATCGTTCACGTCAAAATGGCGTCAAACTAATCAACACGACTTCATAAATTTCTATTCTCAAATATTCTATTTCAAATATTTCTATTTTAAATATTTCCATTTCTAAACTGGAATGAGGCCCAATCAATTACCATATAAAATTAATTATATGGATTTTCACACAACACATGTATATAATAACATTGAAAAATGATCAACCATCAACCAAAGTGCACTACACTGTATAAGCATCAAATAAAGATATCTAACGCTTATAACAGCCTGTCAATCAATCGATCGACATATTTAATCAATCAGGATGAGTGAACTTCAAATTTCATCCCAACACCCGTGTGGGGTTTCAAACAATCAAACACAGATTTTAGTTGTGCAGTTGGGCGATGTGTAAAATTTATCGTCCCAATCAATGTCATTCAAATAAGTGTACATAAACAAACCATCTGGTTTGTAAATGAATATTTATTTATTCACTTCACTATTTTCATATTCACATTAAAAATTATATTTTTAACGATAAAACATTTTATTTCAACCTATGAATTTCTATTCAATTCATTTATTCAATAAAATGATATTTTTATTTTTCTAACATATTTTAGAAAATTTCGGCGGCATAACGGCACGATACTAGAAACGGGACAAGGCCTAGCCTTATCCCTGGTCTAGTGAAGGCCCACGCCATTCACACATCAATCATATCAATTTCATTTCACCAAACTATTCAAATCAACCCAAACAATCTAACTAACAACACAGCCAAACAAACAAGTCCATGGTCTGTGGACGATTGTGTCGGGTGCTACTAGGCACCGTCTGCATCCTAGTATATATATATAACTAGAAAAGAAATAGAAAGGTGAGAAATTCTCACAGATAGCTATCCTAGCTCCACGGCACTTCATTGATAGAAATCTTCACCGCTATCGCATCTTCGTTGCCCATAGCCACTACATATTTAAAAATCACATTTTTGCTTCGTTATTCAATATATAAAAATCATATTTTTATTTCGATGTTCAATATATAAAAATCATATTTTTAATTCGAAGTTCAATATATAAAAATCATATTTTTATCGAAGTTCAATATATAAAAATCCTATTTTTCTATCGAAGTTCAATATATAAAAATCCTATTTTTCTATCGAAGTTCAATATATAAAAATCCTATTTTTCTATCGAAGTTCAATATATAAAAATCCTATTTTTCTATCGAAGTTCAATATATAAAAATCACATTTTTCTTCTTAATAAAAATTCCGTCTCTTCCAATTTAAAGATCAAATCTTTTCCTATTTAAAATTCAAATTTTTTTTTACTTAAAATTAAAATCAGTTTTATATGCTTTATATAATCCAGTTTTTAAATCTTTATAAAATTCAGTTTTAAATCTTTATAAAATTCAGTTTTTAAATCTTTATAAAATTCAGTTTTAAATCTTTATAGAAATCAGTTTTAAATCTTTATAAAAAAACAAACAGTATTTAAACTAAAAATAATATAAATAAAAAAAAACTTACAGCAAAAGGGGGGTTTCCTTGCTGTCTGCGTCGACTGGGGGGGGGGGGTCTTCGAATGGAGGAGGGCGCCTGGATCTGAAGGGGGATGTGGCGATTCGGTTGTTCTCGCGGTGTGTGGGTTGCTGGAGTGGGGTCTTGGTCTTTGGGGGTTCGAACGGGGGAAGGGGCGATGGGGCTGGGGTCGGCTAACGGCGGCTAGGGCGTGGGCGTTGGGAAGGAGAGGGGTGCGGACTAGAGATGAACGGAGGAGAAGGAGAAGAAGAGGAGGGCGGCGTACGAGGTGGAAGAAGAAGCAGCACAGGCGGCAGCAGCAGGAGGAGGCGCGGGGGTGATAAAGGAGGGCGGCGGTATTTTTTTTTTTAAAAAAAAAACTGAATTGGGGAGAAAGAAGACGGGGGAGGGGGTTTTAAATAAAGAAATATAATTTTTTTATTTCCTTTTTAATTCCCAAAAAGTTGACTTTCACAAACGACCTCGAAACGAGGCCCACCGCCTGTCGTCCATAGCAGTTTACCCCCATTCCGAACACAATGGGATATGTATCGTAAGCTGATTCGACCATTTGAATCAGTTTCCGTTGAATTAACATTTAAATCACTATATTGAATTTTAAACGTACATTTCAAATTACCGGGGTCACATACTAACTAGAAAAATTCCCGAAAAATATTTTCTAGCTTTGTATTGACGATACGGTCCTAACAAAACTAGTTTCGTCGTATTCTGAGATCGTTTGAAAAATTGTCAATTTCCAGTCGATTAAAATCAACTGAAACTGGTCAAACACGTTTTCCTTTGCCACGCTCACATATTGATTCAGAAAATTATGAAATTTGGAATCTAGCAATAACTTGACACTGCGGACCCAACAAAACTGGTTTCGTCGAATTCCGAGGTCATTTGCAAAATGTCCATTTTTAAGGGCCTGAATTCCATAGCGACTATTCAGAAATTTCAACTGGGCATATCTTTTGATTCCCGCTACGAACTTTTGATTTTTTCGGATTCGTTGGAAAGATATTCACTATTAGATTCCATTATTTTTGGTTTCACTAAAATCCGGATTGTTTTGCACCCGGTACATTCAATTGAAGTTTGAAATCGAATTATCGAACTACCGCGCCATTTTCAATTCTATTTATAATTATATATAATTATTAATATTCTAACGACGACGTATATAATATATACGTTCGAATTATATTCAAAATAAATTTCTCGTCGATATTATTTAAAATAATCTATTTTAAATATTCAAAATTCGCTAAAATTGCCAAAATAAAAATTTCAAACTGGCTCAGATTTACCGGGTTGTTACAATCTCCCCCACTTAAAACTTTTCGTCCCCGAAAAGGAACAAAGTCGAGAGTGGTTTGATTATTCAGCTCTACGATCGATCAGGCTTCCATTCTCCAACTTTTCAGTTTCCGAGAATTTTCAAAATTTCAAAAATTTGGCTAACACCCTAAATTTTTGAAAAATTTCGCCATAACCTCCCCTGCACCGGGAGCATCGGGGAATTTCAAATAGCTTCCCCGGTCCTTCAGATCTCAAAAAGAAAAAGAAAAAGCCAAGCGGCTAGCCAATAGGCTCACAAAATCATCATCACCCAAACAAAACAGGAAATTATGTAGTAAACATGTACCTATTTGTCGGGCAAACAAATTTTATTCTCTGCTCTAGCCTCCTTGCTATGACCTGTTCAAAGATATATATGTATATGCAAGCAAATGCAACCAATTTTCAATATAATTCAATATTTGATTCATTTAGGCTAATTGGTTAAAAATTAGCAAACAAATAAACAAACAACACAAACATCAATCAATTAGTGAATTAGATTATCAAATTCATAATTTTGATACATATACTGAAAATCTTGTTTTTGATGCCAATTCACAACAAGGTGTTCTAACTATATAAGTTTTGGTCCTCACACCAGCCAATAGGAAATATATAAATACCACATCTTCAAAACACGAACATAGATTTCTGATGATGATCGATCAATCATCAGAACCATCTCCGGGTGTCTAGAATGTGATTCTATATCTATCCAGTATATTAAAATTTCAAATATACGTTTGCAAGGCGTATATGCAAAATCTTTATATACTGGACTGTCCAAATCAATATAAACTAAATAATCAAATACGAATAATTGATTTTAAATTTTCAAAACAAAATTTGTTTTCATTTGAAAAATATACTCTTCATACCCGTTCTAGGATACCACTGATCCTATCTCTAACGAGTCATTCTCATTGGATATTACTAATCCAACATCTGATGAATTCTTTCATATGGTTCTAATGTGTCTTGTTCTCTAGCTTTGTAAACCAAAGCTCTGATACCAACTGTGACGGCAAAGAATTTCGCTCGGTCCGAACCAGTCGCTAAACCGATCCAGGCCGTTCGAAACGCCCTATCGTTTTGAGAACAGGACAAAACAGAACGCATACAGAAGAACATTTCACTATATATATTACAACAGTGCATCAGCTTACAAGAATATACAGAGTATAAAGGAATATTACACAGAAATATCAGAGATTTAAATTACATTTAAATACATAGCAGCGGAAAATAATACAATACACAACTAGAAGAAGATATACGGATACCAAGCTTTCCGGATATCGTTCCAGCTGTAAACCAGGATCCTGTGAATATAAATCTGCAAAACCAAAACTACTAGCTGCCCGTGTCAAAATAAGGGCACCCAGAGTTTAGGTTAAAACAATAAACTCCAGGTCAGTCATGTGACTGGTGTGAGAACTAAAACAGTTATTAATCTTTATTTTAAATCATTAGGTAAATCAAGGGACCACGCCGTATAACACGGAACGGGTTTCCTCCCAAGAATACCAGTGCATAAAACAAACAGCGCAATGCTAAATAAAGAAAAATGAAGCTGTTATAAGACCCAGGTCCTATCACACAATGCAACGCAAGCCGGGGGATAGGGTTTTCCCTTATAACAGCCAAAGAATGCTTGATACGTTTAAAACAGATCATTTGATACTATTATAAGTGTATAGTGCATAAAACAACTTCAAATCATAAGTATCAACATAGGCGACATGAGCGTCCCATGCCACTATGTCGCCATATATAGGTTTACAAATAAAACCGCAAATGTCACGTATTTGGAAATTGGATTTCCTTCTATGAACCGAGGCAAAAGATAGTCCTCTACCGATTCGAGACTGCCTAGCCCGAGTCTCAGGATCAGAACGCATCGACCCTTGGATCGTCAGGGCCGGTCCACCGATGTGGATTAAACTTAAACCCTGGACACTGCGTTTCGCCGCCCTTTGGGGCGTAAGCGAGCCAACGAATGACTCCATCGGACCCGGATCGTCCGATCTAACCGAGGCGCCTCGCAACAGCAACAACCACATAAGTCAAACTCGTCAGGGTGTGTAAAACCACTGACGCCACTTCTAGCTAGGAGGAAACGCAGGCCCTCCCTGAGGTCCGTCTCCCGTTTTTGGTTCATACCGGGTGTGAAACTCGCGAAGTAAACGTTACACAAAGCTACGCCACAAAGGCCGTGCTTTGATCATCAACCACAAGACTTTGCTTTTCAACAGAAGCCTTGATCATTTGCATCTTAGCATGCCACACAGGCAAACCATCCTATGCAACCGATATCAGTCACACAGAATGAAATCCGATGTCAGACACACAGTCCATTTACAAGTCCGTTCTGGGTCTGAACGAAACCGGAAGCACCTAGTACCCCGCATATCCATCGATCTCCAAGTACGTCTGGACGATCACTAACTGTTTCCATCTTCTTGGGTGTACAGCCCAATCAAGATCATCAGCTATCACCCAAACGACGTGAAGACCTCCGGTCTTCGACCATCGTCTTCGTCTTCGACTTATCGTCGTATCAGTTATTCAGAATGGGATAAACCCGGTCTTTCCGAATAACTCGCGTATATTTTAAATAAGTGTTACACAAACACAACATACGCCTCATTCCAATTCATCAGTCACTAACGGTAAATTAATCAAGAGAATAATTCCCCAAATATTAACCCCGAAGGCCGAAACCAACATCAGATCAATATCCAGAAAACCATTCTGCTTGGCTAACCGACAATTAGTTTCTAAATTTCACATTCATAGGGAAAGGTTCCCATTAATTTTATCAAAGATAAATTCTTGAATTTATTCTTTAATCTATTTTTGAATATCAATTCAAACTAGTCGGGATTAGCGAACCTTACCGAAGTAATCATTTGTTTTCATTTCCCAATCCCAACCTATTCATCCCATGAAGTAAAACTGGTAATACTTCATATCTAACACCACGGTGTTATCGGTAAATTCAATTACCATTTCACGTTCAAATCTAATTAAAGATTTAACTATCGCCTGGAGTAAAACTGGTGATACTCCATTCTCGATCTTTTCAATCTAATTAAAATTCATTAAAACTCCACTTAGTTTTAATCTGTGACTGGGTTAAAGAATCCGTGTCATTTAAAAACACAGTTCACGATAAACCCAAAATCACATTCATTAATCATCGGGTTAAAGAACGAGTGTTATTTAAAAACACTGTCCACGATAAACCCAAAAATCAATATCGATTCAATTCTAATTAAATGTTATTTAATTGGTACACTTCATTAAATCTAAATAAAAAGATTTAATCTTTTCTCAACTGGGTCCAAGAACAGTGTTAATGAAGACACCATTCACGACAAACCCAAATCACATTTGATATTAAACACAAGGCTCTGAATAGAAAATATACCGGCTTATATTCAATATCAAATTCTACGACTAACAAATATCGTATGGGAAATAACGATATATATATATCTATATCTTTCAAATTTCCATAACAACATTTGTATAATCACGAAATCCAACATCGAAATATTCCGAAGACAATTTCGATTCAAGTCCATTCCAATGCAATCATTGGAAATTTTGGTTATTTTCAAAACCATTTCAAATTCAATTTATTTATTTAAAAATAAATAGAATTATAATTCTAGTTCAAAACTAGTTCATTTCGATAAAAATCTATTTTTATCTTTTCAAATAGGGAGTTTTTCATCCCAATTCTTTCTAAATCATTTCTTATGATTTTACACAAATTATTACTATTTTTAATAATTTTATCAAGGCCCGTACAGTCGATTTCCATCAATGGCCATCGAACTGCACTTACAGCGACCTTTTTTGAATTTGATTTGGACGTATCTCCAAATCCAACCGTTAGATTTCAAATTTCTAACATTCGTTAGAAAGCTCTTTTCGATACGAACCCAACGGTTCCGGTTTTAGGAGAATCCGACGGTCGGATCTCCCGTAATGTCCGTTTGAAATAAATGGTCGAAATTCACGAACTGCCGCGGCGCGGCGCGTTCTATTCAGGCCATTATATTATATATATATAATATATATAATATATACTTCGTCGATTTCTATTTAAAACGAATTATATAAATAGTTTTGAATTCGTTTCAAAAACAATTCCAACTTCCTTTTCAATTCAAATCAAAATTGAATTCTTCTTTATAAATTCGTTTTAAAATTCATTTCTATTCAATTCAAATTTCAATTCAATTTGAATTCATTTCAATTCACTTTCAATTCAATTCGAATTCGTTTTCAATTCATTTCGAAATCGTTTTCAATTCATTTCGAAATCGTTTTCAATTCAATTCATTTCGAAATCGTTTTCAATTCAATTCATTTCGAAATCGTTTTCAATTCAATTCATTTCGAAATCGTTTTCAATTCAATTCATTTCGAAATCGTTTTCAATTCAATTCATTTCGAAATCGTTTTCAATTCAATTCATTTCGAAATCGTTTTCAATTCAATTCATTTCGAAATCGTTTTCAATTCAATTCATTTCGAAATCGTTTTCAATTCAATTCATTTCGAAATCGTTTTCAATTCAATTCATTTCGAAATCGTTTTAAAATCGATATAAATATCGTTCACGTCAAAATGGCGTCAAACTAATCAACACGACTTCATAAATTTCTATTCTCAAATATTCTATTTCAAATATTTCAAGTTTAAATATTTCCATTTCTAAACCGGAATGAGGCCCAATCAATTACCATATAAAATTAATTATATGGATTTTCACACAACACATGTATATAATAACATTGAAAAATGATCAACCATCAACCAAAGTGCACTACACTGTATAAGCATCAAATAAAGATATCTAACGCTTATAACAGCCTGTCAATCAATCGATCGACATATTTAATCAATCAGGATGAGTGAACTTCAAATTTCATCCCAACACCCGTGTGGGGTTTCAAACAATCAAACACAGATTTTAGTTGTGCAGTTGGGCGATGTGTAAAATTTATCGTCCCAATCAATGTCATTCAAATAAGTGTACATAAACAAACCATCTGGTTTGTAAATGAATATTTATTTATTCACTTCACTATTTTCATATTCACGTTAAAAATTATATTTTTAACGATAAAACATTTTATTTCAACCTATGAATTTCTATTCAATTCATTTATTCAATAAAATGATATTTTTATTTTTCTAACATATTTTAGAAAATTTCGGCGGCATAACGGCACAATACTAGAAACGGGACAAGGCCTAGCCTTATCCCTGGTCTAGTGAAGGCCCACGCCATTCACACATCAATCATATCAATTTCATTTCACCAAACTATTCAAATCAACCCAAACAATCTAACTAACAACACAGCCAAACAAACAAGTCCATGGTCTGTGGACGATTGTGTCGGGTGCTACTAAGCACCGTCTGCATCCTAGTATATATATATAACTAGAAAAGAAATAGAAAGGTGAGAAATTCTCATAGATAGCTATCCTAGCTCCACGGCACTTCATTGATAGAAATCTTCACCGCTATCGCATCTTCGTTGCCCATAGCCACTACATATTTAAAAATCACATTTTTGCTTCGTTATTCAATATATAAAAATCATATTTTTATTTCGATGTTCAATATATAAAAATCATATTTTTATTTCGAAGTTCAATATATAAAAATCATATTTTTATCAAAGTTCAATATATAAAAATCCTATTTTTCTATCGAAGTTCAATATATAAAAATCCTATTTTTCTATCGAAGTTCAATATATAAAAATCCTATTTTTCTATCGAAGTTCAATATATAAAAATCCTATTTTTCTATCGAAGTTCAATATATAAAAATCACATTTTTCTTCTTAATAAAAATTCCGTCTCTTCCAATTTAAAGATCAAATCTTTTCCTATTTAAAATTCAATTTTTTTTTACTTAAAATTAAAATCAGTTTTATATGCTTTATATAATCCAGTTTTTAAATCTTTATAAAATTCAGTTTTAAATCTTTATAAAATTCAGTTTTTAAATCTTTATAAAATTCAGTTTTAAATCTTTATAGAAATCAGTTTTAAATCTTTATAAAAAAACAAACAGTATTTAAACTAAAAATAATATAAATAAATAAAAAAAAACTTACAGCAAAAGGGGGGTTTCCTTGCTGTCTGCGTCGACTGGGGGGGGTCTTCGAATGGAGGAGGGCGCCTGGATCTGAAGGGGGATGTGGCGATTCGGTTGTTCTCGCGGTGTGTGGGTTGCTGGAGTGGGGTCTTGGTCTTTGGGGGTTCGAACGGGGGACGGGGCGATGGGGCTGGGGTCGGCTAACGGCGGCTAGGGCGTGGGCGTGGGCGTTGGGAAGGAGAGGGGTGCGGACTAGAGATGAACGGAGGAGAAGGAGAAGAAGAGGAGGGCGGCGTACGAGGTGGAAGAAGAAGCAGCACAGGCGGCAGCAGCAGGAGGAGGCGCGGGGGTGATAAAGGAGGGCGGCGGTATTTTTTTTTAATTTTTTTTAAACTGAATTGGGGAGAAAGAAGACGGGGGAGGGGGTTTTAAATAAAGAAATATAATTTTTTTTATTTCCTTTTTAATTCCCAAAAAGTTGACTTTCACAAACGACCTCGAAACGTGGCCCACCGCCTGTCGTTCATAGCATTTTACCCCCATTCCGAACACAATGGGATATGTATCGTAAGATGATTCGACCATTTGAATCAGTTTCCGTTGAATTAACATTTAAATCACTATATTGAATTTTAAACGTACATTTCAAATTACCGGGGTCACATACTAACTAGAAAAATTCCCGAAAAATATTTTCTAGCTTCGTATTGACGATACGGTCCTAACAAAACTAGTTTCGTCGAATTCTGAGATCGTTTAAAAAATGGTCAATTTCCAGTCGATTAAAATCAACTGAAACTGGTCAAACACGTTTTCCTTTGCCACGCTCACATATTGATTCAGATAATTATGAAATTTGGAATCTAGTAATAACTTGACACTGCGGACCCAACAAAACTGGTTTCGTCGAATTCCGAGGTCATTTGCAAAATGTCCATTTTTAAGGGCCTGAATTCCATAGCGACTATTCAGAAATTTCAACTGGGCATATCTTTTGATTCCCGCTACGAATTTTTGATTTTTTCGGATTCGTTGGAAAGATATTCACTATTAGATTCCATTATTTTTGGTTTCACTAAAATCCGGATTGTTTTGCACCCGGTACATTCAATTGAAGTTTGAAATCGAATTATCGAACTACCGCGCCATTTTCAATTCTATTTATAATTATATATAATTATTAATATTCTAACGACGACGTATATAATATATACGTTCGAATTATATTCAAAATAAATTTCTCGTCGATATTATTTAAAATAATCTATTTTAAATATTCAAAATTCGCTAAAATTGCCAAAATAAAAATTTCAAACTGGCTCAGATTTTCCGGGTTGTTACAACACAATAGGATAATAACTTTATATATCACGCGTCTGATTTCCCCCAGCTCGTCTCCTGGAATTCATAACATCTTATCTTGGACCTGTAACTCGGACTGGCTCGAGCATTACAGACGCAACAGGTCAGTCTGGTGAACCAGCGTGAGAAAAACTCATTAAATGATTGGTATCATCCAACTTGATTTTAACATTAAAATCATTTCGAAAGAAAAGGATAATCGTAAGACCAATCCACACATAAACACGGACGGTTTTTACCTTACGATAACCCAAACCATTTATTTGAAATCATAATTATTCTGATATTATGATAGTGTCTAAATCAAATAAATAATCATTTAGCCGAACATTTGCATCTCACGCTCTACTATATAATATAAAATCAAAAACCGCAGGTGCTTATTGGGGTTTGGATTTCCAACTATGACAAGGTATGGAACCACCTTCCGATCAGTGTACTCTAGATGGGATACACTGGAGTTCAAAAAGAACATCTTGCAACTCAGCCACACATGACCGACCACTCATTTTGCTTGAGTGTATCGAATGTATATCACCAACGGTTGGGCTCGAACCACCGTTTCCCGAAAGGGATAACATCGTATAGAATAAAGAAGAAAATTAATTTTATCTAGATAGGTGATTATATACCCTAATGGGGGCGACCCACTTAGCCATGCTGCCTGCCCGATTTTTGTCATTTCCCAGTGGATGAGGCTTGAGATTAATTCGCTTTTGAACATCTGGCCACATTCACATCTTCCATACAAGTCATCCAGGAACAGGATGAGCCGAAGGCACCCTCCTATCACATTCTAGGAATCACCCTATTGATCAGTAGCGAGTAGTCCTTGTAATCCATCGATTTCAACCATGATTGGATCACCATTAAAATATCTCCGGGCGCGACTCCATAGAATTCGACAAGTAGTCCTCTCACTTATGAAGATCCATGGTCTTCACTACTCCATCTTCAATCCGTATATTCTACGTTATGTATTTGTTGGATCAGAATGGTTTCGAATATAAATTGGATCCTGGTCTTTCCGTACCAACAAGCGTATAGGCCAGATTTGATAGTCGGTTATTTAACTATCAAATAAAACAACCATTCATCCATCAAAGAAAATTGAATTCACTATTTTAATATCCATTACCATTTTAGACTCTTTTGATCAACCATTTGTTAATTCAAAACTTCTCTAATTTCCAATGTTTAAAATACTCATTTCTTCTCCTTATTCTAATATATAAGAATATTCGAAACTCTATCATCTTAAAATACTTTTAAGAATATATTCCTCATTTTGGTTATTAGTCCCTAACCTTAAACTAGAAAGAGAAAAATTCCCTAAGTACCAACCCCGATGGCCAAAACCAACATCAGATCGTTACTCAGAAAACTGTTCAACTCACAAATCTCCAGTCAATTTCTAATTTCCTTGGTTTCATTCTTATCTTCTAACGAATAAAAATTTCCAATTATTCATTATCACTTCAAACGAGATATTTATCTCTAATTCAAATATTTTACATAAAAATGTTTTACAAAACCATTATTGAATATTCCCATAATATTCTTTAGAAACGCCTTTATTACAACTTATCTCAGTTTATTTTAATAACTTTATTCCAAAAAAATATTCAAATATAAATATCATTTACCAATACTTACTATTCAAAAAAAAATTATTATCTATAAATCTTATACAAAATTCTTAATATTATTTATATTATATTATTCCAATTTGTTTGACTTAAATTCAATTAGAATCTATACATTAAAAACCCCTTCTTAACTTGCTTTTAACAAATATACATTTGAAAATTATTTACATTATCCCTTATTTGCCTTAATCGTACATAATATCCACTTTCGACTTACTTAGTGAACTTGATTTCATATTTTTAAATTCTAGTTTTTAAATTTCAACTTATAACTTCAATTTGAAGATTTATTCCAAATAATCTGTTTTAAACTTTTCCTTTGCAACTTGGAAAATTTAAATCTAAAATATTGGTTTTAGAACCGATTTCTATTTTTCTTCCAAATTCACATTGAAATTATTTTTCCACATTCTCAATTGATAACCATTTCATTTCTTTATAAACGAAATTTATAAAATCACCTCCTTAACACATATGTTTAAACAAATCCTTTCTTTTAAATTATATTTAAATTTCGAATTTCAAATGAACATATCTATTTAAAAATAGATACTTCATTTAATCTCTTTTTTTACATTTCAATTACTATTTTGAAATTCGTATATTATTTAGGATATTTAAAATATCCAAAATCAATAATCAGTGTTGCTAATACATCCAACTATACTATAAACTGTCACAGGTTGTAAACACATCATATATCAGCATATATATAAAAACAAATAATTTTAATGTGAGGAATTCAGTTGGATTCCTCCAACCTATTTTTCCTGCATCCACAGATGTTAGTCAATAATAATAATACCCATCCTGCTTCGAGGCAGAATATCGCGGTATAAAGGTCATCCACTATATATATTGTGCGGCACATAGGGAAATTATCCGCTAATGGTACTGCGGGCATCCGCTAATGGTACTACGGGAATCCAACCACCATTCTCCAATATTATTATTATATAATATTATTATATACTATTTTCACTTTATATCAATCAATTATCAGCTAACAAGCAATAAAATAAAATTTGAACTATTGAAAATAGCTCCCAATAATTTAACTGAGTGAGTTTAACTCACCTCGATTTTCTCTTTTGCTGTATATTCGTTTAATTCCAGATCGTTTCAGCTATGAATCGTTTACTTCATTTGTCTCGAATACAAATTACCTATGATTAATATTTTATTTATCGATTAACTTATTTATTTAAATTAACTATATAAATAAACAATTCCTATGTGTATTTAAATTTGAAATAAAACGATTACCTTATTGAAGTAACCTGTCACTTCCTCGGTAAGGAAAGCGCGGATTGCTTTGAGAACAACACACATCGGAACACAGACATAAGAACATTTCATTGTTCATTACAACAATTCCATCAGAATATATGAATATACAGAGTATGAATAAACATTATACAACAGAGAATATCAGAGATTTAAATTACATTACTGCAGTGGAAAAATAATACAAAACATAACTGAAAGAAATACGCGGATATAGAGCTTTCCGAATATCACTTCAGCTATAAACCAGGATCCTGTGAATATAAATCTGCAAAACCCAACTACTAGCTGCCCGTACGGAAAATAAGAGTACCCAAAGTTTAGGTTAAAACAATAAACTCCAGGTCAGTCATGTGACTGGTGTGAGAACTAAAACAGTTATTAATCTTTATTTTTAAAGTTAGGTAAATCAAGGGGCCACGCCGTATAACACGGAATGGTTTTCCTCCCATGAATACTAGTGCATAAAACAAACAGCGCAATGCTAAATAAAGAAAAATGAAGCTAATATAAGACCCAAGTCCCATCACACAATTCAACGCAAGCCGAAGGATAGGGTTTTACCTTATAATAGCCAAAGAATGCTTAATACGCTAAATTTCATCTTTTATTATTACTATAAGTGAAGAAAACAACTTCAATCATAACGTATAAATCATAGATGGCATAAGTGTCCCATACCACTATGTCGCCGTACTAGGCTCTACAAATAAAACTGAAATGTCACGTATTGGAAATTGGATTTCCGTCATGAGTTGAGGCAAGGGGAAAGCTCCTCTCCATTCGAGACACTCTAGCAAATGTCTCAGGACCACACACAGCGATCCTTGGAATCGGTTGGGCCGGTCCTCTCTTACTTTTCAGGATTGGCAATTCCTGAACACATGTTTCCTAGTCCTATCAGACCTATATCTGAGGCGCCTGCATTCCAACAACCACACAGGTAAAAAGTATATATATGTCAGGGTTGGTAGGTCACTGACATCACCCATAGCTAGAAAGAAACGTCGTGTTCTCCTAACAGTCCTTATCCCATTTTTGACTCATACCGAGGTGCGAGGCTCGCAAATTCACCTTATACACAAAGTTATGCCACATAGGCCATGCTTTGATCATCAACCACAAGACTTTGCTTTTCATTAAAAGTCTTGATCATCTGCCACTTAGGCATGCCACTCAGGCAATTCATGCCATGCGATTGATATCCATCGATATACAACCTCTAAGCTCATACGTCTCAGAGAAGGGCGTTAAGCAAGAGAATAAATTCTCCACCGCCAAACAGATGTATATTTAATAGAAATCAATCACACAGAATAAAATCCAATGTCAGACACACAGTCCATTTACAAGTTCGTTCTGGGTCTGAACGAAGCCGGAGGAACCTTATTCCTCGCATATCCATCGATCTCTAAGTACGTCTGGACGATCACCAACAGATTCCCTCCATTTGGGTGTACAACCCAATCAAGATCATCATTGATCACCCAAGTGATGTGAAGACCTCTGGTCTTCAACCACCGTCTTCATCTTCGACTTATCATCGAATCGGTTATTCAGAATGGGTATAAACCCGGCCTTTCCGAATAACCCGTGTATATAATAAACAAGTGTTACATAAACACAACATACGCCTCATTCCAATTCGGAATTTTCTTCTATTCAAATATTCACATTCTTAGGGAAAGGTTCACATTAATTTTGTCAAAGATAAATTCTTCTAAATTTATTCTTTAATCTTCCTTTGGATATCATTTCAAACCATGTTAAGGTTTTCCAAACTAGTCGGGATTAGCGAACCACACCGAAGTAATTATTTATTTTATTTCCCAATCACAATCTATTCATCCCATGGAGAAAAACTGGTAATACTCCAAATCTAACACCACGGTGTTATCGGTAAATATCAATTACCATTTCACATTCAAATCTAATTAAAGATTTAACTATCGCTTTGGAGCAAAACTGGCGATACTCCATTCTCGATCATTTCAATCTAATTAAAGATTCATTAAAACTCCGCTTAGTTTTAATCTTCCCAAAAATCAATATCCTGTCTTTAACTGGGTTAAAGAACCAATGTCATCTAAAACACGGTTCACGATAAACCCAAAATCACATCCCATTGTTAATCGGGTTAAAGAACAGGTGTTGTTCAAAACACCACTCGCGATAAACCCCAAAAACCAATTTAAATTCAATTCCAATTAAATACTAATTAACTGGACAATTTCACAAAATCTTAATTAAAAGATTTATTCTTTTCTAAACTGGGTTCAAGAACAGTGTTCTTCATGACACCATTCATGACGAACCCAAAATCCCATTTGATATTAAATACAAGGCTCTGAATAGAAAATATATCGGCTTATATTCAATTTAAAATTCTGAAACCAACAAATATCGTATTGGAAATAACGATATAAATATATCTTTCAAATTTCCACAACCATATATGTATAATCATGAAATCCAACATCGAAATATTCCGATGATAATTTTGATTCAAATCCATTCCAATTCATATATTGGATATTTTGATTATTTTTAAAACCACTTCAAATCTAATTCATTCATTCAAAAACATTGGATTATAATTCTAGTTCATAACTAGTTCATTTCGATAAAAATATATTTTTATCCTTTCAAATATGGGATTTTTCACCCCAATTCTTTCCGATTCATATATTATGATTTTACACAAATTATTAATATTTTTAATAATTTTATCAAGGCCCGTTCAGTCGATTTCCAATAACGGTCGTCGAACTGCACTTACAGCGACCTTTTCCAAATTTGATTTGGACATAATTCCAAATCCAACCGTTAGATTTCAAATTTCTAATATTCATTAGAAAGCTCTTTTCGATTTGAACCCAATGGTTCCGGTTTCAGGAGAATCCGACGGTCGGATCTCCCGTAACGTCCATTCCAAGTTTATGGTCGAAATTCGCGAACTGCCGCGGTGTGGCGCGTTCTATTCAGGCCGTTTAATATATATAATATATATATATTATATATATTTTTTCGATTTCAATTCAAAACGTATTTTATAAATTGTTTTAAATTCGTTTTCAAAACAATTTCAACTTCATATTCAATTTTAAATCAAAATTGAATATTCCATATCATTAATATATAAATGATAATATTTTCAAAACGTTATATTTTGAAATCACTTCATTTTCTATATTCATTATAAAAACGAATATAATCGATATAAATATTGTTCGCGTCAAAATGGCGCAACTCTAATCAACACGACTTTATATATTTCAATAACTTCGTTATTCTATTCAACAAATGAATATTTTCTTCAATACATGAATATATATATATTTCTTCCAACATATGAATATTCTCAACACATGAGTATCGTCAACACATGACTATTTTGTTATTTTATATATTTGATAAAGTTGTGTTTTATATCGTTTAATTCTTAATCAGACTCCAACCGTAAATTTGCAAGAGAACTATTCCTTAAGTATTTACCCTAAAGGCCGAAACCAACATCAGATCAATACCTAAGAAACCACCCATCTTAACTAGTTTCCAGTTAGTTTCTAATTTTATATATGATAAAGATGTAAATTTCATTGTTAAAATATTTCGTTCAACACATGATACGTTTCAACACATGAATATTCTCAACAAATGAGTATCGTCAACACATGTCTATTTATTCTATTCAACACATTAATCTTTATTTTATAATATTATTTATTTTCCAAATTGGAATGAGGTCCAATCAATTACCATATAATGTTACTTATATGGATTCCATACAACACATGTATATAATAGCAACGATAAATAATCAACCATCATCGAAAGTGCACCACACAACTGCATAAGCATTAAACATAAATAAATTAACGCTTACACAGTCTGTCAACCAATCGATCGACATACAACTAAATAATTGGGATTACTGTACGCCAAATATCATCCCAACCCCTGTATGGGGTTTCAATCCACAAACACTGAATATTATTTATGCAGTTGGGCGACATGTAAAATTTATCGTCCCAACCAATATCCTTCAAATAGGTGTACATAAACAAATCGTCTGATATGTAAATGAATATTTATTTATTCACATTCACATTAAATTTATATTTTTAACAATAAATAATTTATTTCAACACATCACATTCAAATTTCACCACACAACAAAATCAAACAAGTCGCCCATGGTCTGTGGACAACGGGTGTCGGGTGCTGCTAAGCACCGTCTGCATCCTAGTATATATTTTTAACTAGAAAACAAGAGTTAGAGTGAGAAGTTCTCACCAAGAGCTAAACCAAACACCGCGACTCTTCACATGTAGAAAATCTTCGCCGTGCTCAGCCTTTATCACTTTCGTTGTCCATATCCACTACATATATAAAAATCGCATCTTTATATTGTTGCTATGTATATAAAAATCACATTTTTATAACTACGCTATATGGATAAAAATAACATTTTTATATTGCTATTATATAGATAAAAATTCTATTTTTATACCGCTACTATATAGAAAAAAATTCTATTTTTATACCGCTACTATATAGATAAAAATTCTATTTTTATACCGCTGCTCATATAATAGAGATCATATTTTTACCACGCTAACTTCATAATAAAAATTATATTTTTATCGCTCTTCTTCTAATAAAGATTATATTTTTTTTATTGCCACTCATATAAAAATCACATTTTTATATTCCCTATTATATAAAAATCATATTTTTATATTCTCTATTATATAAAAATCATATTTTTATTCTCTTCATATGATAAAGATTATATATTTTTTCGCTAATCAAACAATAAAAATCCATCCTTGTCTATGATAAAAATTAAATCTTGTTTATAAATAATATAAAAATCCTATTTTTTTCTAATAAACTAATTACCTTAGTTATAAAAATAATCAAAAAAAGAAAATGATGAAATAAAGATAAATAAAGAAAATAAGGGCTTACATTATACAGAGAGGAGGGGGGTTTTACTGCGGTTCGTCGGAGTGGTGGAGGCTGGAAGCGGCGCGGAGGGTCTCGGAAGTGGCAGGGGTGGCGGTTGGTCGGTGGCGGGGTGGTGGGCTTGCAGCGACGGGTTTTAGGAGATATTGGGTTTGGGTGCGGCGGTTTTAATGGAGAAGGGGGCGAGGGGAAGAAGGGAGAAGAGAGGGTCGGCGAGGAGGGAGCGCCGTCAATCGGCGACGGCGGTAGGTGTTTGTCGCGCTAGGGCGCGGTGTTTTTTTTCTTTTCTTTTTTCCTTATTTTCGATTTCTGCGTTGACTGAAATGGGGAGAGAGAGGAGGGAGTGGTTAGAATATATATATTTATATTTTTATTTGTTTTATCCTTCAAAAAGTAACATTAAATTTCGATCTCAAAACGGGACCCACCGCCTGTCATCCCTAGCTAATTACCCCCATTCCAAACATAATGGGATATGTCACGTTAGCCAATTCGAATTTTATGATCAGTTTCCGTCAAAATCAAAATATAAATCTATATATTGAATTTGAACGCGCATTTCAATTTACCGGGGCTACATACGGACTCTAAAAATTCCCGAAAAATTATTTCTAGCTTCGTATTGATGATACGGTTCTAACGAAACTAATTTCGTCGAATTCTGAGACAATTTGAAAAATGGTCATTTTCTAGTCGATTAAAATCAACTGAAACAGGTCAAACGCGTTTTCCTTTGCCACGCTCACATATTGATTCAGAAAATTACGAATTTTGAAACCTAGCAATAACTTGACATCACGGATCTAACAAAAGTGGTTTCGTCGAAAACCGAGGCCGTTTGCAAAATTTCCATTTTTAAGGGCTAAATTTCTATAGCGACTATTCTGAATTTTCAACTGGACGGAACTTTTGATTCCCGCTATGAAATTTCAATTTTTCGGATTCATTGGAAAGATATTCTCAAATAGATTATAATATTTTTGGTATCGCTAAAATCCAGTTTATTTTGAATCTTGTACAGTCATTTGAAATTAGAAATCGAATTTTCAAACTACCGTGCCATTTTCAATTCCTTTTATATTTAAAATGAATATGTATATTCTAACGACGATCTATATAAATATACGTTCTAATTCTATTCAAAATAAATTTCACGTCGTTATTATTTAAAATAATCCATTTTAAATATTCAAAATTCATCAAAATTGCCAAAATAAAAATTTTAAATTGGCTCAGAATTTTCCGGGTTGTTACAATCTCCCCCACTTAAAACTTTTTGTCCCCGAAAAGGAACGAAGCTGAAAGTTGTTTTATTAATCAACTCAACCTCCATTATTTTCATTACGGCTTAAGTTCTTCAACTTTTCAGTTTCTAAGAACTTTTCAAATTTTTCAAAAATTTGGCTAACAACCTAAATTTTCGAATTTTTTTGCCATTACCTCCCATGCATCGGGAGCTTTGGGATATTTCAAATAGCCTCCCATGGCCCTCACCAATCCAAAAGAAAAAGAAAAAGTCAATCGGTTCATAAAATCATCAAATCCCCAAGAAATACAATAAACATGTACCTATTTGTCGGGCAAACAATTTTATTCTTCTGCTCTAGCCTCCTTGCTATGACTTGTTCAATGTATATACATGTATATGCATGCAATTGTAATCATTTTTCAATTCAGTTCAAAATTTGGTTCAATTTGGTTAAATGGTTAAAAATATCAAACAAATAAAAAAACAACACAACCATCAGTCAATTAGTTGATTAGCCTTTCAGACTCATAACTTTGATATATATACAGAAAATCATGTTTTTGATGTCAAATCATAAGAATAAACCTATCTAGTTTTGGTTCTCACACCATTCTAATGGAAATATATAGATATCACACCTTCAAAACTCAAACATAAATACTGATGATGTCACGACAATTATCAGTACCATCTCCGGGCGACTAGAGTATGATTTTATATCAATCCAATATATTAAAACTTCGAATATACGTTCATGACGCATATATGCAAAATCTTTATATACTCGATTGTCCAAATTCAATACAAATAAAATATTCAAATACGTATACTTGAATTTAATTTTCAAAACAAAATTTGTTTTCAATTTAAAAATATTCAAATACGTATACATATGCGACGGTCAGGTTTGATACGGTGGACATAGATAGCTATTTAAATGAAGGGATCATCAATTTAGTTCCTGGTAGTAAAACTGAGTTAATCAAAGAGAAGGATTGGTCTATAGCTGATGATGTGATCCTTTCTAATAGTTATAGTGTGTTGGGTGGGTATGATGGTGGGTTTGAATTGAGACTAGAAGATGAACGTGGTTCAGGGCTGGCACAGGTCTATGTTGTAAGTGATTTGAGGACTGTCTCGAAGAAGACTTCTGTGATGAGAAAGGGTTATAGAGCAGGAAGGGTAAAGTACAGGAGAGTGGCTAATACAAAGCTGTTGAATAAAAATGTGCGAGCCAGGTATGTTTTATGGGAAAACAGGAATGGACAAGTAGGAGGGGTAGAGCGAAGTAGATATAAATTGTTGGGTGATGACAGTTGGAAAGAAGGGAGTATGATTAAAGTTTGGGATGGTTTTAGAATGAATAGAGGGGTTGTGACGGCCAAGAATTTCGCTCGATCCGAATCAGTCGTTAAACCGATCTAGACCGTTCGAAATCCCTGATCGTTTGAGAACAGGACAAATCAGAACATAAACAGAAGAACATTTCATTGCTATTACCACAATTCCATCAGAATACAAGAATATACAGAGTATAAATGAATAAATTACATTCGATAAATATCAGAGATTACAATAAATTACATAGCAGCGGAAAATAATACAAAGCACAACTGAAGGTGATATACGGATACAGAGCTTTCCGGATATCATTCCAGCTGTAAACCAGGAACCTGTGAATATAAATCTGCAAAACCAAAACTACTAGCTGCCCGTGCGGAAAATGAGGGCACCCAGAGTTTAGGTTAAAACAATAAACTCCAGGTCAGTCATGTGACTGGTGTGAGAACTAAAACAGTTATTAAACTTTATTTTTAAAGATAGTAATTCAAGGGACCACGCCGTATAACACGGAACGGGTTTCCTCCCAAGAATACCAGTGCATAGAATAAACAACGCAATGCTTTTTTCGAAAAATGAAGCTATTATAAGACTCAGGTCCCATCACACAATGCAACGCAAGCCGGAGGATAGGGTTTTCCCTTATAATAGCCAAACATGCTTGATACGTTTAAAACAAAGCATTTGATACTATAATAAGTGTATAGTGTCAAAATAGTTTCAATCATAAATATAAATCATAGACGGCATAGCATCCCATGCTACTATGTCGCCATACTAGGCTCTACAAATAAAGCCGAATTACACGTATTGGAAATTGGATTCCGTCATGAGTCGAGGCAAGGGGCAAGCTCATCTCCGCGTTCGAGACACTCTAGCAAATGCCTCAGGGCTACGCACTCTGGGCAACCCCTGGATCGGTTGGGCCGGTCCTCACTTACGTTAGAGGATTGGCAATTCCTGAACACACGTTTCCCGGTCCTTACAGACCTATAATCGAGGCGCCTCATTCCAACAACCACAAAGGTGAAAAGTATATAAATGTCAGGGCTGGTAAGTCACTGACACCACCAAAGCTAGAAAGAAACGTCGCGTTCTCCCAACGGCCCGTATCCCGTTTTTAACTCATACCGAGGTGTGAGGCTCGCGAATTCACGCTATACACAAAGCTACGCCACAAAGGCCGTGCTTTGATCATCTACCACAAGACTTTGCTTTTCAACAAAAGCCTTGATCATTGCATCTTAGCATGCCACACAGGCAATTCATGCCATGCGACTGATGTCCATCGATATACAACCTCTGAGCTCGTACGTCTCAGAGAAGGGCGTTAAGCAAAAGAATAAATTCTCCGCCGCCAAACAGATGTATATTTAACAGAAATCAATCAACACAGAATAAAATCCAGTGTCAGACACACAATCCATTTATAAGTTCGTTCTGGGTCTGAACGAAACCGGAGGCACTTTCCTCGCATATCCATCGATCTCCAAGTACGTCTGGACGACCACCAACTATTTCCATCCTCTTGGGTGTACAGCCCAATTAGGATCGTCAGTAATGATCCAAACGATGTGAAGACTTCCGGTCTTCGACCACCGTCTTCATCTTCGACTTATCGTCGAATCGGTTATTCAGAATGGGTGTAAACCCGGTCTTTCCGAACAACCCGCGTATATTAAAAACAAATGTTACACAAACACAACATACGCCTCATTCCAATTCATTAGTCACTAACCGCAAATTAGCAAGAGAACAATTTCCTAAACATTAACCCCGAAGGCCGAAACCAACATCAGATCAATACCCAGGAAACCATTCTTCTTAGCCAACCTACAACTAGTTTCTAAATTCCACATTCTTAGGGAAGGGTTCCCATTAATTTTATCCATGATAAATTCTTTAAAATTTATCCTGTAATCTTCCTTTGGATGTCGTTTCAAACCAAATTATGGTTTTTCTAAACTAGTCGAGATTAGCGAACCACACCGAAGTAATTATTTATTTTATTTCCCAATCCCAACCTATTCATCCCATGAAGCAAAACTGGTAATACTCCATATCTAACACCGTGGTGTTATCGGTAAAATTAATTACCATTTCACGTTCAAATCTAATTAAAGATTTAACTATCGCTTTGGAGCAAAACTGGCGATACTCCATTCTCGCTCATTTCTAAATTTGATAATTCAGATTTACATTTCAATCTAATTGCAGATTCGTTAAAACTCCTTTTACTGGGTTAAAGAACTAGGTGTTATTTAAAACACAGTTCACGACAAACCCAAAACACATTCTATTCATTATTGGGTTAAAGAACAAGTGTTATTTAAAACACCGTTCACGATAAACCCATTTCAAATCCAATAAAATATATTAGAAATCCCGATTATTTAAAACCCCTTTTTTTTAAATCTAATTAATTTATTTAAAAACAAATCGGGTTTTAAATTTAGTTCAATATAGTTCATTTCGATAAAAGTCCATTTTTATCTTTTCAAATATGGAGTTTTTCACCCCAAATTTTCCCAAATCATTTCTTGTGATTTTACACAAATTACCGCTATTTTTAATAATTTTATCAAGGCCCGTACAGTCGATTTCCAACAATGGCCATCGAACTGCACTTATAGCGACCTTTTTCAAATTTGATTTGGACGTAACTCCAAATCCAACCGTTAGATTTTGAATTTCAAATATTCGTTAGAAAGCTCTTTTCGATACGAACCCAACGGTTCCGGTTTTAGGAGAATCCGACGGTCGGATCTCCCGTAACGTTTGTTTGAAATAAATGGTCGAAATTCACGAACTGCCGCGGCGCGGCGCATTCTATTCAGGCCATTATATTATATATATAATATATATTTCGTCGATTTCTATTTAAAACGAATTATATAAATAGTTTTAAATTCGTTTCAAAAGCAATTTCAACTTCCATTTCAATTCAAATCAAAATTGAATTCTTCTTTATAAATTCGTTTTAAAATTCATTTCTATTCAATTAAAATTTCAATTCAATTTGAATTCATTTAAATAAGCTTTCAATTCAATTCATTTCGAAATCGTTTTCAATTCAATTCATTTCGAAATCGTTTTCAATTCAATTCATTTCGAAATCGTTTTCAATTCAATTCATTTCGAAATCGTTTTCAATTCAATTCATTTCGAAATCGTTTTCAATTCAATTCATTTCGAAATCGTTTTCAATTCAATTCATTTCGAAATCGTTTTCAATTCAATTCATTTCGAAATCGTTATATATTCAATTCATTTCGAAATCGTTATATATTCAATTCATTTCGAAATCGTTATATATTCAATTCATTTCGAAATCGTTATATATTCAATTCATTTCGACATCGTTATATATTCAATTGAAATCAAATTCGTTTTCTATTCAATTCATTTTGAAATCGTTATATATTCAATTCATTTCGAAATCGTTATATATTCAATTCATTTCGAAATCATTATATATTCAATTCATTTCGAAATCGTTATATATTCAATTCATTTCGAAATCGTTATATATTCAATTCATTTCGAAATCGTTATATATTCAATTCATTTCGAAATCGTTATATATTCAATTCATTTCGACATCGTTATATATTCAATTGAAATCAAATTCGTTTTCTATTCAATTCATTTCGAAATCGTTATATATTCAATTCATTTCGAAATCGTTATATATTCAATTCATTTCGAAATCGTTATATATTCAATTCATTTCGAAATCGTTATATATTCAATTGAAATCAAATTCGTTTTCTATTCGATTCATTTCGAAATCGTTATATATTCAATTCATTTCGAAATCGTTATATATTCAATTCATTTCAAAATCGTTATATATTCAATTCATTTCGAAATCGTTATATATTCAATTCATTTCGAAATCGTTATATATTCAATTCATTTCGTTTCAAAATATTCGATTTCGAAATCACTTTTCAACATCATTTTAAAATGATTAAAATCGATATAAATATCGTTCACATCAAAATGGCGTCAATCTAATCAACACGGCTTCATATACTTCTATTTTCAAATATTCTATTTCAAATATTTCCTATTATCAAAATATTTGTTATTATCAAAATATTTCGTTCAACATATGACTAATCTCAACGGATGAGTACAGTCAACACATGAACCTTTATATTATATTATAAAGAAGTAAATTTTATTATAAAAATATTTCGTTCAACACATGACTAATCTCAACGGATGAGTACAGTCAACACATGAACCTTTATTTTATATTATAAAGAAGTAATTTTATTATAAAAATATTTCGTTCAACACATGACTAATCTCAACGGATGAGTACAGTCAACACATGAACTTTTATTTTATATTATAAAGAAGTAAATTTTATTATAAAAATATTTCGTTCAACACATGACTAATCTCAACGGATGAGTACAGTCAACACATGAACCTTTATATTATATTATTCTTTATTTTTCAAATTGGAATGAGGCCCAATCAATTACCATATAATGTTAATTATATGGATTTTCATACATCACATGTATATAATAGCATTGACAAATAATCAACCATCAACCAAAGTGCACTACACTGTATAAGCATCAAATATAAATATCTAACGCTTATAACAGCCTGTCAATCAATCGATCGACATATTTAATCAATCAGGATGAGTGAACTTCAAATTTCATCCCAACACCCGTGTGGGGTTTCAAACAATCAAACACAAATTTTAATTGTGCAGTTGGGCGATGTATAAAATTTATCGACCCAATCAATGTCCTTCAAATAGGTGTACATAAACAAACCGTCCGGGTTGTAAATGAATATTTATTTTATTCACTTCCACGTTAAAAATTATATTTTTAACGATAAAATATTTTATTTCAACCCATGAATTTCTATTCAGTTCATTTACATAATAAAAATGATATTTTTATTTTTCTAACATATTTTAGAATATTTCGGCGGCATAACGGCACGATACTAGAAACGGGACAAGGCCTAGCCTTACCCCCGGTCTAGTGAAGGCTCACGCCATTCACACATCAATCATATTCACCAAACAACCAAATCAAATCAAGTCATCAAATTAATTTATGCAACCAAACAAATAAGTCCATGGTCTGTGGACGATTGTGTCGGGTGCTACTAAGCACCGTCTGCATCCTAGTATATATATAACTAGAAAAGAAATTGAAAGGTGAGAAATCCTCACAAAAAGCTATCCAATCATCTTGACTCTTCTTTTATAGAAATCTTCGCCAATCTCGCCTTTTGTCGCTTTCGTTGCCCGTATTCACTACATATGTAAAAATCGAATTTTCACTACGATGTTCAATATATAAAAATAACATTTTTACTTCGCTATTTAACATATAAAAATCGAATTTTCACTACGTTATTCCATATGTAAAAATTGAATTTTTACTTCACCTTCTTATATAGCAAAATCGTATTTTTACTTCAACTTCTTATATAGAAAAATCGTATTTTTACATTCAACTAAAAATCAAATCTTTACTATATAAAAAGATTATATTTTTACCTCGCAAAACAATATATAAAAATTCGATTTTTACTTCGTAAAACCATATATAAAAATTCGATTTTTACTTCGAATTCACACACATACCAATTGGAATTATATTTCGACAAGGATAGGTAAAATAAAGAAATAAAACTAATTAAATGAATAATAATGATATATATAAAAAGGAACTTACAGTAAAAATAGAAAAGGGAGGGAGGGCCGTTCATCGTCGGAGGGTTGGGCAAGGGTGCGCCGGGGTAGGGGAGTCGCAGGCGGAGGCGGGAAGCTCCGGTGGTGGCTGCGGTCTAGGGTTGGAGGCGCCCTCGATTTGGGTGAAAATCGAACGGGTTGGAGGGGCTACGGCTGTTCGAGTGGAGAGAGAACGATGGGAGGAGGGTCGAGGGCGTCGATGGTGGCTGAGGGATGGGGGTGCGACGCCATCGGTGGCGCAGGCGGCGGTGGGTCCGTCGTGGAAGCTAGGGCAGACGAGGTCCATCGGGGTTTTTTTTTATTTTTTTTATAAAGGAGCGTTGACCGATAAATGAAGGAGAGAGAGGGAGAAAGGTAGTTATAGGTTTAATTATTTATTTTATTATTTTATATTTTTCCAAACCCTAATTGTTGACTTTTCATTTGAACTCAGAATCGAACCCACCGACTGTCGCCCCTAGCGTTTTACCCCCATTCCGAACACAATGGGATATGCCACGCAAACTGATTCGGCTGTCACAATCAGTTTCCGTTAAATTTGCATTTAAATCATTATATTGAATTTTAAACGTACATTTTAAATTACTGGGGTTACATACTAACTCTAAAAATTCTCGAAAAATATTTTCTAGCTTCGTATTGACGATACGGTCCTAACAAAACTAGTTTCATTGAATTCTGAGGCCGTTGGAAAAATGGCCAATTTCCAGTCGATTAAAATCAACTAAAACTGGTCAAACGCGTTTTCCTTTGCCACGCTCACATATTTATTCAGAAAATTATGAATTTTGGAATCTAGCAATAACTTTACATCACGGACCCAACAAAAGTGGTTTCGTCGAAATCCGAGGTCATTTGCAAAATTCCCATTTTTAAGGGTCTGAATTCCATAGCGACTATTCAGAATTTTCAACTGGACATATCTTTTGATTCCCGCTATGAAATATTGACTTTTCGGATTCGATAGAAAGATATTATCAATTAGATCCTATTATTTTTGGTTTGACTAAAATCCGGATTGTTTTGCACCCGGTACATTCAATTGAAGTTTGAAATCGAATTATCGAACTACCGCGCCATTTTCAATTCCTTTTATATTTATATATAATTATTTATATTCTAACGACGACGTATATAATATATACGTGTTCGAATTATATCAAAATAAATTTCTCTTCGATTTTATTTAAAATAATCCTTTTTAAATGTTCAAAATTCGCTAAAATTGCAAAAATAAAAATTTTAAACTGGCCCAGAATTTCCGGGTTGTTACAGGGGTGGTGGGTTTGGCTTTGTCAGGGTGTACGATATGGTTGCAGGAGCCAGTTGCGAGAGTTTTCTCTTTGTCATGGTGTCCGGATTTCTGTGTTTTTCAGACTGTGTGTGATCTACGGTGCATGGGGTTAGGGGCAGTTGGACAGTTCAGTGGCCTGACTTCGGTTGGGGTTACTGAATATAGTGGGGGGTCATCACTTGTTGGCGACATATCTTCTTCGGCTAGAAGAGGTAGAAGGAGGAGAGTAGAGCGCTGTTCTGGAATGGTTAGACGAAGTGCAAGGATTAGAGGTAGATCTGCATTATCTCACGGTAGGTCCCATGTTTCGGTTGCTAGTAGTAGCAATGCGAATGTGGGCTCAGGTATGGGTACTGTTTATGGTAGTGATTATTCTCCGTATGCTTTAGGTAGTCTTTCTACTGATCAGTTATTTCAGCTTGCTAGTGACACAACTTTCGTTTTTTCTGATTTAGATTTAGATGCTGATTTCATTAGGAATAGAGAACTAGAGCGAGCTTCATCTATAGGAGGATGAGGATTGTTAGTTGGAACATTAGAGGTCTAAATGAACCCAAAAAATGTGATAAAGTCAGGAATTTTTTTAAAGATTTTCACCTTGATATTGTAATACTTCAAGAAACTAAGATAGAAGATCCTGATCCGAGTTTTCTTAGAAGGTTGGGAGGGACTTTCTTTCGTAACTGGTCATGTCTACCAGCAATAGGCAGTGCTGGTGGACTTATGATCGGTTGGAAAGACAATAAATTTAGACTCGTGCAGGAGTTACCTATGATACATTCATTACATATTATTTTAGCTTCGACAGTAGATAATTCCCTTTTGGGTATTTCAAATGTATACGGTCCACACACAAAATTAGAGAGAAGACGGTTGTGGATAGAATGTTCGGACTTTAGAAATCACTCATTTAATCAATGGCTAGTTGGGGGGGGGGGGATTTTAACGTCACTAGATTCTTAGGGGAGAGAGCACCTAGAGAAGGGGAGTTCTCCGATATGGAGGAATTTAACGAATTTATTTTAGAGAATAATCTGATTGAGATTCCGCTTTATAATAGAATGTTCACCTGGTCCAATGATAGAGATATTCCTTCGTATGCTCTTTTGGACAGATTTTTTATTAATTCTGAGGTGGAGGAAAGATTTTCCATTTGTAGAGTTAAAGGCTTACCATTTTTACTGTCTGATCATTGTCCAATCATTTTAACTTGTGATTCGAATTTAATAATAAGTAGAAGCTTTAAGTTTGAGAAGATGTGGTTATTGGATAGTAGTTTTAGTCATTTGATTTGTCTTAAATGGAATTCTTTATTCTATTATAATAATTTGTATAAAGATAACTCAGCAAAGATTTTTGTAGCAAAACTAGGAAAGCTAAGATTTTTTCTTAAACGTTGGAACAAGTATGTATTTGGTAATATTAAAATTAGAAAAGATAAGATTTTATGCGAAATGTTAGATATTGATAAAGTTAGTGAAACTAGAATTCTTAATATGAATGAGAGAGATAGGCTCAGTAATTTAAGAAATGATCTTAAGGTGATTATGGAGAAAGAAGAGGTTATGTGGAGGCAAAGATCCAGAATTCAATGGATTAAAGAAGGTGATAATAACACGAAATTCTTTCATAGTGTAGCCAATAAAAGAAGGCGTGATAATTTTATACATTCCATAATTATTAATGATGTAGAGGTGTCTGTCCAGTAAGATTTAAATGACGCTTTTACTAGGTACAATAAGCAGATTTTAGGTACTAAGATAAATAGAAGGATTAATATAAGATGGAATGAAATTTATCCGTTAGCCTCTAGGATTGATTTAACCGATTTAGATAGTCCTTTTACTGAGAGTGAGATATGGAAGGCAATCTGTGATATGCCTAGTGACAAAGCCCCAGGACCTGATGGGTTTTCAGTTCTTTTTTATAAACAATTTTGGGAGATCTTAAAGGGTGATATTATTAATCTTTTTAATGATTTCTATAGTGGCAATCTGAGATTAGGGAATTTCAATTTCGCTAATGTCATTCTCATACATAAGAGAGTTGGAGCGAATACACTTAAGGATTTCAGACCTATCTCATTAATTAATGTATCAGTAAAGATCATCTCAAAAGTGCTTGCTAACAGACTTAGTACCAAGATGAATGACCTAGTTGATGTTTCACAAACAGCGTTCATTAAGGATAGGAATATAGTGGATGGGGTAGCGGCAGTACAGGAGTACATAAATATCTGTGTTAAAAATAACTTCACATGTGCCATTTTGAAGTTAGACTTTGAGAAGGCTTTCGACTCTGTGGATTGGGATTTTATATGTGAGCTATGCCTTGCTAGGGGTTTTAGTATTAGGTGGACCAACTGGATTATGTTGCTACTTAAGTCGGGTTGTTCAAGTATAGTGGTTAATGGAGTAGTTGGTAAAAAGATTCAGTCGAAGAGAGGCCTCAGACAAGGCGACCCTCTCTCGCCTTTTTTATTCAACTTAGCAGTTGATGTTTTTTCAAGAATTATTAAGAGGGCTGGGAATTTAGGTGTTTTAGGTAGAGTGGGGAACGAGGAGTTTAACAATGAGCTAGCTATTCTTCAATTTGCAGATGATACACTATTATTTTCGTCTCATCTACCTAAGCATGTTATTACGCTTAAGTTTATTTTATATTGCTTTGAGATGTTGTCTGGTCTTCGCATTAATTTTGATAAGAGTGCAGTCATGATTCTTAATAATAGTTGTAATGTAGAGTCCTTAGTAGCTAACACCTTAAACTGTCCTATCATGAAATTTCCGTTTGATTACTTAGGATTTAAAATTAGAGCTTCCAAGCTTAAAAAGGATGACTGGATAATTATTATTGATAAAATCAGTAATAGATTATCGAGTTGGAATAATAGATTTTTCTCTAGAGCAGGTAGATCAATCTTAGTTAATTAGGTTTTATCAGCTATTCCCACTTATTGGATGACGGTTCATCGATTTCCTAAGTGGGTTATTGAGAAAGTAGATAGAATTAGAAGGAATTTTCTTTGGAATGGGGATCTCAATTGTAGTAGTTATAAATGCTTAGTAAATTGGGAGTTATGTTGTAAGCCTGAGAGAGATGGAGGTTTAGGGATTATTAACCTTGTTAATTTTAATTCATCCTTACTAACAAAATGGTTATGGAAATTTAGAAGTACTGATATAGTGGCTACTTGGAAGAATTTAGTTTAAAAATCTTATTACTCCAGGGGAGAGGTTCTTGAGGGATCTGGGGTTAGTAGGTCTAATAGATTATCTCATTTCTGGAAGGAAGTATTAAACTGTTAAGGTTTCTTCACGCTAGGATGTAAGATGACAGTTCATTCTGGTAATTCCATTTTTTTTGGCATGATGCTTGGATTTCCAGTATACCTCTTAAAATCGAATTTGTTGAGCTGTTTAATGCTTGCGACTTTAAGAATACATTAATTGCGGATGTTTATAGAAGAAATCTAGATCCCTCATGGGAGTTTTCATTTGGCAATATCATAGATGGGAGATTGCTAAGACAGTTGGCCTTATTAAAAGCAAAATTAACATTATACCATCTGGATGAGACGAGGGATACCATTAGTTGGGGATTGGATAAGAGATTAGTTTACTCCCTCAATTCAATGTACAATCTTATTAATTTCTCTGCTATGTCATTGCTTTCCTTTAAATTTATATGGAGATCTAATTCTCCTCCTAGAGCTAAGTTTCTTATGTGGTTGATTATCCATAAGAAGCTTAACACAGTGGAGCTTTTAAAGAGGAAAAATGTTTTGCTAGATGCTAAATGTTGTTTTTGTAGCTATGCAGATGAAGATGTTGATCATTTGTTCTTTTCATGTAGTTTTTCTAATTATATTTTAACCATGGTACTTAGGATTTTTGTCATGTCAAGTGGGAATACATTTAATAATTGTGAGAAATATTGGAATCATCATAGATTTACTTATAAATCAAAACAGAGATATGTAATGGATTCGTTAATTATAATTATTAGTTGGTTCATTTGGTTGGAAAGAAACCAGAGATTTTTTCAGTGTACTTCAGTATTTTCTGACAAATTAATCATTAAGATTATTTATTTTTGTTTGGACTGGATGACCACTTCACGTCATAAGTATTTTAGTGACTCGAGTTTTGGTATTTTTTGCATAAAGTTAGGTCTAATTTGGGGTTATTTACGAGTATCAACAGATATTTTAGAAATAATAGGTTTCGTATTAGTGCATAGAAAGTTTAGTATTACAATGTTAGCTTAATTCCTTTTTTTAGCATAATATGTATTGACACATAATGGTATTTATAAAATTTCTCACTATATATATAAAAATATCCATACATATATGTGTTGGTAACTAATGGTAAGTTGTGTTCGTTATTATTCAGGGTTTCTGGTGCAAGTAAAAATTGGAGAATTGTATGTATTGCTTCAAATTTGGGGCTATCCACATGTATCATTTGGTATTTTAGAAGCAATAGTTTTTGCATTGGTGCATAAATTTCTACCTTAGATATGATTATTTTCTTTCTGCATTCTTTTCCTTCTTATGTTACATATATGTATGGTTATATAATGGTGTATATATAATTGTATATATATATATATATATATATATATTATATATATATATATACATAGATATATATCCATTCATATATGTAATGGCTACTAATGGTGGATGTTCAAGTCTTTTTCAGGTTTTTTAGGTGGAAGAGCATATTGGAGATTCTTATGTTTTCAGATTACAGATTGTAGAGGAAACTGTGGAGCTTTCGGGTTTTGCTGCTTTGATTTGATCATTTTTGGCTTGCTTTGGATATATTGGTGTATGAGGAGTAGGAGTGTCTGTATATTTTGGTGAACTATTACATCACTTGTTTTTTTAGTTTTATTATATGTATGGGAGTAGATATACTTCTTATCGGGTGGTGGCCTTGCCAGAATTCGATAACGAAGTATGATGGGTGGTGGCTTTGCCGGAACTCATCTATCTACTTTCCCTTACATTTCTTGTCGAGACTCTTGTTTTTGGGTCTGTGTTTTGGTATATGTATTTGGATAGTTGTATCACTCTATTTTTTATTATATATATGTGTGCTCTCTTCCGCTAGGAAGACCACACATTTTTTGCTCAAAAAAAAAAATATACTCTTCACACTCGTTCTAGGATACTACTGATCCCATATCTAATGAGCAATTCTTATTGGATATTTCTAATCCAACCTTTGATGAATTCTTTCGTTAGGTTCTAATGTGTCTTGTTCTCCGAGCTCTGTAAACCAAAGCTCTGATACCAAATGAAGTAACCCGTCACTTCCCCGGTAAGGAAAATGCAGATTGCTTTGAGAACAACACACATCGGAACACAGACAGAAGAACATTTCATTGTTTATTACAACAATTCCATCAAAATACATGAATATACAAAGTTTGAATAAACATTATACAACAGAGAATATCAGAGATTTAAATTACATTACGGCAGCGGAAAAATAATACAAAACATAACTTAAAGAAATACGCGGATACAGAGCTTTCCGAATATCACTTCAGCTATAAACCAGGATCCTGTGAATATAAATCTGCAAAACCCAACTATTAGCTGCCCGTGCGGAAAATAAGGGCACCTAGAGTTTAGGTTAAAACAATAAACTCCAGGTTAGTCATGTGACTGGTTCAAGAACTAAAACAGTTAGTAATCTTTTTTTTTAAGTTAGGTAAATTAAGGGGCCACGCCGTATAACATGGAACGGGTTTCCTCCCAAGAATACCAGTGCATAAAACAAACAGCGCAATGCTAAATAAAGAAAAATGAATCTATTATAAGACCCAAGTCCCATCACACAATGCAACGCAAGCCGGAGGATAGGGTTTTACCTTATAATAGCCAAAAAATTCTTAATACGCTAAATTTCATCTTTTATTATTACTATAATTGGAGAAAACAACTTCAATCACAATGTATAAATCATAGACGGCATAAGTGTCCCATACCACTATGTCGCCATACTAGGCTCTACAAATAAACCGAAATGTCACGTATTGGAAATTGGATTTCCGTCATGAGTCGATGCAAGGGGCAAGCTCCTCTCCGTTCGAGACACTCTAGTAAATGTCTCAGGACCACACACAGCGATCCTTGGAATCAGTTGGGCCGGTCCTCTCTTACTTTTGAGGATCGGCAATTCCTGAAAACACGTTTCCCGGTGCTATCAGACCTATATCCGAGGCGCCTCGCATTCCAACAACCACACAGGTAAAAAGTATATATATGTCAGGGCTGGTAGGTCACTGACATCACCCATAGCCAGAAAGAAACGCCGTGTTCTCCCAACCGTCCTTATCCCGTTTTTGACTCATACCGAGGTGCGAGGCTCACAAATTCATGTTATACATAAAGCTATACCGCGCAGGCTGTGCTTTGATCATCAACCACAAGACTTTGCTTTTTCAACAGAAGCCTTGATCTTCTGCCACTTAGGCATGCCACACAGGCAATTCATGTCATGCGATTGATATCCATCAATATACAACCTCTGAGCTCGTACATCTCAGAGAAGGGCATTAAGCAAGAGAATAAATTCTCCGCCGCCAAACAGATATATATTTAATAGAAATGAATCACACAGAATAAAATCCAATGTCAGACACATAGTCCATTTACAAGTTCGTTCTGGGTCTAAACGAAACCAGAGGAACCTTATTCCTCGCATATCCATCGATCTCCAAGTACGTCTGGACGATCACCAACCGATTCCCTCCTTTTGGGTGTACCGCCCAATCAAGATCATCAGTAATCACCCAAACAATTTGAAGACCTCCGGTCTTCAACCACCGTCTTCATCTTCGACTTATCGTCGAATTGGTTATTCAGAATGGGTATAAACCCGGCCTTTCCGAATAACCCGCGTATATAATAAACAAATGTTACACAAACACAACATACGCCTCATTCCAATTTAGAATTTCCTTTTATTCAAATATTCACATTCTTAGGGAAATGTTCCCATTAATTTTATCAAAGATAAATTCTTCTAAATTTATTCTTTAATCTTCCTTTGGATATCATTTCGAACCATGTTAAGGTTTTCCAAACTATTCGGGATTAGCGAACCATACCGGAGTAATTATTTATTTTATTTCCCAATCCCAACCTATTCATCCCATGGAGCAAAACTGGTAATACTCCATATCTAACACCACAGTGTTATCGGTAAATATCAATTACCATTTCACGTTCAAATCTAATTAAAGATTTAACTATCGCCATGGAGCAAAACTGGCGATACTCCATTCTTGATCATTTCAATCTAATTAAAGATTCATTAAAACTACACTTAGTTTTAATCTTCCCAAAAATCAATATTCTGTCTTTAACTGGGTTAAAGAACCAGTGTCATCTAAAACACGGTTCACGATAAACGCAAAATCACATTCCATTGTTAATCGGGTTAAAGAACAGGTTTTATTCAAAACACCGCTCACGATAAACCCCAAAAACCAATTTAAATTCAATTCCAATTAAATACTAATTAACTGGACAATTTCACTAAATCTTAATTAAAAGAGTTATTCTTTTCTAAACTGGGTTCAAGAACAGTGTTCTTTAAGACACCATTCACGACGAACCCAGAATCCCATTTGATATTTAATACAAGGCTCTGAATAGAAAATATATCGGCTTATATTCAATATCAAATTCTGAAACCAACAAATATCGTATTGGAAATAACGATATAAATATATCTTTCAAATTTCCATAACCATATCTGTATAATCACGAAATCCAACATCGAAATATTCCAAAGATAATTTCGATTCAAATCCATTCAAATTCATATATTGGAAATTCTGATTATTTTTAAAACCATTTCAAATCCAATTCATTCATTCAAAAACATTGGATTATAATTCTAGTTCATAACTAGTTCATTTCAAATAAAAACATATTTTTATCCTTTCAAATATGGGATTTTTCACCCCAATTCTTTCTGATTTATATATTATGATTTTACACAAATTACTAATATTTTTAATAATTTTATCAAGGCCCGTTCAGTTGATTTCCAATAACGGTTGTCGAACTGCACTTACAACGACCTTTTCCAAATTTGATTTGGACATAATTCCAAATCCAACCGTTAGATTTCAAATATCTAATATTCATTGGAAAGCTCTTTTCAATATGAACCCAACCATTCTAGTTTCAGGAGAATCCGATGGTCGTATCTCCCGTAACGTCCATTCGAAGTTTATGGTCGTAATGCGTGAACTACCGCGGTGCGGCGTGTTCTATTCAGGCCATTTAATATATATAATATACGTATTATATATATTTCATCAATTTCAATTCAAAACGTATTTTATAAATCGCTTTAAATTCGTTTTCAAAACAATTTCAACTTCATATTTAATTTTAAATGAAAATTGAATATTTCATATCGTTAATATATAAATGATAGTATTTTCAAAACGTTATATTTTGAAATCACTTCCTTTTCTATATTCATTATAAAACGAATATAATCGATATAAATATCGTTCGCATCAAAATGGCGCATCTCTAATCAACACGGCTTTATATATTTCAATAACTTCGTTATTCTATTCAACAAATGAATATTTTCTTCAACACATGAATATATATATATATATATATATATATATATATTTCTTCCAACACATGAATATTCTCAACGCATGAGTATCGTCAACACATGACTACTTTGTTATTTTATATATTTGAATAAATTATGTTTTATATCGTTTAGTTCTTAATTAGACTCCAACCGTAAATTAGCAAGAGAACAATTCCCTGAGTATAAACCCCGAAGGCCGAAATCAACATTAGATCAATACCTAGGAAACCATTCATCTTAACTAGTTTCCAGTTAGTTTCTAATTTTATATATGATAAAGATGTAAATTTTATTGTTAAAATATTTCGTTCAACACATGATAAGTTTCAACACATGAATATTCTCAACACATGAGTAACATCAACACATGACTATTTATTCTATTCAACACATGAATCTTTATTTTACAATATTCTTTATTTTCCAAATTGGATTGAGGACAAATCAATTACCATATAATGTTACTTATATGGATTCCATACAACACATGTATATAATAGCAACGTTAAATTATCAACCATCATCCAAAGTGCACCACACAACTGCATAAGCATTAAACATAAATAATTAACGCTTACATAGTCTATCGACCAATCGATCGACATACAACTAAATAATTGGGATTAGTGTACGCTAAATATCATCCTAACACCCGTGTGGGGTTTCAATCCACAAACACTGAATATTATTTGTGCAGTTGGGCGACATGTAAAATTTATCGTTCCAATCAATATCCTTCAAATAGATGTACATAAACAAATCGTCTGATTTGTAAATGAATATTTATTTATTCACATTCACGTTAAATTTATATTTTTAACGATAAATAATATATTTCAACACATCACAATCAATTTTCACCACACAACAAAATCAAACAAGTCGTCCATGGTCTGTGGAAAACGGGTGTCGGGTGCTGCTAAGCATCGTCTGCATCCTAGTATATATTTTTAACTAGAAAACAAGAGTTAGAGTGAGAAGTTCTCACCAAGAGCTAAACCAAACACCGCAACTCTTCACATGTAGAAAAATCTTCGCCGTGCTCGCCCTTTATCACTTTTGTTGTCCATATCCACTACATATATAAAAATTGCATCATTATATTGTTGCTATGTATATAAAAATCACATTTTTATACTGCTATTATATAGATAAAAATTCTATTTTTATACCGCTACTATATAGATAAAAATTCTATTTTTATACTGCTACTATATAGATAAAAAATCTATTTTCATACCGCTTGTAACGACCCAGGGTTTCCGGCCTCGAAAATCGACATAAATACCTTTACCGTAACTCATGTCGACCCTCCAAGCACCGAAAACACTGGATAGTTATTAGAAAGAAATTAGAGGGTGAGATAAGAAAGAAAGAATATTAGAATAGAAGAAGAAGAAGAAGAAGAAGAAGAAACAACACAACACAGAGCCTCACATCGTAGCGGAACAAAATATAATACAGAAATAAATCTTTATTGAGAGCTTTAAAGATACTTACAATATCTGAGTATATCACACGACGGGACAGTTATAATAACCTGTTCCCATATACAACACACAGCGGAATAGTAGCTATATAATATCATATGTCTGAACATCTCCAGCTCGTCTCTGGACTTCACAGCATTCGATAACCTGAACCTATACACCTCGGGCTAACCCGAGCATTTACAAAACACCGGGTCAGTCTGGTGAACCAGAGTGAGAAAAACTCGCACAGTATTAAGGCTATCACACAACTTGATTTTAAAGTTAAAATCCTTTCGAAAGAAAAGGATAATCGTAAGACCAAATCCGCACATAAATACGGACGGTTTTTACCTTACGATAACCCAAAACAGTTTTGAAACTAATATCTTTTCTAATATTATAATAATGTCTACATACAAGTACATAACAATCTAGTGGAACGCTTGCATCTCACGCTCCACATATATAATATACAAATCAAAACCGCGGGCGCTTATTGGAGATTGGATTCCAACTATGACAAGGTATGGGATCACCTGTCGATAGTGTATCTCTAGAGGAAAATACACTGGGTTCAACAAGAACGTCTTGCAACCCGGCCCACACATGACCGACCACTCATTTCGCTTGAGTGTATCGAATGTATATCACCGACAGTTGGGATCAGCAACCGTCTCCTGAGAAGGGACAACATCGAAACATTGATTAAAGAAGCAAATAGGATTTTCTCTAGATAGGTGATTATACACCCTAATGGGAGCGACCCATAGAGCCGTGCTGCTTGCCCGATTTTTGTCATTTCCCGGTTGATGAGGCTTGAGGTCAGAGTTTATTCTTGAAACATATGATCACCATTCACTTTGAATGCCACATCGTCAGATCCGTCAGATCCGTCAGATATCACTAATTGACGTCCGCAAAAATACTCTAGTTAGAAGCTAAGAGAACGGCAATTCCCCGCCAACAACTATAGCACGTTTGAAGAAATCAACGTACGTGACCCTTTGGAAATACTCTGTCAAACATCCGTCCATACAAGTCATCCAGGAACAGGATGAACCGAAGGCATCCTCCTACTGCATCCAATATAGGAATCCCCCCATGGATCAGTAGCGAGAAGTCCTTGCAACTCGTAGATTCCAACCACGACAGAATCACAACTTATCTCTACTTGCCAGGTAGAGAATATTAGTGGTTCTTCTGTTTATGAAAATCCACGGTCTTCAATGATCCATCTCGATCATCTTCTGGTATTTTCACGTATTTGTTGGTCGGAATGGTTTTCAAATATAAATTCGATCCCGGTCTTTCCGTACCAACAATCGGATTGGACAGGTTTGATAGTCGGTGTTTTAACTATCAAAATATACAGTGTTTCAATCATGACACTCCAATGGGTTCACTGGTTCAGTATTCGGCATCACTTGACCTTTTAATTAAACAAACTGATTCACTTCTGTTTAATAAAACTTCTACTCTTTTAATATTTTAAAATACGATAATCGAATTCTTATCACTAATCTCTTTTACGATTACCAACTAATATCATCTTCAGAAAATCCTGATGTCTTTCAAGTTGGGGTATTTTAATTACCTCTCAGACCTTGATCAACGACGTTCATATCTTTAGATAAATATCAGTTGTAATCAGAACCCAATATTCCGATCTCAAAACAATTTCCACTTAACTCTAATTTGGTTATACAACCCTTATGACCCATTTCTTTACCCAAATTCACTTATTTCCAATCTCCTTTCAAATCTATTCAACCATTCATGTTTGGAAATCTCATTTCAATTTTCCTCTTTTTAATTAATCTCCTTTTCAAATAACGTTAATTTAATATTAACGCTTTTACACCTTGAATCTCATTTATACTCTGGTTTATCTTAAACCCTTTTATCATAATCTCTTCTCACTTAATTCATCTAATTAAGTACCCTTTATTTCATAGTTCAAACTACTGTATTCTCTTGAAATCCCCTTTTTGACTTCGTTATATAGATTTGGGTTTTAAAATATAAAACTTCATAAACTCCTCTCACCATTTCACTGGATCCCATTTCAACCCCGATTACTTTTGAAAAGTAATTCTTTCTAATTTCATATTAATTAAAATAATAATTTTCTTCAATCATTAACTACTTAAGTAGTTAATTTCTTTATTTACTAAAATAAATAGTAAATCCTTGATAAAAACCTTATTTAAAGTTAAAACAACATTCTTTAACTATTTCATTTCGCAAATTCGAAACAAACCAATTTAATAGTCTATTCCAGTTAAAACGGTCGATTTTGTTAACTCAAAACTCAACTCCAGTTAATTCTCTTTAAATTAATATAACTAATTTACATAATTCCATTAATTGTTTCCTTAACCAAACACTTATCCAAATTTAACTGTGCGGTTTTATTTCTTGTTTCATACTTATAAATTTGATTTACATCAGAATTTACATTATAAAATCAATTAATAATAAATCAAAGTCTTAAATAAATAAAAATATTTATTTATTCCCCTTTAATAACTGTTATTCAAAATAATATATTTAAAAATCTAACTTCAGTTATAAAATAAATTTTTATAATTTCCGCTCTATCAATTTACCTGACGGTGAATCAAATCTATAACCCGATTAATTTTAAAAGCCATACTCTGCCAAACACTTAACCAATATCGCCCATTGGTTTAAACCAAACAGATGTTGAATATTTAGTCAATAATCAACCATCAAATCAATCACACAAACAGATCAATTCATATATGATAATATGAAAATAAATAATACATTTTGAGGGATCCGGTTGGGTCTCTCCAACCTGTTCTTCCCTGTATTCAAATGGTTATCTCAAATCCGATCATTCAGTTTCATTTAATTGAGGAAAATAAATAACGGCCATTTAACATCAACCACATACAATTTAAACAATTCGACCATTTAAACACGTTTATAAAATAAACGTGACCAACCAAGGTAAGTTACCTTTATTGGAATCAATCATTAAAAATAACGATTGGGTGTTTCACTAAAATTAAACGACGGTTTAATTTCATCATTTAAATCAGCAAATAAAAGTATAACTAGCAAACATGCAACCATCAGCAAGCAGAGCACACAAAATAGAAACCCCATTTATATAAAATATAAATGGGAAAAACTGAGTGAGTTTAACTCACCTTGGTTTCCATTTGCTGTCAAAACGGTTTGTTTTAATTAAATTAAACAAGCGTTTAATTTAATTGAAACCTCCAGTTGCGTCCAGCTCCGTCCAAACTCCAGTTTCAAAATGTTGCGTTCGTCAATGCGGACCTGATGTCACTGACTTTATCCACTTCCATTGCTACATGCCCCGGTTATGGTTTAAATACGATATTCACTACTTAATGTAATATTATTCAAACTAAATTCCCATATTAATTAATTTCGGTTAGGCTCATTAAACATGTTCACTATTCAATTAGGCACAACGAACTAGCTTAGGGACATATATAAACTTCCGTCATGTTATAAATACATTTAGGCACTTTCAAAATGTAGACTACTAGGACATGCTATATAAATTTATATATTTGATTATAGGCACAAAAATCTCAGTTTGGCAAAATTTAATATAAAACCACACTTGTTCAATTTGATGGCAACCGTGATGTGCGCTCTATTTCTGTCTAACTATATGGGTAGCAAAGCAATTTCAAAGGTTTGGAAATGTTTATGTGAACCATGACGCATGCATACAGTAGATCGTGATTAACAATTAGGCATATATTTATATAGGATTAGGCATTCGAATATATACCAGTTCACGTATGAAGACACTGTACATCTTCTTCGTACTGCTACCACCGAAACTGTATGCTCCTCTACCTTGCATGTTCCTCCGTTTTGAACTGCATCTTAATTCTTCCGCCTTCCTACTTATGTCGCCAGTTTAAACCATCTCCACGCGCATTACCTTCCCCGGCACAGTTCTCTAGTCTCCCATGCGTGAAACCATTCCATGTAGATAGCCTTCCACCGTAACTCCATTCCAGAATCCCACACTCCTTCCACCAAGTTGAACTGAGCCGCCACAACTACCTTAGGACTGACCCCACTCCATCATTGTCCAGTTGCCATCGCATATGGGTATGGCTCCACCTATGCTTCATGTTTCCATCGTAACTGCATATGGACCTGACCTCCATCGCCACCCACTTTCCATCGTTTGAATAAGCTTCGTTGTTTTTTTCCGAAACTTGACATGTTGAAACAAAATTGGTCCCCATCGTTTTCCCTTCTTGTACCATTGTTTTTGTTTTTAGGACCTTCAAAGCTCACGTGAGCACCAGAACAGCTTCATTTCGCTTCCTCCCACCCCCCTTTCCATTTCGTTGTTTATCCTCTTTTTTTTATATATGGTTTTCGAATTTCAAGTTGAGAGGGTGAGGGATTGGCAAGATTCAGAAAAGAGAAGTCAAGCCACTGAACAACGAAAAATATGATTTATATAGGAAGAGGAAACGTGGAGAGCACGGGTTGTAGGTTTGGCTGTCAAGTAAAGAAATGTCTTGGCTTGCAAGGAAAGTTTGAGAGGTGTGGGTGCCAAGGAAAACAATTTATTTATTTATTATTTCACCCTTTCCCACAGTTTTTTTTTTCACTTTTTCGGTAGGTATAGATTAGGACAGCGTAGGCTTTGTACTGAACAACGGTTTCAAATGTTTGTTTCCACGTATTGGTTTCAAATGTTTGTTTCCACGCAGTTGTGTTTGACCAAGAATCTTGGGTTAACGCTGAGGTCTCGCATATATATACTGGACAGAAATTAATATAATAAATTCATGAAACTTCGCGGTAAAGTAACACGTAAAGCTATCCTCAATTGATTTCTATTTACTGATAAAAAAGCTAATCTTAGTGTAGAAAAACATTCCGGACCTAATGGGACAGGTTTCACCGAAATCCGAGGTCGTATGAAAAAAAATCCTTTATGAAACCAGAAATGAACACGCGTTTAATTTTTCCACAGTCACCAGATAAATCAAATCAATTTGAAACATTCAAATCCTACAATAATTTTTCAATACGAACCCAGCGGCACCAGTTTCATCGCATTCTGAGACTGTTTCCCCGGTAGGCTATTTTTACGCGCACCGCACTACCCTTCTGAACACCAAATTTGCCGGTCTCTAAAAATAACAAACTATATACCTATCCTAACTATAATCGACGATACGAACTCAACGAAACTGGTTTCGTGGCCTAATTCGATTGTCTTTTCAAGTTATACTAAAATACCCATTTATTAAATTAAATAAATTTAATTACGCTCTATAGAAAATAACTGGGCGTTTACGGCTACCGTGGCCACATACAACATCGGTTTTCCACGTAGTTCACCACCGTACAATAATTTAACGTTACGGTTCTAATGAAACTGGTTTCGTCAAAATCTGAGTCCGTTTGCAAAACGGCCATTTTAAAGGCCTATATTTAAATAACGATTTCCACAACGATTATTTCAAATTTTGATTTGGCCATAACTTACAATCTTTAACACGAAATCTAGATTTTTCTCTTATGTATGAAAATTATTATCAATACGGCTCCAACTTTTCTTGTTTCACAGAAATCCGACTTATATCGGACTCTGTATATCCAGTTGAAGTTCTAAACTCTATATTGCGAACTGCAGCGCCATTTCAGGCTCGATTTATATTATATATAAATATATAACGTTCAAATTCATTTTAAATAACGAATTCAATATCAAATTCCATCGATATTACAAATAAAATATTTAAAACTAATTTAAGTATTCATATTCAAATGGTCGAAAAACACGGGTCGTTACATTCTTCCCCCCTTAAAATAATTTCGTCCTCGAAATTGCTAAGGTAAGAAAGGACGGCACAAACCCATTAACTTTCAAATACAATTTATTTAAATCAAAAATCAATTCGATATCGTGAATAAATATTTTCAAAAATTTTCTAACACCTTAAATTTCCGAAAAATTTCGCCAGCACCTCCTTTGTACGGCTCAATCGGTACAACTCCAACTCGCCTTTCTATGCCTTCTCCGATCCAAAAGAAAATAAAACAGCCAAGCGGCTTGCCAAATAGGCTCATAAATCCCCAAACCCATATAAAAATAAACGTGTACCTTTTTGTCGGGCATATCATTATATCCTTTCCATCTGCTACCTTGTCAGCATATACAAATGCATTCCCAAACCAAATTCCAATTTTATCCTCAAAGCCAAATCCTTCACGCATCCAAGCCAAATCCCATTCTTAACTCAATTTCCATCCATTACCAATTCCAACTCTTAACTTACCAGTCCAACACCATTTCAGATTCCTGTCTCACCATTCAAAATCTGATTCAGCTTGATATATTATATCCCGACTCAATTTCCAGTTAATTGGTTTCAATTCAATTCGTATTTGCTTTCACAGATTTCTATTTAACCTTTTTTTTTTGTTCAAACAATTTCCCATGGAGTTTCTAAATAGTTCTACTCTTTCAAAAATCAAATATTCCTTTTCAGGATTTAAAACAATTTGTTTTTCTCAAAGCAGTTCAAAACAAGATTTTTGGTAGTAATCCGTCGCTTAGAACTCGGAGATGAACACTGATGATGTGTTCAGCATCATCAGAGTTATTTCCCAGCAATCAAAGTGAGTTCAGTACGATATAACTTTTCAAAATCATATTTAAACACTTGTTTTGAAATATATTTCAAAATATCAAACACAATGCTCATAAAACAAATCAAAATCTCCTAGGATTTTAAAATTCTCATATATTCAATCTAATTCATTTGTAAACACCCTTCCCACTTTTATGAATTTTAATTCCAATTCTGATTTTAATTTCAGATTCCATTCATCTAATTCCATATGTTTATACTGATATGAGTTCTGATTGGTCATTTACATAACCATTTCAATTACAATCAACCAACACATCCAATATACTATAATACTTTAAATATTAATCATTCTTTTTATATTAAAATATAATTTGGGTAAAATTATTTCATTTACCCTCTTTCAAAACATACTACGTCGGTTTATCGTACTTGAGTGTTTAGAAACCCCTATCGATATAGTAGATCAAACTGATCGACCAGAACTCATAAACAACTCAAACAAATAAATCTCCACAATATAAAATAATTTTTTATAAAATATACAAGTACGTTCACTCGTATATATATACTCAACTCAATCTAGGGTATTGCTAACCCCATCTCTACTGAGTCACGCCACAGAGCCAAGGTAACCATTTAACCTTCAGCTCTGATACCACTGTAATGGGTCTAGGCTTTTCAACCATCAACCACTGGGCTAACCTCCCAGCGTGGCACTACAGAGATACCTCAGAACTGCTTTTACGGCCAGCCTCGTGACTCGACCAACCCACATTGTCGGGAGATGTAGGGGTAAGAGTCTCCCGTTCGCCACCAAACGCGAAGCGAGAACCCCCTATCATCCGTACCAATTAAGCAACCAACTCTGATACCAATGTAACAACCCAGGGTTTCCGGCCTCGAAAATCGACATAAATAACTTTTCCCATAACTCATGTCGACCCTCCAAGCACTGAAAATACTGGATAGTTATTAGAAAGAAATTAGAGGGTGAGATAGGAAAGAAAGAATATTAGAATAGAAGAAGAAGAAGAAACAACACAACACAAAGTCTCACATCGCAGCGGAACAAAATATAATACAGAAATAACTCTTTATTGAGAGCTTTAAAGATACTTACAATATCAGAGTATATCACACGACGGGATAGTTATAATAACCTGTTCCCATGTACAACACACAGTAGAATAGTAGCTATATAATATCATACGTCTGAACATCTCCAGCTCGTCTCTGGACTTCACAGCATTCGATAACCTGAACCTGTATACCCCGGGCTAACCCGAGCATTTACAAAACATCGGGTCAGTCTGGTGAACCAGAGTGAGAAAAACTCGCACAGTATTAAGGCTATCACACAACTTGATTTTAAAGTTAAAATCCTTTCGAAAGAAAAGGATAATCGTAAGAACAAATCCGCACATAAATACGGACGGTTTTTACCTTACAATAACCCAAAACAGTTTTGAAACCAATATCTTTTCTGATATTATGATAATGTCTACATACAAGTAAATAACAATCTAGTGGAACGCTTGCATCTCACGCTCCACATATATAATATACAAATCAAAACCGCGGGCGCTTATTGGAGATTGGATTCCAACTATGACAAGGTATGGGACCACCTGCCGATAGTGTATCTCTAGAGGCAAATACACTGGGTTCAACAAGAATGTCTTGCAACCCGGCCCACACATGACCGACCACTCATTTCGCTTAAGTGTATCGAATGTATATCACCAACGGTTGGGATCGGCAACCGTCTCCCGAGAAGGGACAGCATCGAAACATAGATTAAAGAAGCAAATAGGATTTTCTCTAGATAGGTGATTATACACCCTAATGGGAGCGACCCACATAGCCATGTTGCCTGCCCGATTTTTGTCATTTCTCGGTTGATGAGGCTTGAGGTCAGAGTTTATTCTTGAAATATCTGATCACCATTCACTTTGAATGCCACATCGTCAGATCCGTCAGATATCACTAATTGACTTCCACAAAAATACTCTAGTTAGAAGCTAAGAGAACGGCAATTCCCCGCCAACAACTATAGCACGTATGAAGAAATCAACGTACGTGACCCTTTGGAAATACTCTGTCAGACATCCGTCCATACAAGTCATCCAGGAACAGGATGAACTGAAGGCATCCTCCTACTGCATCCAATATAGGAATCACCCCATGGATCAGTAGCAAGAAGTACTTGCAACTCGTAGATTCCAACCACAACAGAATCACAACTTATCTCTACTTGCCAGGTAGAGAATATTAGTGGTTCTTCCGTTTATGAAAATCCACGGTCTTCAATGATCCATCTCGATCATCTTCTGGTATTTTCACATATTTGTTGGTCGGAATGGTTTTCAAATATAAATTCGATCCCTGTCTTTCCGTACCAACAATCGTATTGGAAAGATTTGATAGTCGGTGTTTTAACTATCAAAATATACAGTGTTTCAATCATGACACTCCAATGGGTTCACGGGTTCAGTATTTGGTATCACTTGACCTTTTAATTAAACAAACCGATTCACTTCTGTTTAATAAAATTTCTACTCTTTTAATATTTTAAAATACGATAATCGAATTCTTATCACTAACCTCTTTTACGATTACCGACTAATATCATCTTCAGAAAATCCTGATGTCGTTCAAGTTGGGGTATTTTAATTACCTCTCAGACCTTGATCAACGACGTTCATATCTTCAGATAAATATCAGTTGTAATCAGAACCCAATATTCCGATCTCAAAACAATTTCCACTTAACTCTAATTTGGTTATACAACCCTTATGACCCATTTCTTTACCCAAATTCACTTATTTCCAATCTCCTTTCAAATCTATTCAACCATTCATGTTTGGAAATCTCATTTCAATTTTCCTCTTTTTAATTAATCTCCTTTTCAAATAACGTTAATTTAATATTAACGCTTTTACACCTTGAATCTCATTTATACTCTGGTTTATCTTAAACCCTTTTATCGTAATCTCTTCTCACTTAATTCATATAATTAAGTACCCTTTATTTCAAAGTTCAAACTACTGTATTCTCTTGAAATCCCCTTTTTGACTTCGTTATATAGATTTGGGTTTTAAAATATAAAACTTCACAAACTCCTCTCACCATTTCACTGGATCCCATTTCAACCCCGATTACTTTTGAAAAGTAATTTTTTCTAATTTCATATTAATTAAAATAATAATTTTCTTCAATCATTAACTACTTAAGTAGTTAATTTCTTTATTTACCAAAATAAATAGTAAATCCTTGATAAAAACCTTATTTAAAGTTAAAACAACATTCTTTAACTATTTCATTTCGCAAATTCGAAACAAACAAATTTAATAGTCGATTCCAGTTAAAACGGTCGATTTTGTTAACTCAAAACTCGACTCCAATTAATTCTCTTTAAATTAATATAATTAATTTAAATAATTCCATTAATTGTTTCCTTAACCAAACACTTATCCAAATTTAACTGTGCGGTTTTATTTCTTATCTCGTACTTATAAATTTGATTTACATCAGAATTTACATTATAAAATCAATTAATAGTAAATCAAAGTCTTAAATAAATAAAAATATTTATTTATTCCCCTTGAATAACTTTTATTCAAAATAATATATTTAAAAATCTAACTTCAGTTATAAAATAAATTTTAATAATTTCCGCTCTATCAATTTACCTGACGGTGAATCAATATCTATAACTCGATTAATTTTAAAAGCCATACTCTGCCAAACACTTAACCAATATCGCCCATTGGTTTAATCCAAACAGATGTTGAATATTTAGTCAATAATCAACCATTAAATCAATCACACAAACAGATCAGTTCATATATGATAATATGAAAATAAATAATACATTTTGAGGGATCCGGTTGGGTCCCTCCAACCTGTTCTTCCCTGTATTCAAATGGTTATCTCAAATCAGATCATTCAGTTTCATTTAGTTGAGGAAAATAAATAACGGCCATTTAAAATCAACCACAAACAATTTAAACAATTCAACCATTTAAACACGTTTATAAAATAAACGTGACCAACCAAGGTAAGTTACCTTTATTGGAATCAATCGTTAAAAATAACGATTAGGTGTTTCACTAAAATTAAATGACGGTTTAATTTCATCATTTAAATCAGCAAATAAAAGTATAACTAACAAACAGGCAACCATCAGCAAGCAGAGCACACAAAATAAAAACCCCATTTATATAAAATATAAATGGGAAAAACTGAGTGAGTTTAACTCACCTTGGTTTCCATTTGCTGTCAAAATGGTTTGTTTTAATTAAATTAAACAAGTGTTTAATTTAATTGAAACCTCCAGTTGCGTCCAGCTCCGTCAAAACTCCAGTTTCAAAATGTTGCGTTTGTCAATGCGGACTTGATATCACTGACTTTATCCACTTCCATTGCTGCATGCCCCGGTTATGGTTTTAATACGATATTCACTACTTAATGTAATATTATTCAAACTAAATTCCCATATTAATTAAATTCGGTTAGGCTCATTAAACATGTTCACTATTCAATTAGGCACAACGAACTAGCTTAGGCACATATATAAACTTCCATCACGTTATAAATACATTTAGGCGCTTTCAAAATGTAGACTACTAGGACATGCTATATAAATTTATATATTTGATTATAGGCACGAAAATCTCAGTTTGGCAAAATTTAATATAAAACCACACTTGTTCAATTTGATGGCAACCGTGATGTGCGCTCTATTTCTTTCTAACTATATTGGTAGCGAAGCAATTTCAAAGGTTTGGAAATGGTTACGTGAACCATGATGCATGCACACAGTAGATCGTGATTAACAATTAGGCATATATTTATATAGGATTAGGCATTCGAATATATACCAGTTCACGTATGAAGACACTGTACATCTTCTTCGTACAGCTACCATCGAAACTGTATGCTCCTCTACCCTGCATGTTCCTCCTTTTTGAACTGCATCTTAATTCTTCCGCCTTCCTACTTATGTCGCCAGTTTAAACCATCTCCACGCGCATTACCTTCCCCGACACAGCTCTCTAGTCTCCCATGCGTGAAACCATTCCAAGTAGACAGCCTTCCACCGTAACTCCATTCCAGAATCCCACACTCCTTCCACCAAGTTGAAATGAGCCGCCACAACTACCTTAGGACTGACCCCACTCCATCATTGTCCAGTTGCCATCGCATATGGGTATGGCTCCACCTGTGCTTCATGTTTCCATCGTAACTGCATATGGACCCGACCTCCATCGCCACCCACTTTTCATCGTTTGAATAAGCTTCGTTGTTTTTTTTCCAAAACTTGACATGTTGAAACAAAATTGGTCCCCATCGTTTTCACTTCTTGTACCATTGTTTTTGTTTTTAGGACCTTCAAAGCTCACGTGAGCATCAGAACAGCTTCATTTCGCTTCCTCCCATCCCCCTTTCCATTTTGTTGTTTATCCTCTCTTTTTTATATATGGTTTTCGAATTTCAAGTTGAGAGGGTGAAGGATTGGCAAGATTCAGAAAAGAGAAGTCAAGCCACTGAACAACGAAAAATATGATTTATATAGGAAGAGGAAACGTGGAGAGCACGGGTTGTAGGTTTGGCTGTCAAGTAAAGAAATGCCGTGGCTTGCAAGGAAAGTTTGAGAGGTGTGGGTGCCAAGGAAAACAATTTATTTATTTATTATTTCACCCTTTCCCACGGTTTTTTTTTCACTTTTTTGGTAGGTATAGATTAGGACAGCGTAGGCTTTGGACTGAACAACGGTTTCAAATGTTTGTTTCCACGTATTGGTTTCAAATGTTTGTTTCCACGCAGTTGTGTTTGACCAAGAATCTAGGGTTAACGCTGAGGTCTCGCATATATATACTGGACGGAAATTAATATAATAATATTCGTGAAACTTCGCGGTAAAGTAACACGTAAAGCTATCCTCAATTGATTTCTGTTTACTAATAAAAAAGCTAATCTTAGTGTAGAAAAACATTCCGGACCTAATGGGACATGTTTCATCGAAATCCGAGGTCGTATGAAAAAAAATCCTTTATGAAACCAGAAATAAACACGCGTTTAATTTTTCCACGGTCACCAGATAAATCAAATCAACTTGAAACTCTCAAATCCTACAATAATTTTTCAATACGAACCCAACGGCACCAGTTTCGTCACATTCTGAGACTGTTTCCCCGGTAAGGCTATTTTTACGCGCACCGCACTACCCTTCTGAACACCAAATTTGTCGGTCTCTAAAAATAACAAACTATATACCTATCCTGACTATAATGGACGATACGAACTCAACGGAACTGGTTTCGTGGCCTAATTCGATCGTCTGTTCAATTTATACTCAAATACCCATTTATTAAATTAAATAAATTTAATTACGCTGTATAGAAAATAACTGGGCGTTTACGGCTATCGTGGCCACATACGACATCGGTTTTCCACGCAGTTCACCACCGTACAATAATTTAACGTTACAGTTCTAATGAAACTGGTTTCGTCAAAATCTGAGTCCGTTTGCAAAACGACCATTTTAAAGGGCTATATTTAAATAACGATTTCCACAACGATTATTTCAAATTTTGATTTGGCCATAACTTACAATCTTTAACACGAAATCGGGACTTTTCTCTTACATATGAAAAATATTATCAATACGGCTCCAACTTTTCTCGTTTCACAGAAATCCGACTTATATCGGACTCTGTATATCCAGTTGAAGTTCTAAACTCTATATTGCGAATTGCAGCGCCATTTCAGGCTCGATTTATATTATATATCAATATATAACGTTCAACTTCGTTTTAAATAATGAATTCAATATCAAATTCCATCGATATTCCAAATAAAATATTTAAAACTAATTTAAATATTCAGATTCAAATGTTCGAAAAACACGGGTCGTTACACGACTACTATATAGATAAAAATTCTATTTTTATACCGCTACTATATAGATAAAAATTCTATTTTTATACCGCTGCTCATATAATAGAGATCACATTTTTACCATGCTAACTTCATAATAAAAATTATATTTTTATCGCTCTTCTTCTAATAAAGATTTTTTTTTTATCGCCACTCATATAAAAATCACATTTTTATATTCTCTATTATATAAAAATCATATTTGTATATTCTATTATATAAAAATCATATTTTTATTCTCTTCATATGATAGAGATTATATTTTTTTCACTAATCAAACAATAAAAATCCATCCTTGTCTATGATAAAAATTAAATCTTTTTTATAAATAATATAAAAATCCTATTTTTTTTTAATAAACCAATTACCTTGGTTATAAAAATAAACAACAAAAAAATGATGAAATAAAGATAAATAAAGAAAATAAGGGCTTACATTATACGGAGAGGAGGTTTTTTTTTTACTGCGGTTCGTCGGGGTGGTGGAGGTTGGAAGTGGCACGGAGGATCTCGGAAGTGGCAGGGGTGGCAGTTGATCGGTGGCATTGTGGTGGGCCTGCAGCGATAGGTTTTAGGGGATATTGGGTTTGGGTGCGGCGGTTTTAATGGAGAAGGGGGTGAGGGGAAGGAGGGAGAAGAGAGGGTCGACGAGGGGGGAGCGCCGTCAATCGGCGGTGGTTGTCGCGCTAGGGCGCGGTGTTTTTTTTTCTTTTTTTCGATTTCTGCATTGACTAAAATGGGGGGAGAGAGAGAGGAGGGAGTGGATAGAATACATATATATATTTATATTTATATTTATATTTATTTTATCCTTCAAAAAGTAACTTTAAATTTCAATCTCAAAACGGGACCCACCGCCTGTCGGCCCTAGCTAATTACCCCCATTCCGAACACAATGGGATATGACACGTTAGCCAATTCGACTATTACGATCAGTTTCCGTCAAAATCAAAATATAAATCTATATATTGAATTTGAACGCGCATTTCAATTTACCGAGGCTGCATACGGACTCTAAAAATTCCCGAAAAAATATTTCTAGCTTCGTGTTGACGATACGGTTCTAACAAAACTAGTTTCGTCGAGTTCTGGGACAATTTGAAAAATGGCCATTTTCTAGTCGATTAAAATCAACTGAAACTGGTCAAACGCGTTTTCCTTTCCACGCTCACATATTGATTCAGAAAATTACGAATTTTGAAACCTATTAATAACTTGACATCACGGATCCAACAAAAGTGGTTTCATCGAAAACCGAGGTCGTTTGCAAAATTTCCATTTTTAAGGGCTAAATTTCCATAGTGACTATTCTGAATTTTCAACTGGTCGTAACTTTTGATTCCCGCTATGAAATTTCAATTTTTCGGATTCGTTGGAAAGATATTCTCAAATAGATTCTAATATTTTTGGTTTTGCTAAAATCCGGTTTATTTTGAATCATGTACAGTCATTTGAAATTAGAAATCGAATTTTCAAACTACCGTGCCATTTTCAATTCCTTTTATATTTAAAATAAATACTTATATTCTAACGACGATCTATGTAAATATATACGTTCTAATTCTATTCAAAATAGATTTCTCGTCGTTATTATTTAAAATAATCCATATTAATATTCAAAATTCATCAGAATTGCTAAAATAAAAATTTTAAGTTGGCTTAGAATTTCCGGGTTGTTACACTTATCATAACTGCCAATCACTCAACTAATCTGTAAAGCACATTTCTGACTAGTCCCATTTTCTTGTTATAAGCATCCAACAGAAAATTTCGCACTACCGAACCAATCGGCATCACCGGTATCACCATTCCCCAAAATATAGCTCCAAACTCCCTTAAGCTTCACACGTTCAACACTAATTTACCCAGAACAATCTCTCCCAAACTACATACTCTCAGTCAAACTCCACTCTGGTGTACAAACTCGGCATCGCACTCTCCAGTTCATCGCATAACTTCACCCTCGTCATTTTCCAACATCAATCGCACTTGAAAACTCTAATTAAACACTATCGGAATCCCTTCATACCTCGTAATCACAGATCCAAATTCCTACCTTCATTGAACTCTACCCCTATTTGCCACTACCTCCCCTCGCCTACCTCGTCAACATCAGAAATCCCATTTGCATTTCACACACAAACCCACGATGTCGACCTCGCTTGAACCATTATCGCACCCCTCTTCGCAACTAAAGGGGATGCTTTTACTTCGTCGTCGGGCTTCAGAGAAGCCGGCGGTCTCGATCTCGATGCCCAATATTGATTCAATTCTTTTTTTTAGGAGGAATGTTTTCGCGATTTACTGGAAAAGGAGAGTGGACGAATTGAAAAGGAAGTGGTTTATGGTTTTCGCGGTTAACAGAAGAGAAAAAGAACTGAAGGAACAAATGAATTTGGTTTTCCGGAATAATAAAGCGAGAGGGTTTTTATAAGTGAACGATGGCTGGATAAGTGCAATGTCTGATTCAGTAGAGTGTAAGAGTGCAGTGTCTTGGCACAAATCAACTGAAGTGAAAGAAGGGAGAAGACGCTGAAGCTTTACAGAGTAGTTTGTGCTATGTATTTTTGAGTCATCCCCTAATTTTGTTTTTATTTGATTTGTATTTGTTTATTTATTTATTTTAATCGGTGTACCTTGAATTAAAGTATCATCCGTTATCGAACCCCTATTTGAATGCAACAAAAGACATTCCTAGGGTTCTACCACCCTTCTGAACATACTAGAACAGTTTCCACGGTCTAATTCGACCATATACCGAAGATATTAAATAAAATTGACGGTTTAACATTAAATCCAATTTATTATATATTGGCTCGATATAAAAAATTATATATATATTTTTTTTTTTTCAAACTTCGTTTTAAATAATATAAAAAAATCCATTTATATTACCATTTCAATATTTCAACTGTTTTAAATATTCAAACATAAGCCGATAAAAATGCGGGACGTTACATTCTTTCCCCCTTAAAAGAATTTCGTCCCCGAAATTACTAAGTAGGAAAAATAGCTGAACCTTATTTACTTCTCATAATCCATTTATGCAATTCGACGTTCACCTCAATATCCTTACTACCTAACCAACTTGCTAGTTTCCAATCCCACTCAAAAATCCTTAACTTTGATTAACTTTTTGTTAACAAAAATTTCCAAAACTTTTGAAAAAATTTCGAACTTCATAAATTTTTGAAAAATTTCGCTAGCACCTCCTTTGTACGGGTTGATCGGTACAACTACAAAATGCCTCTCTGGGCCTTCCCCAATCAAAAATTAAAAAGCCAAGCGGCTAACCAAATAAGCTCAGAAAATACCATATTAAATTAAATATGTACCTTTTTGGTCGAGCATCTCATATTTATTCTCTACAATTGCTTCTATCCAATGAAACTGTTCAATCACATACACTTCCATTTCTATTCGATGACAACCAATTTAACTTCTTGCTTCCACTTTGCCAATCTATCCATTAATTGGTTTTCTTGCTTAACTCATTATAGTTTAAAACAACATTGTTGAAAATATATGTTTATGCTTACAAATAAGTCGAGCTTCATTTATAACTCAACTCCTAGATTTTATTTCCAATTTACAAGTCTATATAAATTTACACTTGAGTTCCAAATTGAATTTAACTTAATTCGATTCATTCTTCATTCATTTTCTATTCAACTCAATTTTATACAATTCAAGTTTGTATTCACTATTCAATATATACACATACACTTCTATTTCGAAATTCGATTTCATAGTCAAACTCAATTGAATAATATTTTAAGTCATATTCAAATATTTTTATTCAAATTGGATTCATTTCAATTTATTTGTATTTCAACTTGTGTTCAAGCATTTTCATTCCATATTGATTTAATAATATGGTTTCAATTTCAATCCAAACTATTTAACTTACTTTCAACCAAGTTTCACTCTATTCGATCCATATTGGAATTTTTTTTCTTTAGCTTCCAATTTGCTTTCCAAATTCTGATTTTTATTTCAAGCATCATTTATTTCATCTTTTGGTTATACTTAACCATTTCGATTTCATAATACCATTTGAATTTTATTCAAATCAAGCAATCAAATAAATAAATAAAAATTTCTATATAAAATAATGTTTGGGCTATATTATTTCATTTACCCGCTTTTCAAAATAATATTGCATCAGTTTCCAGTTCAAAATTGAACCGATTAAGTGACACAATACAAAACAATTTTTATAAAGTATACAAATACGCACTCTTATATATACACTAAACTAAATCTAGGGTATTCCTAACCCCATCTCTATCGAGTCACTCCATAGAGCCAAGGTTATATCTAAACCTCGCTCTGATACCAATTGTAGCATCCCGGGAATTTTGACTCTTAAATTCAGAAATTAATACATCCCATGTCCCGATTCAAGTATCGAAAACCCAGAAAATTAATAGAAAGAAATTAGAGGATGAGAAAAAGATAAGAAAGAAAGGTTAGAGTAGAAGAAAAGGAAGAAGAACAACTAACCACAATATCAAAGTCTCACATCGCAGCAGAATAAAATATAATCAAGAAATAAATCTTTATTGAAAGCTTGAAATAATACTTACAGTTATCAGAGTACAGCGGACATTTAATTCATCTGGACAGTTATAACAGCCTTTCCATATTTACAGCACACAGCAGGATAATAACTATATATATCACACGTCTGATTTCCTCCAGCTCGTCCCCTGGAATTCATAACATCTTATCTTGGACCTGTAACTCGGACTAGCCCGAGCATTACGAACGCAATAGGTCAGTCTGGTGAACCAACGTGAGAAAACTCATTAAATTATTGGTATCATCCAACTTGATTTTAACGTTAAAAATCATTTCGAAAGAAAAGGATAATCGTAAAATCAATCCACACACAAACACGGACAAATATTACCTTACGATAACCCAAACCATTTATTTGAAATCATAATTATTCTGATATTATGATAGTGTCTAAATCAAATAAATAATCATTTAGCAGAACGATTGCTTCTCACGCTCTACGTATATAATATAAAATTAAAAACCGTAGGAGCTTATTGGGGTTTGGATTTCCAACTATGACAAGGTATGGAACCACCTTTCGATCAATGTACTCTAGATGGGATAGACTGGAGTTCAATAAGAACATCTTGCAACTCAGCCACACATCACCGACCACTCATTTTGCTCAAGTGTATCGAATGTATATCACCAACGGTTGGGCTCAAACCACCGTTTCCCGAAAGGGACAGCATCGAACAGAATAAAGAAGGAAATTAATTTTATCTAGATAGGTGATTATACACCTTAATGGGGGCGAGCCACTTAGCCATGTTGCCTGCCCGATTTGTGCCATTTCCCAACTGATGAGGCTTGAGGTTAATTTGCTTTTGAGCATCTGGCCACATTCACATCGTCCATACGAGTCATCCAGGAACAGGATGAACCGAAGGCACCCTCCTACCACATCCTAGGGATCACCCTATAGATCAGTAGCGAGTAGTCCGTCGATTTCAACCACGATTGGATCACCATCAAAAAATCTCCGGGCTCGACTTCAGAGAATTCGACAAGTAGTCCTCTGACTTATGAAGATCCATGGTCTTCACTACTCCATCTTCAATCCGTATATTCTACGTTACGTATTTGTTGGATCAGAATGGTTTCAAATATAAATTCGATCCTGGCCTTTCCGTACCAACAAGCGTATAGGCCAGATTTGATAGTCGGTTATTTAACTATGAAATAAAACAACCATTCATCCATCAAAGAAAATTGAATTCACTGTTTTAATATCCATTACCATTTTAGACTCTTTTGATTAACCATTTGTAAACTCAAAACTTCTCTAATTTCCAATGTTTAAAATACTCATTTCTTCTTTTTATTCTAATATATAAGAATATTCAAAACTCTATCATGTTAAAATACTCTTAATAATATATTCCTCATTTCGGTCATTAGTCCCTAACCTTAAACTAGAAAGAGAAAAATTCCCCAAGTACCAACCCCGAAGGCCGAAACCAACATCAGATCGTTACTCAGAAAACTGTTCAACTCACAAATCTCTAGTCAATTTCTAATTTCCTTGATTTCATTCTTATCTTCCAACGAATAAAAATTTCCAATTATTCATTATCACTTAAAACAAGATATTTATCTCCAATTCAAATATTTTACTTAAATATGTTTTACGAAACCATTATTGAATATTCCCATAAATATTCTTTATAAACACCTTTATTACAACTTATCTCAGTTTATTTTAATAACTTCATTCCATAAAAATGTTCATATATAAAAATCATTTACCAATTCTTACTATTCAAAAAAAATTATTATCTATAAATCTTATATAAAATTCTTAATATAATTCATATTATATTATTCCAATTTGTTTGACTTAAATTCAATTAGAATCTATACATTAAAAAACCCTTCTTTACTTGCTTTTAAAAAATTTACATTTGTAAATTATTTACATTAGCCCTTATTTGCCTTAGCCATACATAATATCCAATTTCGACTTACTTAGTGAACTTGATTTCATATTTGTAAATTCAAGTTTTTAAATTTCAACTTATAACTTCAATTTGTAGATTTATTCCAAATAATCTGTTTTAAACTTTTCCTTTGCAACTTAGAAAATTTAAATCTAAAATATTGGTTTTAGAACCGATTTCTATTTTTCTTGCAAATTCACATTGAAATTATTTTTCCACATTCTCAATTGATAACCATTTCATTTCTTTATAAACGACGTTTATAAAATCACCTCCTTAACACATTTGTTTAAACAAATCCTTTCTTTTAAATTATATTTAAATTTCGAATTTTAAATGAACATTTCTATTTAAAAATAGATCCTTCGTTTAAACTCTTTTTATACATTTCAATTACTATTATGAAATTTGTATATTATTTCGGATGTTTAAAATATTCAAAATCAATAATCAGTGTTACTAACACATCCAACTATACTATAAACTGTCACAGGTTGTAAACACATCATATATCAGCATATATATAAAACAAATAATTTAAATGTGAGGAATCCAGCTGGATTCCTCCAACCTGTTTTTCATGCATCCACAGATGTTTGTCAACAATAATAATACCCATCCTGCTTCGAGGCAGAATATCGTGGTATAAAGGTCATCCACTATATATATTGCGGGGCGCATAGGGAAATCATCCGCTAATGGTACTACGGGCATCCGCTAATGGTACTACGGGAATCCAACCACCAATCACCAATATTATTACTATATAACATTATTATATACTATTTTCACTTTATATCAATCAATTAACAGCCAACAAGCAATAAAATAAAATTTGAACTATTGAAAATAGCTCCCAATATTAAAATTGAGTGAGTTTAACTCACCTCGATTTTCTCTTTTGCTAAATATTCGTTTAATTCCAGATCGTTTCAGCTACGAATCGTTTACTTCTTTTGTCTCGAATACAAATTACCTACGATTAATATTTTATTTATCAATTAACTTATTTTTTAAATTAACTATATAAATAAATAATTCCTATGTATATTTAAATTTGAAATAAAATGATTACCTTATCATAACTGCCAATCACTCAACTTATCTCTAAAGCACATTTCTAACTAGTCCCATTTTCTTGTTACAAGCATCAAACAGAAACTTCCGCACTATCGAACCAATCGGCATCACCATTATCACCATCACCTTAAGCTTCACACGTTCAACACTAATTTACCCAGTCCAATCTCTCCCAAACTACATACTCTCAGTCAAACTCCACTCCGGTGTACAAACTCAACATCGCACTCTCCAGTTCATCGCATAACTTCACCCTCATCATTTTCCAACATCAATCGCACTTGACAACTCTAATCGAACACTATCGGAATCCCTTCATTCCTCGTGATCACAGATCCAAATTCCTACCTTCATCGAACTCTACCCCTATTTGCCACTACCTCCACTCGCGTACCTCGTCAATGTCAGAAATCCCATTTGCAGCTCACACACAAACCCACGATGTCGACCTCGCTCGAACCATTATCGTACCCCTCTTCGCAACTAAAGGGGACGCTTTTACTTCGTCGCCGGGCTTCAGAGAAGCTGGCGGTCTCGATCTCGGTGCCCAATTTGATTCAATTCTTTTTTCTGTTTCTTTTTTTAGGAGGAATGTTTTTGCCATTTACTGGAAAAGGAGACTAGACGAATTGAAAAGGAAGTGTTTTATGGTTTTCGCGGTTAACATAAGAGAAAAAGAACTGAAGGAACAAATGAATTTGGTTTTCCAGAATAATAGTGCGAGAGGGTTTTAAGTGAACGATGGGTGGATAAGGGCAATGTCTGATTCAGTAGAGTGTAGGAGTGCAGTGTCTTGGCACAAATCAACTGAAGTGAAAAGAAGGGAGAAGACGCTGAAGCCTTACAGAGTAGTCTGTGCTGTGTTTTTAAGTCGTCCCCTAATTTTGTTTTTATTTGATTTTTATTTGTTTATTTATTTATTTTAACCGGTGTACCTTGAATTAAAATATCATGCATTATCAAACCCCTATTTGAATTCAAAAAAGACATTCTTAGGGTTCTACCACCCTTCTGAACATACTAGAACAGTTCCATGGTCTAATTCGAACATATACCGAAGATATTAAATAAAATTGACGGTTTAACTTTAAATCCAATTTATTATATATCGACTCGATATAAACAATTATATATATTTATTTGTTTTCAGACTTCGTTTTAATTAATATAAAAAAATCCATTTATATTACCATTTCAATATTTAAATTATTTTGAATATTCAAACATAAGCCGATAAAAATGCGGGACGTTACATGAATTTATTTATATTTTTTGGTTTTATTTAAGCCTTATAAATAGCCATTTGTCAAACAACCTCCGTTTTCAACAAAATCAATATTATTGGATACAGAACATCAAATTATTTTTACGTTTAAAATTTCAAATCAATTGGAATTCGTATGTAAGTGTGTTAAAAACAAACAAATATTGGAATTCAGTTAGAATTCTATAAAGCTAGAAATAAGGCCATTTTTCAAACGATCTCTAAATTAAACGAAATTTGGCTCGTTAGAACCGTATTTGTGAAACATAGCAAGATTTTAAATTTCGTAATTTTTTGAAGTTAGTATGTGGTCGTGACAAATTAAAACGCATGTTGAAATTTAGTATTTAACATTATATTGCTTTATATTTTAGTTTTGAGAAAAACTGATTAAGACAACCGAATCAACTTATAAAACATCTTCCAATGAGTCCGGAAATCTATCGTTTTGATTTGATTGGAGTTCGAACGCAAAACTTCACAACTAAGTATCGTTTGGAATAAAATATTAATTAATATTTATTATAAATATCCTTAAAAACCATAAACCTAATCATTCGCTACCCTTTAATGGCCAGAAACATCCCGATTTCTCCTCTTGATTTCTCCAAATCAATGCTCCAAATCGAAATAATTTCAACTACAATATTATAATACGCATCAAGATCTAGTGATTCAACGATTGTGATCGTTTTTAATGTTGAGAACCACTTGAATTTCTGGCTCGAACTTACCATGTTCGAACCTGTTTTCATGGCCAAAGGGGGACGAGTTCATCCATACTCAACGTGGTGCGACGCATGCAAAAGCCGACGATGTGGTGCTGGTCGATATTTGGTTGGTGGTCTCTGGCGGCTCGCGAATCGAGGAAGGGAACGTGATTTTTTGGGTTTCGGTGATAGCCTGGAGGTAGAAACCATGGAGGAAGGTAAGTAAAACCTTAATTAATATTTAGTTATTAATATAATTACATTTATTTAGAGTTCAAATTGTTTTAACTTTTTCAAACGAACATATAATTGAGCGAAACAAGCTTCATTGGAATCGTGAGGACGAAAGCTTTGCAGTGAAGCTGATTTGGAGAAATATGGAGCTAGTTGAAGATTTTGGTTAAATTAAATGTCTGATCTGATTTAATTTAATTTAATTAGAACAATCGTTATTCAACAATTTCAAAATGATAAAAGTAAGAACTCTCCCACTCAATTGTTATGTTATTATAATTATATTTAAATGTATATTAATTTCCTATGATTGCAATGTTCGCTTTGTGGTTGATGGATGTTTACAGTTATTTCTGGTATTATTATTTAACTATGAATATAAGCGTTAAAAATGGAAGCACTTATATTATAAATATTGTTTGATGGACGATAGTTGATATGGATGTTAACGATATGTGAAATCCATATAAACTGAATTATATGGTGATTGGTCAAATATCATTCTAGTTCCAAATTTAATTTGAATATTCAATTAAAAAGAAAATTTTGAATTTTAAATTCAAATGAGTTTGGAAAGATGGTTTAAATGATTACTAATAAATTTCGTAAAAGCTAGGATTTGAAATAATTTTCCATTAATTAAGGTATGTTTTCAATTAAATTGAAATGAATAGCAACAAACAAATGTGAATTCGAGTTAGGTATACAAACGACATTTTTAACTCGAAAGGATTTTCCCATCGATCTTATTTATTTTTATAATGAATGTCGGAAAAGTCTGGATCTCAAAATCTGATATTTTGGAAAATATTATTATTTTAATATTATAATAATATAAAATATTCAATTTTGGTTTAAAAATTGAAATTGTAATTGAATCGTTTTTAAAATGAGTTTATAAACATTTTATAAAATACGTTTTGGAAAAAGTTTACTTAAATGATTTGAATAGGACAAGTCGTGCAGCGACTGTTTGCAAATTTTGACTGTTAACTTCAAATTGACGTACTGGGAGATCCAACCGTCGGATTTTCCCGAAACAGAGAATGTTTTGTTTAGAATGAAAAGAGATCCCCAATCATATATAAAGTTTTAAAATCCAACAATTAGATTTTGAGATAAATTCAAATCAAATTTGAATAAAAACAGCGCCAAAGCTCTAAATGATCGGAAATGGATTTTTAATGAATCGAGCTATTTTTAAATTATTAAAAATAGAGAAAAATTATGATAAATCATAATAAATGATTTAAATGTGATTTGGGCTAAATATATTTAGTTATGGATAGTAAAAAATCTATTTTGTGAAAATTATCTATTTTGACAAAAGAGATTAAACGATTTGAAGTTAATAAATACATAACCAAGTTAAGTCTTTTGAATGAATAAATATTGATTTAAATGGAAGTATTCTTTGGATATTCCAATATTGGATTCCGTAAATATACGGATACCGTTTTGAGGAATTTGGAAGATATAAATATCATTATTCTTTATATGGTACTTGTTGGTTTCAGAATTTGATATTGAATATAAGCCGATACGACTTCTATCCAAAGCCTTGTATTTGATATCAAATTGGTTTTGGGTTTTGTCATGAATAGTGCCTTCAATAGCGCTATCCTTAAACCTATTTGTAAATGAAGTTTATGGAATAAATCTTTTAATTAAGATTTAATGGAATTTTCCAAAGTGAAGTTTTCTAATTTAATAAATTAAATTAGAATTGAATGGAAACCGATTTAGTGATAATCGATTTGAACCTCCATAGAGGAAGACCTTTACTAATTAAGGAATTTAAAAGGATTTTCCATTATTCCACTTATAGTATTGGTTTGATACATAAATTTATATCGATTATAAACTGGTGTTATTTCAATGAAAATGCGATTTAGAAATGGAAGTAGATTTTGGGTTTATCGTGAACGGTTTTTTTAAAACATTTGTTCTTTAACCTTGATTTCTCAAGGTTGAGATGTATTGAACCTTTTAACAAAGATTAGTACGAAAGAAATGGATGTTAAAACAATGTTGTAGTATTAATGAATCTTTAATTAGATTTGAAATGGTAAAAGGTAATTAAATTTATTAAAACATGAGGAATGTTCGATATGGAGTACCACCAGTTTTGCTTAGATATGGAGTACTACCAGATTTCTCTATGTGTTGAATAAGTTGGGAAATGGATAACAAAATGGGAGGTTACATTTTTGTAAGGCTCGATAATCCCGATAAGGCTCATAAACCTTAAATTGAGTTTTATGAAACGAGATTATATAATCTTTTGAAATGATTTCCAATGAAAGATTTAAACAAGAAGTTTAAATGATGTAAATCTTTGATATGATTTGGGGAAGTAATTCCAAATATAATGAATATTTGAATATAAGAATATTCTGAATTGGAATGAGGCATATGATATGTTTATATATCACTTGATATTAAAGATGCGCGAGTTATTCAAAAAGACCGGGTTTAACCCATTCTGAAAAACTGATACGACAATTAAAAGTCAAAGATAATGAAAATGTTGGTTGAAGACCAGAGATATTCACATTGTTTGGATTATTACTGATGTCTCAAGTGGGACGTACACCCAAGACGAGGTGATTAGTGGTGATCGTCCAGACGTACTTGGAGATCGACCGGATATGCGAGGGCCTGTCTCCTGCATTGGACATATGGGACAAGGAATAAGGCGCCTTTGATTTCAATCAAAACCAGAATGAACATGTAAATGGATTGTGTGTCTGACATTGTATTTCATTGTAACACCCCATAATTTTGACAACACTGAAGACAATGAATTAAAGTATAATTAATATAATATTTAGGATTAAGTGAAACGCACTGCGCCAATGCGTTTGTCTCGGAATTCTGGTCAAAATAGACACTTGGTTTGCGTAAAAAAGACAACATATGAAGAAGTTATTAAGGTGTGAAGTTTGTATATGTGCAAGAAGAATATATATACAGTCAATCCAAAATTCAAAAATCAGTTCAAAATTTGAAAATTAGGGGGCGGCGAAAATCCCACCCAGGGGTGTCGACCCCTGGGTCGACCCCTCAAGGGGGTGTCGACTCATGGGTTGACGCCCTAAGGGGGTCGACCCCCCTACTGCAGATCTGGGCATTTTCGTTTTTCTGTACATGGATAGATTTTCGGTCCTGATTTGTTGGACTTAGGCTATAAATAAGACCCCATTTATCCGATTTTCCACACTTAAAACAGTGGAGAACAAGATGTTGCCTCTGCCCAGATTAAATCAAGTCTTTTCTTCTTCTGCAATCAATTAGAGTTATTCAAGTGTAGAGATCTGTGATTCAACATCTGCTATTCCCTTCTATTTTCTAGATCCAAAATCATTGTGAGTCTACATTATTTTTAGATAGAAATAATTAATATGCAATCTTGACGTGCCTATGAATTAGATCTAAGCCTGTGACTATTGGAATCATATTGGATCTGTTATATTGTATATCTATTTCACTGATTATCTCATTATGCCTGTTTATGATCATGACACTATGCATAATCAGTCATGCTATTACATGTTCATCAGATCTGTTCTTATACGCCTATTTATATTCATCAGATCTGTTCTTATATGCCTATATTTGTTCATCAGATCTATTCTTATATGCCTATTTCTGTTCATCAAATATGTTCTTATATGCCTATATATGTTCATCAGATCTGTTCTTATATGCTTATTTCTGTTCATCAGATATATTCTTATATGCCTATATATGTTCATCGGATTTGTTCTTATATGCCTATTTTTGTTACTATTGGTTTTATGCCTATTCTGTCCTTCTCTCTTTCATTCCCTTTTTATTTTTATAGCCAGGCTACTTTCAAGCCTAGGCAGATATCGCAGAAATATGCTTACGAACGAAATTGGGTTAAATTGGGAGGAAATGGTAACTTGGGGACATTACTTGTACTTTGAATCACGATTGGGATTTGGGGGCATAAGTTATATTGTGAAATTGGACTAAAAATTGGGGCATGATTTATATGGTAAATTATGATTTGTGGTTTGGGACATAAAAATCTGTAGGCTTAATTTACGATTAAGCGAAACATGTTATTGGAACTGTAAAGAATCTGTGAAGCTTGTTTAATCCGTTAAAATTGGGGAATAACTTGTGTAGGAAAATTTGCGACAGAACTTGAATTGAAAGCATGAATATGGATTTTGGGAATAAGCCAAACTTTGATTAAAGATCTTAATTTGGGCATATAACTCATAAAGAATATGACTTGGGAAAGGGGCATGAAAACCAATAATGAAATAGGAATACCTGTTAATGAATGAAGATTCCTGGAATTACAGTAATTATAAAACTGTAACCGCGCTTAGACAGGATGTTAGATTACACTTGTGGTAGAAGTCTGGTCGGACCCGCCCGGCTATCCAGCTACCACAAGTGGTGAATCTAATGTGAGGGGTCTAGGTGCATAATGATGTGACGGTGCTAAGACTGGAGGTTAAGTCCGATTTGGGGAAGAAGTCTGTCCGGACCCGACCGACATATCAAGCATCCACAAGTGGTAGACTTAATGTGGGATGTCTGGCGCATTATAACCATAAATGCATGTATGGCAATGAACTTGTAATACTTAACCCGTTTGAATCCATAAGGATTGTATAAGCCTGTTAAATCTATAGGGTTAAACAAGGCAGTTAAATCTATGGGCTCATGTAAGCTTGTTAAATTTGTGGGGTTAAGTAAGCATGTTAAATCTATGGGGTTAAGTAAGCCTGTTAAATCTGTGGGGTCAAGTAAACCTGCTAAATCTGTGGGGTTAAGTAAACTTTTTAAATATGTTGGGGTTATACGAATCTGTGTACTGGCGTGTTCCAACGGACACATGTGCGCGAATGAGTACGGCCTGCGTCTTGGAAAATAAGCCGCTATAGCACTAGTAAATAGGTCTGTATCCTAAAGTAGGTTGCCACTTTAGGAATTAATACACCCTACCAAGGGGCCGACACAGGGTATTTGCGGGATAAGGAGTCGATTGATTGGGGAAGGGTAGTAATTAGGGTACATCTAGTCCTACTTGTTTCTGTGGGGTACCTGTATTTCTGTTTGGGTTAACACCCATTGTTTCTGTTTAGGTATTGGTTAATTCTTTTTGGGTTAAAACCCATTAATAGAGCACACCTAAAACTACCATTATATTTCTATTGGGATCATCCTGCTTCTGTTAAGCAATTAGGGAGTATGTAATCCTGTTACATATCTGTTATTCTGGTATTGGTGTAGAGAAAGAGAAATCATTAGAGAAGCGCAATATATTCCATTATTATTATCCTATTTACCTTATCATACGTGCCTTTTATGATGTTATCTCTCTTATCCACTTTATATGTCTATCATTATACTTTTACTTATTTATATGCTGAAAGTAACTGGACTCGCCAGACTTTATGTCTGAACCATTTTGTTTCCTCTTCTTTCTCTTCCGTTTCCTCCAGGTTCTCAGGGTAGGAATAATCAAGCTTGACCAGGATTCTACTTTCATTCTACTTGGAGCAACTTAGATGTATTGCTCAAGTTTTTATCTTTTCTACTATGGCTATGTTTTTGGGGAATTATGCTTCTTTTGTTATTGTACTCTGATGTTTTAAGTATAAGACAGAAGTTTTAGTGATGTATTGGTTTTATGTATTTCAGACACATGATGCAATCACGTTTTGAACTACGATGTTTTGTGATTAATAAAGTTTTAAATTCCGCTGCTATTCTATATCTGTCTTGTAATATTTTTGTTTCTATTTACCTATATCGCTTCACGAAACTTAATGTATTCTTTTAATGAGCGACTTTAAGGGACGTGTGGTATCACACTTGGTATCAGAGCTGAAGGTTACCAGATTAGATAAAAGTTTTTTAAAATTATTTTCAAAAAGGTTTTAAAAGAAAGCATTTTGAAAAAGAAAAGTTTGTTTTGAAAAACATATTCCCCAAGCCACATGTAATTTCTTTTTATCCTTCATCTGACTCCCTTCCTTTTCGTTTCAGCAGGTCTGGGGAACCAAATATTCCTGAAGGCATTACGATACCAGGCAGGTTCCGTAGGTATCTAGAGGCCATGGCGCCTACCGGTGGTCAAGCAGACGTTCCTCCCCTAGCTGCACCCATCGTTCCTTCGCCTCCTTCTCCCCCACGTGTTGATAATTTCTCTAAGATCTGCAGAGATCTTTGTGCTTTAGGAGGAAAGCCATTCCATGGAACTAAGACGTTCGTAGAGGCAAGGAGTTGGCTCAAAGAGATAGAGGATCTGTTTGGAATCTTCGATGTGGACGATCGTAGGTAGATTTAGTTAGCCGCTTGGCTACTGAAAGATGAGGCTTCATTTTGGTTGGAGGTGACACAAGAAGAGCGTCTAGTGGATACTTAGGATGATTTTTGGCAAAGGTTTGAAATGAAGTTTCTTTCTCAAGATGAGAAAAGTATGCAAATGGAAAGGTTTCTGACACTCAAACAAGGAGGCATGACTGTTAAAGAATATGTTAACAAATTTAACCAGCTAGTAAGGCTTGGGTTGGAGCTAGTAGATACCCTGCATAAGAAAGCTTTTCGTTTTGCTAAGGGACTGAATGAACCCCTCCATGGGTTAACTATGTCTCATATTCCTATGGGAGCTACTTTTGAAAGGCTCGTTGATACGACTTTAATGCATGAGGAAGATAAAGCTGAAAATAAAAAGGCTAAGGTTGAGGAAAAAAAAACAAGAAATTGTGGCCCAAGAAAGAACAAAAACAAGAGGGAGGAAAGAACGACAAAGCTCAAGGAAAAAAGAAATGTTATGGTTACAGGAATGTGGGTCATTTGATCAAAGACTGCAGAAAAAGGAAGAATGCTTGCTTCAATAGTGGTGAAGTCGGACACTATACTAGGGAGTGCCCGAGGAAGCAAGGGCAGGACCAAAGGGCAGGATCTTCTGGAGGGTAGGATCTTCTGAAGCGTGAGATTGATTTCTGGATATACTTGGTAGATAATGCGAAGCCAGTCGCATTACCTGTGCACCACATAACTCCTAGGGAAAGGAGGGAGCACAGCAAGCAAGTAGAATAAATACGTGAAAAGGTGTTGGTTAGGCGAAACAAATCAGAATGAGGTGTTCCGATCGTCTTTATAACTAAGGCGTATAGCTCGCTTCGCTTATATATGGATATTCATGAAGTTTTTCTACATTTCTTATTTATGGAAGTTTCTGCACGATACAGTAGAGGTAGTTGAGCCAAGCATGCTTGAGGAAGTAGAGGTAGAACAGAAAGCGACAATTAGATGAGTACCTACCCGTATACTTAGGTTAGAGGTTAAGAAGCTACACAACAGGTAGGCTAGGTTAATAAAAGTGCAGTGAGGAAAAGAAATCGAGGATGTGAATTGGGAGGCTGAAGAAAAGAATCGCACTTCATACCCTTTCCTTGTTGGGACTATGTTCTTAACTTCTTTTCCAAAGCTTTTATTCCCATGTGCTTCTGTCATCTGAGTGTATCCTATCAATTGAATCTTTACCTTAAGGTAGGAAATCCCATGATTGTAAACATGTGTTTGAGACATGTTATGTTTGATGGATGCAAGTGGATGCAAGTGGTTGCTCGTGGATGCATACACACACATTAGGTACTAGATCGGCTCAATCACTTTGATACTGCATATGGATGTGTGTGCATTTTTCTTCTTTTAATGGATGAAAGCGGGTGTAACATCATATGGATGTTGCATTTGGATGAATGATTGTGCACGCATATAGAAATTACATGTTATAATAGGATTACTTGCATACATGTTGGATTCATGGCACTAACATACATTGCTTTAAGGAGGTCGGCTGAATCAGTAGACCGCCTGATCTTTGCATTAGTATTGAGACATATACACACACACCTTTGCATATGTTCATATAAGCATTAGAAATATTTAAGGACAATGGATGCATGTGAACTGGTGGATAAGTAGATGGATGTGGACGTTAGGATAGACATTCTTCTTAACTTGGAGATTTCGGGGACGAAATCCTTTGAGTAGGGGAGAATATAACACCCCGTAATTTTGACAACACTAAAGACGATAAATTAAAGTATAATTAATTTAATATTCAAAATTAAGTGAAATGGACTATGCCATTGCGTTCGTCTTGGAATTCAGGTCAAAATAGACATCTGGTTTGCGTAAAACAGACACCTAATGAAGAAGTTATTAAGGTTTGAAGTTCATATACGCGGAAGAAGAATATATATATAATCAATCTAGAATTCAAAAATTAGTTCAAAATTCAAAAATAAGGGAGGTGGCAAAAATTCCGCCCAGGGGTGTCGACCCCTCAAGTGGGGTGTCGACCCCGGTGTCAACCCTCAAGGGGGTGTCGACCCATGGGTCGACTCCCTAAGGGGGGTTGACCCCCCGCGGCAGATCTGGGCAGACTCGTTTTTCTATACATGGACTAATTTTCGGTCCTAGTTCATCGTCCCTAGGCTATAAATAAGACCCCATTTCTCTTGTTTCTCTATACTTAAACCAATGGAGAACTAGATGCTGCCTCTGCCCAGATTAAATCTTGTCTTTTCTTCTTCTGCAATCAATTAGAGTTATTCATGTGTAGAGACCTATGATTCAACATATTCTATTCTCCTTCTATTTTCAAGATCCAAAATCATTGTGAGTCTACGTTATTTTTAGATAGAAATAATTGAAATGCAATCTTGACATGCCTATGAATTTGATCTAACCTATGACTATTGGAATCATATAAGATCTGATATATTTGTACATCTAATTCACTGATTAGATCTCATCATGCATGTTTATGATCATGACACTATTCATAATCAGTCCTGTTATTACATGTTCATCAGATCTGTTCTTATATGCCTATTTCTTCATCGGATCTGTTCTTATATGCCTATATATGTTCATCAGATCTGTTTTTATATGCCTATTTCTGTTCGTCGGATCTGTTTTTATATGCCAATTTTTGCTATCATATTCCCATTTCAGTTACTTTCGGTTTTATGCCTATTCTGTCCTTCTCTCTCTCATTCCCTTTTTTATTTTTATAGCTAGGCTAATTTCGAGCCTAGGCGGATATTGCTGAAATATGCGTACGAACGAAATTAGGTTAAATTGGGAATGATTGGAAATGGTAATTTGGGGACATACCTTGTACTTTGAATCATGATTGGGTTTTGGGGGCATAAACTATATTGTGAAATCGGACTAAAAATTAGGGCAGGATGGTAAATTATGACTTGTGGTTTGGGACATAATAATCTGAAGGCTTAATTTAAGAATAAGCGAAACATGTTATTGGAACTATAAAGAATCTGTGAAGCTTGTTCAATCCATCAAAACTGGGGCATAACTTGTATTGGGAAATTTGCGGCAGACTTGAATTGAAAGCTTGAACATGGATTTGGGGCATACGCCAAATTGTGATTAAAGATCTTAATTTAGGCATATAAAACATGATGAATATGACTCGGGAAAGGGGCATGAAAACCTATAATGAAATAGGAATACTTGTTAATGAATGAAGATGCTTAGAATTACAGAAATTAGAAAACTGTAACCATGCTTAGACACGAGGTTAGATTACACTTGTGGTGGAAGTCTGCCAGAACCCGCCTGGCTATCCAGCGACCACAAGTGGTGAATCTAATGTGAAGGGTCTTGGTGCGTAAAGACGGGACGATGCTGAGACAAGAGGTTATGTCCATCTTGTGGAAGAAGTCTTCCCGGACCCAACCGGAATATCCAACATCCACAATTGGTAGACTTAATGTGGGAGGTCTAGCGCATTATAACCATAAATGCATGTATGGCAATGAAGTTGTAATTCTTAATCTGTTTGAGTCCATAAAGGTTGTATAAGCCTGTTAAATCTGTGGGGTTAAGCAAGGCTGTTAAATCTATGGGGTTATGTAAGCTTGTTAAATTTGTGGGGTTAAGTAAGCATGTTAAATCTGTGGGGTTAAATAAGCCTGTTAAATTTGTGTGGTTAAGTAAACCTGTTAAATCTATGAGGTTAAGTAAACCTGTTAAATCTGTGGGGGTTAGACGAACCTGTTAATTTAGAAAACTTATCCTGTTAAATCTGTCGGGGTTATTTGGACCCGTTAACTTGTAAAGTTTAACCCGTAAATCTATAGGGGGTTATGTGAATTTGTTAGGCATAACCAGTCAAAATCCTAGTTAATTGGGGACACAAGATTTATAAGGGTTTGCTTGTGTCATCTGTTGTGTGCGACCCATATTAGTCAGTAACCCCTTCTGGTATTAAAGAGGGACTACGCACTAGGTAGTGGTTAGGGCACACTTACTGAACTGATTATAAGAGGTTCATCTGAGAGGAGGTGTGTATTGGCGCATTCCAACGGACACATGTGCGTGCATGAGTACGGCCTGCATCTGGGAAAATAAGCCGTTGTAGCACCAGTAAATAGGTATGTGTCCTTCTGTAGGTTGCCAATTTAGGAATTAATACACCCTACCGTGGGGCCGACACAGGGTATTTACGGGATAGCGAGTCGCTCAATTGGGGAAGGGTAGTAATTAGGGTGCATCTGGTCCTACCTATTTCTATGGGGTACCTGTATTTATGTTTGGGCTAACACCCGTTATTTCTGTTTATGCACCGGTTAATTCTGTTTGAGTTAAAACCCATTACTAGAGTACACCTAAAACTACCATTACATTTTTTTGGATCATCCTGTTTCTATTAAGCAATTAGGGAGTATGTAATCCTGTTACATATCTGTTATACTAGTATTGGTCCAGAGAAAGAGAAATCATTAGAGAAGCGCAATATATTCCATCATGTTTATCCTGTTTACCTTTTCATACCAACTTTTTATGATGTTATCTCTCTTATCCACGTAATATGCCTCTCATCATACTTTTACTTATTTATATGCTGAAAGTAACTGGACTCGCCAGACTTTATGTCTGACCCATTTTGTTTCCTCTTCTTTCTCTTCTGTTTCCCCCCAGGTTCTCAGGGTGGGAATAATCAAGCTTGATCAGGATTCTACTTTCATTCTACTTGGAATTTCTTAGATGTATTGCTCAAGTTCTTACCTTTTCTACTATAGCTATGTTTTTGGGGAATTATGCTTCTTTTATTATTATACTCTGATGTTTTAAGTATAAGACAGAAGTTTTAGTGATGTACTGGTTTTTATGTATTTCAGACACATGATGTAACCACGTTTTGAACTACGATGTTTTATGATTAATAAAATTTTAAATTCCGCTGCTATTTTATATTTGTCTTGTAATGTTTTGTTTCTGTTTACCTATAACGTTTCACGAAACTTAATGCATTCTCTTAATGAGTGACATTAACGGACGTATGGTGTCGCACTTGGTATCGGAGCTAAAGGTTACCAGATTAGATAAAAGTTTTTGAAAATTATTTTCAAAAAGGTTTTAAAAGAAAGCATTTTCGAAAAGAAAAATCTGTCTTGAAAAACATATTCCCCAAAGCCATATGTAATATCTTTCTATCCTTTGTCTGAATCCCTTCATTTTCGTTTCAGCATGTTTGGGGAACCAAATATTCCTGAGGGCGTTACGATACCAGGTTGGTTCCGTAGGTATCTAGAGGACATGGCGCCTGCCATTGGTCAAGCAAACGTTCATCCCCTTGCTGCACTCGTCTTCCTCCCCCCCCCCCCCCCACCGCGTGTAGAGAATTTCTCTAAGATCTTCAAAGATCTTTGTGCTATGGGAGGAAAGCCATTCCGTGGAACTGAGATGTTTGTAGAGGCAAGTAATTGGCTCAAAGAGACGGAGGATCTGTTTAGAATCTTCGAAGTGGACGATCGTAGGAAGATTCAGTTAGTCGCCTGGCTACTGAAAGATGAGGCTTCATTTTGTTGGGAGGGGACGCACGCATGGTGTCCAGTGGAGACTTGGGATGATTTTCGGCAAAGGTTTGAAATGAAGTTTTTTTCTCAAGCTGAGTAAATATACAAATGGAAAGGTTTCTGGCACACAAACAAGGAGGGATGACTGTTAAAGAATATGTTAACAAATTTAACCAACTAGCAAGGCTTGGATTGGAGCTAATAGATGCCCCGCAAAAGAAAGCTTTGCGGTTTTCTAAGGGACTGAATGAACCCCTCCATGGGTTAGCTGTGTCTAATATTCCAATGGGAGCTACTTTTGAAAGGCTCATTGATATGGCTTTAATGCATGCGGAAGATAAAGCTAAAATTAAAAAAAGCTAAGGTTGAGGAAACACAAAACAAGAAAGTGTGTCCCAAGAGTAAACAACAACAAGAGGGCGGAAAGAACGACAAAGCTCAAAAAAAAAAAAAAAAGAAATGTTATGGTTGCAGGAATGTGGGTCATTTGGTCAAAGACTGCAGAAAAAGGAAGAATTCTTGCTTCAATTGTGGTGAAGTCGGACAATATACCAGGGAGTGCCCGAGGAAGCAAGGGCAGGACCAAAGGGCAGGAACTTCTGGAGGGTAGGTGCATGATCTCGTGGCTGGTAACCGGATAGAGGTAAGAAAGTTTCTGTTAAAGGTTTGATTTTTTTCATTTCCAATCATCCTATTAGAACTCTTTTTGATTCTGGTGCTTCACATTCTTTTATATCTGATTCTGTGGTTGAGTCTCAGCACCTTAATACTAGTATGGTTTTGGATCTCGTAGTTGTCTCAAACCCCGTTGGATGCACGACTCATCTGTCTAAGATATGTAGGGGTTTGAGAATATCTGTGTTGGGCATCGAGTTTGAGTAAGACGCATATCTTGTTTCATTGGCTATGGTTTGATTTCAGGAATGGATTGGCTAGCCATGTATGGTGCCATTCTAGATTGTGAGAGGAGGGTCGTTAGACTTTTGACTTGCCATGGGAGGACCCTCGAGATTTCTAGTGACCCTAAGGGGCCTATCATGCTTAGTTTCCTAGAGTCTCTTGATGCATCCATCGATGATTTATGATCTGTACTAGTAGTCTGTGAATATTCAGATGTTTTGAGGACGTTCGGGGCTTATCTCCGACGTGTGAGACTGATTTCTGGATCTACTTGGTAGATAATGTGAAGCCAGTCGCATTACCTGTGCGCTACATGACTCCTAGGGAAAGGAGGGATCTCGGCAAGCAAGTAGGGGAGATACTTGAAAAGGTGTTGGTTAGGCAAAGCATATCAGAATGAGGTGTTTCGGTCGTCGCTGTAACTAAGGAATACCATTCGCTTCGCTTATGTGTGGATATTCATGATGTTTTTCCACATTTCTTGTTTATGGAAGTGTCTGCACGATAAACAAAGGTAGTTGATCAGGCATGCTTGAGGAAGTAGAGGTAGAACGGAAGGTGACAATTAGAGGAGTTCCTACCTGTATACTTGGATTAGAGGTTATGGAACTGCACAACAGGTAGGCTAGGTTAATAAAAGTGCAATGGGGAGAAGACATCAAGGATGCGAATGTGGAGGCTGAAGATAAGAATCGCGCTTCGTACCCTTTCCTTTTTGGGACTATGTTCTTAACTTATTTTCCAAAGCTTTTATTCGCACGTGCTTCCATCATCTAAGTGTATCCTATCGATCGAATCTTCGACATTTAAGTAGGAAATCCCATGATTGTAAACATGTGTTTGAGACATGTTATGTTTGATGGATGCAAGTGGTTGCTCGTGGACGCATATACACATACATTAGGCGCTAGATCGGCTCAATCACTTCGATACTGCATATGGATGTGTGTGCATTTTTCTTCTTCTAATTGATGAAAGTGGGTGTGTCATCATATGGATGTCGCATTTGGATGGATGATTGTGCACGCATATAGAACTTACATGTTATAATAGGATTACTTGCATACATGTTGGATTTATGGCACTAACATACATTGCATTAAGGAGGTCGGCTAAATCAGTAGACCGCCTAATCTTCGCATTAGTATTGGGACATATACACACACCTTTGCATATGTTCATATAAGCACTAGAAATATTTAAGGACAATGGATGCCTATGAAGTGGTGGATGAGTAGATGGACGTGGATGTTAGGATAGACATTCTTCTTAACTTGGAGATTTCGGGGTTGAAATCCTTTGAGTAGGGGAGAATATAACACCCCATAATTTTTACAACACTAAAGACGATAAATTAAAGTATAACTAATTTAAAATTCGGAATCAAGTGAAACAGAATGCGCCATTGCATTCATCTTAGAATTCTGGTCAAAATAGACACATAGTTTGCGTAAAACAGACAACGTACAAAGAAGTTATTAAGGTTTGAAGTTTGTATGCACGTAAGAAGAATATATATATATATATATATATATATATATTTATAATCAATCTAGAATTCAAAAATTAGTTCAAAATTCAAAAATTAGGGAGGCGACAAAAATCCCGCCTAGGGGTGTCGAACCCTCAAGGAGGTGTCGACCCATGTGTCGTCTCCCTAGGGGGGGTCGACCCTCCTGCAGCAGATCTGGGCAGATTCGTATTTCTGTACATGGACTGATTTTCGGTCCTGGTTCATTGGCCCTAGGCTATAAATAAGACCCCATTTCTCTTGTTTCTCCACACTTAAAACAATGGAGAACTAGATGCTGCCTCTGTCCAAATTAAATCAAGTCTTTTCTTCTTCTGCAATCAATTAGAGTTATTCAAGTGTAGAGACCTATGATTCAACATCTGCTACTCTCCTTCTATTTTCTAGATCTAAAATCATTGTGAGTCTACATTATTTTTAGATAGAAATAATTAAAATGCAATCTTGACATGCCTATGAATTAGACTAAGCCTGTGACTATTGGAATCATATCAGATCTGCTATATTTTTATATCTAATTCACTGATTAGATCTCATCATGCCTGTTTATGATCACGACACTATGAATAATCAGTCCTGTTATTAAATGTTCATCAGATTTGTTCTTATATGTCTATTTCCTTCAACAGATCTATTCTTATATGCCTATATCTGTTCATCAGATCCGTTCTTATATGCCAATTTCTGTTTATCAGATCTGTTCTTATATGCCAATTTCTGCTATCAGATGCCCTTTTCTGTTACTGTTGGTTTTATGCCTATTATGACCTTCTCTCTTTCATCCCCTTTTTATTTTTATAGCCAGGCTACTTTCGAACCTAGGTCGATATCACTGAAATATGCGTACGAACGAAATTGGGTTAAATTGGGAATGATTAGAAATGGTAATTTGGGACATAACTTGTACTTTGAATCATGATTTGGATTTGGGGGCATAAACTATATTATGAAATTGGACTAAAAATTGGGGCATGATTTATATGGTAAATTATGACTTGTGGTTTGGGACATAAAAATCTATAGGCTTAATTTTAAGATTAAGCGAAACATGTTACTGGAACTGTAAAGAATCTGTGAAGCTTGTTTAATCCATTAAAATTGGGGCATAATTCGTATTGGGAAATTTGCAGCAGAACTTGAATTGAAAGCATGAATATGGATTTGGGGCATAAGCCAAACTATGATTAAAGATCTTAATTTGGGCATATAACACATGATGAATATGACTTTGGAATGGGGCATGAAAACCTATAATGAAATAGGAATACTTGTTAATGAATAAAGATGCCTAGAATTACAGTAATTAGAAAACTGTAACCGTGATTAGACACGAGGTTAGATTACACTTGTGGTGGAAGTCTGCTCGAACCCGCCCAACATATCTAGCGACCACAAGTGGTGAATCTAATGTGAGGGATCTAGGTGCATAAACACGTGACGGTGCTAAGACACGAGGTTAAGCCCGACTTGTAGAAGAAGTCTGCCCGGACCCGACCGACATATCCAGCATCCACAAGTGGTAGACTTAATGTGGAAGGTCTAGTACATTATAACCATAAATGCATGTATGGAAATGAACCTGTAATACTTAACTTGTTTGAATCCATAAGGATTGTAAAATCCTGTTAAATCTGTGGGGTTAAGTAAGCTTGTTAAATCTGCGGGGTTAAGTAAGCCTGTTAAATCTGTGGGGTTAAGTTAGCATGTTAAATCAGTGGGGTTAAGTAAGCCTGTTAAATAGTGGGGTTAAGTAAACCTGTTAAATCTGCGGGGTTAAATAAACCTATTAAATATGTGGGGGTTATACGAACCTGTTAATTTAGAAAACTTAACTTGTTAAATCTGTTGGGGTTATATGAACCCGTTAACTTGTAAAATTTAACCCAAAAATCTGTAGGGGGTTATGTGAATCGGTTAGGCATAACCTATCAAAATCCTAGTTAATTGGGGAAACAAGATCTGTAAGGGTTGGCTTGTGTCATCTATTGTGTGGGACTCATATTAGTCAGTAACTCATTCTGGTATTAAAGAGGGACCCCACACTAGGTAGGGGTCAGGGCGCGCTTACTGAATTGATTATAAGAGGTTCATCTGAGAGGATGTGTGTACTAGCGCGTTCCAACGGACTCATGTGCGTGCATGAGTACGGCCTGCATCTGGGAAAATAAACCATTGTAGCACCAGTAAATAGGTTTTTGTCCTAAAGTAGGTTGCCACTTTAAGAATTAATACACCCTACCATGGGGTTGACACATGGTATTTAAGGGATATGGAGTCGATTGATTGTGGAAGGGTAGTAATTAGGGTACATCTAGTCCTGCCTGTTTCTGTGGGGTACATGTATTTCTGTTTGGGTTAACACCATTATTTCGGTTTAGGTAACGGTTAATTCTGTTTGGGTTAAAACCCAATACTAGAGTACACCTAAAACTACCATTATATTTCTGATGGGATCATCTTGTTTCTGTTAAGCAATTAGGGAGTATGTAATCCTGTTACATATCTGTTATAATAGTATTGGTGCAGGGAAAGAGAAATCATTAGAGAAGCACAATATATTCCATCACGTTTATCCTGTTTACCTTGTCATTCGTGCCTTTTATGATGTTATCTCTCTTATCCACTTTATATGCCTATCATGATACTTTTACTTATTTATATGCTGAAAGTAACTGGACTAGCCAGACTTTATGTCTGACCCATTTTTTTCCTCTTCTTCCTCTTCTGTTTCCCCCCAGGTTCTCAGGGTGGGAATAATCAAGCTTGATCAGGATTCTACTTTCATTCTACTTGGAGCTACTTAGATGTATTGCTCAAGTTTTTATCTTTTCTACTATGGCTATGTTTTTGAAGAATTATGCTTCTTTTATTATTGTACTCTGATGTTTTAAGTACAAGACAGAAGTTTTAGTGATGTACTGGGTTTTATGTATTTCAGACACATGATGTAACCACGTTTTGAACTACGATGTTTTAGGACTAATAAAGTTTTAAATTCCGCTGCTATTTTATATTTGTCTTATAATGTTTATGTTTCTGTTTACCTATAACGCTTCATGAAACTTAATGCATTCTTTTAATGAGTGACATTAACGGACGTAGGGTGTCATATTCATGATGCCTTAATTGTTCTCTACTAAATATATATCTGTTTGGTGTCGGAGAATTTATCCTCTTAGCTTAACACCCTTCTTTGAGACGAATGAGCTTAAAGGTTATATATATTAGTAGACATTAGTTGTATGGTATGAATTGACAATGTGGCATGCTGAGATGTAGTGAGCAATGCTTTTGTTGAAGCAGTGCTTTGTGGATGATGATCAAAGCACAGCTAATATAGCGTAGCGTTATGTCAAGATGTGACTTCGACGAGCTTCACTCCCTGGTATGATCCAATAAGAATAGTTTTAGTTGATGATAGTTGCTTGGGCATCAAGATTTTTTTCTTCTGAATTCTGATCAAATCGATAGGATCGTGAAGGACAACAGGGAGGACATGCCTTTCTTTCTAGTTAGAAGTGATGCCATGGTATGGAGCCCAGACAATTTACTTATGAGGATGTTGGAATTGAGGCGCCTTGGATATGGTCGAATAAGGCCATGGCTGTCGACGTACCAATCAGGAGGTCCGATAGGACCAGGAACGTATTGTTCAGGTAATTATCGAATCAGTGATGTACTACTGACCAGCACTGCCGCTCCAAAGCGATACATTTTTCCTAAAGACATCAGTAATTCAAATTGAATTTATATTAATTGTTAGAATCGTATCCATTCATTTTTAATTTAGAATTCAATTATTTCTCGTTTTCGTATTCCGATTATTAAATTGATAAACTTTATATAAGAATCCATTTGTATTTCCAATTCAACATTTAAAACAAATTTTAAATTTCAAAGTTAAATGGCTAAAAAAAATTTGGTAGTCACATTCTTCCCTCTTAAAAGAATTTCATTCCCGAAATTGCTAAATAGGAAAAACGCTTCAAAAAATCATTAAATTTTCAAAAATCCCCTTAACCATTACCCGACATGTAACAACCCGGAATTTCTGAACCAATTTAAAATTTTAATTTTAGTTATTTTAATGGGTTTGAATATTTAAAATGATTTATTTTAAATAATAATGATTAAAAATTTATTTAAATTGAAGTTGGAAAGTATAAAAATTTATGTTAATTATAAAACGAGCCTGAACTGGCGCGGTAGTTAGAAAATTCGATTTTTAATTCCAAATGAACGTACAAAATTCAAAATAAATCAGATTTCAGTAAAACAAGAAATATTTGAATCTGTTTAATGATATCTTTCTAACGAATGTGAAAAATTCGTATTTTGTAATATAAATTATGAGATATGTCTAGTTTAAAATTTAGAATAGTCGTTATGGAATTAATATATATTTTAATATAATATATAGCCTTTAAAAATAGCCAGTTTGCAAAACAATCTCCCTTTTCGAAGAAACCACTTTTGTTGGATCCGGAATGTCAAATTGTTGTTAGGTTTCAAATTTCATAATTTTTGGAATTAGTATGTGAGCATGGTAAATTTAAACGTGTTTTGTCAATTCAGTTTGAATTTAATCGACCAGTTAAAAATGCCATTTTTCAAACGGTCTCCAAATTGGACGAAATTAGTTTTGTTAGTATCGTATCGTCAAAACATAGCTAGATTTATTTTTCTGTAATTTTTAGACTCAGTATGTGGCCGTGGTAAATTAAAATGTATGTTCAAATTCAATATGTATTGATTTATATTTTAATTTTGACAAAAACTGATCCAAATGATCGAATTGGCCTGCAAAATGTATCCCATTGTGTTCGAATGAGGGTATTTAGCTAGGAGCAATAGTCGTTGGGTTTGATATGGAGTTTGGATCAATAAATGAGTGTTAATTGAATTAAAAAAATAATATAAAAAAGGGTATAAATTAAAATTTCGAAACCCTAACTCCATTATAAACCAGCGCCGCCGCCACATAGAAATCCAAGGCCAAAAACATCCCAATTTTGTTCCTCATAATCTCACAATCCACTTTAATTTTAACCTAACCCCAAAACAAAAATGGTAGAGCTTTACATGAGCTTCAATTTTATATGGCAGTGATCGATTTTCTCAACCAGAGATAGCCAGAATTTGCACTCAAAGGCGTTGACTTCTTGGCCATTTCTAGTGAAGGTGGTACCGTCGAGTTGGAGGGGGTGCCGGCCAAAGGCAATGCAGTTCAAGGCGCACATGGGGGTGGGTCACGATCTGGTGCCGGCGACGTGTATGGGGCGCAGAGGATGTAAGTTGAAATAGATGATGGGTTTCACAGTTTGAAAGGGGAAGGAGATGGTTAATAAAGTAATTAGTTGATTAATTATTTAATTAATTATTCGACTTATGTAATTAATGTATAAAAGGTTGTAACTTTTTCATACGATGTCCAAAATCAGTGATTTCAGTTGTGTTGCGCTCATATCAGCAAGCACTACATTTCAGAACTGACCAGAACGGAAATGGAAGCTGTTACAGTTTTTGATAAAATTAAACGGTCGTTTTATTTTATTAAAATAATCCTTTAATAAAGAATGACAGAGTGGAACCCAATGTGATAATTCTCTCACTAAAATATTTGTATAGTTATTTAATTTATTTTATAACTGTAAATATATAGAAATTGCCAGTGTTGATTTTTATCTGTTATATGTGACATTGCTTGAGTTCAACACATGAACTATTCAGGACTCATCTGCACAAGAAGCATTGTTTGAATATACGACACTCGTATTTCAAACAATATGGATATACTTTGTGGTTGTTGAAATGTGATATAAATATTTATTTATAATTTAAATAGTGAAAATTGGCTAATTAGAAAAATAATTCATACCGAATTAGAATTGGTTAAATTTATCAACCAATGATTTAATTAAACAGACTGTTGTTGTTTGAAAACCCCATAAGGGTATATGGATGATATTTGACATACACTAATCCCAATATTCTGTTGTATGTCAACCATTGATTGACAGACTATGATGAGTGTTATTTATTTACTTTTAATGCTTATACAGTTGTAAATTGCACTCTGCATGATGTTTGAATGTTTAATGATTATTTATCATTATTGTTGAATACATACGATGTATGAAATCCATATAACTGAAATTATATGGTAATTAGCTGAGTCACATTCCGATTCAGAAATAACAAATATTTTAGAATAACGAATATTTTAAAATAAGGAACATTTTAAAATAATATTCAGTGAAGAATCAAAATGAGATTTTGATGTCCGATTTTGGATGGACATGAAAATATTGAACTGTGAAGCCGAGTTAAGTAGTAAATGCCATTTTAACTTAAATAGGTTTATTAATTGATTTTATTCATTTTATAATGAATACGAAAAAGAAATGGATTTCAGAAGCCGATATTTTGAAAATATTGTCATTTTAATATTATAATGATATGGAATATTCAATTTTGATTTAAAATTGAAAATGAAGTAGAAATCATTCTAAAACGAATTTACAAATATTTTAAAATACGTTTTGAAAAGGAAATCGAATATATATATATATATATATATATATATATATATATATATATATATATATATATATATATATATATATATATAATGGCTTGAATAGAACGCGCCGTGTAGTGACTGTTTGTGAATTTCGACCATTAACTACAAATTGATGTAACGGGAGATCCTGCCGTCAAACTCTCCTAAAACCGGAACCGTTGGGTTGCATAAAAGAGATCTTTCCAATGAATATAAGAGATTTAAGTTTGAATGGCTGGGTTTCAAAGTATATCCAAATCAATTTCAGAAAAGGTTGTTATGGGTGCAGTTCGGTAGCCGTTATTGGAAACTGACTGTACGGGCCGTAATAAAATTATTAAAAATATGGAAAAATTGTAAAATCATAATAAATGATTTGGAAACATTAAATTCCAGTTTTGAAATATCTAAATGGACTAGTTAATAACTAGAATACTAATCCGATGATTTTTGGAAATAATAAATTGGATTGAAAATGGTTTTAACATAACCAGAATTTTTCCAAGGTGTAAATTGGAATGGATTTGAATGGAAATAATCTTTCAAATATTTCGATATTACAGATATTGTTGAGGAATTTGGAAGGCATTTATATCGTTATTCCTAGTACGATATTTGTTGGTTTCAGAATTTGATTGATTATTTCTATTCAGAGTCTTGTATATAATATCAAATTGGATTTTGGGTTTTGTCATGAATGGCATCTTTAATAACACCATTCTTAAAACCACTGAGAAAGGAATAAATCTTTTAATTAAGACAAATGAAGTTTTCCAATTTATAATTATAAATTGGAATTAAATGGAAGATGATTTTGGGGTTTATTGTGAACCGTGTTTTAAATAACATTCGTGAACAATGACCCGAAAATTTACCTCTTGGGAAATCGCTGGATACACTAACTTTGGGCATACAACACATCAGAACAAATAACAGAAGACTTTTATAAACATTATAATATTGTTACACCAGAGTACATCGAATAAATAATAATACAGCGGAAGATTAATTTACAATAAACTTAACAAAATGCAGCGGAAGACTATCATTGCTTTGGCCATAGCTTAAAGCTTCGATCCAGAATCCTTCCTAATAAATAAATATCTGCAAAACAAACCACTCGACCGCCCATGTGGAAAAGGGGGCACCCGAGTTTGCAAAGTGAAACAAACTACGAGTCAGTCATGGGATTGGTATGAGAAATCTTACTTAACTTATCTAATAATAAAAAGGCTAATCACAGGACCACACCACTAACGCGGAACGGGTTTACTCCATTGGATTGCCAGTGCAAGAAATACAGTAAATCATTGAACAACGCAATGCTTTTTAGAAAAATAAAACCATTATAAGACTTAAGTCCCATCACACAATGAACACAAACCGGAGGATAGAGTTTTACCTTCTAATGGTCAAAAATGCTTGATACGATAAAATAGATTTGATATTATTATTAGTATATATATGTTTCAAAAAAACATTTCAATCATAATGTATCAATCATAGACGGCATAGCTACTATATACTATGTCGCCATACTAGTTATACAATCAAAACCGTATGGTGTCGTATTGGAAGTTGGATTTCCATCATGAACCAAGGCAAGGGATTGTCCTTACCGAATTTGAGACAATCTAGCCCATGTCTCAGGATCAGTCGCAACTACACCTAGGAGCCATAGGGTCGGTCCACAAATTGTTAGTGGATTATAACTCCTGAACAATACGTTTCTCTGCCCTATGAAGCTTAAATAAAGAGCCACTAGGGACTTAAATCCGGGGCGCCTCATTCCATCATCCACATAAGTAAAATGTCTGGGCTCCATACCATGACACCTCTTCTAGCTAGAAAGAAATGCATGTTCTCTCTGGATCCTTCTCCCATTTCTGGTTCATACTGGGGTGTGAGGCTCGCAAAGTAACGCTACATAAAGCTATGCTAAATAAAGTTGTGCTTTGATCATCAACCACAAGGCTCTGCTTTTCAACAATAAGCCTTGATCATTTGCATCTTAACATGCCACATCATCAACCCATACCATACCATTGATTTCTGCCAATATATAACCTCTAAGCTCGTACGTCTCACAGAAGTGTGTTAAGCAAGAGAATAAATTCTCCGCGACCAAACAGATATATATTTAGCAGAGATCAACGAATACAACATAAAGGAATACAACATCAGACATAACATCCATTTACAAATCCGTTCTGGGTCTGAACGAAACTGGAGACACCTTATTCCTCGTCCCATATGTCCAATAAAACAGAGAGGTTCTCACATATCCATCGATGTCCAAGTACGTCTGGATGATCACCACTTATTACCTTGTCTTGGAATGCCTCCCGATTAAGACATCATTAATCATCCAAACGATGTGAAGACCTCCGGTCTTCAACCACTGTCTTCATCTTCAACTTTTAATCATCGTAGTAATTATTCAGAATGGGTTAAACCCGATCTTTCTGAATAACTTGCGTATTTTATAATCAATAATTAAATGCTATAGAAACACATCATGTGCCTCATTCCAATTCAGAATATTCTTTTAAATAAATATTCACATTATTAGGGAAGGGTTCCCATTAAATTTATCAAAGATAATTCTTTTAAATTTATTCTTTGATCTTTTTTTTAAAAGATTCATTAAAACTCCAGTTTGGTTTTAATATAAAAAATCATTACTTTATGATTATTCAATTTTAAGAAATTATCTTGTCTTTAACTGGGTTAAAGAACCAATGTCATTCAAAACACAGTTCACGATAAACCCAAAATCATCTTCCATTAAACATGGAATTTTCACAGAAATCAAATCAATATATAATCGATATGAATTTCCGTATCAGAATAATAATATAAATGGAATATCAACAAATACTTTTAAATTTCATATATAATAACGGTCTTCTTTTATGGAAGCTCATCTCGATTATTATTAAATCGAACTCCATTCAATTCCAATTTCTTCTATTAAATTGGAAAACTTTACTTTGGAAAATTTCCATTTAAATTTTAATAAAAGATTTATAAATTCCTAATTATATTTTAACTGTTATTTGGGTTAAAGAACAAATGTCGTTAAAAACATAGTTCACAATAAACCCAACACACATTTCATTTTATTCCAATTACTAAATATAATTGGAAACTCTAATAATCTTAATTAAAAGATTTATTCTTTTCTCGACTGGGTTTAAGAACAATGTTATTGAAGACACCATTCACGATAAACCCAAAAATCCAATTTATTTCATTTGATTCCAATTTAATATTAATTAACTGGAAAGCTTCATTAAATCTTAATTTAAAGATTTATTCTAGTTAATAACTAGTTCATTTCGATAAAAATATATTTTTTATCTTTCCAAATATGAAATTTTCATCCAACATCTTTCCAAATCACTTATTATGATTTTACATAATTTTACCATATTTTTAATAATTTTAATAAGGCCCGTACAGTCGGTTTCCAATAGCGGCCACCGAACTGCATCCATAGCGACCTTTTTCAAATTTGATTTGGACATTTTTCCCAATCCAACTGTTAGATTTCAATATTCTTTTATTCCTTGGAAAGCTCTTTTCAATACGAACCCAACGGTCCCGGTTTTAGGAGAATCCGATGGTCGGATCTCCCGTCATATCAATTTGAATTTAATGGTTGAAATTTGCGAATGGTCGTTGCACGACACGTTCTATTTTGGCCATTAACTATATATAATATATTATATATATATTTCGTCGATTTCCATTTAAATCACATTTCATAAAATATTTATAAATTCGTTTTAAAATGATTTCAACTCCATTTTCAATTTTAAATCAAAATTTAATATTCTATATCTTTATCATATCATAATATTAATATTTTCAAAATATTAAAATTTTGAAATCACTACTTTTCGATATTCATTATAAAATGAATAAAATCAATCGATAAACCCATTCGGGTTAAAAATGGCATTTCTATACTTATGCCGGCTTCATATTTTTATATTTTTGTGTCCAACCAAAAATGGACATGAGAATCATAATTTTATTCTTTACTGAATATTATTCTGTAGTATTCGTTATTTTAAAATATTCTAAATTTTGAAAGATTCTTTTTTTTTTTTTTTGCATATTCTTTGTTTCAAACATTCTGAATCAGAACGCGACTCAATCAGTTACCATATAATTTCAGTTATATGGATTTTCATACATCGCATGTATTTAACAATAATGATAGATAACCATTCAACAAACCATTCACAACCAGAGTGAATTTTATAACTGTGTGAGCATTAAAATAAATAAATAATGCTCATCACCGACTGTCAATCCATCGATTGACATATAACTAAATATTGGGACTAGTGTATGTCAAATATCATCCCAATACCCGTGTGAGGTTTTCAAACAACAACCGCTTATATAAATAAGTCATTGGTTAATAATTTTAACTAATCCAAATTCTATTTGAATTATTTTCTATTTAACCAATTTTCACTGTTTTAAATTATAAAAAAATATTTATAATTTAATTTCAGCAAAACATATATTTTAACAAGTAATTATTTTATTTCTTGTCTAACATGATAAAGGTGGTATTTTGTCTAACGAAACATATATTTTAACTAAATGACATTTCAATTTTAATATAACATTTTCTAACAAGTTGACGTTTCTATTTCACATGACGTTTTCTAACTAATTGACTTTTTTATTTCAAATGACATTTTCTAACTAAATGACATTTTTATTTCAAAAAATATGTTTCCTAACCAAATGACATATTTGTTTACAAAATATGTTTTTCTAACTAAATGACATATTTGTTTACAAAATATGTTTTTCTAACTAAATGACATATTTATTTACAAAATATATTTTTCTAATGTCAAATAAAAAGAAGTTTTATTTGCATGACTTATTTACATGTTTCCTAATGTCAAATAAAAAGAATTTTTATTTGCATACATTTTCTATTCTTCTAATGACAAAACAAAAAGACAATTTTGTCTACACACATGTTTTCTAATTCTAGCGACAAAATAAAAGATAATTTTGTCTACGTACACATTTCTAATCCTAATGACAAAATAAAAAGCCAATTTTGTCTATATGCATATTTTATAATAAAAAGACAATTTTGTCTACATTTATGTTCTTATTTTAATGACAAAATAAAAGGATAATTTTGTCTACATGTATGTTTCATAATTCTAACGACAATATAAAAGACGATTTTGTTTACATGACATGTTTCATAATTCTAGCTACAAAATAAAAGACAATTTTGTTTACATGTATGTGTTTATAAATCTAGCGACAAAATAAAAAGATAATTTTGTTTACATGTATGTGTTTATAAATCTAGTGACAAAATAAAAAGATAATTTTTTTTCATACAATTTATTTCAACAAAAAGATGTTTTTGTTTGGATTATTTCATCTCAACAAAAATGTTAATTTTTGTTTAGAAAAATTTATTTCAACAAAAATGTTAGTTTTTTTAGACATAAGTTTGTTTAACAAAAATGAAATTTTTGTTTCAACAAATTATATTTTGAGAAAAAATGTAAGTTTTGTTTCAACAAGTCATATTATAACAAATATATTTTGTTTCAACTATTTTATTTCAACAAAAATTATATATTTTGTTTCAACAAAAAAATATATATTTTGTTTCAACCATTTTCTTACAAAAAAATGTCCATTTTATCTCAACTATTTGGTTTTGTAACGACCCGTATTTTCGATGATATAATAATTAATTTATTTAATTATTTATATAGTGATTTAGAGAGTTAAATGGACGTTTATTTAAATTATATTGAATATTTAATTAATGTAATAATTAAATAATATATTTAATTCTGAAATAATCAGAATTAGCTGAAATGACAATACAGTGTGAATTGGGCAATTCAAAATATATAATTCAGTTTAGAATTTGAATTAGAATAACGAATATATTGTTTGAACGACAGTTTGAACGTATAGTTATATTATAATTAAAAGCGAGCTTGAAATGGCGCGGCAATTCGTTATTTGGCGATTTGAACTTCAACTGGATATACAGAATCCGTTTTAAGTTGGATTTCTATGAAACAAGAAACGTTGGAATCTGTTAAGCTATATTTTTCTAATGGTAGAGAAAAATCGGGATTTCGTCGTGTAGATTTTGATTTATGTCCAAATCAAATTTTAAAATAGTCGCTATAGAATCGTTTGTCGACCGTAATGGTTTATTCGATATAACTAGATACCAGTTTCGAATTTAGACAAGATTCTGTTGGGACGTAGTGATAATTTAATTTTTAGAATTTTATTGAAATTTTTAATTAATTAAATAAGCAACTTTATATTTGGAGTATTTTGCACACTATAATCAACATTTTGAGGTTTCACAATATAAGTTAATCCACCGGTATTATTATATTTTCAGGATCACGGCACCTCACTGAACACGACTGTATTTTTATTTTAGTCTCAACGCATACATAAAATTTGGGACGGGAGAAAAGAAGTTTAATGAGAAAAATCCATCCCTTAACTTAATTTCTCACGGTCGAAAAGCAAGCCACCACGTCTTTTTTTGATTTCGAGCAAAACAGGGCCACCCATCTTTTATCCCAGTCACTGTTTGGAGAATGGAAACCAAACTTCCACGTCTTCAAATTAAATCGTGTATATAAGCTACCCTATCCCTTACAACCTAATCCTTCTTTGGTCAATGGATTTAGGCCGCCACACTTCTCTTCCTAAACCAAAATCATAAGCTAAAATAAAATTCAAAACAATAATGGAAAAATAAGTATACATGGTAACAAATTAACTCACCTACCTCTCGTCATGTATATATATACACACACAATATCATGTTGTTTTTCTTTTCTCTACCCATTTGGAAACGCATCACATATGATCAGAAGAAAGTGAACGTTGGTGTGTTATGATGAGAGGCGGAAGTGGTGTGTCAAAATATGGAGAAGTGGAGGTTGCGAGAACATAAGGAAGCAAGAGCAGTTCGGCGAGGTCGAGTTGTTTGCATTTGTGGAAGTTGTAGACGTTCTGTACAAACTTTTGGTCATTCAAACTCCAGGAGCTGACGCGCTGATCTATAGCCGCAACAAACAAAAGGGGGAGTCGAGTTCATATCGTTAGGATAGAGAGGAAAAGGAAGAGGATGATGGGTTTGGGAAGCATGTAATTTACTGTTGTGTATGAATGGGAACGGATGCAGTTGTAACGCTGAGAAGAGTGAGCAACAAAGGCCAGAGCAAGGAACGAACGTGAGCATGTGTATGCTACGGAAGGCTGAGTTGACACTTTCGAATGAAGGAGTACAAGTGGTCTTCAAGGGGGACGCCAGTGTAGTTTGTTGCATACGGTTGTAGGGGACATGAGCAAACAGTCCAACCATGTGATGGTAGTCACGCATGATTTTCTTGACATCGTTTCCTGATGAAGAGGACACCGAGTTTTCGATGATGGTGCACAGGAAGGGATGAGCTGAGGAACGGAGGGGCAGAAGGCAAACAAGGTGGAGGGTTATCTTCCTCTAGTGGATGCATGATATTTTGTAGAGAAAGAGGGAGGCGCTGTGTATATAGGAGGTTTTTGTTCTTTTGTTATGGGCTTGAAGCATGGCGTTGGTCCAGGATTGTTGGGGTAAGCCCAGATACATATGAAAAGAAAGTAAAGGAAGCAAACGTTTCGGTCATGATGTTGAAAGGAGCAGCGCGAGTTATTTGGTAACCAGGAAGGAAAAAGATACCATTTAACATGAGTATGGATATTGGGATGGACCGTTTAAATATGGGTAAGGCCCATGACATTAAATAATATTTGGTTTGATTTAAAATCTAATAATGTAATAACTTCTAAATCTTATAGCGTGTGCTTACGATATCGGTTTCCAACAAAACTGGATCCGTTGGGACCGTATGGACAAGAGCTCCACAATGGAACTGACTGGAAGTGAATCGAAGCTCATTATAATTTATAGTAAAATAAATTGTCCATCTAAATCAAACGGTGGTTATCGTTATTAACGATCATCATCCAATGTGAGTAAAACTCACCAACTCTATCAGTTCATATTTTTATAACGTATATTTAGAACTGATAAATGATGATTGATTGCTGTGTATTGACCGTTTGGTTGAACTACTAAGTAATTGTTTGAAATTATAGATCTGGTTATATATATATATATATAAATTAATTCTGTTTAGCAGAATATTTCATAGTGAAGTGAAACTGACGTTAATTATATTGTTTAACATCTGTGGATGCAGGAAAACAGGTTGGAGGGATCCAACTAGATTCCTCAATATTTATAATACCGTTGTTTTCATATATTGAAATATATGATTTGATATATAATCTTTGTTGATTACGTGCGCTGAATGATATCGATCATTGTTTTTTGGGTATTTTAAATATCGTAAGAAATACTGGAATGTAGAAAAGGGGATTTTCAAAGTGTATTTTTAAAATGAATTATTTATATAAAATCAATGGATTTTTTATATATAAAAGGAAAAAGATTTTATAAAAGAAAATAATTATAAAATCAAAGGATAATTATAAAAGGAAAATATTTGTGAAACGAATAGAAAAGGGAATTTTTGTAAACCATTTACAAATAGAATTGAAAAGGAAATATTTGTAAAACATTTACAAATAGATTATAAATAGGAAATATTTATTTAGGAAAATAAATAGAATTATAAAGGAAATATTTATTTAGAAAATAAATAAATTATAAAAGGAAATACTTGAAAAATGAAAGAAGTGTATAAAAAGAGAATTTTACACTAGGAAAGTTTAGACTCGTGCTTCGCACACGGGTATAACAGAATATGAATTTAAAGTGAATATGAAACACCCCACCTCCGTTAGGGTCACTCTCAAAGGGAATGCCCTAATTTTGGTGGAGGTTTATAAGTACAAGTCACAGATATACAAGACAGATATAAGAACACATATTTGTAAACAGCGGAAGAACAACAAACTTTATTTCATAAAGTCAAATACGTGTTACAACAACATCCTTTCCAAAAACATAACATAACACTTCATAATCTGTCTTGAGTACATTATTTTTTTAAAGAAGCATAAATAAAACATAGACAAACTGCCAAAGCCCCATAGTGGATTGTCCAAAGCCATAGTTCAAAACAGGAAAGTCCAAGCAATACATTTCTCTTCTTCAAGCTGGATGTTGAGGTAGGTCAAGCTGCTGTGTTCCCTCCCTGAGGACCTGGGGGGAAACGGAAGAAAGAAGACGAAAGAAAAGTAGAGTCATACATAAAGCCTGAGTAAGTCTAGTACTACTTTGTCTATGAATAAAGAACTGGGTATGATAAGTAAAACAGGAAGTGGGCAACATTATAAACTTGGTTAAGTTATCTAGGGTCGAATATACTATCGTACCCCATGTTAATCTCTGAACCCATATAAACTAGTTTCCAATTTGCACCCCAAAATCAGGGTGATGTGATCCATTCTACGATGATCGGCTCCTACTCGCATAGTTACATGTGTCTTACGGCCCCCAATGTCGTAGTTACCTATGCTGGTCCCACCATGGGGTGTATCAAGTCCCATAGTGGCAACCCGACACAACCTTAGAGTGCACAGGTATGCTACTGGTGTCCAGTGCCTTATTTTTCTGCACCGGAGTGTGTGCATGCCCGCACTCCGTTAGAACCTACACTGCTACACCACCGCCGTCGATTTGACCTCTTACAATCAGCCCAGTAATCGTGCCCCACCCTGCCTAGTTTCAGGGTATCCTGATACACCTTTTAAGGTTACTGCTGAAAAGGGTCCCCCGTTACTAGGTTTTCTATCTCTAGCCAACATGCTAAGTTGGTTAAGTGTTTCCTACCTAACCCCCACCAGTCCGTTTAGTTTAGCATGTTCCATTTTGATTAAGTCTTTAGTCCACTTAATCCTAACAATCCTGACTCAGCCTTAATTGTCTTATTAAGGCCCTGACCTCTCACATTAGACAGGTATTGTTGTGGCTGCCTGTTGCCGGTTGGTTCCGGGCAGTCTTACGCCACAACTCAGTCTAACCTCGGGTCCTTGCTGGGCTCCATGTTTAACCTCCCACATTGGATAGGTATTGTTGTGACTACTGGACAGCCGGGCGGTTCCGGGCAGGTTTACATCACAACTCAATCCAACCTCGGGTTAAACACATCGTCTTTTCTACATTTACACATTTTGTCATTCTTCTTTATTTCTTATATGTAAATATTTGCGGCCCATTATTATGTTAATGGTGTAAAGGTTACACCAACCATGGGCCCAACCCATATTTGACTTTGGGCCCTTCTATTTCATATTTTCATTCATTAATTAATTTTTAACCCAACGTTATTTTCCCCCGTTTTACACGTCCGTTTATATATATTGGGCTTAGCCTTTTAAAGCCCAATTTAGCCATGCGAAAAGGGGAGGCTTATGGCGTATACACAAAGAGGGGAAAGTGAGCGCATGAACTTGCATATGACGTTGGGAAATACATAATAGAAATTGGTGTACTTGCATAGTGGTGACATATTTTTTGGTCATAAAACATAGGTGACATAAATCAAGGCATGTAAACTTGCATAGGTTTAACTACAACATGAACCTATATTCTTATTTAGGCATAATGTCAAACATAAGCATGTAATAAATATTCCTAGCATAAGCATAGCATAATGTCAAACATAAGCATGGCATAAATAAAGTTAAATTTGTTCATGGCATAAACATAAACAAGTCATGTTCATAAGGTTTCTACATGTTTACAAAGGGGATACTTTGTTACCAATACAAAAGCATAATTCAACTTAATCATGGTTTAAGTCTAATCACATAACGATGGTATAAACATACTTATGCATAAATATTCCTAAACATGGTGTTTGCTTTAAAACTTGCAAAAAGGGATCCTAGCCATGTCTCACATATGTCATCATATAATTCTTTTAAACAAGATAGACTTAATCATAGATTTCAATTATGCCAAATATCATTCATAGCCTAGCCATATTCATAAGTTTTGCAAAAGCATGACTTAATACATGGATTATGGTGTCAAAATTCCAACATAGTTTCATATGAACTATAACAACCAAACTTGTTTCAATTACTTGCAAAATGATTTATGCACAAAAATATACATCATGATGGCATAATAACAAAGCCCCAAACTCGCATAAATTTCAATCAACTATATACATGTAGCTTCAACATAGATAACATAATTTGCGCAATATTCCAAACGTAAACTTGCATAGAACTACCGCATGTAGTTCTTTATAACATAATCCAAACGTATATAAATTGATAAGAACGCACAAATATGAATTACTTCCATTGCCACAATTCAAGCATACACATCAACACAGTTGTTTATTTATACCAAAGTAATACTCTACTTACAATGGTTTGATGAATTCTCTAGTTTAGGGATTGAAGACGCAAATTCCTTTGTTGAATTGATTAGCTTTAGGTTGCTTGAATTGCTTTAGGCCTTAGAACTTTCTCCCTAATCCTCTCTTTAGTTGGCGGCTATTCTTTGTCGTTCCTCAGCAACAGGGCGGCTATAATCTTATTTTGAATGAATAGATTAGGGTTTAGTCTAGGGTTGTTTATATAGAGGTTAGGAATTGATTAGGACCCTTGATGTTGCTAGGATAGATCGTAGCCATTCATTAGGAAGAGAGACCAATAAAAACCCGCCACCTAGCCCTAATGACAAAGCAGACCACTGAAATTCGACCAAACACAGACCTGGCCAGCCAGGTTGACTGGGCTCGACCAGGTCGACACCCCTGTCGACAGGGCTGTCGACAGCCCTGTCGACATGGGTAGCCCAGGTCGACAGCCCAGTCGACCTGGGTGGCTAGGCGGGTGTTTTATCCGCCTGGCCCACTGGGCCCTATTTCAAATTATTATTTTATTCTGTTTGAATTTTAAATTTGATTCAAAACTTCCGAAGGCCATATCTTCTTCATACGGACTCCGTTTTTCGAAAACTCGGACTCTATTTCGCGTATTTTTCCGAGACGAACGCAATGGCGTATCCTGTTTCCCTTAGTTCTTTGATTTGAATTTGATTATACTTTAATTCATGAATTTTACAGTTATAGAATTTTCGGGGTGTTACATTCTCCCCCACTTAAAAGGATTTCGTCCCCGAAATCTTCAAGTTAGGAGGAATGTATATCCTAACATCCAATCATCCATCTACTCATCCATCAAACACGAGCATCCATTGTCCTTAAAAGATTTCTAATGCTTCATGATCATATGCGAAGTGTGTGTGTACATGAACTTATCTAATGCAAAAATCAGGCGGTCTACTGATTCAGTTGACCTCCTTAATGCGAATTATGTAAGTGCCATGAATCCATTATGTATGCAAATTTTCCTATTTTTGATTCTACATGAGTGCACAATCATTCAATACAAATGCAGCATCCACATGACAACACATTAAAGTTCAACCACATATGAATACAAGCATATATGCATATGCAACATGAAGTGACTGAGCCGATCTAAACCCTAGATTGTGTGTGTATATGCAACCACGAGCAACCACTAGCAATCACTTGCAACCACTTGCAACCATTCATACATAACATGTTTCAACTACATGTTTCCATCCAAAGGGTTTCTACCTAAAAGATACGGTCGAGGAAATATATCTAAAAAGATAGATAAAAGCGCAACTTAAGGAAAAAGAAAGATCAAGGATGTACCCTCGAAAAGAAAAGGGTAAGCAGTGCGTATTCTAGCTTCAGTTTCCCAAGTCGCGTCTCCCTCGGCGTCGCTCCACTGAACTTTGACGAGTTTGACTTCGCGGTTGCGTAGCTTCTTCATTCCGTTCCTAGTATGCGGGTTGGAACTTTTCTTATGGTTGCTTCGTGTTCCACTTCGGCCTCTTCGAGGATATTTGGCTCTACCACTTCAGCAGACTCATGTAGACATTTTCGGAGATGTGAAAGGTGAAAAACGTTGTGGACTCCAGCCAACTTTTCGGGTAGCTCTAATCTATAGGCCATTTTCCCAATCTTCTCGATGATAGGGAATGACCCTACGAATCTTGGCGCTAGCTTTCCTGTGGTTCCAAAACGTACAACGTTTCTCAGTGGTGATACCTTGAGAAAAACTCTGTCTCCAACCTCGAATTCAAGGTCGGTCCTCCTCTTATCGGCATAGGACTTTTGTCTGTCTTGGGCCGTCTTCATCCTTCTTCGTATTAAGTCCACTTTCTCTGAAGTCTCTCGGATCATGTCTGGTCCAAGTATGAGCTTATCCGTGGATTCCCACCAACAAGTGGGTGATCGACACGGTCTTCCATATAAAGCTTCGAAGGGCGCCATTCCTATGGTTGCTTGATAGCTATTGTTGTAGGCAAATTCCACCAAAGGAAGGTGGTCTTCCCATGTCCCTCCGAAGTCAAGGACGCATAGCCTTAAAAGGTCTTCCAAAACTCTGTTCACTCTCTCTGTTTGGCCGTCAGTTTGGGGATGATAGGCTGTTCTCAAGCATAACTTCGTTCCTACTGCTTCTTGCAGACTCCGCCAAAACTCGCTGGTGAAGATGGGGTCTCGGTCACTAACGATGCTAGATGGTATTCCATGGAGTCGCACGATTTCCTTGAGGTAAAGTGATGCTAGGGATGAGGCAGTTCTCTTACTTTTGACAGGTAAAAAGTGGGCGCTTTTAGTAAGCCTATCCACTATTACCCAAATACTAGTGTTGCCTCTCCTAGACCTAGGCAGCCCATCGATGAAGTCCATTGAGATGCTATCCCACTTCCACTGCGGGACCTCCAGAGGATGTAGCAGTCCGCCAGGCTTTTTCTGTTCCGCCTTAACCTGTTGGCACACCATACACTTAGAAACAAATTCTGCCACGTCCTTTTTCATGCCGTTCCAGAAGAAAGTCCATTTTATGTCTTTGTACATTTTATCTCCGCCTGGGTGTATCGTCATCTTGGAGTGATGTGCTTCCTCGAGAACCTTCTTTATTAAATCGTTTGTCTGTGGGACGCATAGTCTTCCATCTCGCCTTAGTACACCCTTATCGTCAATGGAGTATCTGTTGAGGTAACTTGAAGTCTCACCCCTAATTAGCCTATCAATTATTTCCACAAGCTGAGGGTCTTCGCGTTGTGCTGTCCCTACTGAATCCACTAAGGTTGGGCGCACTTCCAGAGACGCTAGCAAGCCCGGTACGAAATCGGAGGAAGGCCTAAAGTCGAAGCTGGCTATAAACTCTAGGCTTTGTCTTTCAACAAACAACGGGCTTAGGGTCAATTTCTTTCGGCTCAACGCGTCTGCCACTACGTTGCCTTTGCCCGGAGTATAGGAGATTTCGAAATCGTACGAGGCAAGAAACTCCATCCACCTTTGTTGCCTCAAGTTAAGATCCTTCTGCGAGAAAAGATATTTCAACGATTTATGGTCAGTGTAAAGTTCGAACTTCTCACCTAGGAGATAGTGTCGCCAAGACTTGAGTGCAAAGACGATGGCGGCTAACTCAAGATCGTGGGTTGGGTAGTTCTTTTCGTGCACCTTCAATTGCCTCCCGCCATAAGCTACCACCCTTCCTTCTTGCATTAAGACGGCGCCTAGCCCTGTCCCACATGCATCCGTATAAACAGTGAACATCTTGCTCCCATCTGGCAGCGTCAAAACTGGGGCTGTTGTGAGAGCCCTTTTCAGTCGTTGAAAAGCAAATTCGCAATCCAAATCCCAATTGAACACTAGATTCTTCTTGGTTAATTTCGTGAGCGGAGCTGAGATTTTCGCAAAATCCCTTTTGAATTTTCGATAGAAACCTGCTAGTCCTAGAAAGCTTCGGACCTCAGTTGCATTCCTTGGTGTCTTCCAATCTTGTACCGCCACTACCTTAGCAGGGTCCACCGCTAGCCCTTGCTTGGATACTATGTGCCCACGGAACCTCACCTCTTCTCTCCAAAAGTGGCATTTGGAGAATTTGGCTTTTAGTTGATGGACTCGCAAAGTTTCCATGATTGCCCTTAAGTGCTGAGCATGTTCCTCTTCACTCTTTGAGAAGATAAGGATATCATCTACGAAGACCACTACGAATTTGTTGAGGAAATCTCTAAATACCCTACTCATCAGGTCCACGAAGTAAGCAGGTGCATTTGTCAAGCCGAAAGGCATGACAAGCCATTCAAAGAAACCGTCTGGAGTTCTGAAAGCCGTTTTATCGATGCTATCTTCAGCCACCCTTAGCTGATGAAAACCGGTTGCTAAATCGAGTTGGGAGAAAACAGACGCTCCTACAAGCTGGTCAAACAAATCGTCAATTCTAGGGAGAGGATGCCTATTCTTTTTCGTTAGCTTGTTGAGCTCCCTATAGTCAACACATAGACGGAGTGAACCATCCGCCTTTGTAGCGAACACCACTGGAGCGCCCCATTCTGAAATGCTCCTCCTAATGAACCCCTTCTCTAGAAGCTCTTTAATCTGTTTACTAAGCTCTTTCCTTTCTCGTGGAGCCATATGTCTAACGGGCAATGCAACGGGCCTTGCATTATCTACAAGATATATGCGGAAGTCTATTTCCCGCTTCGGAGGCAAGCCCTTCACCTCTTCAAAGACATCCGGATATTCCCGGACCACTCTAACTGATTGCAAGTTTTCAACAGAGGCATCTAGCGATTCAAGATAACTAAGCATAACCGCATACGAGGGATTACAAGAAATTTTCAAAGTATTACCGAGCTGGGTTAGGAGCCTAACAACCCTTTTCTCACAATCAAGGATGGCCCCATTACTGGATAGCCAATCCATACCCAAAATCAAACCATACCCCGAAAAGCCCAAAACAAAGGCACTACATAGAAATTCAACACTTAGGATAGTAATTTTTAATCCCACACAGATCATAGACAAATGAGCTGGGCCCCCAATTGGGTTTGAAACAATTAAGGGGTCCTCTACCATACAAGTTTTTAGGTGCAGAGATTCTACTAAAGCAGACGAGATAAAGGAGTGTGATGCGCCAGAATCAAACAAAGTGCGAACGGGGTGATCATAAAGATAAACTACACTTTCTACAGAAGTATTTATACCTCGCTGTTGCAATGGTGGCGCTTCTAGCACATGAACCTGTGCCCCTGGGGTGGATCCAGTGCCCTGCCCCTGTCCTCGTTTCCTTGGGCAGTCCTTAGCCCTGTGGCCTGTCTGACCGCACGAAAAGCACCCACCATTCTCCTTAGCCTTCTTCTTCCGGCAGTCCTTTACTAAGTGCCCCACTTTGCCACAGAAATTACACTTCCTCTTCTCTTTGTTGCCCTTTCCGCCCTTCTTAAAGTCTGTCTTCTTAGGCTGCAAACCCTCTTTCTTCCCTTGAGAGCTTTCTGCCTTGGTCTCCTTCTTGCCCTTGTCCTCTTCGTTCAGCAATGCCATTTGCACCAATCTTTCATACGTGGCTCCCATGGGTATATGGGTCATGGCCAAACTGTGTAATGGCTCATTCAACCCTTTGACGAAACGGAGAGCCTTCTTATGCGGGGTGTTGACTAGGTCAAGCCCAAACCTAGCCAGCTCATCGAACTGATTCACATACTCTCTGACAGTCTTGTCTCCTTGCTTAAGAAATAAGAATTTTTCCAACTGCAAACTTCTTTCTGCATCTGAGAGAAACTTAGTCTCAAACCTTTCCCTAAAGTCCTCCCATGTCTCCACCGGTCTTTCAGCATTAGTGACTTCCCACCAGTAGGAAGCCTCGCCCTTTAATAGCCACACTGCTAACTGTACTTTTTGTCTATCCTCTACCTCAAAAATGATGAATAGGTCCTCCGTTTCTTTCAGCCAATTCCTAGCTGTCACGAAGGACTCAGTTCCATGGAAATCCCTTCCTCCCATAGCTTTAAAATCTTTACATATCTTAGCGAATGTGTTTCCCCGTGGAGGAGGTGGAGGAAAAGGTGCTGCTACGGCTGGATGATTCCCTTCGGCTGGAGGAGGAGGAACGGTAGGACCTGGCTGAGTGGCCCTTGCTTCTAAGAACCGTCTAAACCAACCAGGTATTGGCACCCCTTCAGGCAAGTTAAGATCTTGGGACATGCTGAAACAAAAAAGGATAGATTCAAAACGAAGGATAAGAGATAGTTCCTATGGCTTTGGGGAGTGGACTTTGCCTTTTTTAAAATAAAATAATGTTTTTCTTTTAAAAATGCTTCTTTAAATTTCCTTTTTGAAAACAATTTTTCAAAACTTTTTATCTTATCTGGTAAACCTATGCTCTGATACCAAGTGAAACACCCCACCTCCGTTAGGGTCACTCTCAAAGGGAATGCCCTAATTTTGGTGGAGGTTTATAAGTACAAGTCACAGATATACAAGACAGATATAAGAACACATATTTGTAAACAGCGGAAGAACAACAAACTTTATTTCATAAAGTCAAATACGTGTTACAACAACATCCTTTCCAAAAACATAACATAACACTTCATAATCTGTCTTGAGTACATTATTTTTTTAAAGAAGCATAAATAAAACATAGACAAACTGCCAAAGCCCCATAGTGGATTGTCCAAAGCCATAGTTCAAAACAGGAAAGTCCAAGCAATACATTTCTCTTCTTCAAGCTGGATGTTGAGGTAGGTCAAGCTGCTGTGTTCCCTCCCTGAGGACCTGGGGGGGAAACGGAAGAAAGAAGACGAAAGAAAAGTAGAGTCAGACATAAAGCCTGAGTAAGTCTAGTACTACTTTGTCTATGAATAAAGAACTGGGTATGATAAGTAAAACAGGAAGTGGGCAACATTATAAACTTGGTTAAGTTATCTAGGGTCGAATATACTATCGTACCCCATGTTAATCTCTGAACCCATATAAACTAGTTTCCAATTTGCACCCCAAAATCAGGGTGATGTGATCCATTCTACGATGATCGGCTCCTACTCGCATAGTTACATGTGTCTTACGGCCCCCGATGTCGTAGTTACCTATGCTGGTCCCACCATGGGGTGTATCAAGTCCCATAGTGGCAACCCGACACAACCTTAGAGTGCACAGGTATGCTACTGGTGTCCAGTGCCTTATTTTTCTGCACCGGAGTGTGTGCACGCCCGCACTCCGTTAGAACCTACACTGCTACACCACCGCCGTCGATTTGACCTCTTACAATCAGCCCAGTAATCGTGCCCCACCCTGCCTAGTTTCAGGGTATCCTGATACACCTTTTAAGGTTACTGCTGAAAAGGGTCCCCCGTTACTAGGTTTTCTATCTCTAGCCAACATGCTAAGTTGGTTAAGTGTTTCCTACCTAACCCCCACCAGTCCGTTTAGTTTAGCATGTTCCATTTTGATTAAGTCTTTAGTCCACTTAATCCTAACAATCCTGACTCAGCCTTAATTGTCTTATTAAGGCCCTGACCTCTCACATTAGACAGGTATTGTTGTGGCTGCCTGTTGCCGGTTGGTTCCGGGCAGTCTTACGCCACAACTCAGTCTAACCTCGGGTCCTTGCTGGGCTCCATGTTTAACCTCCCACATTGGATAGGTATTGTTGTGACTACTGGACAGCCGGGCGGTTCCGGGCAGGTTTACATCACAACTCAATCCAACCTCGGGTTAAACACATCGTCTTTTCTACATTTACACATTTTGTCATTCTTCTTTATTTCTTATATGTAAATATTTGCGGCCCATTATTATGTTAATGGTGTAAAGGTTACACCAACCATGGGCCCAACCCATATTTGACTTTGGGCCCTTCTATTTCATATTTTCATTCATTAATTAATTTTTAACCCAACGTTATTTTCCCCCGTTTTACACGTCTGTTTATATATATTGGGCTTAGCCTTTTAAAGCCCAATTTAGCCATGCGAAAAGGGGAGGCTTATGGCGTATACACAAAGAGGGTAAAGTGAGCGCATGAACTTGCATATGACGTTGGGAAATACATAATAGAAATTGGTGTACTTGCATAGTGGTGACATATATTTTGGTCATAAAACATAGGTGACATATATCAAGGCATGTAAACTTGCATAGGTTTAACTACAACATGAACCTATATTCTTATTTAGGCATAATGTCAAACATAAGCATGTCATAAATATTCCTAGCATAAGCATAGCATAATGTCAAACATAAGCATGGCATAAATAAAGTTAAATTTGTTCATGGCATAAACATAAACAAGTCATGTTCATAAGGTTTCTACATGTTTACAAAGGGGATACTTTGTTACCAATACAAAAGCATAATTCAACTTAATCATGGTTTAAGTCTAATCACATAACGATGGTATAAACATACTTATGCATAAATATTCCTAAACATGGTGTTTGCTTTAAAACTTGCAAAAAGGGATCCTAGCCATGTCTCACATATGTCATCATATAATTCTTTTAAACAAGATAGACTTAATCATAGATTTCAATTATGCCAAATATCATTCATAGCCTAGCCATATTCATAAGTTTTGCAAAAGCATGACTTAATACATGGATTATGGTGTCAAAATTCCAACATAGTTTCATATGAACTATAACAACCAAACTTGTTTCACTTACTTGCAAAATGATTTATGCACAAAAATATACATCATGATGGCATAATAACAAAGCCCCAAACTCGCATAAATTTCAATCAACTATATACATGTAGCTTCAACATAGATAACATAATTTGCGCAATATTCCAAACGTAAACTTGCATAGAACTACCGCATGTAGTTCTTTATAACATAATCCAAACGTATATAAATTGATAAGAACGCACAAATATGAATTACTTCCATTGCCACAATTCAAGCATACACATCAACACAGTTGTTTATTTATACCAAAGTAATACTCTACTTACAATGGTTTGATGAATTCTCTAGTTTAGGGATTGAAGACGCAAATTCCTTTGTTGAATTGATTAGCTTTAGGTTGCTTGAATTGCTTTAGGCCTTAGAACTTTCTCCCTAATCCTCTCTTTAGTTGGCGGCTATTCTTTGTCGTTCCTCAGCAACAGGGCGGCTATAATCTTATTTTGAATGAATAGATTAGGGTTTAGTCTAGGGTTGTTTATATAGAGGTTAGGAATTGATTAGGACCCTTGATGTTGCTAGGATAGATCGTAGCCATTCATTAGGAAGAGAGACCAATAAAAACCCGCCACCTAGCCCTAATGACAAAGCAGACCACTGAAATTCGACCAAACACAGACCTGGCCAGCCAGGTTGACTGGGCTCGACCAGGTCGACACCCCTGTCGACAGGGCTGTCGACAGCCCTGTCGACATGGGTAGCCCAGGTCGACAGCCCAGTCGACCTGGGTGGCTAGGCGGGTGTTTTATCCGCCTGGCCCACTGGGCCCTATTTCAAATTATTATTTTATTCTGTTTGAATTTTAAATTTGATTCAAAACTTCCGAAGGCCATATCTTCTTCATACGGACTCCGTTTTTCGAAAACTCGGACTCTATTTCGCGTATTTTTCCGAGACGAACGCAATGGCGTATCCCGTTTCCCTTAGTTCTTTGATTTGAATTTGATTATACTTTAATTCATGAATTTTACAGTTATAGAATTTTCGGGGTGTTACAGAATATTTAAGAGGAATTTGCTTAACAGATACTGTAAGAAAATTAATTTATAAAAAAGGTTTTATAAATTAAATAAAATATTTATCATTGGATAAATAGAATATATAAGTCAGGACTTATATAGAGTAGTAAGAATCGATTTCAACATCGATATTTGAACTAAATATGGACGAAGAGTAAATTGGAAAGGGTTAATCAGTTAGAGTTAACCAGTTAGGGTTAATCAGTTAGAGTTACTCAATTAGAGTTAAATCGAACTAGAGTTAATCGAATAGAGATTACTCAAAGGAGAGTTATACGTTGAATTCGATTATATCAAATTCGGGAAAGTATTATTCACTTTTCGATTTTTAATCAAGATTTGTATATTTATAAATAAATTAGTTGTTGGCTTATTTATTCAAAATAAGAATTAAGTTAGATTTCTAAGTTAGATATTTCAAAAGTAGGATTTATAACGATAGCGTTATAATAAATATTTTCATAAAAGAAGTGGATTCATAATCTGAATCCGAGAATTTGCATAAGCAAATGATTGTAGAAATTGGTGCGGTGAGCTTTGTCTATTGCAACGATAAGAACGTTGTTCAGTTAAGGTCTGAGAGGTAATTATACTCCAACTTGATTGACTTCCTTACTTAACTAAGAAATAGTTGAGGTTCGATGGCGAGAGTTAGTTAGAAATACAGTTAAGTAATAAGCGATTTATGGATTGAGCGGTCGTAACGATGTTTTATACAACGGTAGTTTGAAATCCATATAAATGAGTTTTGGAAAAGTTTTCCAAATATATCAGAGATATTTTCTAATCATAGAAAATGAAATGTTCGATGATAAAGAATACTGGAATGACAGTGATACGTGAAAAAGAGATGGAAATGTTTTCCAATGATTAATAACGTATATTTTCAAAATTTAGAAAACAAGGAATGTTGAATATATGGAAACAGGTAACTGAATAAATTAATGATAAATTAATTTAAAAAGGAGAAAAGGTTGATTGATGATTGATCGATAGAATTTCCATCTGGAAATAATATTGTTGTTTGCACATGTGTTTTTCTTTGATAGTTAACTCACCGACTATAGAAGCTTTTGACCATTTCCGTTGTCAATACGGAGTGACCGGGATCAGATTCATTATCTGAAAACCACTCTGTATGGACGTTAGCATTGCGATCAAATATGATGAAGATAATTGAAGATGGAGTTATGCAAGGGCTGTCCTGTTTACAGAATAGTACCTTCGGTTTGTCCAATCCCAGGACAACCTGTATGGAAGAATGTCTGACGGAGTATATTTAATAGATCGTGTAAGTCGATCTCTTCAATCGTATTTACATTTGGTGGCAGAAGAATTCATTTCTCTTAGCTTTATACCCGTGATATTTTTGAGGAAATCAATTTCTAATTTGGAGGGTATGGCGATGTGACATTTGAAGTAAATGGAGGAGTGATTTGTTAAAAGATACGTTTTGACCATGAGCCTCATCAATTAGGAAATGACAGAAATCGGGCAGGCAGCATGGCTAAGTGGGCCACACCCAATTAGGGTATATTGTCACCATCTAGAGAATATTCATATTTATACTTATTTCAATTCAGTATCTCCCGGGAACGGTTATGTTGGAATAGTAACCGAGGGGTGGCAATATATTCGGTACTCTCAAGCGAAATGAGGGGCCGGTCATGTGTGGCTGAGTTGCAAGATGTTCTTATTGAACTCCAGTGTATCGCTTCTAGAGTACACTGAGCAGAAGGTGGATCCATACCTTGTCATAGTTGGAATCCATTCTCCAAATAAGAGCCCGTGGTTTTTATTGTATATTATATATGTAGAACGTTAGATGCAAGCGTTTCTGCTAAATTGCTAAGTACTTGTATTTAGGCATTATTGTAATATCATAAGAGACTTGATATAAAGAATAATTTGGTTTATCGTAAGGTAAAAACCATCCGTTTTTATGTGTGGATTGGTCTTACAATTATCATTTCTTTTAAAGAGATTTTAAAAGTTAAACAAATGGTTGGAGTTTACTTACACCAGTCACATGAATGACCCGGAGTTTATTTTGTTTTGTTTTCCCTAAACTCTTAGGTGCCCAATTTTGTACGAGCAGTCAAGTAGTCAGGATTTACAGATACTTGAAGAGCTGGAGCAAGAGGCTTCAGGATTACATAGCTATTGTTATTTCACTTGTGTTGTAAGTGTTATACTCAAATAAGGGTATTATATACCGATACTGTTTTATTTCAAAGTTATGTTATGAAATATATTTATTCGTTCCGCTGTGAGATTCGTGTTTACTCTGATGTTGTATGTTCTTCTTCTTCTATTCTAAGTTTCTATCTTATCTATTCTCACCCTCTAATTTCTTTCATGGACTATCCGGTGTTTCCGATGCTTATATAGTCGACATAGTGTTGTATGCCGATATCCTAGATCGCAAAATCCCGGGGTCGTTAAGGTTTCAACAAAAATTGATATTTTTGTTTCAACCATTTTATTCAATAAAATGTCCTTTTTATTTAACAAAACATCATTCTAACTAAATGTCATATTTATATTTAACAAAATATTATTCTAACTGAATGACATAATTATATTTAACAAAACATTATTCTGACTGAATGACATATTTATATGTAACAAAATATGTTTCTAACTAAATGTCATGTTTATATTTAACAAAACATGATTCTGACTTAATGACATATTTATATTTAACAAAATATGTTTCTGACTGAATGCCATATTTATATTTAACAAAATATGTTTCTGACTGAATGACATATTTATATTTAACAAAATATGTTTCTGACTGAATGAAATATTTATATATAACAAAATATGTTTCTAACTGAATGTCATGTTTATATTTAACAAAATATGTTTTTGACATAAGATTATTATTCATTAACATACTAAGGATGACAATTTTGACTATTAAAAATATAGTTAATGAATGAATCTTTATATTTTAAATTAACATGTTGTAGACAATATGTTTAACAAACAACATATATTTTGATCCAATAAATCAATCACAACCAAATCAATCAATCTAAATTTTATACAATGCCTATATGCATTTTATACAGTGTATATACATAATATCACAATCAAAATCAATTTAAATATATATTTTTTTATTTTAAATTGAGAAATATCACATTGATATTTATTCCTTTTGAATTTGTAGATAGCTCCAAACTAGTTCCAGTTTGTTCTGAAATGTAGATCTTGAATTTACGGTCCCAACGCTTTCAGTTTCGCTGAATTCCGATTACATATGAAAAAGTTATTGATGTTTAAAGTTAATACTCATTAATTATATAATTAAATATTAATTGAATATTAGAATTCTTTAATTACATCTTCCTTCTCAAATTCTTCTGTATGCTCGAACCCGAAACACTTGATCTGAAAACCATCGTCGCCCCGCCAAAACCTTCCTCAACCTCGTCGCGCTCGAAGGTCTCTGGCACCAGAAAATCCACCATGAAGTTGACCACTTCTCAGCCAAAAATCACCAAAAAAGTCCCGAAAAATAAATCTAGCTATGTTTTGACGATACGGTCCTAACAAAATTAATTTCATCGAATTTGGAGACCATTTGAAAAACGGCCATTTTCTGGTCGATCCAAATTGACTGAAATTGACAAAACACATTTTCTTTTGCCACGCTCACATATTAATTCCAAAAATTATGAAAATTGGAATCTTGCAATAAATTGCCTGAATCGACCCGAACTTCCTCGGCCTCCGAAGAGAAGAGAAAGAACGAATTGTTTTGAGAACACGACAAAATAGAACGCATATAAAAGAACATTTCATTGTATATTACAACAATGCATCAGATTACAAGAATATAAGAGTATAAAAAATAAATATTACACAGAAATATCAGAGATTACAATAAATTACATAGCAGCGGAAAATAATACAATACACAACTAGAAGGAGATATACGGATACAAAGCTTTCCGGATATCATTCCAGCTGTAAACCAGGATCCTGTGAATATAAATCTGCAAAACCAAAACTACTAGCTGCCCGTGTCGAAAATAAGGGCACCTAGAGTTTAGGTTAAAACAATAAACTCCAGGTCAGTCATGTGACTGGTGTGAGAACTAAAACAGTTAATCTTTATTTTAAAGTTAGGTAAATCAAGGGACCACGCCGTATAACACGGAACGGGTTTCCTCCCATGAATACCAGTGCATAAAACAAACAGCGCAATGCTAAATAAAGAAAAATGAAGCTATTATAAGACCCAGGTCCTATCACACAATGCAACGCAAGCCGGGGGATAGGGTTTTTACCTTATAATAGCCAAGAATGCTTGATACGTTTTAAAAGAAATCATTTGATACTGTTATAAGTGTATAGTGTATAAAACAACTTCAAATCATAAGTATCAATCATAGGCGGCATGAATGCCCCATACCACTATGTCGCCATATATAGGTTATACAATCAAAATCGCAAAGTCACGTATTTGGAAATTGGATTTCCATCTATGAACCGAGGCAAAAGATAGTCCTCAACCGATTCGAGATGCTCTAGCCCGCCCCTCAGGACCTAGACTCAGGTGGGCCCTTGGATCGTCAGGGCCGGTCCACCGATGTGGATTAAAATGCCTGAACATGCGTTCCCCCGCCCTATGGGGCGTAAATGAGCCAACGAATGACTCCATCAGACCCAGATCGTCCGATCAAACCGAGGCGCCTCGCAACAGCAACAACCACATAAGTCAAACTCGTCAGGGCGTGTAAAACCACTGACGCCACTTCTAACTAGAAAGAAACGCATGTCCTCCCTGATGTCCGTCTCCCATTTTTGGTTCATACCGGGTGTGAAACTCGCGAAGTAAACGTTACACAAAGCTACGCCACAAAGGCTATGCTTTGATCATCACCACAAGACTTTGCTTTTCAACAGAAGCCTCGATCAATTGCCACTTAGGCATGCCACACAGGCAATTCACTCCATGCGTTTGATATCCATCAATATATAACCCCGGAGTTCGTACGTCTCAGAGAAGGGCGTTAAGCAAGAGAATAAATTCTCCGCCGCCAAACAGATATATATTTAATAGAGATCAATAACACGGACTAAAATCCAATGTCAGACACACAGTCCATTTAAAAGTCCGTTCTGGGTCTGAACGAAACCGGAGGCACCTAGTACCCCGCATATCCATCGATCTCCAAGTACGTCTAGACGATCACCAACTATTTCCATCTTCTTGGGTGTACAGCCCAATCAAGATCATCAGTAATCACCCAAACGACGTGAAGACTTCTGGTCTTCGACCACCGTCTTCATCTTCGACTTATCATCGTATCAGTTATTCAGAATGGGATAAACCCGGTCTTTCCAAATAACTCGCGTATATTTTAAATAAGTGTTACACAAACACAACATACGCCTCATTCCAATTCATCAGTCACTAACCGTAAATTAATCAAGAGAATAATTTCCCAAATATTAACCCCGAAGGCCGAAACCAACATCAGATCACTATCCAGAAAACCTTTCTGCTTGGCTAACCGACCGTTAGTTTCTAAATTTTACATTCATAGGGAAAGGTTCCCATTAATTTTATCCAAGATAAATTCCTGAATTTATTCTCTAATATTCCTTTGAATTTCGATTCAACTAGTCGGAATTAGCGAACCTTACCGTAGTAATCATTGGTTTTAATTTCCCAATCCCAACCTATTCATCCTATGAAGTAAAACTGGTAATACTTCATATCTAACACCACAGTGTTATCGGTAAATTAAATTACCATTTCACGTTCAAATCTAATTAAAGATTTAACTATCGCCTGGAGCAAAACTGGGGATACTCCATTCTCGATCTTTTCAATCTAATTAAAGATTCATTAAAACTCCACTTAGGTTTAATCTTTAACTGGGTTAAAGAATCAGTGTCATTTAAAACACAGTTCACGAAAAACCCAAAATCACATTCATTAATTATCGGGTTAAAGAACGAGTGTTATTTAAAACACTGTCCACGATAAACCCAAAAATCAATATCAATTCAATCCCAATTAAATATTATTTAATTGGTACACTTCATTAAATCTAAAATAAAAAGATTTAATCTTTTCTCAACTGGGTTCAAGAACAGTGTTAGTGACGACACCATTCACGACAAACCCAAATCACATTTGATATTCAATACAAGGCTCTGAATAGAAAATATATCGGCTTATATTCAATATCAAATTCTACGACTAACAAATGTCGTATTGGAAATAACAATATAAATATATATCTTTCAAATTTCCATAACAACATCTGTATAATCACGAATTCCAACATCGAAATATTCCGAAGACAATTTCGATTGAAATCCACTCCAATGCAATCATTGGAAATTCTGGTTATTTTTAAAACCCTTTTCAAATTCAATTTATTTACTTAAAAATAAATAGAATTATAATTCTAGTTCAAAACTAGTTTATTTCGATAAAAATATATTTTTATCTTTTCAAATATGGAGTTTTTCATCCCAATTCTTTCTAAATCATTTCTTATGATTTTACACAAATTATTACTATTTTTAATAATTTTATCAAGGCCCGTACAGTCGATTTCCACCAATGGCCATCGAACATCACTTACATCGACCTTTTTCAAATTTGATTTGGACATAATTCCAAATCCAACCATTAGATTTCTAATTTCTAATATTCGTTAGAAAGCTCTTTTTGATACGAACCCAACGGTTCCGGTTTTAGGAGAATCCGACGGTCGGATCTCCCGTAATGTCCGTTTGAAATAAACGGTCGAAATTCGCGAACTGCCGCGGCGCGGCGCGTTCTATTCAGGCCATTATATTATATATATAATATATATAATATATATTTCATCGATTTCTATTTAAAACGAATTATATAAATAGTTTTAAATTCGTTTCAAAAGCAATTTCAACTTCCATTTCAATTCAAATCAAAATTGAATTCTTCTTTATAAATTCGTTTTAAAATTCATTTCTATTCAATTCAAATTTCAATTCAATTTGAATTCATTTCAATTTGTTTCCAATTCAATTCGAATTCGTTTTCAATTCAATTCGAATTGGTTTTATATTCAATTCAATTCGAATTGGTTTTATATTCAATTCAATTCAAATTGGTTATCTATTCAATTAAATTCGAATTCGTTTCGTTTGCTATTCAATTGAAATCAAATTCGTTTTCCATTCAATTCGAATTCATTGTATATTCAATTCATTTCGAAATCGTTTTATATTCAATTCATTTCGAAATCGTTATACATTCAATTCATTTCGAAATCGTTTTATATTCAATTCATTTCGATTTCATTTCATATTCAATTCATTTCGAAATCGTTATATATTCAATTCATTTCGAAATCGTTATACATTCAATTCATTTTAAAATGAACAAAATCGATATAAATATCGTTCACGTCAAAATGGCGTCAATCTAACCAACACGGCTTCATATATTTCTATTTTCAAATATTCTATTCAACAAATGAATATTTATTTTTTTGTCAACACACGACTAATCTCAACGAATGAGTACTGTCCACGTGTGGCAATTTTTGTTAAATTATTTCGTTCAACACATGACTAATCTCAACGGATGAGTACAGTCAACACATGAACCTTTATTTTATATTGATAAAGATGTAAATTTTATTATTAAAATATTTCGTTCAACACATGACTAATCTCAACGAATGAGTACAGTCAACACATGAACCTTTATTTTATCATATTCTTTATTTTTCAAATTGGAATGAGGCCCAATCAATTACCATATAGCGTTAACAATACGGATTTTCTACAACACATATATTCAATAACAACGATGAATAATCAACCATCATCCAAAGTGCATTCTACACTGTATAAGCATCAAATATAAATATTCAACGCTTATAACAGTTTGTCAATCTATCGATCGACATACAACTAACTATTGGGATTAGTGTACGTCATATATCATCCCAATACCCGTGTGGGGTTTCAAACAATCAAACACAGATTTTATTTGTGCAGTTGGGCAATGTGTAAAATTTATCGTCCCAATCAATGTCCTTCAAATAGGTGTACATAAACAAACCGTCCGGTTTGTAAATGAATATTTATTTATTCATATTTATGTTAAAAATCATATTTTTAACGATCAAACTATTTTATTCAACCTATGAATATTCTATTCGGTTCATTTATTAAATAAATTGTTATCTTTATTTTTCTAACTTATTTTTAGAAAATTTCGGCGGCATAACGGCACGATACTAGAAACGGGACGAGGCCTAGCCTTATCCCCGGTCTAGTGAAGGCCCACGCCATTCACACGTCAATCAAATCAATTTCATTTCACCAAACAATTCAATTCAAACCAAATAATCTAACTAATTTTTGCAATCAAACAAACAAGTCCATGGTCTGTGGACGATTGTGTCGGGTGCTACTAAACACCGTCTACATCCTAGTATATATATATAGCTAGAAAAAGAAATTGAAGAGTGAGAAATTCTCACCAATAGCTATCCAATACCACGACTCTTCATTTAGAGAAATCTTCATCGTTCTCGCCTTTTTATCGCTTTCGTTGCCCGTAGCCACTATATATAAAAAATCACATTTTCACTATATAAAAATCGAATTTTTTCTTCGCTATTCAATATATAAAAATCCTATTTTTACTATGCTATTCAATATAGAAAAATCGAATTTTTACTATGCTATTCAATATAGAAAAATTGAATTTTTACTACGCTATTCAATATATAAAAAACGATTTTTTTTTCTTCGCTATTCAATATATAAAAATCCTATTTTTACTTTGCTATTCAAACAAGAAAATCACATTTTTCCTTTATTAAAATAAGTTTTTATCCTTATAAAAAAACAGTTTTTATCCTTATAAAAAAAACAGTTTTTATCCTTATAAAAAAACCAGTTTTTATCCTTATAAAAAAACAGTTTTTATCCTTATAAAAAAACAGTTTTTATCCTTATAAAAAAAACAGTTTTTATCCTTATAAAAAAAAGTTTTTATCCTTATAAAAAAAACATTTTTTATCCTTATAAAAAAACAGTTTTTATCCTTATAAAAAAAACAGTTTTTATCCTTATAATAAAACAGTTTTTATCAATCAATAAAATTAGTTTTCATTTACATAATAAAATCAAAATTCGAAATAACTTACTGGAGCAATTGGGCGAAGGAGTGGTTGGACTCGCTGGTGGAAGATGGGGGGTTTTGCTGGGCTCACGGCAAGCGGTGAAAGTTCCGACGTGGCTATGAACTGCAGGCGGTCTTTAGTGGGGTGGAGCGGGGCTGCTCAGATGGCGTCGGGTTCTCCTAGGTGGGCGCGGTTGAACAGAGGAGGGGGCACGATTGGAGAAGGAGGAGGAGGAGGAGGGAGAGGTAGCGGTGGTGCCTGGCGAGGTGGAGGGGTGTCGGGCAACGCGGCGGTGGCCAACTCGACGGTGGAGGAGGCGGCTTCGTGGTTGTCAAGGTTTTTTTTTTCTTTTAATTTCTGAATCGAATGAAGAAATAGGGTGTAACACCCCGAATTTCAGTTAACACTGATATTCACTAATTACAGAATTAATAATCTCAGATGTGAGAATCAGGGGAAACGGGTTACGTCATTGTGTTCGTCTCAGAAAAATACGCGAAATAGAGTCCGAAATTTTGTAAATCGGAGTCCGTATGACCCGGTTAAGGCCCAAAGAAGTTTTCGGGAAATTTGAATTTCGAAACATGCAGAAATGGGGGCCAGGCGGGAAAACTCCCGCCCAGCCAAGTCAACTTGGCTGTCGACAGGGCTGTCGACTTGCCTGTCGACATGCCTGTCGACTTAGCAGTTGACAGGGCTGTCGACTTGCCCTGTCGGCTGATTCTGGTCTGGGTGCACCTGGTTGAGTTTTGGGCTGGGTTGGAGGGCTTAGGACGAAATCTGACGGACCTAAACTAACCTAGGGTTAATCTAAGGGTCTAAAACACAACCTAATCCTATAAATAAACCCTAATACTACCCTAATCCACACTAAAAATAGAATCTATGCCATCATGCCGCCAAAATGCAACTTAGAAGGAGCCTCCACTAATTAGAGAAGAGGATTGCAAGCTAATCAACTACTAATCCACCTCTACTTCAACTCTAGCAACTATATAAGGAGCTAATCTTGGAGTTTGTGAGTTTCTATCACTTTAATAACCAATTGCTAAACTAAGTAGATGAGATGTGATGAGATCATATGGTTTTGCTTGCGGATCAATGGGTTTTAGGTCATATGTTATGATGCTAGTTTGCTAATCACTATGTTTAACACTTATTCATGATGACACTATGTTTATGCAAGTTAAGTGTTTAGGTTTATGCATGTTAAGTAGTGGGTTTTATGCATGCTAAGTATTTGGTTTTATGCATGCTAAGTGTTTGGTTTTATGCAAGTTAAATGCTTGGTTTTATGCTAGAATCATGTGTGAAATAAGTGACGTGACATGCAAGTTTAACCTATGAGTTTGGATCTATAATATGCATAATCTATGCAAGTTGTTTGGATTAGTGATATGCATAACATATGCGAGTTTACCTTTGTATGTCATACATACATATGCAATTTCATATGTAACATGTTAAGCAAGTTTGGTGGTTGATTATATGCAAGTTCATATGTAACATGTTATGCAAGTTTGGTGGTTGATTATATGCAAGTTCATATGTAACATGTTATGCAAGTTTGGTGTTTGATTATATGCAAGTCTATATATGACATGTTATGCAAGTTTGGTGGTTGATTATATGCAAGTAACATGTGCAAGTTTACACCTTTGTATGTCATACATACATATGCAAGTTTACCCCTTTGTATGACATAAGTACATATGCAAGTTCATCCCTTTTATACCTATGACATGTATGCAAGTTGACACCTTTATGATAGGTCTATGACATGAAAATTTATGCAAGTTACCATCTTTATGACATATGTGATTCATGCAAGTTTGGGTTGGTTATTTATACAAGTTGGGTTTATGGTCATATATGCAAGTTGACACCTTTTAAACCCATGATAATGCTAATGATATGCTAAGTTGAACCCATTGTGTGTATGATGAATCTCCTCTTTTAAAGTATGTCATGTTAACTTATTTACGTGGGGACGATGGGGTAAAAATTAATGAACACATAAAATTGTGTGAAGTTGGTATGATTAAACATACCATAAAGTGGATGGACATAATTGGGAATTTACCTATTAAGTTAGGTCTACCCATATTATGGAATTGGGAATTTACCTATTGAGTTAGGTCTACCCATATTTTTAAATATTTGTAATTAATTAGGGTTAATTAATACAAATTATGGGGGTGATTAATTAGGTGTAATTAATCGACTAAGACACGAGGTTGGACCCTTTTGTAGCATAAGACTGCCCGGAACCGACCGGCATATCCAGCGGCTACAAATGATTGGCCCAATGTGATAGGTCTTAGTCATAAACTAAATACGTGACAAGTGTAAAGACACGAGGTTAGACTCTGTTATGGTGTAAGGCTGCCCGGAACCAACCGGCATATCCAGCTGGCATAAAAGACACTCTAATGTGAGAGGTCTTTACAAAGGTTACGATCTTAATTAATTAAGAAACACTTAACCAAATTAGCATGTAGTGGGGCATGAGGGGTTAAGTGGGTGCCTTGGGTGGCATGTAGTAACTAGTGGGGGTGCCTTGGGTGGCATGAGGAAACTAGTGGGTTGCCTTGGGTGGCAATAGAAAATACGATTAGAATACTTAACCAAAGTGGAACATGTAATTAAACATGATTTAAGGGTTAAGTAAGTGCCTTGGGTGGCATGTGGGAATCAAGTAAGTGTCTTGGGTGGCATGTGGAAATCTAGTGGGTGCCTTGAGTGGCAATTAAAATATGATTAAAAGACTTAACCAAAATTTATAACATGTAAGTGGACATGGTTAAAGGGTTAAGTGGGATTCACTAGAAATGACAAGCTTAGGTGGGTAGCTTGTGGGGGCCCATTTCAACCAATATCCCAAACGTATCTTTGTGGGCTCGACCCAAGTCGAGGACGGGACACGCATATTGGGCTTGACTGTAAGAGGCCAAAACGGGTTAGCGGTGGCAACGCAAGTCCAACGGGTTTCATATGCGTGTGTGGACCCGGGCTGGTAAGTAAGACGTTGTTGCATCGTGTAGGTATAAGCCGTGCACCGTTGATATTATCAGGTCGCCACTTTGGGGGATGATACACCCCACTGTGGGGCCAGCACGGGTATCTACGTTAGGGAGCCGATCGAATGGGGGGTAGTGGGTACACCTAGTGGAAATAGGGGCAGACGGCACCTATGTAGTCAGCTAGGGGTACACGAAACTACTAATTATAGATTACTAAGTATACTTAGTGGGATCAACCTTTAAATTGGGAATGACTGGTGTGGTGCAGTGTAGTAATTATCCTTGGGTGGGTAGATGCGTCTTTACGGTTATCTTAGTTCATCCTAAGTCTAGTTGGCTGCTTAGTGTAGCCATTTATACCGTATATCAAGCTTATGTCTTACTCTGGTTACTTTAATGATTGTATTGTTAAAGTTATAGGACTCGCTCAGACTTATGTCTGACCCCGTTGTTTTTATCTTTTTCCCAACCCTCAGGTTATCAGAGTGGGCCTAGCACTAGTGGGCTTTGATCAGACTGCTTTATCTATCTTTTGGAGCTTGGACCGTGGATGTAAAGCTCAGTTTATCTTTTCTATTATGGCTATTAAGTTATGTAGTGGGATTATGTACTTTTGTTTTATTAGGATGGATATTATGTACTTGACTCTTGTTTATGGTTTTGGTGTAACCAAACATGTTTTACTTTCCGCTGCAATGAAATGATGTTTTAAATTCTCAAGTATTACTTATATCTGTCTTGTTGTAATTTTTCTGTTCTATATTCACTTAAAATACTCCACCGATGTTATGGCATTCCCTTAGTGAGTGACCGTAGCAGGTGTAGGGTGTTACACGTGGTATCAGAGCTTAAGGTTACCAGAACAGATAAAATTTTTAGAAAAACTATTTTCTAAGAATATTTTTGAAAGGAGTATTTTCAAAAACATGTCTTTTAAGAGAAAAGTTTTTGAAAGAAAAGCATAATCCCCAATAGCCATATCTATATCTTTCAAATTCTCCATTTTGAATCTCTTCCTCTCTCGTTTTGAGTTTCCCCTCCGCGTATAGATGATCTTTCTAAGATAGATAAGAATGGAAAACCACTTCAAGGGACTTAGACATTAGTCGGACTAGAAGTTGGTTCAAGAAGGAGGAGCACTTGTAGGTACCTATTGGATAGACGATGGGAGGAAGGCTCAAATAGTTGTTTGGTTAATGAAGAGCGAAACCTCATTTTGATGGAAGGTTACGAGTGGAGAATGGGAATAAGAGGGCTAGTAGTTATCCTTTTGGGAGGAATAGGACACCTTATTAGGATTGTCCAAAGAGGCAAGGGCAAGGTACGGAATCTCCTGGAGGGTAGTTTTATTCCCTCACGGCTAGTGTACCAGATGAGGATAGGACCGTCTAGTTGGAATTTGGATTTCTTTATTATCCGGTTCGAACTTTATTTGATTCTGACGCATCGAGTTCGTTTATCTCATCGTTGTTAGTTGAGTCACTGCACTTAGACACCAGTTTAGTAGATGATCCCTTAGTTGTTTCAAACCCAATTGGGAGCTCCATGATGTGTTTGGGTTTGAAAGTTTCTATACTTAGCGTTGAGTTTAGATGTGATGCTTCTTGGGCTTCACGGGCTATGGGTTAGTTTTGGGCATGGACTGGTTATCCAGTAATGGTGCCGTTCTTGTTTGTGGAAGGAGAGTTGTTAGGCTTATGACCCGCTTGGGTAACACTCTCGAGATCTCTTGTAATCCCATGGAATCTGTTATGCTAAGTTATCTAGAATCGCTTGACACGTCAGTCGAGAGTTTGCGATCTGTTAGAGTGGTCCGGGAATACTCGGATGTGTTTGAGGAGGTGAAGGGCTTACCTCCGGAGCGGGAGATTGACTTCCGAATATATCCGGTAGACAATGCCAAACCAGTATCTTGGCCAGTGTGCCACATGGCTCCTCGTGAGAGGAGGGAACTCCATAAGCAAGTAGGCGATTTGCTTGAGGAGGGGTTTAGAAGACGAAGTATATTGGAGTGGGGTGCTCCAGTAGTTTTTGCTATGAAGGCGGATGGGTCCCTCAGACTTTGTGTAGATTATAGGAAGTTTAACAAGATAACAAAGAAGAATAGACACCCATTGCCGAGGATTGATGATCTCTTTGATCAGTTGGTGGGCGCCTCAGTGTTTTCGTAGTTGGACTTAGCCACGGGGTTTCTTCAGTTGAGAGTGGCTGAGGATAGTATAGAGAAGACTACCTTTAGGACTCCGGATGGTTTTTATGAGTGGCTGGTGATGCCATTTGGTTTGACGAACGCCCCCGCATACTTTGTTGATTTGATGAGAAGGGTGTTCAGGGAGTACCTAAATAAGTTTGTGATGGTCTTTGTAAATGACATCTTGGTCTTTTCTAGGAGCGAAATAAGTTTTCGTGTGTGCTTAATAGGTTGAGCAAAGCCAGTTATGGGAAAAACGGTGGTTTTGGAGCGAGACTGGCGAGGACATCCAAAGTTGGTCAAAGGCTTCATTGTTTAGCCATTTTTACTAGTATCATCTCACGTAGGTCGTCTGAACTCGAAGGAGATATCCCTTGGGTGTTTGTCTGATATTGGTTTAGGCCTTTGGGGCTTGCACTTGGGGGATGTCAAGTTCGACTAGGATGGTCTGCATGAGAGATGGACAGTTGTGATGATTTTGGATGGGGTAATATCCTGGTTTTCTCTAGAAGTGGAGAAGAGCATGCCCTACATCTTAGGGAAGTGTTGGAGACTCTTCGAGCGCATAGTCTTAGGACAGTAAAAGTGGGTAGGATTCTTAACATCCTATGAGTTTGAGATAGCATATACCCATGGCAAGGGTAACGTGGTAGCGGACACCTTAAGTAGAAAAAGGTTGTCCTTGAGTTCATTGTTCGTAGAACGACGAAGCTTGGGGTTTATCTCGATGTTTGACTTCAGACCTTCTGTTGACTTTATACCCGGTTTGCTAGCATCCTTGGAAGTTAGACCTACTCTTTTGGGACAGATCGGTGGGGCACAGAGGAACGACCCACAGTTCGTTGAGTTAGTAGAGAAGCTCATAAGGGGGGAGTCGTCCAGCCATTTGGGTAGGTACACCCTAGATGATAGGGGGTGGTTGCGTAGAGACGGTAGACTTTGTATACCGCAAGACGAGGGTTTGAAGAAGGCTATACTTGATAATGCACATCGTTCAAAGATGACCATTCATCCCGGTGGGGACAAGAAGTACCAAGACATGAAGCAAGAAGTGGCCGAGTATGTCGCTAGATGCTTGGTGTGCCAACAAGTGAAAGCAGAGCAAAAGAAACCTGGTGGGTTGCTTCACCCGTTGGAAGTTCCGCTATGGAAGTGGGATAGTGTCTCGATGGATTTTGTCGATGGATTACCGAGATCGAGGAAGGGTAATACGGGAATTTGGGGTGTGGTAGACAGACTTACTAAGAGTGCCCATTTTATACCCGTGAAGAGTAAGAGGACTGCTGCATGGCTAGCTTCAGTTTACATTCGAGAGATTGTTAGATTACATGGTGTACCTTCCAGTATAGTGAGCGATCGAGATCCTGTCTTCACTAGCGAGTTTTGGAAGAGTTTGCAAGAGGCGGTAGGGACTCAGTTGTGTTTGAGCACCGCAAATCATCCTCAGACGGACGGCCAGACCGGGAGGGTGAATCGCATTTTAGAAGATCTTTTGAGGCTATGTATCTTAGATTTTGGAGGTACATGAGAAGAGCATCTTCCATTGGTGGAGTTCGCATATAATAACAACTTTCAGTCTAGTATTGGCATGGCTCCTTTCGAAGCTTTTTATGGAAGGCCTTGTCGATCACCTACATGTTGGTGGGAATCTACGGATAAGATCTTGCTTGGGCCCGATATGGTTAGGAAGACTTCGGAAAAGATTGATTTGATTCGAAGAAGGATGAAAGCGGCGCAAGACAGACAGAAATCTTATGCGGACAAGAGGAGAACAGAGCTTGAGTTTGATGTTGGGGACATGGTCTTTGTCAAAGTATCTCCGTTACGGAATGTGGTTCGCTTTGGATCTGTTGGGAAGTTAGCACCAAGGTTTGTTGGACCGTTTCCTATTAAGGAAAGGATTGGACAGATGGCATATAGAGTGGAGTTGCCCGACAGGCTTAGTGGTGTACATGATGTATTCCATGTGTCACATTTGAGGAAGTGCCTACATGAGACCGCTGAGGTGGTAGAGCCGAGCTTGCTTAAAGAAGTAGAGATAGAGCGTGATGAGACGATTCGACGAGCTCCTACTCGCATCCTTGGGTCAGAGACTAGGAAGTTGACGAATTGAGGGGTTCAACTAGTCAAAGTGCAATGGGGAGAAGATGAGAGCAATGCTACTTTAGAGACGGAAGAGAAGATGCGTTCATTATACTCATTCCTTTTTAGGATATGCCTTTTAATTTCTCCTTTATCGTTTGTCTAGTACTTATCTTATCTTTAGTATGTCCTCTTGTTAGTTCCTTTGACCTTTAGATAGGGTAAACCTATGGTTGAAACATGTGTTTGAGACATGTTATGATTGATGGATGCATGTGGATGCAAGTGTTTGCTAGTGGTTGCTCGTGGATGCATATACACACACTCTAGACACTAGATCGGCTCAATCACTTCATATTGCATATTGCATATAATTGTGTGTAGGTAGCTATATTTATGAATGTATAATGGTTGTGTTATCATATGGATGATGCATTTTGGTGAATGATTGTGCACTCATGTAGATATAGTATGTGTCGATAGGGTTCTTTCGCATACATATTGGATGCATGGCACTATCACGGTTTGCATATGTTCATACATTAGATAGGTAACATATACACACACTTTTTGCATATGCTCATACATCAGTAGAAATTGTTTTAAGGACAATGGATGCCCATGTTTGATGGATTGAGTAGATGGTTGTTTGGATGGTAGGATATGCATTCTCCTTAACTTGGAGATTTCGGGGACGAAATCCTTTAAGGAGGGGAGAATGTAACACCCCGAATTTCAGTTAACACTGATATTCACTAATTACAGAATTAATAATCTCAAATGTGAGAATCATGGGAAACGGGTTACTTCATTGTGTTCGTCTCGGAAAAATACGCGAAATAGAGTCCGAAATTTTGTAAATCGGAGTCCGTATGACCCGGTTAAGGCCCAAAGAAGTTTTCGGGAAATTTGAATTTCGAAACATGCAGAAATGGGGGCCAGGCGGGAAAACTCCCGCCCAGCCAAGTCGACTTGGCTGTCGACAGGGATGTCGACTTGCCTGTCGACATGCCTGTCGACTTGGCAGTCGACAGGGCTGTCGACTTGCCCTGTCGGCTGATTCTGGCCTGGGTGCACCTGGTTGAGTTTTGGGCTGGGTTGGAGGGCTTGGGACGAAATCTGACGGACCTAAACTAACCTAGGGTTAATCTAAGGGTCTAAAACACAACCTAATCCTATAAATACACCCTAAGACTACCCTAATCCACACTAAAAATAGAATCTATGCCATCATGCCACCAAAATGCAACTTAGAAGGAGCCTCCACTAATTAGAGAAGAGGATTGCAAGCTAATCAACTACTAATTCACCTCTACTTCAACTTTAGCAACTATCTAAGGAGCTAATCTTGGAGTTTGTGAGTTTCTATCACTTTAATAACCAATTGCTAAACTAAGTAGATGAGATGTGATGAGATCATATGGTTTTGCTTGCGGATCAATGGGTTTTAGGTCATATGTTATGATGCTAGTTTGCTAATCACTATGTTTAACACTTATTCATGATGACACTATGTTTACGCAAGTTAAGTGTTTGGGTTTATGCATGTTAAGTGGTGGGTTTTATGCATGCTAAGTATTTGGTTTTATGCATGCTAAGTGTTTGGTTTTATGCAAGTTAAATGCTTGGTTTTATGCTAGAATCATGTGTGAAATAAGTGACATGACATGCAAGTTAACCTATGAGTTTGGATCTATAATATGCATAATCTATGCAAGTTGTTTGGATTAGTGATATGCATAACATATGCGAGTTTACCTTTGTATGTCATACATACATATGCAAGTTCATATGTAACATGTTATGCAAGTTTGGTGGTTGATTATATGCAAGTTCATATGTAACATGTTATGCAAGTTTGGTGGTTGATTATATGCAAGTTCATATGTAACATGTTATGCAAGTTTGGTGTTTGATTATATGCAAGTCTATGTATGACATGTTATGCAAGTTTGGTGGTTGATTATATGCAAGTAACATGTGCAAGTTTACACCTTTGTATGTCATACATACATATGCAAGTTTACCCCTTTGTATGACATAAGTACATGTGCAAGTTCATCCCTTTTAGACCTATGACATGTATGCAAGTTGATACCTTTATGATAGGTCTATGACATGAACATTTATGCAAGTTACCATCTTTATGACATATGTGATTCATGCAAGTTTGGGTTAGTTATTTATGCAAGTTGGGTTTATGGTCATATATGCAAGTTGACACCTTTTAAACCCATGATAATGCTAATGATATGCTAAGTTGAACCCATTGTGTGTACGATGAATCTCCTCATTTAAAGTATGTCATGTTAACGTATTTACGTGGGGACGATGGGGTAAAAATTAATGAACACATAAAATTGTGTGATGTTGGTATGATTGAACATACCATAAAGTGGATGGACATAATTGGGAATTTACCTATTAAGTTAGGTCTACCCATATTATGGAATTGGGAATTTACCTATTGAGTTAGGTCTACCCATATTTTTAAATATTTGTAATTAATTAGGGTTAATTAATACAAATTATGGGGGTGATTAATTAGGTGTAATTAATCGACTAAGACACGAGGTTGGACCCTTTTGTAGCATAAGACTGCCCGGAACCGACCGGCAAATCCAGCGGCTACAAATGATTGGCCCAATGTGAGAGGTCTTAGTCATAAACTAAATATGTGACAAGTGTAAAGACACGAGGTTAGACTCTGTTATGGTGTAAGGCTGCCCGGAACCAACCGGCATATCCAGCTGCCATAAAAGACAGTCTAATGTGAGAGGTCTTTACAAAGGTTACGATCTTAATTAATTAAGAAACACTTAACCAAATTAGCATGTAGTGGGGCATGAAGGGTTAAGTGGGTGCCTTGGGTGGCATGTAGTAACTAGTGGGGGTGCCTTGGGTGGCATGAGGAAACTAGTGGGTTGCCTTGGGTGGCAATAGAAAATACGATTAGAATACTTAACCAAAGTGGAACATGTAATTAAACATGATTAAAGGGTTAAGTAAGTGCCTTGGGTGGCACGTGGGAATCAAGTAATTGCCTTGGGTGGCATATGGAAATCTAGTGGGTGCCTTGAGTGGGAATTAAAATATGATTAAAAGACTTAACCAAAATTTATAACATGTAAGTGGACATGGTTAAAGGGTTAAGTGGGATTCACTAGAAATGACAAGCTTAGGTGGGTAGCTTGTGGGGGCCCATTTCAACCAATATCCCAAACGTATCTTTGTGGGCTCGACCCAAGTCGAGGACGGGACACGCATATTGGGCTTGACTGTAAGAGGCCAAAACGGGTTAGCGGTGGCAACGCAAGTCCAACGGGTTTCATATGCGTGTGTGGACCCGGGCTGGTAAGTAAGACGTTGTTGCATCGTGTAGGTATAAGCCGTGCACCGTTGATATTATCAGGTTGCCACTTTGGGGGATGATACACCCCACTGTGGGGCCAGCACGGGTATCTACGTTAGGGAGCCGATCGAATGGGGGGTAGTGGGTACACCTAGTGGAAATAGGGGCAGACGGCACCTATGTAGTCAGCTAGGGGTACACGAAACTACTAATTATAGATTACTAAGTATACTTAGTGGGATCAACCTTTAAATTGGGAATGACTGGTGTGGTGCAGTGTAATAATTATCCTTGTGTGGGTAGATGCGTCTTTACGGTTATCTTAGTTCATCCTAAGTCTAGTTGGCTGCTTAGTGTAGCCATTTATCCCCAGTCGTTACCGTATATCAAGCTTATGTCTTACTCTGGTTACTTTAATGATTGTATTGTTAAAGTTATAGGACTCGCTCAGACTTATGTCTGACCCCGTTGTTTTTATCTTTTTCCCAACCCTCAGGTTATCAGAGTGGGCCTAGCACTAGTGGGCTTTGATCAGACTGCTTTATCTATCTTTTGGAGCTTGGACCGTGGATGTAAAGCTCAGTTTATCTTTTCTATTATGGTTATTAAGTTATGTAGTGGGATTATGTACTTTTGTTTTATCAGGATGGATATTATGTACTTGACTCTTGTTTATGGTTTTGGTGTAACCAAACATGTTTTACTTTCCGCTGCAATGAAATGATGTTTTAAATTCTCAAGTATTACTTATATCTGTCTTGTTGTAATTTTTCTGTTCTATATTCACTTAAAATACTCCACCGATGTTATGGCATTCCCTTAGTGAGTGACCGTAGCGGGTGTGGGGTGTTACATAGGGGGGGCCAGAATGAAATAAGGGGGAGGGGAGAGAGAATGATTTCTTTTTTTTATTATTATTTATTTTAATTCCTAAATGTTGACTTTTACATACGACCTCAAAACGAGGCCCACCGCCTGTCGCCCTTAGTGTTATACCCCCATTCTGAACACAATGGGATATGTATCGTAGGCGGATTCGATAGTTACAATCAGTTTCCGTCAAAATCAACATATAACTCTATATATTGAATTTGAACGCACATTTCAATTTACTGAGGTCACATATTAACTCTAAAAATTCTCGAAAAATATTTTCTAACTTCGTATTGACGATACGGTCCTAACAAAACTAGTTTCGTTGAATTCTGAGACCGTTGGAAAAATGGCCATTTTCCAGTCGATTAAAATCAACTAAAACTGGTCAAACGCGTTTTCCTTTGCCACGCTCACATATTGAATCGAAAAATTATGAAATTTGAAACCTAGCAATAACTTTACATCACGGATCCAACAAAAGTGGTTTCATCGAAATCCGAGGTCGTTTGCAAAATTCCCATTTTTAAGGGCCTGAATTCCATAGCGACTATTCAGAATTTTCAACTGGACATATCTTTTGATTCCCGCAATGAAATTTTGATTTTTCAGATTCGTTGGAAAGATAGTCACTATTAGATTCCATTATTTTTTGTTTCACTAAAATCCGGTTTATTTTGCACCCGATACATTCAATTGAAGTTTGAAATCGAATTATCGAACTACCGCGCCATTTTCAATTCTATTTATAATTATATATAATTATTTATATTCTAACGAAGACGTATATAATATATACGTTCGAATTCTATTCAAAATAAATTTCTCGTCGATTTTATTTAAAATAATTCATTTTAAATAATCAAAATTCGCTAAAATTGCCAAAATAAAAATTTTAAACTGGCCCAGATTTTCGGGTTGTTACAATCTCCCCCACTTAAAACTTTTCGTCCCCGAAAAGGAACAAAGTCGAAAGTGGTTTGATTAATCAACTCTACGTTCGATCTGGCTTGCATTCTCCAACTTTTCAGTTTCTGAGAATTTTCAAAAATTTGGCTAACACCCTAAATTTTGGAAAAAATTCGCCATAACCTCCCCTGCACCGAGAGCCACGGGAAAATCCCGAAATTGCCATATAGGCCTTCTGATCTCAAAAAGAAAAAGAAAAAGCCAAGCGGCTAGCCAATAGGCTCATAAAATCATCATCACCCAAACAAAACAGTAAATTATGTAATAAACATGTACCTATTTGTCGGGCAAACAAATTTTATTCTTCGGCTCTAGCCTCCTTGCTATGACCTGTTCAATGTAAGTATATGTATATGCAAGCAAATGCGACTAATTTTCAATACAACTCACTATTTGATACAATTAGGCGTAATGGTTCAAAATTATCAAACAATTAAACAAACAACACAAACATCAATCAATTAGTGGATTAACGTTTCAAATGCATAACTTTGATATATAGTCAAAAAATCAGATTTTTGGTGCCAAATCACAACAATAAACCCTATCTAGTTTCGGTTCTCACACCGGTCAATTGGAAATTTATAGAAATCTCACTTTCGTTACTCGAAGATACATACTGGCGACGGTGCCCCGTTACCAGAATTATCCCCGGGCACTAGAGGATGATTTTATAACTATCCAGTATATTAAAACTTCGAATACACGTTTGCAAGACATATATGCAAAATCTTTATATATCGGATTCTCCAAATCTATATAGATAAATAATCAAATACGAATAGTTGATTTAAATTTTCAAAACAAAAATTTGTTTTCATTTTAAAAATATACTCTTCACACTCGTTCTAGGATACTACTGATCCCATCTCTAACGAGTCATTCCCATTGGATATTACTAATCCAGTATCTGATGTATTCTTTCGTATGGTTCTAATGTGCCTTGTTCTCTGAGCTTTGTAAACCAAAGCTCTGATACCACGATGAAACGACCCGAACTTCCTCGGCTTCCGAAAGAAGAGAAAGAACGAATTGTTTTGAGAACACGACAAAATACAACGCATATAAAAGAATATTTCATTGTATATTACAACAATGCATCAGATTACAAGAATATACAGAGTATAAACAAATAAATATTACACAGAAATATCAGAGATTACAATAAATTACATAGCAGCGGAAAATAATACAATACACAACTAGAAGGAGATATACGGATACAAAGCTTTCCGGATATCATTCCAGCTGTAAACCAGGATCCTGTGAATATAAATCTGCAAAACCTAAACTAATAGCTGCCCGTGTCGAAAATAAGGGCACCCAGAGTTTATGTTAAAACAATAAACTCCAGGTCAGTCATGTGACTGGTGTGAGAACTAAAACAGTTAATCTTTATTTTAAAGTTAGGTAAATCAAGGGACCACGCCGTATAACACGGAACGGGTTTCCTCCCAAGAATACCAGTGCATAAAACAAACAGCGCAATGCTAAATAAAGAAAAATGAAGCTATTATAAGACCCAGGTCCTATCACACAATGCAACGCAAGCCGGGGGATAGGGTTTTTACCTTATAATAGCCAAGAATGCTTGATACATTTTAAAAGAAATCATTTGATACTGTTATAAGTGTATAGTGTATAAAACAACTTCAAATCATAAGTATCAATCATAGGCGGCATGAATGCCCCATACCACTATGTCGCCATATATAGGTTATACAATCAAAATCGCAAAGTCACGTATTTGGAAATTGGATTTCCATCTATGAACCGAGGCAAAAGATAGTCCTCAACCGATTCGAGACGCTCTAGCCCGCCCCTCAGGACCCAGACTCAGGTGGGCCCTTGGATCGTCAGGTCCGGTCCACCGATGTGGATTAAAATGCCTGAACATGCGTTCCCCCGCCCTATGGGGCATAAATGAGCCAACGAATGACTCCATCAGACCCAGATCGTCCGATCAAACCGAGGCGCCTCGCAACAGCAACAACCACATAAGTCAAACTCGTCAGGGCGTGTAAAACCACTGACGCCACTTCTAACTAGAAAGAAACGCATGTCCTCCCTGATGTCCGTCTCCCGTTTTTGGTTCATACCGGGTGTGAAACTCGCGAAGTAAACGTTACACAAAGCTACGCCACAAAGGCTGTGCTTTGATCATCACCACAAGACTTTGCTTTTCAACAGAAGCCTCGATCAATTGCCACTTAGGCATGCCACACAGGCAATTCACTCCATGCGTTTGATATCCATCAATATATAACCCCTGAGCTCGTACGTCTCAGAGAAGGGCGTTAAGCAAGAGAATAAATTCTCCGCCGCCAAACAGATATATATTTAATAGAGATCAATCACACGGACTAAAATCCAATGTCAGGCACACAGTCCATTTACAAGTCCGTTCTGGGTCTGAACGAAACCGGAGGCACCTAGTACCCCGCATATCCATCGATCTCCAAGTACGTCTGGACGATCACCAACTGTTTCCATCTTCTTGGGTTTACAGCCCAATCAAGATCATCAGTAATCACCCAAACGACGTGAAGACTTCTGGTCTTCGACCACCGTCTTCATCTTCGACTTATCGTCGTATCAGTTATTCAGAATGGGATAAACCCGGTCTTTCCAAATAACTCGCGTATATTTTAAATAAGTGTTACACAAACACAACATACGCCTCATTCCAATTCATCAGTCACTAACCGTAAATTAATCAAGAGAATAATTTCCCAAATATTAACCCCGAAGGCTGAAACGAACATCAGATCACTATCCAGAAAACCTTTCTGCTTGGCTAACCGACCGTTAGTTTCTAAATTTTACATTCATAGGGAAAGGTTCCCATTAATTTTATCCAAGATAAATTCCTGAATTTATTCTCTAATCTTCCTTTGAATTTCGATTCAACTAGTCGGAATTAGCGAACCTTACCGTAGTAATCATTGGTTTTAATTTCCCAATCCCAACCTATTCATCCCATGAAGTAAAACTGGTAATACTTCATATCTAACACCACGGTGTTATCGGTAAATTAAATTACCATTTCACGTTCAAATCTAATTAAAGATTTAACTATCGCCTGGAGCAAAACTGGGGATACTCCTGTAATGACCCAGATTTCCGTAACATCGGAGTTGACTATATACATCATACGTCCAACCCAAATATCACGAAAATACGAAACATTTTTTTTAGAAGAAAGAGGTAGAAGAAGAACAGAACTAATAACACAGAATCTCACATCGCAGCGGAACAAAATAATATATCACATCTTTGAAATACAAAATCTTAACTGTATAACATACACTTATCAGAGTACAACACTTACAACATAGCGGAACAAACTATAACTAGATAACGCTGAAGCCTCCTGCTCCAAGCTCCTTTAGATAGATCTGTAAAATCCTGAACTACTTGACTGCCCGTACAAATTTAGGCACCCAAGAGTTTAGGTAGAACAAAACAAATAAACTCCGGGTTAGTCATGGGACTGGTATGAGTAAACAGTTTAAAAACAGTTTCAGAAAACTAAACAATATCTCATAAGACCACGCCGTATAACACGGAACGGGTTTTTCCCTTATGAAAATCCAAACACTTGACTTACCTTTATATCAAAACTCTTTTGATATTATAATAATGTCTAAATCAAGTAAATAACAATCTAGTGGAACGTTTGCATCTCACGTTCCATATATATATACAAATCAAAACCGCAAGCACGTATTGGGTAATGGATTTCCAACTATGATAAGGTATGGAACCACCTTCCGCTGGTATATCTCTAGAGGAGAATACACCGAGTTCCACAAGAACATCTTGCAACTCAGCCACACATGACCGACCACTCATTTCTCTCTAATGTATCGAATGTATATCACCAATGATTGGGATCAGCAACCATTTCCCGAATGGGACAGCATCGACAATAGATTTTTAGAAGTAAATGAAACTCTAGATCAGGTGATTATACAGCCTAATAGGTGCGACCTACATAGCCATGCTGCTTGCCCGATTTCTGTCATTTACCGGTTGATGAGGCTAGAAGCTACGCTTTATCATCACACCAGATTCACTTGGAATGTCACATCGTCAAATCCATCAAATCACCGATTGACGTCCTCGACAGTACATTATATGTTAGCTAAAAGAAGTTTCCTTCTCCGCTTCCACTCTTGGTACGGTTGGAGAAATCAATATACGTGATCGTCTGAAAATACTCTGTCAGACATTCATCCATATCAGTCACCTAGGAACAGGATGAATCGAAGGTACTATTTCTATTAATAGAAAAAGTCCTTGCACTCTACTCCGTCTTCGATTATCTTTATATAATCTGATTCGCACGCTACTGCCAATACGGAGTGGTTCTTCGGATAATAATCCAACCGGTCTCTCCATATTGACAACGATGGTCAAAACTCCGATAGTCTGTGATTTAACTATCGGATAAAAACAAGTGTTTCGATAGTCGATGATTTAACTATCGAATAAAACAAGTGTTCATCCAAACATCCAACAATCAGTGAGCCTTTAATTAATATTTCATTAATTAAATCACTTCTCTATTTCTTTATCAATATTTGTTAACCAAATATTTTCAATAACCATATTGGCCTTTTTCGTTATTTGGAAAACATTTCCGAATATCGCCTTCCTTTATTTTCTAAACTTTAGAAAATATATGCTAGTTATAATTGGAAAATATTCCAATTACTTATCTATTTTCCAATCTCATTTATTCCTATACTTACACTTATTTGGGTCAAAACAGATGTTGTGTAAAACATCGTTACGACAACCCAAATACTGTATTCAACTAACTTTTATCCAACATTGATCTTCGAGCCTGAAATCTTACTATTTATTTGTTAATAATGGAATCAATCAAGTTGGGGTATAACTACCTCTCAGACCTTGACTGAATAACATTTACAACGTCAAAACAGATTAGACTACTTACTCGAATAATCAATACCTTACAAACCAATTATTCACTTTTCAAAACATGTATACGCTTCTTCTTTCTATTCTTACGATATTTTATTCTTATACTTCCTTTTTGATTATACTATTCTATTTCTAAATTCGTTTTCTTATCGACTTCTATATATTTTGATACGTTGATTTCTAACTATCAAATTATCTTAAAAATATTCTAACTCCTTTAATTCCCGGAAAAATTCGCCATAACCTCCTTTGTACCGGGAGCATCGGGAAATTTCAAATAGCTTTCCCGGTCCTTCTCATCTCAAAAAGAAAAAGAAAAAGCCAAGCGGCTAGCCGATACGGCGCATAAAATCTCATATATGAAATAACTACGTACCATTTTGTCGGGCATTCAATTTATATACCTTCTAACACTTTATTCCAAACCTGTCTCTTGTATATTTATACATGTCCAATCTATTTTAACTATACCAATCGTTTTACTCAATTTGTTAATTAAACCTGTTACTTAACTTTTCAGTCTATTTCACCTTCATATTTGAACGTGACATGTTCAAATATATTTTAACTGCATATTAACAAATTCTAATTATACTCATACTCTCGTTTCCTTATCGACTTCTTATTCAAATTCCAATTCAATTCTATTTGAATTCTCTTTATTTAAACTTCATTTGAATTCTATTTTCAAATTCTATAGTTTAAAGTCCATTTGAATTCTATATTCAAATTCTATAGTTTAAAGTCCATTTGAATTCTATATTCAAATCTATTGTTTAAAGTCCATTTGAATTCTATATTCAAATCTATTGTTTAAAGTCCATTTGAATTCTATATTCAAATTCTATAGTTTAAAGTCCATTTGAATTCTGTATTCAAATCTATATAGTTTAAAGTCCATTTGAATTCTATATTCAAATCTATTTCAAGTTCGATTTGAATTCTATATTCAAATCTATTGTTTAAAGTCCATTTGAATTCTATATTCAAATCTATTTCAAGTTCGATTTGAATTCTATATTCAAATCTATATAGTTTAAAGTCCATTTGAATTCTATATTCAAATCTATTTCAAGTTCGATTTGAATTCTATATTCAAATCTATTTGAATATCTCTTTTCAAATTCTATATTCAAATCTATTGGAATATCTCTGCATTTCTTTATAAACAATGTTTTATAACTTTACTTAAAATCCTCCATTACATATTTATAAACAAAGTTTATAAATTCAATTCAAATCCCATATTTTCTATTTATAAACAGAGTTTATAAATTCGATTCAAATCCCATATTTTCGTTTATAAACAAAGTTTATAAATTCGATTCAAATCCCATATTTTCATTTATAAACAAAGTTTATAAATTCGATACTTGTCTTATATACCTTCAAACAAGTTAATATTTTCTATAGTTTTATTTAAAATTCAAATTCTATTTATAAAAATAGAATTTCCTTTTTAAAATCTCAAATACCCTTACGATATTTTTATAGATCAATATTCAAGCCCTATTGATATTTTAAACAATCGAATCAACCAATTTTCAATCATTTGATGAATATATATGAAATCAAACAAACAAACAGATAATATATATTTTTGAGGAATCCAGTTGGATTCCTCCAACCTGTTTTCCTGCATCCACAGACGTTAGTCAACATAGTAATACCCATCCTGCTTCGAGGCAGGATATCGCGGTATGAAGGTCATCCACTAATCATAGCGTGGGGCGTATAGGGTAATCATCCGCTATGATACCGCGGGAATCCGCTAATGAGACTGCGGGAATCCAACCATCAACCCAATATATATATAATAGTCAACCAATCCTAGATAACTAATATATTTTCCAGCAATAAATAATATTTAAAGCATCCAACAATCAACACACAAATATTTTTAACGAATAAAAATATTTCTAATTAAACAGGTGAGTGAGATTTACTCACCAGATTTTAGATCGATCCATTCTGATATCAAATTTAACTCCAGCTTATGTAATCCTCACTATGCATCTCACGACGGACTCCATTCGATAAAAACCCTCGTATATATATTTAACATATATCATTTTAGCTATCGAATGATTTTACATGTAATTAAAAACTTAATTACTAAATTAAGATATAATTACCTTAATTCACGTTTATAACTCCTTCTCCCAAATTTAGGAGATCACGGCTTCAATCACCTAGGCCACCTCTATATTCAACTAAGCTTCCATGCTATCACTATCGATATGTTCATTTTGATCATTCCAAAGCATAGTTTCAAGGTCCGTTTGAACCATCCGAGAATACTGACACCATCACCACTTCTTCTTCCCGTTTGTCACCAATAGCTTATCGTCCTCATTCGGCTTTCAACCCTACCATCCTCCTTAAGTAAATTCATCAAACTCCTTTCAGGCTTTATCAAATCCTATCACCACGACAGACCCTGCATCCGCGTTAACGAACTTAACATCCAAACTAACCCTCCACCATATTCGCACTACTGCTCCTCCGATACCTTCTTCAAACCTCTGAACCACTCACGACAATCGACAATCCCTCATCTTCCATCTCCGGTTTCAGGCATCGAGCGATACTCTCCGCGAACCACCCAAACGCCACTCATCTCCGACACCATACAGGTCATCGCACCCTTTGATTTATCATCGAAATCCTGGTTACAGCTCGCGATGTGAAAAATCGAAGCTCGAAGTTCCTTCCAAGCATCACGATGAAATTCTGGTGTCAAAAAGAAACTGTCGAACTCAATACTGTAAATCGCGAGTTCGATCCTCTCGCTTGAATTTGATTTCCATTTGTTGAGGCTAGATACGGCTTTTGATTTCATAGAAGAGGGGTTCGACTGATTTTAGGGGGGTGCGGCCATTTCTGATTTTGATGCTTTCCGATTTTTCACAGTTCAGTTTTATTTGATTGTTGAGGAATGAAATCAAAGAGTTCGTGATTTTATAGAGGAAGGCGCGGCTATACACTGAACAATGAGGCCTATTTGATTTATGGAGGAGAAAGGGGGTACGGGTTTGGTTTAGTTTGTGGTGAAGAAAGAAGCACAGTCCCCTTTTGTTTTGTGGTGAAGAAAGAAGCCATGGGTTTGTTTTCCTTGGGTGAACGGTGGAATTAAAGAGGCCATGAATTATTTTATTTTAATTCATTTAAAACCCGTATCCTTTAATTAAAATACACCCTGATTCTGATCTCCTTTCTGGACCCACCAACTGTCAATTCTAGGGTAAAACCGCTATTCTGAACACACTGGGACAGGTTAAGAAGTCTAATTTTAGTCTGAAGGAGAGTTTAATTTTAAGTTGATACAATTTAAATTCAAAACAATTTATTTCTTCGAAAATAAATTAATATTATTATCGTTATAAATTCAAATAAAATTTCCCATAAATTATTTGAACTGTATTTAATTCAAATCAAATTTTGAATTCAACTAAAATCCATTTTCGTATTCTGATAATTTAATATTTCCAATATTAAATTGAAATTGATTTTTAAATCGATAACTCCCTATAAAATTTGATTTATTTACTTAACTCAATATTTAAATCCATATTAAATATTTTAAAATTAACCCCTAAGAGTCCGGGTCATTACAATCTTCCCCACTTAAAATAATTTTGTCCTCGAAATTGCTAAGGTAGAAAAAGTGCTACAAACCCATTTATTTATTTTTCAAAACTTATTTATGTTGATACTCAAAATTTCAAACTTCCTTACGTAACTCTCTTTCGAATAAATCCCTATTCGATAACTCCTCCCTTCGAATAATTATATTCGATTTACTCTTATCAATTAACTCTATTGGATTTAACTCTTTTCGATTAACTCCATCGAATAACTAAATTCGATAACTCCTTTCGAATAACCAATATTCGATAACTCCTTTCGAATAAACAATATTCGATAACTTCTTTCGAATAAACAATATTCGATAACTTCTTTCGAATAAACAATATTCGATAACTCCTTTCGAATAAACAATATTCGATAATTCCTTTAGTTCTATTCGAATAAACTAATATTTGATTTAACTCCATTCGCTTGACTCTAGATCGCAGCGATCACAATGGTTACGCCTGATTCCCCCAGGAAACATCCGACCGTCCTAGGCTATCTGCAGCCCTGCGAATTACGCTAGCAGTCTTACGAAATGGCAACTTATCCTGAGTAACTATGTTTGACTAGCACTATCTCAATAACTATATTCGATCAACTTTGACTGAATAACTAACATTCAATTAAATCCTAATTCGATTAACTATGTTTAATTTACTCTATCTGGTTAACTCTTAATCTGAATAACAAGTATTCGATAAATTCTAATTGAATAACTAATATTCAATTAACTCTATGGATTAACCCTAACTGATTAACTCTAACTGGTTAATTCTTACTCTAATCGATTTATTTTAACTCTAATCGATTATTTCTAACTCTAATCGACTTCTCCTGTTCGAATAACTCTTATTGGATAACGTTTATTCATTTATAAAGATTTACTTTTAGTAACGGTTCTTCACTTTATAAATGTTCTCTTTAATAACGTTACTTCACTTATACAAGTGTTGTATACCCCTTCTATTTAAAACTATCGGTATTAAAAACCAATATCTCTTCTCTATATAAGTTCAAACTTATATATTCCATCTATCGAATGATAAACATTTAATTTAATTTATAAACTGTTATTTATAAATTAATCTTTCGATTTATCTGTTAAAAACAGATTTTCATTTTCTATTCATCTTCTGAATATTCCTTTGATTAAATTCTATTTATTTAACAAATAGATATATCATTTATAACATTCTATTTATTTTCTATAAATAAATATTTCCATTTAATCTATTTGTAAATGTTTTACAAATATTTCCTTCTAAATTCTATACATAAATGTTTTTACAAATATTTCTCCTTCTATTTGTTTGCACATAACTTCCTTTGTATTTGTTTTACAAATATATTTCCTTTTTAACTCTTTTGGTTTTTCCTTTATTCAAACCCAATTCATATTTTATTCACATTGATTTTACTCAATTTATTCGTTTCGATCCATTTAAATTACTTAAGTTAAATTTAATTTCAACCATTCAAATTCCCATTAACTAATTGCTAATTAACCGTTTTGCCTATTTCACCCTTTTTATTTGAATATAACTTGTTCAAATATACGTCAACTTAATTATAAACTAATCTAATTATATCTTCAACTCGAGTTATATATTCGATTTCGAATATAAATTCTCAATCTCTTTCACTTATTCAAAAACCCAATTTCGATTCAAATTTCCTTTAACTAATTATTCTCCAATTTAGTTAATTCTATTTAACCATTTAAAATATGATTTTTGTCTTAAAAATCATTTCACTTACTTCACTGGAGTTCATATTTATTTTATATCTCCAGTCTGGATTTTTCTAATGCCAATTCGGATTTTATTTCCTAACAATCCTTTTATTTATTTAATTAAACCGTTATGGTTTTCTAATGGTTCTGGCGCTGCTTTTCTAAAAATTTGATTTTGACATAACTCAAAATCTATACGACGAAATCCAGATTTTTCTCTTTCATTAGAAAACTATCGTTCAACCGGTCCCGACGATTCTTGTTTCAAAGAATTCCGACTTCAATTGAGTTCTGTATACTAAATTGAAGTTCGAATCGCCAATTTACGAACTACCGCGCTACGACGAGCTCGTTTTAATTATATTTATAAATATAAACGTTTTAACTTGGTTTATAATAAATTCAACTCCATTCTGATATATTTTCAATATATATCAAATCCATTTCATAATATTCCCGATCTATTTCACTTCTAATATTCAAATCCTATATATTTACAATATTCAAATTCCATTTGAATCTCTTTATTCCAACTCTATATTTGAATTTCCTTCTATTTGAATTTCTTCTATTCAAATTCTATTTCAATTCCTTATCTTCAAATTCTATTTGAATTTCTTATCTTCAATTTCTATTTGAAATCCTTTATTCAATTTCTATTTAAATTCCTTATTCAAATTCCTATTTGAAATCCTTTGAATTTAAATTCTATTTTAACTCCTTTGAATTCAAATTATATTTAATTTCACTTTGAATTCAAACTCTATTTAATTTCACTTTGAATTCAAACTCTATTTAATTTCACTTTGAATTCAAACTCTATTTAATTTCACTTTGAATTCAAACTCTATTTAATTTCACTTTGAATTCAAATTCTATTTAAACTCCTTTTATTTTCTTTGAATTCTAATATTCAACCTCTACTTTATATTCTCTTTGAAATTCTATTTAACCGAATTCCATTTGAATTTCTAATATTCAAATCTCTATTTGACTTTTCTTTATTCAAATCCATTTGAATTCCTTTGAATTCAAATTCCATTTCAATTTTTCTTATACAATTTCTATTTGAATTTTCTTTATTCAAATCCTATTTAAATTTCTATGTTCAAATTCTATATTTGAATTCCCTTATATTTGCAATATTCAAATTCCATTTGAATTTCTTTATCCAAACTCATTTGAATTCCTTTGAATTCAAATTCTATTTCACTTCTATTTGAATTATATATTCCAATTACCATTTCAAAATTCCTTTGAAGTCATATAAATATATACATATATTTATATCTATCTCAAATTCAAAACATTTGAATTTTAAAACAACTTGTTTCTTTCAAACAAATTTCCATCAAAACTTTTCTAAGGCAACAATTCATCACTTAGAAACTCGAAAATGAACACTGATGATGTTGCGACCATCATCAGAATTATTTCCCAGCTACTGAATGAGTCCAGTGCTATATCATTTGACATTCATTTTGAAAAAAAATATTTTCCCAAACTCCCAGGATTTTAAATTCTGAATTCTGGTTGGAATTCAATTTCAATTTATCACATTTGTATATTTGATTTCATATACAAATTCTATTGGTTATATATAACTATTTCTGTTTTATAATCTAATTTGATTATAATCCTAACAATCAACTCAACCATTTAAAAACAATATCGTGTCCAATCTTCTGTTCAAGTGTTTATAAACTCCTATCGACATCGTAGCGTCCCACGATTCGACCAAAATTCATAATCCACTCAACAGACTAGTCAACACAATATAAAACAGTTTTTATATCAAATAACAAGTACGCTCTCTCGTATATATATACACTCAACCCATTCTAGGATACTACTGATCCTATCTCTAATGAGCACATTCCAACAAGCCTAGGTATTTTCTCAACCTAAGCTCTGATACCAAGTGTAATGACCCAGATTTCCGTAACATTGGAGTTGACTATATACATCATACGTCCAACCCAAATATCACGAAAATACGAAACATTTTTTTTAGAAGAAAGAGGTAGAAGAAGAACAGAACAAACAACACATAATCTCACATCGCAGCGGAACAAAATATAATATATCACATCTTTGAAACACAAAATTTTAACTGTATAACATACACTTATCAGAGTACAACACTTACAACATAGCTGAACAAACTATAACTAGATAACGCTGAAGCCTCCTGCTCCAAGCTCCTTTAGATAGATCTGTAAAATCCTGAACTAATTGACTGCCCATACAAATTTAGGCACCCAAGAATTTAGGTAGAACAAAACAAATAAACTCCGGGTTAGTCATGGGACTGGTATGAGTAAACAGTTTAAAAACAGTTTCAGAAAACTAAACGATATCTCATAAGACCGCGCCGTATAACACGGAACGGGTTTTTCCCTTATGAAAATCCAAACACTTGACTTACCTTTATATCAAAACTCTTTTGATATTATAATAATGTCTAAATCAAGTAAATAACAATCTAGTGGAACGTTTGCATCTCACGTTCCACATATATATACAAATCAAAACCGCAAGCACGTATTGGGTAATGGATTTCCAACTATGACAAGGTATGGAACCACCTTCCGCTGGTATATCTCTAGAGGAGAATACACCGAGTTCCACAAGAACATCTTGCAACTCAGCCACACATGACCGACCACTCATTTAGCTTGAGTGTATCGAATGTATATCACCAACGATTGGGATCAGCAACCGTTTCCCGAATGGGACAGCATCGACAATAGATTTTTAGAAGTAAATGAAACTCTAGATCAGGTGATTATACAGCCTAACAGGTGAGACCTACATAGCCATGCTGCTTGCCCGATTTCTGTCATTTACCGGTTGATGAGGCTAGAAGCTACGCTTTATCATCACACCAGATTCACTTCGAATGTCACATCGTCAAATCCATCAAATCGCCGATTGACGTCCTCGACAGTACATTACGTGTTAGCTAAAAGAAGTTTCCTTCTCCGCTTCCACTCTTGGTACGGTTGGAGAAATCAATATACGTGATCGTCTGAAAATACTCTGTCAGACATTCATTCATATCAGTCACCCAGGAACAGGATGAATCGAAGGTACTATTTCTATTAATAGAAAAAGCCCTTGCACTCTACTCCGTCTTCGATTATCTTTATATAATCTGATTCGCACGCTACTGCCAATACGGAGTGGTTCTTCGGATAATAATCCAACCGGTCTCTCCATATTGACAACGATGGTCAAAACTCCGATAGTCTGTGATTTAACTATCGGATAAAAACAAGTGTTTCGATAGTCGATGATTTAACTATCGAATAAAACAAGTGTTCATCCAAACATCCAACAATCAGTGAGCCTTTAATTAATATTTCATTAATTAAATCACTTCTCTATTTCTTTATCAATATTTGTTAACCAAATATTTTCAATAACCATATTGGCCTTTTTCGTTATTTGGAAAACATTTCCGAATATCGCCTTCCTTTATTTTCTAAACTTTAGAAAATATATGCTAGTTATAATTGGAAAATATTCCAATTACTTATCTATTTTCCAATCTCATTTATTCCTATACTTACACTTATTTGGGTCAAAACAGATGTTGTGTAAAACATCGTTACAACAACCCAAATACTGTATTCAACTAACTTTTATCCAACATTGATCTTCGAGCCTGATATCTTACTATTTATTTGTTAATAATGGAATCAATCAAGTTGGGGTATAACTACCTCTCAGACCTTGACTGAATAACATTTACAACGTCAAAACAAATAAGACTACTTACTCGAATAATCAATACCTTACAAACCAATTATTCACTTTTCAAAACACGTATACGCTTCTTCTTTCTATTCTTACGATATTTTATTCTTATACTTCCTTTTTGATTATACTATTCTATTTCTAAATTCGTTTTCTTATCGACTTCTATATATTTTGATACGTTGATTTCTAACTATCAAATTATCTTAAAAATATTCTAACTCCTCAAATTCCCGGAAAAATTCGCCATAACCTCCTTTGTACCGGGAGCATCGGGAAATTTCAAATAGCTTTCCCGGTCCTTCTCATCTCAAAAAGAAAAAGAAAAAGCCAAGCGACTAGCCGATACGGCGCATAAAATCTCATATATGAATTAACTACGTACCTTTTTGTCGGGCATTCAATTTATATACCTTCTAACACTTTATTCCAAACCTGTCTCCTGTATATTTATACATGTCCAATCTATTTTAACTATACCAATCGTTTTACTCAATTTGTTAATTAAACCTGTTACTTAACTTTTCAGTCTATTTCACCTTCATATTTGAACGTGACATGTTCAAATATATTTTAACTGCATATTAACAAATTCTAATTATACTCATACTCTCGTTTCCTTATCGACTTCTTATTCAAATTCCAATTCAATTCTATTTGAATTCTCTTTATTTAAACTTCATTTGAATTCTATTTTCAAATTCTATAGTTTAAAGTCCATTTGAATTCTATATTCAAATTCTATAGTTTAAAGTCCATTTGAATTCTATATTCAAATCTATTGTTTAAAGTCCATTTGAATTCTATATTCAAATCTATTGTTTAAAGTCCATTTGAATTCTATATTCAAATTCTATAGTTTAAAGTCCATTTGAATTCTATATTCAAATCTATATAGTTTAAAGTCCATTTGAATTCTATATTCAAATCTATTTCAAGTTCGATTTGAATTCTATATTCAAATCTATTGTTTAAAGTCCATTTGAATTCTATATTCAAATCTATTTCAAGTTCGATTTGAATTCTATATTCAAATCTATATAGTTTAAAGTCCATTTGAATTCTATATTCAAATCTATTTCAAGTTCGATTTGAATTCTATATTCAAATCAATTTGAATATCTCTTTTCAAATTCTATATTCAAATCTATTGGAATATCTCTGCATTTCTTTATAAACAATGTTTTATAACTTTACTTAAAATTCTCCATTACATATTTATAAACAAAGTTTGTAAATTCAATTCAAATCCCATATTTTCTATTTATAAACAGAGTTTATAAATTCGATTCAAATCCCATATTTTCATTTATAAACAAAGTTTATAAATTCGATTCAAATCCCATATTTTCATTTATAAACAAAGTTTATAAATTCGATACTTGTCTTATATACCTTCAAACAAGTTAAATTTTCTATAGTTTTATTTAAAATTCAAATTCTATTTATAAAAATAGAATTTCCTTTTTAAAATCTCAAATACCCTTACGATATTTTTATAGATCAATATTCAAGCCCTATTGATATTTTAAACAATCGAATCAACCAATTTTCAATCATTTGATGAATATATATGAAATCAAACAAACAAACAGATAATATATATTTTTGAGGAATCCAGTTGGATTCCTCCAACCTGTTTTCCTGCATCCACAGACGTTAGTCAACATAGTAATACCCATCCTGCTTCGAGGCAGGATATCGCGGTATGAAGGTCATCCACTAATCATAGCGTGGGGCGTATAGGGTAATCATCCGCTATGATACCGCGGGCATCCGCTAATGAGACTGCGGGAATCCAACCATCAACCCAATATATATATAATAGTCAACCAATCCTAGATAACTAATATATTTTCCAGCAATAAATAATATTTAAAGCATCCAACAATCAACACACAAATATTTTTAATGAATAAAAATATTTCTAATTAAACAGTTGAGTGAGATTTACTCACCAGATTTTAGATCGATCCATTCTGATATCAAATTTAACTCCAGCTTATGTAATCCTCAATATGCATCTCACGACGGACTCCATTCGATAAAAACCCTTGTATATATATTTAACATATATCATTTTAGCTATCGAATGATTTTACATGTAATTAAAAACTTAATTACTAAATTAAGATATAATTACCTTAATTCACGTTTATAACTCCTTCTCCCAAATTTAGGAGATCACGGCTTCAATCACCTAGGCCACCTCTATATTCAACTAAGCTTCCATGCTATCACTATCGATATGTTCATTTTGATCATTCCAAAGCATAGTTTCAAGGTCCGTCTGAACCATCCGAGAATACTAACACCATCACCACTTCTTCTTCCCGTTTGTCACCAATAGCTTATCGTCCTCATTCGGCTTTCAACCCTACCATCCTCCTTAAGTAAATTCATCAAACTCCTTTCAGGCTTTATCAAATCCTATCACCACGACAGACCCTGCTTCCGCGTTAACGAACTTAACATCCAAACTAACCCTCCACCGTATTCGCACTGCTGCTCCTTCGATACCTTCTTCAAACCTCTGAACCACTCACGACAATCGACAATCCCTCATTTGCCATCTCCGGTTTCAGTCATCGAGCGATACTCTCCGCGAACCACCCTAACGCCACTCATCTCCGACACCATACAGGTCATCGCACCCTTTGATTTATCATCGAAATCCTGGTTACAGCTCGCGATGTGAAAAATCGAAGCTCGAAGTTCCTTCCAAGCATCGCGGTGAAATTTTGGTGTCAAAAAGAAACTGTCGAACTCAATACTGTAAATCGCGAGTTCGATCCTCTCGCTTGAATTTGATTTCCATTTGTTGAGGCTAGATACGGCTTTTGATTTCATAGAAGAGGGGTTCGACTGATTTTAGGGGGGTGCGGCCATTTCTGATTTTGATGCTTTACGATTTTTCACAGTTCAGTTTTATTTGATTGTTGAGGAATGAAATCAAAGAGTTCGTGATTTTATAGAGGAAGGCGCGGCTATACACTGAACAACGAGGCCTATTTGATTTATGGAGGAGAAAGGGGGTACGGGTTTGGTTTAGTTTGTGGTGAAGAAAGAAGCACAGTCCCCTTTTGTTTTGTGGTGAAGAAAGAAGCCATGGGTTTGTTTTCCTTGGGTGAACGGCGGAATTAAAGAGGCCATGAATTATTTTATTTTAATTCATTTAAAACCCGTATCCTTTAATTAAAATACACCCTGATTCTGATCTCCTTTTTGGACCCACCAACTGTCAATTCTAGGGTAAAACCGCTATTCTGAACACACTGGGACAGGTTAAGAAGTCTAATTTTAGTCTGAAGGAGATTTTAATTTTATGTTGATACAATTTAAATTCAAAACAATTTATTTCTTTGAAAATAAATTATTATTATTATCGTTATAAATTCAAATAAAATTTCCCATAAATTATTTGAACTGTATTTAATTCAAATCAAATTTTGAATTCAACTAAAATCCATTTTCGTATTCTGATAATTTAATATTTCCAATATTAAATTGAAATTGATTTTTAAATCGATAACTCCCTATAAAATTTGATTTATTTACTTAACTCAATATTTAAATCCATATTAAATATTTTAAAATTAACCCCTAAGAGTCCGGGTCATTACAACTCCATTCTCGATCTTTTCAATCTAATTAAAGATTCATTAAAACTCCACTTAGGTTTAATCTTTAACTGGGTTAAAGAATCAGTGTCATTTAAAACACAGTTCACGATAAACCCAAAATCACATTCATTAATTATCGGGTTAAAGAACGAGTGTTATTTAAAACACTGTCCACGATAAACCCAAAAATAAATATCAATTCAATCCCAATTAAATATTATTTAATTGGTACACTTCATTAAATCTAAAATAAAACGATTTAATCTTTTCTCAACTGGGTTCAAGAACAGTGTTAGTGAAGACACCATTCACGACAAACCCAAATCACATTTGATATTCAATACAAGGCTCTGAATAGAAAATATATCGGCTTATATTCAATATCAAATTCTACGACTAACAAATGTCGTATTGGAAATAACGATATAAATATATATCTTTCAAATTTCCATAACAACATCTGTATAATCACGAATTCCAACATCGAAATATTCCGAAGACAATTGCAATTCAAATCCACTCCAATGCAATCATTGGAAATTCTGGTTATTTTTAAAACCCTTTTCAAATTCAATTTATTTACTTAAAAATAAATAGAATTATAATTCTAGTTCAAAACTAGTTTATTTCGATAAAAATCTATTTTTATCTTTTCAAATATGGAGTTTTTCATCCCAATTCTTTCTAAATCATTTCTTATGATTTTACACAAATTATTACTATTTTTAATAATTTTATCAAGGCCCGTACAGTCGATTTCCACCAATGGCCATCGAACTGCACTTACAGCGACCTTTTTCAAATTTGATTTGGACATAATTCCAAATCCAACTGTTAGATTTCTAATTTCTAATATTCGTTAGAAAGCTCTTTTCGATACGAACCCAACGGTTCCGGTTTTAGGAGAATCCGACGGTCGGATCTCCCGTAATGTCTGTTTGAAATAAATGGTCGAAATTCGCGAACTGCCGCGGTGCGGCGCGTTCTATTCAGGCCATTATATTATATATATATAATATATAATTCGTCGATTTCTATTTAAAACGAATTATATAAATAGTTTTAAATTCGTTTCAAAAGCAATTTCAACTTCCATTTCAATTCAAATCAAAATTGAATTCTTCTTTATAAATTTGTTTTAAAATTCATTTCTATTCAATTCAAATTTCAATTCAATTTGAATTCATTTCAATTTGTTTCCAATTCAATTCGAATTTGTTTTCAATTCAATTCGAATTGGTTTTATATTCAATTCAATTCGAATTGGTTTTATATTCAATTCAATTCAAATTGGTTATCTATTCAATTAAATTCGAATTCGTTTCGTTTGATATTCAATTGAAATCAAATTCGTTTTCCATTCAATTCGAATTCATTATATATTCAATTCATTTCAAAATCGTTTTATATTCAATTCATTTCGACATCGTTATACATTCAATTCATTTCGAAATCGTTTTATATTCAATTCATTTCGATTTCATTTCATATTCAATTCATTTCGAAATCGTTATATATTCAATTCATTTCGAAATCGTTATACATTCAATTCATTTTAAAATGAATAAAATCGATATAAATATTGTTCACGTCAAAATGGCATCAATCTAACCAACATGGCTTCATATATTTCTATTTTCAAATATTCTATTCAACAAATGAATATTTATTTTTTTTGTCAACACACGACTAATCTCAACGAATGAGTACTGTCCACGTGTGGCAATTTTTGTTAAATTATTTCGTTCAACACATGACTAATCTCAACGGATGAGTACAGTCAACACATGAACCTTTATTTTATATTGATAAAGATGTAAATTTTATTATTAAAATATTTCGTTCAACACATGACTAATCTCAACGAATGAGTAAAGTCAACACATGAACCTTTATTTTATCATATTCTTTATTTTTCAAATTGGAATGAGGCCCAATCAATTACCATATAGCGTTAACTATACGGATTTTCTACAACACATATATTCGATAACAACGATGAATAATCAACCATCATCCAAAGTGCATTCTACACTGTATAAGCATCAAATATAAATATTCAACGCTTATAACAGTTTGTCAATCTATCGATCGACATACAACTAACTATTGGGATTAGTGTACGTCATATATCATCCCAATACCCATGTGGGGTTTCAAACAATCAAACACAGATTTTATTTGTGCAGTTGGGCGATGTGTAAAATTTATCGTCCCAATCAATGTCCTTTAAATAGGTGTACATAAACAAACCGTTCGGTTTGTAAATGAATATTTATTTATTCATATTTACGTTAAAAATCATATTTTTAACGATCAAACTATTTTATTCAACCTATGAATATTCTATTCGGTTCATTTATTAAATAAATTGTTATCTTTATTTTTCTAACTTATTTTTAGAAAATTTCGGTGGCATAACGGCACGATACTAGAAACGGGATGAGGCCTAGCCTTATCCCCGGTCTAGTGAAGGCCCACGCCATTCACACATCAATCAAATCAATTTCATTTCACCAAACAATTCAATTCAAACCAAATAATCTAACTAATTTTTGCAATCAAACAAACAAGTCCATGGTCTGTGGACGATTGTGTCGGGTGCTACTAAACACCGTCTGCATCCTAGTATATATATATAACTAGAAAAAGAAATTGAAGAGTGAGAAATTCTCACCAATAGCTATCCAATACCACGACTCTTCATTTAGAGAAATCTTCATCGTTCTCGCCTTTTTATCGCTTTCGTTGCCCGTAGCCACTATATATAAAAAAAACATATTTTCACTATATAAAAATCGAATTTTTTCTTCGCTATTCAATATATAAAAATCCTATTTTTACTATGCTATTCAATATAGAAAAATCGAATTTTTACTATGCTATTCAATATAGAAAAATCGAATTTTTACTATGCTATTCAATATATAAAAAACGAATTTTTTTTCTTCGCTATTCAATATATAAAAATCCTATTTTTACTTTGCTATTCAAACAAGAAAATCACATTTTTCCTTTATTAAAATCAGTTTTTATCCTTATAAAAAAAAAACAGTTTTTATCCTTATAAAAAAACAGTTTTTATCCTTATAAAAAAAACAGTTTTTATCCTTATAAAAAAACAGTTTTTATCCTTATAAAAAAAACAGTTTTTATCCTTATAAAAAAAAGTTTTTATCCTTATAAAAAAAACAGTTTTTATCCTTATAAAAAAATAGTTTTTATCCTTATAAAAAAACGGTTTTTATCAATCAATAAAATTAGTTTTCATTTACATAATAAAATCAAAATTCGAAATAACTTACTGGAGCAATTGGGCGAAGGAGTGGTTGGACTTGCTGGTGGAAGATGGGGGGTTTTGCTGGGCTTGCGGCAAGCGGAGAAAGTTCCGACGTGGCTATGAACTGGAGGCGGTCTTTAGTGGGGTGGAGCGGCGCTGCTCAGATGGCGTCGGGTTCTCCTAGGTGGGCGCGGTTTAACAGAGGAGGGGGCACGATTGGAGAGGGAGGAGGAGGGAGAGGTAGCGGTGGTGCCTGGCGAGGTGGAGGGGTGTCGGGCAACGCGGCGGTGGCCAACTCGGCGGTGGAGGAGGCGGCTTCGTGGTTGTCGAGGTTTTTTTTTTCTTTTAATTTCTGAATCGAATGAAGAAATATGGGGGGCCAGAATGAAATAAGGGGGGCGGAAGAGAGAATGATTTCTTTTTTATTATTATTATTTATTTTAATTCCTAAATGTTGACTTTTACATACGACCTCAAAACGAGGCCCACCGCCTGTCGCCCCTAGCGTTATACCCCCATTCTGAACACAATGGGATATGTATCGTAGGCTGATTCGATAGTTACAATCAGTTTCCATCAAAATCAACATATAACTCTATATATTGAATTTGAACGCACATTTCAATTTACTGAGGTCACACATTAACTCTAAAAATTCTCGAAAAATATTTTCTAACTTCGTATTGACGATACGGTCCTAACAAAACTAGTTTCGTTGAATTCTGAGACCGTTGGAAAAATGGCCATTTTCCAGTCGATTAAAATCAACTGAAACTGGTCAAACGCGTTTTCCTTTGCCACGCTCACATATTGAATCGAAAAATTATGAAATTTGAAACCTAGCAATAACTTTACATCACGGATCCAACAAAAGTGGTTTCGTCGAAATCCGAGGTCGTTTGCAAAATTCCCATTTTTAAGGGCCTGAATTCCATAGCGACTATTCAGAATTTTCAACTGGACATATCTTTTGATTCCCACTATGAAATTTTGATTTTTCAGATTCGTTGGAAAGATAGTCACTATTAGATTCCATTATTTTTGGTTTCACTAAAATCCGGTTTATTTTGCACCCGGTACATTCAATTGAAGTTTGAAATCGAATTATCGAACTACCGCGCCATTTTCAATTCTATTTATAATTATATATAATTATTTATATTCTAACGACGACGTATATAATATATACGTATGAATTCGATTCAAAATAAATTTCTCGTCAATTTTATTTAAAATAATTCATTTTAAATAATCAAAATTCGCTAAAATTGCCAAAATAAAAATTTTAAATTGGCCCAGATTTTTGGGTTGTTACATTGCCATTTTGGATCCAACCAAAGTGGTTTCATCGAAAATGGTGGGCATTTGCAAAATGGCTATTTGTTATATTAAAATACATGTGTGTGTATATATATATATTCCATAACGACTATTCTAAATTTTAAACTGGACATAACTTTTTATTCCCACTATGAAATTTCAATTTTTTAGATTCATTAGAAAGATATTTTTAAACGTATTTAAATATTTTTGGTTTTATTGAAATCCGATTTATTTTGAATCCTGTACGTTCATTTGAAATTTGAAATCGAATTTTCAAGCTACCACGCCATTTCAAACTCCTTTTATAATTAAAATAAATTATTACGTTCTAACTTCAATTAAAATAAATTTTTAGTTGTTATTATTTAAAATAAATTATTTAAAATATTTAAAATCCATTAAATTTTAATTCGTTTCAGAATTTTTGGTTGTTACAATCTCCTCCATTTAAAATCTTTTCGTCCTAGAAAAGGAACGGAGCTGAAATTAGTTTAACTAACCAATTTAATTTTCATTCTTTTATTGGTTTTAATAATTTTATTAGTTGAACAAATAATCACACAACACAATCATCAATCAATTAGTTGATTAACTTTTCAAATATATATAACTTTTATATATTTCAAAAATCATATTTTCTAAAATTGGATTATATATATAATCACAAATACGTTAATTATAAACTTGTCACTCTTAACTCATTCTAGGGCATTTCTAACCCTATCTCTAACGAGTTTTTCTCATTCTAGGATACTGCTGATCCTATCTCTGATGAGTATTCATTTATAGGACATTACTAATCCTACATTTAATGAGTTTTTTATTCTGTTCTAACGAGTTGTACACCAAAGATTTGGATTAACCAAAGCTCTGATACCACATGTAATGACCAGAAAATTCCCCTTGCAGGAAATCGCCAGATACACTAACTTTGGGCATACAACACATCAGAACAAATAGCAGAAGACTTTTATAAACATTATAATAATGTTACATCAGAGTACAGAATATCAGAGTACATCGAATAAATAATAATACAACAGAAGATTAATTTACAATAAACTTAACATAATGCAGCGGAAGACTATCATTGCTCCGGCCACAGCTTAAAGCTTTTATCCAGAATCCTGCCTAATAAATAGATATCTACAAAAGAAACCACTCAACTGGCCATGTGGAAAAGAGGGCACCCGAGTTTGCAAAGTGAAACAAACTACGAGTCAGTCATGGGACTGGTTTGAGAAATCTTACTTAACTTATCTAATAATAATAAGGCTAATCACAAGACCACGTCGCTAACGTGCAACGGGTTTACTCCATTGGATTGCAAGTGCAAGAAATAAAGTAAATCGTTAAACAACGCAATGCTTTCTAGAAAAATGAAACCATAATAAGGCTCAATTCCCATCTCCCAATGCAACACAAACTGGAGGATAAAGTTTTACCTTATAGTGGTCAAAAATGCTTGATACGATAAAACGGATTTGATATTATTATTAGTGTATATGTTTCAAAAAAACATTTCAATCATAATGTATCAATCATAGGCCGCATAGCTACCACATACTAGGTTGCCATACTAGTTATACAATTGAAACCATACGGTGTCATATTGGAAGTTGGATTTCCATCATGAACCAAGGCAAGGGATCGTCCTTACCGAATTCGAGACAATCTAGCCCATGTCTCAGAATCAATCGCAACTACACCTAGGAGCCACAGAGCCAGTCCACAAATATGTTAGTGGATTATAACTCCTGAACAATACGTTTCTCCGCCCTATGGCGCGTAAATAAAGAGCCACTAGGGACTCAAATCCGAGGCGCCTCATTTCATCATCCACATAATTAAAATGTATGGGCTCCATACCATGACACTGCTTCTAGCTATAAAAAACGCATGTTCTCCGTGGATCCTTCTCTCGTTTCTGGTTCATACCGCGGTGTGAGGCTCGCAAAGTAACGCTACACAAAGCTATGATAAATAAAGCTGTGCTTTGATCATCAACCACAAGGCTCTGCTTTTCAACAATAATCCTTGATCATTTGCATCTTAGCATGCCACATCGTCAATCCATATCATACCATTGATTTCTTCCAATATATAACCTCTAATCTCGTATGTCTCAAAGAAGGGCGTTAAGCAAGAGAATAAATTCTCTACTACCAAACAGATATATATTAAGCAGAGATTAACGAATACAACATAAAGGAATACAACATCTGACATACCGTCCATTTACAAGCCCGTTATGGGTCTGAACGAAACCATAGACATCTTATTCCTCGTCCCATATGTCCAACACAACAGAGAGGTTCTCGCATATCCGTTGATCTCCAAGTACGTCCGGACGATCACCACTTATTACCTTGTCTTGGGATGCCTCCCAATCAAGACATCAATAATCATCCAATTGATGTGAAGACCTCCGGTCTTCAAGCGCCGTCTTCATCTTCGACTTTTAATCGTTGTAGTAATTATTCAGAATGGGTTAAACCCGGTCTTTCCGAATAACTTGCGTATTTTATAATCAATAATTAAGTTTTATAGAAACACATCATGCGCCTCATTCCAATTCAGAATATTCTTTTAAATAAATATTCACATTATTAGGGAAAGGTTCCCATTAATTTTATTAAAGATAAATTCTTTTAAATTTATTCTTTGTAAAGATTCATTAAAACTCCAATTGGTTTTAATATCAAAAATCATTACTTTATGATTATTCAACTTTAAAAAATTAATCTTGTTTTTAACTGGTTTAAAGAACCAATGTCATTTAAAACACAGTTCACGATAAACCCAAAATCATCTTCCATTAAAACATGGAGTTTTCACAGAAATCAAATCAATATATAATCGATATGAATTTCCATAGCAGACTAATAATATAAATGGAATAACGGCAAAGCCTTTAAAATTCCATATATAATAACGGTCTTCTTTTACAGAAGCTCATCTCGATTATTATTAAATCGAACTCCATTCAATTCCAATTTCACCTATTAAATTGGAAAACTTTACTTTGGAAAATTTCCATTTAAATCTTAATAAAAGATTTATAAATTCCAAATCATATTTTCACTGTTAATTGGGTTAAAGAATGAATGTCGTTAAAAACACAGTTCACAATAAACCCAATTCACATTTCATTTTATTCCAATTACTAAATATAATTGGAAACTCTAATAATGTTAATTAAAAATTTATTCTTTTCTTGACTGGGTTTAAGAACATTGTTATTGAAGACACCATTCATGAAAAGTCCAATTTATTTCATTCAATTCAAATTTAATATTAATTAATCGGAAAGCTTCATTAAATCTTGATATAAAGATTTATTCTAGTTAATAACTAGTTCATTTCGATAAAAATATATTTTTATCTTTTCAAATACAAAAAATTTCATCCAACATCTTTCCAAATCACTTATTTTGATTTTACATAATTTTACCATATTTTTAATAATTTTATCAAGGCCCGTACAATCGGTTTCCAATAAAGGCCACCGAACTACATCCATAACGACCTTTTCCAAATTTGATTTGGACATAATTCGAAATCCAACCGTTAGTTTTCAAAACTCTTATATTCATTGGATAGCTCTTTTCGATACGAACCCAACGTTTCTAGTATTAGGAGAACCCGACGGTCGGATCTCCCGCCATATCGATTTGAAGTTAATGGTCGAAATTTGCGAATGGTCACTACACGACACGTTCTATTCATGCCATTAAATATATATAATATTTTTTTATATTTCGTCGATTTCCATTTAAATCGTATTTTATAAAATATTTATAAATTCGTTTTAAAATGATTTCAACTCCATTTTCAATTTTAAATCAAAATTGAATATTCTATATCTTTATCATATCATAATGTTAATATTTTCAAAACATTAAATTTTGAAATTACTACTTTTCGATATTTATTATAAAATGAATAAAATCTATTGATAAACCCGTTCGGGTTAAAAATGGCGTTTCTATACTTAACCCGGCTTCATATTTTATATTTTTGTGTCCAACCAAAAATGGACATGAGAATCTTAATTTTATTCTTCACTGAATATTATTTTATAGTATTCGTTATTTTAAAATATTCTATATTTTAAAAGATTCTTTATTTTTTTGAATATTCTTTATTTCGATCATTCTGATTTGGAATGCGACTCAATCAGTTACCATATAATTTCAGTTATATGGATTTTCATACATCGCATGTATTTAACAATAATGATAAATAACCATTCAACATTGATTCACAACCAGAGTGAATTTTACGACTGTGCGAGCATTAAAATAAATAATAACGCTCATCATAGACTGTCAATCCATCGATTGACGTATAACTAAATATTGGGACTAGCGTATGTCAAATATCATCCCAATACCCGTGTGGGGTTTTCAAGCAACAACAGCTTATATAAATAAATCATTGGTTAATTATTTTAGCCAGTTCTAATTCTGTTTGAATTATTTTCTATTTAACCAATTTTCACTGTTTTAAATTATAAAAAAATATTTATAATTTAATTGCAGCAAAACATATATTTTAACAAGTAATTATTTTATTTCTTGTCTAACATGATAAAGGTGATATTTTGTCTAACGAAACATATATTTTAACTAAATGACATTTCCATTATAACATAACATTTTCTAACAAGATGACATTTCTATTTCACATGACATTTTCTAACTAAATGAATTTTTTATTTCACATGACATTTTTATTTAACAACGTTTCCTAACTAAATGACATATTTGTTTACAAAATATGTTTTTCTAACTAAATGACATATTTGTTTATAAATATGTTTTTTCTAACTAAATGACATATTTGTTTACAAAATATATTTTTCTAATATCAAATAAAAAGGAGTTTTATTTGCATGATTTATTTACATGTTTCCTGATGTCAAATATAAAGAATTTTTATTCGCACACATTTTCTATTCTTCTAATGACAAAATAAAAAGACAATTTTGTCTACACACTTGTTTTCTAACTCTAGCGACAAAATAAAAGATAATTTTGTCTACATACACATTTCTAATCCTAATGACAAAATAAAAAGGCAATTTTGTCTATATGTATATTTTATTATAAAAAGAAAATTTTGTCTACATTTATGTTTTTAATTTTAATGAAAAAATAAAAATATAATTTTGTCTACATGTATGTTTCATAATTCTAACGACAATATGAAACACAATTTTGTTTACGTGACATGTTTCATAATTCTAGCAACAAAATAAATGACAATTTTGTTTACATGTGCGTGTTTATAAATCTAGTGACAAAATAAAAAGATAATTTTGTTTACATGTATGTGTTTATAAATCTAGTGACAAAATAAAAAGATAATTTTGTTTTCATACAATCTATTTCAATAAAATGATGTTTTTGTTTGGATTATTTCTTCTCAACAAAAATGTTAGACAATTTTATTTCAACAAAAATGTTAATTTTTTTTTTTGTAGACACAAGTCTATCTAACAAAAATGAAATTTTTGTTTCAACAAATCATATTTTGACAAAAATGTAAATTTTGTTTCAATAAGTCATATTATAACAAAAATGATATATTTTTCTTCAACTATTTTGTTTCAACAAAAATTATATATTCTGTTTCAACAAAAAATATATATTTTGTTTCAACCATTTTCTTACAACAAAATGTCCATTTTATCTCAACTATTTGGTTTCAACAAAAACTGATATTTTTGTTTCAGCCATTTTATTCAATAAAATGTCCTTTTTATCTAACAAAACATTGTTCTAACTAAATGTCATATTTATATTTAACAAAATATTATTCTAACTGAATGACATATTTATATTTAACAAATCATTATTCTGACTGAATGACATATTTATATTTAACAAAATATGTTTCTAACTGAATGTCATGTTTATATTTAACAAAACATGATTCTGACTTAATGACATATTTATATTTAACAAAATATGTTTCTGACTGAATGACATATTTATATTTAACAAAATATGTTTCTAACTGAATGTCATGTTTATATTTAACAAAATATGTTTTCTATATAAGATTATTATTCATTAACATGCTAAGGATTGCAATTTTGACTATTAAAAATATAATTAACAAATGAATCTTTATATTCTAAATTAACATGTTGTAGACAATATGTTTAACAAACAACTTATATTTTGATCAATTAAATCAATCACAACCAAATCAATCAATCTAAATTTTATACAACGCCTATATGTGTTTTATACAACTTATATACATAATATCACAATCAAAATCAATTTAAATATATATTTATTTATTTATTTATTTTAAATTGAGAAATCTCACATTGATATTTATTCCTTCTGAATTTGTAGATAGCTCTAAACCAGTTCCAGTCTGTTCTGAAATGTAGATCTTGAATTTACGGTCCCAACGTTTCAGTTTTGCTGAATTCCGATTACATATGAAAAAGATATTGACGTTTAAAGTTAATACACATCAATTATATACTTAAATATTAATTAAATAATTAGAATTCTTTAATTACATCTTCCTTCTCAAATCCTTCTGTACGCTCGAACCCAAAACCCTTGAACTGAAAACCGTCGTCGCCCTGCCAAACGCCACCACCGGACCCACATCAGCAATGCCACGACGAACCCCCTGACCAGCGCCACCATCCTTCCTCGACCTCGTCGCGCTCAAAGGTCTCTGGCGCCAGAAAATCCTCCACGAAGTTGACCACTTCTTGGCCAGAAATCGCCCAACATGCTTCATTAAATCCGATCACCACCGTACACCAGAAAGACCTCGATGTCCTCCATTATTTTGTCTTTGGAAGCCTTCTGATTCGTTGCGTGGATTTTGTGTTTTTGGAGGAAGAAAAAGAGAGCTCCGCAGCCATCGATTTCGATAGTGTCGGCTGTTTTAGTTAGGGCTAGTTTTTTAATAATTCGAATATTTATAATATAATAATATTAAATCCTACAATTTACAAAAAAAACCATTATTTCTTACCAACTCCAAATCCAGTCCAGTTGAATGCCTCCCCTAACCAAATACCCTTATTCCGGACACAATGGGCTAGGTCTCGTCAGCCCGTTTGATCGTCTCAGCCCACTTTTCTTTAATTTAAAATATAAAACAATTAATTATTTATTTTGGTCGTATATTTTAATTTACCGGGGCCACATACTGAATCCAAAAATTCCCAAAAAATAATTCTAGCTATGTTTTGACGATATGGTTCTAACAAAATTAATTTTGTCGAATTTGGAGACCGTTTGAAAAATGGCCATTTTCTGGAGTTTGAATGAATCTTTAATTAGATTGGAATGTGAACGAGATAATTAAATTTATCGAATTCATGAAATGATCGAGAGTGGAGTACGACCAGTTTTACTCTATGCGATAGATAAATCTTTAATTAGATTTGAAACGAGAAATGGAAATTAAATTTACCGATAACACCATGGGTTTTAGATATAGGGTACTACCAGTTTTGCTCCATGGGATAAACAGGTTGGGATTTAGATTAATAATTAAATGATTATTTCGGAAAGGCTTGATAATCCCGACTACTTTTATAAACCTTAGTTTGGTTTAGAATAGTTAAAGAATAAATTAAAATCTTTTGAAAACGATATCAAAAGGAAGATTAAAGAACAAATTTAAAAGAATTTATCTTTAATAAAATTAATGGGAATCTTTCCCTTAAGATGTGAATATTTGAATATAAGAATATTCTGAATTGAAATGAGGCGTATGATGTGTTTTATTAGCACTTGATTATTGAATATAAAATACGCCAATTATTCGGAAAGACCGGGTCTAACCCATTCTGAATAACCGATACAACGACTAAAAGTCGACGATGAAGACGGTGGTTGAAGACCGGAGATCTTTACATCATTTGGATGATTACCGATGTCTTGATTGGGTTATACTCCCAAGACAAGGTAATAATTGGTGATCGTCCAGACGTACTTGGAGATCGACCGGATATGCGAGGACCTCTCTCCTTTATTGGACATGTGGGACGAGGAATAAGGTGCCTCCGGTGTCATTCAGACCTAGAACAAATTTTAAATGGATGTGTGTCTGACATTGAATTTCATTCTGTGTTGATTGATTTCTATTAAATATATATCTGTTTGGTGGTGGAGAATTTATTCTCTTGCTTAACACCCTTCTCTGAGGCGTACAAGCTTAGAGGTTATATATTGATAGACATCAGTTGTATGGCGTGAATTGTCAGTGTGGCATGCTAAGATGCAAATGATCAAGTCTTTTGTTGGAAAGCAGAGTCTTGTGATTGATGATCAAAACACGGCTTTAAATAGCATAGCTTTGTGTATAGCATTATTTCGCGAGCCTCACACCCGGTATGAGTCAAAAACGTGATATGGAACGCAGGGAGTGCACGACGTTTCTTTCTAGCAAAGAGTGGTGTCATTGTATAGAGCCCAGACATTTTTACTTATGTGGATGATGGAATGCGAGGCGCCTCAGATATGAGTCCCTAGTGGCTCAGTGATAGGTCCAATAGGACCGGGAAACCACTAAAGTAAGTATGGACCGACCCTGCAGGATCTAGGGCTCGATAGTTCGAGCCCTGAGGCATTTGCTAGAGTGTCTCGAATCGGTGGGGAGCCATCCCTAGCCTCGTCTCATAGATGGAATCCAATTTTCAATATGTGACTTTTCGGTTTTAGTTGTAAATCTAAATGGCGACAATGTGGGATGGGGCGCTCATGCCGTCTATAATTGATACTTTTATGTTGAAGTTGTTTTTGACACTATGCATTTATAGTAATACCAAAATGATTTTTTCTAAAATGTACCAATCATGTTTGGCTATTATAAGGTAAAACTCTATCCTCCGACTTGCGTTGCATTGTGTGATGGGGCCTGAGTCTTATAATAGCTTCATTTTTCAAAAAGCATTACGTTGTTTATTAAATCATTTTATTTCAAACTTTGGTATTCGTATGGAGTAAACTCGTTCCATGTTATACGGCGTGGTCCCGTGAATTACCATATTTTAAAGTAAAAATTTAATAACTGTTTTAAGTTCTCACACTAGTCCCATGAGTGACTTGGAGTTTATTGTTTCTACCTAAACTCTGGGTGCTATATTTTCCATACGGGCAGCTGGTAGTTTAGTTTTGCAGGTATTTCTTTTCCCAGGACCTATATTACAGCTGGAGCTATGTTCGGAAAGCTTTGTATCTATGTATCTCTTTCAGTTGTGGTTGTAGATGATTTCCGCTGTACATTATTTTTTTGTATTTTTTTCAGTTGCGTATGTATTTTAAATCTCTGATATTATTTTCCACTGTATGTTATTCATTTATGCTCTGATATTCATGTAACGGCCTGGGATTTTCGACTCCGAAAATCAACACAAAACTACCATGTTGACTATTCAGACATCGGAAATTCCTGATCATTATTAGAAAGAAATTAGAGGGTGAGAATAGATAACATAGAAAATTAGAATAGAAGAAGAACACAATCAGAGTAAACACGAATCTCATAGCGAAACGAATAAAATATATTATAACATAACTTTGAAATAAAACAGTGTATATGTATACAATAACATTATCAGGGTACAACACGTACACACAGCGGAAATAACAATAGCTATATATAATCCTGAAGCCTTCTGCTTCAAGCTCCCCCAAGTATATCTGTAAAGACCCGAACTGCTTGACTGCCCATACAAATTTGGGCACCCAAGAGTTTAGGGAAAACAAAACAAAATAAAACTCTGGGTCAGTCATGGGACCGGTGTGAGTAAACTCAAATCATTTGGTTTAACTTTTCAAAAATCCTTTTCAAAAGAAAAGATAATCGTAAGACCGATCCATCCATAAACACGGATGGTTTTTGTCTTACGATAACCCAAAACTGTTTGGGAAATCAATACTTCTCTGATATTATAATAATGTCTAATCACAAGTAATTAATAATCTAGCAGAACGCTTGCATCTCACGTTCCACATATGTAGTATACAAATCAAAATCGCGGGCGCTTATTGGAGATTGGATTCCAACTATGACAAGGTATGGGACCACCTGCCGATAGTGTATCTCTAGAGGCAAATACACTGGGTTCAACAAGAACGTCTTGCAACCCGGACCACACATGACCGACCACTCATTTCGCTTGAGTGTATCGAATGTATACCACCAACGGTTGGGAGCTACCCATCGTCTTCCTGAAAAGGGGCAACATCGATAATAGATAAAAGAATGAAATGGATTTTCTCTAGATAGGTGATATACACCCTAATGGGTGCGACCCACTTAGCCATGCTGCGTGCCCGATTTCTATCATTTCCTGGTTGATGAGGCTTGAGGTCGTTACGTATCTTTTGAAACACTTAACCACCATTCACTTTGAATGCCACAATGTCATATCCATCAAATCACAAATTGATTTCTTCAAAAATACCACAGGTATAAAGCTAAGAGAAACGAATTCCTCCGCCACCAAACGTAAGTATGTTTGAAGAGATCAACTTACGCGATCCGTTAGATATACTTTGTCAGACATTCGTCCATTCATGTTGTCCTAGGATTGGACAAACCAAAGGCACTATTCTGTAACAGGATAGTCCTTGCATAACTCCGTCTTCAATATTTGATCGCAACGCTAACGTCCATACATAGTGGTTTTCAGATAATGCATCTGATCCCGGTCTCTCCATATTGACGACGATAAAATGGTCAAAACTTCGATAGTCTATGATTGAACTATCAAAGAAAAACAGGTGTGCAACCAATGATATTATTTCCAGATGGAAATTCTATCGATCAATCATCAATCCACATTTATCTCTTTCTATAAGATTTTCTTTAATTTATCCATTTCCCTATTTCTATATATTTTATATATTATAAAACATTTCCGATCTTTATTTGGAAAACATTTCCAAAACTCCTTCATTAGATTTAAACAGACGTTTAACTATAACGTCACTATGCGAATTTGAACCATTACACTCATTAACTAGATTCACTTAACCAACCTTCACTATCGAACCTTAACCATTCCTTAGTTAAAAGCGAAGTCAATCAAGTTGGGGTATAATTTCCTCTCAGATCTTAACTGAACAACATTCCTAACTTCGAAACAGACAAGGTTCACCTTTAAACCTTTTACCAACTTCCTTACGACACTCTCGGATTCTATTTACGAATCCACTTCTTTTACCAAAATTATTTGATTATAACCATAGTGATATAATCTCATACTTTCAATATATAATAACTTAAATATAACTTTTCTTCCTTAATTTGAATAAATTACAAATAACTAATTGAATAATAATATACATCTTGATCTAAAGACGGAAAGTAAATAGAACCTTCCCTAATTCGATATAATCGAATTCACGTATAATTCTCTTTTTCGAATAATCTCTATTCGATAACCCTTTTTCGAATAAACTATATTCGATAACTCTTTCTTCGAATAACTATTGTAACACCCCACCTCCGTTAAGGTCACTCACAAAGGGAATGCCTTAACTTTGGTGGAGCATTTTAGTAAACAGAACAGAAACTTACAAGACAGATAAAACAGTACTTGAAAAATTGATAACTTTATTACAACAGAAACCGAAATAAGCTTGGTTACATCCTTTCAAATCACAATACCAGAATTCAAGTACAAAATATCAGTCTTGTACAAAAGCCTTCAGAATGCATAGTTTAAAATCATAATCCCCACAGAAGAAGACAAGCCATAATTTAAGCACTTCAAGCAGAAGGAATCTGGATCAAGCTAGAGTACTCCATTCTACAAAACATAGGGGGGAACGGAAGAAAGGAGGCGAAACAACAAGGGTCAGACAAAAACTCTGGCAAGTCCAGTGATTTTCAGTTATGAACAGATAATAATAACATGACATGAAAATAAAACTGGATGAGAGATAACAGTAATAGGTGTAGAGGATATAACAGAAGAACAGAATGACATAAGCTATTTCTTTACACTTCTCTACACTAATACTAGTATAACAGAATTAGGTGTCACCCTAATGTCTAAACTGAAATAGAAACGGGTACAGAATAATTTCCACAGAAGAGAGTGCTAGTAATGGGCCTTTACCACCCGAACAGAAACAGACAGAAGCAGAAACAGATTAATCCCTACGGAAATAGAATGTAGAATTAGGTGTACACTAGTAATGGTTTCAACATCACAACATCACAGGCATGTTAAAATAATGATAGGGTTTAGGTTATGACATGAACAAGCCCCTAAATCAAGTTCTTATCGGTATTCCACAAATCAAGGTTCAATCAGAACGGTACTAGGTTCAAGGTGAATAGATCTAGGGTGAACAAGAGTAGATCTAAAATAATAGATCAAAAAGGAATAGTCATAGATCAAAGATATACAAGAGTAGGTCTCAAGTAGTTATCATGTTTATGTTCAACTTCAATTTACACATGTCCATATTAAGTTTAGAGTTTAGATCTAAGAGTAACTGGGGCTTACAGATCGTGGTTTTTGAGAACTAAGAACAAAAATTGTCGTAGGATCGTTGTTGAGATGTTAATCTATTCCCTTGAATTGTTGTAGAAACGTTGGCCTTCGATTTGGATCTAGTTTGAATGTTTAAGCTTCAAGTTGGAGGCGGCAGCCATGGTTCAAGAGGAGACTTAGCAGCATAATGGTGTTAGAAAGATTTGTTGTGGATTAGCCAAGGTCTTAGGGTGTTTTTATAGTTGCAACAACTAGTTTAGGCCATAGGATAAACCCTAGAATCGATCTAAACCGCCAAAAATCGTCATAGGCCCTCAAACAAGCCAACAGGGTCAAGCAGGAGCAACCAGGCCCAAACCGGGTTCGGGGACCAGGTCGACACCCAAGTCGACTGCGCAGTCGACCTGGTCCTGGGGGTGTCGACCTGGGGTGCTGGGCGGGAAATTTCCCGCCCAGTCTGTCTGGGTTTTGAAATTCGAATTTGAACTCGAATTCGAACTGTTTTGAACTCTGAAAATTTCTGAAACTTTGGGGAGCCATAACTTGGTCATACGGACTCCGATTTTCGAAAACTCGGACTCGATTTCATGCAGAATTCCGAGACGAACGCAATGGCACAACCCGTTTCCCTTGGTTCTTATCTTAAAATTTAATTCTGCCTAGATTTATGGTTATAACACGTTATCAAAATACGGGTTGTTACATTCTCCCCTCCTTAAAGGATTTCGTCCCCGAAATCTCTAAGTTAGGAAGAACGTATCCTACCATCCATCATCCATATACTCAAAACATCATCCACAAGCAAACATTGTCCTTAAGAGATTTCTAATGATGTATGAACATATGCAGAAAGTGTGTGTATATGTTCCTTATCTAATGCAAATGATCAGGCCTGATTGATCTTTCTAATGCAAAATATGTTTAGTGTCATGAATCCAACATGCATGCAAATAATCTTAGTCACGTAAGCACTATATGTGTGCACAAACATTCATCCTTATGCAACATTCATATGATAACACATTCAATTTCATCCATAAATAAGTATAAACACTCATGCATATGCAATATGAAATTGTGTCTGAGCCGATCTAGTGCCTAATGTATGTTATGCAACCACGAGCAATCACTTGCAACCATTCGCAAACATCAAGCATAACATCTTTCAAATACATGTTTACATTCATAGGATTCTACCTAAGGTTCTCAAGACAGGATCGAAAGGATATACAAGATAAAACAGAGTATCTAGGGAAAAGAAGTTAAAGATGTACCCCAAGAAGGTCCTTCTTGCGGGGCTTGCCCTTGCTTCTTAGGGCAGTTCTTGCTGATGTGTCCAGTTTCACCGCATTGAAAACATGCTCCTATCTTCATCTTCTTCTTCCTACAATCCTGGACTATATGCCCGTCAATACCACAGAAGTTGCATTTTCTTTTCTCACGTGACTTGTCATTCTTGTTGTTGTTGTTCTTTCCTCCTTTCTCGGAGTCTACCTTCTTGTCTTGAGACTCATTCGCCTTGACCTTCTTCTTTCCATTCTCGTCTTCTTCATGAAGTAGGGCCATATTCACTAAGCTTTCAAAGGTCGCCCCCATGGGTACATGAGGCATGGCCATAGTGTGGAGTGGCTCGCTCAATCCTCGAGCAAAGCGTAGAGCCTTCTTCTTAGCCGTGTTGACTAAGTCCAAACCAAACCGAGCAAGCTGATTAAACTTATTCACGTATTCCCTAACTGACATGTCCCCTTGCTTGAGTGCCAGGAACCTCTCCATCTGAAGACTCGCTTCTGCGGATGATAAAAATTTAAGCCCAAACCTCTCTCTAAAGTCTGCCCAAGTCTCAATTGGCCTGGTAGCGTCGGTGACTTCCCACCAAAATGCAGCTTCCTCTTTCAACAACCATGCTGCCAACTGAACTTTCCTATGATCCTCCATATCGAAAATAACAAACAAGTCTTCAGTCTCTTTTAGCCAGTTTCGCACCTCAATGAAGGTTTCAGTTCCAACGAAGTTCTTGTCGCTCATTCCTATAAAGTCCTTGCATATTTTGGCGAAGGCGGTACCCGGAGGAGGAGGAGGAGGAACCGTGGCCACTAGAGGAGGAGGAGGAGGAGGGAAATCTGTCGGGCCCGCGCCATTGGCCCTAGCTTCCAAGTATCTTCGGAACCAGCCAGGTATGGGTACTCTCTCAGGAAGGTTAAGATCAGACATGCTGAAAAGCGAAAAGGGAAATGATTCGAACGAGGAAACAAAAGAAAGTGCTAATGGCTTTTGGGGAATAGCCTTTTCTTAAAAATAAAACTTTTCTTGAAAAATGCTTCTTTATAAACGGTTTTGAAAATAGTTTCAGAAGGTTTTTAAAACTTTTGCCCAGTCTGGTAACCTTCTGCTCTGATACCAAATGTAACACCCCACCTCTGTTAAGGTCACTCACAAAGGGAATGCCTTAACTTTGGTGGAGCATTTTAGTAAACAGAACAGAAACTTACAAGACAGATAAAACAGTACATGAAAAATTTATAACTTTATTACAACAGATTCCGAAATAAGCTTGGTTACATCCTTTCAAATCACAATATCAGAATTCAAGTACAAAATATCAGTCTTGTACAAAAGCCTTCAGAATACATAGTTTAAAATCATAATCCCCACAGAAGAAGACAAGCCATACTTTAAGCACTTCAAGCGGAAGAAATCTGGATCAAGCTAGAGTACTCCATTCAACAAAACCTGGGGGGAACGGAAGAAAGGAGGCAAAACAACAAGGGTCAGACAAAAACTCTGGCAAGTCCAGTGATTTTTAGTAATGAACAGATAATAATAACATGACATGAAAATAAAACTGGACGAGAGATAACAGTAACAGGTGTAGAGGATATAACAGAAGAACAGAATGACATAAGCTATTTCTTTACACTTCTCTGCACTAATACTAGTATAACAGAATTAGGTGTCACCCTAATGTCTAAACTGAAACAGAAACGGGTACAGAATAATTTCCACAGAAGATAGTGCTAGTAATGGGCCTTTACCACCCGAACAGAAACAGACAGAAGCAGAAACAGATTAATCCCTACGGAAACAGAATGTAGAATTAGGTGTACACTAGTAATGGTTTCAACATCACAACATCACAGGCATATTAAAATAATGATAGGGTTTAGGTTATGACATGAACAGGCCCCTAAGTCAAGTTCTTATCGGTATTCCACAAATCAAGGTTCAATATGAACGGTACTAGGTTCAAGGTGAATAGATCTAGGGTGAACAAGAGTAGATCTAAAATAATAGATCAAAAAGGAATAGTCATAGATCAAAGATATACAAGAGTAGGTCTCAAGTAGTTATCATGTTTATGTTCAACTTCAATTTACACATGTCCATATTAAGTTTAGAGTTTAGATCTAAGAGTAACTGGGGCTTACAGATCGTGGTTTTTGAGAACTAAGAACAGAAATTGTCGTAGGATCATTGTTGAGATGTTGATCTATTCCCTTGAATTGTTGTAGAAACGTTGGCCTTCGATTTGGATCTAGTTTGAATGTTTAAGCTTCAAGTTGGAGGCGGCGGCCATGGTTCAAGAGGAGACTTAGCAGCATAATGGTGTTAGAAAGATTTGTTGTGGATTAGCCTAGGTCTTAGGGTGTTTTCATAGTTGCAACAACTAGTTTAGGCCATAGGATAAACCCTAGAATCGATCTGAACCGCCAAAAATCGTCACAGGCCCTCAAATAAGCCAACAGGGTCAAGCAGGAGCAACCAGGCCCAAACCAGGTTCGGGGACCAGGTCGACACCCAAGTCGACTGCGCAGTCGACCTGGTCCTGGGGGTGTCGACTGCCCAGTCGACTCCCCAGTTGACCTGGGGTGCTGGGCGGGAAATTTCCCGCCCAGTCTGTCTGGGTTTTGAAATTCGAATTTGAACTCGAGTTCGAACTGTTTTGAACTCTGAAAATTTCTGAAACATTGGGGAGCCATAACTTGGTCATACGGACTCCGATTTTCGAAAACTCGGACTCGATATCATGCAGAATTCCGAGACGAACACAATGGCGCAACCCGTTTCCCTTGGTTCTTATCTTAAAATTTAATTCTGCCCAGATTTATGGTTATAACACATTATCAAAATACGGGTTGTTACAACTATGTTCGATAATCTCTCTTCGAATGATTTACATTCGATTAACTCTCTTCGAATGTTTTACATTCGATTAATCTCCTTTAATTCTATTCGAATAAACAATTTTTAATAACTCCTTTGGATTAACTCGATTTGATTAACTCATATGATTAGCTTACTTGATTAACTCAACGTATCTAACTCAACTTATCTAACTCAACTAATATATAACTCCTTTCTAATAACCAATATTCGATTAATTTATATTCGAATAACTATGTCTGTTTAACTTTATTTCGAATGGCTAATATGCGGTTTAAATCCATTCATTTAACTCTAGATCACAGCGATCACAATGGTTACGCCTGAATCCCTTAGGAAACATCCGACCGCCATAGGCTATCTGCAGCCCTGCGAATTACGCTAGCAGTCGTACGAAATGGCAACACATCCTAAATAACTATGTTTGCCTAACTCTATCTCAAATAACTATATTTGATCAACTCTAATTGAATAACCAATATTCAAATAAATTCTAATTCGATTAACTCTATCTAATTAACTCTAACTAATTAACACCTTTGATTAATTCTACGTTTATTCAGTTTCAAATATCGATGTTGAAATCGATTCTTACTTCTCTATATACGTCCAGACTTATATATTCTATTTATCCAATGATAACATTCTATTTAATTTATAAAATATTATTTATAAATTTATCTTCTCCATCTATCTGTTAGAATAGATCCTATTTAAAATCTTTACTTTAAATCCATAGCATGTTATACCCGTGTGCGAAGCACGGGTTTAAATCTGTCAAATGTAAAATTTTCCTTTTATACAATTCTAGTCACCTTTCAAATATTCCTTTTTATAATCTATTTATTTACAAAATAAATCCCTTTTTGATGATTCTATTTATTCTATAAAATATTTCTTTTTATATAAAATCTATTGATTTTATAAGTAATTCTTTTCAATAATCTAAATATTCCCTTTCTATTTGTTTTACACATATTCCTTCTTCCTATTCTATTTATTTTTCAAATAAATATCCCTTTTCAATTCTATTTGTAAATAGTTACAAATATTTATTTTCAATTCTATCGGTAAATGTTTTACAAATATTTTCCTTCAATTCTATCTATTTGATTAACAAATAAATATCCCTTTTTAATCTATTTATTTTCTAAATAAATAGTTTTCCTTTTATAAAATCTTTGATTTTATAAATATTCCTTTTTCAATATAACATTGAAAATTTTCTTTTTAACATTCCATATTCCCTATGGTATTTAACATACCATACAACAATGATCAGCATCATTCAACCATACAAAATCAACAACAGATTTCATATCACATCATATAACACAATATATGAAAAACAGTAAAATAAATGTTCAGGAACCAAGTTGGGTCCCTCCAACCTATTTCCCTGCATCCACAGACGTTAATCAACATGAACAACATGAGTATGAAATATTCTGATAAACAGAATCAATATTTGGTTAACTATTTATATCTATATCAGTATCTATATTTTCAATCAACTGACTAACAGTTCAACCAAACAGCCAACCCATAGCAAGCAACCATCATTTATCATTTCTAGAAAAATACTTTTAGAAAAATATAACTGAGAAGAGTTAGTGAGTTTACTCACATTGGTCAGTCGTCGTTAATAACGATAACCATCGCTTGATTCAGACGGACAATTTATTTTGCAATAAATTGTAACGAGTTCCAGTTCACTTCCGTCAGTTCCATGGTGTTGCTTCCGTCCATACGATCCTAACAAATCTGACCATTCGAATTTTTTAATACGGGCCTCACCCTCATCACTCGGCCCAGTACCCTTTCTGCACCTGCACGCAACAGCATTCCATCTTCCTACTCACTTATTTCATTCCGCTGCTCCATCTATCAAGACATTTTCATACGGTAACACCTCCTTTGCTTCCTTTGTTCACAACTTAATTACAAACTTAAATTCCCTTTATATTTTCTTTGGGCTTAACCTCTTCAATAAGGCCCATCATCAAATTAAAATACTCAGGCCCGTTGTGACCTTCTTCCCCAAAACAAGAAATGTCGTGACTCCCTGTACACAACTCCCGCCATAACCGCTCCTTCTTGCTTCCCGTTCTCCTCACATACTTCACCGTTTTCCTCGAAATAAATCCCATTCTTCATCTCTTCCATTCCTCTTCAACACCACGTAAACCATTTCCCATTCTCACTATAAATGCAGATCGTGACATCAGCTACCCCCCGTCCGGCCTTTGCAAATTACCGAACCCTTTTGTGATGAAAACACCCCAAACTCTCACAAATCCATCTCCTCCATACCACAAACCCAAATATGAACTCAAAAATCCAACTGACACCTTCAATCAGCTGCGTCGCCGAACCCTAGGTGCGGTTCAGAAAACCAGCAACATAGAACCAACGTCGAACCCAACAAAAGCAACATCAAATTGAAGAGAAAGCGACCACGATTTCATATATGCTACTCTCGTGATTTATAGATTTTCCATTGATTTAATTTTGATTTTTTGAAAAGGGGATTTTCACGTTTTTGTTTTTCTGTGGTGGCAGCGTGAGTTTTGACCAAAAGAGAAATTGTGAGAAGGGTTTGGTGAGGTAACGATAATATATAGGATAGGTTTAATGTTTTTTTAATCGATTATTTTATTTAATTTTAAGCTATCGTTGTTTACATTTGTCCTCTAAAATTCCTGTGATCACATACGATACCCAAAAATCACGAAGCTGGACATGCAGCTGCAGTTCGACATTGAGGACCCAACGAAACTAGTTTCGTCAAATTCCGACTTCGTATGCTCACACAGCGTATTTTTAACCATCAGAATATCGACTATTTTCTCTCTAAAAATCCATACGGTCACACAGTGACTATAAAAATCACAGAAATTGAAATCTAGCAAGAATTTAATATTGCGGATCCAACAAAATTAGTTTCGTCCAATTCTGAGGTCGTTTGAAAAACTGGCTATTTTTAAAGCTCTAAATAACCCATTTAAATATATAAATATATTTAAAAACATTTAAATTTAATATTTAAAAATAAATATTATCGTATATATTCACAATAGAATAATATCATACAACTATAATGGGATTTATAACTCGATATTTAAAATCCAGTGTTACATCGATATTTGATTTATATTTAAAAATCCATTATAAAATATAAATAAATCGATATAAATTATAAAGGAATTCCATAGCTACTTTTCTAAAATTTTGATTTGGACATAAATCAAAATATACACGACGAAATCCCGATTTTCCTCTTCCACTAGAAAATATACTTCACCAGCCCCGAACGTTTCTTGTTTCACAGAAATTCGATTAAAAATGGACCCTATACATTCAATTGAAGTTCAAATCGCCAAATAGCGAACTGCAGTGCCATTTCGAGCTCGATTATAATTATAATTTAATTATACGTTCAAACTGCCATTCAAATAATATATTCGTTGTTCTAATTCAATTCTATACTGAATTAAATATCACAGATGATCCAATTCACACTATTTTGTGAATTCAACTATTTCTGACTATTTCAGAAATCAAATATATTATTATATTAATTAAATATTCAATATTATTTAATTTAACGACCATTTAATTCCCTAAATCACTATTTAAATAATTAAATAAATTAATTATATCGCTGAAAAATGCAGGTCGTTACATTTTTCCCCCCTTCAAATAATTTCGTCCTCGAAATTGCTAAGGTAGAGAACAAACCCTTTTGACTAGTACAAATTTATTTGTTTTACTTACCAACCTCAATTTCAACTGATCCAAATTAATTTAAATTAAAATATTCATTTATTTCTATTAACGAAAATTTTCAAAAATTCTGAAAATTTTCTAACACCCGAAATTTTCGAAAAATTTCTCCAGCACCTATTTTGTACCGGTCAATAGTTCAAACCCCAACTCGCCTCTCTAGGCACTTTCCTTTCAAAAAGAAAATCAAAAAGCCAAGCGGCTTGCCGATTCGGCGCATAAAACCTCATATAGAAACTTAAACATGTACCTTTGTGTCGGGCATATCATTACATCCTTGCACTTGCTTCTACTCAATACCCGCTGATCATATATCCATCTATACCAATTGATTTCCAATCAGTTTCAATCAATCAAATCTCAACACAATTATCCGCTCATCCAAAGCCATATTTCATTTCAAACTCGAGAATATCATTTCAGATTCTTATCTCATAATTCAAAATCTGATTTTACTTGATATATTTATACTCCAATTAAATTTCCAATTAATTGGTTTCAATTCATTTAATACTTGCTTTCACAAACTTCTTTAAATTTGTTTTTATTTCATACAATTTTCCTAGGAATTTTTAAACAGCTTAGTTCTTCTAAAACCAAATATTCCTTTTCAGATTCCAAACAACTTGTTTTCCTCAAACAATCCAACACAAAATCTTTGGTAGTAATCTGTTACTTAGAACTCGAAAATGAACTCGAATGATGTTGCGATTCATCATCAGGGTTATTTCCCAGCCATCGAAGTGAGTTCAATACTATATCACTTTCAAAACAATATTTAAACACTTTTATTTTGAAATCTTTTTCAAAATATCATTCACGATACTTCTAAACAATTTAAAATCTCCCAGGATTTTAAAATTTTCTTATACTTAACTCGAATCCTCTTACAAACATCTTTTTCCAGTTTTCCAGAATTTTTATTCCAATTCTGATTTAATTCAGATTTAATTTATATGCTTTCATATTTTACGAACTCAAATTGGTTATTTATATAACCATTTCAATTTTAATCAACTAACACATCCAATATACTATAATAATTCGAATATAAATATTTTCTTTATATCGAAATATACTTTGGGTAAAACTATCTCATTTACCCTCTTTCAAAACATACTGTGTCAGTTTATCTTATTCAAGTGTTTGGTAATCCCTATCGATATGGTGGATCAAACTGATCGACTAGAATTCACAAACAACTCAACCAATAAATCTCCACAATATAAAATTATTTTTATAAAAATCTACAAATACGCCCACTCATATATATACACTCAACTCAATCTAGGGCATTACTAACCCCATCTCTACTGAATCACACCACACAGCCAAGGTAAATCACTTAAACTTCAGCTCTGATACCACTGTAACGGACTGGGATTTTTGACTTCGAAAATCAACACAAAACTTCCATGTTGACTATTCATACATCGGAAATTGCTGATCATTATTAGAAAGAAATTATAGGGTGAGAATAGACAAGATAGAAAATTAGAATAGAAGAAGAAGAAGAACACAATCAGAGTAAACACGAATCTCACAACGGAACGAATAAAATATATTATAACATAACATTGAAATAAAACAGTGTATATGTATACAATAACATTCTCAGAGTACAACACTTACACACATCGGAAATAACAATAGCTATATATAATCCTGAAGCCTCCTGCTTAAAGCTCCTCCAAGTATATATGTAAAGACCTGAACTGCTTGACTGTCCTTACAACCCAAGAGTTTAGGAAAAAAAACAAAATAAAATTGTGGGTCAGCCATGGGACTAGTGTGAGTAAACTCAAATCATTTGGTTTAACTTTTCGAAAATCCTTCTCAAAAGAAAAGATAATCGTAAGACCGATCCACGCATAAGCATGGATGGTTTTTATCTTACGATAACCCAAAACAGTTTTGGAAATCAATACTTCTCTGATATTATAATAATGTCTAATCACAAGTAATTAACAATCTAGCAGAACGCTTGCATCTCACGTTCCACATATATAGTATACAAATCAAAATCGCGGGCGCTTATTGGAGATTGGATTCCAACTATGACAAGGTATGGGACCACCTGCCGATAGTGTATCTCTAGAGGCAAATACACTGGGTTCAACAAGAATGTCTTGCAACCCGGCCTACATATGACCGACCACTCATTTCGCTTGAGTGTATCAAATGTATACCACCAACAGTTGGGAGCTACCCACCGTCTTCCCGAAAAGGGACAACATCGATAATAGATAAAAGAATGAAATGGATTTTCTTTAGATAGGTGATATACACCCTAATGGGAGCGACCCACTTAGCCATGCTGCCTGCCCGGTTTCTGTCATTTCCTGGTTGATGAGGCTTGAGGTTATTACGTATCTTTTGAAACACTTGACCACCATTCACTTTGAATGCCACATCGCCATACTCGTCAAATCACAAATTGATTTCTTTAAAAATACCACGGGTATAAAGCTAAGAGAAACGAATTCCTCCACAACCAAACATAAGTACGTTTGAAGAGATCAACTTACGCGATTCGTTAGGTATACTTTGTCAGACATTCGTCCATTCATGTTGTCCTGGGATTGGACAAACCGAAGGCACTATTCTGTAGGAGGATAGTCCTTACATAACTCCGTCTTCAATATTTGATCGCAACGCTAACGTCCATATAGAGTGGTTTTTAGATAATGCATCTGATCCTGCTCTCTCCATATTGACGAGAATAAAATGGTCAAAACTTCGATAGTCGGTGATTTAACTATCAAAGAAAAACAGGTGTGCAACCAATGATATTATTTCTAGATGGAAATTCTATCGATCAATCATCAATCCACATTTATCTCTTTCTATAAGATTTTCTTTAATTTATCCATTTCCCCATTCTATATATTTTCTATATTATAAAACATTTCCAATCTTTATTTGGAAAACATTTCCAAAACTCCTTCATTAGATTTAAACAGACGTTTAACTATAACGTCACTATGAGAATTCGAACCATTACACTCATTAACTAGATTCAGTTAACCAACCTTCACTATCGAACCTTAACCATTCCTTAGTTAAAAACGAAGTCAATCAAGTTAGGGTATGATTAGCGCTCTGACTTTAACTAAACAACATTCCTAACTTCGAAACAGATAAGGCTCACCTTTAAACCTTTTACCAACTTCCTTACGACACTCTCGGATTCTATTTACGAATCCACTTCTCTTACCAAAATTATTTGATTATAACCATAGTGATATAATCTCATACTTTCGAAATATAATAACTTAAATATAACTTTTCTTCAATAATTTGAATAAATAACAAATAACTAATTGAATAATAATATAAATCTTGATTTAAAGAAGGAAAGTAAATAGAACCTTCCCTAATTTGGTATAATCGAATTCAACGTATAATTCTCTTTTTCGAATAATCTCTACTCGCTAACCCTTTTTGAATAAACTATATTCGATAACTCTTTCTTCGAATAACTATATTCGATAATCTCTCTTCGAATGATTTACATTCGATTAACTCTCTTCGAATGTTTTACATTTGTTTAATCTCCTTTAATTCTATTCGAATAAACTATTTTGAATAACTCCTTTGTATTAACTCATTTGGATTAACTCGATTTGATTAACTCATTTGATTAACTTACGTGATTAACTCAACTTACCTAACTCAACTTATCTAACTCAACTTGTCTAACTCAACTTATTTAACTCTTATCTAATAACCAATATTCGATTAATTTATATTCGAATAACTATGTTTGTTTAACTTTATTTCGAATGGCTAATATTCGGTTTAACTCCATTCGTTTGACTCTAGATCGTAGCGATCACAATGGTTACGCCTGATTCCCTCAGGAAACATCCGACCGCCATAGGCTATCTGCAGCCCTACGAATTACGCTAGCCGTCGTACGAAATGGCAACACATCCTATATAACTATGTTTGCCTAACTCTATCTCAAATAACTATATTTGATCAACTCTAATTGAATAAACAATATTCAAATAAATTCTAATTCGATTAACTCTATCTAATTAACTCTAACTGATTAACTCCTTTGATTAATTCTACGTTTATTCAGTTTCAAATTTCAATGTTGAAATCGATTCTTACTTCTCTATATACGTCCAGACTTATATATTCTATTTATCCAATGATAACATTCTATTTAATTTATAAAATATTATTTATAAATTTATCTTCTCTATCTATCTGTTAGAATAGTCTTATTTAAATCTTTACTTTAAATCCATAGCATGTTATACCCGTGTGCGAAGCACGATTTAAATCTGTCAAATGTAAAATTCTCTTTTTATACAATTCTAGTCACCTTTCAAATATTCCTTTTTATAATCTATTTATTTACAAAATAAATCCCTTTTTGATGATTCTATTTATTCTATAAAATATTTTCTTTTTATATAAAATCTATTGATTTTATAAGTAATTCTTTTTGATAATCTAACTATTCCCTTTCTATTTGTTTTACGCATATTCCTTCTTCCTATTCTATTTATTTTTCAAATAAATATCCCTTTTCAATTCTATTTGTAAATAGTTACAAATATTCCTTTTCAATTCTATCGGTAAATCTTTTACAAATATTTTCCTTCAATTCTATCTATTTGATTAACAAATAAATATCCCTTTTTAATCTATTTATTTTCTAAATAAATAGTTTTCTTTTTATAAAATCTTTGATTTTATAAATATTCCTTTTTCAATATAACATTGAAAATTTTCTTTTTAACATTTTATTATTCCCTATGGTATTTAACATACCATACAACAATGATCATCATCATTCAACCATACAAAATCAACAATAGATTTCATATCACATCATATAACACAATATATGAAAAACAGTAAAATAAATGTTGAGGAACCCAGTTGGGTCCCTCCAACCTGGTTCCCTACATCCACAGACGTTAATCAACATAAACAACATGAGTATGAAATATTCTGGTAAACAGAATCAATATTTGGTTAACTATTTATATCTATATTGGTACTATATTTTTAATCAACTGACTAGCAGTTCAACCAAACAGCCAACCCATAGCAAGCAACCATCATTTATCATTTCTATAAAAAATACTTTTAGAAAAATATAACTGAGAAGAGTTAGTGAGTTTACTCACATTGGTCGGTCATTGTTAATAACGATAACCATTGCTTCATTCAGACGGCCAATTTATTTTGCAATGAATTGTAACGAGTTCCAGTTCACTTCCCGTCAGTTCCATGGTGTTGCTTCCGTCCATACGATCCTAACGAATCTGACCATTCGAATTTTTTAATACGGGCCTCACCCTCATCACTCGGCCTAGTACCCTTTCTGCACCCGCACGCTACAGCATTCCATCTTCCTACTCACTTATTTCATTACGCTGCTCCATCTATCAAGCCATTTTCATATGGTAACACCTCCTTTCCTTCCTTCGTTCACAACTTAATTACAAACTTAAATTCCCTTTATATTTTCTTTGGGCTTAACCTCTTCAATAAGGTCCATAATCAAATTAAAATACTCAGGCCTGACGTGACCTTCTTCTCCAAACCAAGAAATGCCGTGACTCCCTGTACACAACTCCAGCCATAACCGCTCCTTCTTGCTTCCCGTTCTCCTCACATACCTCACTGTTTTCCTCGAAACCAATCCCATTCTTCATCTCTTCCATTCCTCTTCAACACCACGTAAACCATTTCCCACTCTCACTATAAATGCAGATCGCGACATCAGCTACCCCCTGTCTGGCCTATCAAATTACCGAACCCTTTTGTCATGAAAACACCCCAAACTCTCACAAATCCATCCCTTCCATACCATAAACCCAAATATGGACTCAAAAATCCAACCGACGCCTTCAATCTGCTGCGTCGCCGAACCCTAGGTCCTATTCAGAAAACCAGCAACATAGAACCAACGCCGAACCCAACAAAAGCAGCATCAAATCAAGAGAAAGCGACCACGATTTCATATATGCTACTCTCGTGATTTATAGATTTTCCATTGATTTCATTTTGATTTTTTGAAAAGGGGATTTTCATGTTTTTGTTTTTCTGTGGTGGCGGCGTGAGTTTTGACCAGAAGAGAAATTGTGAGAAGGGTTTGGTGAGGTAACGATAATATACAGGATAGGTTTAGTATTTTTTTAATTGATTATTTTATTTAATTTTAAGCCATAGTTGTTTACATTTGTCCTCTAAAATTCTTGTGATCACATACGATACCCAAAAACCACGAATCTGGACATGTAGCTACAGTTCGACATTGCGGACCCAACGAAACTAGTTTCATCAAATTCCGACTTCGTATGCTCACACAGCGTATTTTTAACCATTAGAATATCGACTATTTTCACTCTAAAAATCCATATGGTCACACAGTGACTATAAAAATCACGGAAATTGAAATCTAGCATTAATTAAATATTGCGGATCCAACAAAACTAGTTTCGTCGAATTCTGAGGTTGTTTGAAAAACTAGCTATTTTTAAAGCTCTAAATAACCCATTTAAATATATAAATATATTTAAAAACATTTAAATTTAATATTTAAAAATAAATATTATCGTATATATTCACAATAGAATATCATACAACTCCAATGATATTTATAACTCAATATTTCAAATCCAGTGTTACATCGATATTCGATTTATATTTAAAAATCCATTATAAAATATAAATAAATCGATATAAATTATAAAGGAATTCCATAACGACTTTTCTAAAATTTTGATTTGGACATAAATCAAAATCTACACAACGAAATCCCGATTTTCCTCTTCCACTAGTAAAATATACTTCATCAGCCCCCAACGCCTCCTGTTCCACAGAAATCCGATTTAAAATGGACCCTGTACATTCAATTGAAGTTCAAATCGCCAAATAGCGAACTGCAGCGCCATTTCGAGCTTGATTATAATTATAATATAATTATACGTTCAAATTTCCATTCAAATAATATATTCGTTATTCTAATTCAATTCTAAACTGAACTAAATATCACAGATGATCAAATTCACACTATTTTGTGAATTCCACTATTTCTGACTATTTCAGAAATCAAATATATTATTATATTAATTAAATATTTAATATTATTTAATTTAACGACCATTTAATTCCCTAAATCACTATTTAAATAATTGAATAAACTAATTATATCGCTGAAAAATGCGGGTCGTTACAATTCGTGTACTCTGATGTAAATTGTTGTAAAAGCAATGAAAAGTTCTACTCTTTGTGTTATAATGCGTTGTTGTAACGACCCGGAAAATCTGAACCAATTTAAAATTTTTAAATTGGCTATTTTAGTGGATTTTAAATATTTAAAATAAATATTTTAAATAATAACGATGAAAAGTAAGTTTGAATCGACATTTGAAAACGAATATAATTAACTCTAATTATAAACAAGGATTGAAATGGCGCGGCAGTTTCAAAATTTGAATTCAAACTTTGACTGACTATACCGGGTGCAAAACAAAGCGGATTTGAGTGAAACCAAAAATATTTAAATCTGTTAGTGAATACCATTCTAACGAATCTGAAAAATCGAAGTTTCATAGCGGAAAGCAAAAGTTATGGCCAAATGAATTTTCAGAAAGGTCGCTATAGAAATTATATAGCCCGTGAAAATGGCCATTTTGCAAACGACCTCGGAATTCGACGAAACCACTTTTGTTGGATCCGGGATGTGAACTTATTGCTAGGTTTCAAATTTCATAATTTTTGAAGCTAGTATGTGAGCGTGGAAAAGGAAAACGTGTTTTGGTCAATTACAGTTAAATTGGATCGACCAAAAAAGGGCCATTTTACAAACGATCTCAGAATTCGACGAAACTAGTTTTGTTGCGACCGTATCGTCAAAACATAGCTAGATTTATTTTTCTGGAATTTTTCAAATCATTTTGTGACCCTGGCAAATTGAAATGTACGTTCAAATCAAATATTGAATGTTTTATATTTTAATTTGAAGGAAAACTGACTGAAACAGTCGAATGGGCCTACGAAACATATCCCATTGTGCTCGGAATGGGGGTAAAAAGCTGGAGACGACAGTCGTTGGGTTTGAATTGGTGTTCGTGTGTGGAAGAGGGTATTTTAGAGATTTTAAAATATATAAATAAATAAAAATATTTCATTGGTCAATACACTTTCTCTCTCCCCTTATTTCCTCCAGGCGACGGCGAATATTGTTCAAACCTTCCCGTTCGATTTCTGATCAATCCACGCATCAAAATCGCTAGCTCCAGTTAGGGTTTTTGAAGTCCTCCTCTCCCTCTTCAAATCAAGACAAACCGCATCACCTATCGTCGCCCCAGCTTCGAGAACGAAGTCCTCAAAGTACCGACCTTCATCCTGCCGCCGTGAGTAGGAGGAGTCATCGAGTGGGGGCCCCTTACCATCGACAGGCGTGCCTTTCCAGGCTCTAGGCCGCGGTCAAATCCGATCGTCGATCCGCCGCACCATTGGATCAAAAAGTGAAAACCTAGTTTTGACGATCGAGCTGAGTTATACGGCTTTGTTTATTTTCAACTGTTTTAACACCTTTAAACCGTTGCAAAATTTGAAAAATCATATCTTTTTCTTGTGTTGACGAAATTCGATGAAACAGGAGACATCGGGACCGTGTGGACATCTTCTACATTCTAGAAGAGACCGCATATTTTTCTGAGCCTTCTGCTATTTTTGGTGGAGTGGAACCCAATGTGAGATTTATAATTTATAAATGATATGGAAAACGACGCTGTATAAATTATATAGTCGATGTATGAGTTATATAAGCATTGTACACCTCAGGTATAAGCATTGTATAAGTTGTACGTTCGATGTATAAGTTGTATATGCGTTGTAAAAATTATATTTGTGTTGAAATAGAAGTGAAATGTTTATATATATATATATATATATATATATATATATATATATATATATATATATATATATATATATATATATACGCCTCTCGTCCACAAACCATGGACGATATTTATTGGTTGTGATTGGTATGAAAATTGGTTGATTACGAATGGTTGATTAGAATTGTTTGTGGTTGAAATTGATTGATTGTGCTTGAAAAATACCCGTTTGTGGTTGAGAAATATTTGGTTGAAACCACATAGGATTAGTTTGTGGAAATGGAAAAAAATATACATGCCGCCTGCGTGCGAACTAGATGCATGATTCCCTATTGTCAAAAGCTACGAGGCTTTAAGGTAGAGCGAGGAGCCGTACTAGGGACGATCTCGGTTTTAACTACCCTACCGTTATGCTGCCGAAATTTTGAATAATATTCATGTGTTAGAATTATTTTCCTGTGTTGAAACTATATTCATGTGTTGAATAGAAAACCTTCATGTGTTGAATTGAAATTCATTCGTTGAATATAAATTCATGTGTTGAATGGTATTCGTGTTTTAAATAAATTGTTTTGCAATAAAAATCACATTTTTACTATATATATACAAACTATAGAAAACCTTCATGTGTTGAATGGAAATTCATTCATTGAATAGAAATTCATGTGTTGAATGGTATTCGTGTTTTAAATATAAAAATCACCTTTTTATCTATATATACAAACTATAGAAAACCTTCATGTGTTGAATCGAAATTCATTCGTTGAATAGAAATTCATGTGTTGAATGGTATTCGTGTTTTAAATATAAAAATCACCTTTTTATCTATGTGTATAAACTATAGAAAACCTTCATGTGTTGAATTGAAATTCATTCGTTGAATAGAAATTCATGTGTTGAATGGTATTCGTGTTTTAAATATAAAGTTCACCTTTTTATCTATATATATAAACTATAGAAAACCTTCATGTGTTGAATTGAAATTCATTCGTTGAATAGAAATTCATGTGTTGAATGGTATTCATATTTTGAAATAAATTGTTTTATAATAAAAATCATATTTTTATCATCTATATGAACTATATAAAATAGTCGTGGTTTGAAAGAAATGGTTTTATAATAAAAATCATATTTTTATCATCTATATGAACTATATAAAATAGTCGTGTTTTGAAATAAATTGTTTTACATTAAAAATCACATTTTTATTATATACATGAATTGTTAAAAATAGTGAAGTGTTGAAATAGAAGACAGTTAGATAAAAATATCATTTTTATCAAAAGTATGAAAATCATATAGTTTTGAAATCGAAGAATCGATATATATATATATATATATATATATATATATATATATATATATATATAGAGAGAGAGAGAGAGAGAGAATTGAAATATATCGAATAACGAAGCTGCAGTTCGTATTTTGAAACCGTGATTTCAAACGATTAGTGTGGGAGATCCGACCATCGGATTTTCCCGAAACCGCAACCGTTGGGTTCGCTTTGGAAATATCTTCCAAACGGCACCAACTTTGTAAAAATCAAACAGTTGGATTGTCTGGAATGTTTAATTCAAATCTGAAGAAAAACAGCGCCAGAATCGATTATATTTATATATATATATAAATATAATTACATTAAATCGAATAACGAAGCTACAGTTCGTATTTTGAAATCGAAACTTCAAACGATTATACCGGGAGATCCGACCGTCGGATTTTCCCGAAACTGAAACCGTTGGATTCTTTTTGAAAAGATCTTTCTAATGATGTAAATTTTATGAAAATCCAACGGTAAGATTTTTAGATATGTGTAAATCAAATCTGAAGAAAAACAGCGCCACGACCGCGTTATGGCCCGAAGCGTTGTTTGAATAAATTGGCTATTTTAAAATAAATAAAAATGGCGATAAATTGTTATAAAATATTATAAATGATATGGATGTGAAATTTAGACACTAACTGAAGGTTGGCTAAGTCGAATGGTTTCCTGGGTGTTGATCTGATGTTGGTTTCGGCCTTCGGGGTTAATATTTGGGAAATCGTTCTCTTACTGATTTACGGTTAGCGACTAATGAATTGAAATGATGCGTATGTGTATTTGTGTTGCACTTGTTTATTATATACGCGAGTTGCTCAGAAAGACCGGGTTTATCCCATTCTGAATAACTGAATCGACGATAAGAAATCGAAGATGAAGACGGTGGTCGAAGACCGGAGATCTTCACCTCGTTTGGATGGTAACTGATGTCCTAATTGGGAGGCATCCCGAAATATGGATAATGAGTGGTGATCATCCAGACGTACGTGGAGGTCGATGGGTTTGCGAGGTATATAGTGCCTTCGGTTTCGTTCAGACCCAGACCGGACTTGCAAATGGACGGTGTGTCTGACATTGGAATTTATTCTGTGTGATTGATAACCATCAGTCGCATGGTGTGAATTGCATGTGTGGCATGCTAAGACGCAGTGATCAAGGCTTCTGTTGAAAAGCAAAGTCCTGTGGGGATGATCAAAGCACCGCCTATGTGGCGTAGCTTTGTGTATAACGTGAATTCGCGAGCCTCACACCCCGGTATGAACCAGAAACAGGAGAGGACCTCAGGGGGGACGTGCGTTTTCTTTCTAGCTAGAAGTGGCGTCAGTGGTTTTACACGCCCTGACGAGTTTGACTTATGTGGTTGTTACTATTGCGAGGCACCTCGGTTATACAGGTCGATCCGGGACCGACGGAGTCATTCGTTGGCTCATTTACGCCCCAGAGGGCGGAGAAACGCATTGTTCAGGCATTATAATCCACTTCGTGTGGACCGGCCCTGACGATCCAAGGTACGGTTGCGGCTGTGCCTGAGACATGGGCTAGATTATCTCAAATTCGGTAAGGACTATCTTTTGCCTTGGTTCATGATGGAAATCCAATTTCCAAATACCCGACTGTGAAGTTTTGATTGTATATATATATATATATGGCGACATGATATGTAACACCCCGGATTTTTCCGTTAACAGTAAATTAACAAATTAAAGTATAATTAAATTGTAACAGAAAAATTAAGGGAAACGGACATCACCATTGCGTTCGTCTCGGAATTCTGCTTGAGATAGAGTCCGAGTTTGCGCAAAACGGATAACGTATGAAGAAGATATCTTTAATTTAAATATTACAGCAAAACATGAAAAAAGAGAAGTAAGGAGAGGACAATAATTATTATTATTCTAAGACTTATTAACAAAAGCCTTTGTAGCTCAGTTGGTTAAGGCATTGGATTTGTAGCATGGAGGTCGGGGGTTCGAACCCCGGCGGCGATATAATTTTTATCTCTGTTTTAGAGAGGGCCAACTGAGCATGCAAATACATGTACGTATACAAATTCAAATTTTGAAAGGATAAGAACGTACATATAAGGAAATAAAGAAAATATATGTATATATATATATGAGAATATATATATATGCAAAAAAAAAAATATGTATACAATAGATAAAATTCAAACAGACAAAAACAGCTCAATTTAAAGTTTAATTTTTGAAAATCGAACCCAGTCCCTCCTGGCTAGCCTGGTCTGTGTTTGGTCGAATTTCTGTGGGTTGCTTTATCATTAGGGCTAGGTGGCAAGTTTTAATTGGTCTCTCTATCTAATGAATGGCTACGATCTAACCTAGCAACATCAATGGTTCTAATCAATTCCTAACCTCTATATAAACAACCCTAGACTAAACCCTAATCTATTCATTCAAATTAAGAGCATAGCCTCCATGTTGCTGAGGAACGACTAAGAGTAGCCGCCATCTAGAGAGAGAGGATTAGGGAGAAAGTTCTAAAGCCTAAAGCAATTCAAGCAACCTAAAGCTAATCAATTCAACAAAGGAATCATATCTCTTAATTAGAGAATTTGCCGCAACCATTGTAAGTAGAGTATTACTTTGGTATGAACAAATGATTGTGTAGATATGTATGCTTGAATTGTGGCAATGAAATTCGTATTTGTGCGATTTATATACTTTTGGATATTCTGAATTATGTCATTCAATTATAAAGAACTACATGCGGTAGTTCTATGCAAATATACGTTTGGAATATTGCGCAAATTATGTAGTCTATGGTGAAGCTACATGTATGTAGTTGATTGAAATTCATGCAAGTTTGGGGCTTTGTTATTATGCCATCATGATGTCTATTTTGTGCATAAATCATTTTGCAAGTAATTGAGACAAGTTTGGTTGTTATAGTTCATATGAAACTATGTTGGAATTTTGACACCATAATCCATGTATTAAGTCATGCTTTTGCAAAACTTATGAATATGGCTAGGCTATGAATGATATTGGGCATAATTGAAATTCATGATTAAGTCTATCTTGTTTAAAAGAATAATATTATGACATATGTGAGACATGGCTAAGTTAGACACAAAAATCCCTTTTTTGCAAGTTAAAAGCGAACACCATGATTAGGAATATTTATGCATAAGTATACCATCGTTATGTGATTAAATTTAATTAAGTTGAACTATGCTTTTGTGTTAGTAACAAAGTATCCTCTTTGTAAACATGTAGAAACCTTATGAACATGACTTGTTTATATTTATGCCATGAACAAATTTAACTATACCTATGCCATGTTTATGCTAGAAGTATTTATGCCATGCTTATGTTTGACATTATGCCATGTTTATGCTAGAAGTATTTATGCTATGCTTATGTTTGACATTATGCCATGTTTATGCTAGAAGTATTTATGCCATGCTTATGTTTGACATTATGCCATGTTTATGCTAGAAGTATTTATGCCATGCTTATGTTTGACATTATGCCATGTTTATGCTAGAAGTATTTATGCCATGCTTATGTTTGACATTATGCCATGTTTATGCTAGAAGTATTTATGCCATGTTTGACATTATGCCATGTTTATGCTAAAAGTATTTATGCCATGCTTATGTTTGACATTATGCCTAAGTAAAAATATAGGTTCATGGGTCAATAATGATATCTCAATTACAAGTTCACATGCTTTGATTCATGTCGCCTATGTTACCACTATGCAAGTACACCAATTTCTATTATGTATTTTCCAACGTCATATGCAAGTTCATGCGCTCACTTTCCCCTCTTTGTGTATACGCCATAAGCCTCCCCTTTTCGCATGGCTAAATTGGGCTTTAAAAGGCTAAGCCCAATATATATAAACGGACGTGTAAAACGGGGGAAAATAACGTTGGGTTAAAAATTAATTAATTAATGAAAATATGAAATAGAAGGGCCCAAAGTCAAGTATGGGTTGGGCCCATGGTTGGTGTAACCTTTACACCATTAACATAATAATGGGCCGCAAATATTTACATATAAGAAATAAAGAAGAATGACAAAATATGTAAATGTAGAAAAGACGATGTGTTTAACCCGAGGTTGGATTGAGTTGTGATGTAAACCTGCCCGGAACCGCCCGGCTGTCCAGTAGTCACAACAATACCTATCCAATGTGGGAGGTTAAACATGGAGCCCAGCAAGGACCCGAGGTTAGACTGAGTTGTGGCGTAAGACTGCCCGGAACCAACCGGCAACAGGCAGCCACAACAATACCTGTCTAATGTGAGAGGTCAGGGCCTTAATAAGACAATTAAGGCTGAGTCAGGATTGTTAGGATTAAGTGAACTAAAGACTTAATCAAAATGGAACATGCTAAACTAAACGGACTGGTGGGGTTAGGTTAGGAAACACTTAACCAACTTAGCATGTTGGCTAGAGATAGAAAACCTAGTAACGGGGGACCCTTTTCAGCAGTAACCCTAGAAGGTGTATCAGGATACCCTGAAACTAGGCAGGGTGGGGCACGATTACTGGGCTGATTGTAAGAGGTCAAATCGACGGCGGTGGTGTAGCAGTGTAGGTTCTAACGGTGTGCGGGCGTGCACGCACTCCGGCGCAGAAAAATAAAGCACTGGACACCAGTAGCATACCTTTGCACTCTAAGGTTGTGTCGGGTTGCCACTATGGGACTTGATACACCCCATGGTGGGACCAGCATAGGTAACTACAGACATCGGGGGTCGTAAGACACATGTAACTATGCGGGTAGGAGCCGATCATCGTAGAATGGATCACATCACCCTGATTTTGGGGTGCAAATTGGAAACTAGTTTATATGGGTTCAGAGATTAACATAGGGTACGATAGTATATTCGACCCTAGATAACTTAACCAAGTTTATAATGTTGCCCACTTCCTGTTTTACATATCATACCCAGTTCTTTATTCATAGACAAAGTAGTACTAGACTTACTCAGGCTTTATGTCTGACTCTATTTTTCTTTCGTCTTCTTTATTCCGTTCCCCCCCCCCCCCAGGTCCTCAGGGAGGGAACACAGCAGCTTGACCTACCTCAACATCCAGCTTGAAGAAGAGAAATGTATTGCTTGGACTTTCCTGTTTTGAACTATGGCTTTGGACAATCCACTATGGGGCTTTGGCAGTTTGTCTATGTTTTATTTATGCTTCTTTAAAAAAATAATGTACTCAAGACAGATTATGAAGTGTTATGTTATGTTTTTGGAAAGGATGTTGTTGTAACACGTATTTGACTTTATGAAATAAAGTTCGTTTGTTCTTCCGCTGTTTACAAATATGTGTTCTTATATCTGTCTTGTATATCTGTGACTTGTACTTATAAACCTCCACCAAAATTAGGGCATTCCCTTTGAGAGTGACCCTAACGGAGGTGGGGTGTTTCACTTGGTATCAGAGCATAGGTTTACCAGATAAGATAAAAAGTTTTGGAAATTTATTTTCAAAAAGGAAATTTAAAGAAGCATTTTTAAAAGATAAAAATATTATTTTATTTTAAAAAAGGCAAAGTCCACTCCCCAAAGCCATAGGTACTATCTCTTATCCTTCGTTTTGAATCTATCCCTTTTGTTTCAGCATGTCCGAAGATCTTAACTTGCCGGAAGGGGTACCAATACCTGGTTGGTTTAGACGATTCTTAGAAGCTAGGGCCACTCAACCAGGTCCTACCGTTCCTCCTCCCCCAGCTGCAGGGAATCATCCAGCTGCAGCAGCACCTCTTCCTCCACCTCCTCCACGAGGAAACGCGTTTGCTAAGATATGTAAGGATTTTAAAGCTATGGGAGGAAGGGATTTCCATGGAACTGAGTCCTTCGTAGCAGCTAGAAATTGGCTGAAGGAAACTGAGGATCTATTCATCATCTTTGAGGTAGAGGACAGACAAAAAGTACAATTGGCGGTGTGGCTATTGAAGGGCGAGGCTTCCTACTGGTGGGAAGTCACTAATGCTGAAAGACCAGTGGAGACATGGGAGGACTTTAGGGCAAGGTTTGAGACTAAGTTTCTCTCAGATGCAGAAAGAAGTTTGCAGTTGGAAAAATTCTTATTTCTTAAGCAAGGAGACAAGACTGTCAGAGAGTATGTGAATCAGTTCGATGAGCTGGCTAGGTTTGGGCTTGACCTAGTCAACACCCCGCATAAGAAGGCTCTCTGTTTCGTCAAGGGGTTAAATGAGCCATTACACAGTTTGGCCATGACACATATACCCATGGGGGACACGTATGAAAGATTGGTGCAAATGGCATTGCTGAATGAGGAGGATAAGGGCAAGAAGGAGGCAAAGGCAGAAAGCTCTCAAGGGAAGAAAGAGGGTTTGCAGCCTAAGAAGACAGACTTTAAGAAAGGCGGGGAAGGCAACAAAGAGAAGAGGACGTGTAATTTCTGTGGCAAAGTGGGGCACTTAGTAAAGGACTGTCGGAAGAAGAAGGCTAAGGAGAATGGTGGGTGCTTTTCGTGCGGTCAGACAGGCCACAGGGCTAAGGACTGCCCAAAGAAACGAGGACAGGGGCAGGGCACTGGATCCACCCCAGGGGCACAGGTTCATGTGCTGGAAGCGCCACCTCTGCAACAGCGAGGTATAAATACTTCTGTAGAAAGTATAGTTTATCTTTATGATCTCCCCGTTCGCACTTTGTTTGATTCTGGCGCATCACACTCCTTTATCTCGTCTGCTTTAGTAGAATCTCTGCACCTAAAAACTAGTATGGTAGAGGACCCCTTAATTGTTTCAAACCCAATTGGGGGCCCAGCTCATTTGTCTATGATCTGTGTGGGATTGAAAATTTCTATTCTAAGCGTAGAATTTCAATGTAGTGCCTTTGTTTTGGGCTTTTCGGGGTATGGTTTGATTTTGGGTATGGATTGGCTATCCAGTAATGGGGCCATCCTTGATTGTGAGAAAAGGGTTGTTAGGCTCCTAACCCAGCTCAGTAATACTTTGGAAATTTCTTGTAATCCCTCGTATGCGGTTATGCTTAGTTATCTTGAGTCGCTAGATGCCTCTGTTGAAAATTTGCAATCAGTTAGAGTGGTCCGGGAATATCCGGATGTCTTCGAAGAGGTGAAGGGCTTGCCTCCGAAGCGGGAAATAGACTTCCGCATATATCTTGTAGATAATGCAAAGCCCGTTGCGTTGCCCGTTAGACACATGGCTCCACGAGAAAGAAAAGAGCTCAGTAAACAGATTAAAGAGCTTCTAGAGAAGGGGTTCATTAGGTGGAGCATTTCAGAATAGGGCACTCCAGGAGTGTTCGCCACTAAGGCTGAAGGTTCATTTCACTTATGCATGAGTTGTAAAGAATCACCTTAGTAAGTACATTTGGCAACATAGTTGGACTTAGGAAGGGACTCCCTTGTGACCTAAAAGGAGTCCATCATGCTTAGTTTCCTAGAATCATATGTGGTGGTTGGGTTGATTAATTCTTTGGGTGTCAGTCTGATGTTGATTTCGGTCTTTGGGGCTGATGCTTAGAGAGTTCTTCTCCTAATCAATATATATGTGGCATAGATTTCCAGTTTTGACATTGCCTAATGGGCACAAAATTTTTACTTGCTTCTATCATTCGACTATACCTTTAGGTAGGACCATTTCCTATCATTGAGAAAATTTGGAAAATGACCTATAGATTAGAGCTACCCGAGAAATTGGCCGGAGTCCACAACGTTTTTCACGTTTCACATCTCCGAAAATGTCTACATGAGTCTGCTGAAGTGGTAGAGCCAAATATCCTCGAAGAGGCCGAAGTGGAACGCGAAGCAACCATAAGAAAAGTTCCAACCCGCATACTAGGAACGGAAGTGAAGAAGCTACGCAACCGCGAAGTCAAACTCGTCAAAGTTCAGTGGAGCGACGCCGAGGGAGACGCGACTTGGGAAACTGAAGCTAGAATACGCACTGCTTACCCTTTTCTTTTCGAAGGTACGTCCTTGATCTTTCTTTTTCCTTAAGTTGCGCTTTTATCTATCTTTTTAGGAATATCTCCTCGACCTTATCTTTTAGATAGAAACCTTTTGGATGAAAACATGTAATTGAAACATGTTATGTATGATGGTTGCAAGTGATTGCTAGTAGTTGCTCGTGGCTGCATATACACACACAATCTAGGTTTTAGATCGGCTCAGTCACTTCATATTGCATATGCATATATGTTTGCACTCGTATATGGTTGAATTGTAATGTGTTGTCATATGGATGTTGCATTTGTATGAAAGATTGTGCACCCATGTAGAATCATGAATAGGAAAAATCTGCATACATAATGGATACATGGCACTTACATGATTCGCATTAAGGAGGTCAACTGAATCAGTAGACCGCCTGATTTTGCATTAGATAAGTTCATGAACACACACACTTCGCATATGATCATGAAGCATTAGAAGTCTTTTAAGGACAATGGATGCTCGTGTTTGATGGATGAGTAGATGGATGATTGAATGTTAGGATTTACATTCTTCCTAAACTTGAAGATTTCGGGGACGAAATCCTTTTAAGTGGGGGAGAATGTAACACCCCGGATTTTTCCGTTAACAGTAAATTAACAAATTAAAGTATAATTAAATTGTAACAGAAAAATTAAGGGAAACGGACATCACCATTGCGTTCGTCTCGGAATTCTGCTTGAGATAGAGTCCGAGTTTGCGCAAAACGGATAACGTATGAAGAAGATATCTTTAATTTAAATATTACAGCAAAACATGAAAAAAGAGAAGTAAGGAGAGGACAATAATTATTATTATTCTAAGACTTATTAACAAAAGCCTTTGTAGCTCAGTTGGTTAAGGCATTGGATTTGTAGCATGGAGGTCGGGGGTTCGAACCCCGGTGGCGATATAATTTTTATCTCTGTTTTAGAGAGGGCCAACTGAGCATGCAAATACATGTACGTATACAAATTCAAATTTTGAAAGGATAAGAACGTACATATAAGGAAATAAAGAAAATATATGTATATATATATGAGAATATATATATATATGCAAAAAAAAATATGTATACAATAGATAAAATTCAAACAGACTAAAACAGCTCAATTTAAAGTTTAATTTTTGAAAATCGAACCCAGTCCCTCCTGGCTGGCCTGGTCTGTGTTTGGTCGAATTTCTGTGGGTTGCTTTGTCATTAGGGCTAGGTGGCAAGTTTTAATTGGTCTCTCTATCTAATGAATGGCTACGATCTAACCTAGCAACATCAATGGTTCTAATCAATTCCTAACCTCTATATAAACAACCCTAGACTAAACCCTAATCTATTCATTCAAATTAAGAGCATAGCCTCCATGTTGCTGAGGAACGACTAAGAGTAGCCGCCATCTAGAGAGAGAGGATTAGGGAGAAAGTTCTAAAGCCTAAAGCAATTCAAGCAACCTAAAGCTAATCAATTCAACAAAGGAATCATATCTCTTAATTAGAGAATTTGCCGCAACCATTGTAAGTAGAGTATTACTTTGGTATGAACAAATGATTGTGTAGATATGTATGCTTGAATTGTGGCAATGAAATTCGTATTTGTGCGATTTATATACTTTTGGATATTCTGAATTATGTCATTCAATTATAAAGAACTACATGCGGTAGTTCTATGCAAATATACGTTTGGAATATTGCGCAAATTATGTAGTCTATGTTGAAGCTACATGTATGTAGTTGATTGAAATTCATGCAAGTTTGGGGCTTTGTTATTATGCCATCATGATGTCTATTTTGTGCATAAATCATTTTGCAAGTAATTGAGACAAGTTTGGTTGTTATAGTTCATATGAAACTATGTTGGAATTTTGACACCATAATCCATGTATTAAGTCATGCTTTTGCAAAACTTATGAATATGGCTAGGCTATGAATGATATTGGGCATAATTGAAATTCATGATTAAGTCTATCTTGTTTAAAAGAATTATATTATGACATATGTGAGACATGGCTAAGTTAGACACAAAAATCCCTTTTTTGCAAGTTAAAAGCGAACACCATGATTAGGAATATTTATGCATAAGTATACCATCGTTATGTGATTAAATTTAATTAAGTTGAACTATGCTTTTGTGTTAGTAACAAAGTATCCTCTTTGTAAACATGTAGAAACCTTATGAACATGACTTGTTTATATTTATGCCATGAACAAATTTAACTATACCTATGCCATGTTTATGCTAGAAGTATTTATGCCATGCTTATGTTTGACATTATGCCATGTTTATGCTAGAAGTATTTATGCCATGCTTATGTTTGACATTATGCCATGTTTATGCTAGAAGTATTTATGCCATGCTTATGTTTGACATTATGCCATGTTTATGCTAGAAGTATTTATGCCATGCTTATGTTTGACATTATGCCATGTTTATGCTAGAAGTATTTATGCCATGCTTATGTTTGACATTATGCCATGTTTATGCTAGAAGTATTTATGCCATGTTTGACATTATGCCATGTTTATGCTAAAAGTATTTATGCCATGCTTATGTTTGACACTATGCCTAAGTAAAAATATAGGTTCATGGGTCAATAATGATATCTCAATTACAAGTTCACATGCTTTGATTCATGTCACCTATGTTACCACTATGCAAGTACACCAATTTCTATTATGTATTTTCCAACGTCATATGCAAGTTCATGCGCTCACTTTCCCCTCTTTGTGTATACGCCATAAGCCTCCCCTTTTCGCATGGCTAAATTGGGCTTTAAAAGGCTAAGCCCAATATATATAAACGGACGTGTAAAACGGGGGAAAATAACGTTGGGTTAAAAATTAATTAATGAATGAAAATATGAAATAGAAGGGCCCAAAGTCAAGTATGGGTTGGGCCCATGGTTGGTGTAACCTTTACACCATTAACATAATAATGGGCCGCAAATATTTACATATAAGAAATAAAGAAGAATGACAAAATATGTAAATGTAGAAAAGACGATGTGTTTAACCCGAGGTTGGATTGAGTTGTGATGTAAACCTGCCCGGAACCGCCCGGCTGTCCAGTAGTCACAACAATACCTATCCAATGTGGGAGGTTAAACATGGAGCCCAGCAAGGACCCGAGGTTAGACTGAGTTGTGGCGTAAGACTGCCCGGAACCAACCGGCAACAGGCAGCCACAACAATACCTGTCTAATGTGAGAGGTCAGGGCCTTAATAAGACAATTAAGGCTGAGTCAGGATTGTTAGGATTAAGTGAACTAAAGACTTAATCAAAATGGAACATGCTAAACTAAACGGACTGGTGGGGTTAGGTTAGGAAACACTTAACCAACTTAGCATGTTGGCTAGAGATAGAAAACCTAGTAACGGGGGACCCTTTTCAGCAGTAACCCTAGAAGGTGTATCAGGATACCCTGAAACTAGGCAGGGTGGGGCACGATTACTGGGCTGATTGTAAGAGGTCAAATCGACGGCGGTGGTGTAGCAGTGTAGGTTCTAACGGTGTGCGGGCGTGCACGCACTCCGGCGCAGAAAAATAAAGCACTGGACACCAGTAGCATACCTTTGCACTCTAAGGTTGTGTCGGGTTGCCACTATGGGACTTGATACACCCCATGGTGGGACCAGCATAGGTAACTACAGACATCGGGGGCCGTAAGACACATGTAACTATGCGGGTAGGAGCCGATCATCGTAGAATGGATCACATCACCCTGATTTTGGTGTGCAAATTGGAAACTAGTTTATATGGGTTCAGAGATTAACATGGGGTACGATAGTATATTCGACCCTAGATAACTTAACCAAGTTTATAATGTTGCCCACTTCCTGTTTTACTTATCATACCCAGTTCTTTATTCATAGACAAAGTAGTACTAGACTTACTCAGGCTTTATGTCTGACTCTATTTTTCTTTCGTCTTCTTTCTTCCGTTTCCCCCCCCCCCCCAGGTCCTCAGGGAGGGAACACAGCAGCTTGACCTACCTCAACATCCAGCTTGAAGAAGAGAAATGTATTGCTTGGACTTTCCTGTTTTGAACTATGGCTTTGGACAATCCACTATGGGGCTTTGGCAGTTTGTCTATGTTTTATTTATGCTTCTTTAAAAAAATAATGTACTCAAGACAGATTATGAAGTGTTATGTTATGTTTTTGGAAAGGATGTTGTTGTAACACGTATTTGACTTTATGAAATAAAGTTTGTTTGTTCTTCCGCTGTTTACAAATATGTGTTCTTATATCTGTCTTGTATATCTGTGACTTGTACTTATAAACCTCCACCAAAATTAGGGCATTCCCTTTGAGACTGACCCTAACGGAGGTGGGGTGTTTCATGATATATGGTACCCATGCCGTCTATGATTGATAGTTATGATTGAAATTGTATTCGAAGCCTATAAACACTAGTAATAATATCAAATGCTTTTGTTTTATTCGTATCAAGCATATTTTGGCCATTATAAGGTAAAACTCTATCCTCCGGTTTGCGTTGCATTGTGTGATGGGAACTGAGTCTTATAATGGCTTCATTTTTATAAAAAGCATTGCAATGTTTAAAAGAATTATTTGTTTTAAAGCACTGGTGATCCATTGGAGTAAACCCATTTCACGAAAGTGGCGTGGTCCTGTGATTAGCCATATTTCAAATGTGTTGAGTAGATTTCTCATACCAGTCCCATGACTGACTCGTAGTTTGTTTCACTTTCAAACTCGGGTGCCCCTTTTTCTACACGGGTAGACTTGTATTCAGGTTTAGCAGGCTCTTCCCGGATAGCTGGAGCTGAAGATGGATTCTATCATTTATCTCTTTTTATGTTGTTCAACTCCTATTGTACATTATGTTTGTTTTCCGTTGTAGACATTTATTTATAGCTGAACTGTATTTGTACTAAGTAAGATCCTGTATGCTGTGTAACTCTGATGATTATGTTTATCCAGTATATTCTATTGTGCATTATCTAGTGAATTTATTTATTTCTGTTCTGCTATTATCTGTTTCTGTGTTATATTCCAAAGATTACCCTTGCCACCGTTAGTACGGGGAATGGGGTCGTCTCATTTGGTATCAGAGCTTTGGTTAAGCTTAGCTCTGGAATATAACATATTAACGAACTCGTCAGAGATAGAACCAGTAGTGTTCTTGGACGAGTAACTCAGTACAGATAGGATTAGCAATATCCTAGTATGAGTACAGCAGAATCAGAACAACTCGTTAGAGATGGGGGTCAGAAGTGCCTCAGAACGAGTCGAGGGTAATATGTTTTTTAATAACGTATTTGTGATAATATATATAGTCTGGTTTTAGAAATATAATTTTTGAATATATAAAAGATATATATTTGAAAGGTTGAAAAGTTAAAAACAATTTGATTGATTGTTTGTGTTGTGTGATAGTAGATGAATGGTAGAATTTATTCGATTAAATCACACATTGAACTGATTAGAAAATAGATAAAAATATATACTTGTGCATTACATATGTTTGAATAGGTAATTGGATAGCTGTTGAGTAAAGATTTTATTTGCGTGCCCGACAAATAGGTAAACCTTAATGAGTTGGATGCGAAATATTATTATATCAACTCCTGTGAATGCCATTGGATGCGGAGTGCTGGTTGTTCTGTGTGTAATCATAAACGTCTCCATAGGATAGTAACAATTAATTTTGAACTACATTACATGGCATACTTCTTGAAGATTGGCATACTTCATCATATACCACATAAACATTTGGAGCTTGTGTGACGAGGTGGAAGATTTACCATACGAGCGAGAGGCTTGTATGGCAATGACTTTATTTTACAGGTTGAACTGATGACTGATATGACCATATAAAAATGTAACGATAAATTGCCAGATTAATAAAAATCCCAAACAGGTCTGGAGTTGAAAATAATCACGTCTCTCTAGTCATTAGATACGGCACATAGATTATTTATTTCCCACACGGGACGAGGTGACGAGGATTTATCCCCTGGAGCAATTAAAATACACACTCCATCAGGCTTTGACAGGGTGACGAGAATTTATTCTCTGGAGTTATTATCTATACACGCTCCCCTGTAAACATCAGAATATATCACTATAAATATTTGTATGCTTTATAGGATTTATTGGGTACCTAATACGGCCCAATAAATTTCCAAACCCCTCCCCGTATAAAGGAGGTTATGGCGAAATTTTTCAAAAATTCCGGGTGTTGGCCAAATTTTTGAAGAATTTGAAAATTCTAAGAAACTGAAAAGTTGGATAATGGAAGCCAGATTGAATGTAGAGTTGATTAATCAAACCACTTTCGACTTTGTTCCTTTTCGGGGATGAAAAGTTTTAAGTGGGGGAGATTGTAACGACCCGGAAAATCTGAACCAATTTAAAATTTTTAAATTGGCTATTTTAGTGGATTTTAAATATTTAAAATAAATGTTTTAAATAATAATGATGAAAAGTAAATTTGAATCGACATTTGAAAACGAATATAATTAATTCTAATTATAAACAAGGCCTGAAATGGCGCGGCAGTTTCAAAATTTGAATTCAAACTTTGACTGACTGTACCGGGTGCAAAACAAAGCGGATTTGAGTGAAACCAAAAATATTTAAATTTGTTAGTGAATACCATTCTAACGAATCTGAAAAATCGAAGTTTCATAGCGGAAAGCAAAAGTTATGGCCAAATGAATTTTCAGAAAGGTCGTTATAGAAATTATATAGCCCGTGAAAATGACCATTTTGCAAACGACCTTGGAATTCGACGAAACCACTTTTGTTGGATCCGGGATGTGAAGTTATTGCTAGGTTTCAAATTTCATAATTTTTGAAGCTAGTATGTGAGTGTGGTAAAGGAAAACGTGTTTTGGTCAATTACAGTTAAATTGGATCGACCAAAAAAGGACCATTTTACAAACAGTCTCAGCATTTGACGAAACTAGTTTTGTTGCGACTGTATCATCAAAACATAGTTAGGTTTATTTTTCTGGAATTTTTCGAATCAGTTTGTGGCCCTGGCAAATTGAAATGTACGTTCAAATCAAATATTGAATGTTTTATATTTTCATTTGAAGGAAAACTGACTGAAACAGTCGAATGGGCTTACGAAACATATCCCATTGTGTTCGGAATGGGCGTAAAACGCTAGGTACGACAGTCGTTGGGTTTGAATTGGTGTTCGTGTGTGGAAGAGGGTATTTTAGAGATTTTGAAATATATAAATAAATAAAAATATTTCATTGGTCAATACACTTTCTCTCTCCCCATATTTCCTCCAGGCGACGGCGAATATTGTTCAAACCTTCCCGTTCGATTTCTGATCAATCCACGCATCAAAATCGCTAGCTCCAGTTAGGGTTTTTGAAGTCCTCCTCTCCCTCTTCAAATCAAGACAAACTGCATCACCTATCATCGCCCCAGCTTCGAGAACGAAGTCCTCAAAGTACCGACCTTCATCGCGCCGCCGTGAGCAGGAGGAGCCGTCGAGTGGGGCCCCCTTACCATCGACAGGCGCGCCTTTCCAGGCTCTAGGCCGTGGTCAAACCCGATCGTCGATCCGCTGCACCATTGGATCGAAAAGTGAGGACCTAGTTTTGAAGATCGAGCTAGGTATACGGCTTTGTTTATTGTCAACTGTTTTAACACCTTTAAACCGTTGCAAACTTTGAAAAATCATATCTTTTTCTTGTGTTGACGAAATTCGATGAAACAGGAGACATCGGGACCGTGTGGACGTCTTCTACATTCTATAAGAGACCGCATATTTTTCTGAGCCTTCTGCTATTTTTGGTGGAGTGGAACCCAATGTGAGATTTCTAATTTATAAACGATGTGGAAAACGACGGTGTATAAATTATATAGTCGATGTATGAGTTATATAAGCGTTGTACACCTCATGTATAAGCGTTGTATAAGTTGTACGTTCGATGTATAAGTTGTATATGTGTTGTAAAAATTATATATGTGTTGAAATAGAAGTGAAATATTTATATATATATATATATATATATATATATATATACGCCCCTCGTCCACAAACCATGGACGATATTTATTGGTTGTGATTGGTATGAAAATTGGTTGATTACGAATGGTTGATTAGAATTGTTTGTGGTTGAAATTGATTGATTGTGGTTGAAAAATACCCGTTTGTGGTTGAGAAATATTTGGTTGAAACCACATAGGATTAGTTTGTGGAAATAGAAAAAAATATGCATGCCGCCTACGTGCGAACTAGATGCATGATTCCCCATTGTCAAAAGCTACGAGGCTTTAAGGTAGAGCGAGGAGCCGTACTAGGGACGATCTCGGTTTTAACTACCCTGCCGTTATGCTGCCGAAATTTTGAATAATATTCATGTGTTAGAACTATTTTCCTGTGTTGAAACTATATTCGTGAGTTGAATAGAAAACCTTAATGTGTTGAATTGAAATTCATTCGTTGAATAGAAATTCATGTGTTGAATCGTATTCGTGTTTTAAATAAATTGTTTTGCAATAAAAATCACATTTTTACTATATATATACAAACTATAGAAAACCTTCATGTGTTGAATCGAAATTCATTCGTTGAATAGAAATTCATGTGTTGAATGGTATTCGTGTTTTAAATATAGAAATCACCTTTTTATCTATATATGCAAACTATAGAAAACCTTCATGTGTTGAATCGAAATTCATTCGTTGAATAGAAATTCATATGTTGAATGGTATTCATGTTTTAAATATAAAAATCACCTTTTTATCTATATATAAACTACAGAAAACCTTCATGTGTTGAATTGAAATTCATTCGTTGAATAGAAATTCGTGCGTTGAATGGTATTCGTGTTTTAAATATAAAAATCACCTTTTTATCTATATATATAAACTATAGAAAACCTTCATGTGTTGAATTGAAATTCATTCGTTGAATAGAAATTCATGTGATGAATGGTATTCATATTTTTAAATAAATTGTTTTATAATAAAAATCATATTTTTATCATCTATATGAACTATATAAAATAGTCGTGTTTTGAAAGAAATTGTTTTATAATAAAAATCATATTTTTATCATCTGTATGAACTATATAAAATAATCGTGTTTTGAAATAAATTGTTTTACATTAAAAATCACATTTTTATTATATACACGAAATGTTAAAAATAGTGAAGTGTTGAAATAGAAGACAGTTAGATAAAAATATCATTTTTATCAAAAGTATGAAAAGCATATAGTTTTGAAATCGAAGAATCGATATATATATATATATATAAATAGAATTGAAATATATCGAATAACGAAGCTGCAGTTCGTATTTTGAAACTGTGATTTCAAACGATTAGTACGGGAGATCCGACCATCGAATTTTCCCGAAACTGCAACCGTTGGGTTCGCTTTGGAAATATCTTTCCAACGGCACCAACTTTGTAAAAATCCAATGGTTGGATTGTATGGAATGTTTAATTCAAATATGAAGAAAAACAGCGCTAGAATCGATTATATATATATATATATATATATATATATATATATATATATGTATATATATATATATATTAAATCGAATAACGATGCTGCAGTTCGTATTTTGAAATCGAAACTTCAAACGATTATACCGGGAGATCCGACCGTCGGATTTTCCCGAAACTGGAACCGTTGGATTCGATTTGAAAAGATCTTTCTAATGATGTAAATTTGTGAAAATCCAACGGTTAGATTTTCAGATATGTGTAAATAAAATCTGAAGAAAAACAGCGCCACGGCCGCGTTATGGCCCGAAGCGTTGTTTGAATAAATTGGCTATTTTAAAATAAATAAAAATGGCGATAAATTGTTATAAAATATTATAAATGATATGGATGTGAAATTTAGAAACTAACTGAAGGTTGGCTAAGTCGAATGGTTTCCTGGGTGTTGATCTGATGTTGGTTTCGGCCTTCGGGGTTAATATTTGGGAAATCGTTCTCTTACTGATTTACGGTTAGCGACTAATGAATTGAAATGATGCGTATGTGTATTTGTGTTGCACTTGTTTATTATATACGCGAGTTGCTCAGAAAGACCAGGTTTATCCCATTTTGAATAACTGAATCGACGATAAGAAATCGAAGACGAAGACGGTGGTCGAAGACTGGAGATCTTCACCTCGTTTGGATGGTAACTGATGTCCTGATGAGGAGGCATCCCGAAATATGGATAATGAGTGGTGATCGTCCAGACGTACGTGGAGGTCGATGGGTTTGCGAGGTATATAGTGCCTTCGGTTACGTTCAGACCCAGAACGGACTTGCAATTGGACGGTGTGTCTGACATTGGAATTTATTCTGTGTGATTGATAGCCATCAGTCGCATGGTGTGAATTGCCTGTGTGGCATGCTAAGACGCAGTGATCAAGGCTTATGTTGAAAAGCAAAGTCTTGTGGTGATGATCAAAGCATCGCCTGTGTGGCGTAGCTTTGTGTATAACGTGAATTCGCGAGCCTCACACCCCGGTATGAATCAGAAACGGGAGAGGACCTCAGGGGAGACGTGCGTTTTCTTTCTAGCTAGAAGTGGTGTCAGTGGTTTTACATGCTCTGACGAGTTTGACTTATATGGTTGTTACTGTTGCGAGGCGCCTCGGTTATATCGGTCGATCCGGGACCGACGGAGTCATTCATTGGCTCATTTACGCCCCAAAGGGTGGAGAAACACATTGTTCTGGCATTATAATCCACTTCGTGTGGACCGGCCCTGACGATCCAAGGTACAGTTGCGGTTGTGCCTGAGACATGGGCTAGATTATCTCGAATTCGGTAAGGACTATCTTTTGCCTTGGTTCATGATGGAAATCAATTTCCAAATACGTGACTGTGCGGTTTTGATTGTATATATATATATGGCGACATGATATATGGTACCCATGTCGTCTATGATTGATAGTTATGATTGAAATTGTTTTCGAAACCTATAAACACTAGTAACAATATCAAATGCTTTTGTTTTATTCGTATCAAGCATATTTTGGCCATTATAAGGTAAAACTCTATCCTCCGGTTTGCGTTGCATTGTGTGATGGGAACTGAGTCTTATAATGGCTTCATTTTTATAAAAAGCATTGCGATGTTTAAAAGAATTATTTGTTTTAAAGCACTGGCGATCCAATGGAGTAAACCCGTTCCACGAAAGTGGCGTGGTCCTGCGATTAGCCATATTTCAAATGTGTTGAGTAGATTTCTCATACCAGTCCCATGACTGACTCGTAGTTTGTCTCACTTTCAAACTCGGGTGCCCCTTTTTTCTACATGGGCTGCCTTGTATTCAGGTTTAGCAGGCTCTTCCCGGATAGCTGGAGCTGAAGATGGATTCTATCATTTATCTCTTTTTATGTTGTTCAGCTCCTATTGTACATTATGTTTGTTTTCCGCTGTAGACATTTATGTATAGCTGAACTGTATTTGTACTAAGTAAGATCCTGTATGTTGTGTAACTCTGATGATTACGTTTATCCAGTATATTCTATTGTGCATTATCTGGTGTATTTTTTCTGTTCTGCTATTATCTGTTTCTGTGTTATATTCCAAAGATTACCCTTGCCACCGTCAGTACGGGGAATGGGGTCGTCTCAGTTGTATTCTCAAAGCAATCCGCTGTTTTCCATCTCTTCGGGGATCGGTGGATTTCGGGTCGTCTCAGTTAGTATCAGAGCTTTGGTTTACAAAGCTAGAGAACAAGACACACTAGAACCGAACAAAAGAATTCATCAGAGATAGGATTAGTAATATCCTATAAGAAAAACTCGTTAGAGATAGGGTAAGTAATACCCTAGAATCAGTTTGAGGAGTGTATTATTAAAATCAAATTTAGCTTTGAAAATTATATCTTACTATATGTATTTGAGTATTTATTTTATATTAAAATTTGGACTATCGAGTATTAGAAAATTATACGCGTCATGAACGTATATTCGAAGTCTCAAATATACTAGGCAGATATAGAATTACGCTCTGGTCGACCGAAGATGATTCTGATGATGGAGCTCCATCATTTGTGCTTATGTTCGAGTTTCGAAAGTGGGATATCTATATATATTCCCAATTGACTGGTGTGAGAACCAAAACTTAATTAGGGTTTATTGTTTGTGATTTGGCCTAAAAATATGATTTTTGGGGGTATATAAAAGTATATATTTGTAGAGCTAATCGACTAATTGATTGCTGGTTGTGTTGTATGATAGTTAGTTTAACTAATTAAAATATTGGAATGATAAAACCAATATGTGAATGGAAAGTAAAATTTAGCCAAATTGAATTTACATCGAACGGAATTGAAAATTAATTGTAATTGGATACGTATACATGTATATAATGAACAGGTTATAGCATTGTGACGGCCCGCCCCGCACCAACCGACATTTACTCCAAAGGTGCGCTGTACACATGTCCAGTTAGCACGGAACGGGTCGTCAGAAGGAAAAGGGAAGAAGGAAATGAACATACGAAGAACCTGTAGAATGTCTCACAGCGCATAGGATAAAATATAATAATAACATACTTGACATAAAACAGGTGAGACAGTGCATAAGCTGAAACAACTAACATAGCAGCGGAAAATGTAAGTACATCTTATTATCCAAAGTTAAACATTATTACAACTTTGCAAACTGTCTCAAAGCAAAAGCAAGATAAAGAAGGTACACTACTAATGCCCAAGTAGCGACCACCAACGACACAGGGAGAATATCTATATATCATACGTGGAAGCCTCCTGCCCGCCTCCGAATCAGCTACTCGCGCATCACCAGCTAACCTGTCTCTAGTCTGCTCGTGTGAGCACCCAGAGTAATAAGAGGAGACATAAAACTCTGGGTCAGACATAAAGCCTGGTATGAGCGATAAGCATCTAAACAGAACAATAACAGGTAGACTAAAACATACCTGAACCTGGACCTGCAACCAAAGAGTTAGCACTACATACTGTACAACACTCTAAGGTGCCATATCAAATGGTGTAAAGATACGGAGGTGGGGGTGTGCATGTCATAGTGATGGCAAACAATCAAACATAGCAACCATCCTCACATCTCTCACTCAGTGCGTAAAGCATACGATATTCACCACTTCGATTACCCAACATACCTTGCTACGATCACTTTGCCCCATGAAGTCATAAATGGCTTCACTGCACTGATAATGTAGCCATTAGTCCTTTGCTATGTCCACTTGCCCCATGGAGTTATTCACCCCATCTGCGCTGGCTCATAGCCTTACCAACCCTTTACTATGTCCACTTGCCCCATGGAGTTATTCACCCCATCTGCTATGGCTCATAGTCTTACTACACATCACCTTGCCCCTTAAGTCATAATGACTCTACTGCACTGATAACGTAGTCTTGCTACCATCACTTTGCCCCTCGAGTCGCAATGACTCTACTGCACTGATAAGTAGCCCATCATCCATTTTTAGTGGTGAATTGAAGTTATGAACATCGACGACTCCTTAGCACACGTCCCACAGCAAAGCCCAACCATGAAGTGAACTCATTGGTTGCCAATTGGATCCTGAGCTCTAACTTCCCATATTGGACTACCTTTGCATCTCAGGTTATTGGTCAATACTGGGTCGGGTCGGATTCCCCTTCAAGCCATCGGTTCGGGTCGGGTTCACTACGTTGCGTTAGTTCATGGTCCTCCTTTGGCACGGTTCGGTTCGGGTCCAATCCATCGCGTCGGTTCAGGTCGAGTGTCCTACTTCGGGTCGGGTCGGGTGCCGTCTCCCATCCAGTTCGTGCTTCCGCTCCGATCAGCTCCCTCGCCCTTCATTTGTTCCGATCCGATCCTCCTCCTTTAGTCGCTCCGATCCCCCTCCTTTATCCGATCCAATCCCAATATTGCTAGCATGGCCTTCCTTTTTGCCAGATTTCTCAAGTGTCGGGTTCCAATCCGATCGAATCCCTTTCCCAGTTCAACTTATCCGATCCGAGCCACCATATCCGATCCGATCCGATCCTGCACTGTTTCCTGAAGCTTTTCCAGCAAGTGTTTACGCCATTCGACGACGTTTTCGACCATTCTAACTATTGGAATCAATCATAAAGCATATCATACAGTCATAGCAACATGCATAATCAATCACAAACATCAAAACATCAATCATGATAGGTTAAAATGGATCAAACATACCCAAAACCCCATATTTCCCCTTAAGCATGTTTATGTGAAACTAATGATAGGATTAGAAAAACTTAACCAAATTAACCCAAATTCATATCAGAGGTCTAAAACATCATTTAAGAATTTATGAACATTTTTCCCAAATTTTATCAAGTTTAAATTCGTTAATTAACACTAATTACCCTTAATTAGCCATAATTAGTGCAAAACTATGCAAATCACTCACCTTAACCACAAATAAACTAAGATCTGAAATAAATCTCTGATTTGATGCAAATCCCAATGCTAAACAGCAGCTCCAATGTTGATTTGGTGTAGATCTTCCTTGATTTGATGTTGCTAAGCTTAATCCTTGATTAGGAGATGATTTGGAGGTGATTTAGAGGTTGGAGGCCATTTTAAGGGTTCCTTGGAGATAAGTGGAGGCTAGAAAACTGAAATGGAATGATTCTCTAACTCATTTCAGCCTCCCCATAACCCTAATCCGGAAATGGGTTATGGGCCTATTCACTAATCACCCTATTTGGCCCGGTTAAGCAGTTTTTCACCTTCCAAACCTTAATTCAGCCATATCTCCCAAACGGTAAGTCCGTTTGGCTATTATGACCACTCTACGGAAAGGTAAACCATCAAATGAGTCTAATGGAAGTGGTTTCAGGTCAAAATTCCTTTCCAGTCAAAAGTTATGGCCAAAACAAGATCAGCTAGGGGCAAAACGGTCATTTAAAAATCGACAAAAATCACGAACATGGGTAATGACTATAATGGATGTTTCCCAAAGTTACATTACCATACAACCCCATATGGGAAGGAAATAAATATTCTACGATCCTCCGATGCGTAGAATGCGGGTTGTTACATTCTCCCCCCCTTAAGAAATTTCACCCCCGAAATTCCCTAACCAAAACACACAAAAGGGTCCCGCCTGCCTATCAATCATAAAACAACAATCAAACATGCAAAACAAGCAAAACAAGTCTATCCTAGCATGCGGAATAACTAAATTACGAAGTAAATCTTACCAGGCAAAGAGTTCTGGATACGTCTTTCTAATGCTCTCCTCTGTCTCCCAAGTACAGTCATTCTCGTTCTCGCCCCACTGAACCTTGACTAGCTTCACAGCCTTCCTTCGAAGTTGCTTCGTATCGTGCCCCACAATACGAATCGGCTTGCGGTTCCCAACTGCCTCGGGTTCTACTTCGAAGTCCTCTAACTGATCAGGTGAAATAGTCATATCTGAGTCGTGAACGAACTTCCTTAGTTGGGAAACATGAAATACATTGTGAACTCCCGCCATCTTCTCTAGTAAGTCAACTCTATATGCCAAATTCCGGACTAGTTCAAGAACAGGGAATGGGCCAACAAATCTTGGTGCTAACTTGCCTCTCCTGCCAAACCGTATCATGCTCTTCAACGGAGAAATATTGACAAACACCAAGTCACCAACGGAGAATTTTAAGTCTCTTCTCCTCTTATCAGCATAACTCTTGTGCCTATCCTGGGCAGCTTTCATTCGTTGTTGAATGGTCTTAATCTTATCTGAAGTTTCCCTCACCAAATCTGGTCCGAGCATAAACTTCTCGCCAGTCTCTATCCAACATGATGGTGAGTTGCACGGTCTTCCGTACAAAGCTTCATATGGAGCCATACCGATACTGGATTGGTAGCTATTATTATATGCAAACTCTACTAGATGCAAATGGTCATCCCATGATCCACCAAAATCCAATATACAAGCTCTCAAGAGATCTTCCAATGTACGATTCACCCTCTCCGTCTGACCGTCGGTCTGAGGATGATATGCGGTACTGAGATGTAATTCTGACCCTAGAGCCTCTTGTAAGCTCTTCCAAAACCCACTAGTGAACAACGGGTCTCGGTCACTCACAATGCTTTTAGGTACTCCATGAAATCTCACTACCCACTTCACGTACAATTCCGCCAACTTGGCTGCCGTACTGGTCGATTTGACTGGTATGAATCTTGCGCTCTTAGTCAATCGATCCACAATTACCCAAATGCTATCATGTCCCGATCTAGTCCTTGGTAAGCCATCGATGAAATCCATCGAGACTTGCTCCCATATCCATTCGGAAATTTCTAATGGTTGCAACAACCCACTAGGCTTCTTTTGCTCGGCTTTAACTAGCTGGCAATTCATGCATTTGGATATAAACTTCCCAACGTCTCTTTTCATCCCTTCCCAGTAGTAAGTCTGCTTCATGTCTCGATACATCTTATTACCACCGGGATGTATAGTCAGTTTTGAGTGATGACATTCTCTAAGCACTTCATCTCTCAAACCATTTACGTCGGGTACAACTAGTCTTTCGTTCTTTCTAAGCCATCCATCTCGATCAAGCCCATACAAATTCATCTCCTCACCGTCGATGTCCATCTCTAACTTGGAGATGATTTCCAATAGATTAGGATCGTCCCTCTGGCTGGAACCAATCCGCTCTATCAAAGTGGGTCTGATCGCCAAACTAGCTAGCATGACTGGATCCAATCCGCACTTTGGTCTGAAATCAAACCCCGCGATATACTCCAGTTGCTTCCATTCAAGAAACATTGCCCCTAAACTGGCATGTCTCCTACTCAAGGCATCGGCTACCGCATTACCTTTCCCAGGTGTGTATGCGATATCAAAATCATACGAAGCCAAGAACTCTAACCATCTATGCTGACGGAGATTCAGATCTTTCTGAGAGAAGAGATACTTTAACGATTTATGATCGGTAAACAACTCAAATCTTTCTCCCAAGAGATAATGTCTCCACATCTTCAGCGCAAACACGATCGCTGCTAATTCCAAATCATGGGTAGGATACTTCTTCTCATGCGGCTTTAGCTGTCGACTAGCATAAGCCACAACCCTACCTCCTTGCATCAACACAGCACCTAGTCCGGTACCATAAGCATCCGTGTATACCGTCATCTCTTCATTACCTTTAGGAATGACTAACACTGGCGCACGCGTCAACCTTTCTTTTAGACTCATGAATGCATTCTCACACACTCCGTCCCAGACGAAGGACTGATTCTTCTTAGTCAACTGAGTCAACGGTGTTGCTATCTTGGAGAAGTCTTGGATAAACTTACGATAATATCCAGCTAATCCCAAGAAACTTCTTACATCTGTTGCATTCTTGGGCGTAGGCCAATCCTGTACCGTAGCCACCTTCGCAGGGTCCACGGCAATACCATTCTCTGAAACAACATGACCCAAGAATCTCACTTCCCTTCTCCAAAAGTGACACTTAGAGAATTTCGCTTTCAATTGGTGTTTCCTCAACACCTCCATCACTATCCTCAAGTGTCCCTTGTGTTCCTCCTCTGTCCTTGAATAAACAAGGATATCATCTACGAACACAAGAACAAACTTATTCAATTGATCTCTGAATACTCGATTCATAAGATCCACAAAGTAGGCTGGTGCATTGGTCAACCCAAATGGCATGACCAACCACTCATAGAATCCAGACGGCGTCCTAAATGCCGTTTTCGGAACACTCTCATCCGCTACTCGGAGCTGATGAAATCCTGTCGCGAGGTCCAACTGGGAGAACACTCTTGCCCCTTCCAGCTGATCAAACAAATCATCTATCCGCGGTAGAGGATATTTTTCTTCCTCGTTACCTTATTCAACTCGCGATAGTCCACACACAAACGAAGGGAACCATCTGCCTTAGTGGAAAACACAACTGGTGCTCCCCACTCGGAGACACTCCTTCTAATAAATCCCTTCTTCAAAAGATTGTTGACTTGCACCCCGAGCTCTCGCTGCTCCCTTGGTGCCATACGACGAAGTGGCATAACTATAGGTCTGGCATCTTTCACTAAATCAATACGGAACTCAATCTCTCGGTGTGGTGGAAGCCTGGTCACCTCCTCGAAGACGTCCGGATACTGGCCAACCACGGGCACATCTGACAACTCATCCTGCGGGATGTCAAGGGAATTTACAAAACTAGCCATAACCCCATCGCTAGGTAGACTACCAAACACTACCCACCGCCCATCATCCACCCTAACAGTCACCAAAAAGCCCTCACAGTCTACCACCACCCCGTATCTTTGGAGCCAATCGACTCCCAATATAATGCCATACCCAGTAAAGCCCAAAACAAAGCAATCACAAACAAACATGCACCCATGACTCGATAAGACCAATTTTCTGCAAATCATACTAAGGCTAGTCGAACCACCAATCGGGTTCGTCACAACCAATGGTCTATCGACTATCTCGGGTTCCAGTCCCAACCTATCTACCAGGTCACTAGATATGAAGGAACGGGAAGCCCCAGTATCAAACAAAACTCGAACTGGTACATCATAAATAGAAAGCATACCTTGAATAACAACATTCTTTCCTTTCTCCGCCGCAGTTGGGGCATTCGATGAAGAAGGAACAGCATCAATAGCATATGCTTTCACAATCTGCTTCTCCTTAAGAGGTTGCGGACACTTATCCTTATGATGTCCCACTTGACCACAGTTATAGCACTTTCTTTCCGCTGGCTTGGCCCGACATTCTTTAGCATAATGGCCCTTCTTACCACAGCTGAAGCACTCAACATCTTTCTTGCTCTTTTTCTGGCCATCCTTAGCTTGGCTCTGCTTCCTCTTATTCTGGGAATTATTCTTGCCTCCACCGCATGCTTGCGGCTTTGACCCTTCTGCAGATGTAGCCTCAATCTTTGACTTAGGTTAAAGACTCTCTGATCTTAAAGCCTTCCGCACAATCGATTCAAAAGTCTCATCGATGTGGTTGATAAGTCTTTCCCCCAAGTATCCATCCAAACCAGTAATGAACTTCTCGTTCATCTTCTCGGGAGTATCAATAAGAGATAGTCCATACTTCGACAAGGTGTCGAACTCAGCAATATAATCAGAGACTGCCCTACCATTCTGCTTGAGTTCCAAGAATCTATTAAACAACACTGACTTCTGGGCCTGGAATAAACTTCTCGCTAAAGCGAGCCTTGAACTGATCCCAAGTAACCTGATCTTCAGGAGTAGCTGTTCTAATGGCATTCCACCAATTCATCGCTCGCCTTTGCAGCTGACGAGACGCTAGCCTTCTCTTCATCGCATCCTCAAGACCCAAGTCATCGAAGATACGATCACAGCTATCCATCCAGTCCTGAACATCTGTGGCCGACTCCGTCCCGTGGAACGGCTTCACACCAAGGTTAGTGTAATTCTTGCACAACTTGGAGAAATCGACCCTAGGCGCCTGCACTACTAGACCACCACCAACTCCGGGATTGGGAACTGCCCCTTGCACTTCTCTAAGCATGTCTCTCATGAGGTCAGTAAACATCGCCCTCATGTCAGCAGCATTCCCATTATTGGCTCCCCTACCAGCACCTCTAGCATATCGGCTCATCATCAATCTGAAAAAGGGAAACGATTAACGACCCCATAGTGGTGCTAGTGCAGTGCGACTTCATTCTTATACTACTAATAGTATATACATATAGCTTTTGAAAACCAAAGTAATCACAAATACGCACTCTCATATACGTACTAACTACGCAACCTGGAGCTCTGATACCTAGTGTGACGGCCTGCCCCGCACTAACCGACATTTACTCCAAAGGTGCGCTGTACATATGTCCAGTTAGCACGGAATGGGTCGTCAGAAGGAAAAGGGAAGAAGGAAATGAACATACGAAGAACCTGTAGAATGTCTCACAGCGCATAGGATAAAATATAATAATAACATACTTGACATAAAACAGGTGAGACAGTGCATAAGCTGAAACAACTAACATAGCAGCGGAAAATGTAAGTACAGCTTATTATCCAAAGTTAAACATTATTACAACTTTTCAAACTGTCTCAAAGCAAAAGCAAGATAAAGGAGGTACACTACTAATGCCCAAGTAGCGACCACCAACGACACAGGGAGAATATCTATATATCATACGTGGAAGCCTCATGCCCGCCTCCGAATCAGCTACTCGCGCATCACCAGCTAACCTGTCTCTAGTCGGCTCGTGTGAGCACCCAGAGTAATAAGAGGAGACATAAAACTCTGGGTCAGATATAAAGCCTGGTATGAGCGATAAGCATCTAAACAGAACAATAATAGGTAGACTAAAACATACCTGAACCTGGACCTGCAACCAAAGAGTTAGCACTACATACTGTACAACACTCTAAGGTGCCATATCAAATGGGGTAAAGATACGGAGGTGGGGGTGTGCATGTCATAGTGATGGCAAACAATCAAACATAGCAACCACCCTCACATCTCTCACTCAGTGCGTAAAGCATACGATATTCACCACTTCGATCACCCAACATACCTTGCTATGATCACTTTGCCCCATGAAGTCATAAATGGCTTCACTGCACTGATAACGTAGCCACTAGTCCTTTGCTATGTCCACTTGCCCCTGGAGTTATTCACCCAATCTGCGCTGGCTCATAGCCTTACCAACCCTTTACTATGTCCACTAGCCCCATGGAGTTATTCACCCCATCTGTGCTGGCTCATAGACTTACTACGCATCACCTTGCCCCTCAAGTCATAATGACTCTACTGCACTGATAACGTAGTCTTGCTACCATCACCTGCCCCCTCGAGTCGCAATGACTCTACTGCACTGATAAGTAGCCCATCATCCATTTTTAGTGGTGAATTGAAGTTATGAACATCGACGACTCCTTAGCACACGTCCCGCAGCAAAGCCCAACCATGAAGTGAACTCATTGGTTCCCAATTGGATCCTGAGCTCTAACTTCCCATATTGGACCACCTTTGCATCTCGGGTTATTGGTCAATACTGGGTCGGGTCGGATTCCCCTTCAAGTCATCGGATCGGGTCGGGTTCACTACGTTGCGTCAGTTCATGGTCCTCCATTGGCACGGTTCGGTTCGGGTCCACTCCATCGCGTCGGTTCGGGTCGGGTGTCCTACTTCGGGTCGGGTCGGGTGCCATCTCCCATCCAGTTCGTGCTTCCGCTCCGATCAGCTCCCTCGCCCTTCATTTGTTCCGATCCGATCCTCCTCCTTTAGCCGCTCCGATCCCCCTCCTTTATCCGATCCGATCCCAATATTGCTAGCATGGCCTTCCTTTTTGCTAGATTTCTCAAGTGTCAGGTTCCGATCCGATCGAATCCCTTGCCCAGTTCAACTTATCCGATCCGAGCCACCATATCCGATCCGATTCTGCATTGTTTCCTGAAGCTTTTCCAGCAAGTGTTTACGCCATTCGACGTCGTTTTCGACCATTCTAACTATTGGAATCAATCACAAAGCATATCATACAGTCATAGCAACATGCATAATCAATCACAAACATCAAAACATCAATCATGATAGGTTAAAATGGATCAAACATACCCAAAACCCTATATTTCCCCTTAAGCATGTTTAGGTGAAACTAATGATAGGATTAGCAAAACTTAACCAAATTAACCCAAATTCATATCAGAGGTCTAAAACATCATTTAAGAATTTATGAACATTTTTCCCGAATTTTATCAAGTTTAAATTCGCTAATTAACACTAATTACCCTTAATTAGCCATAATTAGTGCAAAACTATGCAAATCACTCACCTTAGCCACAAATAAACTAAGATCTGAAATAAATCTCTGATTTGATGCAAATCCCAATGCTAAACAGCAGCTCCAATGTTGATTTGGTGTATATCTTCCTTTATTTGATGTTGCTAAGCTTAATCCTTGATTAGGAGATGATTTGGAGGTGATTTAGAGGTTGGAGGCCATTTTTAGGGTTCCTTGGAGATAAGTGGAGGCTAGAAAACTGAAATGGAATGATTCTCTAACTCATTTCAGCCTTCGCATAACTCTAATCCTGAAATGGGTTATGGGCATATTCACTAATCACCCTATTTGGCCCGGTTAAGCAGTTTTTCACCTTCCAAACCTTAATTCAGCCATATCTCCCAAAGGGTAAGTCCGTTTGGCTATTATGACCACTCTACGGAAAGGTAAACCATCAAACGAATCTAATGAAAGTTGTTTCAAGTCAAAATTCCTTTCCAATCAAAAGTTATGGCCAAAACAAGATCAGCTAGGGGCAAAACGGTCATTTAAAAATCGAAAAAAATCACGAACATGGGTAATGACTCTAATGGATGTTTCCCAAAGTTACATGACCATAAAACCTCATATGGGAAATAAATAAATATTCTACGATCCTCCGATGCGTAGAATGCGGGTTATTAGAAGAGGAATAAAATTGTATGCCCGACAACTAGGTACATGTTTACAGTATTTCTTGGGTTTTGATGATTTTATGAGCCGATTGGAAAACCGCTTGGCCTTTTCTTTTTGATTGATGAGAGCCCTGTGAGGCAAGTTGCAATTTTACCGATCAGCCGCATACAAAGGAGGTTATGACGATTTTTTTTTTTTTTTTTTGAAAATTTAGGGTGTTAGCCAAATTTTTAAGAATTTCGAAAATTCTTAGAAACTGAAAAGTTGAAGAATGAAAGTTGAGTTGGTTAGATAAACAACTTTCAGCTCCGTTCCTTTTCGGGGACGAAAAGATTTTAAATGGGGGACATTGTAACAACCCGAAATTTCTGAACCAATTTAAAATTTTAATTTTAGTTATTTTAATGGGTTTGAATATTTAAAATGATTTAATAATAATGATTTAAAATTTATTTAAATCGAAGTGGAATGTATAAAAATTTATTTTAATTAAAAAACGAGCCTAAAATAGCACGGCAGTTTGAAAATTCGATTTTTAATTTCAAATGAATGTACAGAATTAAAAATAAATCGGATTTCAGTAAAAACAAGAAATATTTGAATTTGTTTAATGATATCTTTCTAACGAATGTGAAAAATTCAGATTTCATAATATAAATTGTAAGATATGTACAGTTTAAAATTTAGAATAGTCGCTATGGAATTTATATATATATTAATATTGTATATAGCCTTTAAAAATAGCCTCTTTGCAAACGAACTCCCTTTATGACGAAATCACTTTTGTTGGATCCAGAATGTCAATTCATAGTTAGGTTTCAAATTTCATAATTTTTGGAATTAATATGTGAGCTAGTGAATTTAAACGTGTTTTGTCAATTCAGTTTGAATTTAATCGACAACTTAAAAATACAATTTTTCAAACGTTCTCCAAATTTGATGAAATTAATTTTATTAGGACCGTATCATCAAAACATAGCTAGATTTATTTTTTGTAATTTTTGGAGTCAGTATGTGGCCCCGTAAATTAAAATGTACGTTTAAATTCGATATGTATTGATTTATATTTTAATTTTGACAAAAACTGATCAAAACGATAGAATTGTACTGCGAAACATTTCCCACTATGTCCGAAATTGGAGTATTTAGCTATGGGCGATAGTCGTTGGGTTTGATATGGAGTTCAGATCGATGAACGAGTGTTAATTGAAATAAAAATATATATAAAAAAGGGTAGAAATTTAAATTTAGATACCCTAACTCCATTATAAACCAGCGCCACCGCCACATAGAAATCTAAGGCTAGAAACGTCCTAATTACATTCCTTATAATCTCGCAATCCACTTTGAATTTTAACCCAACTCCAAAACAAAATGGTAGAGCTCTACATGAGCTTCAATTTTATATGTCAATGATCAATTTTCTCTACCTGAGATGGTCGTAATTTGCGCTCAAAGGCGCTGACTTCGTTGCCTTTTCTAGTGAAGGTGGGACCGCCGAGTTGGAGGGGGTGCAGGCCAAGGGCGACGCAGGTCAAGGCATACACAAGGGTGGGTCATGATCTGGTGGCGACGACGTTTATAGGGCACGAAGGACGTAAGTTGAAATCGACGATGGGTTTCGCTGTTTGAACGGGGAAGGAGATGGTTAATAAAGTAATTAGTTGATTAATTATTTAATTAATTATTTCATTTATGTAATTAATGTATAAAAGGTTGTAACTTTTTCATACGATGTCCAAAATCAGTGATTTCAGTTGCGTTGCGCTCATATCATCAAGCACTACATTCCAGAACTGACCAGAATGCAAATGGAAGTTGTTGCAGTTTTTAGAAAAATTAAACGGTCATTTAATTCTATTAAAACAATCCTTCAATAAAGAATGATGGAGTGGAACCCAATGCGAGAATTCTCTCACTAAAATATTTGTACAGTTATTTAATTTATTTTATAGTTGTAAATATATAGAAATTGCCAGTGTGGATTTTTATCTGTTGTATGTGACATTGCTTGAGTTCAACACATGAACTATTCACGACTCATCTACACAAGAAGCGTTGTTTAAATATACGACACTCGTATTTCAAACAATGTGGATACACTTTGTGGTTGTTGAAATGTGATATAAATATTTATTTATAATTTAAATAGTGAAAATTGGCTAATTAGAAAAATAATTCAAACCGAATTAGAATTTATTAACCAATTATTTATTTAAACAGACCGTTGTTGTTTGAAAACACCACACGGGTATTAGGATGATATTTGACATACACTATTCCCAATATTTAGTTATATGTCAACTGATTGATTGACAGGCTGTGATGAGCTTTATTTATTTACTTTTAATGCTTATACGGTTGTAAATTGCACTCTGGACGATGTTTGAATGTTTAATTGTTGAATACATACGATGTACGAATTCCATATAACTGAAATTATATGGTAAATGATTGAGTCGCATTCCGATTCGGAAATAACGAATATTTTAGAATAACGAATATTTTAAAATAATATTCAGTGAAGTATCAAAATATGATTTTGATGTCCGGTTTTGGATGGACGCGAAAATTTGAAATGTGAAGCCGAGTTAAGTAGTGAAAGCTACTTTAACACGAACGGGTTTATTAATCAATTTTATAATGAATACGAGAAGGAAATGGATTTCAAAAGCAGATATTTTGAAAATATTATCATTTTAATATTATAATTATATGGAATATTCAACTTTGATTTAAAATTGAAAATGAAGTAGAAATCATTCTAAAACAAATTTATAAATATTTTAAAATATGTTTTGAAATGGAAATCGACGATATAAATATTATATATATATATACATAATGGCTTGAATAGAACGCGCAGCGCAACGACCATTCGCGAATTTCAACCATTAATTTCAAATTGATGTAACAGGAGATCCGAACGTCGGATTCTCCTAAAACCCGAACCATTGCATTCACATCAAAAAGATCTTTCCAATGAATATAAGAGATTTAAATTTAAACTATTGGATTTCAAATTATATCCAAATCAATTTTAAAAAAGGTCGCTATGGATTCAGTTCGGTGGTCGTTATTGGAAACCGACTGCATTGGTCGTAATAAAATTATTAAAAAATATGGAAAAATTGTGTAAAATCATAAAAAATGATTCGGAAATATTTTGGATGAAAAATTCCAGTTTTGAAATATCTAAATGGACTAGTTAATAACTAGAATACTAAATTGATGATTGTTGGAAATAATAAGTTGGATTGAAAATGGTTTTAACATAACCATAATTTTTCCAAGGTATAAATTGGAATGGATTTGAAGGGAAATAATCTTCAGAATATTTCGATATTCGATTCCATGATTATACGAATATTGTTAAGGAATTTGGAAGATATATATCGTTATTCCCAATATGATATTTGTTGGTGAATGGCGTCTTTAATAACACCGTTACTAAACCCGTTGAGGAAAGAATAAATCTTTTAATTTTTCTAATTTATAATTATAAATTGGAATTAAATGGAAGATGATTTTGGGTTAATTGTGAATGATATTTTAAATAACATTCATTCTTTAACCCAATTAACAGTGAAGATACGATTTGGAATTTATAAATCTTTTTATTTAGATTTAATGGAAATTGTCCAAAGAAAAGTTTTCCAATTTAATAAAAGAAATTGGAATTGAATGGAATTCGATTTGGTAATAATCAAGATGAGCTTTTGTAAAGGAAGGCCTTTGCTATTTAAGGAATTTAAAAGGCCTTGCCATTATTCCATTTATAGTATTGATTTGATATGATAATTTATATCGATTAGATATTGATCTATTTTCTGTGAAGATTCCATAGTTAATGAAAGATGATCTGGGTTTATCGTGAACTGTGTTTTAAATGACATTGGTTCTTTAACCCAGTTAAAGACAGGATAATGACATTGGTTCTTTAACCCAGTTAAAGACAGGATTAACTTTCCTAAAGTGGAACAAACATTAAGTAATGATTGTTGAGATTAAAACTAAAATGGAGTTTTAATGAATCCTTAATTAGATTGGAATGTGAATGAGATAATTAAATTTATCGGATTCATGAAATGATCGAGAGTGGAGTACCGCAGTTTTACTCCATGTGATAGCAAAATCTTTAATTAGATTTGAAACAAGAAATGGTAATTAAATTTACCGATAACACCGTGGGTGTTAGATATAGGGTACTACCACTTTTTCTCCATGGGATAAATAGGTTGGGATTTGGATTAATAAATAACTGATTATTTCGGAAAGGCTCGATAATCCCGACTAGTTTTATAAACCTTAGTTTGGTTTAGATTTGTTAAAGGATAAACTAAAATCTTTTGAAAATGATATCAAAAGGAAGACTAAATAATAAATTTAAAATAATTTATCTTTGATAAAATTAATGGGAACCTTTCCCCTAAGATGTGAATATTTGAATATAAGAATATTCTTAATTGGAATGAGGCGTATGATGTGTTTTTTAGCACTTGATTATTGATTATAAAATACATAAATTATTTGGAAAGACCAGTTTTAACCCATTCTGAATCACTGATACGACGACTAAAAGTCGACGATGAAGACGGTGGTTGAAGACCGGAGATCTTCACATCATTTGGATGATTACTGATGTCTTGATTGGGTTGTACACCCAAGATAAGGTAACAAGTGGTGATCGTCCAGACGTACTTGGAGATCAACCGGATATGCGAGGACCTCTATCCTGTATTGGACATATGGGACGAGGAATAAGATGCCTCCGGTTTCGTTCAGACCTAGAACGGACTTGTAAATGGATGTGTGTCTGACATTGGATTTCATTTCGTGTTGATTGATTTCTATTAAATATATATCTATTTGGTGGCGGAGAATTTATTCTCTTGCTTAACACCCTTCTCTTAGACATATGAGCTTAGAGGTTATGTATTGATAGACATCAGTTGTATGGCTTGAATTGTCAGTGTGGCATGCTGAGATGCAAATGATCAAGGCTTTTGTTGGAAAGCAAAGTCTTGTGGTTGATGATCAAAGCACGACTTTAAATGGCATAGCTTTGTGTATAACATTAATTCGCGAGCCTCATACCCCGTATAAGTCAAAAAGGGATATGGAACGCAGGGAGTACACGGCGTTTCTTTCTAGCTAGGAGTGGTGTCATGGTATGGAGCCCAGACATTTTTACTTATGTGGATGATGGAATGCGAGGAGCCTCAGATATGAGTCCATAATCGCTCAGTGATAGGTCCGATAGGACCGGGAAATGTGTGTTCAGGAATAACCGATCTACTAAAGTAAGTATGGACCGACCTTACAGGATCCAGGGCTCGCTAGCGTCCGAGTCCTGAGGCATTTGCTAGAGTGTCTCAAATCGGTGAGGAGACATCCCTTGCCTCGACTCATAGATGGAATCCAATTTCCAATACGCGACTTTTTGGTTTTATTTGTAAACCTATATGGCGACATAGTGCGATGAGGCGCCCATGCCGTCTATGATCGATACATTTATATTGAAGTTGTTTTTGACACTATGTGTTTATAGTAATATCAAAATGATTTGTTTTAAAACGTACCAAGCATGTTTGGCTATTATAAGGTAAAACTCTATCCTCCAACTTGCGTTGCATTGTATGATGGGACCTGAGTCTTATAATAGCTTCATTTTTTTCCAAAAGCATTGCGTTATTTATTTAATCGTTTTATTTCAATCTTTGGTATTCACATGGAGTAAACTCATTCCGTGTTATATGGCGTGGTCCCATGAATTACCCTATTTTGAAGTAAAATTTTAATAACTGTTTTAAGTTCTCACACCAGTTCCATGACCAACTCGGAGTTTATTGTTTCTACCAAAACTTTGGGTGCCAATATTTTCCACATGGGCAGCTAGTAGTTTAGTTTTGCAGATATTTCTTTTCCCACGATCCTGGATTACAGCTGGAGCTATGTTCAGAAAGCTTTGTATCCGTGTTTCTCTTTCAATTGTGGTTGCAGATGATTTCCGCTGTACATTATTCTTATGTATTATTTTTTCCATGGCATATGTATTTTAAATCTATGATATTATTTTCCATTGTATTTTATTCATTTATTCTATGATATTCTTGTACTCCGATGTAAATTGTTGTAATAGCAATGAAAAGTTCTATTGTTTATGTTCTGATGCGTCGTGTTCTCAAAGCAATCCATTGTTTTCCGTCTCTTCAAGGATCGGGGGATTTTGGGTCGTCTCAGTTGGTATCAGAGCTTTGATTTACAAAGCTAGAGAACAAGACACGTTAGAACCGAGTGAAAGAATTCATCAGAGATAGGATTAGTAATATCCTATAAGAAAAACTCGTTAGAGATAGGGTAAGTAATACCCTAGAATGAGTTTGTCGAGTGATATTTATTAAAATCAAATTTTGTTTTGAAAATTATATCTTACTATACATATTTGAGTATTAATTTTATATTAAAATTTGGACTATCAAGTATTAGAAGATTTTGCATATACGTGTCATGAATCGGAGATGATTCTGATGATGGAGCTCCATTTGAAGTTCAAAAAATTAAAATTACGAACTACCGCTAGACGACAAGCTCGTTTTTAATTAAATTTTAATTTATACATTCAGCTTCAATCAATTAATAAATTCCAACCCCATCTTCTTATACTCTAGTATAAATTAAGCTATGTTTTCAGATCTAACTAGAAAATTTCTACTGTGATCGAATATTCCATCAAAAAGTCATAATTAAGTTATAAAATAATTTACAACTTTACTTTTGCTATATTCGATTCCACTTAGTGTTATATCTAATTCAATCCAATTTTTATTTAACTTAAGTTAAATTTTAATCTATTTGATTCACTTATACCATTTCAATCAATTTAACTTGCATAATTCAAATTTAAATTTCAAAATTTAAACTCTTGGTTTCTATTTCAAATTCTTTTAAAATAATATAAATATATGCATATATTTATTATCGTTTGCAAATTCAAAGCATTTGAATTTTTAAAACTTGTTTTTCTCCAACAAATTTTCATTTTCAAATTACTATGGTAACAATCCATCGCATAGAAACTCGAAAATGAATACTGATGATGTGACTGTCATCATCAGAACTATTTTCCAGCGACTGAAGTGTGTTCAGTGCTTTATCACTTCCGAAATCCATTTAAAACAATACTTATTCAAAAATTCCTTCAAATTAATGGTATATTACTTTATAATACTTCATAAAACATTTTCTAACTTTCTGGAATTTAAATTCCAAATTCTGGTTTGAATCCCATTTTTTAATTTTACTCATTTGTATATTTCATTCTTATACAAATTCTGTTTGGTTCTATGTAATCATCTTAATATTATAATCTCATTTGATTATAATAACAATAACAAACCACATCAATAATTTTAGAAAATTACTCCTTTATATCAAAAAGATGATTTTTGGTAAAATTATTTCATTTACCCACTTAAAAACAATATTGTATCAAATTGCTTTTTCAACTGTTTAAAAACACCTATCGATACAATTGTTCATCTTGTATCGACCAGAATTCATAAATCAATCAACACATTATAAAATAATTTGTTTTATATCTGCCAATAGGTACGCACTCTCATATATATATATATATATATATATATATATATATATATATATATATATATATATAAGCGCACTAAAACTCAATCTAGGGCATTACTAACCCCATCTCTATTGAGTTACTCCATAGAGCCAAGGTCAGTACTTAACCTTCAACTCTAATACCATTCTAAAAACCCATTTTTTCCGTATAGTTTAAGCTAACATTTAACCATACTCGTCAAGCTCAAAATGCATAGGAAAGCAGATAGTTAGAGGAAAGAAGTTAGAGGGTGAAAAGAAGAAAGAAATGTTAGAACAAAAGAAGAAGAAAAATACCAATGCTACAGAATTAGAGCAGAATAGGAACTCAAAGTAGAATGAATAAAATATATTATATCAATACTCATTACATAAAGAGAACACCATATAGGAATGATTTCAAGATCAGAGTACGCATCTAAATCAGACTATACAATTTGATAAATACAACACACAAAGCGGAAATTAATTAATACCAGAAAGTACGGGAATACGTCTTGACTTCGGCTCCTCTCCTGAAGCTTTAAGAAAAAGCCCAATGCAACCTGGAACGGTCTAACCCGAGCACATTTTGAGTAAAGTAAAATCACATGGATCAATTTTGAATACTTTCAGTGATAAAACACACATCAAAAACAACTTGCTTAATTTTTATAAATCCTTGGAAAGAATAGAACTCTGTAAGACACTACTACACATTGCCATGATATGTGTTTTCCCCTTACGATAACCAAATCACTTTTTATTATAAATCCAATAATATTATAATAATGTCTAGAATACACAAATAAAATAGGAATATAGCCGAAAAACTTGCATATCACTTTTTGACTTAGTTTACATTTGAAACCGTATGGCTCGTATTGGAGCTTGGATTTACATACATGACTAGGTAAGGAACTAGGTCCCGATAAGTGTCCTCTAGAGATTAAAAAACTAGGGTTCAACAATAACATCTTGCAACCTAGCTACACGGAACCAACCACTCATTCAACTTGAGTATACCAAATATTTCACCACCTCGGTTGTGATCAACCACCGTACCATTCTGAAGCATAAAAAAAGGACAATCAATTTCTCTAAATCAGGTGACGATATATGTAATAACCCAAATTTTTGGTTGATTTGTTTTAAACATTTAATATTATTTTAAATGTTGAGTTGGTAATATAAATGGATTTTTTTGCGATTAACAATTAATTGTACGAACTACGTAATACAAAAAAGACAAATAATTGAATCTGAAGTTAAAATTTGATTTGAAATAATTCTAATCACTAATATAAATTCTGTATTGAATTAAACTGATAATAATTATTTCTTACCAATAAATTTGATTATTTTGAATTTAAATTTTATTTTATCAATTTAATTTAACATATGAAATTGATGATTTTTCAAACAATATCAAAATTCAATGAAACTAGTTCCATCGTGTCTAGAATATTAAGTTATGGTAGGTTGTCAAATTTCATTGCAATCGAAGCTCATTTGTGACAACTTTAGTGTGAAACATCAGATGTATGTTTCGTTAAAATATTATAAATAATATAATCAAATCAATTAAATTTACCTAACTTTTGTTTCATCTCACGCGTGCCTTCTGCATACCCATGAATTTAATAGCAGACCTGAGGAAAAGAAAAAGCACGTGCCTAAAGTTTAAAATATCGCTACTCTAAATACTGAGAAATGCAGACCTATTGAAAAGGAAATCGTTCCAATCTGTTCTTTTATCCTATTTATAAATCGTGCCTATCCCTCTCAACAGAAAATAAAAATTGTGACCCTTAGCACCTCAATTCCTTCTTCAGCAACAAAATTTCTTTCCCACTTTTCCACCCGTTCACTCCTGATTCCAATTCAAATTATAGAAAAAAGATTGAAGCTTTAGTTTTCATATTAATGAACGATAACCATCACTGTAGGGCTCAAATTCTATTCGATTTAGACAAAGGGTGGAGGTGCGAATAGTTTGTTGAGTTCGCCGTTGTGAAAAAGGTATTCACGATTGAAAACCCCGAGAACCTCGACATCAACGAGGCGTGCATGCATGAAGGGGGTATTGGATACTATCAAATGGTGCGGTGGTGATTTGTGACAGCGAGAGGGGTTAGTGCCAGAGGCGACATGGTTTGGAGGTGCTCGTGTGGACTGAGGTTTATTACGTTACCTGGAAGTCAAAGTTAGGGAAACTGGATGAAAAATGAATGGTATCATCGGAGTTGATGACAGGGTGGTCAATAGGTCGAGTCCAAAAAGAGAAATAGGGCAACTAAATCAGATTTGAGAAGCAGAGATTTATGCTCGGTGTCATAGGTAGGTTATGGTGCACAGTTGGGTATAGTGTATTAGTACCAAGAAGATTTCAAAAATTCGAAATAAGGGAAGAAAGCTTCCTAAAGAGGTTAAGGGTAAATAATTCATTTCTAATTTAAGTTTTAATTCATATAAAACTATAAATGAAAATAACTTACTCAATTTGGGTCGAAATCGTATGACATCAGTGACAGATGATTTGTAAGTATAAATTACAATTTGGAATTTAAATTGGCATGATTCACAAATTAAATAAATCAAGGTGAGTAAACTCACTCTTTGAATTTGTTTATAATTTATTATAAATGAATGTTTATTTAATATAATGTTATATGATGTTCGATGGTTGTTTGGATGGATTAAAAATAATATTGTGGCTATTATATATATTAGTTATATTTAGGCTTGGTGGTTGAATACACACACACACACACAATAACACTTGGTGATTGGATATTTCTCGCAGCACCATTATCGGATGATTTCCCTATGCGCCCTACAATATATATAGTGGATGATCTTCATACCGCGATATCCAACCTTGAAGCAGGATTGGTATTATTTATGTTGACAAACATCTGTGGATCAGGGAAACAGGTTGGAGGGATCCAACTGGATTCCTCAAAATTTATTTGTTGTTGTTTACATATTTATATATGTGTGGTGTATTGAATTGAATTGATGGGTTGTTTGTTTGGATGTTTGAATTACACTAACCCTAGATATTGATATTTAAAAATATCATAAAAAGGGATTCTTTTAGATTTAGAAAGGAAAATTTATTTTCTAAAATAGAAATTGAATTTCGAATGGGTTAGAAAATATTAACTTGTTTTCAATAATAAAAATAAGAAATTAAATTTATAAACGATGTATATAAATGGAAATAATAATTATCATTCGATAATATTAAATTTATTCAAGTATGAATTTAAAAAGCGAATTTATTTTCAAAGTGGAAATTGGATATCAAATGGAATTTGAAATAGAAACTTGTTTTAATATTCAAAACAAAAAGTGAAATTTATAAACGATGTTTATAAATAGAAGAGAAAAATTATCATTGGATAATTTATTATTTAAAATGAATGTGTTGTTCGTTTTCAAAGGAAATGATGTGATTTATTCCGATGCTCGGAATGCAAATTGGATTAGAATAAATCCACAAGGGCTTATGATTGGAATTCGACTATGTAAAATTTATAAAAAATAAATTATTTGTAGAAAGGATATTGGAAATTTATTTAATAGAAAATATAATTTAGAATTACAAACAAAATAATTTTGTGTACTTATATAAGTTATAGTAATAAATTATTCCAGAATAGGAATTGAGTTTCAAATGGATTTTGAATTAGAAGCTTGTTTTAAATAAAAAAACAAGGAAGGGAAAGTAATTATCATTGTATAAGTTGGAAGTTTAAACTAAAATGTGAATTTAAAAGGAAAGTGGAAATCGTTTAAAAGGAAACGATAAGATTTATTCCGATGTTCGAAAAATAAATCGGATTATGAATAATCCAAGGGATTTATAATCGGAATATGATTTCGTGAATCTTATAAAGTAATTTATTTCCAATGAATTGGAATTTAGAGATTGAGTTGTAAAAATTTACAACTGAGTTATGAATTTAAATGAAATAATCAATGTTTTTCGATAATCAGAGTTTTCAAGTTAGATTTGGAAAACTAGCTTAATTTATACTAAAATAAAGTTGGAATTGATTTAATAAATGAAGTTTAAACATTTATATTTAATTTAATTAAAACAAACTCACCATGACATGGTAGTTAGTAATTTGATGATTCGAACTTCAATTGAGTTTACATAACACAATATAAGTCGAAAATCAAAGAAACAAAAAATGATCAGACTTACTGAATGATAGTTTACCAATGGAAGCGAAAACCTGGATTTTGCCTTATAGATTTTGAGTTATGTCAAAATCAAATTTCAGGAAAGTCACTGTAACATCGTTTATAAACCATAATGATTTATTTAATAAATAAAAAAGATTTTAAGTGAATAAAAATACGAATTTGCCTTAGAAAAATCTAGATTTGAGTTAATAAATTAATATGAACTCAAGTGGAGTGAATGGATTGATTTTTGAAACAAAAATCAGTTTATTAATTATTGAATGAAGTTAACTAATTTCAAAAGGAATTAGTTAATAGAGTTTTAGATCGAACTTAACTTAATTTAAGTGAACTGAATTTATTGATTGAAACTAGTGTGTGGCCCGTGCTACGCATACGGGCAGAGTGTAAATATAGAAATTATGTTGATGTAATCGTGGTTGTTGAAGGTAGTGATAGTATTTAATTCAATGTAAATTACCACTCACTGCTGCAGTCGAAGAAATGTAATATGATGTTAGGCTTATATTGATACAAACGTAATGCAAGTGCTGCTATTAACGTATTTTATTAGTGCTTTTGTTCAACCTGGCTTCCTATCAAACATGCAAAAGTTATTGGCTCTTATATGGTAAGTCATCATATCACGCGTTTGTTTACACCTAGTCTACATCTGCATATTAAGGAAAAAATAGGTCACTCTTTGAACGCATGCTATAGGGTCGCCCCCCACTGAGCATATTAATAAATGAATGGTACAAACTCATGTTTTCGTTAGAGAAATGTTTAACATGTCACAAAGTACAAACTCATGTTAATAAATGAATGGTACAGGTACAGAGTTTAATTTCAAATGTATGCTACTTCTTTAGTGGACATAACGGATAGTCTTTTAAGGGTGGAAAAAAATGTTAAAAATTAGTGCAATTAAAAGCTGAAAGAAAATAATTTTCTTGCGGAAACTGTGGTTAGCAACAGGTAAATTGATCAAGTTCTACTTTTTCTTTCTCTTCTACAATGTTTGATGACGGTTCTTTAGTTTACCCCAATTCTGAGTCTTTTCATCCTGAAAAACATAGTATAATAAGTTGAACATGAGAAGAGAAGTATCATGTACATTTATAAGTCAAGTAAACAATGTGTTGCTATGTTGTGGTGTTCGTTTCACAGTCAGGTTCTTACTATTTGTAGATAGCAAAAGGAGAAAATAAATTAACAGTCAGCTTAATCTAGGAAATGAAGTCCAACAAATCGACTCTGCAATAGTAAATCAATAATGAAGGATAGTTTGATCGAAATATGATAGGGACATTATTATCCTTCTTTTGCAGTCTATATTTCTCATTGCAAATTCATAATTTATTTTTGTGCTTATTTAACCCATGCTTATTAGGCGAACTAAAAACAAAGAGTTACTTTGAATATGAACTTATTAGAATAATAAATCCTTAATTTTTCAGATGTTTTCACTTTATATTTCCAAAAGACAGGAACTGTTAAGAATATTGCAATATTACAAATGTACACTTTTAATAGCCAATAAAAATACCAGTAATAATTGTAGTTGTTATTATGTTTGCAAATAAACATGGTATTATAAATTATTGTTACTTTGAGGATGTACGTATATGCTCTTGCATAGAGATTCATGCATTTTTCATACTATTTGGACAACTCCAATCTTGTTTTATCAAATAAATAGAATATAAGTAAACAATGAATTATTTTTACACAAATATAATATATGTATATAATTGTGACGGCCCGCCCCACACCAGCCTGCATTTCCTCCGGAAGTGCGCTGTACACATTTTCAACTAGCACGGGACGGTCGTCATGGGAAAAGAAAGAAGAGAATGAACTAATCAAGGAACCTGTAGAATGTCTCACAGCGCATGGAATAAAATATAATAATAACATACTTGACATAAAACAGGTGAGACAGTGCATAAGCTGATAACTAATAATCAATGTCAACATCAGAGCAGCGGAAATCCAAATACAGCTTATTACAACTTTCCAAATTTACTGTCTCTAGCAAAGGAAAACTAAAGCAGAAGATGCACCACCAATGCCCAAGCAGTGATCTTCAACAACACAGGGAGAATAATATATATATATTACGTGGAAGCCTCCTGCTCGTCTCCGGGTCATCTACCCGTGCATCACCAGCTAACCTGTCTCTAGTCTGCTCGTGTGAGCACCCAGAGTAATAAGAAGAGACATAAAACTCTGGGTCAGACATAAAGCCTGGTATGAGCGATAAGCATCTAAACAGAATGATAACAGGTATACTAAATCATACCTGAACCTGGACCTGCAACCAAAGAGTTAGTACCACATACCGTACAATACTCCAAGGTGCCACAATAAATAGTGTAAGAATACGGTGGTGGGGTGTGCATGTCACAGTGATAGCAAACAAATCATCCATAGCAACCATCCTCACATCTCTCACTCAGTGCGTAAAGCGTACGACATCTACCACTTCGGAACACTAGACAAACTGAGGCAACGACAAATCCCGACTTGTAGAAACCCTGCTGTGACCAAGCCAAACACTTGGAGTCATGACCAAACATTTCAATGACCCACTTCATTGGTCGTAGCCCTTGGTTCTACCGATGCCATAATGGCCCTGAATCCGCCTTCGTACCTCCTACCATAGTGGTCCAAAGCTATAGACGTCTATAACTCCTTGGCACGCGTCCCGCAGCAAAGCCCAACCATGAAGTGAACTCGTTGGTTCCCATCTGGATCCTGAGCTCTAACTTCCACTTGAACTACCTTTGCATTTCGGGTTATGGATCTTCCTCCTTCGAATCGGTTCGGATCATCATCTCTTCCACCAAATCGGGTCGGGTCGGGTTCGTGACCACCCATCGGATCGGTCCGGGTCCACCATCTCGGTTCGGTTCGCACCCTCCATCCTGTCGTGGTTCGTGCCGCCTTCAACCACCAAGCATCAGTCCTCGGATCGGGTCGGAGCCTTCTTCACGCCAGGTCGGTTCGCACGCGAGAGCCCGGTCGTGGCGCCATAACTTCAGGCAGGTCGGTTCGTGGCGTCTTGGGCTCACCATCTCGGAGCGGGTCGGATCCGTCAGCTCGTGGCGCAGCTTGCTTCGCTATAACGATCCGGTTCGGTTCGTGGTGAAGGGAAATGGGCGGTTCGGGTCGGGTAGGGGGCGATCCGATCCGATTTCCTGCACTAATTCCTGCAACTTTCCAGCAAGTGTTTATACGCCTCTCGACGGCGTTTTCGACCAATCTAACTATTGGAATCAATCACAAAGCATAACAAAGGGTCATAGCAACATGTAACAGCAACCACAAGCAACAAACAACAATTTAAATGAATCAAAATGGATCAAAAGTGGCCAAAACTTCACATTTTCCTATAATCCTTCTTAATCATGTTTAAGCACATACTTAGTAAAACTTAATCAAATCGTCTAAATTTTCTAACAGAGGCATGAAATATTATTTAAGAATTTCTAAACATTTTTCCAGAATTTATTAGTGTATAAATTCGCTAATCTTCACTAATTACCCTTAATTAACTGTAATTAGTGTCAAAACGATGCTATCACTCACCTTTGCCACAATAAAACTTCCAAATCTGAAGTGAACCTCTGATTTGCACGAATTCCAATATATAACAGCAGCCCTACCTCAGTCCTTGTGCTAACCTCCCTTGATTTGATGCCTCTAAACCTTAATCCTTGATTAGGAAGTGATTTTGGGTGATTTAGAGAGATTTAGAGAGTGGAGGCCATGGCTAGGTTAAGGGAAATGAAAGTGGCGGCTGGAAAATGTCTAAAGAAATGTTTTCTAACCCTAATCAGCACCTATTTACCCCTAAACCCGAAATTCCCCTTGGGCCTAGCTGCTAATCACCCGGTTAAGCCCAATTAAGCTGTTTTTCACCATCTGAAACTTGTTTCAGCCATATCTCCCAAACGGTAAGTCCGTTTGGCTAATGTGACCACTCTACGGAAAGAGAAACCATCATCCGGAGCCAATGGAAGTGGTTTCAGGTCAAAATTCCTTTCCAGTCAAAAGTTATGGCCAAAACAGTGATAACTAGGGGTAAAATTGTCATTTAAAAATCGGGAAAAATTATGAACATGGGAAATGACCCCAATAGTCGTCCCCCAAAGTTACATGACCATACGACTTCGTATGTGAAAGAAATAAATATCCTACGATCCTATGATGCGTAGAATGCGGGTCGTTACACTCTCCCCCCCTTAAGAAATTTCGCCCCCGAAATTCCTTAATCCAAAACATACAAAAGATCCCGCATGCCTAACAACCACATACAACAATCAATCATGCAAAACAAGCGAACAAGCCTATCCTAGCATGCGGAAAACTAAATCGAAGTCAAAATCTTACTAGGCAAAGAGTTCTGGATGTGTCTTCCTAATGTCCTCCTCTGTCTCCCAAGTACAATCACTCTCGTCCTCGCTCCACTGTACCTTGACTAGCTTCACCGCCTTCCTTCGAAGTTGTTTCATGTCGTGCTCGACAATACGGGCCGGCTTGCGGTTCCCAACCGCCTCGGGTTCTACTTCGAAGTCCTCTAACTGATCAGGTGAAATAGTCATATCTGAGTCGTGAACGAATTTCCTTAGTTGGGAAACATGAAATACGTTGTGAACTCCCGCCATCTTCTCCGGTAAGTCAATTCTGTATGCCAAATTCCCGACTGGTTCAAGAACAGGGAATGGACCAACAAACCTTGGTGCCAACTTGCCTCTCCTGCCAAATCGTATTACGCTCTTCAACGGAGAAATCTTGACAAACACCAAGTCGCCAACGGAGAATTTTAAGTCTCTTCTCCTTTTATCAGCATAACTCTTCTGCCTATCTTGGGCAGCCTTCATTCGTTGTTGAATGGTCTTGATTTTATCTGAAGTTTCCCTCACCACATCTGGTCCAAGCATAAACTTCTCGCCAGTCTCTATCCAACATGATGGTGAGTTGCATGGTCTTCCGTACAAAGCTTCAAACGGAGCCATACCGATACTGGATTGGTAGCTATTATTATATGCAAACTCTACTAGATGCAAATGGTCATCCCATGATCCACCAAAATCCAATATACATGCTCTCAAGAGATCCTCCAAAATACGGTTCACCCTCTCCGTCTGACCGTCGGTCTGAGGATGATATGCGGTACTGAGATGTAACTCTGACCCTAGAGCCTCTTGTAAGCTCCTCCAAAACCCACTAGTGAACAACGGGTCTCGGTCGCTCACAATGCTTTTAGGTACTCCATGAAATCTCACTACCCACTTCATATACAATTCTGCTTACTTAGCTGCCGTTCTGGTCGATTTGACTGGTATAAACCTTGCGCTTTTAGTCAACCGATCCACAATTACCCAAATGCTATCATGTCCCGATCTAGTCCTTGGTAAACCATCAATGAAATCCATCGCGACTTGCTCCCATTTCCATTCGGGAATTTCTAAGGGTTGTAACAATCCACTAGGCTTCTTTTGCTCGGCTTTAACTAGCTGGCAATTCATGCATTTGGATATAAACTTCCCAACGTCTCTTTTCATTCCTTCCCAGTAGTAAGTCTGTTTCATGTCTCTATACATCTTATTACCACCAGGGTGTATAGTCAGTTTTGAGTGATGACATTCTCTCAGCACTTCATCCCTCAATCCATTGACATTGGGTACAACAAGCTTTCCATTCTTTCGAAGCCATCTATCTCGATCAAGCCCATACTTTTTCATCTCCTCATCGATACCCATCTCTAACTTGGAGATGATTTCCAATAGGTTAGGATCGTCCCTCTGACTAGAGCCGATCCGCTCAATCAAAGTGGGTCTGATCGTCAAACTTGCTAACATTCCTGGATCCAATTCGTACTTTGGTCTGAAATCAAACCCCGCGATAAACTCCAGTTGCTTCCATTCAAGGAACATAGCCCCTAAGCTGGCATGTCTTCTACTCAATGCATCAGCCACCGCATTGCCCTTTCCCGGTGTGTATGCGATGTCAAAATCATAGGAAGCTAAGAACTCTAACCATCTCTGCTGACGGAGATTTAGATCTTTCTGAGAGAAGAGATACTTTAACGACTTATGATCTGTAAACAGCTCAAATCTTTCTCCCAAGAGATAGTGTCTCCACATCTTTAATGCGAACACAATTGCTGCCAATTCTAAATCATGGGTAGGGTATCTTCTCTCGTGCGGTTTCAATTGCCGACTTGCATAAGCTATAACCCTACTGCCTTGCATCAATACAGCACCCAGTCCGGTACCACAGGCATCCGTGTATACCGTCATCTCTTCATCCCCCTTAGGAATGACTAACACCGGTGCGCTTGTCAACTTGTCCTTTAAACTTTTGAATGCATTCTTGCACCTTTCATCCCAGACAAAAGCTTGGTTCTTCTTGGTCAACTGGGTCAATGGTGTTGCTATCTTGGAGAAACCTTGGATAAATTTACGATAATATCCCGCTAACCCCAAGAAACTTCTTACATCTGTTGCATTCTTGGGCGTAGGCCAATCCTGTACCGTAGCCACCTTTGCCGGGTCTACGGCAATACCATTCTCTGATACAACATGTCCCAAGAACCTCACTTCCCTCTTCCAGAAGTGACACTTAGAAAACTTTGCTTTCAATTGGTGTTTTCTCAACACCTCCATCACTACTCTTAAATGTCTCTTGTGTTCTTCCTCTGTCCTTGAGTAGACCAAAATATCATCAACGAACACAAGGACAAACTTATTCAACTGATCTCTGAATACCCTATTCATAAGATCCACAAAATATGCTGGGGCATTGGTCAGCCCGAATGGCATGACCAACCACTCATAAAACCCCGACGGCGTCCGAAATGCCGTTTTAGCTATACTCTCAGCTTCCACTCTAAGCTGATGAAAACCTGTCACGAGATCCAACTGAGAAAATACTCTCGCGCCACTCAACTGATCAAACAAATCATCTATCCGCGGTAGAGGATACTTGTTCTTCCTCGTCACTTTATTCAACTCGCGGTAGTCTACACACAACCGAAGGGAACCATCCGCCTTGGTAGCAAACACAACTGGTGCTCCCCATTCAGAAACACTCCTTCTGATAAATCCCTTCTTCAAAAGATCGCTGACTTGCACCTCGAGCTCCCGCTGCTCCCTTGGTGCCATACGACGAAGTGGCATCACTATAGGCCTGACATCTTTTACCAAATCAATACGAAACTCAATCTCTCGGTGTGGTGGAAGTCCGGTCACTTCTTCGAAAACATCCGGATACTGGCCAACCACGGGAAAACCTGACAACTCACTATGCGGAATGTCGAGGGAGTTTAGAAAACTAGCCAATACCCCCTCACTGGGTAGACCACCAAACACTATCCTCCGCCCATCATCCGCTCTAGCTGTCACCAACAAGCCCTCACAGTCTACCACCACCCCGTATCTTTGGAGCCAATCTACTCCCAAAATAATGCCAAACCCAGTAAAGCCCAAAACAAAGCAATCACAAACAAACATGCATCCATGACTCGATAAGACCACATTACGACAAATCATGCTAAGGCTAGTAGAACCACCAATCGGGTTCGTCACTACTAAAGGTCTATCGACAATCTCGGGCTCCAATCCCAACCTATCTACCGGGTCACTAGATATGAAAGAACTGGAAGCTCCGGTATCAAACAAAACTCTAACAGGAACATCATAAACAGAAAGCATACCTTGAATGACGACATTCTTTCCCTTCTCCGCCGCTGTTGGGGCATTCGACGAAGAAGGAATAGCATTAAGAGCGTAGGCTTTCACCATTTGCTTTTCCTTAGGGGGCTGTGGACACTTGTCCTTGTGATGTCCCAATTGGCCACAGTTGAAGCACTTCCTATCCGCTGGCTTGGCCCGACAATTACTAGCATAATGGCCCTTCTTACCACAGCTGAAGCACTCCACATCTTGCTTATTCTTTTTCTTCTGGCCATCCCTAGCCTGATTCTGCTTTCTCTTATTCTGGGAACCACCTTTGCCTCCACCACTAGCTTGTGGCTTTGGCTCATCTGCGGATGCAACCTCAGTCTTCGGCTTAGGGTAGAGACTTTCTGACCTTAACGCTTTCCCTACAATCGACTCAAACGACTCGTCGATGTGGTTAATAAGCCTTTCCCCTAAGTACTGATCCAAACCGGTTATGAATTTCTCATTCTTTTTCTCGGCAGTATCAATAAGAGATAACCCATATTTTGACAAAGTGTCAAATTCGGCAATATACTCGGAGACAGCTCTGCCATTCTGCTTGAGCTCCAAGAACTTCTTAAACAGCACTGACTTCTGAGCAGCTGGAATGAACTTCTCGCTAAAGCGAGCTTTAAACTGCTCCCAAGTAATCTGATCTTCAGGAGTAGCTGCTTTTATAGCATTCCACCAATTCATTGCCCGCCCTTGCAGCTGACGGGACGCTAACTTTTTCTTCATTGCATCCTCGATACCCAAATCCTCGAAGATACGTTCGCAACTATCCAACCAATCCTGAACATCCGTAGCCGACTCCGTTCCGTGGAACGGCTTTCCACCAAGGCTAGTATAATCCTTATTCAGCTTGGCGAAGTCGACTCTTGGCTCCTGCACCATTGGACCACCACCATTTCCACCATTGGGGGCTGCTCTCTGTACATCTCTAAGCATCTCTCTCATGAGGTCAGTAAACATCGTCCTCATGTCAGCAGCATTCCCATTGTTGGCTCCCCTACCAGCACCTCTAGTATATCTGCTCATCGTCAATCTGAAAAAGGAAATGATAAACGACTCCATAGTGGTGCTAGTGCAGTACGACTTCATCCTTATACTACTAATAGTATATATATATATAGCTTTTAAAAACCAAAGTAATCACAAATACGCTCTCTCGTATACGTATATTATCTCTCCCTGATAGCTTCCCTTGGTTAACTACGCAACCTAGAGCTCTGATACCAAGTGTGACGGCCCGCCCCGCACCAGCCTGCATTTCCTCCGGAAGTGCGCTGTACACATTTTCAACTAGCACGGGACGGTCGTCATGGGAAAAGAAAGAAGAGAATGAACTAATCAAGGAACCTGTAGAATGTCTCACAGCGCATGGAATAAAATATAATAATAACATACTTGACATAAAACAGGTGAGACAGTGCATAAGCTGATAACTAATAATCAATGTCAACATCAGAGCAGCGGAAATCCAAATACAGCTTATTACAACTTTCCAAATTTACTGTCTCTAGCAAAGGAAAACTAAAGCAGAAGATGCACCACCAATGCCCAAGCAGTGATCTTCAACAACACAGGGAGAATAATATATATATATATATTACGTGGAAGCCTCCTGCTCGTCTCCGGATCATCTACCCGTGCATCACCAGCTAACCTGTCTCTAGTCTGCTCGTGTGAGCACCCAGAGTAATAAGAAGAGACATAAAACTCTGGGTCAGACATAAAGCCTGGTATGAGCGATAAGCATCTAAACAGAATGATAACAGGTATACTAAACCATACCTGAACCTGGACCTGCAACCAAAGAGTTAGTACCACATACTGTACAATACTCCAAGATGCCACAATAAATAGTGTAAGAATACGGGGGTGGGGTGTGCATGTCACAGTGATAGCAAACAAATCATCCATAGCAACCATCCTCACATCTCTCACTCAGTGCGTAAAGCGTACGACATCTACCACCTCGGAACACTAGACAAACTGAGGCAACGACGAATCCCGACTTGTAGAAACCCTGCTGTGACCAAGCCAAACACTTGGAGTCATGACCAAACATTTCAATGACCCACTTCATTGGTCGTAGCCCTTGGTTCTACCGATGCCATAATGGCCCTGAATCCGCCTTCGTACCTCCTACCATAGTGGTCCAAAGCTATAGACGTCGATAACTCCTTGGCAGGCGTCCCGCAGCAAAGCCCAACCATGAAGTGAACTCGTTGGTTCCCATCTGGATCCTGAGCTCTAACTTCCACTTGAACTACCTTTGCATTTCGGGTTATGGATCTTCCTCCTTCGAATCGGTTCGGATCATCATCTCTTCCACCAAATCGGGTCGGGTCGGGTTCGTGACCACCCATCGGATCGGTCCGGGTCCACCATCTCGGTTCGGTTCGCACCCTCCATCCTGTCGTGGTTCGTGCCGCCTTCAACCACCAAGCATCAGTCCTCGGATAGGGTCGGAGCCTTCTTCACGCCAGGTCGGTTCGCACGCGAGAGCCCGGTCGTGGCGCCATAACTTCAGGCAGGTCGGTTCGTGGCGTCTTGGGCTCACCATCTCGGAGCGGGTCGGATCCGTCAGCTCGTGGCGCAGCTTGCTTCGCTATAACGATCCGGTTCGGTTCGTGGTGAAGGGAAATGGGCGGTTCGGGTCGGGTAGGGGGCGATCCGATCCGATTTCCTGCACTAATTCCTGCAACTTTCCAGCAAGTGTTTATACGCCTCTCGACGGCGTTTTCGACCAATCTAACTATTGGAATCAATCACAAAGCATAACAAAGGGTCATAGCAACATGTAACAGCAACCACAAGCAACAAACAACAATTTAAATGAATCAAAATGGATCAAAAGTGGCCAAAACTTCACATTTTCCTATAATCCTTCTTAATCATGTTTAAGCACATACTTAGTAAAACTTAATCAAATCGTCTAAATTTTCTAACAGAGGCATGAAATATTATTTAAGAATTTCTAAACATTTTTCCAGAATTTATTAGTGTATAAATTCGCTAATCTTCACTAATTACCCTTAATTAACTGTAATTAGTGTCAAAACGATGCTATCACTCACCTTTGCCACAATAAAACTTCCAAATCTGAAGTGAACCTCTGATTTGCACGAATTCCAATATATAACAGCAGCCCTACCTCAGTCCTTGTGCTAACCTCCCTTGATTTGATGCCTCTAACCTTAATCCTTGATTAGGAAGTGATTTTGGGTGATTTAGAGAGATTTAGAGAGTGGAGGCCATGGCTAGGTTAAGGGAAATGAAAGTGGCGGCTGGAAAATGTCTAAAGAAATGTTTTCTAACCCTAATCAGCACCTATTTACCCCTAAACCCGAAATTCCCCTTGGGCCTAGCTGCTAATCACCCGGTTAAGCCCAATTAAGCTGTTTTTCACCATCTGAAACTTGTTTCAGCCATATCTCCCAAACGGTAAGTCCGTTTGGCTAATGTGACCACTCTACGGAAAGAGAAACCATCATCCGGAGCCAATGGAAGTGGTTTCAGGTCAAAATTCCTTTCCAGTCAAAAGTTATGGCCAAAACAGTGATAACTAGGGGTAAAATTGTCATTTAAAAATCGGGAAAAATTATGAACATGGGAAATGACCCCAATAGTCGTCCCCCAAAGTTACATGACCATACGACTTCGTATGTGAAAGAAATAAATATCCTACGATCCTATGATGCGTAGAATGCGGGTCGTTACAATAATATACATTTCAATCCTGAATAATATTCTAATACCACTGAAGGACTCATATGACAAAGAATGTGAGTTACTTTGGTTTGCCTTTTTAACTGCATAATGGATACTTAACTATAATTATATACCTCCACAGTTTGTACATACTAGTATTACCGCACTACGGTGGGAAAACCGACCGTTTCATCATATATTTTAAAAAAAAATTGATAATAACATGGTCTATTTAAGAATTTATTGCGTTTTAAAATTTTGTTGCATATTTAAATTATTCTATATGCATATATCAAAGAACATTGTAGCAGAAATAATATATTAATGATAGATCTGAAATAAATTTGAAATGTATTGGATGCTCTGAAGAAAATTTAAACATCAGTATTTGAGCTACTAAAAACATTGGAGAAACCAATTCCGAAAAAGGAAGAGTATGATAGTAAACAAACCTGTCTAGCAGTCGTTTTGATAATACTTATTGGATATATTAATACGTTGTTTTGGATAATAACGTTGTTGATTATGCATACTTCGTTAATGACATCTGTTAGCAAAATGAAGCATCATTCTGCTATATTTAAGTTGATTAGATTATTAGAATACCCGTTAAATGGAATAAATCCACATTCTGCTATTGTTGAACTAAATGTTAGCTTGTGTAGGAACCATTGTGTATCAATTGAAAGTCTTACAAATACACTTGTGTTAACCAATATGTTCAAATTAAGGAATAAATGTTGAGAATGACGTGTTATTATGATTGTTACAAAGAAAATGTTAGCATATATTATTAGTGCATCCTTAAATTACAGAAAAAACATATCTAAGTTCCACATATTCTTTAATATAAAGGATAAAACAGTCATTTGAATTCACTTTCCTCCTTTGACATGTAATAAACATTTTAACATGTAACATTAAGGCACATGCAAGCAATACCATTTCTGCAATTATCAAACAAGTCTAACAGGCAATAAAATATGAGAACATAGATGCCCACACAAAATCTATGAATCTGTAGTCCAACATAGTAAATGCCAAAGAAAGAAAAAACAACGATCCAATCTACAAGACTGGAGAATTCATCAACTCAAAATCTTTACTTGCACTGCAAAAGGAAACTACACAAAACTATAGGAATACTATCTATATCTATCTATTTATCTATATATATATACATATACATATATATATATGTATAGACACACACATGTACACACACAAGTCAAATTTATAACTACTATATATGAAATAAACATAGAACGTAATTATAAGAACAGAGAAAAGAGAAGAATTTGGAAAACTAACCAAAGATCTTAAAGCGAATCCAGGTGAGGAGCATACCACTCAACAAGACAATAACAACAAAAGAACCATAAACACAAAACTGCAGATCAACCTACACTAAAAGTAAACAAAAAAGAGAACTAAAGCATTACACTAATCAAGTAGTTAAATAACCTTCAAAACAGCTGTAAAAATTAAAATAGAGTACACATCTAAAATAAAGAACACATTAGATATATGTTGGCGAAATCCGCATACATACCTCATATAAAAAGTCTAATGATAAAGAAACTAAATCACTACAGCACAAAAGAAAGAGAACGATCAGTCATTATTTCGTAATGTGCTGAATGTTTACCCCATTTTAAACGAGATGGTTCAGCTATCTAACCAAGTATAAACGATCCACAAAATCATAGTCTACTATGTAGAAAATTAATAACACAAAGGCAAACAAAAGAACTGACACATTGAATAGTTAAAACGACTAAAAGGACATAAAAACAGAAACTTGATGCTACAAACTTTGCATCCAATGTGGAACAAAAAAAATGATCGAATTCATCTCAAATTAGATGTAAATCACAATAAGTCGAAAACACTAACCCTTAGTTTTAGAAGCACCCGACTGCATCCAAACATCCGTAAAGCAGGGATCTCCATGTTCAACCTATACATGACATGTTAAATTCTGCTCTAAACTTCTAAATAAACAACATAGAAAGATTACGAAGTTCAGAACTACTAAAAGACAAAGATTATAAACAAAAATCTTAGATTATATTATAGTCAACAGAAGAACAACTAATTCAAACAGCAAGCTCATCCTCAACATTTTACAAATATAACAATGACTGGGTCCTAGATTGTTCCATGACGATATTCATTGTCTTAGCAGTTTCTGCTTACTCGTTCAGTATAAACACTATCTAAGCAAAGTTGCCTCCAAAATTTCTTTGTTGCACCTATCCATACATATAACCAAGAACATTTGAGGCATGAATCATCTCCCTAAGGACCTAAAAAGCATATGTATAGTGGACATTTATGATCCTATGGACTAGAGCGTATTCATATGCTTGAAGGGGCAACATGTGAATAATAAATAAAATGCATCTAAGGATACAGCTCTCTACACTCTCGCATCAAAATTTTCAGCATACCAACGTCATGTTTCATGGATCAAGCAGGAACTACATATGATATAACATGCAATGTTTTACAAGGGATTAATGCTTAGAGATACAAGCTCATATGGGCACGATATCACATTACGTTTCAGATGTGGCAATTTAGCACAGTGAAGATACAAGCTCTGGCAGCTTTCTTTTAAAGCGTGCATCATAAACTGAAATTATGATATAAACAGTCTAACACTGTATTTTCAGCTTGTTTTCAAATTAGGGATGTCCAAAAATCAAGCTAAGGTCATTGACATTTTGTAGTAAAGATGGCCTTACAGAAACCATGAAAAGAAAATGCATGCAAATTGCTGGCTATCCTAATATAAAAGACAAGTGGATACACATGTAATAATTTTTAAATGGAGAATATTAAATTTCTAGAAAATGCTAAGCCTGATTGATAATGCTCAGATTATTACAGCATATCAACCATTTCAATCCAAATATTATGCTCAGACTATTGCATTAACAATGAAATAACTTATTTCAGCATTACTTCAAAAAGGAAAGAAAGTTTGTAGGTGATGTTAGGTCTTTTCAAATTGTGGGAAATAATTTATAGTTGATGTTTTTATTGTTTAATGTGGATTCAATGTTTTTATTGTTTAATGTGGGAAAAATTTATAGTTGTCATTTTTGAATTGTACTTTCAACTCTTATTGTTTAATGTGGGATTCAATGTTATTAACTTTAGTGAGCCTGCTGAGTATTTCGTGTCTAATAAGGATTTAGCTAAGCACTTCAGTATGATAACACAATAGCCTATGAATTATTGATTGATAGTCTTAGAAGTACACTTTTTCAAAATTTTCTTTTCATTGTTGTTAATCTTATTTTAACCGTAGTTTTCATATGCCATTTAATGGAGTTGTGCTCCAAGCTGTTGTTTAATGTGATTTTTATTAAATAGGTCTATGTGTGACAGCCCGCCCCGCACCAGCCTGCATTTCCTCCGAAGGTGCGCTGTACACATGCCCAGCTAGCACAGAACGGTCGTCAGAAGAAAAGAAAGAAGGGAATGAACTAATCAAGGAACCTGTAGAATGTCTCACAGCGCATGGAATAAAATATATTAACAACATACTTGACATAAAACAGGTGAGACAGTGTATAAGCTGATAACTAAAATCAACATCAATCATCAGAGCAACGGAAATCCAAATACAGCTTATTACAATTTTCCAAATTTACTGTCTCTAAACAAAAGAAAGCTAAAGTAGAAGATGCACCACCAATGCCCTAGCAGTGATCTTCATAGGGAGAATATTATATATATATATTACGTGGAAGCCTCCTGCTCGTCTCCGGATCATCTACCCGTGCATCACCAGCTAACCTGTCTCTAGTCTGCTCGTGTGAGCACCCAGAGTAATAAGAGGAGACATAAAACTCTGGGTCAGACATAAAGCCTGGTATGAGCGATAAGCATCTAAACAAAACAATAACAGGTATACCAAACCATACCTGAACCTGGACCTGCAACCAAAGAGTTAGTACCACATACCGTACAATACTCTAAGGTGCCATAATAAATAGTGTAAGAATACGGGGGTGGGGTGTGCATGTCACAATGATAGCAAACAAATCATCCATAGCAACCATCCTCACATCTCTCACTCAGTGCGTAAAGCATACGATATCTACCACTTTGGAACACTAGACAAATTGAGGTAACGACGAATCCCGACTTGTAGAAACTCTGCTGTGACCAAGCTAAACACATGGAGTCAAGACCAAACATTTCAATGACTCGCTTCATTGGTCGTAGCCCTCGGTTCTACCGATGCCATAATGGCCCTGAATCCGCCCTCGTACCTCCTACCATAGTGGTCCAAAGCTATAGACATCGATAACCCCTTAACACTCGTCCCGCAGCAAAGCCCAATCATGAAGCGAACTCGTTGATTCCCATCTGGATCTTGAGCTCTAGCTTCTCATTTGGACTACCTTTGCATCTCGGGTTTTGGTCATCATCTTTATCCGGATCGGTCTTCGTTCAGTTCGTAGTCATCACCGTCGGATCGTTAGTAACCTCCTCCCCCAGCTCGGATCGTGGCACACTCTCCGGGTCGGGTCGCCATCGTCGGATCGTGCTCCACCTCGGATCGGTTCGCGGATCGCATCGCCTTCACCAGGTCGGATCGTGTCGAGGCACTCCCACTGGTTCGGGTCGTGCTCCATAGCTCGTGGCGCTTCCCTTCGGTCGTGGAGGCACATCGGTTCGGATCGTGAGCTTCTGAAGTGGATCGGTTCGGGTCGGAGTAGCTCATGCTCATGAGAGGCGGATCGGGTCGGGTGGAGTGAGCGGGTCGGTTCGGATAGTGTGCTCCAACTTGTGATCCTCCATGGATATCAATTCGCAAGCTTCTAGGTGGTTCGGATCAGTCTCCATCACCACAAGCGGTTCGTAGGGGTGGCTTCACAACGGTTCGGTTCGGGCCTCCCATCCGATCCGATCCGGTTCAGGTACTTTCCTGCACTGACTTTCCAGCGACTGTTTTGCGCCATACAACGGCGTCTTCGACCAATCTAACTATTCTAATCAATCACAATTCATGTCAAACTGTCATAGCAACATATAACATCAATTGCAACACCATAACAACAATTTGATGGATTAAAATGGATCAAACATAGCTAGAACCCCTCATTTTCCCTTAATCCCTCTTAATCATGTTTAAGCATACAATTCGCAAAACACATCGAAATTAACCCAAATTTCTAACAGAGCCTTAAAACATTATTTTAGAATTTTAGGAATTTTTTTCCAGAATTTATTTACGTATAAATTCGCTAATCTTCACTAATTACCCCTAATTAACCGTAATTAGTGTAAAAGCAAGCTAATCACTCACCTTGGCCACAAAATAAAACACTAAATCTGAAATATTCTCTGTTTGGGTCGAATTCCTATGTATAGCAGCAGCTCCAACCTTGCTTTGTTGCTATTTGGCCTTGTTTTGATGTAGTTTAGGCTTAATCTTCACTAAAAAAGTGTTTTGGGATGGTTTTAGAGGATGGAAGCCATTACTAAGGTCTTAAGAAGGTTTGTGGCGGCATAAACTGAAATGAAAGTGATAACCTAACCCTAATCAGTCCTCCTATACCTCTAAACCCGAAATTCCCCTCTGGGCCTAGCTGCTAATCACCCGGTTAAGCCCAATTAAGCTGTTTTTCACCATCTGAAACTTGTTTCAGCCATATCTCCCAAACGGTGAGTCCGTTTGGCTAATGTGACCACTCTACGGAAAGAGAAACCATCATCCGGAGCCAATGGAAGTGGTTTTAGGTCAAAATTCCTTTCCAGTCAAAAGTTATGGCCAAAACAGTGCCAACTAGGGGTAAAATGGTCATTTAAAAATCGGGAAAAATCATGAACATGGGAAATGACCCCAATAGTCGTCTCCCAAAGTTACATGACCATACGACTTCGTATGTGAAAGAAATAAATATTCTACGATCTTATGATGCGTAGAATGCGGGTCGTTACACTCTCCCCCCCCCCCCCCTCTTAAGAAATTTCATCCCCGAAATTCCTTAACCCAAGACATACAAAGGATCCCGCATGCCTAACAACCACATACAACAATCAATCATGCAAAACAAGCAAACAAGCCTATCCTAGCATGCGGAAAAACTAAATCGAAGTCAAAATCTTACCAGGCAAAGAGTTCTGGGTGTGACTTCCTAATGTTCTCCTCTGTCTCCCAAGTACAATCATTCTCGTCCTCTCTCCACTGTACTTTGACTAGCTTCACCGCCTTCCTTCGAAGTTGCTTCATGTCGTGCGCGACAATACGGGCCGGCTTGCGGTTCCCAACCGCCTCGGGTTCTACTACGAAGTCCTCTAACTGATCAGGTGAAATAGTCATATCTGAGTCATGAACGAACTTCCTTAGTTGGGAAACATGAAATACGTTGTGAACTCCCGCCATCTTCTCCGGTAAGTCAATTCTATATGCCAAATTCCCAACTGGTTCAAGAACAGGGAATGAACCAACAAATCTTGGTGCTAACTTGCCTCTCCTGCCAAATCGTATTACGCTCTTCAACGGAGAAATCTTGACAAAAACCAAGTCACCAATGGAGAATTTTAGGTCTCTTCTTCTCTTATCAGCATAACTCTTCTGCCTATCTTGGGCAGCTTTCATTCGTTGTTGAATGATCTTGATCTTATCTGAGGTTTTCCTCACCACATCTGGTCCAAGCATAAACTTCTCGCCAGTCTCTATCCAACATGATGGTGAGTTGCACGGTCTTCCGTACAAAGCTTCAAACGGAGCCATACCGATACTGGATTGGTAGCTATTATTATATGCAAACTCTACTAGATGCAAATGGTCATCCCATGATCCACCAAAATCCAATATACATGCTCTCAAGAGGTCTTCCAAAATACGGTTCACCCTCTCCGTCTGACCGTCAGTCTGAGGACGATATGCGGTACTGAGATGTAACTCTGACCCTAGAGCCTCTTGTAAGCTCTTCCAAAACCCACTAGTGAATAACGGGTCTCGGTCGCTCACAATGCTTTTAGGTACTCCATGAAGTCTCACTACCCACTTCATATACAATTCTGCTAACTTAGCTGCCGTTCTGGTCGATTTGACTGGTATAAATCTTGCACTTTTGGTTAATCGGTCCACAATCACCCAAATGCTATCATGTCCCGATCTAGTCCTTGGTAAACCATCAATGAAATCCATCGAGACTTGCTCCCATTTCCATTCGGGAATTTCTAATGGCTGTAACAACCCACTAGGCTTCTTTTGCTCGGCTTTAACTAGCTGGCAATTCATGCATTTGGATATAAACTCCCCAACGTCTCTTTTCATCCCTTCCCAGTAGTAAGTCTGTCTCATGTCTCGATACATCTTATTACCACCGGGGTGTATAGTCAGTTTTGAGTGATGACACCCTCTAAGCACTTCATCCCTCAATCCATTGACATTGGGTACGACTAGTCTTCCATCTTTTCTAAGCCATCCATCTCGATCAAGCCCATACTTGTTCATCTCCTCATCGATACCCATCTCTAACTTGGAGATGATGTCCAATAGGTTAGGATCGTCCCTCTGACTAGAGCCGATTCGCTCAATCAAGGTGGGACTAATCGTCAAACTTGCTAACATTTCTGGATCCAATTCGCATTTTGGTCTGAAATCATACCCAGCGATGTACTCTAGTTGCTTCCATTCTAGAAACATAGCCCCTAGGCTGGCATGTCTCCTACTCAATGCATCAGCAACCGCATTGCCCTTTCCCGGTGTGTATGCGATGTCAAAATCATAGGAAGCTAAGAACTCTAACCATCTCTGCTGACGGAGATTTAAATCCTTCTGGGAGAATAGATACTTTAGCGACTTATGATCTGTAAATAGCTCAAATCTTTCTCCCAAGAGATAGTGTCTCCACATTTTTAACGCGAACACGATCGATGCCAATTCTAAATCATGGGTAGGGTATCTTCTCTCGTGCAGTTTCAATTGCCGACTTGCGTAAGCTACAACCCTACCGCCTTGCATCAATACAGCACCCAGTCCGGTACCACAGGCATCCGTTTATACCGTCATCTCTTCATCCCCCTTAGGAATGACTAACACTGGTGCGCTTGTCAACTTGTCCTTTAGATTTTTAAATGCATTCTCGCACCCTTCATCCCAGCCAAAAGCTTGATTCTTCCTGGTCAAATGGGTCAATGGTGCTGCTATCTTGGAGAAACCTTGGATAAACTTACGATAATATCCAGCTAACCCCAAGAAACTCCTTACATCTGTTGCATTCTTGGGCGTTCGAAATGCCGTTTTAGCTATACTTTCAGCTTCCACTCTAAACTGATGAAAACCTGTAGCGAGATCCAACTGAGAAAATACTCTCGTGCCACTCAACTGATCGAATAAATCATCTATCCGCGGTAGAGGATACTTGTTCTTCCTCGTCACTTTATTCAACTCGCGGTAGTCTACACACAAACGAAGGGAACCATCCGCCTTGGTAGCAAACACAACTGGTGCTCCCCATTCAGAAACACTCCTTCTGATAAATCCCTTCTTCAAAAGATCGCTGACTTGCACCTCGAGCTCTCACTGCTCTCTTGGTGCCATACGACGAAGTGGCATCACTATAGGTCTGGCATCTTTTACCAATTCAATACGGAACTCAATCTCTCGGTGTGGTGGAAGTCCGGTCACTTCTTCGAAAACATCCGGATACTGGCCAACCACGGGCAAACCTGACAACTCACTATGCGGAATGTCGAGGGAGTTTAGAAAACTAGCCAATACCCCCTTACTGGGTAGACCACCAAACATTATCCTCCGCCCATCATCCGCTCTAGCTGTCACCAACAAGCCCTCACAGTCTACCACCACCCCATATCTTTGGAGCCAATCTACTCCCAAAATAATGCCAAACCCAGTAAAGCCCAAAACAAAGCAATCACAAACAAACATGCATCCATGACTCGATAAGACCACATTATGACAAATCATGCTAAGGCTAGTTGAACCACCAATCGGATTCGTCACTACTAAAGGTCTATCGACAATCTCGGGCTCCAATCCCAACCTATCTACCAGGTCACTAGATATGAAAGAACTGGAAGCTCCGGTATCAAACAAAACTCTAACAGGAACATCATAAACAGAAAGCATACCTTGAATGACGACATTCTTTCCCTTCTCCGCCGCTGTTGGGGCATTCGACGAAGAAGGAATATCATTAAGAGCATAGGCTTTCACTATTTGCTTTTCCTTAGGGGGCTGTGGGCACTTGTCCTTGTGATGTCCCATTTGGCCACAGTTGAAGCACTTCCTATCCGCTGGCTCGGCCCGACAATTACTAGCATAATGGCCCTTCTTACCACAGCTGAAGCACTCAATATCTTGCTTATTCTTTTTCTTCTGGCCATCCTTAGTCTGATTCTGCTTTCTCTTATTCTGGGAACCACCCTTGCCTCCACCACTTGCTTGTGGCTTTGGCTCATCTGCGGATGCAACCTCAGTCTTCGACTTAGGGTAGAGACTTTCTGATCTTAATGCTTTCCCCACAATCGACTCAAACGTCTCATCGATGTGGTTAATAAGCTTTTCCCCTAAGTACTGATCCAAACCAGTTATGAATTTCTCATTCTTCTTCTCGGCAGTATCAATAAGAGATAACCCATACTTCGACAAAGTGTCGAATTCAGCAATGTACTCCGAGACAGCTCTGCCATTCTACTTGAGCTCCAAGAATTTCTTAAACAGCACTGACTTCTGAGCAGCCAGAATGAACTTCTCGCTAAAGCGAGCCTTAAACTGCTCCCAAGTAATCTGATCTTCGGGAGTAGCTGCCTTTATAGCATTCCACCAATTCATTGCCCGCCCATGCAGCTGACGGGACGCTAGCTTTCTCTTCATTGCATCCTCGATACCTAAATCCTCGAAGATGCGTTCGCAACTATCCAACCAATCCTGAACATCCGTGGCCGACTCCGTTCCATGGAACGGCTTCCCACCAAGACTAGTATAATCCTTATTCAGCTTGGCGAAGTCGACTCTTGGCGCCTGCACTATTGGACCACCACCATTTCCACCATTGGGAGCTGCCCTCTATACATCTCTAAGCATCTCTCTCATGAGGTCAGTAAACATCGTCCTCATGTCAGCAGCATTCCCATTATTGGCCCCTCTACCGGTACCTCTAACATATCGGCTCATCGTCAATCTGAAAAAGGAAACGATTAACGACCCCATAGTGGTGCTAGTGCAGCACGACTTCATTCTTATACTACTAATAGTATATATATAGATAGCTTTTAAAAACCAAAGTAATCACAAATACGCTCTCTCGTATACGTATATTATCTCTCCCTGATAACTTCCCTAGGTTAACTACGCAACCTAGAGCTCTGATACCAAGTGTGACAGCCCGCCCCGCACCAGCCTGCATTTCCTCCGAAGGTGCGCTGTACACATGCCCAGCTAGCACAGAACGGTCATCAGAAGAAAAGAAAGAAGGGAATGAACTAATCAAGGAACCTGTAGAATGTCTCACAGCGCATGGAATAAAATATATTAACAACATACTTGACATACAACAGGTGAGACAGTGTATAAGCTGATAACTAAAATCAACATCAATCATCAGAGCAGCGGAAATCCAAATACAGCTTATTACAATTTTCCAAATCTACTGTCTCTAAACAAAAGAAAGATAAAGTAGAAGATGCACCACCAATGCCCAAGCAGTGATCTTCAACAACACAGGGAGAATATTTTATATATATTACGTGGAAGCCTCCTGCTCGTCTCCGGATCATCTACCCGTGCATCACCAGCTAACCTGTCTCTAGTCTGCTCGTGTGAGCACCCAGAGTAATAAGAGGAGACATAAAACTCTGGGTCAGACATAAAGCCTGGTATGAGCGATAAGCATCTAAACAAAACAATAACAGGTATACCAAACCATACCTGAACCTGGACCTGCAACCAAAGAGTTAGTACCACATACCGTACAATACTCTAAGGTGCCATAATAAATAGTGTAAGAATACGGGGGTAGGGTGTGTATGTCACAATGATAGCAAACAAATCGTCCATAGCAACCATCCTCACATCTCTCACTCAGTGCATAAAGCATACGATATCTACCACTTTGGAACACTAGACAAATTGAGGTAACGACGAATCCCGACTTGTAGAAACCCTGCTGTGACCAAGCTAAACACATGGAGTCAAGACCAAACATTTCAATGACTCGCTTCATTGGTCGTAGCCCTCGGTTCTACCGATTCCATAATGGCCCTGAATCCGCCCTCGTACCTCCTACCATAGTGGTCCAAAGCTATAGACATCGATAACCCCTTAACACTCGTCCCGCAGCAAAGCCCAATCATGAAGAGAACTCGTTGATTCCCATCTGGATCTTGAGCTCTAGCTTCTCATTTGGACTACCTTTGCATCTCGGGATTTGGTCATCATCTTTATCCGGATCGGTCTTCATTCAGTTCGTAGTCATCACCGTCGGATCGTGAGTAACCTCCTCCCCCAGCTCGGATCGTGGCACACTCTCCAGGTCGGGTCGCCATCGTCGGATCGTGCTCCACCTCGGATCGGTTCGCGGATCGCATCGCCTTCACCAGGTCGGATCGGGTCGAGGCACTCCCACTGGTTCGGGTCGTGCTCCATAGCTCGTGGCGCTTCCCTTCGGTCGTGGAGGCACATCGGTTCGGATCGTGAGCTTCTAAAGTGGATCGGTTCGGGTCGGAGTAGCTCATGCTCATGAGAGGCGGACCGGGTCGGGTGGAGTGAGCGGGTCGGTTCGGATAGTGTGCTCCAACTTGTGATCCTCCATGGCTATCAATTCGCAAGCTTCCAGGTGGTTCGGATCGGTCTCCATCACCACAAGCGGTTCGTAGGGGTGGCTTCACAATGGTTCGGTTCGGGCCTCCCATCCGATCCGATCCGGTTCAGGTACTTTCCTGCACTGACTTTCCAGCGACTGTTTTGCGCCATACGACGGCGTCTTCGACCAATCTAACTATTCTAATCAATCACAATTCATGTCAAACTGTCATAGCAACATATAACATCAATTGCAACACCATAACAACAATTTGATGGATTAAAATGGATCAAACATAGCTAGAACCCCTCATTTTCCCTTAATCCCTCTTAATCATGTTTAAGCATACAATTAGCAAAACACCTCGAAATTAACCCAAATTTCTAATAGAGCCTTAAAACATTATTTTAGAATTTTAGGAATTTTTTTCCAGAATTTATTTACGTATAAATTCGCTAATCTTCACTAATTACCCCTAGTTAACCGTAATTAGTGTAAAAGCAAGCTAATCACTCACCTTGGCCACAAAATAAAACACCAAATCTGAAATATTCTCTGTTTGGGTCGAATTCCTATGTATAGCAGCAGCTCCAACCTTGCTTTGTTGCTATTTGGCCTTGTTTTGATGTAGTTTAGGCTTAATCTTCACTAAAAATGTGTTTTGGGATGGTTTTAGAGGATGGAAGCCATTACTAAGGTCTCAAGAAGGTTTGTGGCGGCTCAAAACTGAAATGAAAGTGATAACCTAACCCTAATCAGTCCTCCTATACCTCTAAACCCGAAATTCCCCTCTGGGCCTAGCTGCTAATCACCCGGTTAAGCCCAATTAAGTTGTTTTTCACCATTTGAAACTTGTTTCAGCCATATCTCCCAAACGGTGAGTCCGTTTGGCTAATGTGACCACTCTACGGAAAAAGAAACCATCATCCGGAGCCAATGGAAGTGGTTTCAGGTCAAAATTCCTTTCCAGTCAAAAGTTATGGCCAAAACAGTGCCAACTAGGGGTAAAATGGTCATTTAAAAATCGGGAAAAATCATGAACATGGGAAATGACCCCAATAGTCGTCTCCCAAAGTTACATGACCATACGACTTCGTATGTGAAAGAAATAAATATTCTACGATCTTATGATGCGTAGAATGCGGGTCATTACACTATGTCTTCATGGGAATACTTTATAATGCTAAGTATTTTGGTTTAAATGATATCTCAATTTCATATCGATTGTGATAGTACCTAAAAGGACATCACTTACAAGTATTAAAAAACTGCTCCTGATAAATTTAATCACATCATTACTAAATGAATTGAAACTATACAAAGTTATTAACTTAACAAGTTATATACTAAATCTTAATCACCTCATTACTTTGAATAGCCGCTCCCATCTTCTTCTACAAATGCCAGTTCGAACTCCACTGTAACGATGGCCATCTCCAAATCTTTGTGCTCATCATTCTCCACCTCCTCTCTATTAAAAATCGAAGGAAATATACCATTGTTCATCTCTAATCAATCTAGTCCGTTCCAACACCATTTTACACAACTCGACTCCCTCATTCCAATCGCGTTCTACAGGTTAACGCACGCGAGCCGTGAAAAGCACCAAACCCATTCTTCACATTTTACCCCAAATTTTGCATACTCTTGCGATTTGATCTTCTCAACCGTGATAACCCCAAACTTCTGTGGTCCGAAAGCAAGGATAATCAATTGGAATACAACATATTTACAACAATAATAGATCTCAGAAAATATCAAAACACATAATCATTGCAGCGGAAAAATAAATGTCATAACATCATAGCAACTGAGCAACAGAGTACGCAGTTACAGGATCCACTTCGCAAAACAGAAAGTCTGAATAAAAGGAAATAAGTCTCAAAAGGAAATAGGTCTCAACTCCAAAACGTACATCAAAATACAAAGATGGAATAAAGTCTCTAAAACAGAAATAAAGATAAAAGAGAGGTCTTCGTCTTCTTCTCCAACAAGCTCCAGTCCAGAAAATGTCTCCCTAAAACCTGTCACTTGGCTGCCCGTGTAAAGAGAGGGCACCCGAGTTTGCAAAGTGAAACAAACTTCGAGTCAATCACGGGACTGGTATGAGAAATCTTTCTATACTAACTAACAATATGGCAAATCAAAGGTCCACGCCGCTAACGCGGAACGAGTTTACTCAATTGGATTTCCAGTGCATAATTAAATAAATTTGATACAAAATAACGCAATGACTTTTGAAAAATGAAATAATTATAAGACTCAAGTCCCATCACACAAAGCAACACAAACCAGAGGATAGAGTTTTACCTTATAACGATCAAACATGCTTAATACGTCTAAAATAGTATTTTAATATTATTATTTGTGTCTAAGCAGTTTAAAATACTTCATGGTAAATATATCAATCCTAGACGGCACAACTACCATATACTATGTCTGTAACGACCCGCATTCTACGCATCGAAGGATCGTATGATATTTATTTCTCTCACATACGAAATCGTATGGTCATGTAACTTTGGGAGACGACTATTGGGGTCATTTCCCATGTTCATGATTTTTGTCGACTTTTAAATGACCATTTTGCCCCTAGTTGATCTTATTTTGGCCAGAACTTTTGATTGGTAAGGAGTTTTGACCTGAAACCACTTCCATTAGATCCGGATGATGGTTTACCTTTCCGTAGAGTGGTCACAATAGCCAAACGGACTCACCGTTTGGGAGATATGACTGAAACAATGCGTAGAAGGTGAAAAGCAGCTTAACCGGGCCTAATTAGAGTGATTAACAGCTAAGTCCATAGCCCATTTCGGGATTAGGGTTATGTGAGGACTGAAATGAGTTAGAGAATAGTTCCTATTCATTTTTCCAGTCGCCACAAACCTCCCTTGAGCTCTAGCAATGGCCTCCATCTTCTAAATCGCTCCCAAACACCATTTTTATCATTCCTAATCACTAATTAAGCAAATCAACACCAAATCAAGGCGGATTAGCGTCAAATCAGAGATAGGGCTGCTGGAATACATTGGGATCCGTGTCATAACAGTAGAGGTTTAGACCTAAGATTTTAACTGTGGCTAAGGTGAGTGATTTGCATTGTTTTTCACTAATTATGGCTAACTAGGGTAATTAGCGAAGATTAACGAAATTTTAACTCAGAAAAATCTAGAAAATTTTGTACATTTCTATAATACTATTTATGCCTCTGATATTAATTTGGGTTAATTTGGACTAATTTTTCTAATCCCGGAATTTAGGGGATTAAGGGGTGATTAACGATAATTAGCGAAATTTTGCATCATAAAAATCTGGAAAAATTTGTAAAATTTTAAAAAATTATTTTAGGGCTCTGATAAAAATTTGGGTTGATTTGGTTAAGTTTTACTAATCTTATCATTAGTTGTTGTTAAACATGCTTAAGGGGGAAATAAGGGTTTTTGGGTATGTTTGATCCGTTTTGACATATCTTATTGTTGTTTTGCTGTTTGTGGATGTTTATACATGTTGCTATGGCTGTATGGTATGCTTTGTGATTGTTTAGAACAGTTAGAATGGTCGAAAATGCCGCTGTATGGCGTAAAACTGTCACTGGAAAGTTGCAGAAAACCGGATCGGATCGCACCCCTATAAATGAATCGCTCGTGATGTACTTTGGTCGATCCAAGACGTGATGATCCAGAAGCTCCGACCCGATCCGATCGTGGAGTTCTACCCGATCCGAACCGCTCGTGGATGACGACACCGATCCGACCCGAGTAGAGTACACCGAGCCGATTCGCTTAAGAGGAGGAGCCACGACCTGGTCCATGTGCCACGACCCGATTCGACAGAGGAAGCACGAATCGATCTGATGTGACGACCACGAGTCTACTTGGAGCTCACGAACGGAAGGAAGGTGACCACAACCGATCCAAAGCCCCATCACGAACCGATCGCGATCCGAACCGAACTGACGTGAATGATCACAGACAAGACTACTTCGAGGAGCATGATCAGAAGCACAGTAAAGAGGATCATATCCCAAACGATCCGGAGAAGACCAAAACCCGAGATGCAAAGGTAGTCCAAATGGAAAGTTTGTACTTAGGATCCAGTCAGGAACTAATGAGTTAACTTCACGATTGGACTTTGTTGTGGGACATGTGCAAAGGGGTTGTCGGTATTCATAACTTTGGTTCACTACTGAGAGACGGATAATGGGCTTGTGGTGATAGTTGTACGGGGTTGGACTCCGTCAGGGCCCAAAGGATTAGGTGACCAAATAGTGAATATCGTATGCTTTACGCACAGTGTGAGAGATGTGAGAATGGTTGCTATGTTTGATTGTTTGCTTTCGCTATGACATGCACACCCCCACCCCCGTATTCTTTACACCATATGTTAGTGGCACCTTAGAGTATTGAGCGGTATGTTGTGCTAACTCTTTGGTTGTAGGTCCAAGTTTATGTATGATTGGATTATACCTGTTATTGTTCTGTTTTGTTGCTTATCGCTCATACCAGACTTTTGTCTGACCCAGAGTATTATGTCTTTTCTTATTACCCTGGGTGCTCCTAAACGAGCAGATTAGAGACAGGGTAGGTGGTATGCACGAGTAGTTGTACCGGAGACGAGCAGGAGGCTCCCATGTATGATATATAGATATTCTCCTTGTGTTCTTGAAGGTCACTGCTTGGGCATTAGTAGTGTACCTCCTTCTTTTACTTTCTTTTTCTTTAGAGACAGTTTTAAATTTGTAATAATGATGTTTGATCATAAGCTGTATTTCGCTGCTATGATGATGATGGTTTTAGTTTTCAGCTTATGCACTATCTCGCCTGTTTTATGTCAAGTATGTTACTATTATATTTTATTCCATGCGCTGTGAGAAATTCTACAGGTTTCTTTGTTAGTTCTTTCATCTTCTTTCCTTTCTTTCGCGACCATCCCGTGCTAACGAACATGTGTACAGCGCACTTTCGGAGGTAATGTCGGTTAATGCGGGGCGGGCCGTCACACTTGGTATTAGAGCTCTATCTTGCGTAGTTAACCTAGGGAAGTCATCAGGGAGAGATAGTATACATATATGAGAGCGCGTATTTGTTATATTTTGGTTTTCAAAAGCTAGCTATATATATATATATACTATTAGTATATCTAGGGATGAGGTTGCACTGCACTGGCACCACAAAGAAGATGGTTAATCATTTTCTGTGTACAGACTGAACGATGAGTCGACATACGAGGGGTACTGGTAGAGGAGCCAATAATGGGAATGCTCCTGATATGAGGACTATGTTCACTGACTTCATGAGAGAGATGCTTAGGGATGCTCGGGGAGCAGTTCCTAATGCTGCTAACGGTGGTGGTGCAGTAGTGCTGGCGCCTAGGGCCGATTTCACCAAGCTGTGCAAGTAGTCTTGGTGGGGAGCTGTTCCACGGAACGGAGTCGGCTACAGAAGTTCAAAATTGTCTAGATAGTTGTGAGCGCATCGTCGAAGATTTGGGAATCGAAGACGCAATGAAGAAGAAGCTAGCATCGCGTTAACTACAAGGACGAGCTATGCATTGGTGGAAAGCTATTAAGGCAGCTACTCCTGAGGATCAAGTTACTTGGAATCAATTTAAGACTCGCTTTGGTGATAAGTTTATTCTAGCTTCTCATAAATCAGAATTGTTCAGGAAGTTCTTGGAGCTTAAGCAAAATGGTAGAGCGGTCTCGGAGTATATCGCTGAATTCGACACTTTATTGAAATATGGATTGTCCCTTATCGATAGAGTCGAAAAGAAGAACAAAAAGTTCATAACTAGTTTAGATGGGTACTTGGGGGAAAGACTTATAAACCATATCGATAAGACGTTCGAGTCTATTGTAGGAAAGGCATTAAGGTTAGAGAGCCTTTTCCCTAAGTCAAAGACCGAAGTTGCTATTGCATCTACAGAGGAACCAAAGCCGCAAGCAGGCGGTGAAGGCAAGAAGAATTATCAGAACAAGAGGAAGAAGACCCCAACCAAGGATGGTCAGAATAAGAAGAATAAGAATGGTGGCGAGTTCTTTAGTTGTGGCAAGAAGGGCCACTATGCCAGAGATTGTCGAGAAAAGCCTGGGGAAAGGAAGTGCTTTAACTGCGGCCAAGCGGGACACCACATGGATGATTGTCCACAACCTCCTAGGGAGAAGCAGATTGTGAAAGCGTATGCTATCAACGTTGTTCCTTCTTCGTCGAATGCTCCAACTGCGGCGCAGAAGGGAAAAGGCGTCGTTATCAAAGGTATGCTTTCTATTTAAGATGTTTCTGTTTGAGTATTGTTTGACAAACCCGAGATAGTCGATAGACCTTTAGTAGTGACAAACCCGGTTGGTGGTTCGACTAGCCTTAGTATGATTTGCCATAATGTGGTTTTATCGAGTCATGGATGTATGTTTGTTTGTGATTTCTTTGTTTTGGGCTTTACTGGGTTTAGCATTAGTTTGGGGAGTCGATCTACTCTAAAGGAATAGGGTGGTATTAGGTACCTACCTAGTGATGGCGATAGTAACTAGAGTTAAGGAAGCTAAGAGGTTATCATTGTAATAAGTGCTAGTTGTCTCTGGGAGGCAAATGAGTGCTCCAGTGCTTAGTTGTTTTGCTAGTATCACCTCACGTGGATTGTCCGAATTCGGAGGAGATGTTCCTTGGGTGCTTGTCTGATATTGGTTTAGGCCTTTGGGGCTTGTGCTTGGGGAATGTCGAGTTCAACTAGGATGTTTTGCGTGAGAGATAAATAGTTGTTGCGATTTTTCATTGGATGATATCTTGGGTTACTCGAGGAGTGATAGGCAGTCGTGACATGATAAGACTGTTCAATGGTATAGATTGCCCCGAGTTAGACTCGATAGAGTTATGAGATGGCTCGACTGAGACTCGAGAAAAATGCAAAGTAATGGATTATTTAGGACCCTATGCCGATGTTCTCTTTGGATAGTAGAACTTTGAAGAAATAGGATATGTTTGTTGATCATGGAAGATGCAACGAAGATTTGGACGATTCAAGTTGGACTTGAACTCGTGAAAGAAAATGGGTGTTCGTTGATCTTGGAGATGCAACGAATAGGGAGACGACTCATGTTGGACTAGAGTTTGTCGGTAATGGATACTCAAGACTGGGTATGAGTTATAGATTGACTCGAGTTGGACTTGAAAGGCTGCAAGGAATTGGATTTGGCTCAAGTTGGACTCAAGAGGGCAGCAAGATAATGGAAAGACTTAGGTTGGACTCAAGTATTTTAGGCGGACTTAAAGCAGGGGTATCTGGGGACGCCCATTACCTTGGATCCGTTGGACGTGATCTAGTTATCCTTGGAGGATAAAACGTACATTGGACATACGGTAGTCTGTTTGGAGGTTGGGCTTCCATTAGTTCTTGATGTTGGTCGGACCAGACATACAAGAATCGACATATTGCGATTGGTTAGACCAGTCATGTAGGTGTCGACGTGTTCATGGCTTTAGCAGGTGATAGGTAGGACATGTTTGATGGATGTTATGGTTGCTATGTTTGTCCCTATCTTTCTTCTCTTGAGTAGACTATCACCTGTACGGTTCTAGCCATGGGGAACAAAGAGATGGTAGTATAGACGGACATTAGGCTACGTATCAGTGCAGTGGGGTAGTCATTACTCCATGGGGCAGAGTGATCATAGCAAGGCTATGAGCCAGTGCAGTGAAGTTGTCATGACTTCATGGGAAAGAGTGGACATAGCAAAGGATTTAGGTGCGGTAACAGTTGCATTAAGTATGAGGCATGCCAGTCTCGAGGTTATGTTTCTAGGTTGGAAGCAACTAGAGTATATCATAGGATATGATTTCAGACCCAAGAGTGAATTGGATTCAGAAACGCTAGTAAGCTTAACGATTAGATTGATTTTGATTGAGTGGATTGGTTCCAGTTAGAAGGACGATCCTAACCTATTGGAAATCATCTCTAGGGTAGAGATGGGTATCGATGGAAAGAGAATGATCAAGCAAGGATTTGATCGAGAAGGATGGCTTCGAAAGAATGGGGGACTAGTTATACCCAACGTAGACAGACTGAGAGATGAAGTGCTTAGAGCATATCATCACTCAAAACTGACTATACATCCCAGTGGTAACAAAATGTATTGAGACATGGATTAGACCTACCATTGGGAAAGGATAAATAAGGTCGTTGGGAAGTTTATGTCCAAATGCATGAATTGACAGTTAGTTAAAGCTGAGAAAAAGAAGCCTAGTGGGTTGTTACAACCATTAGAAATTCCTAAATGGAAATGGGAACAAGTCTCAATGGATTATATTGATGGTTTACCAAGGAATAGGTCAGGTCATGATGGTATTTGAGTGAATCTTATACTAGAGGATCTTTTGAGAACTTATATATTGGATTTTGGAGGGTCTTGGGATGGCCATTTGTATCTGGTTGAGTTATAGTTATTAGCCCAGTATTGGTATGGTTCCAATTGAAACTTTGTACGGAAGACCGTGCAAGGCACCATCATGTTGGTTGGAGAATGGTGAGAAATTTGAACTTAGACCAGAAATAATAAGAGGGACTTCAGGCAAGATCAAGGTTATCCAACAGAGAATGAAGGCTAAGACTACCTAAGATAGGCAGAAGACTTATGTCGATAAGAGACGAAGAGATTTGGAATTCTTTGTTAACGACTTAGTGTTCGTTAAGGTCTCTCCGTTGATGAGTGTGATTCGTTTTGGTGGGAAAGGTAAGTTAGCACCAAGGTTTGTTGATCCATTTTTAGTTCTCGAGCAAAATGGGAATTTGGCATATAAAGTTGAATTACCAGAGAAGATGGCAGGAGTTCATAACGTATTTCATGTTTCCCAGTTAAGGAAATTCGTGCACGACCCCGATACAACTATTTCACCTGATCAATTGGTTGATATTGAAGTAGAACCCGAGGCGGTTGGGAACCGCAAGCTGACTCGTATTGTCGAGCACGTTACGAAGAAACTTCGAAGGAAGCGGTGAATCTAGTCAAGGTTCAGTGGGGCGAGGATGAGAATGACTGAACTTGGGAGACAGAGGAGAGCATTAGGAAGACGTATCCAGAACTCTTTGCCTGGTAAGATTTTAATTGGGACTTAGTTTTCCGCATGCTAGGATAGACTTGTTTGTTGTTTGTATGTTTGATTTTTGTGAATGGTTGGTAGGCATGCAGAATCCTTTGCTTGTTTCTTACTTAAGGAATTTCGGGGGTGAAATTTCTGAAGGGGGGGGGGATGTAACGACCTGCATTCTATGCATCGAAGGATCGTAGGATATTTATTTCTCTCACATACGAAGTCATATGATCATGTAACTTTGCGAGACAACTATTGGGGTCATTTCCCATGTTCACGATTTTTGCCGATTTTTCAATGACCATTTTGCCCCTAGCTGATCTTATTTTGGCCATAACTTTTGATTGGTAAGAAGTTTTGACCTGAACCACTTCCATTAGATCCGGATGATGGTTTACCTTTCCGTAGAGTGGTCACATTAGCCAAACGGACTCACCGTTTGGGAGATATGACTGAAACAATGCTTAGAAGGTGAAAAACAGCTTAACCGGGCCTAATTAGAGTGATTAACAGCTAAGCCCATAACCCATTTCGGGATTAGGGCTATGGGAGGACTGAAATGAGTTAGAGAATAGTTCCTATTCATTTTTCCAACCACCACAAACCTCCCTTGAGCTCTAGCAATGGCCTCCATCTTCTAAATCGCTCCCAAAACACCATTTTTATCATTCCTAATCACTAACTAAGCAAATCAACACCAAATCAAGGCGGATTAGCGTCAAATCAGATATAGCGTTGTTGGAATACATTGGGATCCATGTCATAATAGTAGAGTTTCAGATCTAAGATTTTAATTGTGGCTAAGCTGAGTGATTTGCATTGTTTTGCACTAATTATGGCTAATTAGGGTAATTAGCGAAGATTAGCTAAATTTTAACTCAGAAAAATCTAGAAAAATTTGTAAAATTCCAGAGTATTATTTTATGCCTCTGATATGAATTTGGTTTAATTTGGACTAATTTTGCTAATCTCGAAATTTAGGGGATTAAGGGGTGATTAGTGATAATTAGCAAAATTTTGCATCATAAAAATCTGGAAAAATTTGTAAAATTCTAAAATATTATTTTAGGGCTCTAATAGAAATTTGGGTTGATTTGGTTAAGTTTTACTAATCTTATCATTAGTTGTTGTTAAACATGCTTAAGGGGAAATAAGGGTTTTTGGGTATGTTTGATCCGTTTTGACATATCATATTGTTGTTTTGCTATTTGTGGATGTTTATACATGTTGCTATGGCTATATGGTATGCTTTGTGATTGTTCAGAACAGTTAGAATGGTCGAAAACGCCGTCGTGTGGCATAACACAGTCGCTGGAAAGTTGTAGGAAAATATGCAGGAAACCGGATCAGATCGCCCCCTATAAACGAACCGCTCGTGATGTACTTTGGCCGATCCAAGACGTGATGAACCAGAAGCTCCAAACCGATCCGATCATGGAGTTCTACCCGATCCGAACCACTCGTAGATGACAGCACCGATCCGACCCGAGTAGAGTACGCCGAGCCAATCCGCTTGAGAGGAGGAGCCATGAAGTGGTCCATGTGCCATGACCCGATCCGACAGAGGAAGCACGAACCGATCCGATGTGACGACCACGAGTCTACTTGGAGCTCACGAACGGAAGGAAGGTGACCATGATCGATCCGAAGCCCCATCACGAACCGATCACGATCCGAACAGAACCGACGTGGATGATCACAGATAGGACTACTTCGAGGAGCACGATCCGAAGCATAGTGAAGAGGAGCATATCCGAACCGATCCGGAGAACACCAAAACCCGAGATGCAAAGGTAGTCCAAATGGGATGTTTTTACTGAAGATCCAGTTGGGAACCAACGAGTTAACTTCACGATTGGACTTTGCTGCTGGACATGTGCAAAGGGGTTGTCGGTATTCATAACTTTGGTTCACCACTGAGAGACGGATAGTGGGCTTGTAGTGATAGTTGTATGGGGTTGGACTCCGTCAGGGCCCAAAGGATTAGGTGACCAAATAGTGAATATCGTATGTTTTACGCTCTGAGTGAGAGATGTGAGGATGGTTGCTATGTTTGATTGTTTGCTTTCACTATGACATGCACACCCCCACCCCCGTATTCTTTACACCATATGTAAGTGGCACCTTAGAGTATTGAGCGGTATATTGTGCTAACTCTTTGGTTGCTGGTCCAGGTTCAGGTATGATTGGATTATACCTGTTATTGTTCTGTTTTCTTGCTTATCGCTCATACCAGACTTTTGTCTGACCCAGAGTTTTATGTCTCTTCTTATTACTCTGGGTGCTCCCAAACGAGCAGACTAGAGATAGGGTAGGTGGTATGCACGAGTAGTCGTACCGGAGACAAGCAGGAGGCCCTACGTATGATATATAGATATTTTCTCTGTGTTGTTGAAGGTCACTGCCTGGGCATTAGTAGTGTACCTCCTTCTTTTACTTTCTTTTGAGACAGTTTTAAAGTTGTAATAATGATGTTGGATCATAAGCTGTATTTTGGATTTCCGCTGCTATGATGATGATGGTTTTAGTTTTCAGCTTATGCATTGTCTCGCCTGTTTTATGTCAAATATGTTACTATTATATTTTATTCCATGCGCTCCGAGACATTCTACAGGTTTCTCTGTTAGTTCTTTCATCTTCTTTCCTTTTTTTGACGACCGTCCCGTGCTAGCGGACATATGTATAGCGCACTTTCGGAGGAAATGTCGGTTAATGCGGGGAGGGCCGTCACAATGCCACCATATATAGGGTAACAATCAAGACCGTAGTGTCGTATTGGAAATTGGTTTTCCATCATGAAATCGAGGCTAGGGACCGTCCTCTCCGATTCGAGACACTCTAGTAAATGCCTCAGGATTCCCCGCAGTGAACCCTTGGATCTTCAGGGCCGGTCCACACCTATGTTAGTGGGTTAATTATGCCGGAACACACGTTTCCCGATTCATTGAACATCCATATGGCCACTAACAACATATAAATCCAAGGTACCTCATAATCCATCATCCACATAAGTAAAATGTCAGGGCTGGTAAGTCGCTGACTCCACTCTAGCTAGAAAGAAATGTGTGCACTCCCTGCAGTTTTAATCCCGTTTTTGACTCATACCGGGGTGTGAGGCTCACGAAGTCACGCTATACTCAAAGCTATGCCTAAACAGGCTATGCTTTGATCATCAACCACAAGGCCCTACTTTTCAACAAAAGGCTTGATCATCTGCATCTTGGCGTGCCACATTGACAATTCACGCCATGCGATCGATAACTATTAATATATACCAGGGTATTAAGCAGAGAATAAATTCTCCACCACCAAACAGACGTATATTAATAAAAATCGATTTAATTACATGAAATGAATTCCAACATCAAACACACATCTATTTACAAGTCCGTTATGGGTCTGAACGAAACCAGAGACACCTGAGAGGTTCTCGTTTATCCGGACAATCAACACATACTTCCGGACAACTACTTCTTTAACCCCTTCCTGGGAGAAAATCAGTCCAAGGTATTAGTAGTCGTCGTCCATTCGATGTGAAGATCGTCGGCCTTCAATCACCGTCTTGTACATCTTTTATTTAATCGTCGTGTCATTATTTGAAATGAGTTGGACTCGGTCTTTTCAAATAATTCTTGCATAATTATTATTTAAATCATTTCATATCGTTAATATTCATTTATAACGATTTATTGCTATTTTTATCTATTTAAAAATAGCCCAATTTAATAGAATGACGCTTCGGGTCAGTGGGTGGCACTGGCGCTGCTTTTACCCAATTCTGATTTGCACATATCTTGAAATCTAACTGTCGAATTTTGACGAATTTTATATTGTTGGAAAGCTCTTCCCAAAATGGTCCTAAAGGTTCCGGTTTTGGGAAAATCCAACGGCCGAATCTTTCACTATAATCGTTTAAAGTTACGATTGTCGAAATGCGAACTGCCATGCGCTTTTCGTTTTAATTTTAATTTATATTTATATATAAATATAAATCGTTTGGTAATTTCAACTATTAAAATCCATTCTTCTTATCGTATCAAATATAACGACAAAAATATCACTATTAATTTTACTCTTTTTATCGCATCTAAAATGACGATAATAATATCACTTTTAAATTCGCTCTTTATCGCATCTAAAATGACGATAAAAATATCACTTTTAATTTTACTCTTTTTATTGCCTCGAAAATGACGATAATAATATAACTTTTAATTTCACTCTTTTATCGCATCTAAAATGACGATAAAAATATCACTTTTAATTTCACTCTTTTTATCGCATCTAAAATGACGATAAAAATATCACTTTTAATTTCTATGTTTTTATTTACGTCTAAAATGTAAATCAAATGTACTTTTCAAAATTCGTGTTTTTATTCACATATAAAATGTGAATAAAATACTCCTTTTAATTTCACGTTTCTATTCACATCTAAAATTTGAATAAAAATATGCTTTTTAATCTCATGTTTTTATTCACATCTAAAGTGTGAATAAAATATACCATTTTAAATTCATATTTTTCATTTGCAACTAATTTGTAATTAAAAAGGTGTAATTCCTTTCTATGTTTTGTTTGCATCTAAAAATGCAAACAAAACAAATAATTCTTTTTCTATGTTTTGTGTGCATCTAAAAATGCAAACAAAATTGTAATTCTTTATGTCATGTTTTATTCACACTAAATGTAAATAAAATATTCTTTTTCTTTATATCAGGTTATATTTACACTAAATGTAAATAAAATGTCCTTTTTATACTCAAACGAGAATAACAGTAAAATTGTTCTTTTTAATCCAAAAGAATATTACACTAAAAATGCCCTTTTTATTCTCAAAAGAGAATAACGCTAAAATTGTTCTTTTTCTATCTAAAAAGAATATTACACTAAAAATGTCCTTTTTATTCTCAAAAGAGAATAACGCTAACATTGTTCTTTTTTATCTAAAAAGAATATTACACTAAAAATGTCCTTTTTTATGTCATCTTAATTTCTTATTTTCTATTTACACTAAATGTAAATAAGAAATGTCGTCTTTATTTTCTAGTTTCTATTTACACTAAATGTAAATAAGAAATGTCGTCTTTATTTTCAAGTTTCTATTTACACTAAATGTAAATAAGAAATGTCATCTTTATTTGGTCTTTTTATTTACAAAAAAAAATGTAAATAAAGGTGTTCACATAATTTGTTCTTTTTATTTACATAAGAAAATGTAAATAAAGATGTTCACATAGTTTATTCTTTTTATTTACATAAAATAGTGTAAATGAAGATGTTCACATAATTTGTTCTTTTTGTTTACATAAGAAAATGTAAATAAAGATGTTCACATAATTTGTTCTTTTTATTTACATAAGAAAATGTAAATAAAGATAATCACATAATTTATTCTTTTTATTTACATAAGAAAATGTAAATAAAGGTGTTCACATAATTTGTTCTTTTTATTTGCATAAGAAAATGTAAATAAAGATGTTCGCTTAATTTGTTCTTTTTATTTACATAAGAAAATGTAAATAAAGATGTTCACATAATTTTTTCTTTTTATTTACATAAGAAAATGTAAATAAAAGGTGTCCTTTTTTCTATCATGTTTTATTTACATGAAAAATGTAAATAAAATTTTCTCTTTTTCTATTCATGTTTCTAACTTCATATTTTTATTTACAACTAGATTGTACATAAAAAGAAATGTCACTTTTTCTTTGTTTCTAGTTTTTTATTTTTTTTATTTACAAATAAATTGTAAATAAAAAAAAGAAATGCTTTTTTTCTATGTCGTATTTCCATAATCAATTTTTTACTTACAACTAAATTGCAAATAAAACAAATGTCCTTTTTCTGTTTCATATATGATTCAACAAAGTGGCTCAACAAAATGTTTAGACAAAAAGTACTATTCTGATCTATCCATAACATACAGATCTGAATTAACAGAATGATTAACTAGTAGATCTAAATAAAAACATCACAAATCAGCATATAAACATTCAACAATTCAATAACATCGCAGATCTGGTTTATTAACATACAGCAATTATTTAAATAGCTAGAAATTTATTTAAATAATTTAATTATTTAAATCAGAGATCTCACCTCAATTCAAATTTAGATCAAAAATTCAAAAGGTCCAGAATCAGTCCTAGTCAGTTCTGAGGCGTAGCATTCTGCTTCACGATCGCAATGCTTCAGAAATCAACGAATTCCGAGTTCTAATGAATTAGTTATGATTAAATTAAGTTAGACAACAATTTGTATTAATTAAATAAATAAATAAATAAGGAATTTAGACCTTTCTTCTACCTCAGAAAACATAGCCGCTGAGTTTCACTATTGTTCATAACCTAGGGTTCTCTTTTGCTCGTTGTACGAGGCATTGGAGGTTGATTGGGAGGCGGCAGGTCGAAGAGGGTGGTGTGGCGCGTGTTCGCCGATGGTGGGAGGTGGTTCGGTGGCGTAGGGAGGTCGGGGCGGCACTCGAAAGTGACTGGATTCACGGCGTCGTTTGTCGGGTTTCAGGTGATGGTTCGGGTCGAGGTCCGTATGGATTAAAAGAGGGTTCGAAGGACTTCGAGGTGGTATGAGTATTGGGGTCTGAATCGTGGAGATGGAGGAGGATTTAGAGGAGGAAGTATGGAGCGTTTTTAGCCACGGTTTTCAAAGAGGGGCGGCGGCTTGGTCACGATGAATAGTATATTAGGGTTTTATTTTCTAATATTTATAATATTTAAATGGTAAATTTGCAAATAAATCCATACGTTCAAAACCAAACCAATTACAGTCCAACCGGAAGTGACCCCACCCAATAGCCCCTGTTCCGGATCCAACGGGCCGGGTCTCGTCAGCCCAAAAGGTTGTTTGTGGCCTGAATTATTTAATTTAATAATTAAATCCTTTATTAAATTAATTCGTTCGTATAAATAAATTCACCGAGGCCACATACAGATTTAGAAAATTCCAAAAAAAAAAAAATTGACTTTGTTATGACGATACGGTCCTAACAAAATTAATTTCGTCGAATTTTGAGATCGTTTGAAAAATGGCTATTTTTCAGTCGATTAAATTTGACTGAATTGAACAAAACACATTTTCCTTCGCCACGCTCACATATTAATTCGGAAAATTCAAAAATTGAATCCTAGCAATAATTTGACATTCCGGTTCCAACAAAAGTGGTTTCGTCGAAAACAGAGGTCGTTTGAAAATTGACTATTTTCACTGGCATTAATATTATTTAAAAATGAAAATTTTAATTCCTGGCATATTTTCTAACCAAATTATTTAAAATAAAAATTTTAAATTGGTTTTGATTTTCTGGGTTGTTATAGTCTCCCCCACTTAAAAGCTTTTCGTCCCCGAAAAGGAAATAAAAGTAGGGAATAAAACGGAAAATGTAAATTGTGGTAAATGTACTTTAACACAAGAGTTACTCGGAGATGTCCACTCAGCACTTGGGGTAAGCCTTTTTGATGCTATCCTTTGTCTCCCAAGTACAGTCTTTAGAATCCCCGCTCCACTGCACCTTGACTAGGTGAATCCTCTTGTTCCTCAGCACTCGGGTCTCTTTGCCAACAATTTTCAATGGCTCCCTCCTTACTGCTAAGCTCGGGGTAATCTCTAATTCTTGTTGTGCTTCTTCTTCCACAACTAAATCTGGGTCATGCACATGTTTTCGGAGTTGGGACACATGAAATACATTGTGCACCCCTGGCAACTAGTCAGGCAGCTGCACTCTATAAGTGAGAGTCCCTATCTTTTCGAGAATAGGAACTGGACCAATGAATCTCGGCGCCAACTTTCCAGTCTTCCCAAAACGAACCACGCCTCTCAATGGAGAAACCCTCAAGTAAACATAGTCACCAACAGAGAATTCTAAATCCCTTCTTCGCTGGTCTGCATAGCTCTTCTGTCGGCTCTTAACAGTCAACAGGCGCTTATTAATAAGATCAACCTGGTATGATGCCTCACGAACCATGTTGGGACCCAAGACTAATCGATTGCCTAGCTCCACCCAACATGCTGGAGATTTGCATGGTCTGCCATATAATAATTCAAACGAAGACATCTTCAAGCTTGCTTGGTAGCTGTTATTATAAGAGAACTCAACCAAGTGTAAGTGATCCTCCCCGCCAAAGTCAAGAATGCACGCTCACAGTAAGTCTTCCAATATGCGGTTCACCCTCTTAGTCTGGCATCTGTCTGAGGTGATAAGCAATGCTCAGATTCAATATGGTCCCTAGCTCCTCTTGGAAAGCTTCCCAGAATTTGCTAGTAAATATAGGATCCCGATCACTAACAATGCTTTTGGGAACTCCATGTAGTATGACAATCTCTTTGACATAAAGCTGCGCCAGACTTCGAGCTGTTCTATTAGATCTGACAGGGATGAAATGGGCAGTTTTTGTTAATCAATCTACAATCACCCATATATTGTCGTTGCCTTTTCTGGTTCGAGGCAAGCCATCAATGAAGTCCATAGAAATTTCCTCCCACTTCCAACCTGGAACTCCTAGCTGTTGCAACAAATCTGCCTGCTTCTGTTGATCACTTTTAACTTGTTGATAAGTGGAACATCTAGCAACATAAATAGAAATATCTCTCTTCATGAACCTCCACCAAAATGTGCGCTTTAGGTCGTGATACATCTTGCTCACCTCAGGATGAATGCTAAGCTTAGATTTATGACATTCATCCATAATCTCCCTTCTGAACTCAAAAATGTTTGGGACACAAATTCAGCCTAATAGCCTAAAAACTCCTTTGTCGTCAATTTGGAAACTCGTGGCTTCTCCATCATGAATTCTTTGGCTAATTCTCTGAATAAACTCATCATCCTTCTGCAGAGCAGAAATTTTATCAATCGGAGTAGGAGTGATAATAAGATTGGCGAGGATGAGATTGAAGTTGTTCGCATTTTTCTTGCTGAGCGCATCGGCTACAACGTTGGCTTTCCCTGGAGTATATAGGATATCCAGGTCATAGGCTACAAGAAATTCAACCCAGCATTGCAGCCTCATATTCAAGTCTCTTTGTGTAAACAGATGCTTCAAGGATTTGTGATCCGTATATAGTTCGAACTTCTCACCCAAGAGATAGTGCCTCCATATCTTTTGAGCAAATACAATGGCCATTAGCTCAAGATCATGAGTAACGTAATTCTTCTCATGCGGTTTCAACCGGCGGCTAGCATATGCGACTACTTTGTCCTTTTGCATTAGCACCGCACCAATACCTTACACAGATAAAAGAATAACATGTTAAAGTGAGATTAATCATTTAAGAATGTCATCTCTAATATGTTGATAAAAGAAACAACTTTCTTTAGAAGCGTCGGTCCAGACTTTCAAATCCTGATTGCCATCTATAATGGTCAACATAGGAGCAGTGACCAACCTCCTTTTTAGATCTTGGAAAGCTACCTCACATTCGGGTGGCCAAATGAACGTTGTATGCTTCTTGGTTAGGTTTGTCAATGGACAAGCTATCCTCGAAAAATCTTTGACAAATTTCCGATAATAGCCGGCCAGTCCTAAGAAACTTCTGACTTCTGTGGGAGTTCTAGGCTGCTTCCAATCTTGGATGGCTGAGATCTTTCCTGGATCTACTAAGATGCCTTCTTTTGATACGACATAGCCGAGGAATTTCACCTCTTCTTGCCAGAATATGCATTTGGAGAATTTGGCTTTCAATACATGTCTTCGCAAAATCTCCAAGACTTGTCTCAGATGTTGTTCGTGCTCAGCAGTTGATTTAGAAAAGATAAGGATGTCATCAATGAACACCAACACAAATTTATTTAAAACATCTCTGAATACTTTATTCATCAGATCGATAAAGTATGCTGGAGCATTACACAGACCGAAGGGCATTACTAGCCATTCATAAAATATATCCGATCCTCTGAAAGTAGTCAAAGGGACACACTCTTCTGCAATGCGAAGTTGATGGAAGCCTGTAGCTAGGTCCATCCTAGAGAATACTCGTGCTCCATGTAAGCGGTTGAATAGATCATCATTCGTGGAAGTGGATATTTGTTTTTCAGCGTTTGCTTATTGAGGTCGCGGTAGTCCACACATAGCCTGAGGGTACCGTCTGACTTTGGGACAATTACCACTGCTGTGCCCCATTCTGAGAAGCTAGGCTTGATCAGGCCCTTCCACGAAAGCTGCTTAGTTTGATTCCTCAGCTCCTCCTTTTCTTTTGGCGACATTCTCCGAGTAGGATGTATGACAGGCCTTGCATTCAGAGCTAAATCAATTCTGAAGTTGATTTCTCTACGCAGAGGTAAGCCATCAACTTCTTTGAATATATCAGCGTAATCTTTGATGATAGGGATATCATCAATAGAAGTAGGGGTGACCTCTAGAGAAGACCATAATTCTTTTCTGTCAGTGGCTGAGCCATGGCATGGGATACATACATCACCGAGCTTAGTTTTAACTTTGACAATCCTCTCGGCACATTGACTTCGGCCCCATGCCTCGATAACCAATCTATCCCAAGAATAGCATCATACCCAGAGAAATTCATGACAATTAAATTTATAGGGAATTGGTAGCAAGAGTAGGAGATCGGCACTCTATAGTATTTATCGAGGATAACAGAACCTCCTATCGGACTATTAGCTCTAATCAGTTCTTTAAGTTTTCTTGGTCTCAATTCTAACTTTTTAATAGAGTCATTAGAGATAAAACTTCGTGCTGCTCCAGTATCAAATAAGACAGTAATAGGAATGTTCTTAATATTAAGAGTACCTCCTAAGACATCGGGTCTACCTGCTCCCTCGGTAGAAGCTGGTGCAGCCGCTCCTTCATAGACATGTGCCACTTGAGAATTCTTCAGCAATGGGCAATTTGATTTGAAGTGCCCCTTCTGATAAAAATTGTAGCAATCCCTCTTATCCTGAGAACTCTGGGCACGAGTCTGGCTAGGTCTAGATTCATTCCTCTTGTCTCTTTTCGGAGCTTTGCACTCGGATTCATAGTGTCCAGCCTTGCCGCAATTATAGCATGTCACCTTGGTCCTGTCTCTCTTCTTCCCTTGCGGCTTGGCAGCAGAAGAGTTGCTTGCCTCAGGTTTTCTATCCGCCTGCTCCTTCTTGTTGTTGTTCTGATTTTTCATCCTATCTTGCTATGCAGCCTCGTCATTCTCCGCGTAGCGGCAAGCCATCTCGATTACTTCATTGAATGAGAGCTTGATATGAGCAGTGACTCTGTCCAAGTATTTCTTTGAAAGGCCCTTGATGAATCTTTTATTCTTCTCGACCGGATCTTGGTTCAATCCAGGAGGATAACGTGAGAGCTCATCAAACTTTCTCACATAATCAGAAACAGACATAATCCCTTGCTGTAAGTTGACAAACTGCTCGCGAAGGCGCTTTCTTGCTTGTGGAGGAACATACTTATCATTGAAGAGTTCTTTAAATTTGGCCCAAGACATGTTGGCCACATCATTGCAAATCTTGACCGTGTCCCAGCAATGTTCCGCTTCGTCTTTCAATTGCCATACTACCAGAAAACGCTTGCGTTGATCCTCTAATTCAAAGCCTTCCAAGATCTTTTCACAGTTCTTTAGCCATGACTCTGCTTCAACTGCAGGCTCTCACCCAGTGAAAGGTACACCTCCTAAATTTCTAAATTTTTTTAACAACCTTTCCAAGTCGAAGGGCTGTGGGGGTGGAGGGGGTTGTGCTACGACCACGGGGTCCGGCTGCTCATGAATGGTCTCATCTCTAGCATGCCCTCTGCCTCCTGCTCTGCCTCCACCTCGGGCTCCACCTATAGTTCTTGCTCGAGTGTCCATTTTCAATCAGTCTGTACCATCAAGGAAAGAGTCAGACCAACAGAGATGATACTTTTTAAGGAAAGGTAAGGTAAGGACAAAATGGAAAGATGATGATGTAATGACTGATTAGTATGTGCTATTCTGATGTGCTCATTCTAGGACATTACTAGTCCTATCTCTAATAAGCTACTCGCCTTAGAATAATGTTGATCCTATCTAGACGAATTGTTCTAAATATGTTATACTCCGAAGCTAAGGTCAACCTTAAGCTCTGATACCAACTGTGATAACCCCAAACTTCCGTAGTCCGAAAGTAAGGATAATCATTTGGAATGCAATATATTTACAACAATAATAGATCTCAGATAATATCATAACACATAATCATTACAGCGGAAAAATAAATGTCATAACATCATAGCAACTGAACAACAGAGTACGCAGTTACAGGATCCACGTAGCAAAATAGAAAGTATGAATAAAAGGAAATAAGTCTCGAAAGGAAATAGGTCTCAACTCGAAAACGTACATCAAAATACAAAGATGGAATAAAGTCTCTAAAGCAGAAATAAAGATAAAAGAGAGGTCTTCGTCTTCTTCTCCAGCAAGCTTCAGTCCAGAAAATGTCTCCCTAAAACCTGTCACTTGGCTGCCCGTGTAAAGAGAGGGCACCCGAGTTTGCAAAGTGAAACAAACTTCGAGTCAGTCATGGGACTGGTATCAGAAATCTTACTATACTAACTAACAATATGGAAAATTACAGGACCACGCCGCTAACGCGGAATGGGTTTACTCCATTGGATTGCCAATGCATAATTAAATAAATTTGATACAAAATAACGCAATGACTTTTGAAAAATGAAATCATTATAAGACTCAAGTCCCATCACACAATGCAACACAAACCGGAGGATAGAGTTTTACCTTATAATGATCAAACATGCTTACTACATCAAAAATAGTATTTTAGTATTATTATTAGTGTCTAAGCAGTTTAAAATACTTCAAGGTAAATTTATCAATCCTAGACGGCATAACAACCATATACTATGTCGCCATATATAGGGTTACAATCAAGACCGTAGTGTCGTATTGGGAATTGGTTTTCCATCATGAAATCGAGGCTAGGGATCGTCCTCCCCGATTCGAGACACACTAGCAAATGCCTCAGGATTCCCCGCAGTGAACCCTTGGATCTTCAGGGCCGGTCCACACCTATGTTAGTGGATTAATTATGCCTAAACACATGTTTTATTGTTCCTTTGAACCTCCATATGGCCACTAACAACCTATAAATCCGAGGTACCTCATAATCCATCATCCACATAAGTAAAATGTCAGGGCTGGTAAGTCGCTGACACCACTCTAGCTAGAAAGAAACATGTGCACTCCCTATAGTTCTAATCCAGTTTTTGACTCATACCGGGGTGTGAGGCTCGCGAAGTCACGCTATACTCAAAGCTATGCCAAAACAAGCTATGCTTTGATCATCAACCACAAGGCCCTGCTTTTTAACAAAAGCCTTAATCATCTGCAACTTGGCGTGCCACATTGACAATTCACGCCATGCGATCGATAACTATTAATATATACCAGGGTGTTAAGCAGAGAATAAATTCTCCACCACCAAACAGACGTATATTAATAAAAATCGATTTAATTACATGAAATGAATTCCAACGTCAAACACACATCTATTTACAAAGTCCATTCTGGGTCTGAACGAAATCGGAGACACCTGAGAGGTTCTCGTTTATCCGGACAATCAACACATACGTCCGGACAACTACTGCTTTAACCCCTTCCTGGGAGAAAATCAGTCCAAGGCATCAGTAGTCGTCGTCCATTCGATGTGAAGATCGCCAGCCTTCAATCACCGTCTTGTACATCCTTTATTTAATCATCGTGTAATTATTTGAAATGAGTTGGGCTCGGTCTTTTCAAATAATTCTTGCATAATTATTATTTAAATCATTTCATATCGTTAATATTCATTTATAACGATTTATCACTATTTTTATCTATTTAAAAATAGCCCAATTTAATAGAATGACGCTTCGGGTCAGTGGGTGGCCCTGGCGCTGTTTTTACCCAATTCTGATTTACACATATCTTGACATCTAACCATCGAATTTTGATGAAATTTATATCGTTGGAAAGCTCTTCCCAAAATGGTCCAAACGGTTCCGGTTTTGGGAAAATCCAACGGTCGGATCTTTCAGTATAATCCTTTAAAGTTACGATTGCCAAAATGCGAACTGCCGTGCGCGTTTCGTTTTGATTTTAATTTATATTTACATATAAATATAAATCGTTTGGCAATTTCAACTATTAAAATCCATTCTTCTTATCGTATCTAATATAACGATAAAAATATCACTTTTAATTTTACTCTTTTTATCGCATCTAAAATGACGATAATAATATCACTTTTAATTTCACTCTTTATCGCTTCAAAAATGACGATAAAAATATCTCTTTTAATTTTATTCTTTTTATCGCATCGGAAATGACGATAATAATATCACTTTTAATTTCATTCTTTTATCGCATCTAAAATGACGATAAAAATATCACTTTTAATTTCACTCTTTTTATCGCATCTAAAATGACGATAAAAATATCACTTTTAATTTCTATGTTTTTATTTACATCTAAAATGTAATAAAAATGTACTTTTCAACATTCATGTTTTTATTCACATCGAAAATGTGAATAAAATACTCCTTTTAATTTCATGTTTCTATTCACATCTAAAATGTGAATAAAAATATACTTTTTAATCTCATGTTTTTATTCACATCTAAAGTGTGAATAAAATATACCTTTTAAAATTCATATTTTTCATTTGCAACTAATTTGTAATTAAAAAGGTGTAATTCCTTTCTATGTTTTGTTTGCATCTAAAAATGCAAACAAAATAAATAATTCTTTTTCTATGTTTTGTGTGCATCTAAAAATGCAAACAAAAATGTAATTCTTTATGTCATGTTTTATTCACACTAAATGTAAATAAAATATTCTTTTTCTTTATATCAGGTTATATTTACACTAAATGTAAATAAAATGTCGTTTTTATCCTCAAAAGAGAATAACGCTAAAATTGTTCTTTGTAATCTAAAAGAATATTACACTAAAAATGTCCTTTTTATTCTCAAAAGAGAATAACGCTAAAATTGTTCTTTTTTTATCTAGAAAGAATATTACACTAAAAATGTCCTTTTTATTCTCAAAAGAGAATAATGCTAAAATTATTCTTTTTTATCTAAAAAGAATATTACACTAAAAATGTCCTTTTTTATGTCATCTTAATTTCCTAGTTTCTATTTACACTAAATGTAAATAAGAAATGTCATCTCTATTTTCTAGTTTCTATTTACACTAAATGTAAATAAGAAATGTCGTCTTTATTTTATAGTTTCTATTTACAATAAATGTAAATAAGAAATGTCATCTTTATTTGGTCTTTTTATTTACATAAAAAAATTGTGAATAAAGGTGTTGACATAATTTGTTCTTTTTATTTACATAATAAAATGTAAATAAAGATGTTCACATAGTTTGTTCTTTTAATTTACATAAGAAAATGTAAATAAAGATGTTCACATAATTTGTTATTTTTATTTACATAAGAAAATGTAAATAAAGATGTTCACATAATTTGTTCTTTTTATTTACATAAGAAAATGTAAATAAAGATGCTCACATAATTTGTTCTTTTTATTTACATAAGAAAATGTAAATTAAAGGTGTCCTTTTTTCTATCAAGTTTTATTTACATGAAAAATGTAAATAAAATTTTCCCTTTTTATATTCATGTTTCTAACTTCATATTTTTATTTACAACTAGATTGTAAATAAAAAGAAATGTCACTTATTCTTTCTTTCTAGTTTTTTATTTTTTTTATTTACAACTAAATTGTAAATAAAAACAAGAAATGTTTTTTTTTCTATGTCGTATTCTATAATCAAAATTATATTTACAACTAAACTGTAAATAAAAGAAATGTCCTTTTTCTGTTTCATATGTGATACAACAAAGTGGCTCAACAAAATGTTTAGACAAAAAGTCCTATTCTGATCTATCCATAACATACAGATCTGAATTAACAGAATGATTAACTAGCAGATCTAAATAAAAACATCACAAATCAGCATATAAACATTCAATAATTCCGTACCATCGCAGATCCGGTTTATTAACAAACAACAATTATTTAAATAGCTAGAAAATTATTTAAATAATTTAATTATTGAAATCAGAGATCTCACCTCAATTCAAATTTAGATCAAAAATCGAAAGGTCCAGAATCAGTCCCAGTCAGTTCTGAGGCGTAGTATTCGGCTTCACGATCGCAATGCTTCAGAAATCAACGAATTCTGAGTTCTAATGAATCAGTTATGGTTAAATTAAGTTAAACAACAATTTGTATTAATTAATTAAATAATTATTTAAGGAATTTAGACCTTTCTTCTACCTCAGGAAACACAGCCGTCGAGTTTCACCATTGTTCAGAACCTAGGGTTCACTTTTTCTCATTGTACGAGGCATTGGAGGTTGATCGGGAGGCGGCACGTCGAAGAGGGTGGTGTGGAGCGTGTCTGCCGGAGGTGGGAGGTGGTTCGTTGGCGCAGGGAGGTCGGGGCGGTGCTCGAAAGTGGCTAGGTTCACGGAATCGGGTTTCAGGTGATGGTTCGGGTCGAGGTCCGTATGGATTGAAAGAGGGTTCGAAGGACTTCGAGGTGGTATGAGTATTGGGGTCTGAATCATGGAGATGGAGGAGGATTTAGAGGAGGAAGCATGGAGCATTTTCAGCCATGGTTTTCAAAGAGGGGCGGCGGCTTGGTCACGATGAATAGTAGATTAGGGTTTTATTTTCAAATATTTATAATATTTAAATAGTAAATTTGCAAATAAATCCATACGTTCAAAACCAAACCAATTTCAGTCCAACCGAAAGTGACCCTACCCAATAGCCCATGTTTCGGATCCAATAGGCTAGGTCCCGTCATCCCAAACGGCTGCAGGTGGCCTGAATTATTTAATTTAATAATTAAATCCTTTATTAAATTAATTCGTTCACATAAATAAATTCACCGAGGCCACATACAGACTCTGAAAATTCTAAAAAATATATATTTGGCTTTGTTATGACGATACGGTCCTAACAAAATTAATTTCGTTGAATTCTGAGATCATTTGAAAAAGGGCAATTTTTCATTCGATTAAATTGAACAAAACACATTTTCCTTCGCCACGCTCACATATTAATTCGGAAAATTCTAAAAATTGAAACCTAGCAATAATTTGACATTCCGGTTCCAACAAAAGTGGTTTCGCCGAAAACAGAGGTCGTTTGAAAATTGACTATTTTCGCTGGCATTAATATTATTTAAAAATTAAATTTTTAATTTTTGGCACATTTTCTAACCAAATTATTTAAAATAAAAATTTTAAATTGGTTCTGATTTTCCGGGTTATTACATCAACCGAATTATGATAACCAATTTGCAAATCAAGGCTTAAACTCCTTTAAAATAGCAACCCTAGTTAACGATCCAAAAAAAGGGTGAGAAAACAGGAGAGGACTTTGTGTGTTGATTCAGATAATTGAGGAAGAAACGGAGCATATAAAAGGAAGACGCGAATCTGGAGATATTACAGGCGAATAATAGGTAGAAAGAATTCGTATTTAAGGAAAATGCAGATATGGGGAAGAGAAAGAAGGAAACGACGGAGATAAGATTATTATTGAGCGAAAATTAAAGCTTAATTTATTGGCTCAGACAATTTGGTTTTGGCTCTTACAGTACGCAAACCTCCCTAATGGTTGGTATGATTAGAAAAGTCAGTAAAAGATAGCCATAGGATCAACCAGTCAAATATTTGAGCTACTTCTGCATTTAAATAACAAAACCAAGAAAATAACAATTAATATAACAGTAATTATATTAGTGAAGATTTGCGCATTGTACTCCATAAAGTTTTATGACCTTTTATGTAAATAAAACCAAATTTCATAACTGGGAGTTTAACTTCTTTTCTATTTTAAGTATTAGAAAATAGATAGTTAAGAAATAAGTCTAGAAGACCTGATGAGTTGAAATGTTAGCAGCTTAGTTTTTATGTCCATATGCAAACAATAAATGTGGAAAAGTAGAATAGTAAACCTAATACTGAACCAAAATTTGGAATGCTACTCGTCATTAGATTGAATGGTGGCTCATCCATGTCAAAAAAACATCGTCGATTATGTTTTAAGGAAACAAAATTGAATTAGAAGGACAAATGGTAACGGTTGAAAAGAATATGTTCACACTGCTATAAATATTTACCTTTGCTAATTAGCTCATCCATGTAAGAAGATAAGTAAACCAACTTTTTATTCATACTCAGTTATCAGGTGCATCAAAATACAGGACTTTGCCAATTCCTATAACTGCTTCAATAGGTAAGCATATCCCAAAATCTGGAAATGTGTAAAAATTAGAGAAATGCTAAAATTTGATAACAGAATTAAGATCTAATATATAACTAACCTATTTGCAAAGTCTGTCAGACGATGGTAACAAACAGGCATATGCGACAATAAGGCCTGCCTTTACCTATATAAACAAATATTAAATTATTGATTTAACCCGGATTCATCTCAAAAATGTATGATATCCACTTTTAAAGGGCCTCACTCCATTTGCCTCATCAAAATAAAGAACCAGTATTAGTCAAAGTGCAGGGTTTTATGCTTTTTATTTTTCATCATACATGGACATAGTTATAATTATTTGTCCAAATTTTGAGATATGATGCATGAATAGCAATATGTCAATGTTAGACCTTACATAAAGTTGAACATGTAATGTATTTATCTATTTATTAAAAACTCTTATATAAAAAACACAAAAAATAAAACCAAAAATGAAAAATAATCATTCATTTTGTAATCACCGAAGTAGTGGCTGATGAACATGCACTTAACTCATTCAATTTGTAAATCAAGTATTATTGCTGCGAACCTATGTTTAAGTAATCTAACACTTATTATACAATAGTAGGGGAAAAATATTAACCTGAAAATTATAGAGTTACCGATTACTTTTAGCTAGTTTGAGTGCTCATTAAATCCACCTATTGAACCATCCTTGCTATCACTCTATGACCGATCTTGCATACCAACCTTTAGGCAGTCCCAATCCATTATTAATTCCCTAGCTATTTATAACATCCCGTATTTTCTGACCATTTATTTGAAATATTTTATTTATTTAAAATATTGATTTGAGTTTAAATAATGGAATTTAACCATTTCAATTTGAATAATTATTTATTTTGAATATTTTAATAATATTTTATTTTCTTATTTGGGAAAATGTCGAATTTGAAGTATAACGTGAACGGGCGATTTAAAATGGTCTAATATTGTTTTTATTGAAATTATCGTGGCGATTTCGTTTATAAAACAACGTTATAACGTTAAATTTATAATTTAGTTATAAAATGAGCTGCAGCGGCGCGGTAGTTCGTAAATTGGCGTTTTGAACTTTAAACGGCTGTACAGGGCCCAAAATGAGTCGGATTTTCTTGAAACAAGAAACGCTAGAATTTGTTTGACGATATTTTCCTAATGAAAGAGAAAAATCCAGTTTTCATAGTGCAGATTTTGTTTTATATCCAAATCAAATTTTGAAAAGGTCACTGTGGAATTTCGTTATATATAATAACGTTATTTATATTAAATAAAGGGGTTTTTAAATATTTATAATATCGATTTGGCTTCAAATTCAACCCGTGATATTTTATTTTGGTAGTATATGAAATTCTGGTCGTGAATGGCCAATTTCAATATTTTATTATTTTTAGATTGAGGTACTTTTAAATTGGTTTATTTTATTTGAATTGGGCAGTTATAAAAGGGACTTTATTCAAACAACCTTCGTTTTCGACGAAACAAATTTTATTGAGACTGCAATAGTAAATTATTGCTAGGTTTCAAGTGGCGCATAAATCGGGGTTAATTTGTGAGCGTGGCAAAATTAAATACAAATAAAAATGACCATTTGAACGTAAACATGGGCCATTGGAGCATACAGACTTGGAATTCAACGAAACAAGTTTCATTAGGATCGTATCGTCAAATTTTACTATGCCGTCCATTCGCATCTCGAACGGGGTTTGTACATGAGCACAGAAACGAATAAACAACGTTTGTAATAGCGATAGGTACGAAATAAAAATCGTTAGTCAACATCGTTCGTCAAATCAACTTAAAATATATTATTCCCACTTATATAAACCCCCCCTAAACCAGAACTTCCAGCCCAATTTCATTCCTGTCACCAAAATTTGCAAATAAGCCCCTCTTTACAAAACAAATTATATCTTCCAATCCATGAAGAATTTGCTAGGGGGACCTGAAGCAAACATGTAGATCGGGAGGAGGGGAAGCTCCAGTAAAAAGTTGGGGAGGTATCGTCGAGTGTGGTGGCCGGGAATCGCGAAGAACGGTGGAAAATCATTTTCGTTTTTAAGGGATTTTTAGGAGATTAGATCGACGATTGACGGAGCTGTTAAAGGGGAGTGTAGAGGAGGAGTAGAGCTTCGATTTGGCTGTGGTCTCGGGTCTTACGGCGGTCTGTGGAGAGAGAAATCAAGAGATGAACGGAGGGTGGTGTTTTCAATTCATATATGAAAGCTACGAAGGGTTTTCAACCGATTTCCGATGGTTGGAGGACCTGTTGGTGTCGCGGCCTAGAGGGGGTTGAAGCGCGGCTGCAAGGCGGTGAAAACGGAGGTGGTGGCTCAGGTGGATGATTGACGGAGTAATTGGGGTGCAAATCAATTCCGGTCGAAGCGGGTCTTAGGGCTGTCGGTGATGAACTGAGATCGAAGCTCGGGGCGGAGGCGCTGGAAGTTGAGGCAAAGGCGTGGCGATGGTCAGGTTGGGTTCAGGCGGGCTGATGCGTCGTTGATGATGGCCTGAAAGGGTGGAGTTGTTGATCGTGTTCTTTGAATGTAGAAGATGGAGTTGTTGATTGGGTTTTTGAGTTTCCAGGGGAGAAAACGCGTGAAACTAAAAGAAGTGGATGACTTGGATTTTAAACCGTTAAACAAGGGTAAAAAGGTAATTAATTAGTTGAATATTTAATTAAATTATAATTGTTTTAGTTAATGATCGATAAATTTATCAAAACGTATTTATCAATAACTTTAACATACTTTAACGGATTTAAGCGAAATAGGATCCGTTGGGATTGCAGGGACGAGGCCTAGACGATGGCGCTGACTAGGCATTGATCTAACGCAGTTAAAATTTCAGTTAATTTTGAATGTCTGTTCAAGATTAAAAGGAACAAATGCGTCAACCGTCAACCGAAATAATCTGGTGAGTTAATTCTCACACCTTCTGGAATTATGTGATGTGGTAAATTCATATTAAAATATAATTTACCTTTAAAAATATAAATTGGTTGATTGGTTGCTATTGGTTGATTATTGTTTGATTGGTTGTTGTTATTTATATTTCATCGTTTTAAATTAGTAGATCATATGAAATTCATTTCATATATTATTATGGAATGTATAACGAGCTGTGATGCAGGAAAGAACAGGTTGGAGGGATCCGACCGGATTCCTCAAATATTATATATGTTGTTTGTTTGTTTTATATTGTTGATATTTGAACTGATTGGATCTCATAGGATAGTTAAACCTGTATGAACAGGATGGTTGAATAAATATTCACCTGTGTTGTGGTTAAAATCAACCGATAGTGTTAATTTGGTAATTGGCAGTGAATGGCCTAAAATGTGTTGTTTCAGACGTCGGTTTACCGTTCGGTGAATTGACATAGTTTTAAAGTTATAAATTATTTTATCACTGAACTGAAGTTTTTTAGTCATTTTATAAAGTAATTAAATTAGAAATTTATAAATAAATAATTTAATCGAGTTTATAAGAGAAATGGTTTATGCAAGTTCAAGGTAGCAGAAACCTAAAGATTTATATATGGGTTGGAAAAATAGAATAGTTGTTTTTAAGCAATTAAATAGTGGTTATAAAGTAATTAAGTTATTTGATTAACTTAAAAAGGGGATGTGACAAAAGGATAACCAGTTAACTACTAAGTGAGTTGTACGGTCAACAAAAATCAACCGTCTTTATTTGGAATTGATAATCGAAGTAATTGGATTTAAATATTTTGAATATTCATTAAAGTTTAATGAGTGGTGAAAAGTAATTAGTTAATCTTTGATTAACTATAAATTAAGGAAATTATTTAATTATGTTAAAGAAGCTAATTATTATTAAATAAGCTTTAAAAATTATAATGATCTTATTAATAGCAAGGTCAAATATTTTTAATATTAACATTATTATTTTAATTAATAATAAATAAAGGATGATTTTAATTTGGACTTCAATGTAGAAGTGAGTAAGTGACGATAAGTTTGATCAAAGGGCGATAAGAGTGTGATAAAGGGATTTATAATCTAAGTTATCAAAACAAGATTTACGAATAGAATTGGCAAGTGAATGGGAAGATCTAAATAAGATATTTACTTAATTGCCAAATTAAGTAAAGAGGATTCAATTCGAATGAAATGATTAAAGAAGATGATTTATAGGTTAATAATGGACTAGAATATGGTAATGGTTTTAGATTGAAATCTAATTGGTAAAAAGAGGATAATTGGACGTGTATAAGTATTTAAGAAGAAATCCAAGCGGAGTTTTGAAAATGTTTTTAAACCAAAATGATAAGTTAAAGGTTGTGTTTTGAATGAGTTTTTTCCTTAATCAAACAAATTAAGTAAAGAGGTTATATTAAAAGAAGATTTCAAATATAAGAAACAGTTTATAAAACCAGGTTTGAAATCAAGGTGGTAATCGAGATCTTAAGATCAGTGGTTAAGTGACAAACTAATATTATTCTAAGGTAAGAACATTGTCGATCAAGGTCTGAGAGGTAAATAAAATACCCCAACTCGTTGCTGGCTGTGTGAGCTGGGTACGCATGATAGAGGGTTCTCGCTTCGCGTTAGGTGGCGGACGGGAGACTCTTACCTCTACATGTCCCTCGAAAGTAAGGGAGGGTTTGTTGTGAAGTCGAAAGGCTAGTTGTAAAATGAGTTGGTGGGGTACCAGTGTAAGCCACAGGGGGAGGTTAGCCCTCTACCTTAGGGGATGAAGGGATGGTTGAAAAGCCTAACCGGGTCGTTACAGTGGTATCAGAGCTGTTGGTTTAGTGATAACCTTGGCTCTGTGGCGTGACTCAATAGAGATGGGGTTAGTAATACCCTAGATTGAGTTTGATTAGATATATGAGAGAGCTTATTTGTAATTTGATATAAAATTTATTTTTGAAAATATTTTTGCCTAATATATTTTGCAAAATAATAAAAGTGATGATTTTCACAAATTATTATGATATGGGCAAATCGATTGATTTGCTAATGTTGATTGAATGATATGCTTGGATTGTGTTGTTGGTTGCTTGAATATGAACCTGAACCTGAATCGACTTGGTTAAAACCAATCCGAAATAAATAATTCGAATAAATCAATCCAGATAAATAAAGTTGAATGGATAATTAAAGTAATAAAAGAAGTGATTATAAATAATTATAACCTCGTATGAATTGAATTGTGTGTATAATTGGTTGATATGTATGATATGGATGTTTTGAACATAACTGACATTTGTTTGGGAACTAATGAAATCCATCTGAGTTGAGAGAACAGGTGCAGAAGTGCCAATTCAGCTTTAAAATCCGTTCAAGAGAGAAAATTCTGGAGTTATTTGAATCCAGTTTGAATAAGAGCTGCATTATAATTAAGCAAGCTCAAGTATATATTATTGCATATCGCATAATAGCGCTCGCAAAAAGGTACGCCTACGCAAATATGAAATTTTTGGTTTTATTTGGGTTTTGAGTTTGGATTTGGAATTTTTCCGACCATGAGAGTCGATTTATATATATTTCTTGAACCTACGATATTGCAGATGTCCTCCGTACAGGGGAGACTCTGCCAAAAATTTTCCAAAATTTAAGGTATTAGAAATTTTTTGAAGATTTTTGGAAAATTCTTTTATTTGAATTAATTTGGTTTTATAACCAATTAGATTTATTTTGGGAATAAAATCGAGTTTAAATTTTATATTTTTGTAAAGATAATGAGTTGTAGCATTCTTTCTACCTTAGCAATTTCGAGGACGAAATTATTTTAAGGGGGAAGGAATGTAACGTCCCGTATTTTCTGACCATTTATTTGAAATATTTTATTTATTTAAAATATTGATTTGAGTTTAAATAATGGAATTTAACCATTTTAATTTGAATAATTATTTATTTTGAATATTTTTGATAATATTTTATTTTCATATTTGGGAAAATGTCGAATTTGAAGTATAATGTGAACGGGCGATTTAAAATGGTCTAATATTGTTTTTATTGAAACTATCGTGGCAATTCCGTTTATAAAACGATGTTAAAACGTTAAATTTATAATTTAATTATAAAATGAGCTGCAACGGTGTGGTAGTTCGTAAATTAGCGTCTTGAACTTTAAACGGCTGTACAGGGCCCAAAATGAGTCGGATTTTCTCAAAACAAGAAATACTAGAATCTATTTGACGATATTTTTCTAATGAAAGAGAAAATTCCAGCTTTCATAGTGTAGATTTTGTTTTATGTCAAATCAAATTTCGAAAAGGTCGTTGTGAAATTTCGTTATATATTATAACGTTATTTATATTAAATAAAGGGGTTTTTAATATTTATAATATCGATTTGGCTTCAAATTCAACCCGTGATATTTTATTTTGGTAGTATATGAAATTCTGGTCGTGTATGGCCAATTTCAATATTTTATTATTTTTATATTGAGGTACTTTAAAATTGGTTTATTTTATTTGAATTGGGCAGTTATAAATGGGACTTTATTCAAACAACCTTCGTTTTCGACGAAACAAATTTTATTGAGACCGCAACAGTAAATTATTGCTAGGTTTCAAGTGGCGCGTAAATCGGAGTTAATTTGTGAGTGTGGCAAAATAAGATACAAATAAAAATGACCATTTGAACGTAAACAAGGGCCATTGGAGCATACGGACTTGGAATTCGACGAAACAAGTTTCATTAGGACTGTATCGTCAAATTATACTATGCCGTCCATTCGCATCTCGAACGGGGTTTGTACGTGAGCACAGAAGCGAATAAACAACGTTCAAATTAACGATAGGTACGAAATAAAAATCGTTAGTTAACATCGTTCGTCAAATCAACTTAAAATATATTATTCCCACTTATATAAACCCCCCTAAACCAGAACTTCTAGCCCAATTTCATTCTTGTCACCAAAATTTGCAAATAAGCCCCTCTTTACAAAACAAATTATATCTTCCAATCCATGAAGAATTTGCTAGGGGGACCTGAAGCAAACATATAGATCGGGAGGAGGGGAAGCTCCAATAAAAAGTGGGGGAGGTATCGTCGAGTGTGGTGGCCGAAAATCGCGAAGAACGGTGGAAAATCATTTTCGTTTTTAAGGGATTTTGAGGAGATTGGGTCGACGATTGACGGAGCTGTTAAAGTGGAGTGTAGAGGAGGAGTAGAGCTTCGTTTTGGCTATGGTCTCGGGTTTTATGGCGGTCTGTGGAGAGAGAAATCAAGAGATGAACGGAGGGTGTTGTTTTCAGTTCATATACGAAAGCTGCGAAGGGTTTTCAACCGATTTCCGGCGGTTGAAGGACCTGTTGGTGTCGCGGCCTAGAGGGGGTTGAAGCGCGGCTGCAAGGCAGTGACAACGGAGGTGGTGGAGGTGGCTTAGGTGGATGATTGGCGGAGTAATTAGGGTGAAAATCAATTCTGGTCGAAGCGGGTTTTAAGGTTGTCGGTGATGAACTGAGATCGGAGCTCGGGGGCGGAGGCGCTGGAAGTTGAGGCGAAGGCGTGGCGATGGTTAGGTTGGGTTCAGGCGGGCTGAGGCATCGCTGACGATGTCCTGAAAGGGTGGAGTTGTTGATCGTGTTCTTTGAATGAAGAAGATGGAGTTGTTGATTGGGTTTTTGAGTTTCCAGGGGAGAAAACGTGTGACGCTAAAAGAAGGGGCTGACGTGGATTTTAAACCATTAAACAAGGGTAAAAAGGTAATTAATTAGTTGAATATTTAATTAATTTATAATTGTTTTAGTTAATGACCGATAAATTTATCAAAATGTATTTATGCGATAAATTTAACATACGTTAACGGATTTCAACAAAACAGGATCCGTTGGGATCGCAGGGATGAGGCCTAGACGATGGCGCTAACTAGGCACTGATATGACGCAGTTGAAATTTCAGTTAATTTTGAACGTCCTTTCAAGATTAAAAGGAACAAATGCGTCAACCGTCAACCGAAATAATCTGGTGAGTAAATTCTCACACCTTCTGGAATTCTGTGATGTGGTAAATTCATATTAAAATATAATTTACCTTTAAAAATATAAATTGGTTGATTGGTTACTATTGGCTGATTATTGTTTGATTGGTTGCTTTTATTTATATTTCATCGTTTTAAATTAGTAGATCATATGAAATTCATTTCATATATTATTATGGATTGTATAACGAGCTGTGATGTAGGGAAGAACAGGTTGGAGGGATCCGACTGGATTCCTCAAATATTATATATGTTGTTTGTTTGTTTTATATTGTTGATATTTGAACTGATTGAACCTCATAGGGTAGGTAAACCTGTTTGAACCGAATGGTTGAATAAATATTCACCTGTGTTGTGTTTAAAATCAACCGATAGTGTTGATTTGGTAATTGGCAGTGAATGGCCTAAAATGTGTTGTTTCATACTTTGGTTTACCGTTTGGTGAATTGACGCAGTTTTAAAGTTATATATTAGTTTATCACTGAACTGAAGTTTATCAGTCATTTTATAAAGTAATAAAATTAGAAATTTATAAATAAATAATTTAATCGAGTTTATAAGAGAAATTATTGAAATGGTTTATCAAGTTAAAGGTAGCAGAAACCCAAAGATTTATATATGGGTTGGAAAAATAGAATAGTTGTTTTTAAGCAATTAAATAGTGGTTATAAAGTAATTAAGTTATTTGATTAACTTAAAAAGGGGATGTGACAAAAGGATAACCAGTTAACTACTAAGTGAGTTGTACGGTCGACAAAAATCAACCGTCTTTATTTGGAATTGATAATCGAAGTAATTTGATTTAAATATTTTGAATATTCATTAAAGTTTAACGAGTGGTGAAAAGTAATTAGTTAATCTTCAATTAACTATAAATTAAGGAAATTATTGAATTATGTTAATGAAGCTAATATTATTAAGTAAGCTTTTAAAAATGATAATGATCTTATTAATAACAAGGTCAACTATTTTTAGTATTAAAATTATTATTTTAATTAATGATAAATAAAGCGATGATTTTAATTTGGACTTCAATGTAGAAGTGAGTAAGTGATGATAAGTTTGATCAAAGGGCGATAAGAGTGTGATAAAGGGATTTATAATCTAAGTTATCAAACAAGATTTACAAATAGATTGACAAGTGAATGGGAAGATATAAATAAGATTTTTACTTAATTGAAAATTAAGTAAAGAGGATTCAATTCAAATGAAATGATTAAAGAAGATGATTTATAGGTTAGTAATGGACTAGAATATGGTAATGGTTTTAGATTGAAATCTAATTGGTAAAAAGTGGATAATTGGACGTGTATAAGTATTTAAGAAGAAATCCAAGTGAAGTTTTGAAAAGATTTTTAAACCAATATGATAAGTTAAAGGTTGTGTTTTGAATGAGGTTTTTCCTTAATCAAACAAATTAAGTAAAGAGGTTATATTAAAAGAAGATTTCAAATATAAGAAACAGTTTATAAAACCAGGTTTGAAATCAAGGTGGCAATCGAGATCTTAAGATCAGTGGTTAAGTGACAAACTAATATTATTCTAAGGTAAGAACGTTGTCGATGAAGGTCTGAGAGGTAAATAAAATACCCCAACTTGAACGGCTTCACTATTATCGAGGAATGATACTCATTTGTGGTAGGTGCAAAGTGTCCCATGCGAGAAATATTGAAATGCGTACGAGGATTTTGAATATAAATGTTGGTTACCAGGTAAATAAGAATTTAAGGTTGATTTTCCATTTATTTATTTATTTTTAAGAGGCCAAGCAGTGCCAAGTACTGAATCAGAAACTCGTTTCATTCACACGTTTTTTATTTGATAGATAAATCACCGACTATCAAACCTGACCAATACAATTGTTGGTACGGAAAGACCGGGATCGAATTTATATTCGAAAACCATTCCAACCAACAAATAGGTGAAGATGGTAATTGAAGATGGAGCAATTGATGACCGCGGTCTTTATTAGCGGAAGGACTACTTGTCAAATTTCTCTGCCTTGCAACCAGAGTTATTTGGTTTGTGATTCTATCGTGGTTGAAATCTATGGATTTGCAAGGACTACTCGCTACTGATCCATGGGGTGATTCCTATATTGGATGCGGTAGGAGGGTGCCTTCGGTTCATCCTGTTCCTGGATGACTTATATAGACGAATGTCTGACAAAGTATTTCTTGAGAATCATGTACATTGATTTTTACAAATGTACTCCTGTCAGCTGCAGAGTATATTTGTGGACGTCAATTAGTGATTTGACGGATCTTACAATGTGCCATTCAAAGTGAATGATGACCAGATGTTCTAGAGATAAAATTCTAGCCTCAAGCCTCATCAACCGGGAAATGACAAAAATCAGGCAGGCAGCATGGCTATGTGGGTCGCTCCCATTAGGGTGTATAATCACCTATCTAGAGAAATTCCTTTTGCTTATTTAATCTATCGATGTTGTCCCTTTTCGGGAGGCGGTTGCTGATCCCAACCGTCGGTGATATACATTCGATACACTCAAGCGAAATGAGTGGTCGGTCATATGTGGGTCGGGTTGCAAGATGTTCTTGTTGAATCTTGTGTATTCGCCTCTAGAGATACACAATCGGAGGGAGGTCCAATACCTTGTCAATGTCGGAATCCAATATCCAATAAGCGCCCGCGGTTTTGATTGTATACCATATATGTGAAGCGTGAGATGCAAGCGGTCCACTAGATTGTTAATTATTTGTTTTTAGACACTATGATAATATCATAATAAGTTATGATTTCAAAAATGGTTTGGGTTATAGTAAGGTAAAAACCGTCCGTGTTTATGTGTGTGCTGGTCTTACTATTATCCTTTGATTTCATAAAGGATTTTCCAAAGTTAAACAAGTTGTTTGTACTGTGAATTTATCACTGGAAGTATTCCAGACCGACCCGGTGTATTTTGCTTTGCTTCAAATGTGCTCGGGTCAGACCGAGTGTATTTCCAGGTTAGGTTTTCGATTAGAGTTCAGGTGCTGGAAGCAGGCGGCTTCACCGCTAGTTATATAAAGTTATTATTCCGCTGTGTCTGATATATGGTGTACTCTAATGGTTGGTATGTATATACAATTCTTTTGTATGAAAAGATTTGTTATATTATATTTTATCTTTTCCGCTGTGAGATTCTGATGTGATGTTCTTCTTCTTTCTTCTATTCTAATATTCTTTCCTTCTTTTCTCACCCTCTAAATTCTTCTATTAACAATCTGGGGTTCGATACTTGGGTTTTTGGCAAGTGATATGGGTTATGTATTGTTGTCGAAAATCCGATCGTCGGATTTTTCCCGGGTCATTACACTATTATAGGTGTATATATATTCAGAAATATTAGATGTAAATATAAACATGTAAATACAAACAATTACTTAAAAGGAAAAAAATAATTTTATTGGTAATGATTGTCTATGGTAGACACAAATATTTACGCAACTACTTTGTAAGGTAATTAGAAAAGAAAAACTATACAGTGTGGGATCATTGTCTGGGAAAAACCTTTCCCACGCCAGAGACAAAACTTGAGAGCAGATTAAGGTATGCACTTATGTTATGTGGACATATTCTATTTCTTACCAAGCAAATGAATTTCGTAGACATTATCATGATACAGTATATAAACAATAAAACCAAATTGATGAAGACTAAAGTATAGGTGGGTAAAAAGAAAAAGTGGTAACAGAATTTGATTGAATATGTCCAACGGGTCATAAAACTTTAAACCCAAAATATTTGTTTTCAAATGAAATCTATATATGACAGTAACATTAGCAGACCTGAAAGCACTTAAAGGTAGAATTAGATAACAAATATTGTTGAAATCTGACTGTAAGTGCAAGCGTCATATGGTTGTATATCACACAGTACATAAGTGTATTACTAAACTTATAGTTAACTGGACAACTTTTAAATCAATATATTAAGTTTTTACCCCTTTTTTACAAAAAAATTAATCCAAAAAATGTAAAATAATATACATCTGTGGCACTGCCAGTTTTACACATAAAGTCTGTAACTGCACTCAACCGCACTGGTCAATAGTGCTATTTTTGTTCACTATCTTTCTGCATTGGATTAGAGCTATTTTCCATTCTACATACCTGAACCCCTAATATAGTACATTCAGAACTAACCATTTTATGTTCTATTTATCTCATCCGAAATAAAAAAGACAAAAAAGGGTACATAAAGCCACAACCAATACAAATATACATTATTTATTCATGCATAGAGAACGAAACAAAAATCATGTGATACTTATATGCAGCTGTTTTGGCCTTGGAGTTAATTAAATAATATATAAACCCTCCTCCTTCTTAGGAATTCATTATCAAAAATAGGCTTGAATACAAATAAGATTTGATATTAACAATAAATTACTGAATGTATGGAACCTGTACATTAATTTCTGAAGTAAAATTTATGTGTACCGTTTAACTATCCTTAAAGCACTATAAAAGTCATAAAAAAATTATTTGTGAAATGTAGATTAATAGAAATAATTTTGATAAATCTACCTTGTGATTTTAAGATATTAAAGTAAATAATATATGTTTCATATAAATAAGATAACAGAAAACGATGTTTAACATTGAAATTACGAAGACTATATATTTAATAATTTGAGTAGGAACGAAAAGTAAGATGGTGAATATGATTAAAAAATTAATTCATAATTAGATGAGTCAACATGGATTAATACTCATTATTGAAGAATAGCTATTGCATTATCAAATGGTTTGGAAAATAGAAACTTGCCTCGGATCTATGAGTGGAAAAAGGAACCTAAGGAACATCTCCATCCTCCCATTCGATAAATTACCCAACTCTGAAGCCTTCCTGAAAGTTGTGTCCAACAACGTGTGTACCCTTGTTCACCCCTTTACTGCCTTCCCTGCGCTCTTTTGCATATGAAATGATGTAATATGAACTAATCCTTTTATCCAAAATTTAGGTGGAAAAGACTATACTATATATAAATTTGATTTAGTGTTTTACATTAACTCTGTGTATGAGAAACTAATCATAAATATGAGTTAATATATGGTCATATGCCAAAAGACAAAAAGAGCTTACTAATATTTTGCTTCACTACTAAGTCACTCAAGCACAAATCAGTGGGTAATGTGTTATAGCCTCCCCCTCAGTATGACAGTTGATAAGTAAATAGTTAAACTAAAGTTCCTATTACAAATATCAAGGGAGAAACAATATCAAACAATTCATACAATCTGACATATGACAGTTATACTTAAAAAAAAAATTGTTTAGTTAAAAAAGTTAGGTAGCGAAATTTAAACTGTAAAATGATAAACTGTTGATAAAACAACTTTTTGGATAGAATAAGAACATTGAACTGAAAATGAAACATTACTACTGAAACTAAAGTACCTCTTGCATGAAACTGATAATCTCAGCCTTGGCTTCATATGTAGCCACTAAGGATTAAGACACCCTCAAATATTCAAATTTACACAAAATTACACGGGAAGAGGTTAATCTGCATCATGAAAATCAAATAGTAATTAGCATGACACAATCAAGGATCATCCTTATAGTTTCTGTCACTGCAATCACTGTATCTGGCTAATTGGCAAGCAGACTTGTGTTTAGTATCTTTTTAAAATTCATGTATAAGTTGTTTCTTACTACCTACTCCTTGCCAATGGAAAAATTAAGCACATGGATTAGAATCAGTCATGTAAGCAACAGATCTATTGATTCAAAAATCAACCTACTTCCTCTCAGGCAGACCAATGTTTATCAGTTCCTATCATGGTCTTACATAACAAATATAGAGTGAAGTGCAGAATTGAGAGTCTGCGGAAGACATAGGTAGAAGATTCACCAAATATATAGTTACAAAGAAAAGGAAATAGAATTTAACATATGGAAGTAGGGAGTTGGAGAAATTCTAGATTGAATAATCCGTGTTATTAAGTTTATATTAGAAAATGATGCAGTTCTAATTGATTAGAAAATCTGAATTTGGATTTGTTGATTTATTTCCACCTTATTCTTCCAAACAAATCTTTTTTGTCCCAACTAGTTTGGATTGGCAAAAAAAACAGAATTCTATAGATTTTAAATCTATATGGCATATGCAAGAGGCGTTTCACCACTGATGAAAGAAAATGTATCAACTTAAATGAGAATGGCATGAGTAGATGATTTCATAGTAAATGAAAACAAATTAGATTTGTTCATTTTCCTTGTTTACAATTTGTTTAATATCATTAAAAGCTAAAAAAACAAAATCTTGTTTCAATTGTATTTTATGCATTAAATATATTTTCCCACGATTAAAGCATACTACAATATAAATATAGCATCCTCATCAAAATTACATTGTGAAACCAAAAATAAAATAAAATCAACAATTAAACGTGTTATCCAAATTGGAATACACCTTCTAAGGAAAAATATATTTAGGTGGCACTCAGTATATCTTAATAACTATATTCAAAGAAACAAATTCATAATCATACTACTCTTTTTGGGTTTTTACAATGAAAGCGTGAGCCGAACACGGATTACAATTTGTAGGAGTCCACAACTTAAAAGCCTTAAAGGACATCACAATTTGTTTACAAAAATGAGATAGTGATATTAAAAAATTGACCATGAAATTTAAAATAGCATTTACAATAGACAAATATTACTGAAACAAATATAATAAGATCAATGCTAACATCAAAATTCATGACTATACTCTTCTCGAATCTTCCATCTTATTCAGGCCAAAAATGAAAAGCTATCATTTATCAAGTGGCATAAATCCCATTGAAGATCAGACATTTTCATTTAAGTTGTAGGGCTTTATTGGTTGTGTAGTTAATAATGACAGGCTTCATTTCTCATTTAGAAATTTGGTTAAAAATTGGTTTAATGGTAACCATTGTTTACAATTATTTTAAATGTCAATAAATATATTTATATCCATATGGGTTTGTTGTTATGCATTGAGGAAGAAGAAGTAAATGAACTATGTAAGAAATCTCTAACCTACGTCCCAAAATAATTTTTCCATTTAAATAGAATTAATGGAAAATGAAACATACCCCATAGTTGTATATACCCAACAGTGAAATTAGATAATAAGGTGTGAAATTAGTGTAAACAAGTATATAAATTTCAATCGCAAATAAATGAAAAGGGGGCAATCAAAAAAATGATAATGAACTCAAAGAAGGAAATGAATAATATTGAAACATTATGCCTCTATTTGCCTTATCATAGTACTTGCTAGTAGACAGTTGTTCAATCCCTTCTCCAATTATCAGCGTGCAGTAATATAGTGGGTTTGACAATAGTTGTTCTATCAAAATTAGTTGCTCACTCATTATTTTACTTTCCTGCTTCTGCAATAAGATAACATATATGTGTGTGTGTATATATATAGAGAGATGTAGGTTCAATGGCACCCGTAACAGTGCAGCACCACATTTGGCTCCCTATTTCCACCAAGTATTTCCCCTTCTCTCTTCTTCCACTCACCTTTCACTTCCCACTCACTTTCTTCAATATAAATCTGGGGATTATATAAGGGGGCATTTTGGGTGCTCCATTTTTGAGGTTCAATGGCACCGTAGCGGGTTCAATGGCACCCGTAACAGTGCAGCACCACGCTTGCCATATATATATATATATATATATAAGGAGATATATATACAAATACAAGAAAAACAATTTGGTTGAAAAAGCCTCGTTAATGGCGACTGGTGAAAAATTCATCAGCTTTCGCCATGCGTGAGTGCTTTCTTCTTCCTATCTTTTTATCTGATATTACAATCGTTTCTTTCCTTTTAACCTTCAACGAGTTTTTTCATTGATAAGACTTCCGTTTTCCATCTGATTTTCATATCTTTTTTTTTTTTCAGATCCGAAATTTGTAAATCGCTTTTTATCCCAAATTTTCACAGAGAGTCAGGTTATTTGATGGCTCAATCTCCAGATCTGCCTTATGTCGAGCTTATATTGCAGATCCATAGCCGATTTGAATTTATTTGATAACTGGAGGACAGGACTTTGGGAGATTGGGATCTGGCATCGCCGACGCAAGTGGAAACACTTATGATTCTTCATAACCGCTTCTCTAGTTCTCTCATCAATTCGTTTTCTGGTATGTGTACTGATCTTATCTATTGCGTAAGTTGGGGCAGATAAGTTTGGGGTTTAGTTCGTCTTTGGTTCGAGATTTATATTACTGGATAATAGATTTTTAGTCTCAGGAATTTTTCGTATTGGTCTCTTATGGTTGCAATATAAATTTAAGTTCAGTCGATCCTCTTCGAACAAGTTCCTTGTTATAGTCGCTGATGATTTTGGAAAAACTAGCTTCGGCAAGTTTTATCGGAATAACTTGCTGGATAACATGATTTTCTTCCCTTAAATGGTAGTCTGTGTGTAGATCTAGTGCTTCTATTGCTTGTTTATATGGGAGTTAAATGACTGTTTTATATGATCGGTAAACACAGTAAGGTAAACACAGAAGTATTTTCCATTGTCCTTTTCAGATTCATCCAGTTCTAGAATAGATTATGGCATTTAGATTGTTGTGCTGTTATGTTGATTCGAGCACTAAGATTGATTTACAGTGTTGTAAGTCATCAACCAGATTTAGTGTGTTGGATTGGATTTTTGGTGATTTAGATGTTGTTGTCTTCTGATTTGGTGGATGGTCTGAATGGCATGGAAGTCTTGATTGAAGTTTGGTTGCATTGTTTATAGTCAACCATAGTAAACAATTATCACTAATAGATATATGGGGAAAGAGGCTATATGGCGATATATGTTTTCATTCATATTTTCCGAACTATAGTGACCAGTGTTGGTTTCGGTTTGAATTTTGGATCTGGAGGGGTCGTGTGAGGTGCAGTAGGTGCACATGGTTTCGGCTTGAATTTTGGATCTGGAGGGGTCGTGTGAGGTGCAGTAGGTGCACGATAGCGGGAAGAAGGCTTCTTCATGGGCCGTTTATCACTAATTAGGATTTATTTACATGTAATTTCAGTTTTTTCATGTATGTTTTGCTTATGTAAAGGTTAGTATGCTAACCTCCGTCTTGTATGTTTTGTTTTTCAGTAGAAATAAAGTGAACCAATTTTCAAAAATATATATATATGAGGAGCGTTCAATGTCACCCCAAAAAGTAAGAACCCCATTTGCCCCCTAATATAAACCAAGCATTTATATTAGAATAAGTGAATGGTAGGTGAGAGAATGAGTGGAGGGAGGGAGAAACGGGATATGTGGTGGAAATCAGGGGGCATTTAGGAGTGCTGCACTATTTGAGCCACTGAATGCTCACCTATATATATATATGCAGATTCGAGAGCACCCTAAACAGTGCAGCACCCCAAATGCCCATTAATCTCCACCAATTATTCCCCCTTCTCTCTCCTTCCACTCACTCTCTCACTTACCACTTACATTCTTTAATATAAACGGGTGGCGGAAATCAGGGAGCATTTGGGGTCCTCCGTTTTTAGGGTGCAACCGAACGCTTGCCATATATATATATATATATATATATACGAATCCAAGTATTTTAAAGGATAGTTTTGTACGGTTTGAATTATTTGTTGTTTTAATTTTTCCATAATGATTTATTTACATGAAAATGTTTAACTTTACTTATGAAAACCTTCGTTATCATATGGAACTTTAGTTTTATAGAACCTCGGAGTACTCCGACCATTAACTTAGCATAAAAAGATAGGTACATACAGGAATAAATGACCTTATGGATAAAAATACAATGTACCGAAAGAGATAGAATAGTACGAATAAACATGTCGTTTTACAGAAATTGTCATATACGATACATATCATAATACTCTAGTTCTCAGCTAGTAAGCTTGTAAATTGTCATACTTAACCACCGCATGTAGCATATAACTAATTTAGGTATTCATTCATAATTAGCTTCTAAACACTTCATAAGCTAACTTGCCTACATATATCTAAAAGTGGCTTGGGATATACTTTCACTTCAAGCTACCGACAACAAAATATGGTGTACTTCTCTCTGTATCAGACATACCATTTTGCACTAAGTAAAAATATTGTAAGTGGTATTGTTAAATGTGGTCCTGTTCTTTTATCGACAAACTGAAGCAGCTTTTATAAATCTGTAATAATATTCATAGACAACTTTAAAAAATCGAAAGCATTAAAAATACGGAGTTGATTACCTGAATATTAGTAGCAGTTCAAGGGTATTTTGGTTACAATAAACTATTTTTTTTAAATAATTTATCTACCATTCTCATAAATCTAATGTACACTAATATTAACTTGTGTAGACATACCAATTTCATTCTTGTTCTAACACAGTAACATTAAGAATCCGACTAAGAGAATTTATATTAAACGGTCCTTTTTCGTTAGAATGCTCATCATGTGGAGTTCTAAATACAATGCTTAGATTTGTAGTATGTTTGGATGACTAAATAGACAATAAATACTTACATTCAGGCCTTTATCTTCCAAAGACTTATGCATCATTCTGAAAAATGATCTTTTCCCTTTTGTTTTTGTGTTCGCAATATTTATCATTTTAAAATAGGCATGTACTCAATATATTTATAATGGTTACATACAACATTTTTAGAAAATCAAGCATATATTTACTTACATTCATACCAGCAGAAGCCACCAAAGCACATATTATTTCACCGTTTTGTTTATTTATGCATGTTAGCACCAACTCTCATGCTTCTGATGAAGCGGTTTTTTTCTTTCGTTCTTTTTTCCTTCCTTTTTACTTTCCATGTTGAATGTTCACCTAGACTATTCTAGCTAAATCTAGCCTAGAGATAGAGAATCCCATCATTATCACACCACTTGTTCAAGTAAGTCTCGGTAGGGACATGCTTCTCATATTTCTTTAACAAAGTCTTCAATAATTTATCTTCTTCCCGCTCTAAATAGATCGTGTTGTGTAGTACAGTGGATATTACTATAAGGAAACTTTGAAATTGTATGAAAACGGGTGTAAGTAAGTTATAGCAGCGTGTTCTAAAATTGGACAAAAAGAACAAATACATCAAATATTATTGTACAAAATTCGTGTATATTGCTGACGTGCAACTTAATTATAAGTCGGTAGTCAAATTATAATTCCATGGTCAAGTGAGATATTAAAAAGTGGATTGATGTTTTCTTTTACTCTTAAATGCTATAACTGAGATAATAAAAGGCTGTTAAATGTTTTTATATTCTTAAATGCTAATAGAAAGGTACATTTCTACCTTAGACACGCTAAAATTGAAAATGCGACATTTGATGGCTTTTGTTTTTTGGGTAATGAGCTTGTTTTCTCTTCAATTTATGAAACATGTATCATATTAAACAAACTTCTATATCATAACATAAAGTATATGGAAACACGTTTTTCTAATAGAAAGAATGTAAAATTATTTCACACCAGATGGAGTAGTAGAAGGAATGAGGTTGATGGAAATGAGGTGTCACGAAGTAGTCAAGCAATTAGGTGGGCATGAATGAGCATGTGAGAGAAAATGATATAAACCAAAAGAAATAAAAATGGTAACAAATTTTTTGATGGAAGAGGGGATAAAAATGTAGTAGAAGAGCAGTTAAGTAAATTTAATGACATCATTGCATAATATAAAATACTAATTCTTGCTTTATTGTACATATCGCAACAGTCTCAAGTTTTTTTATCTTTAAATCTTAGTACTCTTTATCTTTATATTTTTTAGATCTAAGTCAGCTTTATCTTTTCGCTTGTCTTTGCATCGAAACTGAGCAACTTTGTAATATAGATATATATCTATAAATACACATGTTATCTAATGGCAATAAAACCAAACATTGATATACTTTTTGAGGAATAACACAGGTAGAATAATGAAACCTCATTAGTTTGTTGCTTTTTGGATGCACCAGTTATCAATTTGATGCCCGATGGATACAAAGGTATGATACAGGTCCGTATAAAACTAAAATCTAATAAGAGTTGAAAATAAGTTATAAAATGTGCCATCAAAGTAGGATACTATGCAATTCTAAACAATTTTCACGCAATTTGGTAAGTGGTGATACATACCTGTTTGAAACTACATGCTTGTTGCTAATGCATTGATCCAGTAATATACAACTTACTAAATCCAGATTAGGCACGCGTAGTAATGCTTAATTAACCATCATAAATCTAGAACAAAGAAATGATTTTTATCAACATCTTTTCATTACACCTGCAAATTCGCCTAAATTTTGATCAGAAAGCATAAGTGGATCTCAAAATTTGAAGAGTTCGAAATAAACATCTATAACTGATGAATTTTTAATAGCTGAAACATGTTATAGAGCCAATAGTGCATTTCAAATCAAACATCCACGAAATAAGCTGTGTTTATATATATGGAGGAAAAATAGTTACCTATAAATGGAAATCATACAGAACAACTTTGTCATGATATCACTCTTTCTCTCGTAGCATTGTTGGGATCCAGAGCAAGTAGGTTGAATTAACCACTCTTATAAAGAGTTTTTGAAAATTAGGGCTAAGGAAAATAGATCTAAGTTACCAAAGTGAAATCCCCAATTTTGATAGTATGAAATCAGCAGGTGTATGCAGAAGTTGCTGCCATTTGACAATGCACACAATTGAAGAAGGGAAGTGGGGGAAAGATATAAGTCAATAATTTGATTGACGGATAGGAATGAGGGGAAGGTATTTAAAAGGCGGAGGGCATATACTGTGATGGATTGGAATATTAGTGCTGATAAAGGCGTTGAATTGGAGCAGGAGTACAAATTGGTTGTGGAAGAAGATGAAGTAACATGATCGATTTTTGAGAAGATGAAGTAGGCCATTACGGTTACAACATAGCTTGAGAAAGAAATGGGAACATCGCATGTCCAAAAAGGGACAGATGTCGCAACCTAAATGCGCTGGTTTCTTCTTTCCAGTACAAGTAATGGATTGGGAATTCGAAAATGAAACTTGGATTAGAATTTGGAAGCGAATAAGAAGTTTGAGTTTGACTTGTGTATAAGTGAATACAAATATATTTTAATGTGATATGTTCAAATTAAAAGTAGATTAAGCAAAGAAGCTAATTAGAAAATTAATTAAGGAATGGAAAGCGCTTAAAGTAAAAAGTGTTGAATTGATTTGAAATAAATTAGGAATGGACGTGTATATATATATATAACATGTACGGAATGAACAGAATGATGACTATATTTTGAGTGCTCGGCAAAAAAGTACATGTTTAAATTCCATATGAGTTTTTATGAGCCTATTAGGAAAGCAGCTTGGCCTTTTGATTTACTTTTCGAATGGAAAGGGCCTAGAGAGGCGAGTTGTAGTTGTACCGATTAAGCCACGCAAAGGAGATGTTGGCAAAAAAATTCGAAAATTTAAGGAGTTAGAATTTTTTTAAGAAAGTTTGATATCTATAAATCAATATATATATATATATATATATATATATATATATATATAGAATTCTATAAGGAAATGAAATTATAACAGAATGTAATGAACAAAAAGGAAATATATAAATTTAAATCTGGTAAGAATAGAAAGAGAAGCGTATACATGTTTTAAAAATGAATAATTGGCTATATATGATGTTGATTATTCGAGATAAGTGGTCTTGTCTGTTTTAAAGTTGAGAATGTTATTAATTAAGGTCTGAGAGGTAAGTTTATCGCAACTTGATTGATTTCATTATTAATCAACAAATAGAAAGATTCAGTCTCGAAGACCAATGTTAAATATATTTAATTGAATGTAGTATTTTGGGTCGTCGTAACGATGTTTTATTCAACATTCGTTTTAATCTAAGTAAATATAATTTGGAAACGTTTTACAATAATTTCCGAAGTATAAAATTGAATGGTTTTGTGGGGGGACAAGTAATTGGAAATGATTTTCAATTATAAATAAACGATATTTTTTGTAAGTATAGATAATAAAAGAAGGTGGGATATGGAATGGTTTCCAAATATCATAAGAGGCTAAAGCGTTTCGAAATATTATAGTAAAGAAAATAGAAAGGAATATAGGAAATTATTTAATTAATGAAATATTAAAAAAGGCCAGTGATTGTTTGATGCTTAGTCAATAATATTTCCAGTTGAAAATTTTGGATGGATGTTTTGTTTTCTTCGATAGTTAAATAACCGACTATCGAAGTTTTTGGCCATCGTTGTCATTACGGAGAGACCAATTGGATTTATTATCCGAAAAACCACTCCGTATAGGCTTAGGCATTACGAATTAGATTATTTGAAGGTAATTGAAGATAGACTAAATACGAAGGCTGTTCTGTTGACAGGATAGTGCCTTTGGTTTGTCCAGTCCTAGAACAACTTGTATGGACGAATGTCCGGCAGTGTATGCCTAACTGATCACATAAGACTATCTTTTCAGGGTATTTCGTTTGGTGGCAGAGTAATTCGTTTCTCTTAGCTTTTTATACCCGTAATATTTTTAGGAAGATCAAACAGCCATTTAACGGGTTTGACGATGTGGCATTCAAAGTGAATGGTGGAGAAATGTTCTAAAAAGGTAAACGTAGCCTCAAGACTCATCAACCGGGAAATGAAGAAATCGGGCAGGCAGCATGGCTAGTTGAGTCGCACCCAAGCAGGGTGTATTATCACCATCTAAAGAAAATTCATTTGTTCTTTTTCGATTCCGTATCTAATGGATAACGGTTGGACGACCGACAACCATGGGTGATAATACATTCGGTCCACTCAAGCTAAATGAGTGACTGATCACGTATGGTCGGGTTGCAAGATGTACTTGTTAAACCCCAGTGTATCCCTCTAAATTTCACTGATCGGAAGGTGGTCCCACACCTTGTCATAGTTGGAATCGAATCTCCAATAAGCGCACTGCGGTTTTTGATTTTATATTATGTATATGGAGCATGAGATGCAAGCGTTATATTAGATGATTATTTATCTGATTAGACATTATTATAATATCGCCGGATTTTGATATCAAAAATGTTTTGGGTTATCGTAAGGTAAAATTATCCGTAATTATGTGTGGATCGGTCTTACAATTACCCTTTCTTTCAAAGGTTTTTTTCAGAGTTAAAAAATATGGTTGGAGTCTACTCACACCAGTCCTATGACCGACCTAGAGTTATTTTGTTTGTTTTACCCTAAACTCATGGGTGCACAAATTTGTATGGCTAGTCAAGTGTTTCAGGCTTTTACAGATACACTTAGAGGAGCTTGAAGCAAGAGGCTTCACCGTTAGTTATTTAGAGTTATTTCTGTTGAGATGTATATGTGTTGTACTCTGATATAATATGTATATACAATACAGATTTGTATTTCAAAGTTATGATATATGATATTATACTCTGTTCGTTCCGCTATGAGATTCTGATGTTCTTTTTTGTTCTATCATCTATCTATTTCTATTTCTTTAACCCTAATGACTCGTATTTCCATGCAATTTGGGTTAGATGTATGTTGTCTTTAGTCAACTCTGATAGTATGGATTTGTGGGCCATTACGGTTGGTATCAAAGCTTAGGTTGAGCGAACACCTAGGCTTTGGTGGGAGTTCACTCATTAGAGATAGGATCAAAAGTACCCTAGAATGAGTTGAGTGTATATATATGAGAGAGCGTATTTGTTAGTTGATATTGAACTTGTTTGATATTGTTTGGCTTGTCTGTTGAGTGGCATATGAATTCTGGTCGAATCGTGGGATGCCTCGACGTCGATAGGAGTTTCTAAACACTTGAACATAATAGTTTGACATAATATTGTTTAAAGTGGGTAAATGAAATAATTTTACCCAAAATTATATTTTGATATAAAAGTGAATAATTTTCTAAAATTATTTATATATGGATGAGTTGGTTACTATTATTATTCTAATCAAATGAGATTATAAAATTGGAGTGGTTATATATGATCAAGTAGAATTTGTATATGAATAATATATACAAATGAAATGAAATTGAATGAGATTCAAACCAATATTGGAATTTAAATCCCGGAAAGTTGGAAAATATCTTTCTAAAGTATATTAAAATAATATAGCTTTATTTTGGAAGGATTTTTGAAATAAAAATTCTTTTGAATGGAGTTTGAAAGTGATAAAGCACTGAACTCACTTCAGTCACTGGGAAATAATTCATATGATGATGGCCGCATCATTTGTATTTATTTTCGAGTTTCTAAGTGATGGATTACTACCATAGTAAAATTTCCAACTGAAGTTTATTTGAGAAAAAAGGTTGGGATGGAAAATTCAAATGTTTTGAATTTGAGACGATTGTAAATATATGTATATATTTATATGATTTCTAAAAGATTGGAAATAAAAACCTAGGAATTTGAATTATGGAATTTAAAATTTAACTTAAGCAAGCTAGATGGATTTAAAATGGATAAATTGATTTGGAATCAACTTTAAATTAACCAGATATATAAATAACTAATTTATTAATCGAATGACATCAAAAATGCATAGAAAATTTATCGTTTGTCATAAATGAAATAAATAAATCTATCAGAATCAATTTGACTAAATTTGAATGCATACGAATGGAATGTGAGTTGAATTTAAAATGTCGAGTTATAACTAAGTGGATTTTTGAAAAATTAATTGGGTTTGTCGCATTTTTTCTACCTTAGTAATTTCGGGGATGAAATTCCTTAAATGGGGAAAGAATGTAACAACCTGGATTTTTGGTCGATTTGTTTTAAACATTTAATATCATTTTAAATGTTGACTTGGTAATATAAATGGATTTTTTCGTGATTATCGATTAAATGTATGATATATGCTTTAATCTCGAATATATCAAACTGCGTAATATGAAAACGGCAAATAATTGAATTCGAAGTTAAAATTTGATTCGAAACAACTCTAATGACCAATATAAATTCTATATTGAATTAGAATGATAATAGTTATTTATTATCGATGAGTTTGATTATTTTGAATTTAAATTTATTTGATCGATTTAATTTAATGTATGACATTGGTGATTTTTCAAACAATTCCAGAATTCAACGAACCCAATTTCATCGTGTCCATAATATTAAGTTATGGTAGGTTGTCAAATGTCATCGCACTCAGAGCTCATTTATGGTAGTTTTAGCATGAAAGTTCAGACATAAGTTTCGTTAAAATATTATATATAATATAGTCAAATCAATTAAATTTACCTGACCTATGTTTCATCTCACGCGTACCTTCTACATACCCTGAGAATTTAATAGCAGACCTAAAAAAAAGAAAACTCACATGCCTAAAGTTTAAAATATCGCTACCCTAAATACTGATAAACGCAAACTTATTGAAAAGGACATTGTTCTTATCTCTTATTTTTTGCCTATTTATAAATCATGCCTACCTCTTTCAATAAAAAATAAAAATGGTGACCCATACCACCTAAATTCCTTCTTCAGCAACAAAATTTCTTTCCCACTTTTCCACTCGTTCACTCCTGATTTCAAATCAAATTGAAAAAAAAAAGATTGAAGCTTTAGTTTTCATATTAATGAACGCTATCCGCCACTATAGAGCTCAAACTCTTTTCGATTTAGACAATGGGAGGAGGTGTGAATGGGTTCATTGAGTTCATCATTGTGAAAAGGGTATTCGCGGTTGAAAACCCCGAGAACCTCGACATCAACGAGGCACGCGCGCGTGAAGGGGGTATCAGCTACTATTGAATGTTGCGGTGGTGATTAGTGATGGTTGGCGGGGTTGGTGGCAGAAGCGACGTGGTTTGGAGGTGCTTGGGTGGACCGAGGTAGATTACGTTAACTAGAAGTCGAAGTTAGGGAAAATGGACGGAAAATGAATGGGAACGTCAGAGTTGATGATAGGGTGGTCAACAGGTTGAGTCCAAGAAGAGCAACATGACAGCGTCGTCAGATTTGAGAACCAACGATTGATGCTCCATGTCATTGGTAGGTTAAGGTGCACAGTTGGGAATAGTGTATTAGCAGCAGGAAGATTTCGAAAATTTGAAATAAGGAAAGAAAGCTTCTTAAAGAGATTAAGTGTAATTGTTTTAATTCGTGACCTCTAGTTTAAGTTTTAATTCATATAAAACTGTAAATGAAAATAACTTAACTCAGTTTAGGTCGAAATCATATGACATCAGCAAAGGGTGACTCATAAGTGCATAGGTTACAATCTGGAATCTAAATTGGCATGATTCACAAACTAAATAAATCCCGGTGAATAAATTAACTCTCTGGATTCGTTTATAATTTATAATAAAAGAATATTTATTTAACATAATGTTCTATGTTGTTTGATGGTTTTTTGGATGCATTGAAATATTATTATGGCTATTATATATATACAAGTGCGAACCCGTGTTTCGCATACGGGTTGGTGCAAATAGTTGTATAAAGATACTAAGTGCAACTGAAAAGCACTCTCATTCGCTAAATATCTCGTAGTAGGGCTGCACAAAGTATGGATTGGGTCGGGTTAGACCAAATACTTTATCCGACCCGCATAGGTATGGGTTTAAGGTAGCTCAACCCGTACCCGACCCTATATGAGGTTGAATATGGGTTGGGTTGAAGTATGGGTTGGGTCGGGTTAAGTAAGGTTGGGTTGGGTCACTTGAATACAATAAAAAATGAGAATATGAGGGATTTTTTCTAAAAATTATATCAAAATATTCAGCATAATATATCAGATTTTAGCTAGCATAATGCATTTAAAATAACTGATTCATTACAAGACATATAATTAAAATTTCATTGTAAAACACATCATATGAAATTAATTTACTACATAGTTGAGCAAGTGTTTCATTTTAAAATACATTAAAATGCTCTTTAAAATATATTTATCAAATTCTATCTAGTTTGGATTGACATGAAATATTTTTTTGTACATTTATTATAGAATACATAAACATTATTCTAGGATTATACTATTCTAGTTTTAATTGAATGGATATTAAATTAGTTTTTTTTAAATAGGTTTGGGTTGGGTTAAAATGAGGTTGGGTTGAACAAAATGTCAAACCCGACCCGCATACAGTATGGGTTACAAATTGTAACCTATATCCGACCCGAACTAGGATGGGTTGGGTTGGGTTTATGTGGGTTGGGTCGGGTTGATGGGTTGGATATGGGTTATGTGCAGCCCTATCTCGTAGAAGGCTACTTGGAGTCTTGATGAAGCGTTTATTTATTAAATAAAGTTTGCAGAAAAACATATATTACTATTCACACTTTGTTGCTAACAATGTCTTATTTATTATATTTCTTTAACGTAATAGGTAAAAGAGTAATAGTTCGGATTTGTTTAACTTTCTTGTTCTTAGTCATTATCGAATCATCAATCGTGCATATACAACAAAGTTATGCATTGGGAAAACAAAAATCAAGTCGAACATCATGTTCTTAGATTTAAATCAGACTATTCGGCAAACGTGGCTCCGTATCTATAATGTCAGGAATAAAGCAGGACTTTGTAATTTTATACTAAAACCCAAAAACAACATGGACATAGAATTTGCATTTCAAGCATTAAACAAAATAAGATGAGCTAATAATATAACATAATTCAGTATGTTGAACAATTGTTCATGGATATGTCTTTGGAGGGTAATTCAACGTCGAAAGTAACTTTTAGTAAGTCAACGAATTGTCAATAATGCGACACTGAGCAGTTTTCATGTATAAATAAACTCCGACTAAATACTTCTTGATTCTAAAAACTGCTAAAAATAACTCATCTTTTGTAATCTTTTTACAATTGAACATGAAATATAAATAATAATACTCCAATTGAACCATGGTACACCTTCTTCACACATGAGAACCACTGTAGCAGCAATGCATAAATGTAATACATATTATAGGACAACATATGAAACACATTTACTACAGTGATAAATAACATGTTGAAAAGCAGAGAAAATCGCATTTGGTTTGGGTCAAAGCATATGACAATCCAAGTAACACAACCTCCTTTATTTGAGTTTAGCAACTAAATCCAACAGACTGAGCCAAGGAACGTATTTGAAAGCTTCGGCTCTGTCACCAACATTAGCGCATGCATCCAAAAATATTTTGTAGCCATCATGAGATTTTCGTTCTTTCTCAAGCATTGAACCATGGCAAGTGCTTTAAGTTACTGTCAACTGATACCACTTTAATTCTACACCCACTTTCATATTGTATCTCTAATACTGTAGCTAACAAATGTATCTATGATGATCGTGACCACTATACAACCCAAACATGTAAAACCTGTTAGAACCTTCATACATATTCCCAATGCAAAAAAGCAAGCAAAATTGAGCAAACAAATTATACCTAAAATGCTAGCGTTCAAAAAGTTGCCTGAGACAATAGAAGGGTTACCTTCAATATCTACCACAGTTGCATTTACAGTTAACCACATTACCAAAAAAAAAAGGAAGAGGGGGGAGCTGCCACCAAGCTGTGGGGAAAGCAAGAAAATTTCACGATCATGAATGTATGAGGCTCAAAACCTACAAAGATTACACAGAGCTTGTAAATTTGAATCAATGCTTCCAAACACACTACAAAATTAAATAACATAATGACGTGAACGAACATTACCTTAATTATTGATCAACTGTGCACTCATATTTGCAATTGACTGAACCTTTTTAAAAAGTGCCATCTAGCGCTCTACATGGCAAAAGTAAAAAAAGCTAATCTGCCACATCAGTTGACATAAATAGAAGAAAATTCTCAATACCTTGACTTGTTTTTTTTTCCATTGAGCCCCTGGAAGGGCAATCACCAAATTTATAATATAGGATCTGTGTAACTGCAAAGGAATTTGTGCCATCAAGGTTTGAGGCTTCGACCAAAACACAGAGATTTTCGTTATTCCATTCTCTTTATCGGGGGATCAAAATAGGACCTAACAGAAAATTTGATTCAATTGTAAAACAATTGAAACTTAATTTTTTCTAAAAGAAAACTTTAAAAAATTAATATGAGTTTCAAATAAATATATGAGTTTTCAAAATCTGAAATTCAACTTCAAAAGCGCTTTCAAAATCATAGAGTATGTTAACAACGTAAATAAAAAGGTTATTTAACAAATAATTGTACGTGTTATAAATATTATAATTAATCGATAATGTTCATTTTTATCTTATTACACAGTTTATTCCAAGGTACTAAATTAATATATGTGAAATTATTTGAATAATTAATAGTCAAATCAGAAATTGAAATTGAAATTGAAATTCTCGAAATTTATGAATTAGATTGAACTTCCAGAAATTACAGAAAATCAAAACACCAAAACCAAGATGTGCAGCATTGGTTTAGACCCTTTGTTGTTTGCATCTTAGAAAATTCATAATCAAGTTCACTATTTAAAAACACCATCTAATATAAGCAAAATAACAACATACAAAATCTTATAACTTCAAATGCGCATAAAACTCTCTACCTTCGTAGCATGCATACAGTTAACAATATAGTTTATGATATATCAGTTATTAGCACTGAATATTTGTTCAATTAAAAGACTTAAATGCTAGTTCAAATTTAACCGCTAAACGTAAGCTAATGGATCTTTAATGTTAGCGTAAATATATGAAAATCCTTATTAAACTAACACGCTTATTACAAACCAAAGATTCACAAGTGAATAAAAGAAAATTGACCAAGTACATATTCAACCTTATCCGTTAAAATAAGGGCTGTTATGGTAATGGTTACCGTTACCGTTTGGCAGATATCATTACCGTAGCATTTTTACTGGTAAGTCAGGAGTGCTTACTGTTACCGTTACTGTTACCGTTATCGATCGACTGGTATACCACATATTAGTATACCGATAATCTAGTAACCGTTACACTGGTAATGGTAAATTACCTTTTGCCTATCAAAGTTTATGTCTTGACATGTTTTTTGTACACGGTGCATCTTTATTATACTATATGCAGTGTTAGTTTATAAAAAAACATAAATGAGAAAGATAGCAAGTGTACTTGAAATATTCACCTGAGTATTGAACTAAGTATAATCATTTATTTGGTTTTAAATGTATATAATAAAACATATCAGATGATTATACATGTTAGACCAAATTTTGGTACTAACACCCAAATTCTATGTGAAATCCTCACAATCACAGATCACAGATAAAAAGCAGTAAAATAAGAGGAGACATACGGGATTTTTATAGTGGTTCGGCTCAATCCAAGCCTACGTCCACTTTATAGTTTCTTAAATCCTAAGAAGCTATTACAATGTTGTTTGTTTGCAGTTTATACACGAAATCCTCGTGTTTACAATGAAGAAGAGGAGATTATACACGAAATCCTCGTGTTGTAATATGGAATTCAACTTTTAGGTTATGCTATAGCCTTGCGAAGAACCACAGTTGAAGCCATGGAGAGTTAGAGTTCCAAAAATCTCCCCCAAAAAGATCCCTTCAAATGGCCACTTTGTGGTGTATATATAGGCGGAGAAAAGCTGCTAGGGAGCTCAGGAGCGGATCGGTTCGGAGGTGCCACGTGGCGGGTACTGAGGTGATCTCGGAAGTAGTGGAGAGGTGGTCTTCAGATCGTGCTAGGACAGGTGGAGTCCGATCCGCAATTGTAGGAGTCGGTTATGCCAAGAGAAGAGGTCAAAGCAGCAGTGTGCGTAGAAACAGGTCCAGTCAGTTCGGATCCGATCCGAACCGAACCGGTTCTTCGAGCTGAGAGCATGTGTGCACTTCTGTGCAGATGTCCAAAGCGGGTCGGGTTTGCCCCTTCTGATCCGGTCCGGACTGATGAGAGTGGGAGTTGTGCCAAGCTAGCTCTTGTGAGAATTTGGTGTGAAGCGGGTCGGGTCTGCCTTATCCCGATCCGAACCGGAGTCTCCGATCCGAGCCGAAATCTAAGTGTTGAGGGAGGATGATGAGTTGGTGAAGGCAGGATGCCTCATTCCGATCCGAACCGACTTACCCGATCCGATCCGAGGATTTATTCAATGATAAACTCCAGGTTTCCGGTTCTACATGCGTTCACGGAAACGGGCGTAACTTTCAAACCGTAAGTCCGATTGAGCCAAACCAAAGCTCAAACTGAAGCTGATTCAGAGATCTACAAGAGTTACAGAGCTTAGCTCCGTAATCGCTGTTTTCGGGCCCAAAAAATGTCATCTGGTAGGAGTTTTGGGCCTTTCTTTGTTTGTGATGCGATTTCAACCAAATCACTTCATGTCTTCTGACTATATTCCCAACGCTTGAGTGTATTGTTGAGAAGAGATTCCATGTGTGACTGCTTTGACTAAAAAGCGGGTCAACATTTTGCCCCCCAGAACATATCTTGCTGGTTGAAAGAAGATGTGTTCTGGATAATCCAAGGCTACGTCGGGCCTGCCAGCTGCAAGTATAATTCATACCTGCGAAGAAAAGAGAGCAAAAAGGTGTGTCAAATTCTGACAAAACTAATTACACTTTCGTGCATAAACCATGCTTGGGCGTTTATTTGAGCATAAACCATACTCGAGGGATGTTCGAATCATCCTGCCAAAACCTGGCAAGGGACCTAACCTTCCGGGTATAAGCCATACCAGGAAGTTCAAACCGAGCATAAGCCGTACTCGAGTTTTATTGAGTTCCTTTTCCAAATCCTGACAAGACAATAAGCCATTCCAGAGTATAATCCATACTTAGAAATGTAGTAGAGTACAATCCATACTCATACCGAGATGGAGCTATACTTGCCAATGTCTGACAAGATAGTCTGTCCCTAGGCACAATCCGTACCAAGGGTTTCGAGATAAGTATAAGCCATACTTTAGTTAAGATTGAGAATCCTGCCACAACCTGACAAGACACTTAAATTGCCAAACATAATCCATGCTCGGAAAGTCCTTCCTTATTCAATCCAAAGTACAAAACCAAAGCAAATCCTGATTGGTTTGTCATCGAGTGCAGAGCACGATTTGGAGCTAAATCCTAACCCCGAACGTGTGTACTCCGATTTAGCCAATCGAAAAACCTAAAGAAAGCAAAGAGACATATCTTAAATCCTAAGAAATGCTGAAAACGCAGAGTGATCCAATCCAGATCAGTTGATGACGAGCCGATGGGAGCTCGTTCCAGGGTCATTCCCTCTCCGGGGAGCAGGTGGTGGCAACACAGGTACAGGTGCTGTTGGTTGTTTCACATACTCGGGTAGCTCTCCACGTCTAACCCGTTCCTCAATCAGATCTCGCAAGTGTCTACAGTCATTTGTGTCATGACCGTCCATATCGTGAAATATGCAATATTTCCCAGAATCGCGTTCTTGCGATGGCTCCCTCCTGGGAGGCTTTGGATAGGAGACGTCACCGTTTGTGTTCACGTAGATGTCGGTTAGTGACGAATTGAGTTCTGTGTACTTTTCATATCTGGGCCCTCTCCGGGGCTGAGCGTTGCGGTCATTCTTGACGACAGCTTTTCCTTTGCCTTTATCAGAATCAGACGGTTCTCCGTCTTTGAGCATGTTAACATCGAGAACTTTCTTCTCGGAGGTTGCATCTTCTTCACGCAAAAACCTATCCGATTCAAGGTAGAATTCACTGAGATTCCTTGGTGGGTCCCGGTACAAGGATTTTTTGAACTCCAAGTTGTCTAGAACGCCGGATACTGCCGCCATCAATACCATAGATGGCTCAGGTCGATCAACTGATGTTGCTGCAACGTTGAACCTTTCCAGAAATGACCGCAGAGTTTCTTTAGGCCTCTGCTTGATTGTAGTTAGTGACATTACATTCTTGGGTCGAGCGATATGGACCCGAAACTGTTCAATAAAGCGAGCGACCAACATGTTCCAGCTGTTGATCGATTCAGATTCCAGCTGCCGAAACCACATAGCAGCAATATCAGTCAAAAAGAGGGGAAAGCATTTAGCCATGACGTTTTCTGACACCAATTAAACTTCCATATGCCGTTTATAGCGCATTAGGTGCACGGTAGGATCTGCCCTGCCGTTGTATGGCTCCAGTTGTGGAAGTTTGAAATCCGGGGGATTACGGGAATTTCTAATTTCTTGTGTGAATGGATTGTGGTTGACATCATCCATGTCATTTTGATATGTGCGGCCTCTCGAGAGGCGCTCAATAAGGCTGGCGAGCCGATCGCCTTCAAAGAGCTGTTGCAAGTTGACAAGTCCAGAGCTGGTGCCCCCAGCGTTGAGTTCAGAAGGGTGTGGAAGAGTATAAGGAGCTTGGCAGGTCATCCGATTCGGTTCGGAGGTGCCCCTTGCTGCGGTTCGGAGAAGCGAGGGAGGTTATGGAGATGTGCACGGTTCGGATCGGAGGTGTCGATCCGAACAGGTTCGCCTGTTCCGAACCGGGGAGCTTGATGCTGAATTTGTGTGGTATTTCCGACCCGAACCGGTGCGGATGTAGGTCGAACAGGAGCGAAGCCTTGATTTCCAGAGGGGAGGTTGCTGCCCCCAGGCTCATGCAGGGTTGCTGTTCGGATCGGGTCCGAACCGATCAGGTGGGGAATGTCCCCCATTTCCATCTGCGTTGGATTCAGATTTTGGCCCTCGGTTCGGATCCGATCCGAACCGATCCGGTTTGTTATTCCTGCTGGAGCCATTTCAGTACCATTTCCAGTGAGTTGCGCATTGCCACTCGCCCTTCCTTCCATCCGAGCGAAGAATTGGTCGATCATCTCCTATTGTTTGCGAAGGAGATCATCTTGCCTAGCCATCTGGGTTCTCAATTCAGCGAGAACGCCATCCATCTCTTCTCGCGTCAAATATGCTGACGGGTTTTCATGTGAGGAAGCTTCATGGCTTGCTTCGTTTCTCGTGCTTTCGCCTTCAACAAGGGAAATCTTTCGCTTAGCCATCGATCCAATAGCCAAATAATCCAAGCAGAAGTTGAAGTTGTCGTGTGCCCCCCTACCTGGCGCGCCAAAATGTTAGACCAAATTTTGGCACTAACACCCAAATTCTATGTGAAATCCTCACAATCACAGATCACAGATAAAAAGCAGTAAAATAAGAGGAGACACACGGGATTTTTATAGTGGTTCGGCTCAATCCAAGCCTACGTCCACTTTATAGTTTCTTAAATCCTAAGAAGCTATTACAATGTTGTTTGTTTGCAGTTTATACACGAAATCCTCGTGTTTACAATGAAGAAGAGGAGATTATACACGAAATCCTCGTGTTGTAATGTGGAATTCAACTTTTAGGTTATGCTATAGCCTTGCGAAGAACCACAGTTGAAGTCATGGAGAGTTAGAGTTCCAAAAATCTCCCCCAAAAAGATCCCTTCAAATGGCCACTTTGTGGTGTATTTATAGGCGGAGAAAAGCTGCTAGGGAGCTCAGGAGCGGATCGGTTCGGAGGTGCCACGTGGCGGGTACTGAGGTGATCTCGGAAGTAGTGGAGAGGTGGTCTTCAGATCGTGCTAGGACAGGTGGAGTCCGATCCGCAATTGTAGGAGTCGGTTATGCCAAGAGAAGAGGTCAAAGCAGCAGTGTGCGTAGAAACAGGTGCAGTTGGTTCGGATCCGATCCGAACCGAACCGGTTCTTCGAGCTGAGAGCATGTGTGCACTTCTGTGCAGATGTCCAAAGCGGGTCGGGTTTGCCCCTTCTGATCCGGTCCGGACTGATGAGAGTGGGAGTTGTGCCAAGCTAGCTCTTGTGAGAATTTGGTGTGAAGCGAGTCGGGTCTGCCTTATCCCGATCCGAACCGGAGTCTCCGATCCGAGCCGAAATCTAAGTGTTGAGGGAGGATGATGAGTTGGTGAAGGCAGGATGCCTCATTCCGATCCGAACCGACTTACCCGATCCGATCCGAGGATTTATTCAATGATAAACTCCAGGTTTCCGGTTCTGCATGCGTTCACGGAAACGGGCGTAACTTTCAAACCGTAAGTCCGGTTGAGCAAAACCAAAGCTCAAACTGAAGCTGATTCAGAGATCTACAAGAGTTACAAAGCTTTGCTCCGTAATCGCTGTATTCGGGCCCAAAAAAGGTCATCTGGTAGGAGTTTTGGGCCTTTCTTTGTTTGTGATGCGATTTCAACCAAATCACTTCATGTCTTCTGACGATATTCGCAACGCTTATTGTTGAGAAGAGATTCCATGTGTGACTGCTTTGACTAAAAAGCGGGTCAACAATACATATGTTTTGATTAATTGGTAAAATTACCGTTCCCGCTGGTATTGAAGAAATGTTACCGAAAATTTACCGTTAAAAATGGTAAATTTACCGTTACCATACCGTTTTAATTGGTATACCGATTTCAATCAAAAAAGGTTACCGATCGATTGGTAATGGTATGGTAATGGTAAATTTACCGTTACCATAACAGCCATAAGTTTATTTTAAGTTAAAATAAACTTGATATGAAAAGCATATTATATAAAAACTGAAAGATTTCAAAGGATTGGAACAACCAAGATTCCAAATATAGAATTTGGTTGTTATAATTTCACTAAAGGAAATATGCAAGTAACCAATGCCTAAAACAACACATAATATTTTTTAGCTCTTCTTTAAAGAGACAAAAGAAAAAAGTACTATTTTATATATTTTTTTAGTAGAGAACTTGATAAATGAAACCTCCCACGAAATAAGAATACTTCAACAAAAAAAAAGTATAACATAACCAAAGAAAAACATGTTTGTTGGATTATGACTTCATTTTGCAATAGTAAAATAACGAAAAATCAAATCATTTAATTTATGCATGATATTATGGTTCGGACAGTTATATTTGTCATAATTTACATAAAGACAGTAAGATTACATGAAGACATCCAGTAATCGGAAAAAAAAATTCAAAAAATATAAATTTGCACTGAAAGTAATGAACGTATTAGTTACAACCTTTTCCATAAACCTTGCAATGTAACGATCAATCTGGTATTTGAATTTGTAAAATAATGAAACAAATGTGGTATTAATAGTCTGATATTAACAGTCTGCACTGATATGATCATGAAATATTCATATGGTTAGCCATTAATGTATATAATAAGTTATTACAATTATAGGTAATGGAATATAATGGTGGTCAACATTACATTATTATGGAGTAATTATATTTGGTCTTAATTTGGGAAAAGTGATGCATTGAAACTATGATTGTTCACTGCAAAAGTGAGACAATAAATGCAAAAAGCAATAGCTTGAGTCAAAAATTAAAGGTTGTTATAACGTGTTTTTTTCTTTCATTAAAAAGGGATCTATTTAAATTGATCGAAATCTGAAAGCAACATCCCTACCATATATATTAAAATAAAATCAGCAAAGGATACACAGTATTAGCAATTACGAACTGGATATGCAATATAACAAATCAAAACTACTCAGTTTTAATATGTGTATCCCCTAGTTAATGTTATCCAAATCTATCTGTCATTCATGGTTTTATGATCATTCCAAATTTCTTGGTCATTTCTATGAAATGGATGGAGTGAAAATCTAGAGGTTGCACTTGGATACCTTAAATCATGTTCCAAAAAACAGATCAAAGAAACAATATGCACATAAATGCAACCAAAAACTTAAACATGGTGAGGAAAAACAAAATTTTAAAAGCACGTACTATAGGAAATGGTACTAATTTAATTTCTTCAACAAAGGCGTTTGTTGGATCCTAATCTCAGTCTGCTGTTATCTCTCGATCTCAATCTGCTGTTATTTCCAGAGTAGAAAATGTAAAATTTGCGTTTGAATAAGAAGATAAAGAGTTTATGCCCATTAAGCAGAGTTGTTATCACCTATTTAAAAGAAGAAAAGAAAGCTGCTCGTTTCAGTTTATGAGTAGAAATGTGGGCTGCAAAGTAAACGTGGGTTGTGGAGAACTAAATTTTCATGGTTGAGTAATTTGTTAAAAGGTATTAAAGAATAATGAAGTAGGTCCCAAAAATGACACAATAATTTGTATATTTACTGGCTTACAAAATTTGATTAACAGCATCGCACAGTTTACCCATCTTCCCAAGTAACGTCTTATAATTTAATACCAGTGTTAGTGCAAAATTGAATGTTGCTGAAGGCTCACTAACAATTTGAACTTAACCGCATCACACAGTCTACCCATCCTTCATGCAACGTCTTCTAATTTAATACCACTGTTAGTGCACAATTGAATGTTGCTGATGACACACTAACAATTTGACAGTTTTTTTTACTGTTGCTCTTAATTGTCAGTTGCATTTAACAGTGCAGCAAAGCCATAAAATGTTAATAAAACAATAAAATGGGAGTTAACGAAATTTGCAATTACAGCTAGGGAACAATACTTCTGGTCACGTTTTTCTTAGTCATCGAAGATTATGGTCTGCCATAGTATTTAACTAAATGTAAGCAAGTAAAAAGTCTGTATTTATCTTTTATCAGGGGCAAATGTTATATAACACTTAATTTGCAGTTTTCTTGTCTTTTTTTTTTTTTTTTTTTTTCTTAATGTTGTATACCATCATAATCTATTAGTAATATACTTTATAACAGGCCCACAGGCAGAAGCCATTTACATTTCACAACTTATGACACTTTACAGCGATAATAAATAAAATAACAAAGCATATCTATGTTTGCAAGTACTTGGTTGTTATTTAATTAGTATCACATAGACTATGGTAATTTATCTGGGGAACAATTATTATGCTAAATCAGATACAGATGAAATAGCATAAAAATGTACATAAAGATCAAAACAAAAAATTGCTCTACCTTTGGTTACAGAGTCGCAACAATGGGGTTTCTATAAATAAATTTTACTATTATTCTGTAGTTATGCGAAACATGCTTCCCTAATTATCTTTACATTTAAGCGGATATACGATTGCTCTAGCATATATAACTGTATACGACTAAAAATTCTCCAATTTAATCGTAGATGCCAACTTTTATAATTCAAGCATGCTATTTGCAATTATTATTTTTAACCGGTTTGTGGACTACGTTTTTCAAATATATGATAAAGGAGTAAACAAATCAACTATAAAGCTAAACATTTCCAAGTCAAAATAAGAAGCAATAATCATTTGAAGTTGATGTAAAATTGAATATTTTTTGTTTATCAAGTCATTATTTGAACTTTTTATAATAATGGATATACCAAGCAAGGCATCCATTACAAATGAGTTTAAAAATAAAACTACATAGTCACCATCAGAATTTTAACGGCTGCGAGTTACATGTATTTTTAACATATGTATACGGTACAGAAGCAATTACAACCATGATTATCAAGTAGAGAGAAGTAAGCTTACGTACATTTAATTTGATGAAGATGCCCCATGTTATATTGTGGTATAACCTGATTTTCAACCTTGCCACTCAAGATGCACATCCCATACTAAAGTTTTGACAGTCATCATATGCACAAAAAAATATAGTAAAATTTGAATAATTTTATATAATAGATACAAAACACCATCAGAATTTTAACGGCTATGAGTTGCACGTATTTTTTTAACATATGTATAAGATGCAAAAGCAATTGCAATCATAGCTATCAAGTAGAGAAAAGTAAGCTTAGATGCATTTAATTTGATGAAGAGGCCACATGTTATCATGCCGTACAAGCTGATTTTCAGCCTTGCTACTCAAGGTGCATATCCATACTAAAGGTTTGACAGTCAGCATATGCATGAAAAAATATACTAATATTTGAATAATCGTATATAACAGAAACAACAAAATAAGAAATGCAGTAACTGCGGGCTTTGATAATGTATCAAGGACATCATTAAAGGGACTCTAAAAATGGATAAGATGGAAAAAAAATTGAATGTAGCATCCTGTGTACAATGTCAGAAAATATTCTAAGCCAAAAACGGTGAAACCAGTAAAGAAACTGCGAGGTAGATGTTAAAATCTCTATCACTATTACACACGAACATTTGGAGGACTATAGAGCATATCAATCAAATTTGATGGACATGCAAGTATGATCTATACTGGCAAATATAGGTTTGTTGAAATGTCGAAACCGCTTTTAAACATTATCCGAAAATAATCACTGACTCAAACATTATGGGTTTGACACTTGCATATGTACAAAATGTGACCTTTTTAGCTTAGCTATTTTTTAATGCTTTTCGTATTCAAAATCTCTACTAATAATATTTCTATTTTTGATTATCTAAGCAATTATCATCTCTAGAGAAAGCTATTTTTCCAAAGCGTCTTTTACGAAAAAAGCCTTAGTCAAACATTCTTTCTTACATCTTAATGCTACATATAAATCAAGATTATAACAATCTGAAATCTTACTCGGAAATTCATGGTTACTTATCAAAATACTTACTAATTTCACTGTTATTATTATTACTTGGCAATTTGCATTATAACAGCAAACACTACCGAATTATTTTAAAACAAAGCTTCAAAATTCATTAAAAATAAACTTCACTTAGTGGTAGTTACTTGGTCAAGCTAAAACATAATTGCATTGCAAATTGGTTTCGTTTTACAAAATAGGCTTACACTAAAGATTGTTACCAGTAAAAACAAATAAATAAAAAGAAATATTTGTTACTAACCATTTTTCTAAATCATTTAGCATAAGTTAAGTGAAAAATAAGTATATTTATACTATTGTATATCAACCTATTATATGATTATCTGGTCAGAAATATGACATATATAACTACGATATCAATTTATAAAACTTACTAAAACTATTATTTAGTCAAGCTGAAAATTAGCAAATGTTAGATTAAGCAAGTACAAACTCAAAATGAATGCAACTGAAGTCCAAAATTTCAAGTAATATGCTTTTAATTTATTTACTTCTATATTCTTTGACAATAATTCTTTTCCAAAAGGATTTAAGGAATCCATTAGTTAATATTCAAATGAGATACCACAGAGAACATAGAAATTGATCTGGAGACATGTGGCAGTAAGTATTAGAAAAACATGATTTAACCCACTTTAAACCGATCATAAATTCCTTTCAACAATGAAAGTTTAAGCAGGAAAATAGACCTTGCTGATTACAAACTTGACGGCCATAGCTATGAAATCTTAAATACACCACAAACATAGAGCAAATATTGTTAATATCCAAAGCACGTAAATAAAAAGAAATGTTTCAAATCATTTATTCTAAATTGTTTACTATAAACAAAGTATTGCGATTGTATATGACATCCAATTATAATTGTATATGAAGTATTGCGATTTCCAAAAATCATCATATTTAACTGAGTATTTTTTTTCAAATTATTATAATAAATGAAAAAGAAAATTAAGTACATCTATATTGCTATAGTTCTAGCCAACTATATATTTATTTGGTAAAGTAACTAACATATATAACCACGATATTAATAAAAAAAGTTACTGAAGCGTTACTTGGTCTAGCTAAAGCATAATTGCAATGCAAATTGGTCACTGATCATTTATTCCAAATCATATAGCATAAATTAAAATGAAAAATAGGTATTTCGTAATATTTTATATCAATTTATTATATAATTATATGTTCGTATAACCAACATACATAACTATGATATCAGCAAAAAACTTGCTCAAGCCATAACTTAGTTGAGCTGAGAAATGTTAAATTGAGCAAGTAAGCAAACCCAAAAACTCATGCAATAGAAGTCCAAAATTCAAAGTAACATGGCTTTAGCTTATTTTCTTGATTCTTTAAGGTGATTCTTTTCCAACAAAATTTAAGGAATCCATTAGTTAATATTCAAATGAAATACAATAAAGAACATATTAATTGATCTCGTGGCAATAAACATAAAGAAAACATGAATTAACCCACTTTAAATCGATCGTAAATTGTTTTCAAAAATGAAAGTTTAATCAGGATAAGGGACCTGGCTAATTACAAACTTGATGACCATAGCTATGAAATCTTGAAAATTGTAGACTTGATCCACCATAAACATAGACCATTTACATTGAAGATATGGCTATAACAAATAATGAAGAAATCTGCTTGCAAATTTCGTGATGAGAGTAAAAATAAGTTATGAAAAAAACCTGACTTAAAGATGAAGAAGAAATTGAAGTCCATTTGTCATAAAGGATGTCGAATTCATTTGTTGAGCCAATTAGATCAATAGTAAAAGCAAATTAAGCATGAGCTAAATAAAATTATTAATCATTTTGTTCCCGTCCTGAAAATATTTTGAGTGATATTCGATACAGCAGTAGCTGTTAAACTCACCAAAAGCAAAATTGAGATTAATAACTTGACATAAATATTATTTGTAAATGAAATTATAAAGCGACCAAATTTTGCAAACAAAACACTACTTAGTCATTTCGAAGATGACACATAATTGCCAAAACATATGAAGTTTTGGATAGAGGCATAGGTTTAAATGAGCAGAAAATTTACGTATTAACAGGATTGCTCTTCTATCTCAAATAAACCAAAAATTTGAAGATGCATGCAAATATAATTGTATCAAGTATCAACTATGACCAAAATGGCTGAGTTGTTTGACCCGATGTCCCCCCCCCCCCCCCCCCCACAAAAAAAAGTTTTTTATTATTATTGTGGTGCACTGTGTAATTATGAAATTTAGCAATGTTGTTATATGCTGAATGAATGTATGGTACTTGTTCCTCGTAGGCCATATTCCTTTATTGAATAGCTAAGGATTGCATTTTCAAATTTCATTGAAGCGTTCGCCTTTTCACATTCAGAATCCACTTCTGATACTTGGTACCGTGTTAGAATCACATTAGGTTATGAACTTTTAAAGAAATTGCAGGATCAAATTAAATATGATTTTGTATGGGTAGTTATTTAGATCAGACATTATTGTTATTGTTGTTTCAACACTTTCTTTAAAATTTGAAATTTAAGAATTGTATTCACTATGACTCTAAGCTTGGAGCTTCAAATGAAGACTCAGCAGTTAAAAAACTGCAACTGCAAAAATTAAAATACTCCTTACCTTGTTTGGATTTCACGTGATCTTCATTTATTTTCCACTCAAACTATTCACGCTTTGTTGCACTACCAACCAATGTAATCTGTAGTTAGAAGGTTTACACATAACCAAAAAAAAACCAATTGTACTATATATGAAAATGCATGAGGTGGTGAAATTTTAGCAGATCTATAAATTAAACAGAATAAAGAAACGATTATGTTATTTATGTAAAAAAGATAAATCTGCTTACCTCTGAAAACAAACAACATTACAAAATATATGAACAGTGGAACAAAAAAGGTAGAAAATGAAGTATTAATGCTATTATTTGTAACTATTTTGCAATTAAAGATAAGATATACATTCTTTTTAAAATAAATTAATGACTATTTATGAGATAATATTGAAATCCTAAAATCAAAGAAGACCAAAACCAAATTCTTTACATTTCGTAAAAGGCGTTGTCAAATTCTTTGCTGTCGTGAGCCAAATAAAGCATAAATATTTATTTAAGTAAATAATTAAAAAAAAGTATACTAATGACAAAAAAAAACATGTTGAGGCTGATAGCAACTTACCGACGTAAATCGTTGAAGCAAATTAAATTGCAAGGACATATGCACCTTTCATACCCATTCTAATCGGAACCTAGATACAAAATAACCCAAAGTTTGAATCAATCAACTTTTAATTGTAATACGAAAGCAGAAACAAAAAAGCATGCTAAAATCAAAGGCAAAAGTTGTATGTAGGAAGATCGACGTTACAGCCGATGCCGGCCGATAGAAGTCAGAAACCTAGTTATAGAATTTTCGAAAGAAGAGTCAACCAAAATTTAACTATAACATGAAAGCTATAGCCAAAAATCAAACAAAAATCAAAGGAAAAAAGTTGCTTGTAGGAAGATCAACGTTATACCGATGCCGATAGCGGTCGCTGTAGCGGATGTCGATAGCCAATCTGTCTCTCATGGGTAGCAATAAGGAAGATCTATTTGCCCTGTTCAGATCTGGATTTGGTAGCGATTGAGAATCATGGAATATCTATGATTTAAGCATAGAGAATAACGTTTATGTTGCATTTCTGAGTTCGGATAAAGAGAAAAGGGGGTTAAGGGGAATACCGAAAGAGGAATTAGGAACATGCGACCTTTCAGTTTTAAATTGTCAAAATGCTTGTGGGGCCTCCATTCCAAACTCAGTAATTATAACATAGTATAGACAACTGGAAACCCGCGCGCTGCACGAAAATTTAGGTTACTCGATGCTATAGTTTCTAGGCATGACATTCAATACATATTTAGCAGACGTATATTGTGCAATAGTTGTACATATGCCTTAATTCTTAATCATGTGACTTCATATTTCAAAAAATGTGCTTAATCTGCAACTCTTAAGAGAGGATAAACATTGATGAAATATGAAGCAAGCATTAACTATGAGCGTCACATCTACAACTAAAATTGTTTTTGAATATCGGGTATTTGTATTCACATATATGTACATACATCGGATAATTAACTTATATGTAAAATATCAATAATCAAAAACATAAACTAAAGAAAAAAATTGTATTTTTTTAATCTCGTTGTGGTTGTAAAATATGCAAAATCAACAAATATGGTGATAAATAAATAATATACATAAATGCATATAGCATAAACTATTAACTAAATAATAAATCAAACTAAGTAATAAATCAATAAATAGATATCTTTCACTGTACTCATATAAAATAAATTATAAGCTTTACAAAAATTGGACGAATGATTTTCAAATGTGAATATTTTGTATCTTCATGCTTATTCACTTTCTAAAATATTAGATGTGTATTTGTTTTTCAATATGAACGTGGAAGGGTTATAGATTTTTACGATATCCAGTGACAACCTTACATATTCCAACAATTGATACACAACAAATTAATTTATCATAGTAGTGGCATGCATTTAGTAATTAATTATTATTTGAAATGATTAATGAATCGGTCTTGGAAAAAATCACATATTTGGCGACGCACATGAGAAGCGTATTCACCCTTAATATTCGGTATATTACAACAATTATGTATTTTTATCCATTCTTGAACCATATTTTTTAATTTCTATCCACTTTTATTGAATATCAATCACATCAAAATAGATTAACTTGGCGTTAATTCTATATTTAAGAGAGTTTCAAATTTGTTTTCAACATGTATCACTTACACTTTTAAAACCTTTCATATTCCAACAATTGATTAAGCCCATAAAATAAATAATTAGTTGAAGGGCTTCACTTGTAAAATAAAACAGTACTAAGCACGGGTATGTTAAGCACATAATCCTATTTAAATATATTGGTTTTCTTTTGTCTTTAAATTTTTTTTGGAAGAAACATATACCATGACAACCTGTATCCTCCAGCACATAAAATGTTAACTGTAAACATCCAAAAATACGTCCTGCTATCGTTGCGAAAAACATCTCCAATTTTCAAAATAAAAATCTTTTGCCAATGTTTGACAAAAAGGGGAAGAAGATATTAAGCATGAAACATTTAAAAGTAAACATGCAACAAACTACTATTTTGCATTTGAATAATAGGTAAGACAAATTCCAGGCCAACATACAATAATTTTGCAACAAACTCCTTCTGTGACACCTCATTCATCGATTTGCTGGCCTTTCCAATAGAATGATTAAATCCTTATTTCCTTCATCAATTTCTCTATGCTGGGTCAATTCAAACATCACAATACTCCCTTAAGTATATAAATCCAATGTAGATGTTACCCCTCTTTTCATTGGAAAGTCGATAGCATTAAATTTCAAGTAGGCTTTATTTCAAATTTCTATATTCCTAAAATTCTAAAAAACCAAATAGTTGATGTTTTTTCAATTGTCATACCTGATGTTTTTTCCATGCTATAAAATAATAGGATTACAAATGTTGTACAACAGAGATTATCCATGTTGAATGTAAATTGCCTTAACTGATTTCCATAAGTAGAGAAGTAATAGTTAAAGAATCAAACAATCAAAACTAAAAATGCAATACCTAGTTACATATATCCAAACATGTTGATTTGTGTAGTTATCTATCTATGAAATTTATGACTATTTACAGCGGCATGGATGAGATGTTTATGAGCATAGAAGTAAATGTTAAGGAATCAAATGATTAATAACAAATGGAGACTATGTTTGGCACAACTTGATGCATCTCGCTTCTCAATTACTAACATATACCGACTTCCAACGAATGGACAGTGAAAATAGACATTTATAACTTCCACAAACACATTAAATATATCAATAAAAGGAACAAATTATTGTTTAACCAACAAAATCAATGGATTCAAAAATCTGAAATTGAATATTAACAAATCAGTACAGAATAAATTTATAGATGCTGTTTTAATAGGTAAAGTTCTAACTCTCTTTAGATAATACTTTAAAGTCAACTTTTAATTACTGTTGATGAATTCGATCTCAAATGATTTGTTTGACAGATTCAACTGATAAAGTATCAAACTCTGAACGCGCTTCCATAAAACAGTTACTTTCTGTGTTCACTGGAAAAAGACCCTTCGGACCTTGTCCATCCTTTCGGTTGGAAGTTATTCAAATGTATGAAAGGCTGAAACAGAATATGATTTAGTGAAAGATGGAGGTTGGAGGAAAAAGTGCTCAGGGTGTATGTAATATGAAACTGAGTGGAATAGGTAGTAGAAGAAGAAATGGGGGTGAGAACTACATAGTTTTATACTGGCAACGATCGTGGTCTCGTGAAAATGATAATGGAGTTGAAGTGCTTTGGGGGAGTGGGAGCAGATTTGGATGGTTATTTAACAGTGTGAGCAAAAAATTAACACCCCTATATTAATATCCGTCGGATGACTTTTTTTCTATTCAATCAAAATCGTCCTTTGTCTTAAGTTTGTCTTTCGTTAAACCACAGCAATCTTATTATATTTATATATTATTTATGTTTAGGCTTGGTGGTTGAATATATATATATATATATATATATATATATATATATTTGGTGATTGGATATTTCCTGCAGTACCATTAGCGGATGATTTCCCTCTGCTCTCCACAGTATATATAGTGGATGACCTTCATACCGCGATATCCTGTCTTGAAGTAGGATTGGTATTATTTATGTTAACTAACATCTATGGATGCAGGGACACAGGTTGGAGGGATCCAATTGGATTCCTCAAATTTTATTTATTGTTTTTTTACATATTTATATATGTGTGATGTGTTGAATTGAACTAATAGTTTGTTTGTTCGGATTTTGAATAACGCTAGCCCTAGATATTAATATTTAAAAATATCATAAAAAGGTATTATTATTTTTAGATTTAAAAAGGAAAATTTATATTTCGAAATAGAAATTGAATTTCGAATGGGTTAGAAATATTAACTTGTTTTAAATAACAGATCAGTAATTGAATTTTTAAACAATGTTTATAAATGGAAAGAAAAATTATCGTTCGATAATATTAATTTGAAATTCAAGTATGAATTTAAAAAGGGAAATTTATTTTCCAAAGTGGAAATTTGATTGCTAATGGAATTTGAAATAGAAACTTGTTTTAATATTTAAAACAAGAAGTGAAACTAATAAACGCCGTTTATAAGTAGAAGAGAAAAATTATCGTTGGATAATTTATAATTAAAATGCAAGTATGAATCATTTTCAAAAGAAATGATGTAATTTATTCCAATGCTCAAAACGTAAATTGAACTAGAATAATCCACAAAGATTTATGGTTGGAATTCGAATACATCGAATTGATTAAAAAATAAATAATTTCCAGAAGGGATATTAGAATATTATTTAATAGAAACTATAATTTAGAATTACAAATAAAATAATTTCTATGTACATATATAAGTTATAATAATAAATTATTCCAGATTCAAATTGATTTTGAAATAGAAGCTTGTTTTAAATATAAAACAAAGAAGGGAAAGTAATTGTCATTGTATAAGTTGGAAGTTTAAATTCAAATGTGAATTTAGAAGGAAAGTGCAAATCGTTTTAAAGGGAAATGATAAGATTTATTCTGATGTTTGGAATATAAACTGAGCTAAAAATAATCCAAGGGATTTATAATTGGAATTTGGTTTCGTTGAATCTTATAAAGTAATTTATTTCCAATGGAATTGGAAATTAATTTAGAGATTGAGTTGTGAAAAATTTACAACTGAGTTATGAATTTAAATGAAATAATCAACGATTTTGGATAATCGTAGTTTTCAAGTCAGATTTGGAAAACTAACTTAATTTATATTAAAATGAAGTTGGAACTGATATATTAAATGAAATTTAAATATTTATATTTAATTTAATGAAAATGAACTCACCATGGCATGGTAGTTCGTAATTTGACGATTCGAACTTCAATTGAGTTTATAGAACACAATATAAGTCAAAATCCCGGACTTATTGAATGATAGCTTTCTAATGGAAGTGAAAAACCTGGATTTTGCCTTATAGATTTTGAGTTATGTCAAAATCAAATTTCTGAAAATTTGCTATAAAATTGTTTATAAACCTTAACGATTTATTTATTTGATTTTAAGTGAAAATAAATCCGAATTTCCCTTGGAAAAATCTAGAATTGAGCTAATAAATAAATATGAACTCAAGTGGAGTGAATGGATTTATTTTTGGAACAAAAATCAGTTTTTTATTTATTGAATGAAGTTGACTAATTTCAAAAGGAATTAGTTAATAGAGTTTTGGATCGTGCATAACTTAGTTTAAGTGAATTAAATTTGTTAATTGAAATTGGGAATTCAAATATGAAACTTGGATTAGAATTTGGAAGCAAGTAAGAGGTTTGAGTTTGATTTATGTATAAGTGAATACAAATATATTTTAATGTGATATGTTCAAACTAAAAGTAGATTAAGCAAAGAAGATAATTAGAAATTAATTAAAGAATGGAAAGCGCTTAAAGTAAAAAGTGTTGAATTGATTTGAAATAAATTAGGAATGGACGTATATATGCTAAACAGGTATGGAATGAACAGAATGAAGATTTTATTTTGAGTGCTCGACAAAAAGGTCCATATTTAAATTCCATATGAGTTTTTATGAGCCTATTGAGCAAGCCTCTTGGCCTTCTGATTTTCTTTTCGAATGGAAAGGTCCTAAAAAGGCGAGTTGTAGTTGTACCGATTGAGTCACGCAAAGGAGATGTTGGCCAAAAAAATTGAAAATTTAAGGAGTTACAATATTTTTAAGAAAGTTTGATATTTAGAAATCAATATATATATATATATACACACATATATAATTCGATAAGGTAATGAACTTATAATAGAATGTAATAAACAAAAAGGAAATCTATAAATTTAAATCTGGTAAGAATAGAAAGAGAAGCGTATACATGTTTTAAAAACGAATGATTGGCTATATATGATGTTGATTATTCGAGATAAGTGCACTACGCCATAGATTGCATACTGCAACACTAGAGAAGTGATGCAGGAGGTGCCAAAATATGTTGCTATAGGAAAAAAATGATTTGTGGTAACACTTTCTCGGTGTTGCGTTTTGTCGCGTTGCCGTAGAGGCAAAGGCAACATCTTTGCGACCCAATGGCGACATTTTCATGGTGATGCCGCATATACTAATTTTACTTAAAAGTAGGCCCCACATTATCTATAACAACACTTTTACCATCTACTGGAAACACTTTTACAGGATTAAATATTTATTTAATAGAATACTAATGCATAGAATTTGAATTCGAACAATGTTTTATTAAACAAAATATTTTACTTCTACAACTGAAATAGTACAAATTTCTGACTCCAACTATTTACAACTCAATGATTTACTATAACACCGATTATTCACATATAAAGATATTCCTCACTACATCACTCAGTTCACTCATTACATATACAGTTTCAGTTTATACAGGCACTAATACTGACAAATATATGTTGAGACGAAGGCGAGCCAAGTGTCGAGCCGAAGGCGAGCTGTTAGTGGGTCCAAGCGTAGCGCCGGTAGTGGTTCGGGGCCCCACGTTCTCGGTGGCGACCGACCTAGCCAGTTAGGTCGAACAAGTGAGCATCTCCTAATTCATCCGATTTTGGAAGACCATGCCTCCTTTTAAACACTGCACACCGTGTCCACTATCACCTAAAGCCTTAAAAAACAACAACAAACATTAAACTTCAAACTTTATATGTAAACTTGCATTCTATTTCCAAACTGCATAAGTAAACATGCATACGTAAACTGCATAAGTAAACATGCATTATGACCCAACCATGCATATGTAGATTTATACATTCTTGTAATTATCATGAGTAAGAGATCAGTATTTGATCTGTATTGATATCTGACCCAACCATCATCTCTGAAAACATGCATTCTGTTTGATATTATTAATACAACAATGGTTTACGTTAGGTAATGATGATGCTTTACACTAATACTTAAACTGATATGGATATGGATTAAAAGTTGCATATGTTAAGGAAGAAGGCAAGTAGTTTTCACTTGTTAAAATGGAAAAGAAAACAAATGAAAAACAGGGACAATCATTTGAGTTTGGAGAACATTACCAGGTTGTAATCATTCTCAATATGACTTCAAATAGTTTTCAACCTCATTTCTACAATACATCAAACACCTGCAGCGCAAAAAACCAATGATGTCTCAATCATCACCAGTAACAACAACCTGGGAAACCTGAGCAGTTTTTTAGAACATGTAGCTCATATAAGGTCGATGGTCAAATTGTTCACAACCGCACTTCATTAGGAACTTAAGTTTTGTGTTATTAAATTAATTTACAACCTAATAGCTACTCAAAATACCATTTTAGCGAATTCACATATAAAAGTGCCACAAAATACCACGAATTCGAAGTCCTACTCTTTTTTCAGATTTCGGGAACTTTTGAAACTCACCTTTAAAAAAATGAAGGAGATTCATCTTGAATTAAAGAATTAAAGAAGCCGAAGTCGCGATTTTTCCATCTCGAATTACAGAAACAGTCGCAATTTGTTGAAGAGGGAAAAACCCTAATTTTCCATCGCCATTGAAAAGGAAGCGGCTATATTTTTCACAGTGAAAAATAGCGTGAGTTATGTTCAGCGGGAAAATTAAAATTTGGGGTAAAGGTGGTGAGGCGATGAAAGAAAATCAGAATGATGCTGATCAGTAACGTGGACCGTTGGATCGTGTTGACGTAGATTGATAACTTTGTTCATATGACTACTGCAACACTTGGTTGATATCTATGCTAATACTTTGAAGCGTGCATTGCAATATACAAAAATCAACATAGTTGTGGCAACATTTTACTAGAAACAGCTTGAATTTTCGTTGCAGTGGGCCATCTATGGCGTAGTGGTGGTCTTGTATGTTTTTAAGTTAAGGATGTTATTCAGACAAGGTCTGAGAGGTAATTATACTCCAACTTGATTGATTTCATTATCGATCAATAAATAGAAAGATTCAATCTCGAAGACAATGTTACATATATTCAATTGAATGTAGTATTTTGAAGTTGTTGTAATGATGTTTTATGCAACATTCATTTTAAGCCAAGTAAATGTAATTTGGATACGTTTTCCGAATAAAATGAAGAATACTTTCCTAAGTATAAAATTGAATAGTTTCATGGAAGGGAAAAGTAATTGGAAATGTTTTCCAATTATAAATAAAAGATATTTTTCTACGTATAGTAATAAAAGAAGGTGGGATATGGAACGTTTTCCAATATCGTAAGAGGCTAAAGCATTTTGAAATATTGGAGTAAAGATATTGGAAGTACTCTGGGAAATGATTTAATTAATGAAATATTAAAAAAGGCCAGTGAATGTTTGATGCTTAGTCAATAATATTTCCAGTTGAAATTTTGGATGGATGTTTTTTTTAATAGTTAAATAACCGAATATCGAAGTTTTTGACCATCGTTGTCGATACGGAGAGACAGGTTGGATTTATTATCCAAAAAACCACTATGTATAGGAATAAACATTACGAATTAGATTATTTGAAGATAACTGAAGACGGAGTAAATACAAGGGTTGTTCTGTTTACAGGATAGTGCCTTCGGTTTCAGTCCCAGGACAACTCGTATGGACGAATGTCTGACAGAGTATGTCTGACAGATCACATAAGACGATCTTTTCAAGGTATTACGTTTAGTGGCAAAGGAATTCGTTTCTCTTAGCGTTTTATGCCCGTACTATTTTTGGGAAGATCAACTAGTGATTTGATGGGTTGACAATGTGGTATTCAAAGTGAATGGTGGCTAGATGTTCTAAAAAGATAAATGTAGCCTCAAGCCTCATCAAGCTGGAAATGAAAAAAATCGGGCAGGCAACATGGCTAGTTGGGTCGCACCCAAGAAGTGTGTATTATTACCATCTAGAGAAAATTCATTTGTTCTTCTTTGATTTTGTATCTTATGGATTACGGTTGGACGGCCGACTGTCGTGGGTGATAATACATATGGTCCACTCAAGCTAAATAAGTGACCAGTCATCTTTGGCCAAGTTGTAAGATGTTCTTGTTTATCAGCAGTGTATCCCCTCCAGAGTACACTTACTGGAAGGTGGTCCCATACCTTGTCATAGTTGGAATCCAATCTCCAATAAGCACCCTATGGTTTTTGATTTTATACTATGTATGTGGAGCATGAGATGCAAGCGTTCTGCTAGATAGTTATTTATTTGATTAGACATTATTATAATATCACTGGATTTTGATATTAAAAATGTTTTGGATTATTGTAAGGTAAAAGCCATCTGTATTTACATGTGTATCAGTCTTACGATTACCCTTTATTTCAATGGTTTTTTTTAAAGTTAAACAATATGGTTGGAGTTTATTCACACCAGTCCCATGACAGACCCAAAGTTTATTTTGTTTGTTTTATTCTAAACTCTTGGGTGCCCAAATTTGTATGGGAAGTCAAGTGTTTCAGATTTTCGCAGATACACTTAGAGGAAATTGAAGTAGGAGACTTCACCGTTAGTTATTTCCGCTGAGATGTATATGTTTTGTACTCTGATGTTGTCTGCATATACAATACAAATTTGTATTTCAAAGTTATGATATATGATATTATATTTTGTTCATTCCGCTGTGAGATTCTGATGTTCTCTTTTGTTCCATCTTCTATCTATTTCTGTTTCTTTAACCCTAATGACTGGCATTTCTGTGCAATTTGGGTTGGACGTGTGTTGTTTTAGTCAACTCAGATAGTCCTTGTAATTTTAGCCCTAATGGGTATCACCTACATAGTCATGCTGCCTGTCCAATTTTAGTCACTATTCAGTTAATGAGGCTTGAGGCTGCGTTTACCCTTTCACAAACATCACATTCAACATTGAATGCCACATTGTTAGATCCGTCAGTCACTAAGTGGCTTGCACAAAGATGATCTAGGTGTTAAGCTAAAAGAAGTTGCCTTCTCAACCAAAATTCTCGGTATATTTATAGAAACCAACGTACATGATTTTAGGAAATACTCTGTCATGCATTCGTCCATGCAAGTTGTCCAAGGTTTAACAAAACGAAGTTACTCCTTTACTGCATCCGGTCGGGATAAACCCTAAGATTAGTAACAAGAAGTCCATGCACCATGTAGAATTCAGAATGTAGGGACTACTACTATAAGTATAATCTTGGTAGTTAACCAGATACATCACAGAGCACCCATTATTTCCGCTCCGAAGGTCTACGCCTTCAAATCGTCTTCATATGCATAAATAAACTTACAACTTTAGTTTTCAAATGCAAAGTCGGTTCGAAGTGGTTTTGGGTCTCGTTCCTACCCCCAATTTCCTTGAACTAACACGTCCTAAGTCAAAAAGGGAATTCATTGATAGTCGGTTCTTAACTATCGATTCAAACAACAGAGTTAAGTACATTAGCAACTCAGACCCTTTTAATTAAATCCTTTTTTTAAAATCACTTCATCGATTCTTAAAAATCAATACCATATACTTATCTCAATTAAATAAGTATATTCACAAATCTTTCTTGTTTTCGTTACTTTGGAAACCATATCCACACACTTATCGCTTCAGAATCAGCATATTAACAAAAACCATTTTTTAATTTCCTTTACTTATAAAATATCACTATATATACATGGCCAATTTGGTATGAATCTAATCACAAAACTTAGATGGGTCAAAACAATGTCATGCGACACATTGTTTATTATATAAACCCAACTCTTTTATTTTACTTCAAAACTTTGCAAATTAAAGTTTATGATAATGCTTATGGAAATAATCATTAAATTTACAATATCCCCTTCTGTTTCAGACCAATATGACCTCTTGTTTCATTTCATCAAAAACCATAGACGTACACTTATTTTTTGGAGTAAGTGTATTTATAAAACAATACTATTATCACCACTTAGAAAATAGTGCTATATACTTAACCAAATTGAATAAGTATAATCCCATTTCATAGCTAGGACAAACAATGTCAAGTGATACATTATTTACTATAGAACTCAGTAGTTTTATTCAAATTTCTAAAACCTTGCAAATAAAGTTGCAATATTTCTTGTAGATATAATAAACTATTCCAACATCATTAACATTTCAAACTAGTACCATCCCTTGAATAATAATAAAGTCATTTAAGTTTGGATATTTTATTTACCTCTTAGACCTTGACTCGACAACATTGTAATCTTAAGCTAAATAAAATTTATAACTCAAAAGCTGATATTAACTATAACATCACAAGTCCTACTGTAATGGCATGAATATTGCCCGGACCTAATCGATCGCTAAATCGACCAAGACCATTTGAATCCCGCATACGCTAACTTTGGGCATACAACACATTTGAACAAATAACAGAAGACTTTTATAAACATCACAATAATGTTACATCAAAGTACAGAATATCAGAGTACATTGAATATAATAATACAATAGCGGAAGATTAATTTACAACAAATTTAATACAACATAGAGGAAGACTATCAATGCTCTGGATATAGCTTTAAGCTTCGATCCAGAATCCTTCTAAATAAATCTGCAAAATAAGCTACTTGACTGCCCGTGTGGAAAAGAGGGCACCCGAGTTTGCAAAGTGAAACAAACTACGAGTCAGTCGTGGGACTGATATGAGAAATCTTACTTAACTTGTCTAATAATAAGGATAATCATGGGACCACGCCGCTAACGCGGAACGGGTTTACTCCATTGGATTGCTAGTGCATAAATAAAGTAATTCATTAAACAACGCAATGCTTTTTAGAAAAATGAAACCATTATAAGGCTCAAGTCCCATCACACAATGCAACGCAAACTGTAGGATAGAGTTTTACCTTATAATGGCCAAATATGCTTGATACGTATAAAGCAATTTGATATTATTATTAGTGTATATATGTTTCAAAAGCAATTTCAATCATAATGTATCAATCGTAGATGGCATAACTATCATATACTATGTCGCCATACTAGTTTTACAATCAAAACCGCATGGTGTCGTATTGGAAGTTGGATTTCCATCATTAACCAAGGCAAGGGATCGTCCTTATCGAATTCGAGACTCTCTATCCCGAGCCTCAGGATCAGTCGCAACTGCACCTTGGATCCTCAGGGCTGGTCCACAAATATTTTAGTGGATTGGTAATTCCTGAACAACACGTTTCCCCGCACTATGAGGCGTATATAAAGAGCCACTGTAACAACCCGTAAAATGCGAGCCAGTTTGAAATTTTTATTTTGGCAATTTTAGCGAATTTTGATAATTTAAAATGAATTATTTTAAATAATATCGACGAGAAATTTTGAAAATAATTCGAACGTATATATTATACGCGTCGTCGTTAGAATATAAATATTTATATATAATTATAATAGAATTGAAAATGGCGCGGTAGTTCGATAATTCGATTTCAAACTTCAATTGAATGTACCGGGTGCAAAACAATCCGGATTTTAGTGAAACCAAAAATAATGGAATCTAATTGATAATATCTTTCCAACGAATCCGAAAAATCAAGATTTCATAGCGGGGATCAAAAGATATGTCCAGTTGAAAATTCTGAATAGTCGCTATGGAATTCAGGCCCTTAAAAATGGACATTTTGCAAACAACCTCGGATTTCGACGAAACCAGTTTTGTTGGGCCCGGGATGTAAAGTTATTGCTAGGTTTCAAATTTCATAATTTTTCGAATTAATATGTGAGCGTGGCAAAGGAAAACGTGTTTGACCAGTTTCAGTTGATTTTAATCGATTGGAAAATGGTCATTTTTCTAACGATCTCAGAATTCGACGAAACTAGTTTTGTTAGGACCGTATCGTCAATACGAAGCTAGAAAATATTTTTCTAGAATTTTTCGAGTTCGTATGTGACCCCGGTAATTTGAAATGTACGTTTAAAATTCAATATAGTGATTTAAATGTAAATTAAACGGAAACTGATTCAAATAGTTGAATCAGCTTGCGATATATCTCCCATTGTGTTCAGAATAGGGGTAATACACTATGGACGACAGGCGGTGGGCCTCGTTTCGAGGTCGTATGAAAAAGTCAACTTTAGGTTGAATTAAATAATAATAAAATAAAATAAAATAAAAAAAGAAATCCCCTTTCCTTTATCTCTGCCCCCCCTAATTTTCATTTCAATCGAATCGGAAAAAAAAAAGAAAAAAAAAAGAAAAAGGTCCCGATGTCGATCCACCCATCAGCCGCCGTCGCCTTCTCCGCCGCTCCACCTCCTCCTCCCCCACGCCGCCGCCGGCAAGCCACTCCGGCCCAGTCCCCCCTTCTCAGCTGAAACGCGCCCGAGCCCTCCCCTTTTCTCACCTGAAACCGTCGAGAGCTGGACGCCGCCACCCCCCCTGAAGTCGCCGACCACCTGCAGCCTCTCCACGACCCCCCCTCCCCCCATCTCCGGTCAGACGCCCGCGCGCCACCCCCTCTAGCCGCTATCGCCAACGACAGTGAACCCCCCCTTCCCTCTGATAAAATCAAAGGCAAGTGAGTCACCTTTTTCTGATTTTGTTTTGTTTCTCCAATAACATAGTTAAATCAGTTTTCTTAAATAAATAAAAGAAAACTGATTTAACTATGTTATTGGAGAAACAAAACAAAATCAGAAAAAGGTGACTCACTTGCCTTTGATTTTATCAGAGGGAGGGGGGGTTCACTGTCGTTGGCGATAGCGGCTAGAGGGGGTGGCGCGCGGGCGTCTGACCGGAGATGGGGGGAGGGGGGGTCGTGGAGAGGCTGCAGGTGGTCGGCGACTTCAGGGGCGGTGGCGGCGTCCAGCTCTCGACGGTTTCAGGTGAGAAAAGGGGAGGGCTCGGGCGCGTTTCAGCTGAGAAGGGGGGACTGGGCCGGAGTGGCTTGCCGGCGGCGGCGTGGGGGAGGAGGAGGTGGAGCGGTGGAGAAGGCGACGGCGGCTGATGGGTGGATCGACATCGGGACCTTTTTTTTTTTTTCCGATTCGATTGAAATGAAAATTAGGGGGGGGGGGCAGAGATAAAGGAAAGGGGATTTCTTTTTTTATTTTATTTTATTTTATTATTATTTAATTCAACCTAAAGTTGACTTTTTCATACGACCTCGAAACGAGGCCCACCGCCTTTCGTCCATAGCGTATTACCCCTATTCTGAACACAATGGGAGATATATCGCAAGCTGATTCGACTGTTTGAATCAGTTTCCGTTTAATTTACATTTAAATCACTATATTGAATTTTAAACGTACATTTCAAATTACCGGGGTCACATACGAACTCGAAAAATTCTAGAAAAATATTTTCTAGCTTCGTATTGACGATACAGTCCTAACAAAACTAGTTTCGTCGAATTCTGAGACCGTTAGAAAAATGACCATTTTCCAGTCGATTAAAATCAACTGAAACTGTTCAAACACGTTTTCCTTTGCCACGCTCACATATTAATTCGAAAAATTATGAAATTTGAAACCTAGCAATAACTTTACATCCCGGACCCAACAAAACTGGTTTCGTCGAAATCCGAGGTTGTTTGCAAAATGTCCATTTTTAAGGGCCTGAATTCCATAGCGACTATTCAGAATTTTCAACTGGACATATCTTTTGATCCCCGCTATGAAATCTTGATTTTTCGGATTCGTTGGAAAGATATTATCAATTAGATTCCATTATTTTTGGTTTCACTAAAATCCGGATTGTTTTGCACCCGGTACATTCAATTGAAGTTTGAAATCGAATTATCGAACTACCGCGCCATTTTCAATTCTATTATAATTATATATAAATATTTATATTCTAACGACGACGCGTATAATATATACGTTCGAATTATTTTCAAAATAAATTTCTCGTCGATATTATTTAAAATAATTCATTTTAAATAATCAAAATTCGCTAAAATTGCCAAAATAAAAATTTCAAACTGGCTCGCATTTTACGGGTTGTTACAAAGCCACTAGGGAATTAAATCCGAGGCACCTCATTCCATCATCCACATAAGTAAAAATGTATGGGCTCCATACCATGACACCACTCCTAGCTAGAAAGAAACGTATGTCCTCCATGCAGTCCTCTCCCGTTTCTGGTTCATACCGGGGTGTGGTGCTCGCGAAGTAATGCTATACACAAAGCTATGCTAATTTAAATCTGTGCTTTGATCATCTACTACAAGGATCTTCTTTTCAACAATAAGCCTTGATCATTTGCATCTTTGCATGCCACATTTTCAATCCATACCATACCATTGATTTCTGCCAATATATAACCTCTAAGCTCGTACGTCTCAGAGAAGGGTGTTAAGTAAGAGAATAAATTCTCCGCCACCAAACAGATATATATTTAGCAGAGATCAATGAATACAACATAGAGGAATACAACGTCAGACATACCATCCATTTACAAGTCCGTTCTAGGTCTGAACGAAACCGGAGACACCTTGTTCCTCGTCCCATATGGCCAATACAAGAGAGAGGTTCTCGCATGTCCATCGATCTCCAAGTACATCTGGACGATCCCCACTTATTACCTTGTCTTGGGATGCCTCCCAATCAAGACATTAGTAATCATCCAAATGATGTGAAGATCTCCGGTCTTCAACCACCGTCTTCATCTTCAACTTTTAATCGTTGTAGTAATTATTCAGAATGGGTTAAACCCGGTCTTTCTGAATAACTCGCGTATTATATAATCAATAATTAAGTGCTATAGAAACACATCATATACCTCATTACAATTCAGAATATTCTTTTAAATAAATATTCATATTTATAGGGAAAGGTTCCCATTAATTTTATCAAAAATAAATTCTTTTAAACTTATTTTTTTAATCATTTAATTATCTCATTCCCATTTTTAATCTTACTAAAGATTCATTAAAAATCTATTTTAGTTTTAATCTCAAAAATCATTATTTAATGATTATTCAACTTTAAGAAATTAATCTTGTCTTTAACCGGTTAAAGAACAAATGTTATTTAAAAACATTGTTCACGATAAACCCAAATGTATCTTCCATTAAATATGGAATCATTAAAGAAATCAGATTAATATATAATCGATATAAATTTCCGTATTAGACTAATAATATAAATGGAATAACGGCAAAGCCTTTTAAATACCATATATAGTAACGGCCTTCTTTTACAGTAGCTCATCTCGATTATTATTAAATCGAATTCCGTTCAATTCCAATTTAATATATTAAATTGGGAAACTTTTTTTTGCAAAATTTTCATTAAATCTAAATAAAAAGATTTGAAAATTCCAAATCATATCTTCACTGTTAATTGGGTTAAAGAACAAATGTTGTTTAAAACACAGTTCACAATGAACCCAATTCACATTTCATTTTATTCCAATTACTAAATATAATTGGAAACTCTAATAGTCTTAATTAAAAGATTTTTTCTTTTTTGGACTGGGTTTAAGAACAATGTTATTGAAGACACCATTCACGACAAACCCAAAAATCCAATTTATTTTATTTAATTCTAATTTAATATTATTTAATTGGAAAGCTTCATTAAATCTTAATCAAATGATTTATTCTAATTAATAACTAGTTCATTTCGATGAAAATATATTTTTATCTTTCAAATATGAGTTTTTCATCCAAAATCTTTCCAAATCACTTATTATGATTTTAAATAATTTTTCCATATTTTTAATAATTTTATTAAAGCACGTACAGTCTGTTTCCAATAACGGCCACTGAACTACATCCATTGTGACCTTTTTCAAATTTGATTTGGACATAATTCCAAATACAACCATTGGATTTCAAAACTCTTATATTCATTGGAAAGCACTTTTCGATACGAACCCAAAGGTTCTGGTTTTAGGAGAATCCAACGGTCGGATCTCCCGTTACAGTAATTTGAAGTTAATGGTCGAAATTCACGAACGGTCGCCGCGCGGCGCGTTCTGTTCAGGCCATTAAATATATATAATATATGTTATATATATATTTCACCGATTTCCATTTAAATCGTATTTTATAAAATATTTATAAATTCATTTTAAAATGATTTTAACTTCATTTTTAATTTTAAATCAAAATTGAATATTCTATATCTTTATCATATTAAAATGATAATATTTCCAAAATATTAAATTTTGAAATCACTACTTTTCGATATTCATTATAAAATGAATAAATTTGATTAGTAAACCTGTTCGGGTTAAAAATGGAGTATCTATACTTAACCCATCTTCGTATTTTTGTGTCCATCCAAAGATGGACATAAAAATCATAATTTTATTCTTCACTAAATTTATTTTAAAATACTCTTTATTTTAAAATATTCTTTATTTTAAATGATTCTTTATTTTTGAATATTCTTTATTTAAAGCATTGTGAATTGGAATGCGACTCAATCAGTTACCATATAATTTCAGTTATATGTATTTCATACATCGTATGTATATAACAATAATGATAAATAATCATTAAACAATCCATTTACAACCAGAGTGAAATTTACAACTGTGTGAACATTAAAATAAATAAATAAATAACGCTCATCACAGACTGTCAATCCATCGATTGACATAAAACTAAATATTGGGACTAGTGTATGTCAAATATCATCCCAATACCCGTGTTGGGTTTTCAGACAACAACGGTTTATTTAATAAATCGTTAGTTAATAAATTTAACCAATTATAATTCGATTTGAATTATTTTCTATTTAACAAATTTTCACTGTTTAAATTATAAATAAATATTTATAATTTAATTTCAACAAAACATATTTTTTAACAAATAATTATTTTTACTCTTGCCTAACCTGATAAAGGTGACATTTTGTCTAACGAAACATATATTTTAACATGTAATCCTTTTATTCAACAAAACGTATTCTAACAAGATGACATTTTATCTCACAAAACATTATTCTAAATAAATGACATTTTAATTTCACAAAAATGTTTTCAACATATGATTATTGTTCTAACTTCGCTAAAATAATAATGATAATGTTTTAATCTAACCAAAATCATATTTTTAACATATGATAAATTTTCTAATATCGCTAACATAATAATGATAATGTTTTAATCTAGCAAAAATCATATTTTTAACATATGGTCAATTTTCTAATATCGCTAACATGAAAGTGATAATGTTTTTTTAGTAGACAAAACATATAATGACAAATGATTCTTTTTCTACTGCATGTAACTAATAATGTTTTGAATAAACAAAACATAAAATGACAAATGATTATTTTCTACTACATTTTATGTTACAATAAAAAAAGTATTTTATTGTTTACACATTTTCTACATTTCATATGTATAAATAAATGGAATATTTTATTAACATAACACTTTCTACGTCTCTAATGACAAATAAAAAAGAATAATTTATTTGCATAACATAAATGTTTCTAATGACAAATAAAAAGAATATTTTTATTTGTATAACAATTACATCTCTAATGACAAATAAACAAAATATTTTATTTGTACACAATTTTCTACTTTAACATGACAAATGAAAATGAATATTTATTTGTACACAAATTTTCTACTTTAACATGACAAATAAAAATGGCTATTTATTTGTACACAAATTCAATGTTTAATTTGACAAATAAAAATGACTATTTTTATTTGTCTACAAATTCAATGTTAACATAACAAATGGAAACGATATTCTTTTATTTGCATACAAATCTAGTTTAGCATGACAAATGAAAATGATATTCTTATTTGCATACAATTCTATTTAACATAACAAATAAAAATGATATTTTTAATTTGTTGACAATTCTGTTTTAGCAAAAATGAATAAAAATGATTCTTTTATTTTGTTGACAATTCTATTTCAAAAAAACATATAAAAATGATAATTCTATTTTATTGACAATTCTATTTCAACAAAATAAATAAAAATGATAACTTTATTTTCTTGTCTATTCCATTTCAACAAAAGAAATAAAAAATGATTCTTTGATTTTGTTGACATCTTTATTTCAATAAAAATGAATAAAAATGATTCTTTGATTTTGTTGACAATTCTATTTCAACAAAAATGAATAAAAATGATTCTTTGATTTTGTTGACAATTCTATTTCAATAAAAATGAAATAAAATGATTCTTTGATTTTGTTGACAATTCTATTTCAACAAACCAAATAAAAAATGATAACTTTATTTTTTTTGACAATTCCATTTCAACAAAAATGATACTTTTATTTTCAACATTCTATTTCAACAAAAATGATATTTTTGTTTTCATACAAATCTATTCCAATAAAATGATACTTTTCTTTTCATACAAATCTCTTCCAACAAAAATGTTATTTTTGTTTTGACTATTTTCTTTCAATAAAAATGTTATTTTTGTTTTGACTATTTTGTTTCAACACAATAATCCACCAAATCAGCAGATCAACATATCAGCATCAATCAACCCAAATCAAATCACATATAACAACAAACTGAAATTAACACCGTATTTGTAGAAATTTCTAACATGATCATAATTAATTAATTTTAATTATTAAAAAAGAATTCTCACCTTGATCAGTTTTGGAATCGGTAAAATGATTATTTTTAATAAAATTAAATAGATGTTTAATTTTATCAAAAATCGAATTGCCTTCTGTTTCAGTTCTGAAATGTAGTGTTCGTTATTGTGATACCAACGAACCCAAGTTTGTCAAATTCTGACGCAGTATGAAGAAGTTATGCTATTACAAACTTTGATTTCATAATTAATAATTAAATAAAAACATTTTCCTTAACCCACTTTATAATCCTTCTTCCTCGTTTGCCTACCGCCGATTGCTCAAACCCATAGTCATAATTAGGGTTCCCAATTCGGCACTTCTTCAAAGCACCCGACGTCAATATGAATACGCCACGAGATGCGCCATAGACTGCTCATCCTTCACCTCCGCCAGCTCGTAACTCGAGCTCTGCTTGTGCCCGAGAAATGCCCACAAATGTGGTGGCTTTTGCCTTCAAATCCACGCACGATATCTCCCTGAACACGATCTGATCCGTACCAACTTAGAGATCGAAGAAACCCCTTTCATTTTTTATTTGAATTCAAGATCTAATTCGATATAATTTGGGCGTGATATGGGATTAAATTTCAAATGAGTGGCCATTCAAAATTGAAGGCGGTGGCTGTGTACAATAGATTAGGGTTTCTAATATCCTATTTATAATAAAATAATATTAATTCCCTTAATTATTTTGTTAAAGCCCGTTAACCCTTAATAGCTCCAAATTCAGTCCAACGAGAGTTGTTCCTAGCAAAATATCCCCCTTTCGGACACAATGGGCTAGGTCTCATTAGCCCATTCGATCGTTTTCAGCTTGTTTTATTTAAATTAAAAAATAAATCATTTAATTATTTAATTTGGTCATACATTTAAATTTACCGGGGCCACATACTTACTCCAAAAATTCCCGAAAAATAAATCTGGCTATGTTTGGACGATACGGTCCTAACAAAATTAATTTTGTCGAATTTGGAGACCGTTTGAAAAATGGCAATTTTCTGGTCGATCCAAATTGAATGAAATTAACAAAACACATTTTCTTTTGCTACGCTCACATATTGATTCCAAAAATTATGATAATTGGAATCTATCAATAAATTGACATTCTAGATCAAATTATAATGGTTTCATCGAAAATGGAGGTCATTTGCAAAATGGTTATTTATTACAATAATATATATATATATATATTCCATAACGACTATCCTGAATATTTAACTGGCTATAACTTTTTATTCCCGCTATGAAATTTCAATTTTTCAGATCCGTTAGAAAGATATAATTAAACAAATTTAAATATTTCTTGTTTTACTGAAATCCGATTTATTTGAATCATGTACATTCATTTGAAGTTTGAAATCGAATTTTCAAACTACCATGTCATTTCAGGCTCGGTTTATAATTAAAATAAATATATTCATTCTAATTCAATTTAAATAAATTTTTGGTCTTTATTATTTAAAATAAATCAATTTAAATATTTAAAATCCATTAAAATTTCTAAAATAAAATTTTAAGTTGGTTCCAAAATTCCGGGTTGTTATGATCTCCCCCACTTAAAATCTTTTCGTCCTCGAAAAGGAACGGAGCTAAAAGTTGTTTAACTACCCTACTCAACTTTCATTTATTTTATTTTTTATTGGTTTTATATTTTATTAGTTAAACTAATAATCATAAAACACAATCATTAATCAGTAAGTTGATTAGCTTTTCAAATATGTATAATTTTTATATATCAAAATCATATTTTCTAAAATCGGATTATATATAATCACAAATACGTTAATTATAAACTTGTCACTCTCAACTCATTCTAGGGCATTTCTAACCCCATCTCTAACGAGTTTCTCGTTCTAGGATGCTACTGATCCTATCTCTAATGAGTATTCTTTTATAGGATATTTCTAATCCTACCTCTGATGAGTCTTTGTTCAGTTGAAACGAGTTGTACCCCAAAGATTTGAGTTAACCAAAGCTCTGATACCAACTGTAACGACACGGATTTCGCATCGACCTAATCGATCGCTAAATCGACCAAGACCGTTCGAATCCCGCATATGCTAACTTTGGGCATACAACACATCATAACAAATAGCAGAAGACTTTTATAAACATCATAATAATGTTACATCAGTGTACAGAATATCAGAGTACATTGAATATAATAATACAACATCGGAAGATTAATTTACAAGAAATTTAGTACAACGCAGCGGAAGACTATCAATGCTATGGACACAGCTCTAAGCTTCGATCCAGAATACTGCTTAATATATGTGCAAAATAAGCCACTCGACTGCCCATGTGGAAAAGAGGGCACCCGAGTTTGCAAAATGAAACAAACTAGCAGTCAGTCATGGGACGGGTATGAGAAATCTTACTTAACTTATCAAATAATAAGGATACTCATGGGACCACACCACTAACACGGGACGGGTTTACTCCATGGGATTGCCAGTGCATAAATAAAGTAAGTCATTAAACAATGCAATGCTTTTTTTAGAAAAATGAAACTATTATAAGACTGAGTCCCATCACATAATGCAACGCAAACCGGAGGATAAAGTTTTACCTTATTATGGCCAAATATGCTTGATACGTATAAACAATTTGATATTATTATTAGTGTATATATGTTTCAAAAACAATTTTAATCATAATATATCAATCGTAGACGGCATAGCCACCATATACTATGTCGCCATACTAGTTTTACAATCAAAACTGCATGGTGTCGTATTGGAAGTTGGATTTCCATCATGAACCAAGGCAAGGGATCGTCCTTACCAAATTCGAGACTCTCTAGCCCGGGCCTCAGGATTAGTCGCAACTGCACCTTGGATCTTCAGGGCCGGTCCATAAATACTTTAGTGGATTAGTAATTCCTGAACAATACGTTTCCCCGCCCTATGGGGCGTAAATAAAGAGCCACTAGGGACTCAAATCAGAGGCGTCTCATTCCATAATCCACAAAAGTAAAAATGTCTGGGCTCCATACCATGACACCACTCCTAGCTAGAAAGAAACATATGTCCTCCCTGCAGTCCTCTCCCGTTTCTGCTTCATACCGGGATGTGAGGCTCGCGAAGTAACGCTATACACAAAGCTATGCTAATTTAAAGCTGTGCTTTGATCATAATCCATAATGCTTGGATTTTCAACAATAAGCATTGATCATTTGCATCTTTGCATGCCACATTGTCAATCCATACCATACCACTGATTTCTGCCAATATATAATCTCTAAGCTCGTACGTCTCAGAGAAGGGTGTTAAGCAAGAGAATAAGTTCTCCGCCACCAAACTGATATATATTTAGCAGAGATCAACGAATACAGCATAAAGGAATACAATGTCGGATATACCATCAAATTACACGTCCCTTCTGGGTCTGAACGATACCGGAGACACCTTATTCCTCGTCCCATATGGCAAATACAGGAGAGAGGTTCTTACATATCCATCGATCTCCAAGTACGTCTGGACGATCCCCACTTATTACCTTGTTTTGGGATGCCTCCCAATGAAGACATCAGTAATCATCCAAACGATGTGAAGACCTCCGGACTTCAACCACCATCTTCATCTTCGACTTTTAATTGTCGTTGTAATTATTCAGAATGGGTTAAACCTGGTCTTTTCGAATAACTCGCGTATTTTATAATCAATAATTAATTGCTATAGAAACACATCATAAGCCTCATTCCAATTCAGAATATTCTTTTAAATAAATATTTACATTTTTAGGGAAAGGTTGCCATTAATTTTATAAAAGATAAATTCTTTTAAATTTATTCTTTTAATCATTTAATTATCTCATTCTCATTTTTATTCTTACTAAAGATTCATTAAAACTTTATTTTAGTTTTAATCTCAAAAATCATTATTTAATGATTATTCAACTTTAAGAAATTTTCTTGTCTTTAACTGGGTTAAAGAACAAACGTTATTTAAAAACATTGTTCACGATAAACCCAAATTTATCTTCCATTAAATATGGAATCTTCATAGAAATCAGATCAATATATAATCGATATAAATTTTTGTATCAGACTAATAATATAAATGAAATAACGGCAAAGCCTTTTAAATTCCATATATAGTAACGGTCTTCTTTTATAGAAGCTCATCTCGATTATTATTAAATCGAATTCTCTTCAATTTCAATTTAATGTATTAAATTGGGAAACTTTATTTTGGAAAATTTTCATTAAATCTAAATAAAAAGATTTGAAAATTCCAAATCATATCTTCACTTTTAATTGGGTTAAAGAACAAATGTCGTTTAAAACACAGTTTACAATAAACCCAATTCACATTTCATTTTATTCCAATTACTAAATATAATTGGAAACTCTTATAATCTTAACTAAAAGATTTATTCTTTTCTCGACTGGGTTTAAGAACAGTATTATAGAAGACACCGTTCACGACAAACCCAAAAATCCAATTTATTTTATTTAATTCCAATTTAATATTAATTAATTGGAAAGCTTCATTAAATCTTAATTAAATGATTTATTATAGTTAATAACTAGTTCATTTCGATAAAAATATATTTTTTCTTTCAAACATGAAATTTTTCATCCAAAATCTTTCCAGATCACTTATTATTATTTTACATAATTTTTCAATATTATTAATAATTTTATTAAGGCTCGTATAGTCGGTTTCCAATAATGGCCACTGAACTGCATCCATGGCGACCTTTTTCAAAATTGATCTGGACATAATTTCAAATCCAACCGTTGGATTTCAAAACTCTTATATTCATCGGAAAGCACTTTTCGATACGAACCTAATAAAGGTGACATTTTGTCTAACGAAACATATATTTTAACATGTATTTCTTTTATTCAACAAAACGTATTCTAACAAGATGACGTTTTATTTCACAAAACATTATTCTAAATAAATGAAATTTTAATTTCACAAAACATGTTTTTAACATATGATTATTGTTCTAACTTCACTAACGTAATAATGATATTGTTTTGACCTAACCAAATTCATATTTTTAACATATGATAAGTTTTCTAATATCGCTAACATAATAATGATAATGTTTTAATCTAGCAAAAATCATATTTTTAACATATGATCAATTTTCTAATATCGCTAACATGCAAGTGATAATGTTTTTCAGTAGACAAAACATATAATGACAATTCTCTACTACATGTAACTAATAATGTTTTGAATAAAAAAAACATAAAATGACAAATGATTATTTTCTACTACATTTTATGTTACAATAAATAAAGTATTTTATTTCTACACATTTTCTACATTTCATATGTATAAATAAAAAGAATATTTTATTTCATAAACTTTCTATGTCTCTAATGACAAATAAAAAAGAATATTTTATTTACATAACAATTTAAATGTTTCTAATGACAAATAAAAAGAATATTTTAATTTGTATAATAATTACAATGTCTCTTATGACAAGTAAAAAGAATATTTTATTTGCACACAATTTTCTACTTTAACATGACAAATAAAAATGAATATTTATTTGTACACAAATTTTCTACTTTAACATGACAAATAAAATGACTATTTATTTGTACACAAATTCAACATTTAAATTGACAAATAAAAATGACTATTTTTATTTGTCTACAAATTCAATGTTAACATAAAAAATGGAAATGATATTCTTTTAATTGCATACAAATCTTGTTTAACCTGACAGATGAAAATGATATTCTTATTTGCATACAAATCTATTTTTAACATGACAAATAAAAATGATATTTTAATTTGTTGACAATTCTATTTCAGCAAAAATGAATAATAATGATTCTTTTATTTTGTTGACAATTCTATTTCAACAAAACATATAAAAATGATATTTTTATTTTGTTAACAATTTTATTTCAACAAAATAAATAAAAATGATAACTTTATTTTCTTGACAATTCTATTTCGACAAAACAAATAAAAAATGACTCTTTAATTTTGTTGACAATTCTATTTCAACTAAAACAAATAAAAAATGACTCTTTGATTTTGTTGACAATTCTATTTCAACAAAAATAAATAAAATTGATTCTTTGATTTTGTTGACAATTCTATTTCAACAAAAATGAATAAAAATGATTCTTTGATTTTGTTGACAATTCTATTTCAATAAAACAAATAAAAAATGATAACTTTATTTTTGTTGACAATTCTATTTCAACAAAAATGACACTTTTTTTTGACCATTCTATTTCAACAAAAATGATATTTTTATTTTCATACAAATCTATTCCAACAAAATGATACTTTTGTTTTCATACAAATCTATTCCAACAAAAATGATATTTTTGTTTTGACTATTTTATTTCAACAAAAATGTTATTTTTGTTTTGACTATTTTGTTTCAACAAAAATGTTATTTTTGTTTTGATAATTTTATTTCAACACAATAATCCACCAAATCAGCAAATCAACATATCCACATCAATCAACCCAAATCAAATCACGTATAACAACAAAATGAAATTAACATCATATTTGTAGAAATTTCTAACACGATCATAATTAATTAATTTTAATTATTAAAAAAGAATTCTCACCTTGATCGGTTTTGGAATCGGTAAAATGATTATTTTTAATAAAATTAAACAGATGTTTAATTTTATCAAAAATCGAATTGGCTTTTGTTTTAGTTCTGATCTGTTCTGAAATGTAGTGTTTGTCGTTGTGATTCCAACGAACCCAAGTTTGTTGTAACGACCCAGAAAATCTGAACCAATTTAAAATTTTTAAATTGGCTAAAATAATGGATTTTAAATATTTAAAATAAATATTTTAAATAATGGCAATGAAAAGTGAGTTTGAATTGACAATTGAAAACGAATATAATTAATTATAATTATAAACAAGGCCTGAAAAGGCGCGGTAGTTTCAAAATTTGAATTCAAACTTTGTCGGACTGTACCGGGTGCAAAACAAAACGGATTTGAGTGAAACCAAAAATATTTAAATCTGTTAGTGAGTACCTTTCTAACAAATCTGAAAAATCGAATTTTCATAACGGAAAGCAAAAGTTATGGCCAAATGAATTTTCAGAAAGTTCGCTATGGAATTTATATAGCCCGTGAAATTGGCCATTTTGCATACGACCTTGGAATTCGACAAAACCACTTTTATTGGATCCGAGATGTGAAGTTATTGCTAGGTTTCAAATTTCATAATTTTTGAAGCTAGTATGTGAGCGTGGCGAAGGAAAACGTGTTTTGATCAATTACAGTTAAATTGGATCGACCAGAAATGGGCCTTTTTGCAAACAGTCTCAGATTTGGACGAAACTAGTTTTGTTGGGACCGTATCGTCAAAACATAGCTAGATTTATTTTTCTGGAATTTTTCGAATCAATTTGTGGCCCTGGCAAATTGAAATGTACGTTCAAATTGAATATTGAATGTTATATATTTTAATTTGAAGGAAAACTGACTGAAACAGTCGAATGGGCCTACGAAACATATCCCATTGTGTTCAGGATGGGGGTAAAACGCTAGGGACGATAGTCGTTGGGTTTGGATTGGAGGTCATGTCAGAAAACCCCTTTAAAACTCCACCGGCCAATCAGAATTTTTATATTAAAAAAAACATTTTTCTCTCTCCCCGATCGAAAGCGGAAGAGTCTTCCAACCTTCCAGCCCCGATTCCGACCGCCTCGTCCCTCGTTGACCCCCGATCCTTTAGAACTTTTTGAAGATCTCCTCGTGACCTTTAAATCCATACCCGCCTCGACTCCTCTCGTCGCCTGTGCCGTCGGAATTACCTCCTCCAACTGCCACCGTTTCGAGCGCCGCCGTGACCACCTGGCCCCACCGAACTGCCTCCAACCACCACGCGCGGGAAGCCCTCACTTCCCTCTTCGACGTTGCATAGTCCGATTCCAACAACAATCAACGGATTTGAGTGAAATTCAAAACCTAGTTTTGAAGAAAACAAGGAGGTATACGGCTTTATTATTTTCAACTGATTTCAACAGTTTTAAAGTGTTGCAAACTTTGAAAAATCATATCTTTTTCGATTCTTGACGAAATTCGATGAAACAGGAAACGCCGGGACTGTGTGGACGTCTTCTACATTCTAGAAGAGACCGCATATTTTTCTGAGCCTTCTGCTATTTTTGGTGGAGTGGAACCCAATGTGAGATTTCTAATTTATAAACGATATGGAAAACGACGATGTATGAATTATATAGTCGATGTATGACTTATATAAGCGTTGTATACCTCTTGTATAAGCGTTGTATAAGTTGTACGTTCGATGTATAAGTTATATATGCGTTGTAAAAATTATATATGTGTTGAAATAGAAGTGAACTGCTATATATATATATATATATATATATATATATATATATATATATATATATATATATCCCCTCGTCCACAAACCATGGTCGATATTTATTGGTTGTGATTGGTGTGAAAATTGATTGATAGCGAATGGTTGTTTCGGATTGTTTGTGGTTGATATTGGTTGATTGTGGTTGAAAAATACCCATTTGTGGTTGAGAAATATTTGGTTGAAACCACATAGGATTAGTTTGTGGAAATGAAATAAATATATACATGCCGCGTGCGTGCGAACTAGATGCATGATCCCCATTGTCAAAAACCGCGAGATTTTAAGGTAGAGCGAGGAGCCGTACTAGGGACGGTCCCGGTTTTAACTACCCTGCCGTTATGCTGCCGAAATTCCTGCCGTTATGCTGCCGAAATTTTGAATAATATTCATGTGTTAGAATTATTTTCATTTGCTGAAACTATATTTATTCGTTGAATAGATAACCTTCATGTGTTGAATCTATATTCATTCGTTGAATTGAAATTCATGTGTTGAATGGTATTCGTGTTTCAAATATAAAAATCACATATACATACATACATATATATATATATATATATATATATATATATAAACTATAGATAACCTTCATGTGTTGAATCGATATTCATTCGTTGAATTGAAATTCAGGTGTCGAATGGTATTCGTGTTTCAAATATAAAAATCACATTTTTATCTATATATATAAACTATAGAAAACCTTCATGTGTTGAATCGATATTCATTCGTTGAATTGAAATTCATGTGTTGAATGGTATTCATATTTTGAAATAAATTGTTTTACAATAAAAATCCTATTTTTATCACCTATATAAACTATATAAAATAATAGTGTTTTGAAATGAATTGTTTTACAATAAAAATCACATTTTTATTATGTACATGAATTGTTAAAATGTGAAGTGTTAAAAATAGCCACTCGTTTAAATAAATATGCATGAGTTGAAATATTCATTAATTAGCTAATGATATGATTTTTGCCTATGCATGCAACATTAGAATGAATGGTGTTTTTAAACCAAATGGAATCAAATATGAAGTTGAATGGAAAATGATAAGTGATAAGAACTGTATATATGTACATGCATATTTATTGAACAGGTTATAGCAAAGGGGCTAGAGAAGAGGAATAAAATTTTTGTGCCCGACAAATAGGTACACATTTACTGTTTTGTTTGGGTGATGATTTTATGAGCCTGTTGGCTAGCCGCTTGGCTTTTTCTTTTTTCCTTTTGACATGAGACGTCCGTGTGGCTATTTGGGAATTTTCCCAGCCCCTCCCGTACAAAGGAGGTTATGGCGAAATTTTCCAAAATTTAAAGGCGTTAGTGAAATATTAGAAGTGGAAACAATATAGGAATTTTTGAATGAACTATATTTACATAAATATATAAATAAAAATAAAATTAAAACGAAACGTGGCCGTGCAGTTCGTATTTTGAAACCGTGACTTCAAACGATTAGTACGGGAGATCCGACCATCGGATTTTCCTGAAATCGCAACCGTTGGGTTCGCTTTGGAAAAATCTTTCCAATGGCACCAACTTTGTAAAATTCCAACGGTTGGATTGTCTGGAATGTTTAATTCAAATCTGAAGAAAAACAGCGCCAGAATCGATTATATTTATATTTATATATAAATATAATTATATTTAATCGAATAACGACGCTGCAGTTCGTGTTTTGAAATTGAAACTTCAAACGATTGTACCGGGAGATCCGACCGACCGATTTTCCCGAAACTGAAACCGTTGGATTCGTTTTGAAAAGATCTTTCTAATGATGTAAATTTTGTAAAGATCCAACGGTTAGATTTTCATATATGTGTAAATCAAATATGAAGAAAAACAGCGCCACGGCCGCGTTATGGCCCGAAGCGTCGTTTTTGAATAAAATGGCTATTTTAAAATAAATAAAAATGGCGATAAATCGTTATAAAATATTATAAACGATATGGATGAGATTTAGAAATTAACTAAAGGTTGGCTAAGTCGAATGGTTTCTTGGGTGTTGATCTGATGTTGGTTTCGGCCTTCGGGGTTAATATTTGAGAAATCGTTCTCTTACTGATTGACGGTTAGTGACTAATGAATTGAAATGATGCATGCACATGTTAGTGTTTTACTTGTTTATTATATACGCGAGTTGCTCAGAAAGACCGGGTTTATCCCATTCTGAATAACTGAATCGACGATAAGAAATCGAAGATGAAGACGGTGGTCGAAGACCGGAGATCTTCACCTCGTTTGGATGGTAATCGAGGTCCTGATTGGGAGGCATCCCGAAATATGGATAATGAGTGGTGATCGTCCAGACGTCCGTGGTGATCGATGGGTTTGTGAGGTATTTAGTGCCTCCGGTTTCGTTCAGACCCAGAACGGACTTGTAAATGGACTATGTGTCTGATATTGGATTTTATTCTGTGTTGATTGATCTCTGTTAAATATACATCTGTTTGGTGGCGGAGAATTTATTCTTTTGCTTAACGCCCTTCTCTGAAACGCACGAGCTCAGAGATTGTATATCGAGGGACATCAGTCGCATGGCATGAATTGCTAGTGTGGCATGCCTAAGTGGCAAATGATCAGGGCTTCTGTTGAAAAGAAAAGTCTTGTGGTGATGATCAAAGCACCGCCTGTGTGGCGTAGCTTTGTGTATAATGTGAATTCGTGAGCCTCACACCCCGGTATGAACCAGAAACGGGAGAAGGACCTCAGGGAGGGCATGCGTTTCTTTCTAGCTAGGGTGGTGTCAGTGACCTACCAGCCCTGACATTTATATACTTTTCACCTGTGTGGTTGTTGCTGTTGCGAGGCGCCTCGGTTTGATCGGACGATCCGGGTCCGATGGAGTCATTCGTTGGCTCGTTTACGCCCCAAAGGGCGGGGAGACGTAGTGTTCAGGCATAATAATCCACATCGGTGGACCGGCCCTGACGATCCAAGGGGCAGTTGCGGCTGTTCCTGAGACACGGGCTAGAGCGTCTCGAATTCGGTAAGGACTATCTTTTGCCTTGGTTCATGACGGAAATCCAATTTCCAAGTACGTGACTGTGCGGTTTTGATTGTATACCTATATATGGCGACATAGTGGTATGGGGCATTAATGCCGTCTATGATTGATAGTTATGATTTGAAATTGTTTTCAAAACATATAAACACTAGCAATAATATCAAATGCCTTTGTTTTATTCGTATCAAGCATATTTTGGCCATTATAAGGTAAAACTCTATCCTCCGGTTTGCGTTGCATTGTGTGATGGGAACTGAGTCTTATAACGGCTTCATTTTTATAAAAGGCATTGCGTTGTTTAAAAGAAAGATTTGTTTTAAAGCACCGGCAATCCAATGGAGTAAACCCGTTCCACGAAAGTGGCGTGGTCCTGTGATTTGCCATATTATAAATATGTTGAGTAGATTTCTCATACCAGTCCCATGACTGACTCGTAGTTTGTTTCACTTTCAAACTCGGGTGCCCCTTTTTCTACACGGGCAGCCTTGTATTCAGGTTTAGCTGGTTCTTTCTGGATAGCTGGAGCTGAAGATGGATTCTATCATTTATCTCTTTTTATGCTGTTCAGCTCCTATTGTACATATCTTGTTTGTTTTCGCTGTAGACATATATGTATAGTTGAACTGTATTTGTACTAAGTATGATCATGTAAACTGTGTAACTCTGATGATTACTCTTATCCAGTATATTCTATTGTTCAACATCTGGTGTATTTATTTATTTCTGTTCTGCTATTATCTGTTTTTGTGTTATATTCCACGGATTACCCTTGCCACCATTAGTACGGGGTATGGGGTCGTCTCATTTGGTATCAGAGCTTTGGTTAAGCTTAGTGCTGGAATATAACATATTAACGAACTCGTCAGAAATAGAACCAGTAGTGTTCTTGGACGGGTGACTCTATACAGATAGGATCAGTAATATCCTAGTATGAGTAAAGCAGAATGAAATTACACCTCGTTAGACACATTTACATTTGAAGTATGTGTTTCTATATTTTAAAATACCTTTTCTGTGACCTAACACTTGATCTGCTATTTGCAGAAGTACTAGAAAATGAGTGTTAGAAACAGAAGGATTGCAGAACCGGATATTGAGGCCCTATTAATCAAATATCGAAATATGGGTGGAATACCATTCTCTGGTGAAGAATCTATTATAAAGACACAGGCTTGGATTCGTTCGGCCGAAAAGATCTTTGAAGGTTTAAAGCTAAGGGATGACCAGTAAAGATTACTGGCCTCCTGGGCACTCAAAGATGAAGCTTTGTTCTGGTGGGATTCGGTTATTGAGGATGATCCAGTAGGTGATATCACCTGGGGCAGATTCAAAGTGATTTTCCTAGAAAGATTTACCCCTCCCGAAGCGACTGAGCGATTATGCGACGAATTTTCTTATCTGATACAAGGTGACATGACCATCCCAGAATATCATAAGAAATTCAACGAACTTTCTCATTTTGCTCCTCATCTGATTAAAGACCCAAAGAGGAAAAATCTGAGATTTATTCACGGGCTTCAAAGAAAATATCAGAACAGTGTAATAAGGAACGTGAAGCTCCCCTTTTCTGAAATGATATACATGGCTTATCAGTATGAAGACCTAGACAAGAAAGGTATGCTACAGTACGAAGAGGAAGTCAGCTCTAGTAATAAAATTGAGTCTAAAACTGATCGTCCTGAGGCCAGCACGATATCAGAGGTCAGCAAGAAGCCCAAAGAAAATCGAAAAAGGGCTGAATCTGAGAAAGGGCAAGTAACGACTACCGTATGCCGTAACTGTAAGAAGCCAGGGAATTTGGCGATAAACTGCGGCCCCTTGAAGAAGCGATTAAAAGGTGGGCTTCAATTCAAGAAGGGATTTCAAGAGGATAGAAAATGCAATCTCTGCCATCAGACTGGTCACGTAAAAGCAAGATTGCTGGCAGTTGAAAAAGACTAAAATAGTTCAAGTGAATGAAGTAGCAGAAACTTCAGCACCCTCGGCTATTCAGGAAAGGCCAGATGTTTTGGAAGGCACGCTAACTGTCAAAGATATCCCAGTTAAAGTACTCTTCGACACCGGCGCATCGCAAAGCTTTGTTGCAAAGAATGCAACTAAGAAGCTGGATTTGAATTTGAAAAAGCTCAAGGAACCAATGACTGTCCAGAATCCGGTTGGGGGTTCCATTGATCTCAGATGGGTATGTGGAGTGCCGGTTTCCTTTTCTCGTTATCGGTTCCCTACCATCGCGGCCGTCATGAATTTTACAGAGTTTGATCTTATCTTGGGGTTAGACTGGTTGACCAAATATGAAGCTGAAGTTAAATGCGCTGACGGAGTTGTAAAGGCGAAGATTAAATCAGGTGATTATATAACCATTCCCTGTGAAGGTCAGAATGCTAATAGAAAAGACTTCTGGGCAGCTTTGAATGTTTCTCCAGCCCAAATAGAAAATGTCCCTGAAATCACAGAGAATATTCCCGACCTAGTAAAAGATATTCCTGTCGTCAAGAATTATGCGGATGTGTTTGAAGAAGTTGTTCGCTTACCCCCACAGAGAGAAATAGATTTCAAGATCGCTTTGATTCCCAATGCAAGGCCGGTAGTTCACACTATTCGAAGAATGTCCTTGAAAGAGAAAGAAGAACTTGACAATCAAACACGACAGCTAGTATGGAAGGGTCTGATCAGGCCTAGTTTCTCTGATTGGGGAGCAGCAGTGGTGTTTGTCCCAAAATCTGACGGTACTCTACGGCTATGTGTGGATTATCGTGATCTGAACAAGCAGACAATAAAGAACAAGTATCAATTGCCGTGGATTGATGATTTGTTGGATCGATTAATTGGAGCACAAGTATTCTCAAGGATGGACCTAGCTACAGATTTCCATCAACCTCGAATTGCCGAAGAGTGTGTTCCAATGACAGCATTCAGAGGTCCCGACTTATTCTACGAGTGGTTAGTAATGCCGTTCGGCTTATGTAACGCTCCAGCTTACTTCGTCGATCTGATGAATAGAGTGTTCAGAGGGGTTTTGAATAAATTTGTTCTAATTTTCATTGACGATATTCTAATCTTCTCTAAATCAAAGGCCGAACATGAAAAGAATTTGGAACAGGTTCTGGAAATCCTCAGAAGGAATGTTTTGAAAGCAAAGTTTTCCAAATGTATATTCTGGCAAGATGAAGTAAAATTTCTGGGCCACGTTGTATCGAAAGAAGGAATTGCTGTGGATCCAAGCAAAATCACAGCTATTCAAAACTAGAAGCAGCCTAGCACCCCCACTGAAGTCCGCACTTTTCTCGGATTGGCTAGCTATTACCGGAAGTTCGTTAAAAACTTTTCGAAGACATCTGGTCATTTAACGAAGCTTACAAAGAAGCACTCTAAATTCAAATGGACTCCAGAAAGTTAGGAGGCTTTCGAAGAGCTAAAGTTAAGACTAACGACTGCTCCAGTGTTAACCATCATCGATGGCAATCAGGATTTGAAAGTCTGGACTGATGCTTCTAGAGAAGGCCTTGGCGCAGTGTTAATGCAAAGAGGTCAAGTGATTGCTTATGCTATTCGTCAGTTGAAGCCACACGAGAAGAACTACGTGACTCATGATCTTGAGTTATTGGCTATAGTTTTCGCCTTGAAAATCTGGAGACATTATCTTCTAGGTGAGAGATTTGAACTGTTTATAGATCACCAGTCGCTCAAGTATCTGTTCACCCGGAAGGACTTGAATCTGAGGCAGCAGCGTTGGCTGGAGTTTCTTGCAGCATACGATTTCGAGATTATATATACTCCAGGGAAAGCCAATGTCTTGGCCGATGCGCTGAGCCGAAAGAATGTAATGATCGCCAGCTTTATTATTACGACTTCCTTGATTGACAAAATATCTATTCTTCAGAAAGAGGACAAGTTTATTAAGGATATGATCAAAAGGATTCAGAAAGGCGAACCCTCGTGTTTTCAAATAGATAACAACAAGACCTTGAGATTGAAAGGAAGGATTTGTGTTCCTGACATCCCCGAGCTCAAAAGGGAAGTGTTAGACGAGTGTCACAAGTCCAAGCTGAGTATCCATCCTGGTGTAGCCAAAATGTACAACGATCTCAAGCGAACATTCTGGTGGAAGGCTATGAAAAGGGACGTTTCAATATACGTTAGCCGATGCCCTACTTGCCAGCTAGTCAAAAGCGACCAACAGAAACTAGCTGGATTATTACAACCGCTAGACGTTCTTGGTTGGAAGTGGGAACATATTTCTATGGATTTCATTGATGGTCTGCCCAGAACCAGAAAAGGGAATGATAGTATTTGGGTGATCGTAGATCGCTTCACGAAGACCGCCCATTTCATAACTGTCAGATCAAACCGAACTGCTCAGAGTCTGGCGTAGATATGCTTCAAGGAAATAGTTAGACTACATGGAGTACCGCTCAGTATAGTCAGTGATAGAGATACAATATTCACTAGCAAATTCTGGGAAGCGTTTCAAGTCGAGATGGGAACGAAGTTGAACTTAAGCACCGCTTATCATCCTCAGACAGACGGTTAGACTGAGAGGGTGAATCGTATTTTAGAAGATCTATTGCGGGCTTGTGTTATAGATTTCGGTGGATCATGGGAAGACCATCTGCATTTGGCGGAATTCTCATATAACAACAGCTACCAAGCGAGTCTGAAAATGTCGCCATTTGAAGCATTGTATGGTAGACCGTGCCGATCTCCTGCTTGTTGGGTCGAACCCGGTAATAGACTTGTGTTAGGGCCAGAAATGATTCGAGAAGCTGCCGACAAAGTCGATTTTATTAAGAAGCGATTACTCGCCGCTCAGAGCCGACAAAAGAGCTACGCCGATAGGAGTAGAAGAGATATATCCTTTGCTGTTGGCGACTATGTATATTTGAAAGTATCGTCAATGAGAGGAGTTATCCGGTTCGGTAAAACTGGAAAGTTAGCGCACAAATTCATTGGTCCGTTTCCTATTCTGGAACGGATCGGAACTCTCGCTTATAGGGTTAAGTTGCCGGATTGGTTGCCTGGAGTTCATGATGTATTTCACATATCTCAACTTCGAAAGCACGTTCATGATCCAGACTTGATCATGGAAGAAGCAGCTCAGCAGGATATTGAAATTACTCCAGAATTAGCTATGAGACGAGAGCCGCTAAAGATCATCGGCAAAGAAACCAAAGAGTTGAGGAACAAGAAGGTTCACTTAGTCAAAGTGCAATGGAGCGGAGATCCGCGAGATTGTATTTGGGAAACTGAGGAGAGCATTCAGAAAGCCTATCCTAGATGCCGAGTGGATATCTCTGATTGACTCCGGTGCAAGGTATATTTACCATACTTTGCATTACCATTTAATTCTCTACTCTGTTGTTATTTTCTTTCCATGGATGTGCACTTTTAACTTTATAGTCTGAATGATTTTAAAAGAGAATAGGAATTAATTTGTATGGTTTTGAAAAGTTGAAAACAATTGGATTGGTTGTTTGTGTTGTGTGATAGTAAATTAGATTAATTAGATCATTGAAACGATAGTTAATTTAATTAATAAAATATTGAATGGTAGAATTTATTCGATTATATCACACATTAAACTGATTAGGAAATAGATAGAAATATATACATGTGCATTATATATGTTTGAACAGGTAAATGGATTAGCTGTTGAGTAAAGATTTTATTTGCGTGCCCGACAAATAGGTAAACCTTAATGAGTTGGATGCAAAATATTGTTATATCAACTCCTGTGAATGCCATTGGATGCGGAGTGCTGGTTTTTCTGTGTGAAATAATAAACGTCGCCATAGGATAGTAACACTTAATTTTGAACTACATTACATAGCATACTTCAGAAGATGGGCATACTTCATCATATACCACATAAGCATTTGGAGCTTGTGTGACGAGGTGGAAGATTTACCATACGAGCGAGAGGTTTGTATGGCGATGACTATATTTTACAGGTTGAACTGATGACTGATATGGACTATTTAAATTGTAACGATTAAATTGCTAGATTAATAAAAACCCCACACGGGTCTGGAGTTGACAATAATTACGTCTCTCTAGTTATTAGGTACGGCACATGGACTATTTATTACCCACACGGAACAGGGTGACGAGAATTTATTCTCTGGAGTTATTATCAATACACGCTCCCCTGTAAAAACCAGAATATATCACTATAAATATGTGTATGCTTATTAGGATTTATTGGGTACCTAATACGGCCCAATAAATTTCCAAACCCCTCCCCGTACAAAGGAGGTTATGGCGAAATTTTTCGAAAATTCCGGGTGTTAGCCAAATTTTTGAAGAATTTGAAAATTCTCAGAAACTGAAAAGTTGGAGAATTGAAGCCAGATCGAACGTAGAGTTGATTAATCAAACCACTTTCGACTTTGTCCCTTTTCGAGGATGAAAAGTTTTAAGTGGGGGAGATTGTAACGACCCAAAAAATCAGAAAATCTGAACCAATTTTTTTTTTTTTAAATTGGCTAAAATAATGGATTTTAAATATTTAAAATAAATATTTTAAATAATGGCAATGAAAAGTGAGTTTGAATCAAAAATTGAAAAAGAATATAATTAATTATAATTATAAACAAGGCCTGAAAAGGCGCTGCAGTTTCAAAATTTGAATTCAAACTTTGTCGGACTGTACCGGGTGCAAAACAAAACGGATTTGAGTGAAACAAAAAATATTTAAATCTGTTAGTGAGTACCTTTCTAACGAATCTGAAAAATCGGATTTTCATAACGGAAAGCAAAAGTTATGGCCAAATGAATTTTCAGAAAGGTCGCTATGGAATTTATATAGCCCGTGAAATTGGCCATTTTGCATACGACCTCGGAATTCGACGAAACCACTTTTGTTGGATTCGGGATGTGAAGTTATTATTAGGTTTCAAATTTCATAATTTTTGAAGCTAGTATGTGAGCGTGGCAAAGGAAAACGTGTTTTGATCAATTACAGTTAAATTGGATCGACCAGAAATAGGCCTTTTTGCAAACAGTCTCAGAATTCGACGAAACTAGTTTTGTTGGGACCGTATCGTCAAATCATAGCTAGATTTATTTTTTTGGAATTTTTCGAATCAGTTTGTGGCCCTGGCAAATTGAAATGTACGTTCAAATTGAATATTGAATGTTATATATTTTAATTTGAAGGAAAACTGACTGAAACAGTCGAATGGGCCTACGAAACATATCCCATTGTGTTCGGGATGGGGGTAAAAAGCTAGGGACGACAGTCGTTGGGTTTGGATTGGAGGTCGTGTCAGAAAACCCCTTTAAAACTCCACCGGCCAATCAGAATTTTTATTAAAAAAAAAGAAAAAACATTTTTCTCTCTCCCCGATCGAAGGCGGAAGAGTCTTCCAACCTTCCAGCCCCGATTCCGACCGCCTCGTCCCTCGTTGACCCCCGATCCTTTGGAACTTTTTGAAGATCTCCTCGTGACCTTTAAATCCATACCCGCCTCGACTCCTCTCGTCGCCTGTGCCGCCGGAATCACCTCCTCCAACTACCGCCGTTTCGAGCGCCGCCGTGACCACCTTGCCCCACCGAACTGCCTCCAACCACCACGCGCGGGAAGCACTCACTTCCCTCTTCAACGCTGCGTAATCCGATTCCAACAACAATCAACGGATTTGAGTGAAATTCAAAACCTAGTTTTGAAGAAAACAAGGAGGTATACGGCTTTATTATTTTCAACTGATTTCAACAGTTTTAAAGTGTTGCAAACTTTGAAAAATCATATCTTTTTCGATTCTTGACGAAATTCGATGAAACAGGAAACACCGGGACCGTGTGGACGTCTTCTACATTTTAGAAGAGACCGCATATTTTTCTGAGCCTTCTGCTATTTTTGGTGGAGTGGAACCCAATGTGAGATTTCTAATTTATAAACGATATGGAAAACGACGATGTATGAATTATATAGTCGATGTATGAGTTATATAAGCGTTGTACACCTCTTGTATAAGCATTGTATAAGTTGTACGTTCGATGTATAAGTTATATATGCGTTGTAAAAATTATATATGTGTTGAAATAGAAGTGAACTGCTATATATATATATATATATATATATATATATATATATATATATATATACGCCCCTCGTCCACAAACCATGGACGATATTTATTGGTTGTGATTGGTGTGAAAATAGATTGATAGCGAATGGTTGTTTGGGATTGTTTGTGGTTGATATTGATTGATTGTGGTTGAAAAATACCCATTTGTGGTTGAGAAATATTTGGTTGAAACCACATTAGGATTAGTTTGTGGAAATGAAATAAATATATACATGCCGCCTGCGTGCGAACTAGATGCATGATCCCCATTGTCAAAAACCGCGAGGTTTTAAGGTAGAGCGAGGAGCCGTACTAGGGACGGTCCCGGTTTTAACTACCCTACCGTTATGCTGCCGAAATTTTGAATAATATTCATGTGTTTGAATTATTTTCATTTGCTGAAACTATATTTATTCGTTGAATAGATAACCTTCATGTGTTGAATCGATATTCATTCGTTGAATTGAAATTCATGTGTTGAATGGTATTCGTGTTTCAAATATAAAAATCACACACACACACACATATATATATATATATATATATATATATAAACTATAGATAACCTTCATGTGTTGAATCGATATTCATTCGTTGAATTGAAATTCAGGTGTCGAATGGTATTCGTGTTTCAAATATAAAAATCACATTTTTATCTATATATATAAACTATAGAAAACCTACATGTGTTGAATCGATATTCATTCGTTGAATTGAAATTCATGTGTTGAATGGTATTCATATTTTGAAATAAATTGTTTTACAATAAAAATCCTATTTTTATCACCTATATAAACTATATAAAATAATAGTTTTTTGAAATGAATTGTTTTACAATAAAAATCACATTTTTATTATGTACATGAATTGTTGAAATGTGATGTGTTAAAGATAGCCACTCGTTCAAATAAATATGCATGAGTTGAAATATTCATTAATTAGCTAATGATATGATTTTTGCCTATGCATGCAACATTAGAATGAATGGTGTTTTTAAACCAAATGGAATCAAATATGAAGTTGAATGGAAAATGATAAGTGATAAGAACTGTATATATGTACATGCATATTTATTGAATAGGTTATAACAAAGGGGCTAGAGAAGAGGAATAAAATTTTTGTGCCCGACAAATAGGTACACATTTACTGTTTTGTTTGGGTGATGATTTTATGAGCCTGTTGGCTAGCCGCTTGGCTTTTTCTTTTTTCTTTTTGACATGAGACGCCCGTGTGGCTATTTGGGAATTTTCCCAGCCCCTCCCGTACAAAGGAGGTTATGGCGAAATTTTCCAAAATTTAAAGGCGTTAGTGAAATATTAGAACTGGAAACAATATATGAATTTTTGAATGAACTATATTTATATAAATATATAAATATAAATAAAATTAAAATGAAACGTGGCCATGCAGTTCGTATTTTGAAACCGTGACTTCAAACGATTAGTACGGGAGATCCAACTATCGGATTTTCCTGAAATCGCAACCGTTGGGTTCGCTTTGGAAAAATCTTTCCAATGGCACCAACTTTGTAAAAATCCAACGGTTGGATTGACTGGAATGTTTAATTCAAATCTGAATAAAAACAGCGTCAGAATCGATTATATTTATATTTATATATAAATATAATTATATTTAATCGAATAACGACGCTGCAGTTCATGTTTTGAAATCGAAACTTCAAACGATTGTACCGGGAGATCCGACCGTCGGATTTTCCCGAAACTGGAACCGTTGGATTCGTTTTGAAAAGATCTTTCTAATGATGTAAATTTTGTAAAGATCCAACGGTTAGATTTTCAGATATGTGTAAATCAAATTTGAAGAAAAACAGCGCCACGACCGCGTTATGGCCCGAAGCGTCGTTTTTGAATAAAATGGCTATTTTAAAAAAAATAAAGTGGCGATAAATCGTTATAAAATATTATAAACGATATGGATGAGATTTATAAATTAATTGAAGGTTGGCTAAGTCGAATGGTTTCTTGGGTGTTGATCTGATGTTGGTTTCGGCCTTCAGGGTTAATATTTGGGAAATCGTTCTCTTACTGATTGACGGTTAGTGACTAATGAATTGAAATGATGCGTGCACATGTTAGTGTTTCACTTGTTTATTATATACGCAAGTTGCTCAGAAAGACCGGGTTTATCCCATTCTGAATAACTGAATCGACGATAATAAATCGAAGATGAAGACGGTGGTCGAAGACCGGAGATCTTCACCTCGTTTGGATGGTAACCGAGGTCCTGATTGGGAGGCATCCCGAAATATGGATAATGAGTGGTGATCGTCCAGACGTACGTGGTGATCGATGGGTTTGCGAGGTATTTAGTGCCTCCGGTTTCGTTCAGACCTAGAACGGACTTGTAAATGGACTGTGTGTCTGACATTGGATTTTATTCTGTGTTGATTGATCTCTGTTAAATATACATCTGTTTGGTGGCGGAGAATTTATTCTTTTGCTTAATGCCACTTCTCTGAAACGCACGAGCTCAGAGGTTGTATATCGGGGGACATCAGTCGCATGGCATGAATTGCTAGTGTGGCATGCCTAAGTGGCAAATGATCAGGGCTTCTGTTGAAAAAAAAATTCTTGTGGTGATGATCAAAGCACCGCCTGTGTGGCGTAGCTTTGTGTATAATGTGAATTCGCGAGCCTCACACCCCGGTATGAACCAGAAACGGGAGAAGGACCTCAGGGAGGGCATGCGTTTCTTTCTAGCTAAGGTGGTGTCAGTGACCTACCAGCCCTGACATTTATATACTTTTCACCTGTGTGGTTGTTGCTGTTGCGAGGCGCCTCGGTTTGATCGGACGATCCGGGTCCGATGGAGTCATTCGTTGGCTTGTTTACGCCCCAAAGGGCGGGGAGACGTAGTGTTCAGGCATAATAATCCACATCGGTGGACCGACCCTGACGATCCAAGGGGCAGTTGCGGCTGTTCCTGAGACACGGGCTAGAGCGTCTCGAATTCAGTAAGGACTATCTTTTGCCTCGGTTCATGATGGAAATCCAATTTCCAAATACGTGACTGTGCGGTTTTGATTGTATACCTATATATGGTGACATAGTGGTATGGGGCATTAATGCCGTCTATGATTGATAGTTATGATTTGAAATTGTTTTCAAAACATATAAACACTAGCAATAATATCAAATGCCTTTGTTTTATTCGTATCAAGCATATTTTGGCCATTATAAGGTAAAACTCTATCCTCCGGTTTGCGTTGCATAGTGTGATGGGAACTGAGTCTTATAACGGCTTCATTTTTATAAAAGGCATTGTGTTGTTTAAAAGAAAGATTTGTTTTAAAGCACCGGCAATCCAATGGAGTAAACCCGTTCCACGAAAGTGGCGTGGTCCTGTGATTTGCCATATTATAAATATGTTGAGTAGATTTCTCATACCAGTCCCATGACTGACTCGTAGTTTGTTTCACTTTCAAACTCGGGTGCCCCTTTTTCTACACGGGCATCCTTGTATTCAGGTTTAGCTGGTTCTTTCTGGATAGCTATAGCTGAAGATGGATTCTATCATTTATCTCTTTTTATGCTGTTCAGCTCCTATTGTACATATTTTGTTTGTTTCCGATGTAGACATATATGTATAGTTGAACTGTATTTGTACTAAGTATGATCCTGTAAACTGTGTAACTCAGATGATTACTCTTATCCAGTATATTCTATTGTTCAATATCTGGTGTATTTATTTATTTCTGTTCTGCTATTATCTGTTTTTGTTTTATATTCCATGGATTACCCTTGCCACCATTAGTACGGGGCGTGGGGTCGTCTCATTTGTCAAATTCTGACGCTGTATGAAGAACTTATTATATTACAAACTTTAATTTCATATTTAATAATTAAATAATTAATTAATCTAAAAATTTTCCTTAACCCACTTTATAATCCTTCTTCCTCGTTTGCCTGCCGCCAACTGCTCAAACCCATAGTCAAAATTAGGGTTCCCAATTCGCCACTTCTTCAAAGCACCCGACATCGATCTGAATACGCCACGAGATGCGCCATAGCCTGCTCCTCCTTCACCTCCCCAGCTTGTAACTCGAGCTCCGCCTGTGCTCTAGAAATGCGCACAAATGTAGTGGCTTTTGCCTCCAAATCCGGGCACGATACCTCCCTAAAACGATCTGATCTATACCAATTTAGAGATCGAAGAAATCCCTTTCATTTTTGATTTGAATTCAAGATCTAATTCGATATAATTTGGGCGTGATATGGGATTAAATTTAAAATGATAATGGCAACTCAAAATTGAAGGCGACGGCTGTGTACAATAGAATAGGGTTTCTAATATCCTATTTATAATAAAATAATATTAAATCCCTTAATTATTTAGTTAAAGCCCATTAACCCTTAATAGCTCCAAATTCAGCCCAACAAGAGTTGTCCCCAGTCAAATATCCCCCTTTCGGACACAATGGGATTGGTCTCATCAGCCCATTCAATCGTTTTTAGCTTGTTTTCTTTAAATTAAAATATAAATCATTTAATTATTTAATTTGGTCTTACATTTAAATTTACCGGGGTTACATGTTGACTCCAAAAATTCCCGAAAAATAAATCTAGATATGTTTGGATGATATGGTCCTTAAAAAAATAATTTCATTAAATTTGGACACCGTTTGAAAAATGGCCATTTTCTGGTCGATTCAAATTGACTGAAATTGACAAAACACGTTTTCTTTTGCCACATTCACATATTAATTCAAAAAATTATGAAAATTGGAATCTAACAATAAATAGAATTTCCGGATCCAACCAAAGTGGTTTCATCGAAAACGGATGTCGTTTACAAAATGGTTATTTATTATATTAATATATATATATATATAAATTCCATAGCGACTATCCTGAATATTTAACTGGCCATAACTTTTTATTCCCAATATGAAATTTCAATTTTTCAGATCCGTTAGAAAGATATAATTAAACAGATTTAATATTTCTGGTTTTACTGAAATCCGATTTATTTTGAATCCTGTACATTCATTTGAAATTTGAAATCGAATTTTCAAATTACCGTGCCATTTCAGGCTCGGTTTATAATTAAAATAAATATATTCATTCTAACTTCGATTTAAATAAACTTTTAGTTGTTATTATTTAAAATAAATCAATTTAAATATTTGAAATCCCTTAAAATTTCTATAATAAAATTTTTAAATTGGTTCCAAAATTCCTGGTTGTTACACCTACTACCTATCACTTTTAATATGGTTTTGTAAATCATACTTGCTTTTGAAAATCTCTTTCCAATTTCAATTACCTTTGCTTGATTATATTATTAACTAACCATTTATTAAAACACAAACCCTTAGCTTTAAACCTCTTTATTACAATTCATTTACAGCTTGGATATATTACAATAATCGATTTACCAATTTTTTTACATAAAACCATTTGGCATCTTGTTATAAAATTTAACTTGGATTTATTTCAAAAATCCACTTACCCAATCCTTTTTAAAAATTCATTAAGCCTCCTTCCTCTTATTTCTGAAACCCTCTTTTCAATCACAACCATTCATACTTAATTCAAATATTAAGCAAACACTTGTTTGAAATCATCGCATTAGCTCTAAATCTCTTTTATATAAATTTTGTTTATAAAAATTTGGTTTATCATAAGATATCTTTGTTTAAAACTCTTTCCAAAATTCAATTAAAATCTCATTATAACTTGTTATTTTCTAAAATGAATTCCAGTTAAAAAGTAATCACTTTAATTATTATCAAACAAAAATAGTAATTAACGTCATCATTAACTAAAGTAGGAGTAGTTAACTTCTTTATTAACTAAAAATAGAATAGTTAATATCTTTTAAATAGGTATTAAAATAATAACTAACTACATTAATAATAAACAACTCGATAGTTATATTTATACACAGTTAAGTAAAAGATTAATTAGCTTTTATGACCCTTTATTAAGTTTTAAACAATTATTTGTTAAACTATTTCTATTAAATTAATTGAAAACAAATTAATTTAATAACTTTTAATTAAAACAATTGACTTAGTCAACTTGGAAACATAGTTAACTTGTTAAATTTTCTATATAATTACTTTATAAAGAATAATTTATAAATATTGACTTATTTTTAAAACTTCTATTTTAAATAACTTATATAAAATAAAATAAAATTAAAAACCTTGCTTTGGCTATAAAAATAAAATTTATAACCTCAAACTAATCAATTCGACTAATGACGAATCAACGTCTTAAAAGGATGAATTTTAGATCATCTACTGCCAATCATATGATCAATACTGTTTATTAATTAATTACACAAAAATGTCGAAATTCAATTCAACAATCAACATCTAAATAAAATTACTGTTATTTGGATTAAAAAATTCATATTTGAATAATATGAAATTAGGTAACATCCAAAATATTTGAGGAATCCAGCTGGATCCCTCCAACCTGTTTTTCCTGCATCACAGTTAAAAATATCATATTATATACATGCATATGATATGAAATTCTATCTAATTTATTTAAGATGATGGAAATACAAATATCAATAATCATCAAGCAGAACAATAACCATCCAAAGCATCCAAACATATAATTTATAGTAACAATAGTGAATATTACTATATGAATTTAATTACATCATGGTATTTCAGAAAGCGCGGGAGTTAACTCACATTCATTTTCAACTGATGATTTTAGATCGATTTATATTATTTCAAGTAAGGGTTTAAATTACACAAAAATCCATTTGGCTCCAAACGAATCTAGTTCAACTCTTATGCATGGTATTCGCCGATATGATTCCAACAGATCCTATTTCATCAAAATCTATTTAAGATTGTGCAGTTAAAGTGCTTAACGGATTCAATGAGACGGAGGTCCAAAAAGTCATAGCGGGGATAAAGCAAGGAAATAGCAGGATATAGCGGATGACTCTACAATAGCACATATAACTCGTTTGTAATGTTTTTATAAATGTAAAAACGATAATTAAATGAAAAACTAGCATTAGATTTACCTATGATTAGTACATTCTTAATTTTAAATAAAAACATGTGAAAATATCCATAAATAAACGCAAATTGATATTTAACTTAATTAAATTTTACAGAACGTAGAGTACAGATTATTTTACAAAATATAGAGTATTTTTATTTCTAAAAATATATATTGAAAAATTCAATTAAAACACGTAATTTTATAATTTCTAAAATGCATGATGCCATTTTTAAGTTTGTTTCTTTCATTAAATATATAACGGAAATAGCGTAATATAGCGGAAATAACTGGATATATTAGAATTAGCCAAATATAGTAGGGCTTAATGCGGAGAGGCTATACTAGATGCTATTTGGGAAAAGCGTAGAGTTGGTAATCTGGTATGGGATATAATGGGGTTATAGCAAGGTAATAGCAGGGAATTAACTACACAAGACTTCACGTATGAATAAATTACAATGGTTAAAAGATTCATTATAATTAAATAGTCATTAACTTGATTAATTAGCAATATAATTACCCCTCAAATCACATGCCTCTCTACTCAATCTTCTTCCTCAATGGCGTATCATTCGGGTCACTACCCATACCATTACATAGCGATACAGAGTTTCATCCCACAATCCTTCAAGCTGACTTCGTCAACGAATTTCTCACCTCAAACCCCTCTTGCTCAACACCCTGTTCTCCACTCCGAAGCCATGCATCAAAGTCTGACTCCAGATTCCCAGTAGCTCACGCTACTGGGTGTGAAACAATTTGTTTTGAATTTCATCTAGATTTCACCAATACAACCCCCTCGACTCCAAAAACCCTACAGCACTACCCAAATCCCCTATCTCCCCCTTATTCGACGCCAGCATCCACCTCTAAGTCACACTACAAAGTACTTGAGTTCAGAATTTCGATCGAACCATACGTTTTGCATACCATAGCGAAGCTCTTACATAGACAAGTTCAACAAATCAAGAATTGAGCAATTTGATAGAGGATTTCATTTTATATGAAATTTTGAAGAATTAAAGTGGGTGACGACTCAAAATTATGATGATCAAAAGATGAAGTCGAAGAAAGGAGGGTTTATAATGGGCTATTTATAGGCAAATTTTTCTTAGATATTTTATTATATATTATGATCACTTATATTCTAGTTGAGAATTTTAAGCTTGTACATTCATATAACAATCCTGATTGCTATGAAAATTAGCATCCTGTAATATTTCAGATTCGATGAAACTGGTTTCGTCAAATTCTGAGACTATATGCAAAAAAACTATTTAATTTTAAACCGTAATCGATACGTCTTTATATCTCTCACGATCACAAGACAATTTCAATAGCTTGAAAATGGAAATCTTATAATAATTAACCATAACGAATTTTATAAAATTGGTTCCGTTGAGATCCGAGGTCGTTTGAAATGATTATTCTTACGTTTTAAATTAAATTGAGAAAATATAAATCATTTTCAAAACAATTAAATCCATTGATAATGATTTATTATTATCATTCTAACTCAAATATAATTTATAATATTTTTAGAAGTATTTCAATTCATTTTTAACTTAGAATCCAATTGTTTCTCATTTTCATATTCTGATTATTAAACAGATAAAATCATATAAAAATCCATTCATATTTCCAATTCAGCATTTAAACAAATTTTAAATGTTCAAAGTTAAATGGCTTAAAAAAATCTGGATCATTACATTTAGTGTACTTAAATTGCTTGACACATGAACTAAATTACTGTAACATGAAGTTTTAGTTAGTATATCATTATTTATGATTTGTTATTTTAAGCACGTAGTTCATTTCCTTCAATAATGTGACATTGAAAACAATGACCTAGCTCAACAAAGCCACTAAATGAAGTCTAGTTTTGTTGAAAGTCGATGTTTGCTTAATTTGCATTTAAATTTTTGGAAATTTTAAATTCTAGATATGTGGAAATATTTTAAGAGAACCGTTGAAGATTGTTTACACCAAAAATGGTCTAAACACCCAAGATACTAAACTGTACTTCACCAATTTAGTAAGAAATAAATGGAACCGTGTTTAATCAGCAATAAAAGGTGAAAAATGCGAGAAAAGTAAAGTAGAGATGAGATTTAGAGTGGTTCATCCATTAACGAGGCCTACGTCCAATATGAAGGTGATTACCTGCCTTATAATGAGAATTAAAAAGTACATCCATTATCTCTTCTCATACATTTCTATATCCACTCAATATACCCTCGTTTATATAGTTCAATCTAAGGAATTATACAAGAGAGTAGTAGAATTTGAGGAGAAGAAGGATGGATGAATGATTAAGAAGAAGAATGTCTTCGTTTTCCTTCACCGTAAGATTGTCCTTGACGCCATGGCCGAATCTGTGGTTGGGGATGAAATTCAGTAGCACTTCATGGTTTTTTCCGAAAAGTCCCTCTTTATGTTGGTAGCCATGGTGTATTTATAGGTGAACTTCCCTTGGTAAATGATCTGGAATCCATTTATCCAGGCTGTGGATCGCTCATCCTATTAATTACAACCATGCCACTGGCTAGCTGTAGCCAGCTATCCGTAGCTATATCCAGTTATCATGTGCAGACGACTCGTTGGAACGAGTATCTTGAATGGCTGAGCGGGTCCATGTAAGCGAGCATCCTGCGAGCGCTTTTGGGAGATTTTGTAAGAGCGGGATGCGGGTCTGGAGTTGATTCTCCGTTGTTCCTTGTGCGACCTTCCTTCTCGGTCCAAGGGCGCTCGTCTTCTTGCTGCCTTTGTATGGCGCTGTTTGACTTTACGGCTATGTTATGAGGTCGCTCCCGCTTATGTTGAATGGACGACTTGCTTTATTTCGGTGTTTGAGTGGTTCTCTGGAAATGCGACCTTTTTCTTTATTGGGTCGCACTTCTCATAATATGTTATGCCGTTATCTTAGGTCGCATCGGTTGTCTTGACCTGCCCTAGGTCCGATATTTGGGTCTTGCTCTGTGCGGTTGCATCGTGCACGGACAACCCAGGTGATATCCGCCTTGTACCCTTTACCTAATGTGCGTATGGATTTTCAGGGATTGACACTTTCCCCTCAAAGTCCGTGATTTCTTTTTGTATGGAATCACTGGCTTCGACATATTTGATCGCACATTGGTTGGTGGGTTTGTCCTGACTTGTTGATGAGTCGTTCGTGCAAGGACAGAAATTGCTTTGTTGTAGCTGATTGGAGTCTTTACCTTTGGGCGAGACGTTTGGATTGCTTTGTCTTTATTGTAAATAGCTAAGTTACGAGGAAGTGAATACGCCAACTGATCTTCTGATGGGAGACCTGTTCAAGTACTCAAGTGTTATGCTGACGTGGCGAAGAGTACCTTTGAGGTGTGCCTTTAATCTCCCCTTCATTCTCTTATTTTTTATTCGATTTTGCTTCCATCTATCTTTCAGGAAGTTCTCTTAAATTTGGAAGAAAAACTTCGTATCTCTTTCCACTGCTACTCAGATTTGTTGATTCTTTCTCATGCTCATTCTTCCATTGAGCCTTATGGCTATTCCCTAGTCCGTTTGCAAGATGGTCTCATCTCCAGAACAATGCCAAAAGGGGAATTATTTCGATTTGAACATTTCAAGGGATGAGATTCAGTCGCTTGGTCAACCGTCCATAAATTCTTCTTCTGGCCCTTTTTATATGGAACTTAAGCTATCATCAACAGGCCTCGTCATGCTTCTAGGCCTTGTAGTCCCAGGTTTGCTAAGCGGTTTCGGGGATGGAGCTTACAGGGGGTCCCTTCAAATGTGGATGTATCTTCGGTTGACTCTCTGAATTTCACTTACTATATGACTGTAGCAAAAGGTCAAATGTTGGCTCGCCTCAAGACTGTTGTGCCCCAATTTGGAAAACAGATGGATTTGCTGAAGAATCATTCTGCGAAGCGGATGATTGGCTGGCATAAGTTGGCCTCTGACGTCCAGAAACTTCACAAGGACAACCTTGAGCGTATTTCTATTTTGGAAAACGATAAGGCGAAGTTAATCCAGGCCCTTAGGTCCAAGGATAACATCTCGCTTCCTTCACCCCTGGGGATGTTGAGTCGGTGATCTCTGCACATACTGAAGGGCCTTCATTTTGTTCTGCTCTGGCGAAGAGGAAAGTAGGTAGGCCAAGGAAGGTTAGAGATCTGTAACCTCCTCTCTCTTGGATGTTTTGCTTTTTGAATTTTAAGACCGGTTGTGTAAGCGTGTGCCGGTCCTCGCCTATGACATCATGCTGGTTGTTGTTTGTGACTTTGTTTTTTGCGTGTGACACTTTCTGTGCTCCTGATGAATGGTTACTTTGCTGGTTTTGTGGTGCTTTCGTCTGTGCTATGCCATTTCTCTTTGCCCTGTTTTGACAATACACACACATTTTTCTTAAAAGTTTTCTCAGCGACCGTGCGTTAGCGTCGTATCACGAGGCGTTAATTCGTACGTTAATATCGTATCACGAGGCGTTCATTCATACATTGATATCGTATTACGGTTAGTCTTGTATTGTTCTTATTAGGCTGGGATTATCCAGCTTTCAGTATTTGGCTTGATTGGTAAGTCCTTAGTTGTTTTAACTTTGGCAAGTCAGCCATTTAGATTTTTATTAAATATCCTGCTTTATTTGTTTGGGGTATTTTCTTGATGCATTTTTATGCGTTCCCCCGTGGGAGGACTTGGGCTCCAATGTAGAATCTGATCTTGGCTTCATTTGACTTGGTTAACAAAAAAGAACAAGAATGGACACCCCCATACAGCTAGGATTTCTGCACCCCCATACGGCTAGAATTTCTGCTGTTGTAATCCATCCTTGGCTTTGTTTGACTTGGTTAACAACAAAGAACAAGAATGACCACCTCCTTTCAGTCGGGTTTTTGTTTTTGTGCTGGTCTTTCCAGCATGTTTAATCCTTCCCCATTTTATGCTTCATTCGAGGAGCGGACACTAATTCATCTTATTGAGCTTTTAACCCAGAAGGGAAAAATTCGTGTCTTTTACCTACTAAGGTAGGTGCCCCTTGAAATTGGCAATTTTCCGTTTCGGGATATGTCAGTTTTTCTGACTTTGTGCTTTGACCTTGGACACAAACGTTGGTTCGCCTCATTGAGTTTCTTTTTCTCAAGTTGGAAAACCCGTTTCTAGCACCTAGGAAGGTCACCTAAGAAGGTGCTTCTTCAGTGGGCTTAGCAATTTTATCCGCGGGACTTTTGAGTTGTTTTTACTCCAGCATTGACTCTTATAATCTGGCACCAAGCTCTTGTTGGTCCCGTATTGAGAGGTCCAGTGTTTCCTGATGGAAGTTGGAATTCCTCGAGTTGGTGCTCCTTGATCGCTCCTTGGCCTACACAAAGAAGTCAACTTTTAGTAGAGGATTGTGAATGAGTGTCCTATACATGTAATTAGGACTCCTTATTCAGTCACTTCATGTACATCATTAAAAATGCGAAAATTTCATGAATCTTTACAGCATTTTCTATGTATTTGAATAACGTGATATAAGAAATAATGACGGATATGCTCGCTATTCCATGCTCGTGGAATCTAGTGCCTATCTGTGGTGGCTAATTTGAAGGTTCCGTCCTAGAGTTTTTGAATTATAACATAAGGTCCTTCCCAATTGGGCCCGAAAACTCCAGTACTGGTCAAAATATTTTTCAGAACGAGGTCTCCGATTTCAAAAGTTCCATGCTTGACATTTGAATCGAAGTTCCTGGCCACCCTCCTTTGGTGCGCGGCTACTCTGAGTTCTGCTTCTTTTCTTCTTTCCTCGAGTTGGTTGAGGGCTTCGAGCTGTAGCTTCTCGTTCTCTTTGGGGTCAAAATGTATTCTTCGATGGGTAGGGACTTCCAACTTCACTGATATCATAGCTTCAGAGCCATAGGATAAAGAAAAGGGAGTATGCCCTATTGTAGTTTTTTGCGTAGTGCGATACGCCCATAATGCCAGCGGGAGTTCATCTACCCATCCACCCTTAGCCTTTTCTAGTCGCTTCTTGATGGTAGTCTTGATGATTTTATTTATTGCCTCCACCTGCCCGTTCGCTTGTGGATGAGCGACCACTGAAAAGCTTTTTTGGATTTTATGCTTGGCGCAAAAGCTTTGGAATTCTTCACTTTCAAACTGGGTTCCATTGTCCGTGATAATTTTTTGTGGTACCTTGAACCTGCATATGATATTTTTTAAGACAAAGTTAATAACCTTCTTTGAAGTTATAGTGGCTAATGGTTCTGCTTCAGCCCATTTCGTAAAGTAGTCAACGGCAACAATTGTGTATTTGAAACCGGATTTTGGAGTGGGAAGGGCTCCTACGAGGTCGATGCCCCAGATAGCAAACAGCCATAGGCTGACCATGTGGGTTATGGTTGTGGATGGCATCCTTGGGATTTTCGCAAATCTTTGGCACCTGTTACATTTTTAGTGTAGGCCGTGGAACCTTTATTGATATCTGGCCAGAAGTAACCATATCGTAGGATCTTCTTGGCCAAATTTTGTCCTTTAGTATGACCTCCACATTCCCCTTCGTGTAGTTCCGCCATAATTGCCTTAGAATCCTTCTTTGTAACATAGTGAAGTAAAGGTGTAGAAAATCCCCGTCTATATAGTCATCCATCTTGAATAAGGTATAAAGGAGCTTTTCGTAAGATCTTTCTTTGAAGTTTGGCTTCAGCCGGGAGTGCCCCAGTTGTGAGGTGTTCTTTAATTAGTGACATCCATGAATTTGATTCATCAGTTGTTTCCATGATCCAATCCATTTCGATCTGCTTTGTAGTTGGATTGGAAAGGACTTCCACTGGGACTAACCCCATTAGCTGCGCATCTCCTGTGCTCGTGTATTTGGCTAATGAATCAACTTTAGTATTTTGTTCCCTGAGAATATGAGATATGTTTAATGCTCGAAAGCTTCCAACAATTCCAAGGCTTTTGTAAGATAATCTAGCAAGTTACCCATTTTTGCTTGGAATTCTCCCAGAATCTGGCATACTACGAGCTAGGAGTCGCTGAAGATTTGTATAGTTTTTATTTGCAACTCTTTCGCTAGCTTTATTCCTGCGATAAGGGCCTTGTACTTGGCCTCGTTGTTGGTTGCAATGAATTCTAACCTTAGTGCATAGCATAAGGATCTTCCCTCAGGGGTTTCGAGAACTACCCCTGCCCCCAAACAGTGGTCGTTCGACGCTCCATCTACAAATAGCTTCCACTGGATATTAGTTTCGATATCATTTTGCTCCTTTACTTCCCCCCAGTCGGTAAATTTCGCAATGAAATCAGCAAGCGCTTGTCCGTTGATCGCTTTCCAGGGGTGATACGTAATGTCGTATTGGCTAAGCTCTATATTCCATTTTAATAACCTTACGGAGGTTTCTGGTTGGGATAGGACTTGCCTCAGAGGTTGGTCTGTGAGCACCTTGATGGGATGAGCTTGGAAGTATGGACGAAGCTTGTTTGATGTAATAGACCAGTTTTTGTATCTTCAAATCTTCTCTGATTAGTGCTGCGCTTAGAGCATGGGTAGAGACCGCCAGATATAGAAACAAGTCTTCCCCGTCACTAGGATTTGACAACATAGGTGGCGTTGCCAGTTGTTGGACCAGTTCTTCGAAGGCTCTCTGGCACTCAGAAGTCCACTGTATCTCCTTTCTTCCTTTTCTGAGGGCATCGAAGAATGGAAGACATCTATCCGTTGCCCTGAATATGAAGCGATTCAAAGCCGCGATCTTCCCATTTAAACACTGAAGCTCCTTCTTGGTTCCTGGGGCACGCATTTATCTCAGAGCTGATATTTTGGCTGGATTAGCTTCTATACCTCTAACTTTGACCATGTACCCAAGGAACTTGCTTGAGCCAACACCAAAACTACATTTCAAAGGGTTCAACTTCATTCCATATTGTCGTAAGATGTCGAACATTTGGGCTAGGTCCTCCAAATGGTCTATTGCTTTCTTTGACTTAACCAACATGTCATCGACATAGGCTTCCATCGTCCTACCGATTTGTTTCTTGAACATAGCATTTACCAGTCGTTGGTAAGTCGCTCCTGCGTTTTTTAGACCAAATGGCATTACCTTATAACAATATAGGTCGAGATCAGTAATAAAGCTGGTGTTTTCCTGATCTGGACCATACATCATAATTTGATTGTAACCAGAATATGCGTCCATGAAAGATAACAATTCATGGCCGTCCGTGGAATCCACCAGTTGGTCGATTTTGGGGAGAGGGAAACTATCTTTTGGACAAGGTTTATTTAGGTCTGAATAATCCACACAGACTCGCCATTTGCCGTTTGATTTCTTTACGAGCACCGGGTTGGATACCCATTTCAAATATGTACATTCTCTAATAAAACCATTTTTTATTAGTCTGTCAATTTCTTCTTTTAAGGCGCGCAATCTCTCCGGCCCCTGGGCTCTCCTTTTTTGTTTGACAACCGGAATGCGCGGGTCAATGTTTAGCTTATGGATTGCAACATCTGGAGATATTCCGCACATGTCGGTATGGTACCATGCGAATACATCTAAGTTAGCTCTCAAAAAGGAAATCAATTGATTTTTCAATTCAAGGCTCAGCCGAGACCCTATATTCAACACACGGTTTGGGTCCTTTGGATTTACAGCAATAAGAATCGTGTCTTCGGCTGAGGTCGCCCTTTCGTCCACTGCACTGGCTTCTCTAGGATCGATCTCTTTTTGCATTCCACTATGCTCACCAGTGCACAAACCTTTCTTTAGTTGCTATAAAGGGGAGTTTTGGATGTGAGGGAGAACCTCTGCATCCTTTCCTGATTCTTTTTTCTTGGCCTCTTTCAGTTCTGTCACATAGCAGTCCCTTGCGGCAATTTGATCGCCCTTGATTATACCGATTCCCCTTTCGGTTGGAAACTTCATGGTCAAACACCAAGGAGCTAAGGCAATCTTGAAGCCCGAAAGAGTCGGTCTCCCAAGGAATGCATTGTAAGAGAGAACTCGTCTATTATGACAAAGGTCTGTACCATGGAAACTCGACGCTTCCCATCTACCAATTTGACAGGAAAATCTATCATTCCGATGGGTTGTGTAGATTGACCTGTAAAACCGTGGATCTTATGCAGGTATGCGCGCACCTTTGCCATGGAGAGATTCATCTTTTGGAAAGCGTTTATAAAGATCTCATTGACTAATGCCTCGGTGTCAACTAGGACCCTTTTTAACACTACAGGCCCGAGACCAATTGTGATCACCATGGCATCAATAGTTGGCGTAATTAAGCCTTATGCATCCTTATCTCTGAATATCACATCCTCGGTCGAAGTTTTGTGCGTTTTCGTCGGAAGCTCGTTGTTCAAGATCATGCACCCTTCTTCTTTCGTGACATCCTTCAATTCTCTAGCGTATCTTTCCATATGTGCCCAACTGTTCCCGACATGGTGAGGACCCCCAAATATCATATTAATTACTGGTCTCGGGTCGACTGGCATTTGGTCCTCTTCACTCGAGTTAGGCTGGCTAGCCGCATCGTTATGCCCCTGCGCGGCTGGAGTGCTTTTGGGATTTCTCACATACTACTGGAGTCGGTTCTTCCTCATGAGCTCCTCAATCAAACTCTTCAGGTGTCGGCATTCGTTAGTGTTGTGCCCTGGTTGGCTATGGAAACGGCAGAATTTCCCGGAATTTGCCTGTTGTTCAGTTACCTTCTGCGGCTTCATCTGAGGAAAAAGGCCCGAGTCCTTCGCGGCTTGGTAAATCATCTCTGGGGTTTCATTCAGGAGGGTTAGATCAGATGGTTTGTACATCCGCGTCTTCTTATAAGCTTTGCTATCCCTCTCATCGTTTCCCCTCTTTTGTCCTACATCGTTCTTCTGCTTAACCCTGGGCTCATCACTCTTTCCTTCTCTGGCTGCGTCATTTTCTATAGTCTTCTGGACATCTGGAGCTTCATCTTCCACACTCATGTATTCCTCAGCTTTCTTGTAGAACTTCTTTAAAGTCTTTGGTTTCTTCATCTTAAGCCACTTTCCAAATTCTGACTTCTTATCGATGGCCCCTTTCAGGGCTGCCAGCAAATACCAAGGTTCTGGTTCTATGACCTCCGCTGTTGCAGCGTTGAAGCTTGTAAGGAAAGCTCTGATGGTTTCCCCATGCTTCTATTCCATTTCGCTGAGTGACATCACATCCCTTGCCTTGGTGGTCTGTAATTGGAATTGATCCTGAAACCTCCTTGCTAGATTAGCAAACTGATCGATACACCTAGGTGGGATTCTGGTGAACCATAGCGAGGCCACGCTTTCTAGGCACATGGGAAAGTATAAGCACTTGATTTCGTCGGTGGCCCTAGCTCCATTCATGTGCTGGTCGTACTTGAACAGGAAAATGGTTGGATCTCTAACTCCGCTATAAGGCGCTATTGCTGGTAGTATAAATTTCTTTGGGAATTTCACTTGACGGATCTCCTCTGTAAATGGATTTTTGTAGGGAGAAAACTCCCATTCTTTCTCCTCAACCTCTCAAGTCGCCTTCTCCTTCATTGCTCGCTGGATTAGGTCTGTGATGCGCCTTTCTTCGCCTGCTTGTTCATCAGGATCGATGCTGATGTTCTTATCAGCGCGACCATGGTTCAAGCATCGGCGCCTTGCATCCTTCCTGAGGGAGGTTATGCTGGTAAGACTCGCCGCACGTACTTCTTTGCACTGTGGAATATGACCTTAGGGTCCTCAACGCCGACCTTTCCCCTGTCTCTCACTGGGCTGTGAGGTCGTCCAGGGTATGAGGCTGATGAGTCGTCTTTTCCATCAGCATTAGCCACAGTATTTGGTGGTAATAAATTGGTTTGACCATTGGTCAGGACATCAAACCTTTCCATTATCATCTTCGCTGTATTATCCATTTTCTCGTTCAAGCCAGTTACGACCACATTCAATTCATCTCGCGTCACAGGGGTTTCCCCTGCCCCTTGATTCAAGATTTGAGGTGTAGCTTGGTTAGCATTATCATCCTCATTGATTGCAACGACTTTAGTAGATTTACCACTTTTCTTCGATCAAACCATGATTCCCAAAGGAGAGAACAATTTTTGGATGTTTTTACTGTTGAACTACAAAAGGAATTTATGAACACGGCGCCACAGTGGGCGCCAAAATTTTTACATCAAAAATGGTCTAAACACCCAAGGTACTAAACTGTACTTCACCAGTTTGGTAAGAAATAAATGGAACTGTGTTTAATCAGCAATAAAAGGTGAAAATGCAAGAAAAGTAAAGTAGAGACGATATTTAGAGTGGTTCAACCGTTAACGAGGCATATGTTCACTACAAAGGTGATTTCCTGCCTCATAATGAGAATTACAAAGTACATCCACTCTCTCTTCTCATACATTTCTATATCCACTCAATATACACTCGTTTATATATTTCAATCTAAGGAATTATACAAGAGAGTAGTAGATTTTGAGGAGAAGAAGGATGAATGAATGATTAAGAAGAAGAATGTCTTCGTTTTCATTCATCGTAAGATTGTCCTTAACGCCATGGCCGAATTTGTGGTTGAGGATGAAATTCAGCAGCACTTCGTGGTTTTTTCCGACAAGTCCCTCTTTATGTTGGTAGCCATGGTGTATTTATAGGTGAACTTACCTTGGTAAATGATCTGGAATCCGTTTATCTAGGCTGTGGATCGCTCATCTTGTTAATTACAACCATGGCACTGGCTAGCTATAGCCAGCTGTCCGTATCTGTATCCAGTTATCATGTGCGGACGGCTTGTTGGAACGAGTATCTTGAATAGCTGAGCAGGTCCATGTAAGCGAGCATCCTATGAGCGCTTTTGGGGGATTTTGTAAGAGCGGGATGCGGGTCTGGAGTTGATCCTTCTTTGTTCCTTGCATGACCGTCCTTCTTGGTCCAAGGGCGCTCGTCTTCTTGTTGCCTTTGTATGGTGCTGTTTGGCTTTACGGCTATGTAATGAGGTCACTCCCGCTTATGTTGAATGGGCGACTTGCTTTATTTCGGTGTTTGAGCGGTTCTTAGGATATGCAACCTTTATCTTTATCGGGTCGCACTTCTCATAATATGTTATGTCGTTATCTTAGGTCGCATCGGTTGATTTGACCTTCCCTGGGTCCAATATTTGGGTCTTGCTCTGTGCGGTTGCATCGTGCACGGACGACCCAGGTGATATCCGCCTTGTACCCTTTACCCAATGTGCGTATGGATTTTTAGGGATTAACAAAGATATTTCCATTAAAGTTAGATTATAAGAAACTTTTAGTAATACAGTGAATGATGATAAAGAAAACCAAATTATTTCAAACTTGGTAACTCGAAGTTGTATTCAAGTCGATTTATCGAATCTTCCATCCAGTCCTAGCATACACCATCAAATTTTGGATTATGGTCCCAATGATTGTGGTTTAGTTCAGAGAGCATATTTACAAAAGGGTCCTTGTCAACCTTCTTTGCAATCATTTCTCCAAACAATAACTAGTGGAAGAGCTAGATGTTTCAGTCAATCATGCTTCACTGGTTATAAGAAGGGTACGTTTTTTAGAGGTCCCTATTAAGTTTCAAAATATAAAAAAAACCCGGTCATAAACTTATTGTAAATTAGGTCCCTATTTTTTGAAAAGTCATAAAAAAATTTAAAAAAATATAAAAAAATCATGTAAATTCGTATTTAAATAAAACATGTAAACACTAAAAAATTCAGAACAAAAAACCATCAACGAAGGCGTCAAAAATCAAAAAAACAGAAGAAAAAAAAACGAAATTTCCAGTTAAATGCATAATAGTATGCACATATATCACTTTCCTGCATACATCCGTGCATATTTTTCACTACATACATCTTCGTTGATTTTTATTCATGCAAATAAATGCATACATGTGCGCAAAAATTTCAAATACTTGCATACATTTGTGCAGGTTTATTTTCAGATTTTAATCTGAAAACAGCTTACAGAAAAGTTGCATACATATATGCAATTATCAGTAATAATTGCATAAATGTATGCAACTATTTTTTTCGTTATCCGTAGATTCCTGACATTATTTCCATATTTTAGAATTTTTTTTTATGAACGTACGCACATTTTTTAAAAAAATATACAAAAAGGCGGAAAAAATAAAATAGGGGGCGGGTTTAAAAAATTTCAGAACTTTGTTTTTTTTTATAAATTAGGTCCCTACTTTTTATCCTATAAAAATGTTGCACGCATGTGTGCATTTTTTTGAGAAATTTGCACATTTGGATGCAAATAAAAATGAACTGAAATATTAAGTTAAATCTATCCGCTGGAAGAACTGCAATAATTGCATATATGCATGCAATAAAATCAAAAAGGTGCATAATATTATGCATTTAACAGCAGTTTTTTCTGTTTTTTTGCTGTTTTCTTCTTTCTGACATTATTTTTGTTGTTTTTTGAACTGAATTTTTTTTATAATGCGTAATATATTTTATTACTAATTTACGATTTTTTTTTATTTTTTTAATTATTATTTTATAAGTTTTGAAAACAGGGACCTAATTTACAATAAGTTTATGACCGGATGTGAGCCTAACTAAGTTTCAAAATAGGGACGTGAGCCTAATATTCACTTATAAGAATTAGGAGTGAGTGTTTTGTTGGTTTTAGGTAAAAAAAAATCAAATCGAATTAGAATCGAAAATTTTCCAAACTAAACCAAATTAATTTTGGTTAATTTGGTCAGTAATTCATTAATGCGTTAATATCTAAATGATGAATTCAATTAAGGTAAAACGTAAATTTATGTTTACATATATAATATATGTATTAAACTTTCTTTTTATAATAAAATGTGATCTATTTGCTTCACATGCCTTTATATTTTGTCACTAAACTAATTATTTAAAGTACTACAGCATCATAAAATTAGATATAAATTAAAATTTCGATTAATATGGTTAAACTAATAAACAAAAAAAATTACAAACCAAATTCAAACCAATTTAGTTTTAAATCTGAACTGGCCGAAATGAACCTGTTTGGTCGGTTAATTCGGTTTGAACCGAATATTGCTCATCCCTAATAATAATTAGTTGGAATATAGCGTAAAAACTGCAATATTTTGTTATCTATGCTATTATTTCTCCCCCGTCGATGAGTAAAAATACAATGATGCATTTATTCGAGGCCGGTTTAGAATTGTGTAAAAGCTTGCAAATTCGTACTCTTTGAGTTGACTAAATACACCTAACGTCCAACCCTAATTGCACAGAAATACGAGTCATTATGGGTAAAGAAGAAAAAGATAGAAGAAGAACAGAAACAACAACATAAAATCTCACATCATAGTTGAATAAAATATAATATATATAATAGCTTTTAACTACATAATTCTCTACTATATATATACATACCATCAAACAACACAACACATTACAACAGAAATAAATAGAAGATATCTAATGCTAAAGCCTCTTGCTCCAAGATATCTGTAAACACCTAACTACTTAGCTGCCTGTACAAAGTTGGTCACCCAAGAGTTTAGGGTAAAACAAAACAAATAAACTCTGGGACAGTCATGAGACTGGTGTGAGTAAACTCCAATCACTCGATTTACCTTCAAAAATCCTTTCTAAAGGAAAGATAATCATAGGACTGATCCATACATAAATACGGATGGTTTTTATTTTTCGATAACCTAAAACATTCTTTGTATCAGCACTATTCTAATATTATAATAGTGTCTAATCAAATCAATAGCAATATAGTGAAACACTTGCATCTTATGCTCCACATACATAATATATAATCAAATCCTCGGGTACTTATTGGGTAATGGATTTCCAACTATGATAAGGTATGGAGCCACCTTCCGATAGTGTATCTCTACAGAGAAATACACTGGGTAGAACAAGAACATCTTGAAACCCGACCACACATGACCAACCACTCATTTTACTTGAGTGTACCAATGTATTATCACCAACGGTTATGATCAGCAACCATTTTCGAAAGCATATAACAGCGACAGAATAAGAAACAAATGAATTTTTCTAGATCAGGTGATAATACACCCTAATGGATGCGACCCACATAGCCATGTTGCTCGCCCAATTTTTTCATCTTTCTGGTTGATGAGGTCTAAGGCTACGATTACGTTTTTGGCATCACATTCAAACTTTGAATGCCACATTGTCAGATCCGTCAATTACTAATTGATTTACATTAATACACACTGGGTGTTAAGATAAAAGAAGTAACATTTCCACCATTGTACTCGGTATATTTTTTAAAAACCAATGTACGTAATCATTGGAAATAACCTGTCAGACATTTATCCATAAAAGTTTGTTTTAGGACTGAACAAAACCGAAGGCACTATTTCTATTAATCCATCTTATGAAATTTCTACCTAGGATTAACAAAAAAGCCCTTGCACTTTACTCCGTCTTCAATTATCTTCAAAATAAATAATGTGATTCGCAATGCTTATGCGAATATGGAGTGGATTCCGGTAATGAATCCAACCAGTCTCACTATTTAACAACGATAACATTAAATTAGCCAACACTTTGATACTCGGTTATTTAAGCATCAAAGAAACAAACATTCATCCAAAGCCCTTATTTCCAAAAGGAAATATTATTGATTAATACCAAACAATCACTGAGCCCTTTTTAATTAATATTTTATTAACTAAATCATCTCCCAATTTCCTTTCAATATCTATTACCCAAACATTTTTTAAATCGCTTTGGCCTCTTACGATATTCAGAAAACATTTCCATATTCCACATTATTTTATTTTCTATACGTAGAAAATATCTTCTCCGATTACGCATCCCTTCCACGAAACCATTCATTTATATTCTTATGAATTATTTGTTAATTTGTTTCCAAAATCATACTTACTTTGGTTAAAACTAATGTTGTGTAAACATAGTTACGATAACCCAAAGTATAGCCAATTATCCACTTTTAAATGTGTATACGTTTCTCCTTGCAACCTACCAAGGTTAGATTTTATAAATTCCCTTTTTACATATAAAATTCCATTATAAGTTTATTCTCTTATCAAATTCCATATATAATCGATAAATCGATGTTTAATTATCAATTTTTCTTAAACTTTTTATGTCCTTAAATTTTTGAAAAATTTCGCCAATGGCTCAATCGATACAAATACAACTAGTCTCCTTAGCCTCTTTCCATTTAAAATAGCCAAGCGACTTGCTAAATAGGCTCATAAAATCTCATATTCAATTAAATACATACCTTTGCAAGCATTGAATTTATTTTCTTCGCTTCATCCCGTACCTATTTAACATATATTCACCCATTCCCAATTTATTCTAAATCAATTCAACACTTTTAATTTAGTCACTTCCATTCGCTAATTAATTTTCTAATTAGCTCCATTACTTAGTCCACCTTTAGTTTGAACATATCATGTTTAGATATATTTTTACTTGCTTAAAAACAGTCAAACTCCATTTTTAACTCTAGTTTCATATTCGATTTCATATTTAAATTCACAACTTCAATTTACTTAACTAAAGTTAAATTAGATCCAAAACTCCATTTAGCTAAATAACTCAAATTAGTTTACTTGCACTTCATAACTAAAAATTGGATTTTGATTTTAAAAATCAATCCACTTTATTCACTTGAGTTCAATTTATTTAATAATTCAAGTCTGGATTCTTCTAATGGAAATCCGAATTTTATTCACTTAAAATCCTTCTATTTTATTTAATAAATTGTTATGGTTTATAAATGATTATACCGCTATTTTTCTGGGAATTTGATTTTGACATAACTCAAAATTTATAAGATGAAATCCATATTTTTCTCTTCCATTAGAAAACTATAATCAAATAGATTCAGTTGATTCTAGTTTCAAAGAATTCCGACTTATATTTAGTTATATATACTCAATTGAAGTTTGAAATGTAAAACTATGGACTACTGCGCCGCAGCAAGATCGTTTTAATTATATTTAAATTTATACATTTGAACTTCGTTTATTAATACATTTCAATCTCATCCTTTAATATTTCAATATAAATTAAGCCAGTTATTTAAATCAACCCCAAAAATTTCCGATTATCCTAATTGTCGAGTATTTCACTCAAAATTCATCACCTAGTTATAAATTTATTCACATCTCGATTTTCTACCCTTGGAAATAAATTATTTTATAAAATTTGATATAATCGAATTTCAATTATAAATCACTTTGTTTTATCTCAATTCAGTTTTTAGTCCAAATTCCATAATAAAATCTATCATTCCTTTTTCGAAACGATTTCCAATTCATTTTATTATAATAACTTCGATTTATAGAAATTCTTTTACTTACAAAATCCTACTATGATCTCCAATCATTTTTAAGGCCTAACATCACTTACAGTATGGTTTATAATCCCATATCGAGTTCAATCTACTTATATGATATTGGTCAAAACCAATATAATTTCACTCTTCCTATTTCATTGTATTTTATTTTACTTCTTCATAACTTCCTATTTTAATAGTTCCATTTTAAGAAAATAATTTATTATTATAAAACTTATATATATAAATATAGAATCCAATTCATATTTTGACATATGGGAAATGCTTAAATTACAATTTTTGCTAAATAAAATTCAAGTATCCTTGTAACACCCCACGTCCGTTAGTGTCACTCACAAAGGGAATGCACTAAGTTCTGTGGAGCATTTAAGGTAAAGGATGTAGATAAATTACAATATAGACAAAATTAAAACAGCGGGAAATAAAACTTTACTTTATTTATAAAATAGTTTGTACAACAATTGCTTTCCAATACCAGAGTATCATCTGTCTTACAAAATAAAGAAGCATAAAAATAACATTTGTATTCCCCAATGTAGCATAAACCATAGCAGCGGAAAAGAGAGTCTGAAGCGATATATCCAAGAGTCTTCAAGCTTGGGAAGAGAACTGAGCCTAAGTAATAACATTCCCTCCCTACGGACCTTGGGGGGGGGGGGGGGGAGAGACGGAAGACAAGAAAGCGATAGAAAACAGAGTCAGACATTAAGTCTGGTAAGTTCAGTAACTTTCAGCATGTGAACAGGAAAATGCAACACAACATGAATTAACTGAATATAAGATAATACCCTAGTGATAGGGTTAACAAGATAACATAAGATTTATGCAAGATGCTAAGGCAAGGTGAGATATGCTTCCCTATTTTCTCTGCTTCGCTATTACCCTGTTATTCTGGATTCTATATCCCTGCACCGCCTAACTAGTGTCCCAACTAGAAATCTGTATAAAATGATAACGTGGTCCCAATCCCCTAAGCTGTGCTTGTTTCAGGTGTACATCTATTATTTATTACCTAGATATAATCTAGGGTTTTCTATCGAGTGCTTCCTAGATTCAACTAGGGTTTATGCTATCTACTAAACGTTTCTCGAATTCAGGGTTTATGCCACCTAGGTCCTACTAGGAATTATGCTACCTGTCGAACGATGCCCTCTAGTCTAGGACACACTACGTAGAGTGGTATATGTTCCTAGACTTTCCCCACGTATGTATCGCGAAACGTTATCGCTTGTCTAGATGCACATGTCCTGTAATGTGCGACCCGAGTCCCGTGGCAGGGTTACTCTAGAAACACGGAACTCGGTCGGGAGCTTTTCAGATATCTGCCGGTGCAGATGCTAAGGTCTGTTTTTCTGCCAATGGTTATGGTCCCATGTGACCCCTCCCTCAACTAATGAAAGGCAATCCAAGAAAATCAAGCGCGAGAATTGTACTTTTGCTGCCCTATGCCCTACTTTCTTATTGGCCCGCCTCACCCATAACTAGATAGCAAGTATATGGTCCGTTGGGAGTTCTCTGCCTTTCCGCATACGTACAACGATTGATTAAAGTTGGTAGGTAGACGACGAGTTGGTATCACAGGGCTACTGGTCTCGCCGAATCACGCTGGTCCATCCTAGTCTTTAGGTTGCCTTATATTGCAACCAAGGCATACCCTTGGTTCTTCTAACGCAGACCTTAACCTCTGTGAGCCCAGGAGGATCATCTGCCACCTCACAAAGGGATTCCATGAGTATCCTCATGTCCCCTTGAAGCCTCAGGCTTCGTAACCCAATTCGTTGGAGCCTTCTTTAAGATCAGATGGACGTTCGCTCCTACTCGTGATATACTAAGGATTACTACTTAGTTCTCTAACTAAGGTTTACCACTTAGTTTGTCGAATCATCGTTTTCTTAACTAAGGTTTACGACTTAGTTCATATTAACTAAGGTTTACTACTTAGTTCTTGTTCTTGTCAAGTTGGGTTGGTTAAGTGTCATTAGTCAATTCGAGTCAACTTAACCCTTTCGTTTGACACATAAAACTGGTTAAGTGTTATCAGTAGGTCATGTTGACTTAACCCCTACCACAAACCGAGTTATATTGGTTAAGTATTTTCTTATTACTTAACCCTACCCATTCATCTTGTATTGGTTAAACGTTCCCTTTAACCTAACCTTGCCCATCTGTTTTAACTGACATGTTATAGCGGTTAAGTGTTCCCTTAGCTAACTTAACCCTAACATATGTTTAATTAACAGGTTCTAATGGTTAAGTATTGTCCTTTCATGTTTTTAACTTAACCCTTTTCATTTATCCTGCTATGATGACTAAGTGTTTCAAGTTTACTTAACCCCACCTTCTAGTCTTAGTTAACATGTTAAATTGGCTAAGTGTATTAAACTTACTTAACCCCTACAAGTCTTGTCTTGTTAACATGTTAAGTGTCCAGATTAGCCTAACCCCACTCATCGGATTTAGTTAACATGTTGAGTTGGTTAAGTGTTTTAGTTAACTTAACCCTACCATTCTTGTTCTAGCTTTAATTAATAAATTAAAGCCGCGACCACTCACATTAGACAGATATTGTTGCGATTACTGGATGTGCTTGTTGGTTCCGGGCAGGTTTATATCGCAACTCAGTCTAACCTCGGGTTAGGCATATTCGTGTTTTCTAAGTTCAAAGGGTTTTGATTAATTTTCAAATCAGGTTTTGAAAGTAACCATCCCGTCCGTCGGATCAGCTAGGGATAGCCAGGGAGAGCAGGAAACTTGTATTTTCCAAACCCAAGCCTGGACAGTATCCTCTCTGTCACCCTAGAACTTTCTGGTGTATGTATTATTGAAAGAGATGTCATTAATAAACCTTTCTTTTGTATATGTATAAATTGTTAACAATTTATCCTCAAAGTTTAACCATTTTTCCTCAAAGTCCATTTTCCCTTTTTAAATAAATTTGGCCTATACCATATTCATTTGCCATGTCCACTAATGGACTTATATTCTAGGCCCAAATCTTGATTTGCCTATCTTACAGTTTATAGCAATTTAGGTCCAACATCCTCATTTACAGTTCATGCCAAAACAAGATTTTATATTCCAGTTTATAGTTTATGCCAAACTAGATTTCATATTCTAGTTCACCGTTTATGCCCAAAACTTAATTTTCATACCAACTACCTACTTTGTGGCCCATTTAACCATTTACCATTTACGCCCAATGTATGTAAATTATTCACAATTATGCTAATATACTTATCATACTTAATTTAGCCACCCAATTCTGATTTAATATTTTAATTTCAGTTCATGTCAAAACTAGACTTGTTATTCTAATTTTCATCTTAATAGTCATGCTATAATGCATGTTCCCAAATTATGCCAATTTCCAAGTTTAGTAAATTTCATGTTTTTCCCAAAACGTATTCCCATCGTTCGTATAATCGTGATTCAACCTAGATTATAAATAAATCTAGATTCGTAGAAAAAAAGGGAATGAACCAAAATGCAAGGAAAGAATAGACATAATAACTGGCATAAGATGATAATTCACAGGCATATAGATCTGGTAATATTACGACATGAAAAGGGTTGAATAGTATAGGTTCAAGAACATGGGTAGACCTAACTTAATAGGTAAATTCCCAAGATCCAGATCCAAGGATAACTAAGAATAAACTGAAATAAAAAGTCAAGCCTAGATCCAATATAATGCCAGTTTGGGGTACAACATGGTTTTGTAACTACAGTGTCATGGGCATAAATAATAATCTTATATCCACAGTCATAGGCAATAAATCCTCACAGTTAATGAATCACAGTCATAGGCGATGTTCATAGTCAAAGGAAAATAATTCTCAAAGTCATGAGTCACAATCATAGGCAATGTTCATAGTCAAAAAGTCATATGGTTTTAAGGTCCCTAGTTTCATAGTCACAGTCTTATTGGTCATCGAATCATAATAGTTCTTAATTAGGTCCAAAAATATAAGCATTGATTCGAATAGAAAGATTTGGCATATTCTTTTATTCCTTTAATTTCATGTCACGAATAGAGAAAACGTTCAAATCTAAAAAGTAACCGACTTACAGAGATTATATTAGATTCATAGAAAAACAGTCGTTGAAGTCATTTGAATCTTCACTTGAATCCTAACTTGTTTTGAATCTCCTCTTGAAAGTCTTGAGCAGCATTTCCTCGTCTTGATTTATTTTATATATTATTTTATTTATTATTTAATTTAGTGGAGGAGAAGAAGCCATGTCCACCAAGAATCTTTGCAGCATAAGGTTAGAGAAGAATTGTGAATAGTGAAGGAGACTAGGGGCTGTTTATATAGGATTAGGCGGACGAATCTAGGCAAAAAACTAGACCAGGTACATCAGAATGCACCCAGGCCCAAAAGTGGGTTTTGCACCTAGGTCGACACCTAGGTCGACTACCCAGTCGACCTGGTCGGGAGGGGGGGGGGTCGACTCCCCAGTCGACCTGGGTCCTGGGAGGGAATTTTCCCGCCTAGCCCGTTTCTGGGTTTGAATTGGAATTTCGAATTCGAATTTCGAGCTGTTTTCTATTCTGAAAATTCCTGAAACTTCGGAGGGTCATATCTCCCTCATACGGACTCCGATTCTCGCAAATTCGAACTCGTTTCCAAGCAGAATTTCGAGACGAACGCAATGGCGTAACCCGTTTCCCTTAATTTTTCCTCTAACATTTAATTATACCTTAATTTGTGAAACTTAATGTTACAGAATTACGGGGTGTTACATTCTCCCCCTCTTAAAAGGATTTCGTCCTCGAAATCTTTAAGTTAGGAAGAATGTGTCCTACCATCCCATCATCCATCTAATCAACCATTCAATCATAGGCATTCATTGTCCTTAGAAAGATTTCTAATGTTTTCATGTTCATATGCATAGTGTGTGTATATGTCTTTAGCTAATGCAAAATCAGGCGGTCTACTGATTCAGTTGACCTCCTTAATGCGAATTATGTCCCTGCCATGCGTCCAATCATGTATGAAAACATCCCTATTTATGTAAATACTACATGTGTGCATAGTCATTCATCCATATGCAACATCCATATGATAACATACCAAGTTAAATCCGTTAAGCAGATACATATATGCGAATGAAATATGAAAGTGACTAAGTTGTTCTAGCGTATATGGTGTGTATATGCATCCACGAGCAACCACTTCTAACCATCAATCATAACATGTTTCAAATACTTGTTTCAAATACACGTTAACATCCATTGGCTTCTACTTAAGGATCGATGATACGTCCTAGAGGATATACCTAAAAAGCTAGAAACAAGTAGGCCTAAAACTCCTAGAGAAAGGATATACCCTTAAGAAAAAGGGTATGATGCATGTATCTAGTCTACAATCTCTTAAGTCGCATCTTCCTGAGCTTCACTCCACTGTTCCTTAACCAATTGTTGATCGGATAACTGGCCTTCCAAATTCAACTGGATACATCTACGTACTCATGGACTATTCTAACAGATAGAAAATCATCGATCAATGTATTAAGCAATTCTAGATAGCTAAGCCTAACCGATCCTTTTAGGATCACACGAAATCTCGAGGGTATTTCCAAGGTATGTCAAAAAGTCTAACTTTCAGAATTACTAGCCAACCAGCCTCATAGCTCATGGAACCAAAACATAAGCATTACGCTTAAACTCAACACTTAATGTGGCTGTTCTCAAATCCCTATAAACCAAAGGTAAACGGGTCGAACCACCAATTTGGATCTGAGTCTATTTGGGACCTTCTACTATACTAAGGTGCAGAGATTCAACTATGGAAGCAGACATGAACAAATGCGAAGTGCTAAAAACGAAAGAGTACGAACAGAAAAACTAGACTCTTCCAAAAGAACTTTACTACCTTTCTCCTAGGTACGCTTGGTGGCGAAAGTAGGTACTTTCCCTTCTGAAAATCTTGTCCTTTGCCCTTAATTACATGCCCTATTACACCATAGTAAAGATACTTCCTCTTGTCTTAGGATTTATAATTCCTTCCTCCTTTGTGAGCTAAATCTACATCCATGAATTCCTCATCCTCTTCCGTGTGTAGTCATGTTGACAAATCTCTCGAAAGCTGCTTCCATCGTACTGAAAACCCTATAAGCTTGAAAGAAAACTGGCCGCAGGTGAAACAACTACGACTATGGATGGAAGCCGGGCACTACTTCGCCCATCGATGAGGTTACCTCCCAGAAAGCCAGGAGCCCCAGAGAAGCAAGAAAGAAGGAGACAAGAATTCAAACAGAGGAAGAGAAGATAGTGCGTATGGCTTTGGGGAATATGCCTTTAAAACAAATATTTTCTCTTGAAAATGCTTCTTTTAAAACCGTTTTAAAAATAATTTTTCAAATCCTTTATCTGATCTGGTAACCTTCAGCTCTGATACCACGTGTAACACCGCACGTCCGTTAGTGTCACTCACAAAGGGAATGCACTAAGTTCTGTGGAGCATTTAAGGTAAAAGATGCAGATAAATAACAAGACAGACAAAATTAAAACAGCGGGAAATAAAATTTTTCTTTATTTATAAAATAGTTTGTACAACAATTGCTTTCCAATACCAGAGTATCATCTGTCTTACAAAATAAAGAAGCATAAAAATAACATTTGTATTCCCCAATGTAGCATAAACCATAGCAGCGGAAAAGAGAGTCTGAAGCGATATATCCAAGAGTCTTCAAGCTTGGGAAGAGAACTGAGCCTAAGTAATAACATTCCCTCCCTACGGACCTGGGGGGGGGGGGGGGGGGGTGGGGAAGACGGAAGATAAGAAAGCGAAAGAAAACAGAGTCAGACATTAAGTCTGGTAAGTTCAGTAACTTTCAGCTTGTGAACAGGAAAAAGCAACACGACATGAATTAACTGAATATAAGATAATACCATAATGATAGGGTTAACAAGATAACATAAGATTTATGCAAGATGCTAAGGCAAGGTGAGATATGCTTCCCTATTTTCTCTGCTTCGCTATTACCCTGTTATTCTGGATTCTATATCCCTGCACCACCTAACTAGTGTCCCAACTAGAAATCTGTATAAAATGATAACGTGGTCCCAATCCCCTAAGTTGTGGTTGTTTCAGGTGTACATCTGTTATTTATTACCTAAATCTAATCTAGGGTTTTCTATCAAGTGATTCCTAGATTCAACTAGGGTTTATCCTATCTACTAAACGTTTCTCGAATTCAGGGTTTATGCCACCTAGGTCCAACTCGGGATTATGCTACCTGTCAAACGATGCCCTCTAGTCTAGGACACACTACCTAGAGTGGTATATGTTCCTAGACTTTCGCCACGTATGTATCGCGAATCATTATCGCTTGTCTAGATGCACATGTCCTGTAATGTGCGACCCGAGTCCCGTGGCAGAGCTACTCTAGAAACACGGAACTCGGTCGGGAGCTTTTCAGATATCTGCCGGTGTAGATGCTAAGGTCTGTTTTTCTACCAGTGGTTATGGTCCCACGTGACCCCTCCCTCAACTAATGAAAGGCAATCCAAGAAAATCAAGCGCGAGAACTGTACTTTTGCCGCCCTATGCCCTACTTTCCTATAGGCCAGCCTCACCCATAACTAGATAGCAAGTATACGGTCTGCTGGGAGTTCTCTGCCTTTCCGCATACGTACAACGATTGACTAAAGATGGTAGGTAGACGACGAGTTGCTATCACAGGGCTACTGGTCTCGCCGAATCACGCTGGTCCATCCTAGTCTTTAGGTTGCCTTATATTGCAACCAAGGCATACCCTTGGTTCTTCTAACGCTGGCCTTAACCTCTGTGAGCCCAAGAGGATCATTTGCCACCTCACAGAGGGATACTAAGAGTATCCTCATGTCCCCTCGAAGCCTTAGGCTTCTTTACCCAATTCGTTGGAGCCTTCTTTAAGATCAGATGGACGTTCGCTCCTACTCGTGATATACTAAGGATTACTACTTAGTTCTCTAACTAAGGTTTACCACTTAGTTTGTTGAATCATCGTTTTCTTAACTAAGTTTTACGACTTAGTTCATTTTAACTAAGGTTTACTACTTAGTTCTTGTTCTTGTCAAGTTGGGTTGGTTAAGTGTCATTAGTCAATTCGAGTCAACTTAACCCTTTCGTTTGCCACAAAAAACTGGTTAAGTGTTATCAGTAGTTCATGTTGACTTAACCCCTACCACAAACCTAGTTATATTGGTTAAGTATTTTCTTATTACTTAACCCTACCCATTCATCTTGTATTGGTTAAACGTTCCCTTTAACCTAACCTTGCCCATCTATTTTAACTGACATGTTATAGCGGTTAAGTGTTCCCTTAGCTAACTTAACCCTAACATCTGTTTAATTAACAGGTTCTAATGGTTAAGTATTGTCCTTTCATGTTTTTAACTTAACCCTGTTCATTTATCCTGCTATGATGACTAAGTGTTCCAAGTTTACTTAACCCCACCTTCTAGTCTTAGTTAACATGATAAATTGGCTAAGTGTATTAAACTTACTTAACCCCTACATGTTAAGTGGTTAAGTGTCCAGATTAGCCTAACCCCACTCATCAGATTTAGTTAACATGTTGAGTTGGTTAAGTGTTTTAGTTAACTTAACCCTACCATTCTTGTTCTAGCTTTAATTAATAAATTAAAGCCGCGACCACTCATATTAGACAGATATTGTTGCGATTACTGGATGTGCCGGTTGGTTCCGGGCAGGTTTATATCGCAACTCAGTCTAACCTCGGGTTAGGCATATTCGTGTTTTCTAAGTTCAAAGGGTTTTGATTAATTTTCAAATCAGGTTTTGAAAGTAACCATCCCATCCGTGGGATCAATTAGGGATAGCCAGGGAGAGCAGGAAACTTGTATTTTCCAAACCCAAGCCTAGATACTATCCTCTCTGTCACCCTAGAACTTTCTGGTGTATGTATTATTAAAAGAGATGTCATTAATAAACCTTTCTTTTGTACATATATAAATTGTTAACAATTTATCCTCAAAGTTTAACCATTTATCCTCAAAGTCCATTTTCCCTTTTTAAATAAATTTGGCCTATACCATATTCATTTGCCATGCCCACTAATGGACTAATATTCTAGGCCCAAATCTTGATTTGCCTATCTTACAGTTTATAGCAATTTAGGTACAACATCCTCATTTACAGTTCATGCCAAAACTAGATTTTATATTCTAGTTTACAGTTTATGCCAAACTAGATTTCATATTCTAGTTCACCGTTTATGCCCAAAACTTAATTTGCATACCAACTACCTACTTTATGGCCCATTTAACCATTTACCATTTACGCCCAATGTATGTGAATTATTCACAATTATGCTAATATACTTATCATACTTAATTTAGCTACCCAATTTTGATTTAATATTCTAATTTCAGTTCTTGTCAAAACTAGACTTGTTATTCTAATTTTCATCTTAATAGTCATGCTATAATGCATGTTCCCAAATTATGTCAATTTCCAAGTTTAGTCAATTTCATGTTTTTCCCAAAACGTATTCCCATCGTTCGTATAATCGTGATTCAACCTAGATTATAAATAAATCTAGATTCGTGGAAAAAAGGGAATGAACCAAAATGCCATGAAAGAATAGACATAATAGCTGGCATAAGATGATAATTCACAGGCATATATGTCTGGTAATATTACGACATGAAAAGGGTTGAATAGTATAGGTTCAAGAACATGGGTAGACCTAACTTAATAGGTAAATTCCCAAGATCCAGATCCAAGGATAACTAAGAATAAACTGAAATAGAAAGTCAAGCCTAGATCCAATATAATGCCAGTTTGGGGTACAACATGGTTTTGTAACTACAGTGTCATGGGCATAAATAATAATCTTATATCCATAGTCATAGGCAATAAATCCTCACAGTTAATGAATCACAGTTATAGGCGATGTTCATAGTCAAAGGAAAATAATTCTCACAGTCATGAGTCACAGTCATAGGCAATGTTCATAGTCAAAAAGGCATATGGTTTTAAGGTCCCTAGTTTCATAGTCATAGTTTTATTGGTCATCGAATCATAACAGTTCTTAATTAGGTCCAAAGATATAAGCATTGATTCAAATAGAAAGATTTGGCATATTCTTTTATTCCTTTAATTTCATGTCACGAATAGAGAAAACGTTCAAATCTAAAAAGTAATCGACTTACAGTGATTATATTCGATTCGTAGAAAAACAGTCGTTGAAGTCGTTTGAATCTTCACTTGAATCCTAACTTGTTTTGAATCTCCTCTTGAAAGTCTTGAGCAGCATTTCCTCGTCTTGATTTATTTTATATATTATTTTATTTATTATTTAATTTAGTGGAGGAGAAGAAGCCATGTCCACCAAGAATCTTTGCAGCATAAGGTTAGAGAAGAATTGTGAATAGTGAAGGAGACTAGGGGCTGTTTATATAGGATTAGGCGGACGAATCTAGGCAGAAAACGAGACCAGGTACATCAGAATGCACCCTGGCCCAAAAGTGGGTTTTGCACCAAGGTCGACACCCAGGTCGACTGCCCAGTCTACCTGGTCAGGGGGGAGGGTCGACTACCCAGTCGACCTGGGTCCTCGGCGGGAATTTTCCCGCCCAGCCCGCTTCTGGGTTCGAATTCGAATTTCGAGCTGTTTTCGATTCTGAAAATTTCTGAAACTTCGGAGGGTCATATCTCCCTCATACGGACTCCGATTCTCGCAAACTCGGACTCATTTCCAAGCAGAATTTTGAGGCGAACGCAATGGCGTAACCCGTTTCCCTTAATTTTTCCTCTAACATTTAATTATACCTTAATTTGTGAAACTTAATGTTACAGAATTACGGGGTGTTACAATCCTTCTGAAAATAGATTATTATAATAAAATTCAACATAGTCGATTCCAATTATGAATCCCTATGGATTTATTCCAATTCAATTTAGATTTTGAACATCGGAATAAATTTCATCATTTCCTTTTTGAAACAATTCCCCATTTCCCTTTTTAAATTCACATATGAATTTAGATTCCCAAATTATCTAATGATAATTATTTCACCTCATATATAAACATTGTTTATAAATTTACATACTTGTGTTTATTGTTAAAAACAAGTTTATTTTTCCTAGCCCAATCAAAATTCAGTTTCTATAATGGATAAAATTAATTTCCAATAAAATCTCAAAATCCCTTCTTATGATATTTAAATATCAATATTTAGGGCCAATGCTATTCAAACATTCAAACATCCGAACACAACAAAATCTATCACAGAACATCTAACACATCATACATCAGCGTATATATGAAAATAAACAGTAAAAAATTTGAGGAATTTAGTTGGACCCTCCAACCTGTTTTTCTATATCCACTAATGTTAGACAACATAAATAATACCAATCCCGCTTCATGGCCGGATATCTCTATATAGAAGGTCATCTGCTACTATGCGGAGCACGTAGGGCCTCATCCGTTAAAAAGTGCGGAAATATCCAACTACCAAGCCTAAATATAACTAATATATATATATATATATATATATATATATATATATATATATAATAACCACAATTGATAAATAATTTATCAATGCATACAAATAGCCAACAAAAAACATATAAAAGTTATATACTAAATAAAAATTAATTTATAATAAATTATAAACGAACCAGAGATAATGAGTTTACTCACCTTGATTTTAATTTTTCCAAATATCCAGTTAAGTTCCAAATCGTCGCAGCTATGAATCCACTCGAGTCATCTTGAATGATTCTATCGTGCACCTATGATTATTTGATTTTATTTATCGATTAAACTATTATCAATTTAAATTTAGTTACTATTTATGTATTTCAAATTTCATAAAACTAATATCTCGCTGGCTCTGCAACAACTACAATCATCATAACTCATAGCAACCCACCTATCATCATCCAGTCACCATTACTGGCATTAACAACTCCTACTCTACCTGCTACTATCGACTGCGGACACCACCTCATCCGATCATTATGTCAATCCCGACCTTTGCCTCAAATCTGCATCATCACCCGTTGCTCTGACCAACACTGTCGCCATTTCCTCCACAGCCCAATCCTCTCACCACTGCCATGTCAAGTCCATAACCCTCATGCCATTCACGTCCTGAAGCTTGCTAAGGAGAAAATTGGGCATGACAACATTAGAGCCCAAACCCCATGAGATCCACAAACCGGGTGTTACTCCTTGCCATGAACCAAACACAAAGCTTGAAGTCCCGTAATTCCCTCACCATTGGACGAAAACTGTAACAACCTGCATTCTACGTACCGGAGGATCGTAGAATATTTATTTCTTTCTTATATGAAGTCGTGTGGTCATGTGGCTTTGGGAAACGACCATTGGGGTCATTTCCCATGTTCATGATTTTTGCCGATTTTTAAATGACCGTTTTGCCCCCTAGTTGATACTGTTTTGGCCATAACTTTTGACTGGAAAGGAATTTTGACCTGAAACCACTTCCATTAGATTCGTTTGATGGCTTACCTTTCCGTAGAGTGGTTATAATAGCTAAACGGACTTATCGTTTGGGAGATATGACTAAAATAAGGTTTGGAAGGTGAAAAATTGCTTAACCCGGCCAAATAAGGTGATTAGTCAATGGGCCCATAACCCATTTCGGGATTAGGGTTATGGGGAGGCTGAAAAGAGTTAGGGTTTCATTCCATTTCAGTTTTCTAGCCTCCACTTACCTCTTAGAAACCCTAAAAATGGCCTCCGACCTCTAAATCACCTCCAAATCACTTTCTAATTAAGGATTAAGCTTAGCAACATCAAATCAAGGGAGATCTTCACCAAATCAAGATTAGAGCTGCTGTTTAGCAACAGTATTCGCGCCATATCAGAGATTTATTTTAGATCTAAGGTTTATTTGTGGCTAAGTTGAGTGATTTGCATAGTTCCTCACTAATTATGGTTAATTAAGGGTAATTAGTGTTAATTAGCGAATTTAAATATGATAAAATTCTGAAAAAATATTTATAAATTCTTAAATGATATTTTAGACCTCTGATATGAATTTGAGTTAATTTGGTTAAGTTTTGCTAATCCTATCATTAATTATGCTTGAACATGTTTTAGGAAAAAATATGGGGTTTTGGCTATGTTTGATCCATTTTAACCTATCATATTGATGTTTTGTTGTTTGAGGTCACTTCTATTTGTTGCTATGACTTTGTGGTATGCTTTGTAATTGATTAGAATAGATAGAATGGTCGAAAGCGCTGTCGAATGGCGTAAAACACTCGCTGGAAAAAGTTGCAGAAAATGGTGCAGGCTTTCGGATCAGATCGGAGGGATGGGCTCGGATCGGATTGTAGACTGGGCAAGGGATCACCGAACCGAACCGAGGCTTGACACAAGGGAAAGTATGGCAATAAGGAAGGCCACAATGGTTGAACTGGGATCGGATCTAGCTAAAGAAGGGGAGTTGGATCGACTGAAGGGAAGAGAAGGGGATCAGAACGGAAGAGGAAGGGGAAGTAAATCGGATCGGAGACCAGGAACCCGATCCGAACCGATGGAGCAAGGGTACACCGAACAAACCCGCCAGAGAGCACCCGAACCGAATCAATGTACTACGAAGGGACTTGAAGGCCACGACCCGACCCGGAGCACTTGGAAGGAGGCCGATCCGAACCGACAGAGAAGAAGGACTGGGGATCCGAACCGATCCAATGATGACCAATAACCCGAGATGCAAAGGTAGCCCAAATGGAAGTTTGTACTCAGGATCCAGTTGGGAACCAACGAGTTGACTTCATGGTTGGGCTTTGCTACGGGACGTGTGCTAAGGAGTTGTCGACGTTCATAACTTCGATTCACCACTGAAAAGGAATGATGGGCTACGTATCAGTGCAGTAGAGTCATCATGACTCGAGGGGCAAAGTGATCGTAGCAAGACTATGAGCCAGTGCAGTGGAGCCATTGTGACTCCATGGGGCAGAGTGGACATAGTAAAGGATTAGTAAGGCTATGAAGCAATGCAGTGGGGTGTGTACGACTCCATGGGGCAACGTGGACATAACAAAGGAATAGTGGCTACGGATCAGTGCAGTGAAGCCGTTATGACTTCATGGGGCAGAGTGATCATAGCAATGTATTGGGTGATTGAAGTGGTGGATATCGTATACTTTACGCACTGAGTGAGAGATGTGAGGATGGCTGCTATGTTTGATTGTTTTCCATCACTATGATATGCACACCCCCACCCCCGTTATCTTTACACCATTTGTTTAGTGGCACCTCAGAGTGTTGTACAGTATGTAGTACTAACTCTTTGGTTGCAGGTCCAGGTTCAGGTATGGTTTAGTATACCTGTTATTGTTATGTTTAGCTGCTTATCGCTTATACCAGACTTTTTGTCTAACCCAGAGTTTTATGTCTCCTCTTATTACTCTGGGTGCTCTCACGAGCAGACTAGAGACAGGTTAGCTTGTGATGCACGAGTAGCTGATTCAGAGGCGAGCAGGAAGCTTCCACGTATGATATATATATATATATATAGATATTCTACCTGTGTCGTTGGTGGTCACTACTTGGGCATTAGTAGTGTACCTCCCTTATCTTGCTTTTACCTTTAGAGACAGATTGAAAAGTTGTAATAATGATGATGTGGAACATAAGCTGTATTTGGATTTTCCGCTGCTATGATAGTTTGTTTCCAGCTTATGCACTGTCTCACATGTTTTATGTTAAGTATGTTGTTATTATATTTTGTTCTATGCGCTGTGAGACATTCTACAGGTTCCTTGTTGATTCTTCGTCTTCTTTCTTTCCTTCTGACGACCGTTCTGTGCTAACTGGACATGTGTACAACGCACTTTTGGAGTAAATGTCGGTTGGTGCGGGGCAGGCCGTCACATTTGGTATCAGAGCTCTAGGTTGCGTAGTTAACCTAGGGAAAGACACTAGGGAGAGATAGTACGTATATGAGAGTGCGTATTTGTGATTACTTTGGTTTTCAAAAGCTATATATATATACTATTAGTAGTATAAGGATGAAGTCGCACTGCACTAGCACCACAATGGGGATGGTTAATCGTTTTCTCTTTACAGATTGAACGATGAGCCGATACGCAAGAGGTGCTGGTAGAGGAGCCAAAAATGGGAATGCTGCTGACATGAGGGCGATGTTTACTGACCTCATGAGAGACATGCTTAGGGATGTGCAAGGGGCATCTCCCAATGCCGGTAATGGTGGTGGTCCAATAGTGCAGGCGCCTAGGGTCGATTTCGCCAAGCTGTGCAAGAATTACACTAGCCTTGGTGGTAAGCCGTTCCACGGAACGATGTCGGCCACGGATGTTCAGGATTGGTTGGATAGCTGTGATTGTATCTTCGATGACTTGGGTATCGAGGATGCGATGAAGAGAAGGCTAGCGTCTCGTCAGCTGCAAGGGCGAGCGATGAATTGGTGGAATGCTATTAAGACAGCCACTCCAGAGGATCAGGTTACTTGGGATCAGTTTAAGGCTCGCTTTAGTGACAAGTTTATCCCAGCTGCTCAGAAGTCGGAATTGTTTAGGAAGTTCTTGGAGCTTAAACGGAATGGTAGAGCTGTCTCGGACTATATTGCTGAGTTCGACACTTTGTCGAAGTATGGGTTATCCCTTATCGATACCCCTAAGAAGAAGAATGAGAAGTTCATTACTGGTTTGGATGGATATTTGGGGGAAAGGCTTATCAACCACATCGATGATACTTTTGAATCGATTGTTGGGAAATCTTTGAGATCAGAGAGTCTTTACCCTAAGTCAAAGACTGAGGTTGCATCTGCAGAAGGGCTGAAGCCGCAAGCAGGCGGTGGAGGCAAGAATAACACTCAGAACAAAAGGAAGCAGAACCAAGTTAAGGATGGCCAGAAAAAGAGTAAGAAAGATGTTGAGTGCTTCAGCTGTGGTAAGAAGGGCCATTATGCCAAAGAGTGTCGGGCTAAGCCAGCGGATAGGAAGTGCTACAACTGTGGCCAAGTCGGACATCATAAGGATAAATGTCCACAACCTCTTAAGGAGAAGCAAATTGTGAAAGCATATGCTATCGGTGCTATTCCTTCTTCGTCGAATGCCCCGACTGCAGCGGAGAAAGGAAATAATGTCGTCATTCAAGGTATGCTTTCTATTCATGATGTACCTGTTCGGGTTTTGTTTGATACTGGGGCTTCCCGTTCCTTCATATCTAGTGACCTGGTAGATAGGTTGGGACTGGAACCCGAGATAGTCGATAGACCGTTGGTTGTGACAAACCTGATTGGTGGTTCGACTAACCATAGTATGATTTGTCGAAATTTGGTCTTATCGAGTCATGGATGTATGTTTGTTTGTGATTGCTTTGTTTTGGGCTTTGCTGGGTATGGCATTATTTTGGGGGTCGATTGGCTCCAAAGATACGGGGTGGTTGTAGACTGTGAGGGATTTTTGGTGACAGTTAGGGCGGATGATGGGCGGAGGGTAGTGTTTGGTAGTCTACCTAGTGATGGGGTAATGGCTAGTTTTATAAATTCCCTCGACATCCCGCATGATGAGTTGTCAGATGTGCCCGTGGTTGGCCAGTATCAGGACGTCTTCGAGGAAGTGACCGGACTTCCACCACATCGAGAGATTGAGTTCTGTATTGATTTAGTGAAAGATGCCAGACCTATAGTGATGCCACTTCGTAGTATGGCACCAAGGGAGCAGAGAGAGCTCGGGGTGCAAGTAAGCTATCTTTTAAAGAAGGGGTTTATTAGAAGAAGTGTCTCCGAGTGGGGAGCACCAGTTGTGTTTGCCACTAAGGCAGATGGTTCCCTTCGTTTGTGTGTGGACTATCGCGAGTTGAATAAGGTGACAAGGAAGAATAAGTATCCTCTACCGCGGATAGATGATTTGTTTGATCAACTGGAAGGAGCAAGCGTGTTCTCCCAGTTAGACCTCGCGACAGGATTTCATCAGCTCCGAGTAGCGGCTGAGAGTGTTCCGAAAACGGAATTAGGACGCCGTCTGGATTCTATGAGTGGTTGGTCATGCCATTTGGGTTGACTAATGCGCCAGCATACTTCGTGGATCTTATGAATCGAGTATTCAGAGATCAGTTGAATAAGTTTGTTCTTGTGTTCGTAGACGACATCCTTGTTTACTCAAGGACAGAGGAAGAACACAAGGGACATCTGAGGATTGTGATGGAGGTGTTGAGAAAACACCAATTGAAAGCGAAGTTTTCTAAGTGTCACTTCTGGAGGAGGGAAGTGAGATTCTTCGGCCATGTTGTTTCCGAAAATGGTATTGCCGTGGACCGTGCAAATGTGGCTACGGTACAGGATTGGCCTACGCACAAGAACGCCACAGACATAAGAAGTTTCTTGGGGTTAGCTGGATATTATCGTAAGTTTATCCAGGACTTCTCCAAGATAGCAGCACCGTTGACTCAGTTGACTAAGAAGAATCAAGCCTTTGTCTGGGACGGAGTGTGTGAGAATGCATTCAATATCTAAAAGAAAAGTTGACGCGTGCACCAGTATTAATCATTCCTAAAGGGAATGAAGAGATGACGGTATACATGGATGCTTGTGATACCGGACTAGGTGCTGTATTGATGCAAGAAGGTAGGGTTGTAGCTTATGCTAGTCGGCAACTAAAGCCGCATGAGAAAAAGTATCCTACCCATGATTTGGAACTGGCAGCGATCGTGTTCGCGTTGAAGATGTGGAGACATTATCTCTTAGGAGAGAGATTTGAGTTGTTTACCAATCATAAATCGTTAAAGTATCTCTTCTCTCAAAAGGATCTAAATCTCCGTCAGCAGAGATGGTTAGAGTTCTTGGCTTCGTATGATTTTGATATCGCATATACACCTGGGAAAGGCAATGCGGTAGCCGACGCCTTGAGTAGGAGACATGCCAGTTTAGGGGCTATGTTTCTTGAATGGAAGCAACTGGAGCATATCGCAGGGTATTATTTCAGACCAAAGTGCGAATTGGATCCAGAGATATTAGCTAGTTTGACGATCAGACCCACCTTGATTGAGCGGATTGGTTCCATTCAGAGGGACGATCCTAATCTGTTGGAAATCATCTCCAAGTTAGAAATGAATATTGATGGCGAGGAGATGAATTTGTATGGGCTTGATCGAGAAGGATGGCTTCAGAAGAATGGAAGACTAGTTGTGCCCAACGTGAATGGTTTGAGAGATGAAGTGCTTAGGGAATGTAATCACTCAAAACTGACTATACACCCCAGTGGTGATAAGATGTATCGAGACATGAAGTAGACTTACTACTGGGAAGGGATGAAAAGAGACGTTGGGAAGTTTATATCCAAGTGCATGAATTGCCAGCTAGTTAAAGCCGAGCAAAAGAAGCCTAGTGGTTTGTTGCAACCATTAGAGATTCTCGAATGGAAATGGGAGCAAATCTCGATGGATTTCATTGATGGTTTACCAAGGACTAAATCGGGACATGATAGCATTTGGGTAATTGTGGATCGATTGACTAAGAGTGCAAGATTTATACCAGTCAAATCGACTAGAACGGCAGCTAAGTTAGCAAAATTGTATATGAAGTGGGTAGTGAGATTTCATAGAGTACCTAAAAGCATTGTGAGTGACCGAGACCCGTTGTTTACTAGTGGGTTTTGGAAGAGCTTACAAGAGGCTCTAGGGTCGGAATTATATCTCAGTACCGCGTATCATCCTCAAACTGATGGTCAGACAGAGAGGGTGAATCGTATATTGGAATATCACTCGAGAGCTTGTATATTGGATTTTGGTGGATCATGGGATGACCATTTGCATCTAGTAGAGTTTGCATATAATAATAGCTACCAATCCAGTATCGGTATGGCTCCATATGAAGCTTTGTATGGAAGACCGTTCAACTCACCATCATGTTGGATAGAGACCGGCGAGAAGTTTTTGCTTGGACCAGATGTGGTGAGGGAAACTTCAGATAAGATTAAGATCATTCAACAATGGATGAAGGCTGCCTAGGATAGGCAGAAGAGTTATACTGATAAGAGGAGAAAAGACTTAAAATTCTCCATTGGTGACCTGGTGTTTGTCAAGGTTTCTTCGTTAAAGAGCGTGATACGATTTTGCAGGAGAGGCAAGTTAGCACCAAGATTTGTTGGCCCGTTCCCAGTTCTCGAACAAGTTGGGAATTTGGCATATAGAATTGAATTACCAGAGAAGACGGCGAGAGTTCACAACGTATTTCATGTTTCCCAGCTAAGGAAGTTCGTGCACGACCCAGATATGACTATTTCACCTGATCAGTTAGAGGACTTCGAAGTGCAACCCGAAGCGGTTGGGAATCGCAAGCCGATTCGTATTGTCGAGCACGATACGAAGCAACTTCGAGGGAAGGCGGTGAAGCTAATCAAGGTTTAGTGGGGTGGGAACGAGAATGACTGTACTTGGGAGACAGAGGAGAGCATTAGGAAAACGTACCCAGAACTCTTTGCCTGGTAAAATTTACTTTGAATTTAGTTATTCCACATGCTAGGATAGGCTTGTTTTGCTTGTTTTGCATGTTTGATTGTTGTTTTATGGCTGATAGGCATGCGGGACCCTTTGTGTGTTTTGGTTAGGGAATTTCGGGTGCGAAATTTCTTAAGGGGGAAGAATGTAACAACCTGCATTCTACGCATCGGAGGATCGTAGAATAATTATGTCTTTTTTATATGAAGTTGTATGGTCATGTGGATTTGGGAAACGACCATTGGGGTCATTTCCCATGTTCATGATTTTTGCCGATTTTTAAATGACCGTTTTGCCCCTAGCTGATACTGTTTTGGCCGTAACTTTTGACTGGAAAGAAATTTTGACCTGAAACCACTTCCATTAGATTCGTTTGATGGTTTACCTTTCCATAGAGTGGTCATAGTAGTTAAACGGACTTACTGTTTGGGAGATATGGCTGAAATAAGGTTTGGAAGGTGAAAAACTGCTTAACCGGGCCAAATAAGGTGATTAGTGAATGGGCCCATAACCCATTTCAGGATTAGGGTTATGGGGAGGCTGAAAAGAGTTAGAGTTTCATTCCATTTCGGTTTTCTAGCCTCCACTTACCTCTTAGAAACCCTAAAAATTGCCTCCAACCTCTAAATTACCTCCAAATCACTTTCTAATTAAGGATTAAGCTTAGCAACATCAAATCAAGGGAGATCTTCACCAAATCAAGATTAGAGCTGCTGTTTAGCATTAGTATTCGCGCCATATCAGAGATTTATTTCAGATCTAAGGTTTATTTGTGGCTAACGTGAGTGGTTTGCATAGTTCCTCACTAATTATGGTTAATTAAGGGTAATTAGTGTTAATTAGCGAATTTAAACATGATAAAATTCTGGAAAAATATTTATAAATTCTTAAATGATGTTTTAGACCTCTGATATGAATTTGGGTTAATTTGGTTAAGTTTTGCTAATCCTATCATTAATTATGCTTGAACATGTTTAAGGAAAAAAAATGGGGTTTTGGCTATGTTTGATCCATTTTAACCTATCATATTGATGTTTGGGTGTTTGAGGTCACTTCTATTTGTTGCTATGACTTTTTGGTACGCTTTGTAATTGATTAGAATAGATAGAATGGTCAAAAACGCCATTGAATGGCGTAAAACACTTGCTAGAAAAAGTTATAGAAAATGGTGCAGGATTTCGGATCGGATCGGAGGGATGGGCTCGGATCGGATAGTAGACTGGGCAAGGGATCACCGAACCAAACCGAGGCTTGGCACAAGGGAAAGTATGGCAAAAAGGAAGGGCACAATGGTTGAACTGGGATCGGATCGAGCTAAAGAAGGGGGAGTTGGATCGACTGAAGGGAAGAGAAGGGGATCAGAACAGAAGAGGAAGGGGAAGTGGATCGGATCGGAGACCAGGAACCCGATCCGAACCGATGGAGCAAGGGTATACCGACCCGACCCGCCAGAGAGCACCCGAACCGAATCAATATACTACGAAGGGACTTGAAGGCCACGACCCGACCCGGAGCACTTGGAAGGAAGCCGATCCGAACCGACAGAGAAGAAGGACTGGGGATCTGAACCGATCCACTGACCGAGATTCAAAGGTAGTCCAAATGGAAGTTTGTACTCAGGATCCAGTTGGGAACCAACGAGTTGACTTCATGGTTGGGCTTTGCTGCGAGACGTGTGCTAAGGAGTTGTTGACGTTCATAACTTCGATTCACCACTGAAAAGGATTGATGGGCTACGTATCAGTGTAGTAGAGTCATCATGACTCGAGGGGCAAAGTGATCGTAGCAAGACTATGAGCCAGTGCAGTGGAGCCATTGTGACTCCATGGGGCAGAGTGGACATAGTAAAGGATTAGTAAGGCTATGAGCCAGTGCAGTGGGGTGTGTACAACTCCATGGGGCAAAGTGGACATAGCGAAGGATTAGTGGCTATGGATCAGTGAATTGAAGCCGTTATGACTTCATGGGGCAGAGTGATCATAACAACGTATTGGGTGAATGAAGTGGTGGATATCGTATACTTTACGCACCGAGTGAGAGATGTGAGGATGGTTGCTATGTTTGATTGTTTGCCATCAATATGACATGCACACCCCCACCCCCGATATCTTTACACCATTTGTTTAGTGGCACATCAGAGTGTTGTACAGTATGTAGTGCTAACTCTTTGGTTGCAGGTTCAGGTATGGTTTAGTATACCTGTTATTGTTCTGTTTAGCTGCTTATCGCTCATACCAGACTTTTTGTTTGACCCAGAGTTTTATGTCTCCTCTTATTACTCTGGGTGCTCTCACGAGCAGACTAGAGGCAGGTTAGCTGGTGATGCACGAGTAGCTGATTCGGAGGCGAGCAGGAGGCTTCCACGTATGATATATATATATATATATATATATATATATATATATATATATATATATATACATACATATTCTCCCTGTGTCGTTGGTGGTCACTACTTGGGCATTAGTAGTGTACGTCCGTTATCTTTCTTTTACCTTTAGAGACAGTTTGAAAAGTTGTAATAATGATGATGTGGAACATAAGATGTATTTGGATTTTCCGCTGCTATGATAGTTTGTTTCCAGCTTATGCACTGTCTCACCTGTTTTATGTCAAGTATGTTGTTATTATATTTTGTTCTATGCGTTGTGAGACATTCTACAGGTTCCTTGTTGAATCTTCGTCTTCTTTCTTTCCTTCTGACGATCGTTCCGTGCTAATTGGACATGTGTACAGCGCACTTTTGGAGTAAATGTCGGTTGGTGCGGGGCGGGCCGTCACAAAAACCCAAACCCTAGCCTTTCTATACTTATGTTGAACTGCATCGCGCCTGTAATAACCCAGAAAATACGAACCAATTTAATTTTTTTTTATTTTGGCAATTTTAGTGAATTTTGAATATTTAAAATGATTTATTTTATATAATAACGACTGGAAATTTATTTTGAATAGAGTTAGAACACATAAATATATTTAAATCGAAATTAGAATATAAATATTTATTTTATTTATAAAAGGAATTGGAGTTTGAAAATTCGATTTCAAATTTCAAATGAATGTACAGGATTCAAAATAAACCGGATTTTAGTGAAACCAGAAATATTAGAATCCGTTTGAAAATATTTTTCCAACGAATCTGAAAAATCCAAATTTCATAGCAGAAATAAAAAGTTATGCCCAGTTGAAAATTCAGGATAGTCGCTATGGAATTTAGCCCTTAAAAATAGCGATTTTGCAAATGACCTCCGTTTTCGACGAGACCACTTTTGCTGGATCCGGAATGTCAAATTATGGCTAGATACCAATTTTCATAAGTTTTGGAATTAATATGTGAGCGTGTTGGATTTAAACGTGTTTGGCAATTTCAATTTGAATTTAATCGACTGGAAAATGACCGTTTTTCAAACGGTCTCCAAATTCAACGAAATTTGTTTTGTCAAGACCTATCGTCTAAACATAGCCAGATTTATTTTTCTGGAATTTTTGGAGTTAATATATGGCCCCAGTAAATTAAAATGTGCATTTGAATTTAAATTATAATGATTTATATATTAAATTTAGCAAAAGCTGATTGTAACAGCAGAATTGGGTTACGAAACATATCCCATCGTGTCCAGAATGGGGGTATTTAGCTAGGGGCGATAGTCGTTGGATTTGATTTGGATTTAGAGATGAAAAAGTGACTTTTTAGAATTTAAAATAATTAAATAAATAATTGTATATATATAAAAGCGCCCCTTTATATCTCGTTCAATCAAAACCCGTTTGCCCCAAATCGAGAAAATCACCCCGTTGCCTAGCCACCTCGTCGCCCACCCGCCTCTGCCGCCGTGCCAACCCCACCCAGCCCTACTCTGGCCAACTGCGCCACCCCTTCTTCCCTCCTCTCTCCTCTTCTTTCTCCGCTGGAAACTCCCCTCCAGATCGACGAAAATCCGCTGCCACCTAACCCTAAATAGCCGCCGGACCTCGCCGCCACCCACCCTCAACCGCTTCGCACCCCTCCCTTTCCGATCCGCCGCCTCCTTCTTCCTCTATCTTCTCCAAAAGCTCCAACCCCTTTTATTACCCAAAGAAAACCGCACCCTAGCCCAGGAAAAACCGCTGCCTCCACCGCGTGAGCTCACCCAGCACCACCAGCTTTGGGATTTTGCTGCTTCATTCGTGTATAAGGGGAAATCGGTGGAGAAAGGGGATTTACTTCGATCGGAAATGGTGTGAGTTTTCTAATTTTTATTTTATGCTATGACATGATTTTTAACAAAGTAAAAAGATATGATTTTTAAATATAAAAAGATATGATTTTTAAAACATAAAAAGATGTGATTTTTATATATATACTAATGAAATAAAAATATGATTTTTACTACATAAGTACGTTATAAAAATATGATTTTTATATAGAAAACTGAATTTTAAAAATATGATTTTTACGTTGAAGGAGAAGTTAGAAAGATATGATTTTTATGTTACAAAGATACGATTTTTAAATATATAAAAATTCGATTTTTATATATGAAGTAGCAAAAAAAAGATGTGATTTTTATATGAACTACATTAAAATAAAAATGCGGTTTTTGTTTAAATAACCTCGTTATAAAAATATGATTTTTATATACGAGGTAGCGGTATAGAAATGTGATTTTTAATATAAACGTCATATTAAAAATGTGATTTTCACTATGAACAACGTGAAATTGATTACGTTGGGATTACGGTGAGGAACACAATGCACGGGAATCAAATCCAAATCTGAACCATTCATAAATAAGGAATGGAGGAGTGGATCCCAAAGGTGAGAATGTAACGACCCAAGGATTTTCGGCCTCGGAAATCGACATAAATACCTTTGCTGTAACTCATGCCGACCTTCCAAACACCGAAAATACTGGACGTTATTAGAAAGAAATTAAAGGGTGAGATAACAAAGAAAGAAATATTAGAATAGAAGAAGAAGAAGAAACAACACAACACAGAGTCTCACATCGCAGCGGAACAAAATATAATACAGAAATAACTTTATTGAGAGATTTAAATAAAACTTACAATATCAGAGTACACCAACATCACAGGGCAGTTATAATAATATGCCCTATACACAACACACAGCGGAATAGTAGCTATATAATATCCTACGTCGGAACACTTCCAGCTTGTCTCTTCACACCATTCGATAACCTGAACCTGTACACTACGGGCTAACCCGAGCATTTACAAAACACCGGGTCAGTCTGGTGAACCAGAGTGAGATAAACACACTAAGTTTTTAGGGTATCACACAACCTGATTTTAAAGTTAAAACCTTTCGAAGAAAAGGATAATCATAAGACCAAATCCACACATACACAGGGACGGTTTTTACCTTACGATAACCCAAAACATTTTCGAAATCAATATCTTGTCTGATATTATAATAATGTCTAAATACAAGTAAATAGAATCTAGTAGAACGCTTGCATCTCATGCTCTACATATATAGTATACAAACAAAACCGCCGGTGCTTATTGGAGATTGGATTCCAACTATGACAAGGTACGGGACCACCTGCCGATCGTGTATCTCTATAGGCGAATACACTGGGTTCAACAAGAACGTCTTGCAACCCGGCCCACACATGTCCGACCACTCATTTCGCTTGAGCGTATCAAATGTATATCACCAACGCTTGGGAGCTACCCACCATCTTCCCGAAAAGGGACAGCATCGAAATAGATTTAAGAAACAAAGGGATTTTCTCTAGATAGGTGATTATACACCCTAATGGGAGCGATCCATATAGCCATGCTGCCTGCCCGATTTTTGTCGTTTACCGGTTTGAGGCTTGAGGCCAGAATTTACTTTTGAAACGTCTGATTGCCATTCACTTTGAATGCCACATCGTCAAATCCGCTAGATATCGCTAATTGACGTCCACAAAAATACTCTAGTTGGGAGCTAACCAACTATGGCACGTTTGAAAAAATCAACGTATGCGATCCGTTTGGAAATACTCTGTAGGACATCCGTCCATACAAGTCATCCAGGAACGGGATGAACCGAAGGTACTCTCCTACTGCATCTCATATAGGAATCACCCCATGGATCAGTAGCGAGAAGTCCTTGCAACCTGTAGATTCCAACCATGACAAAATCACAGTTTATCTCTAGCCGCTAAACCAAAGATTTTTAGTAGTTCTTCCGCTTATGAAAATCCACGGTCTTCAATGCTCCATCTTGACCGTCTTCTGTTATCTTCACATATTTGTTGGTCAGAATGGTTTTTGAATATATATTCAATCCCGGTCTTTCCGTACCAACAATCGTATTGGACAGATTTGATAGTCTGTGAATTAACTATCAAAATAAACAGTGTTTCAATCATCACAATCCAGTGGGTTCACTGGTTCAGTATTCGGTCTCACTTGGCCTTTAAATTTAAACAAATGTAAATTCAACTCTTAAATCTTTCGATATTATAAATATTGTTTCCTCGCTTTCTTATTTAACATAAGATTATTCGTTGACCAAATTCATTTTAATACTTAAGTAAATCCTAGATCATATCCAGTTGGTCTATTTTCACTTTCAAACCTTAGCCACGTTATTATAATATTGGGAAATCCATTTAGTCTATTTCTCGTAAAACAAAGTTACGAAATACCTTTTATTTCATACTTAAAAACCATCATCCCTGTTTATTCTTATAAAAAAAAATCATCTTTACCTTTCCTCTTTAAATCTCGACAATATCGTTATAATTAATGTAACTCTTTTTATTCTCCTTTTACCTTGGAATCTTTAACATATACATATCTATTATAAATTTTCATCAAAAATGTTACAATATTATCTCTCTAATGAAATAATATGTCATTACTATCCTCTTTTACCACTACAACTAATATCATCTTCAGATACTCCTGCTGTCGTTCAAGTTGGGGTATTATAATTACCTCTCAGACCTTGATCAACAACTTTAATATCTTCAGATAGATACGAGTTGTAACCCAAAACCAATATTTCATTCTAATCCCAATACAAATACCATTAAACTATTTTATTCAAAATACGGTTTTACAAAACCTGCTTACCTCTTTTGAACTCTCTTTCTCCGCTATACCCATTTCTCTTAATTCAACAATTAAGTACTTCATAAAACATCACACTTTAACCTTTTCCCTTTTAAAAAAAAAAACTAATTAAAATCTAAACCATATTCATTAAACTATTTTCTATTCAGATTATACAAACTTAGAAATCAATCCAATTAAAGAGTCGATTTATTCACTCAAAACACGATTACCTTTTACCCGATTTCCATTTTGTTTTTCCCTTTAAATTAATTAATAACATAATTAATTAAATTAAATAATCCCATTAAATTGTTTCTCAACGACCCAAATTATCCAAATTTAACCGTTAGGTTAACTTTCTTATTTTCATATCCACTAAGCTGATTAACACCAGTTTTGACTTTAAAAAATCAATTACAATTGATTATAGCCATTAATATTCATTTCCTTTGAATACAGTTTTATTCAAAGTATATATCTCAAATCTATCTTCATTTATAAAATAAATTTTTATAACTCCAGTTCTATCGATTTTCCGGACGGTAAATCGATATAAATAAATAATTTACTTCCAGGCCATTTAATGCCGATTACGCAACCAACACTGCCCATTGGTTAAAACACAACACCGGTTGGCTTTCAAATCAATGATCAATAATCAAATCCATCACACCAAGCAGAACAGTTCACATATGATAATATGAGAATAAATATATATTTGAGGAATCTGGTTGGATCCCTCCAACTTGTCCTTCCCTGTATTCAACTGGTTATCTCCAAACAGATTAGTTAATTCCATTTAACTGATATATAATAGTAAACAACAACAATTTCACATCAACCAATTTTCAAAACAATTTAATTCGGAACAAACAATTCAGATAATCAAACACGTTTAATAAATAAACGTGACCAATAAGGCAAGTTACCTTTATTGGATCAAATCGTTAAAATAACGATTTGGTATTTCTTTGAAATTAAACACGGTTTAATTTCGTCGGTTAAATCAGCCAATATGTAACTAGCAAATAGTCAAAACATCAGCAAGCAGAGCACACAAAATAAAAACGCAATTCATATAAAATATAAATGGAAAAACTGAGTGAGCTTAACTCACCTTGATTTGGTTTGTAGTTGAGACAGTTGGTTTTTAATCAAATTAAACATGTGTTTAATTTAATTAAAACTCCGGTTGATTCCAATCTTGTCTTGTTCTGTTCCCTAACATGGTGCTCGTTGATGCGATTCCAACAACCTGTGGTTTGTCCCATTTTTTCTTAATAGTAGCAGGTCGATAATCTCTTTCCTCACGCCCCGTTCTTCCGTTCTTTGTTTGAACATTCAGCACCACTCAATTTCCCCATTCATCCAAAACACGGCCAACATCTGGTTTCCCATCGTTCAAGCTACAACCGTAGACTTCATCAAATCTTCTTTTCTTTGTTTCAAAAATCACGGCAGCAGCATGTCAGCTCCCTCAACTAATTGCTGTCTATGTGTAAATCTCCCAAGACAACACCTTCTACTTTTATTCCTTCCCCTCCACTATGTACTTCTCTTGTTTCTTCCGTATACTGCTCCGATTTAAAAGGAAAATCCCATGCTTTTAATATGTTGTTTCGAAACCTTCTGTCCCTGTTATAACACAAATTCTCAGCTGATTCTTTATACGTCAAAGTCATTAACCCTAAAAAAACTATTACTTACGTTATGGAAAAATAACGGGTCTGAACCCTTTAACTTATTCTTGTTGTCAACACCTCTCCTTGTTTTAACTAATTCTGGGCCAATCCCTTTATTCCTAGTTTCATACACTTTAGATTTTGAACAACCAGGCCAACCACTGTCATTTCGTTGCTCCCTGTTCAAAATCCTGGCACCTAGTTCTGATCGCCCACTACTGCTTCCACCACATCTTCACGTAGGATACACCAGGCGCCCATTTCCCTTGGTCTTCTACCTTGTTTCAGAATACATGGTCCACTAAATTTTATTGCGCCCACACTTTTATTTACAGAATAAGCTCGCTCCTTTGCCTTCATGTCCGTCATTCCCAGTCCACAAAAGTTTGCATCACACTTCTGCTTTGCAAAACATGGTACCACGCTGTCCCTTAAATCTCCACACACCGCTCCATCCATCGCAAACCGAACCTCAATCAGATGTGATCCCCAGATGCGCCTCGCTGGCCTTGGCCAACGCCCATAGTCCCGTCTCGCCTGGCCCCTTCCATTGCTGGCAACACCCTTAAACCCGATAGCGAGTTCGAGAAAAATCCTGGCCAACCAGAGACACTAACGCCCATCGTGACCATCTAAGTTGGAGACGGAGTTGAGCTTGACAAAGTGGTACTTGGAGATTAAATTATTTGGTGCGCGGATAAAATGATATTAGAGGTGGAAAACTAGAAGCTATGGATCGTTCGTTTTTGTTCATGGCGGCTGAAGAAATATTAGGGTTTAGTTGAAAGAAGTGTATATATATATATATATATGTGTGAAGAATTATTATTTTATATTATAACGAAACTTCGCGGTGAAGTAGTTGATTAAAACCTCTACAAATGATCCTTGTTTTCTGTTGAAAAAGCTTTTCTTGGTATAAAAAGATATTCCGGATCTAATGGGACAAGTTTCGTCGAATTCCGATATCGTTTGAAAAAAATTCCTTTATAAAACCAGAAATAAACACGCGTTTAATTTTTCCATGATCACTAGATAAATCTAATCAACTTGAAACTTCGATATCCTACAATAATTTTTCCATACGAACCCAACGGCAACAGTTTCGTCGCATTCTGAGACTGTTGACTCGGTAGGCTATTTTTACGCGCATCGCAATACCCTTTTTGACCCCAATTAACCCAGTCTCCAAAAATAACAAACTATATACCTATCCTGACTCTAATCGACAATACGAACTCAAGGAACTAGTTTCGTGGCTTAATTCGATCGTTTGCTCAAGTTATACCCAAATAACCCTTTTTTAAATTAATTACGCGCTATAGAAATTGAACGAGCGTTTGTGGCTGCCATGGTCCCATACGACATCGGTTTGCCACACCATTCAACACTATACAATAATTTAACGATATGGTTTCTAATGAAACTGATTTCGTCAAAATCTGAGTCCGTTTGCAAAACGACCATTTTAAAGGTCGATATTTAAATAACGATTTTCACAGCGACTATTTCAAAATTTGATTTGGCCATATCTAACAAATTATAACACGAAATCTAGAATTTTCTCTTTCATATGAAAATTATCATCAACATGGTTCTAACGTTTCTTGCTTCAAATCCGACTTATGTTGGACTCTGTATATCCAGTTAAAGTTCAAAGCCAAATATTACGAACTGCAGCGCCATTTTGAGCTCGATTTATATTATAATTAAAATTAACATTCAAACTTCGTTTTAAATAATGAATTAAATATTAAAAATCCATTAATACTCCAAATATAATATTTAAAATAATAAATTAAATTAAATATTTGACGGCCAAAACACGGGTCGTTACATTCTTCCCCCCTTAAAATAATTTCGTCCTCGAAATTGCTAAGGTAAGAAAGAACGTAATAAACCCATTTACTTTGAAAAATATTTAGTCAAAACTCATTTTTATTTTCAAAATAAATCTAATTGGTTTTAAAACCAATTTAATTCAAATAGAAGAATTTTCCAAAAATCTTCAAAAATTTTCTAACACCTCAAATTTTGGAATTTTTTTGGCAGAGTCTCCCCTGTACGGAGGACATCTGCAAGATCGCAGGTTCAAGAAATATATATACATCGACCAATAGGGTCGGAAAAATTCAAAAACCAAACTCAAAACCCAAATGAAACCAAAATTTCATATTCTGCATAGGCGTACCTTTTTGCGAGCGTTATTACGTAATAAGCGATTAACAATAAGCGAGCCTGCTCGATTACTATGCAGCTCCAATCAGGCTGGATTCAGTTAACTACATAATCGTCTTAGGCATAGTTTAAAGATAAATTAGCTCTCATGCACCTGTTCTCAACTCTATTGAACTTCGTTAGTTTCAAAACAATACCAGTCAAATTCAAATATCCATACCATCCTAGATTTATCTCAATAATCAATTCTATTTCAGACTGGTTTCAGACAAATTCATTCAATTTTTAAATCCATATTTATGCAATAAATCTCAACCAAATAATCCCAAACCATTCCATTTGGGTGTTTCCATTTCTCAACTCAATTCAAACTAGGGTTGACTTAAAGTTATATTTTATTTCAATATTCCAGTTCAAAATTTAATTCATATGATTTATTTAACCCAACATGAGTTAAATTTCCACACTTCACATTTCAAATTTGAAATGTCCTTCGATTGGTCCAATCCAACCTTGTAATCAAACAAATTCAGAACAATCAATCAAGGCAATACAAATTTCAAATTACCAGTCAACAATTTAAAATAATTACCCCTTTTTATTTATACAAAGTATAATTTAGGGAAAATTATTTCATTTATCCCATCTTCAAAATAATTTTAAAAAAAAATTATATACAAATTACAAATACGTGCACTCATATAAATACACTCAATCTCGATCTAAGGTATTACTAACCCTATCTCTATCGAGTTACACCACAGAGCCAAGGTTATCACTAAACCAATAGCTATGATACCACTGTAAAGACCCAAGGATTTTCGGCCCTGGAAATCGACATAAATACCTTTACTATAACTCATGCCGACCTTCCATACACCGAAAACACTGGACGTTATTAGAAAGAAATTAGAGGGTGAGATAAGAAAGAAAGAAATATTAGAATAGAAGAAGAAGAAGAAACAACACAACAAAGAGTCTCACATCGCAGCAGAACAAAATATAATACAGAAATAACTTTATTGAGAGCTTTAAATAAAACTTACAATATCAGAGTACACCAACATCACTGGGCAGTTATAATAATCTGCCCTATACACAACACACACCGGAATAGTAGCTATATAATATCCTACGTCGGAACTCTTCCAGCTCGTCTCTTCACAACATTTGATAACCTGAATCTGTACACTCCGGGCTAACCCGAGCATTTACAAAACATCGGGTCAGTCTGGTGAACCAGAGTGAGATAAACACACTAAGTTTTTAGGGTATCACACAACCTGATTTTAAAGTTAAAACCTTTCAAAGAAAAGGATAATCTTAAGACCAAATCCACACATACACATGGACGGTTTTTACCTTACGATAACCCAAAACATTTTCGAAATCAATATCTTGTCTGATATTATAATAATGTCTAAATACAAGTAAATAGAATCTAGTAGAACGCTTACATCTCACACTCTACATATATAGTATACAAACAAAACCGCCGGCGCTTATTGGAGATTGGATTCCAACTATGACAAGTTATGGGACCACCTGCCGATCGTGTATCTCTAGAGGCGAATACACCGGGTTCAACAAGAACGTCTTGTAACCCGGCCCACACATGTCCGACCACTCATTTCGCTTGAGTGTATCGAATGTATATCACCAATGGTTGGGAGCTACCCACCGTCTTCCAGAAAAGGGACAACATCGAAATAGATTTAAAAAACAAAGGGATTTTCTCTAGATAGGTGATTATACACCCTAATGAGAGCGACCCACATAGCCATGCAGCCTGCCCTATTTTTGTCGTTTACCGGTTGTGAGGCTTGAGGCCAGAATTTACTTTTGAAACATCTGATCGCCATTCACTTTGAATGCCACATCGTCAAATCCGCTAGATATCACTAATTGACGTCCAAAAAAATACTCTAGTTGGGAGCTAACCAACTATGGCACGTTTGAAGAAATCAACGTACACGATCCCTTTGGAAATACTCTATCAGACATCCGTCCATACAAGTCATCCAGGAAAAGGATGAACCAAAGGTACTTTCCTACTGCATCTCATACAGGAATCACCCCATGGATCAGTAGAGAGAAGTCCTTGCAACCCGTAGATTCCAACCACGACAGAATCACAGTTTATCTCTGGGCGCTAAACCAAAGATTTTTAGTAGTTCTTCCGCTTATGAAAATCCACGGCCTTCAAAGCTCCATCTAGACCGTCTTCTGTTATCTTCACGTATTTATTGGTTGGAATGGTTTTCGAATATATATTCGATCCCGGTCTTTCCGTACCAACAATCGTACTGGACAGATTTGATAGTCAGTGATTTAACTATCAAAATAAACAGTGTTTCAATCATCACAATCCAGTGGGTTCACTGGTTCAGTATTCGGTCTCACTTGGCCTTTAAATTTAAACAAATGTAAATTCAACTCATAAATCTTTTGATATTATAAATATTGTTTCCTCGCTTTCTTATTTAACATAAGATTATTCGTTGACCAAATTCATTGGTCTATTTTCACTTTCAAACCTTAGCCACGTTATTATAATATTGGGAAATCCATTTTGTCTATTGCTCGTAAAACAAAGTTACGAAATACCTTTTATTTCATACTTAAAAACCATCATCCCTGTTTATTCTTATAAAACAAAATTCATCTTTACCTTTCCTCTTTAAATCTCGACAATATCGTTATAATTCACGCAACTCTTTTTATTCTCCTGTTACCTTGGAATCTTTAACATATACATATCTATTCCAAATCTTTATCAAAAATGTTACAATATTATTTCTCTAATGAAATAATACGTCATCACTATCCTCTTTTACCACTACAACTAATATCATCTTCAGATACTCCTGCTGTCGTTCATGTTGGGGTATTATAATTACCTCTCAGACCTTGATCAACAACGTTCATATCTTTAAATAGATACGAGTTGTAACCCAAAACCAATATCTCATTCTAATCCCAATACAAATACCATTAAACTATTTTATTCAAAATACGGTTTTACAAAACCTGCTTACCTCTTTTGAACTCTCTTTCTCCGCTATACCCATTTCTCTTAATTGAACAATTAAGTACTTCATAAAACATCACTCTTTAACCTTTTCCCTTTTTTAAAAAAACTTATTAAAATCTAAACCATATTCATTAAACTATTTTCTATTCAGAACATACAAACTTAGAAATCAATCCAATTAAAGAGTCGATTTATTCACTCAAAACACGATTACCTTTTTAACTGATTTCCATTTTGTTTTTCCCTTTAAAATAATTAATAACATAATTAATTAAATTAAATAATCCCATTAAATTGTTTCTCAATGACCCAAATTATCCAAATTTAACCGTTAGGTTAACTTTCTTATTTTCATATTCCCTAAGCTGATTAACACTAGTTTTGACTTTATAAAATCAATTTACAATTGATTATAGCCAGAAATATTCATTTCCTTTGAATAAAGTTTTATTCAAAGTATACATTTCAAAATCTATCTTCATTTATAAAATAAATTTTTATAACTCCAGTTCTATCGATTTTCCTAACGGTAAATCGATATAAATAAATAATTTACATCCAGGCTATTTAATGCCGATTACTCAACCAACACTGCCCATTGGTTAAAGCACAACACAGGTTGGCATTCAAATCAATGATCAATAATCAAATCCATCACACCAAGCAGAACAGTTCACATATGATAATATGAGAATAAAAATATATTTGAGGAATCCGGTTGGTTCCCTCCAACCTGTCCTTCCCTGTATTCAACTGGTTATCTCCAAACAGATGATATATAATAGTAAATAGCGACAATTTCACATCAATCAATTTTCCAAACAATTTAAATCAGATCAAACAATAAAACAATTCAGATAATCAAACACGTTTATAAATAAATGTGACCAATAAGGCAAGTTACCTTTATTAGATCAAATCATTAAAATAACGATTTGGTATTTCTTTGAAATTAAACACGGTTTAATTTCGTCGATTAAATCAACCAATATGTAACTAGCAAACAGTCAAAACATCAACAAGCAGAGCACACAAAATAAAAACCTAATTTATATAAAATATAAATGGGAAAACTGAGTGAGCTTAACTCACCTTGATTTGGTTTGTAGTTGAGACAGTTGGTTTTTAATCAAATTAAACATGTGTTTAATTTAATTAAAACTCCGGTTGATTCCAATCTTGTCCTGTTCTGTTCCCTAACATGGTGCTCGTTGATGCGATTCCAACGACCTGTGGTTTGTCCCATTTTGTCTTAATAGTTGCAGGTCGATAATCTCTTTCTTCATGCCCCGTTCTTCCGTTCTTTATTTGAACATTCAGCACCACTCAATTTCCCCATTCATCCGAAACACGGCCAACATCTTCTTTCCCATCGTTCAAGCTACAACCGTAGACTTCCTCAAATTTTCTTTTCTTTGTTTCAAAAATCACAGCAGCAGCATGTCAGCTCCCTCAACTAACTGTTGTCTATGTGTAAATCTCCCAAGACAACACCTTCTACATTTATTCCTTCCCTTCCACTATGTACTTCTCTTGTTTCTTCCGTATACTGCTTCGATTTAAAAGGAAAATCCCATGCTTTTAATATGTTGTTTTGAAACCTTCTGTCCCTGTTATAACACAAATTCTCAGCTGATTCTTTATACGTTAAAGTCATTAACCCTAAAAAAAAACTATTACTTATGGTAGGGAAAAATAACGGGTCTGAACCCTTTAACTTGTTCTCGTTGTCAATACCTCTCCTTGTTTTAACTAATTCTGGGCCAATCCCTTTGTTCCTAGTTTCATACACTTTAGATTTTGAACAACCTGGCCAACCACTGTCATTTCGTTGCTCCCTGTTCAAAATCCTGGCACCTAGTTCTGATCGCCCACTACTGCTTCCACCATATCTTCACGTAGGATACACCAAGCGCCCATTTCCCTTGGTCTTCTACCTTGTTTCAGAATACACGGTCCACTAAATTTTACTGCGCCCACACTTTGACTTACAGAATAAGCTCGCTCCTTTGCCTTCATGTCCTTCATTCCCAGTCCACAAAAGTTTGCATCACACTTCTGCATGCTTTGCAAAACATGGTACCACACTGTCCCTTAAATCTTCACACACCGCTCCATCCATCGCAAACCAGAGACACCAATGCCCATCGTGACTGTCTAAGTTGGAGAGGGAGTTGAGCTTGACAAAGTGGTACTTGGAGATTAAATTATTTGGTGCGCGGATCAAATGATATTAGAGGTGAAAACTAGAAGCTATGGATCGTTCGTTTTTGTTCATGGCGGCTGAAGAAATATTAGGGTTTAGTTGAAAGAAGGGTATATATATGTGTGTGAAGAATTATTATTTTATATTATAACGAAACTTCGCGGTGAAGTATTTGATTAAAACCTCTACAAATGATCCTTGTTTTCTGTTGAAAAAGCTTTTCTTGGTATAAAAAGATATTCCGGATCCAATGGGACAAGTTTCGTCGAATTCCGATATCGTTTGAAAAAAATTCCTTTATAAAACCAGAAATAAACACGCGTTTAAGTTTTCCATGATCACTAGATAAATCTAATCAACTTGAAACTCCGATATCCTACAATAATTTTTCCATACGAACCCAACGGCACCAGTTTTGTCGCATTCTGAGACTATTGATTTGGTAGGCTATTTTTATGCGCACCGCAATACCCTTTTTGACCCCAATTTACCCAGTCTCCAAAAATAACAAACTATATACCTATCCTGACTCTAATCGACGATACGAACTCAATGGAACTAGTTTCGTGGCTTAATTCGATCGTTTGCTCAAGTTATACCCAAATAACCCTTTATTAAATTAATTACGCGCTATATAAATTGAACGAGCATTTGTGGCTACCGTGGTCCCATATGACATCGGTTTTCCACACCATTCAACACTGTACAATAATTTAACGATACGGTTCTAATGAAACTAATTTCCTCGTAATCTGAGTCTGTTTGCAAAACGGCCATTTTAAAGGTCGATATTCAAATAACGATTTTCACAGCGACTATTTCAAAATTTGATTTTGGCCATATCAAACAAATTATAACACGAAATCTAGATTTTTCTCTTTCATATGAAAATTATCATCAACACGGTTCTAACGTTTCTTGCTTCACAGAAATCCGACTTATATTGGACTCTGTATATCCAGTTAAAGTTCAAAACCAAATATTACGAACTACAGCGCCATTTCGAGCTCGATTTATATTATAATTAAAATAAACGTTCAAATTTCATTTTAAATAATGAATTAAATATTAACTATCCATTAGTAATCCAAATATAATATTTAAAATAATAAATTAAATTAAATATTTGATGGCCAAAACACGGGTTGTTACAGAGAATTTCTCACTTTAATTTATTTTCTAATTAATAAAATGTACTAGGATGCAGATGGTGCTTAGTAGCACCCGACACCTTTGTTTGAAACCATGTTTGTTTGGTTGGTCGGTTGATTGGTTAGTTGTTTCGATTTGGTTGTTTGGTTGAATGAATTGATTAGAATTTGGTATGTACATGGCGCGAGCCATTAGTAGGCGAGCGATAAGGCTAGACCTTATTCTGGTTCTAGTATCGCATCGTTGTGCTGTCAAAATTTTCTAAAAGTATCAAAACAATAAAAATATCATTTTATTGTATAAATGAACTGTATAAAATAGTCATGGGATGAAATAAATATTTTATAGTTCAAACTATAATTTTTAATGAGTATATGAATAAAATAATTATTCATTTACAAACCAGACGATTTGTTTATGTACACACATTTACTGATATTGATTGGGACGATATATTTTATACATCGCCCAACTGCACAAATAATAATCATTGTTTTTTGTTTGAAAACCCCACACGGGTATTGGGACGATATTGGACATACACTAATCCCAATATTTTGTTGTATGTCAATCGATGGGTTGACAGACTGTTGTAAGCGTTAATTATTTATATTTAACTCTTATGCAGTTGTGTAATAAACTTTGGATGATGGTTGACTCTGTTTGATTGTTGTTATGTACATGTGTGTATGAAATCCATATAAATAAAATTATATGGTAATTAATTGGGTCTGATTCCAATTTGGAAACAACGAATATTTTAAAATAACGAATATTTTAAAATGGTGAATAATGAATATTTTAAAATAACTAATATCTTAAAATAATATTCAGTAATGGATCAAAATATGATTTTGATGTCCGATATGGGATGGACACGAAAATATTTAAATATAGAAAGCCGTGTTGATGAGATTAACATCATTTTGACATGAACGATATTTATATCGATTTTATTCATTTTTATAATGAATATCGAAAAAGAAGTGATTTCAAAATCTAATGTTTTGGAAATATTATCATTTATATATTAATGATATGGAATATTCAATTTTGATTTGAAATTGAATATGAAGTTGAAATTGTTTTGAAAACGAATTTAAATCGATTTATAAAATAGGTTTTAGCTGGAAATCAACGAAATACATAATATATATATTATATATATATAATGGCCTGAATAGAACGCGCCGAGCTGCGGTAGTTCGCGAATTTTGACCATTGACTTCGAATGAACATTACGGAAGATCCGACAGTCGGATTCTCCTAAAACCGGAACCGTTGGGTTTGTATCAAAAAGAGCTTTCCAACGAATAAGAGAGATTTGAAATCTAACGGTTGGTTTAGGAATTATGTCGAAATCAAATTTGAAAAAGGTCGTTGTAAGTGCAGATCGATGACCATTTATGGAAATTGACTGTATGGTATATTTTTATCGAAATGAACTAGTTATGAACTAGAATTATAAATCCAATATTTTTAAAATAAATAATTTGGATTTGAAATGGTTTTAAAAATAACCAGAATTTCCAATATATGAATTGGAATGGATTTGAAACGAAATTATCATCGGAATATTTCGATATTGGATTCCATGATCATACGGATATTGTGGAGGAATTTGGAAGATATATATATCATTATTCCCAATACGATATTTGTTGATTTCATAATTTGATATTGAATATAAGCCAATATAATTTCTATTCAGAGCCTTGTATTTAATATCAAATTGGATTTTGGGTTTGTTGTGAATGGTGTCTTCACTATTCTTAAATCCAGGTGAGAAAACATTAAATCTTTTTATTAAGATTTAATGAAGTTTAACAATTAATTAACATTTAATTGGAATCGAAAATTGAATGTGAATTGAGTTTATTATGAACTATGTTTTTAACGACATTCGTTCTTTAACCCAATTTACAGTGAAATGTGATTTGGAATTTATAAATCTTTTTATTAAGATTTAACGGAAATTTTCCAAAGTAAAATTTTCCAATTTAATATATTAAATTGGAATTGAATGGATTTCAATTTGATAATAATCGAAATGAGCTTCTGTGGAGGAAGACTGTTAATATATATGCAATTTAAAAGGCTTAGTCGTTATTCCATTTATATTATTAGTCGGATACGGAAATTGATATCGATTATATATTGATTTATTTTCCGTGAAGATTCCATAATAAATGGAATGGGATTTGGGTTTATCATGAACTGTGTTTTAAATGACATTAGTTCTTTAACCCAGTTAAGGACAGGATTACATGTCTAACATTGTATTTCGAACTGCATAGTTGATCTCTGCTAAATATACATCTGTTTGGCAGCGGAGAATTTATTCTGTTTCTTAACACCCTTCTTTAAGACGCACGAGCTTAGAGGTTATATATCGGCAGAAATCAATAGTACGGTGTAGATTGTCGATGCAACATGTTTGTGTTTCCAAGGTTAAATAATCATTATTATTGATTTTTGGGAAGATTAAAACCAAGTGGAGTTTCAATGAATCTTTAATTAGATTGAAATGGGAATTGATAAATTGATTGAGAATGGAGTATCACCAGTTTTGCTCCTAGCAATATTTAAATCTTTAATTAGATTTGAACGAGAAATGGTAATTAAATTTACCGATAACACCCTGTTGTTAGATATGGAGTATGACCAGTTTTGCTCCATGGGATGAATAGGTTGGGATTGGGAAATTAAACAAATGATTACTTCGTTAAGGTTCGCTAATCCCGACTAGTTTGGAAAACTTTAGTATGGTTTGAATTGATATACAAAGGAAGATTAAAGAATAAATTTAAAGAATTTCTCTTTGATAAAATTAATGGGAACCTTTCCTAAAGGATATGAATATTTAAGTAAAATAATATTCAGAATTGGAATGAGGCGTATGTTGTGTTCTTATAGCATTTGTTTATTATATACGCGAGTTATTTAGGAAGGCCGGGTTTATACCTATTCTGAATAACTGATTCGACGATAAGTCGAAGATGAAGATGGTGGTTGTAGACCAGAGGTCTTCACATCGTTTGGATGACTAATGATGCCTTAATTGGGCTGTACACCCAAGATGAGGTAATAAGTGGTGATCGTCCAGACGTACTTGGAGATCGACCGGATATGCAAGGACCTCTCTCTTGTATTGGACATATGGGGTGAGGAATAAGGTGCCTCCGGTTTCGTTCATACCCAGAATGAACTTGTAAATGGATTTGTGTCTGACATTGGATTTTATTCTGTGTTGGTTGATCTTTATTAAATATATATCTGTTTGGCGGTGGAGAATTTATTCTCTTGCTTAACGCCCTTCTCTGAGACGTACGAGTTCAGAGGTTATATATTGATAGACATCAGTCGCAAGGCGTGAATTGCCTGTATGGCATGCTAAGATGCAAATGACCAAGGCTTCTGTTGAAAAGCAGAGTCCAGTGGTTGATGATCAAAGCATAGCTTTAATATAGCGCCGCTTTGTGTATTGCGTTAATTCGCGAGCCTCACACCTCAGTATGAGTCAAAAACGAGATAAGGGAACGCAGTGAGTGCATGACGTTTCTTTCTAGCTATGGGTGGTGTCGGGGTTTTGCAAGCCCAGACATTTTTATATTTTTACCTATGTGGCTATTGGAATGTGAGGCGCCTCAGATATATCGGTCTCTACGGAGCCGATAGATTGGTCCGATAGGATAGGACCGGGAAACGTGTGTTCAGGAATAACTAATCCAATAATGTAAGTTTGGACCGGCACTGCAGGATCCAGGGGTTGCCTAGAGTGTGCAGTCCTGAGACATTGGCTGGAGTGTCTCGAAGCAGAAAGGAGTACATCTCTGGCATAGACTCATGACGGAAAACCAATTTCCAATACGTGACGTTCGGTTTTATTTGTAGAGCCTAGTATGACGACATAGTGGGATGGGGCACTATGTCGTCTATGATTGATACATTTATATTTGAGGTTGTTTTCATACACTTTACACTATAATAGTATCAAAATGATTTGTTTTAAACGTACCAAGCATGTTTGGCTATTATAAGGTAAAACTCTATCTTCCAGCTTGCATTGCATTGTGTGATGGGACGTGAGTCTTATAATAGCTTCATTTTTCCAAAAAGCATTGCGTTGTTTGTTTTATGCATTAGTATTCTTGGGAGGGAACCCGTTCCGTGTTATTTGGCATGGTCCCTTGATTTACTTTATTTTTAAAGTAAAGATTTAATAACTGTTTTCGTTCTCACACTAGTCACATGACTAACTTGGAGTTTATTGTTTTAACCTAAACTCTGGGTGCCCCTATTTTCCACACGAGCAGCTAGTAGTTTGGTTTTTGTAGATTTATATTCACATGATCCTGGTTTACCGCTGGAATGATATTCAGAAAGCTCTGTATCCGTATATCTTTTTCAGTTGTGTTTTGTATTATTTTCCGGTACATTGTAATTTGTAAATCTTTGATATTTGTCAAATGTATATTATTTGTTCATACTATGTATATTCTTGTGCTCTGATGTAAATTGTTGTAATAAGCAATGAAATGTTCTTTTATTTGTGTTCTGATTTGTCATCTTCTCAACTCAATCCAGGCTTTCCTTTACGGGGAAGTTTGGGTCGAGTCAGTTTGGTATCAGAGCTTTGGTTTACAGAGCTCGAGAACAAGACACATTAGAACCGAAAAGAATTCATCAGAGATTGGATTTTTAATATCCAATAAGAATGACTCGTTAGAGATGGAATTAGTTGTATCCTAGAATGAGTTGGAAGAGTGTTATTTTAAAATAAAAATGAAAACAAATTTAGTTTTGAAAATTTAAACTTTATTATTCGTATTTGATTATTTATTTATTTATATTGAATTTGGACAGTCGAGTATATTGAGATGTTGCATATACGTCTCACGAACATATATTCGAAGTGTTAATATACTGGATAGATATAGAAGCACACTCTATTTGCCCGAGGATAATTCTGATGATGCATCATCATCAGTATTTTTGTTCGGGTTTCGAAAGTGGGATTTCTAAATATTTCAATTGACTGGTGTGAGAAGCAAAACAAGATAGGGTCTATTGTTGTGACTTGGCAGCAAAAATGGATTTTTATATAAAAAAAATTATGAATTTGAAACGATAATCAATTAATTGATTGCCGGTTGTGTTGTTTGATTAATTAAAATTTTGAACCATTAAGCCAAATTGAATCAAATATTGTACTGAGTTGGAAATTGTATAGAAATGCATACATGTATATATACACATTGTTGAACAAGTTATGGATAAACAGCTAAGAAGGGAAATAAAATTTTATGCCCAACAAATAGGTACGTGTTTACAAGTTTTCTTCTTCTTTTAATGATTTATGAGCCTAAGGCTGGCCGCTTGGATTTTTTTTTAAAGATTTACGAGCCTAAGGCTGGCCGCTTGGCATTTTTCCTTTTTTTAAGATTTATGAGCCTAAGGCTGGCCGCTTCGCATTTTTTCTTTTCTTTTTTAAAGATTTATGAGTCTAAGGCTGACCGCTTGGCTTTTTCTTCTTCTTTTAAAGATTTATGAGCCTAAGGCTGGCCACTTATCAATTTTTTTTTAAGATTTTATGAGCCTAAGGCTGGCCGCTTAACATTCTCCTTTTGTTTTGGATTGATGAGGGCCCTGCGAGGCGAGTTTCGGTTTTAAATGTCTCCCTGTACAAAGGAGGTCAACATTTTAACTCTCGGATTTTGGCCAATATCTCGGGAAAATATCTCGGCCATCTCAAGCGATATTTGAAACACTTATAACTAAACGAGGTACCAATTCTCTAATTTTGGCTAATATCTTGGATTTTCATCTCGGCTCATCTCTGCGAGATTTAAAACCTTGAAGGAGGTTATGGCGAAATTTTTCAAAAATTTAGGGTGTTAGCAAAATTTTTGAAGAATTGGAAAATTCTTAGAATTGAAAAGTTGAAGAATGAAAGCCAAACTGAAAGTTGAATTGATTAGTTAAACAACTTTCAGCTCCTTTCCTTTTCGAGGAAGAAAAGATTTTAAGTGGGGGAGATTGTAACAATCCGAAAAATCCAAACCAATTAAAAAAATTATTTTAGCAATTTTAATGAATTTTGAATATTTAAAATGATTTATTTTAAATAATAACGACTATAAATTTATTTTGAATAGAATTATAACTTATAAATTTATTTAAATCGAAATTAGAATATAAATGTTTATTTTATTTATAAAAGGAATTGGAAATGGCGTGGTAGTTTGAAAATTCGATTTCAAATTTCAAATGAATGTACAAGATTCAAAATAAACCAGATTTTGGTGAAACCATAAATATTTGAATCTGTTTAAAAATATCTTTCCAACGAATCTGAAAAATCCAGATTTCATAGCGGGAATCAAAATTTATGCCCACTTGAAAATTTAGGATAGTCGCTATGGAATTTAGCCCTTAAAAATAGCGATTTTGCAAATGACCTCCTTTTTCGATGAGACAACTTTTGTTCGATCTGGAATGTCAAATTATTTCTAGATTCAAATTTTCATAATTTTTGGAACTAATATGCGAGCGTGGTGGATTTAACCGTGTTTGGCGATTTTAGTTTGAATTTAATCAACTGGAAAATGGCCGTTATTCAAACGGTCTCCAAATTCAACGAAATTAGTTTTGTCAAGACCGTATCATCTAAACATTGCCAGATTTATTTTTCTGGAATTTTTGGAGTTAGTATGTGACCCTAGTAGATTAAAATATGCATTTAAATTTAAAATATAATGATTTATATATTAAATTTAGCTGAAACTTATCGTAACAGCCGAATTGGGTTACGAAACGTTTCCCATCGTGTCCAGAATAGGGGTATTTAGCTAGGGGTGACAGTCGTTGGATTCGATTTAGACTTGAAATGAAAAAGTGACTTTTCAGAATTTAAAATAATTAAATAAATAATTATATATATATATAAAACCCTTTATATCTCGTTCAGTCAAAACCCGTTTGCCCCAAATCAAGAAAATCACCCCGTCGCCCACCCGCCTTGGCGCCGTGACAACCTCGCCCCACCCCACTCCTGTCAACCGCGCCACCCTCTTCATCCCCCCTCTCTCCTCTTCTTTCTCCGCTAGAATCTCCCCTCCAGATCGATGAAAATCCACCGCTACCCAACCATAAACAGTCGCCGGACCACGCCGCCACCCACCCTCAACTGCGCCGCACCCCTCCCCTTGTGATCCGCCACCTCCTTCTTCCTCCCTCTTCTCCAAAAGTTCTAACCCCTTTTATCACCCGAAGAAACCCGCACCCTAGCCCAAGAAAACCCACTGCCCTGCCCAATGCTCCACCGCGTGAGCTCGCCTAACACCACCAGCTCCGGGAGTTCGCTGCTTCGTTCGTGTACAAGGGGAAATCGGCGGAGAAAGGGGATTTATTTCGATCGGAAATGATGTGAGTTTTATAATTTTTATTCCATGTTATGACATGATTTTAACAAAGTAAAAAGATATGAATTATAAATATAAAAAGATATGATTTTTTAAATATAAAAAGATGTGATTTTTATATATATACTAGCGAATTAAAAATATGATTTTACTACATAAGTAGCGTTATGAAAATATGATTTTTATGTCGAAGGATAAGTTAGAAAGATATGATTTTTATGTTACAAAGATACGATTTTAAATATATAAAAATTCGATTTTTATATATGAAGTAGCGAAATAAAGATGTGATTTTTATATGAACTACATTAAAATAAAAATACGGTTTTTGTTTAAATAACCTCGTTATAAAAATATGATTTTTATATACGAGGTAGCGATATACAAATGTAATTTTTAATATAAACGCCATATTAAAAATGTGATTTTCACTATGAATAGCGTGAAACAGATTATGTCGGGATTACGATGAGGAACAAAACGCAAGGGAACCAAATCCAAATCCGACCCATTCAAAAATAAGGAATAGAGGAGTGCATCCCAAAGGTGAAAACTTCTCACTTTAATTTATTTTCTAGTTAAAAATATATACTAGGATGCAGACGGTGCTTAGTAGCACCCGACACCTATGTTTGAAACCATGTTCGTTTGATTGGTCAGTTGATTGGTTTAGTTGTTTAGATTTAGTTGTTTGGTTGAATGAATTGATTAGAATTTGGTATGTACATGGCGCGAGCCATTAGTACGCGAGGGATAAGGCTAGACTTATTCCGGTTCTAGTATCGCGCCGTTGTGCTACCAAAATTTTCTAAAAGTATTAAAACAATAAAAATATCATTTTATTGTATAAGTGAATTGTATAAAATATTCATGGGATGAAATAAATATTTTATAGTTAAAAGTATAATTTTTAACGAGTATATGAATGAAATGAATATCCATTTACAAATTAGACAATTTGTTTATGTACACACATTTGACTGATATTGATTTGGACGATATATTTTACACATCGCCCAACTGCACAAATAATAATCAGTATTTGTTGTTTGAAAACCCCGCACAGGTATTGGGACGATATTGGACATACACTAATCCCAATATTTAGTTGTATGTCAATCGATGGGTTGACAGATTGTTGTAATCGTTAATTATTTAATTTTAACGCTTATGCAGTTATGTAACGCACTCTAGATGATGGTTGACTATGTTTGATTGTTGTTGTGTACATGTGTGTATGAAATCCATATAAATAAAATTATATGGTAATTAACCGGGTCTGATTCCAATTTGGAAAGAATGAATATTTTAAAATAATGAATATTTTAAAATGGTGAATAATGAATATTTTGAAATAACTAATATTTTAAAATAATATTCAGTAAAGGATCAAAATATGATTTTGATGTCCGATTTGGGATGGACACGAAAATATTTAAATATATAAAGCCGTGTTGATTAGATTAACGTCATTTTGACATTAACGATATTTATATCGATTTGATTCATTTTTATAAGGAATATAAAAAAAGAAGCGAATTCAAAATCTAATGTTTTGAAAATATTATCATTTATATATTAATGATATGGAATATTCAATTTTGATTTGAAATTGAATATGAAGTTGAAATCGTATTAAAAACGAATTTAAATTGATTTATAAAATACATTTTCAATGGAAATCGACAATATATATATGTATTTATATATATATATATATATATATTGAATGGCCTGAATAGAACGCACTGCGCCGTGGTAGTTCGCTAATTTTGACCATTGACTTCTAATGAACATTACGGGAGATCCGACCGTCGGATTCTCCTAAAAACCGGAACGTTGGGTTCGTACCGAAAAGAGCTTTCCAACGAATAAGAGAGATATGAAATCTAATGGATGGTGGAATTATGTCCAAATCAAATTTGGAAAAGGTCGCTGTAAGTAAAGTTCGATGACCGTTTATGGAAATCGACTGTATGGGCCTTGATAAAATTAATAAAAATATCAATAATTTGGGTAAAATCATAATAAATGATTTGGAAAGAATTGGGATGAAAAATTACATATTTGAAAAAGATAAAAATTTATTTTTATCAAAATGAACTAGTTATGAACTAGAATTATAAATCCAATATTTTTAAAATAAATAAATTGGATTTGAAATGGTTTTAAAAATAACCAGAATTTCCAATATGTGAATTGGAATGGATTTGAATCGAAATTATCATCGGAATATTTCGATATTGGATTCCGTGATTATACAGATATTTTGCAGGAAATTGGAAGATATATATCGTTACTCCCAATACGACATTTGTTGATTTCAGAATTTGATATTGAATATAAGCCGATATAATTTCTATTCAGAGCCTTGTATTTAATATAAAATTGGATTTTGGGTTTGCCGTGAACGGTGTCTTCACTAACACTGTTCTTAAACCCAAGTGATAAAACACTAAATCTTTTTAATAAGATTTAATGAAGTTTACCAATTAATTAACATTTAATTGGAATTGAAAATGGAATGTGAATTGGGTTTATTGTGAACTATGTTTTTAACGACATTCGTTATTTAACCCGATTTACTGTGAAATGTGATTTGGAATTTATAAATATTTTTATTAAGATTTAACGGAAATTTTCCAAAGTAAAGTTTTTCCAATTTAATATATTAAATTGTAAATGAATGGAATTCATTTTGATAATAATTGAAATGAGCTTCTGTGGAGGAAGACTGTTAATATATATGGAATTTAAAAGGCTTAGTCGTTATTCCATTTATATTATTATTCGCATATAGAAATTGATATCGATTATATATTGATCTATTTTTCATGAAGATTCCACAATTAATGGAATGGATTTTGGGTTTATCGTGAACTGTGTTTTAAATGACATTAGTTCTTTAACCCAGTTAAAGACAGGATTGCATGTCTAACATTGTATTTCGAACTTTATGATTGATCTCTGCTAAATATACATCTGTTTGGTGGCGGAGAATTTATTCTCTTGCTTAACACCCTACTCTAAGTTGTATGAGCTTAGAGGTTATTTATCGGCAAAAATCAATAGTACGGTGTAGATTGTCGATGTGGCATGTTTGTGTTTCCAAAGTTAAATAATCATTAATATTGATTTTTGGGAAGATTAAAACTAAGTGGAGTTTTAATGAATCTTTAATTAGATTGAAATGGGAATTGATAAATTAAATTATCAAATTTGGGAAATGATCGAGAATGGAGAATCACCAGTTTTTCTCCTAGCGATAGTTAAATCTTTGATTAGATTTGAACGAGAAATGGTAATTAAATTTACCGATAACACCGTGTTGTTATATATGGAGTATGATTAGTTTTGCTCCATGGGATGAATAGGTTGGGATTGGGAAATTAAACAAATGATTACTTCGGTAAGGTGCGTTAATCCCGACTGGTTTGGAAAACCTTAATATGGTTTGAATTGATATCCAAAGGAAGATTAAAGAATAAATTTAAAGAATTTATCTTTGATAAAATTAATGGGAACCTTTCCCAAAGGATATGAATATTTAAATAAAATAATATTCAGAATTGGAATGAGGCATATGTTGTGTTTTTATAGCACTTGTTTATTATACACGCGAGTTATTCAGAAAGGCCGGGTTTATACCCATTTGAATAACTAATTCAATGATAAGTCAAAGATGAAGGCGGTGGTTAAAGACCGGAGGTCAACACATCATTTGGATTATTACTGATGTCTTGATTGGGTTGTACAGCCAAGACGAGGTAATAAGTGGTGATCATCCAGACGTACTTGGAGATGCACCGAATATGCGAGGACCTCTCTCCTGTATTAGACATATAGGACGAGGAATAAGGTGCCTCCAGTTTCGTTCAGACCCAGAACAAACTTGTAAATGGATGTTTGTCTAACATTGGATTTTATTCTGTGTTGATTGATCTCTATTAAATGTATATTTTTTGGTGGCGGAGAATTTATTCTCTTTCTTAACGCCCTTATCTGAGATGTACGAGCTTAGAGGTAATATATCTATAGACATCAGTCGCATGGCGTGAATTGCATGTGTGGCATGCTGAGATGCAAATGATCAAGGCTTTTGTTGAAAAGCAGAGTCTAGTGGTTGATACTCAAAGCATAGCTTTAATATATCGCCGCTTTGTGTATAGCGTTAATTCGCAAGCCTCACACTCAGTATGATTCAAAAACGGGATAAGAGAACGCAGTGAGTGCATGACGTTTCTTTCTAGCTATGGGTGGTGTCAAGGTTTTGCAAACCCAGGCATTTTTATATTTTTACCTATGTGGTTGTTAGAATGCGAGGCGCTTCGAATATATTAGTCTCTACGGAGCCGATGGATAGTTCTGATAGGAACGGGAAACGTGTGTTCAGGAATAACTAATGCACTAATGTCAGTGTGGACCGGTACTGCAGGATCCAGGGGTTGCCTAGAGTGTGCAGTCCCGAGACATTGGCTGGAGTGTCTTGAAGCGGAAAGCAGTACATCCCTGGCCTAGACTCATGACGGAAATCCAATTTCCAATATGTGACATTCAGTTTTATTTGTAGAGCCTAGTATGGCGACATAGTGGGATGGTGCACTATGCCGTCTATGATTGATACATTTATATTTGAAGTTTTTTTCATACACTTTACACTATAATAGTATCAAAATGATTTGTTTTAAACGTACCAAGCATGTTTCGCTATTATAAGGTAAAACTCTATCTTCCGGCTTGCATTGCATTGTGTGTTGGGACCTGAGTCTTATAATAGCTTCATTTTTCCAAAAAGCAATGCACTGTTCGTTTTATGCGCTAGTATTCTTGGGAGGAAACCCGTCCGGTGTTATACGGCATGGTCCCTTGATTTACTTTATTTTTAAAGTAAATATTTAATAACTATTTTTGTTCTCACACCAGTCACATAACTGACCTGGAGTTTATTGTTTTAACCTAAACTCTGGGTGCCCCTATTTTCCACACGGGCAGCTAGTAGTTGGGTTTTTGCAGATTTATATTCACATGATCTTGGTTTATAACTGGAATGATATTCGGAAAGCTCTGTATTTGTATATCTCTTTCAGTTAGTTTTTGTATTATTTTCCGCTGCATTGTAATTTGTAAATTTCTGATATTTATCAAATGTATATTATTTGTTCAGACTCTGTATATTCTTGTACTCTGATGTAAATTATTGTAATAAGAAATGAAATGTTCTTCTATTTGTGTTCTGATTTGTCGTGTTCTCAACTCAATCCGGGCTTTCCTTTACGGGGAAGTTTTGGTCGTGTCCGCACCCTCACAAACCCGTATAGAAATGAAGAACTAACACCAACTAACTCAAAACATGTGGTTTCGGGGATTTTCGATTTTGAAGGTCCGCATTTTGTCTTGAAAGCTTGAGGGAAAAGAAATGAGGGAGGTTGCGAATTTATAAAGTGGAACGAGAGACAAAATGTTTTGCATGCATTCAATCCTAGGGAGGCTCATACGCAATATAGGTTGTGTTTTAGGTCGACCGGTAGGAAGTTTGAATAGATTTTGATTTGATTAAATTTAATATTTTCACAAAACTTACATTTGAAGTTTCATGCTGAAACTACCACATATGAGCTCCGATCGGGATGAGATTTGACATCCTGTCATAACTTAATATTCTAGATACGATGGAACTGATTTCGTCAAATTCCAACTTCATTTGAAAAATGGCTATTTTCATATGTTAAATTAAATCGATTAAAATGTAAATTAATTCCAAAACAACTCAATTCATCCATAATAAATTATTCTTATCGTTTATATTCAAACAGAATTTATATTGATCATTTGAATTGTTTCGATTTAGTTTTAACTTTGTACTTAATTATTTTTCATTTTTTGTATTATGATAATTCGATACATTCAAAATTAAATTGTATTTGGATTATTAAATTAATTGACTCGATATATAAATCCATTTATGTTATCAACTCAACATTTAAAACAATATTAAATGTTCAAAATTAATCGACTAAATATATGGGTCATTACAAATTGGAAACATGACCAAAAGCTTAAAGAACATGCTAATTTAGATGTTCATAGAGCAACATATACAAAATCCGAGAATTTGATGAATCAAAATCCACATATTATAATGGTAGTCCAGAGAAAATAAAATCAAAGCAAAATTGATTATCGATACCAATTAAACTCAATTCTTGTGTGCATTCGGTATCTGTTACATTAAGGTTTGCCTTTTCGTGGCCTTGACGAATCAATAATAAAGAAAATTTTCTAGAACTTCTTCAATGGCATGCTCACGAAAAGCCTTTGGTTGATGTAGTTGTTCTAAAAAATGCACCATTAAATAGTAAGATGACATCGCCAGATATTCAAAATGATATAGTCAATTGTATTATGGTGGAAATCATAGATGCTATCTTGCAACATCTACATCTTTCTGGAGGACTATTTGCACTAGTAATTGGCGAAGCTCGTGATACATCAATTAAGGAGAAAATGACAATTGTTTAACGATTTGTGGATGATACAGAAAGTGTTATTGAAAGGTTTGTAGGCATGGTACATGTTCCTAATATTGGGGCTGGCCCTGAGGTTGGTGAGGCCCTTGGCCGAAAAAGGTGGCAAGGAATGGAATGGCAAAGAAAAACGAATGGGGAAGACTAAAAGGCTTGATTCCAAAGTAAAGAATCGAATTGTAGACCCCCTCAAAGCCAACCACATGACTTTTCCACTTGACCAACCTCACATTTAATTACTTTGTGCTAACGTATTGTATACATGTAAATAAATACAGGTTTAAGGCCCCTCGGCCAACCTAAATCCCTGGGTAATGGCCGCCTGAAATCGGAAACCCTAGGCGACCACCTCGGCTACATGTGCCTAGGATTGGGCCTGCCTAATACAACATCAATTTATCTAAAAATATCACATGATATTTTTTTTAGTTAACATAAACTGAGCATGTCCATGTTGCGCGGACAAGGTTATGATGGTGCAATTAATATTCAAGCTATGTTTAATAGTCTAAAAATGCTTGTTCTAAGTGAGAACAAGTCTGCTTTCTGTGTTAACTATTTTTCTCATTAACTTCAATTAGCACCTCTTCGTGTCGCCAATGATATATATCATATTTCCAAGTTTTTTCACTTAGTTAATAATTTGGCAAGCCTTGTTAAAGCATTATGCAAACGTTAGTACATTCTTAGAGAAAAGGAAGTTAATCGAACATTTAGTCAACTTGAAAATGATGAACTATCTAGTAGTCGGGGATTAAATCAAGAGCGTAGTTTGAGATGACCAGGTGACACATGTTGGGGTTTACATTATGGTACACTAATCATGAAATTGTAGCACTTTTGTCAAAATAAAGGTTCTCCTTTTATATCACCTGGCATATCTTCTACTAGTTCGGTAAGAACATTAATAACTAAATAAAAAGTGTTCTTGCAGTTACTAATGATCTTTCTGAGGCACTACAGCAGAATGATCTAGATATCATAAATGCTTTGATGTTGGTAGAACTATTTTGACGACCTGGAATTTCGACCCTCGAAAATTGACACTTTAATACATTCTCGTAATCAAAATGCCGAAAATTCAAGTGTCAGATTCCTGGTTGTCAGGGGATATAACACATTAGATAAACCATAATGAAATAAAACAACTTCTCATTTATATAACATGAGATTTCATCAAAGTGTACAACATTACATAACCATAACCAAAAGAACAATGGAAAGTGACTAACAATGTAAATCCTATAACAGACTTCATCTTCACTTGAATAGCTCCAGATCACAGATGCCCACAAAATAACATGTCCAAAGAAAATAGATGATATTCCACAGCAACAACAACTCCACAAAAGTGAGGAATCCACCTAGAAAAATGCTCCAAGATGCAAGCTCCAAAAACTGCTACTAAACCTAGCACTAGGCTGCCCATGTAAAAATTATGGGAACCTAGAGTTTTGTGTGAAACCAAAACAACTCCACGTCAGTCATAGGACTGGTGTGAGAACTCATCACATTTGTTTATGCATAGAAAATTCACAATGACTTTTTGAAAAATGGAACTAACATAAGGTCTCGCAGCATACACACAATGCAAACGCACACATGGGCAAGGTTTCTCCTTATGATTGTCAAAAATGCTTTAATACGTGGAAACCATTTTGATATTATTATTAGTGTAGAGTGTGAAAAATATTTTCAAAAGTAAATATATCAATCTTAGCCAGCATAGGTACCATATACTGTACTGACATAATAATATACAACTAAAATTGTACAGGGTCGTAATGGAGATTGGGTTTCCAAAAATGACCAGGCAAAGGAACTGTTACATCACCAACCCCGTACTGATGGTGGGAAGGGTAATCTTTGGAATATAACACATAAACAGATAATAACAGAACAGAATTAAATAAATACACCAGATAATGTACAAATAATACACTGGATAAACGTAATCATCAGAGTTACACAGTATACAGGATCATACTTAGTACAAATACAGTTCAGCTATACATAAATGTCTACAGCGGAAAACAAACATAATATGTACAATGGGAGTTGAACAGCATAAAAAGAGATAGATGATAGAATCCATCTTCAGCTCCAGCTATCCAGAAAGTGCCTGCTAAAACCTGAACACAAGGCTGCCCATGTAGAAAAAGGGGCACCCGAGTTTGCAAGTGAAACAAACTACGAGTCAGTCATGGGACTGGTATGAGAAATCTACTTAACACATTTTATAATATGGCTAATCATAGGACCACGCCACTTTCGTGGAACGGGTTTACTCCATTGGATTGCCAGCGCTTTACAACAAGTAAGCCTTTTAAATATCGCAATGCTTTTTATAAAAATGAAGCCATTATAAGACTCAGTTCCCATCACATAATGCAACGCAAACCGGAGGATAGAGTTTTACCTTATAATGGCCAAAATATGCTTGATACGAATAAAACAAAAGCATTTGATATTATTACTAGTGTTTATATGTTTCAAAAAAAAATTCAATCATAACAATCAATCATAGACGACATGAGTACCATATATCATGTCGCAATATATAGGTTTACAATCAAAACAACATAGTCACGTATTTGGAAATTGGATTTCCATCCTGAACCAAGGCAAAAGATAGTCCTTACCGAATTCGAGACTAACTAGCCCGAGCCTTAGGAACATCCGTAACTGGCCCTTGGATCGTCAGGGTCGGTCCACCGATGTGGATTAAAATGCCTGAACACTGTGTTTCCCCGCCCTTTGGGGCGTAAATGAGCCAACGAATGACTCCATCGGCTCCACATAGTCACCGATATATCCGAGGCGCCTCGCAACAGCAACAACCACACAGGTGACAATAATATATATGTCAGCCATTTTAAGCACTGACACCACCTCAAGCTAGAAAGAAACGCATGTCCTCCCTGAGGTCCTCTCCCGTTTCTGGCTCATACCGGGGTTTGAGGCTCGCGAACCAATGTTATACACAAAGCTATGCCACACAGGCGATGCTTTGATCATCAACCACAAGACTTTGCTTTTCAACAGAAGCCTTGATCACTGCATCTTAGCATGCAACACAGGCAATTCACACCATGCAACTGATGGCTATCAATCACACAGAATGAATTCCAAAGTCAGACACATAGTCCATTTGCAAGTTCGTTCTGGGCCTGAAAGAAACCGAAGGCACTATATACCTCGCATACCCATCGATCTCTAAGCACGTCCAGACGATCACCACTTATTATCTATTTTTCGGGATGCCTCCCAATCAAGACATCGGTTACCACCCAACCGAGGTGAAGATCTCCAGTCTTCAACCACCTTCTTCGTCACCAACTTCTTATTGTCGATTCAGTTATTTAGAATGCGATAAACCCGGTCTTTCTGAGCAACTCGCGTATATAATAAACAAGTGCTACACAAACACAACATACGCCTCATTCCAATTCATCAGTCACTAACTGTAAATTAGTAAGAGAACAATTTCCCAAATATTAACCCCGAAGGCCGAAACCAACAACAGATCAAAACCCAGGAAACCATTCGACTTAGCTAACCTTCAGTTAGTTTCTAAATTTCACATTCTTAGGGAAAGGTTCCCATTATTTTTATCAAAGATAAATTCTTTAGTATAATTTTCATGTCAAACACACTAAACCATCAAATATCTAATAAACCGGGTAAATTTGGTTTATTTCCATTCCATATCGTTTATAATATTTTATAACGATTTATCGCTATTTTTATTTATTTAAAAATAGCCAATTTATTCAAACGACGCTTCAGGCCATAACGCGGCCGTGGCGCTGTTTTTCTTCAGATTTGATTTACACATATCTGAAAATCTATCCATTGGATCTTCACAAATTTTATATCATTAGAAAGATCTTTTCAAAACGAATCCAACGGTTTTAGTTTTGGGAAAATCCGACGGTCGGATCTCCCGGTACACTCGTTTGAAGTTTCGATTTCAAAATACGAACATCAGAATCATTATTCGATATAATTTAATTATATATATATATATAAATATAATCGATTTTGGTGCTGTTTTTCTTCAGATTTGAATTAAACATTCGAGAAAATCCAACTGTTGGATTTTCACAAAGTGGGTATCGTTGGAAAGATATTTCCAAGACGAACCCAACAGTTACGGTTTCGGAAAAATCCGACGGTTGGATCTTCCGCACTAATCGTTTGAAATCACGATTTCTAAACACGAACTGCAGCTTCGTTATTCGATATATTTTAATTATATTTATACATATATAAATATAATCTATTCTTCGATTTCAAAACCATATTCTTTTCATACATTTGATAAAAATGATATTTTTATCCAACAGACATTTATTTCGACACTTCACTATTTTTAACAGTTCATGTATATAATAAAAATGTGATTTTTATTGTAAAACAATTTATTTCAAAACACGACTATTTTATATAGTTCATATAGATGGTAAAAATACGATATTTATTATAAAACAATTTATTTCAAAACACGACTATTTTATATAGTTCATATAGATGATAAAAATATGATTTTTATGATAAAACAATTTATTTCAAAACACGACTATTTTATATAGTTCATATAGATGATAAAAATATGATTTTTATTATAAAACAATTTATTTCAAAACACGACTATTTTATATAGTTCATATAGATGGTAAAAATATGATTTTTATTATAAAACAATTTATTTCAAAACACGACTATTTTATATAGTTCATATAGATGATAAAAATATGATTTTTATTATAAAACAATTTATTTCAAAACACGACTATTTTATACAGTTCATATGTAACACCCCACCTCCACCAGGGTCACTCACAAGAGAATGCACTAGCTTTGGAGGGGCGTTGTCCAGATAAATATGCACAGAAATATTACAAGACATAACATATAAAACAGCGGAAGAAAACATGATTTTATTTCTTTATAAAAGTAGTAAGGTCTAAAACCTTTTACATCAAAGTGCCATTAAATTACTTACATCGAAGCCTGTCTTGCAATAATAAAGAAGCATAAAACCAAGTCATAAATTATTCCCCAAGTAAAACAGTAAAATAGCCACAGCCAAGAGAAGTCCAAGCCATAGATGATGATCTTGAAGCAGAAAATCCGCATTAAGTAACAACATTTCCTCCCTGTAAACCTAGTGGGGGGGGGGGGACGGAAGAAAAAGAGGCGAAACAAAACGGGGTCAGTCATAAAGACTGGTAAGTCCTAGCTACTTTCAGTCTAAAAACAGGCATGACATGTATAAACTGAAAGTAAACATAAACATGATGACAAGATAAACAGATCAAACTAAGATAACGAGATAAACTCAAGTAACAAGATAACCAAGGTAACAGGATAACCAAGGTAACAAGATAACAAGATAAACTCAGAACAACATCGCATGTCTAACGTCCTCTGTACCAACCGTACTAGCATCCTAACTCATATCATCCCTTCCATGTATATGTATAGTCCCTTGCCGTATATCGTACGGGTTCCATCACGTTATTCTGTACCACTACAATGTAGTGTCACCATCCTTGAAATCGATCGGACTGCCATCCTTGTTATGGCCAGATTCCCTTATCATGAATTATCGTGTGTTCATCTAGGATTTACGCCACCTAGGACCACTAGGGATTATGCTACCTATTGGACGTTTTCTAGATTCGATCAGGGTTTATGCCACCTAGGACCACTAGGGATTATGCTACCTATCGAACAACACCCTTTTTCCACGTAACGATCTAATCGATCGGCTCCCTACAAGTCCTAACTCGTCGTGTGTCGGTGTCATACGGCCCAATCACGAATGTAGCTACTCTGTGCTAGCTCCACCCTTGGGTGTATCAAGCCCTAGGATGTCAACCACTGACACCATTTCCAAGCACGCACAGTGTACATCTACTGGTGCCCACGCCTGCTTTTTCAACTCCGTACTACGTGCACGACCATAGTCCGCCTGAACCTACAATGGCACACCAAACTCAGTCGTTGTTTTGGTCGCTTACAATCAGCCCAGTAATCGTGCCCTACCCTAGCCTTGTCCCTAGGGTATCGTGATACATCCAAGAGGGTTACTGCTGAAAAGGACCACGTAACTAGGGTTTTCGTCTAGCAGGTTAAGTGTTATCATCTAAATTCAAGACTTAACCCCTATCAGTCTAGCATGTCAAGCTGGTTAAGTGTGGTCATTCAAGTTCGTGACTTAACCCGTCTACATGTCATGTAAAGTTGGCTAAGTGTTGTCATTCAAGTTCATGACTTAGCCCTACGAATCACGTATCAAGTTGGTTAAGCATATTCCAGCGGTTCATGACTTAACCCTATCCAAATCATCGTGTCAAATTGGTTAAGTATATTCAAGCTTAACCCCATCAAATTACCGTGTTAGATTAGTTAAGTATATTCAAGCTTAACCCCATCAAATTACCGTGTTAGATTGGTTAAGTATATTCAAGCTTAACCCCGTCAAATTACCGTGTCAGATTGATTAAGTATCTTCAAGTGACTCATGACTTAATCCCCATCAAGTTACCGTGTTAGATTGGTTAAGTATATTCAAGCGATTCATGACTTAACCCGATCAAGCTATCATGTTAGGTTGGTTAAGTATATGTTAACCTAACCCCATCCACTAGTGAAATTATAACGGTTAAGTGTTACCCTTGTAAGTTTACTTAACCTTACCATGCATCACGTTATACTGGTCGGGTGTTATCGACCCATTCAGGCTAAACTAACCCATCTTCTAATCGTGTTATATGGTTAAGTGTCATCAAGAAATCAAGTTCGGTTTTACTTAACCCACCAATCCACGTCATATTGGTTAAGTGTCATTAGTGTAATCAAGTTACTTAACCCACCCATCCATGTCATATTGGTTAAGTGTCATTAGTCTAATCAAGTTACTTAACCCACCCGTCCATGTCATATTGGTTAAGTGTCATTAGTCTAATCAAGTTACTTAACCCACCCATCCATGTCATATTGGTTAAGTGTCATTAGCCTAATCAAGTTACTTAACCCACCCGTCCATGTCATATTGGTTAAGTGTCATTAGCCTAATCAAGTTACTTAACCCACCCGTCCATGTCATATTCATTTATTATTTATTAATGCATCAACCTCTCACATTGGACTTATTTGCAGTCACCGGATATGCCGGGCGGTTCCGGGCAGAATTACACCGCAAACCCATTCCAACCTCGGGTTCAAGCATTATCACAATCTAATCTTTTCCTGCGACCTCTCACATTAGACTATTGTTGTGGTCACTGGATATGCCGGGCGGTTCCGGGTAGAATTATACCACAACTCAAGTCTAACCTCGTGTCAAAGGCATTCGTTAGATTGTTAATTATATTTGTGTCATCTAAGTCAAGATCCCCACTTTACATATTACTAAACATATGCCCAAGTTCCACATTACATGCCCATGAAAATATGTACCCAATTCTAGCCACTTTACATATGTCCAATTCTCGCCTATTTGCATGTATGCCAAGTTTATGACATCCCAACGCTATCAAGTTCTAGCCCAAAGTTACATGTTGTCAAGTTCATGCCCAAATAAACCCAAATCATGGTTCATGTTTCCAATTCTACTTATGCCTAGTTAACGTAAGCCCAACCCCTTGATTTAACTTGCATAGTGTCAAAACCTGTGATTTAATTCATATGTCAACTCATGTATGCCCAAACTTGCAAATAATATTGGCAATACCCCAAATTATCCTTGTTCATGTTATGCACAAATTCGACCACCCACATCCATATCCAAATAGGTGAAATCCCAATATTCCCCCGTATACAAATTGCACGTAAATCGTAGTTTAGGCCTAGGTCCGAAATCGACCAAGGTTCATCAAAAGAAAATAAATAGGGGAAGGTAGAAACTTTTCATAAAACAAGATCCGAGAGAAAATCATCATTACATGCATGATAAGAACATGAAAAAGTGATTTGCAACATGCATAGGTTCAAATTAATGTCATAGCGACATCCCCAAAGGTCAAGATCCAAAATGAACAAGATTGAGCATGGGTTGAATATCATGCATAAATCCAATTCCAACTTTATCACATGTCATATTCAAGTTATCGTTTCAATCTAAAAGCATCTAGAACTTACAAATCGTGGCTAGTGAATTAGGAGCAAGAATCGTCATAGAATCGTTGTAGCGACGTTGATCTACTCTCTTGATTTGATGTAGAAAGCTTGCTTCTTTGTCCTGGATCTGGTTTGAATGCTCAATCCTTTGAAGTTGGAGATGGAGGCCATGATCAAGAGAGATTTGGGCAGCACTTTGTTGTTAGAATGAATTGTAGTAAATTAGGCTAGGTCTTAGGGTGTTTTTGTAGAAGTTAGGACTAGTTTAGGCCCTTAGATTAATCCTAGTTTAGATCTGGACCACTGAAAATCGTCACAGGCCAACCAACCAGACCACACAAGCAAGCAGGTGCACCAGGCCAACCTGGCCCGACCAGGGAGGTCGACCCCCAGGTCGACACCCAGGTCGACCTGGCCTGGGGAGGTCGACTACCCAGTCGACTCCCCAGTCGACCTGGGTCCTGGGCGGGAAATTTTCCCTCCTAGTCTGTTTGGGGTTAAATTCGAAATTCGAATTTGAACTATTTTCGTTTTCTGATTTTTCGTGAAACTTCTAGAGGCCATATCTTGGTCATACGGACTCCGATTTACGAAATTTCGGACTCGTTTCCAACCAGAATTCCGAGACGAACGCAACGACACAACCCATTTCACTTGATTCTTATTTTAAAATTTAATTCTTCCTTGATTTCTTGTTTTAACATGTTATAAAATTCGGGTTGTTACATTCTCCCCACCTTAAAGGATTTCGTCCCCGAAATCTCTAAGTTAGGAAGAACGCATCCTACCATCCATCATCCATCTACTCAAAACATCATCCACAAGCAACCATTGTCCTTAAAAGATTTCTAATGCCATATGAACATATGCAGAAAGTGTGTGTATATGTTCCTTATCTAATGCAAATGATCAGGCCTGATTGATCTTCTAAATGCAAAATATGTTTAGTGCCATGAATCCACATGTATGCAAATAGTCCTAGTCACATAAACACTATATGTGTGCACAAACATTCATCCATATGCAATATTCACATGATGACACATTCAATTTCATCCATAAACAAGTATAAACACTCATGCATATGCAATATGAAAATGTGTCTGAGCCGATCTAGTGCCTAATGTGTATTCATGCATCCACGAGCAACCACTTGCGACCACTTGCAACCATTTCGCAAACATCAATCATAACATGTTTCAAATACATGTTTGCATCCATAGGGTTCTACCTAAGGTTCTCAAGATAGGATCGAGAAGATAAGCCAGATAAACTCCTTTTTGGATTATAAGAAATCCCTTTCGAAGGCCAACCCATATCCTATAAAGCCTAAAAGGTTTAGTCAACCTAACGGACACCTTCAAACCCTGACATGTATTACTAACCGCTGAGTCATACCCCCTATGGAGTTTGCAACAGAAATTAGATCGAAAATAGGACCGAGAGGATATGCATAAAGGATAGCATGCGGGTAAGCTCTACAGGAAAGCAGGGATCAAGAATATACTCTTAAAAAGAGATATGATGCGCGTATCTTGTCTTCAATCTTCTAAGTTGCATTTCCTTGAGCTTAATTCCATTGTGCTTTGTGTAATTTTCACACCAACCACATTTAACCATCAAATACCACATAAATCGAGCAAATTCAGTCTATTTCCATTCCATATCGTTTATGATATTTTATAACGATTTATCGCTATTTTTATTTATTTTAAAATAGCCAATTTATTCAAAACGACGCTTCGGGCCATAACGCGGCCGTGGCGCTGTTTTTCTTCAGATTTGATTTACACATATCTGAAAGTCTAACCATTGGATCCTCACAAAATTTACATCATTAGAAAGGTCTTTTCAAAACGAATCCAACGGTTCCAGTTTCGGGAAAATCCGACGGTCGGATCTCCCGGTACAATCGTTTGAAGTTTCGATTTCAAAATACGAACTGCAGTGTCGTTATTCGATTAAATATAATTATATTTATATATATATATATATAAATATAATCGTTTCTGGCGCTGTTTTTCTTCAGATTTGAATTAAACATTCCAGACAATCCAATAGTTGGATTTTTACAAAGTTGGTGCCGTTGGAAAGATATTTCCAAGGCGAACCCGACGGTTGAGGTTTCGGGAAAATCCAATGGTCGGATTTCCCTCACTAGTTGTTTGAAATCACGGTTTCAAAACACGAACTGCACGGCCACGTTTCGTTTTAATTTTATTTATATTTATATAATTATATAAATATAGTTCATTCAAAAATTCCTATATCGTTTTCACTTCAAATATTTCACTAACGCCTTTAAATTTCGGAAAATTTCTCCATAACCTCTTTTGTACGGGAGGGCTGGGAAAATTCCCAAATAACCACACGGGCGTCTCATGTCGAAAAGGAAAAGAAAAAGCCAAGCGGCTAGCCAACAGGCTCATAAAATCATCACCCAAACAAAACAGTAAATGTGTACCTATTTGTCGGGCACAAAATTCTATTCCTCTTCTCTAGCCCCGTTGCTATAACATGTTCAATAAATATGCATGTACATATACATAGTTCTTATCACTTATCATTTTCTATTCAACTTCATATTTGATTTCATTTGGTTTAGAAACACCATTCGTTCTAACGTTGCATGTATAGGCAAAAATCATATCATTAGCTAATTAATGAATATTTCGACACAAGTATATGTTTTTTTGAACGAGTGGCTATTTTTAACACTTCACATTCCAACGATTCATGTATATAATAAAAATGTGATTTTTATTGTAAAACAATTCATTTCAAAACACTATTGTTTAATATAGTGTATATATAGGTGATAAAAATAGGATTTTTCTTATAAAATAATTTCTTTCAAAACGAGATTATTTTACACAGTTCATATAGTCGATAAAAGGTGATTTTTATTATCAAACAATTTATTTCAAAATATGAATACCATTCAACACATGAATTTCAAATCAACGAATGAATATTGATTCAACACATGAAGGTTTTCTATAGTTTCTATATATAGATAAAAATGTGATTTTTATATTTAAAACGCGAATACTATTCAACACATGAATTTCTAATCAACGAATGAATATTGATTCAACACATGAAGGTTTTCTATTTAATGAATAAATATAGTTTCAGCAAATGAAAATATTTCAAACACATGAATATTATTCAAAATTTCGGCAGCATAACGGCAGGGTAGTTAAAACCGGGACCGTCCCTAGTACGGCTCCTCGCTCTACCTTAAAACCTCGCGGTTTTTGACAATGGGGATCATGCATCTAGTTCGCATGCAGGAGGCATGTATATTTTTATTTCATTTCCACAAACTAATCCTATGTGGTTTCAACCAAATATTTCTCAACCACAAACGGGTATTTTTCAACCACAATCAATCAATATCAACCACAAACAATCCCAAACAACCATTCGCTATCAATCAATTTTCACACCAATCACAACCAATAAATATTGTCCATGGTTTGTGGACGAGGGGCGTATATATATATATTTATATATAGCAATTCACTTTTATTTCAACACATATATAATTTTTACAACGCATATATAACTTATACATCGAACATACAACTTATACAACGCTTATACATGAGGTGTACAACGCTTATATAACTCATACATCGACTATATAATTTATACATCGTCGTTTTCCATATTGTTTTTAAATCAGAAATCTCACATTGGGTTCCACTCCACCAAAAATAGCAGAAGGCTCAGAAAAATATGCGGTCTCTTCTAAAATCTAGAGAGCATCGACACGGCCCCGGCGTCTCTTGTTTCACTGAATTTCAACCACATAGCAAAAAGATATGATTTTTCAAAGTTTGCAACGCTTTTAAACCGTTAATTTCAGTTCAAAATTTACAAGCCATATACCTCTCTATTTCGTTCAAAACTAGGTTTTGATCTTGTCGCCAATCCGTTGTACTTCGTTCAGATATGGTCACGCAGCGTCGAAGAGCTACGAAGCAGCTTCCAGCGCGTGGTGGTCGCGCCAGGTCCGTTGGTCGGAATAGGGCAGGGCGGCGGTTCGAATGGCCGACGTTCGTGGGCCTGGTTCTCGTGGCAGGGGCGACGTGACGGGGTGAATCGGGTATGGATTTGAAGAGGGTGGCGAGAGCTTTCAAATGGCGGTGGTGGCGCTCGATTTCGTGGAGAAACGAAGGAGCAATGGCGCCGGGAAGTTTCGAACGTGAGCCACCTTCTATCGCTGTCTGGGGGAGAGAAAGCTCGGTTTTTTTTAATTTATTTTTTTATGAAAGAAAATCCATGATTGGTCCATATTTATTATTTTCAAAAATTGGGGTTTTTACAAATGAACTCGAAATCAAACCCAACGACTTTCGCCCCTAGCGTTTTACCCCCATCCCGGACACAATGGGATATGTTTCGTTGGCCAATTCGACTGTTAGATTCAGTTTTTCTTCAAATTAAAATATAATACATTCAATTTCTATTTTGAACGTACATTTTAATTTGCCGGGCCCACATACTAACCCGTAAAATTCCAAAAAAATTATTTCTAGCATCGTATCGTCGATACGGTCCTAACAAAACTGATTTCGTTGAATTCTGAGACCGTTTGAAAAACGGCTACTTTTAGGTCGACTAGTTTTAACTGAAACTGACAAAACACGTTTTCTTTTGCCAAGCTCACATATCGATTCAGAAAATTCCGAAATTTGGAACCTAGTAATAATTAGACGTCCCGGACCCAACAAAAGTGGTTTCGTCGAATTCCGAGGTCGTTTGCAAAATGGCCAATTTCACGGGCTATATAAATTCCATAGCGACCGTTCTGAAAATCCATTCGGCCATAACTTTTGCTTTCCGCTATGAAAATTCGATTTTTCAGATTCGTTAGAAAGGTATTCACCAACAGATTTAAATATTTTTGGTTTCCCTAAAATCCATTTTGTTTTGCATCTGGTACAGTCTGACCAAGTTTGAATTCAATTTTTGAAACCGCAGCGCCTCTTCAGGCCTGGTTTATAATTGTAATTAATTATATTCATTTTCAATTGTCGATTCAAACTCAGTTTTCATCTATATTATTGAAAATATTTGCTTTAAATATTTAAAACCCATTATTTTAGCCAATTTAAAATTTTTAAATTGGTTCAGATTTTCTGGGTCGTTACACTTTGGCTGTCTTTAACTTCATGATTTTGTGGCCTCTTAACTCCTATTTCCAAATTTGAGCTGGAACTCACTTCATTGTCACCTCTCGTTCCACTTTTTACTTATTTCCCCTCTAGTATATATGGATCAACCATATCCGTGTACTCTTGGTTTTCATGCAAGCTCTCCAAAATTCACTAGTGAACTCTGGATCTCGTTTACTCACTATGCGACATTCCACGCAGAAGAACTATCTCTTGAAAACAAACAGATGCCAACCATGTTACCAAGTGTACTTACTAGAGTGATTTCCATATCTCATGCACAAGCGAAATGAACCATCCGCCTTAGTGGTGAACTCTATTCGAACGGATTACCAACAAATGCATCAAGAGATTCTAGGTAACCAATCATGATGGAACCCTAAAGGTTACACGAGACTTCAAGGGTATTACCGAGGCAAGTCAAGAGTCTAACTACCCTCCTTTCAGAACCGAGAATGGCACCCTTACTGGATAACCACTCCATTCCTAGAATCAACCCATAGCTCAAAACATAAGCATTATTCCCAAAAGTCATAGATGTCCTCAAATCCAAACAAGTCATGAATAAATGGGACGACCCCCCCCCCCCCAACAGGATTTGAGACAAAAACGGGACCCTCTATTGTGCTAGTACTAAGGTGTAGGGACCCAACTATCGAAGAAGGATTTAAAAAGGATGCGATGTACAAAACAAAGTCCTAAGGGGATGATAGAAAGGAAAAGAAAAACTTTTACCAGAAATGTTACCACCCCTCTTAGGCACGCTAGTAGTGAGAGCATACAATTGCCCTCTCGACGATCTTGTTCTTTGCCCATGTCCTTGTCCTATAGTACTTAACTACCTTCTTGTTCTGAGCCTCATTCGCCTCAACCGCTCCTATCCTTTCTTGTATAACGTGGTAACAGCTCTCTTGAGAACTTCCTCCATCGCACGGAAAACATTTACGTAGCTAGAAGAGGATTAGTTACAATTAAAACTACTGTGACTACAGGCGGAGGAAAGAAAGGAAAAGAGATTCGATCAAGGGAACTCAGGATAGTGCTAATGGCTTTTTGGGAATAGCCTTTTTATTTAAAACTTTTCTTGAAAAATGCTTCTTTGTAAAATGGCTTTGAAAATAGTTTCAGAAGGTTTTAAAAACTTTTGCCCAGTCTGGTAACCTTCTGCTCTGATACCAAATGTAACACCCCACCTCCACCAGTGTCACTCACAAGAGAATGCACTAGTTTTGGAGGGGTGTTGTCCAGGTAAACATGCACAGAAATATTACAAGACAGAACATATAAAACAGCGGAAGAAAACATGATTTTATTTCTTTATAAAAGTAGTAAGGTCTAAAACCTTTTACATCAAAGTGCCATTAAATTACTTACATCGAAACCTGTCTTGCAATAATAAAGAAGCATAAAACCATAGTCATAAATTATTCCCCAAGTAAAACAGTAAAATAGCCATAGCCAAGAAAAGTCCAAGCCATAGATGATGATCTTGAAGCAGAAAATCCGCACTAAGTAGCAACATTTCCTCCCTGTAAACCTGGGGGGGGGGACGGAAGAAAAAGAGGCGAAACAAAACGGGGTCAGTCATAAAGACTGTTAAGTCCTAGCTACTTTCAGTCTAAAAACAGGCATGACATGTATAAACTGAAAGTAAACATAAACATGATGACAAGATAAACAAATCAAACTAAGATAACGAGATAAACTCAAGTAACAAGATAACCAAGGTAACAGGATAACCAAGGTAACAAGATAACAAGATAAACTCGGAACAACATCGCATGTCTAACGTCCTCTGCACCAACCGTACTAGCATCCTAACTCGTATCATCCCTTCCATGTATATGTATAGTCCCTTGCCGTATATCGTACGGGTTCCATCACGTTATTTTGTACCACTACAATGTAGTGTCACCATCCTTGAAATCGCTCGGACTGCCATCCTTGTTCTGGCCAGATTCCCTTATCATGAATTATCGCGTGTTCATCTAGGATTTACGCCACCTAGGACCACTAGGGATTATGCTACCTATTGGACGTTTTCTAGATTCGATCAGGGTTTATGCCATCTAGGACCACTAGGGATTATGCTACCTATCAAACAATGCCCTTTTTCCACGTAATGTCCTAACTCGTCCTGTGTCGGTGTCATACGGCCCAATCACGAATGTAGCTACTCTGTGCTAGGTCCACCCTAGGGTGTATCAAGCCCTAGGGTGTCAACCACTGACACCATTTCCAAGCACGCACAGTGTACAACTACTGGTGCCCACGCCTGCTTTTTCAACTCCGGACTATGTGCACGACCATAGTCCGCATGAGCCTACAATGGCACACCAAACTCAGCCGTCATTTTGGTCGCTTACAATCAGCCCAGTAATCGTGCCCCACCCTAGCCTAGTCCCTAGGGTATCGTGATACATCCAAGAGGGTTACTGCTGAAAAGGACCACGTAACTAGGGTTTCCGTCTAGCAGGTTAAGTGTTATCATCTAAATTCAAGACTTAACCCCTATCAGTCTAGCATGTCAAGCTGGTTAAGTGTGGTCATTCAAGTTCGTGACTTAACCCGTCTACATGTCATGTCAAGTTGGCTAAGTGTTGTCATTCAAGTTCATGACTTAGCCCTACGAATCACGTGTCAAGTTCGTTAAGCGTATTCCAGTGGTTCATGACTTAACCCTATCCAAATCATCGTGTCAAATTGTTTAAGTATATTCAAGCTTAACCCCATCAAATTACCGTGTTAGATTGGTTAAGTATATTCAAGCTTAACCCCATCAAATTACCGTGTTAGATTGATTAAGTATCTTCAAGTGACTCATGACTTAATCCTCATCAAGTTACCGTGTTAGATTGGTTAACTATATTCGAGCGATCCATGACTTAACCCCATCAAAATATCATGTTAGGTTGGTTAAGTATATGTTAACCTAACCCCATCCACTAGTGAAATTATAACGGTTAAGTGTTACCTTTGTAAGTTTACTTAACCTTACCATGCATCGCGTTATACAGGTCGGGTGTTATCGACCCATTCAGGTTAAACTAACCCATCCTCTAATCGTGTTATATGGTTAAGTGTCATCAAGAAATCAATTCGGTTTTACTTAACCCACCCATCCACGTCATATTGGTTAAGTGTCATTAGTGTAATCAAGTTACTTAACCTACCCGTCCATGTCATATTGGTTAAGTGTCATTAGTCTAATCAAGTTACTTAACCCACCCGTCCACGTCATATTTGTTAAGTGTCATTAGTCTAATCAAGTTACTTAACCCACCCGTCCATGTCATATTTGTTAAGTGTCATTAGCCTAATCAAGTTACTTAACCCACCCGTCCATGTCATGTTGGTTAAGTGTCATTAGTCTAATCATGTTACTTAACCCACACGTCTATGTCATATTGGTTAAGTGTCATTAGCCTAATCAAGTTACTTAACCCACCCATCCATGTCATATTCATTTATTATTTATTAATGCATCAACCTCTCACATTGGACTTATTTGCGGTCACTGGATATGCCGGGCGGTTCCGGGCAGAATTACACCGCAAACCCATTCCAACCTCGGGTTCAAGCATTATCACAATCTAATCTTTGCCTGCGACCTCTCACATTAGACTATTATTGCTGTGGTCACTGGATATGCCGGGCGGTTCCGGGCAGAATTACACCACAACTCAAGTCTAACCTCGTGTCGAAGGCATCCATTAGATTGTTAATTACGTATGTGTCATCTAAGTCAAGATCCCCACTTTACATATTACTAAACATATGCCCAAGTTCCACATTACATGCCCATGAAAATATGTACCCAATTCTAGCCACTTTACATATGTCCAATTCTTGCCTATTTGCATGTATGCCAAGTTTATGACATCCCAACCCTATCACGTTCTAGCCCAAAGTTACATGTTGTCAAGTTCATGCCCAAATAAATCCAAATCATGGTTCATGTTTCCAATTCTACTTATGCCTAGTTAACGTAAGCTCAACCCCTTGATTTAACTTGCATAGTGTCAAAACCCGTGATTTAATTCATATGTCAACTCATGTATGCCCAAACTTGCAAATAATATTGGCAATACCCCAAATTATCCTTGTTCATGTTATGCACAAATTCGACCACCCACATCTATATCCAAATAGGTGAAATCCCAATATTCCCCCGTATACAAATCGCACGTAAATCGTAGTTTAGGCCTAGGTCCGAAATCGACCAAGGTTCATCAAAAGAAAATAAATAGGGGAAGGTAGAAACTTTTCATAAAACAAGATCCGAGAGAAAATCATCATTACATGCATGATAAGAACATGAAAACGTGATTTGCAACATGCATAGGTTCAAATTAATGTCATAGCGACATCCCCAAAGGTCAAGATCCAAAATGTACAAGAATAAGCATGGATTGAATATCATGCATAAATCCAATTCCAACTTTATCACATGTCATATTCAAGTTATCGTTTCAATCTAAAAGCATCTAGAACTTACAAATCGTGGCTAGTGAATTAGGAGCAAGAATCGTCATAGAATCGTTGTAACGACGTTGATCTACTCTCTTGATTTGATGTAGAAAGCTTGCTTCTTTGTCATGGATCTAGTTTGAATGCTCAAGCCTTTGAAGTTGGAGATGGAGGCCATGATCAAGAGAGATTTGGGCAGCACTTTGTTGTTTGAATGAATTGTAGTGAATTAGGCTAGGTCTTAGTGTGTTTTTATAGAAGTTAGGACTAGTTTAGGCCCTTAGATTAACTCTAGTTTAGATCTGGACCACTGGAAATTGTCACAGGCCAACCAACCAGACGACACAAGCAAGCAGGTGCACCAGGCCAACCTGGCCCGACCAGGGAGGTCGACCCCCAGGTCGATTGCCCAGTCGACCTGGCCTGGGGAGGTCGACTACCTAGTCGACTCCCTAGTCGACCTGGGTCCTGGGCGGGAAATTTTCCCGCCCAGTCTGTTTGGGGCTAAATTCGAAATTCGAATTCGAATTTGAACTGTTTTCATTTTCTGATTTTTCGTGAAACTTCTAGAGGCCATATCTCGGTCATACGGACTCCGATTTACGAAATTTCGGACTCGCTTCCAACCAGAATTCCGAGACGAACGCAACGGCGCAACCCGTTTCGCTTGATTCTTATTTTAAAATTTAATTTTGCCTTGATTTCTTGTTTTAACATGTTATAAAATTCGGGTTGTTACATCATATAGATGATAAAAATATGATTTTTATTATAAAACAATTTATTTCAAAACACGACTATTTTATATAGTTCATATAGATGGTAAAAATATGATTTTTGTTATAAAACAATTTATTTCAAAACACGACTATTTTATATAGTTCATATGGATGATAAAAATATGATTTTTGTTATAAAACAATTTATTTCAAAACATGAATGTCATTCAACACATGAATTTCTATTCAACTCATGAATTTCTATTCAACACATGAACTTCTATTCAACACACGAATATAGTTTCAACACATGAAAATAATTCTTACACATGAATGTTATTGAAAATTTTGGCAGCATAACGACAAGGTAGTTAAAACTGGGATTGTCCCTAGTACGGCTCCTCGCTCTACCTTAAAGCCTCGCAGCTTTTGACAATGGGGAATTCAAGCATCTAGTTCGCACGCAGGTGACATGTTTATTTTCTTTTCCACAAACTAATCCTATGTGGTTTCAAAAAAATGATTATCAACCACAAACGGGTATTTTTCAACCACAATCAATCAATTTCAACCACAAACAATTCTAATCAACCATTCGCTATCAACCAATTTTCACACCATTCACAACTAATAAATATCGTCCATGGTTTGTGGACGAGGGGCATATATATATATTTATATTTATATAAGTATATTTCACTTCTATTTCAACACATATATAATTTTTACAACGCATATATAACTTATTCATCGAACATACAACTTATACAATGCTTATACATGAGGTGTACAACGCTTATATAACTCATACATCGACTATATAATTTATACGTCGTCGTTTTCCATGTCGTTTATAATCTAGAAATCTCGCATTGGGTTCCACTCCACCAAAAATAGTAGAAGTCTCAGAAAAATATCCGGTCTCTTCTAGAATGTAGAAGACGTCCACACGAGTCCACTATCTTTTGTTTCACTGAATTTTGTCAAGAAACGAAAAAGATATGATTTTTACAGTGAAATCATAAACTGTAGCGCTTTAAAGTGCTATTAAATAGTTTAATATAAAATACGTCGTACCTTTCAAAATCTGTTCAAAACTCGGTTTTGATTTTTCGTGAAATCTGTTGCTTGATACGACGATCGGCCACTGCCACTTGGAAGGGCTTGGAGGGCCGCTCCTGCGCTAGAAGTAGGGCCCACTTCGGTGGCCTGAGGCGAGCTCGGCAGCGCTTTAAAGGGCGCGACTTTTGAGGTTCTGATCTCGAGATTCTCACCATGGGGGAGGGTAAATCGGGTATGGATTGGAAGCCTGAGGAGAGATCTACGAAAAACTCAACTAGAGGGAGGTCTGAAGATGGACGGAGCGGTCGGAAATCAGCTGGGAAGGTTTGAGCTGCTTTCCGTCGTTTATCGCGATGTCGGGGAGAGAGAATTTTCCTTTTCTTTTATAAAATTCTGATTGGCCGGAAGCTATTTAAAATTTTAAAAGAGGTTTTTCTAACACGACCTCCAATCCAAACCCAGAGATTGTCGCCCCTAGCTAAATACCCCCATTTCGAACACAATGGGATATGTTTCGTAGGCCTATTCGACTGTTTGAGTCAATTTCTCTTCAAATTAAAATATAAAACATTCAATATTTGATTTGAACGTACATTTCAATTTGTCGGGGCCACATACTGATTCTAAAAATTCCCGAAAAATAAATCTAGCTATATTTTGGCGATACGGTCCCAACAAAACTAGTTTCGTTGAATTCTGAGACCGTTTGAAAAATGGCCTTTTTCTGGTCGATCAATTTAATAAAAACCGACCAAACACATTTTCCTTTGCCACGCTCACATACTAGCTTCAAAAATTATAAAATTTGAAACCTAGCAATAATTTGACATCCCGGATCCAACAAAAGTGGTTTCGTCGAATTCTGAGGTCGTTTGCAAAATGGCCATTTTCACGGGCTATATAAACTCTATAGCGACCTTTCTGAAAATTCATTTGGCCATAACTTTTGCTTCCCGCTACGAAACTTCGATTTTTCAGATTCGTTAGAAAGATATTCACTAACAGATTTAAATATTTTTAGTTTCACTAAAATCCGTTTTGTTTTTCTCCCAGTACAATCAGTCAAATTTTGAATTCAAATTTTGAAACTACCGCGCCATTTCAGGCCTTGTTTATAATTAGAAATAATTATATTCATTTTGAAACATCGATTCAAACTTACTTTTCGTCGTTATTATTTAAAATATTTATTTTAAATATTTTAAATTCACTAAAATTGCCAGTTTGAAAATTTTAAGTTGGCTCAGATTTTCCGGGTTGTTACTGTAACACCCCACCTCCATTAAGGTCACTCACAAAGGGAATGCCTTAACTTTAGTGGAGCATTTTTGGTAAACAGACACAGAATATCACAAGACAGATATAAAAAAATTGCAGCGGAAAATAAACAACTTTATTAAATCACCAAAATATTTTGTTACATAATACCATGAGTCATAAAACCCTTACAACAAAACACTTATGTCTTATATTATCAGAGTACATAGGTATTTAAAAGAAAAACTCATTCCCCATATTAAAGAGCAATCCATATAGGAGACCGAGACTCGAGCCATACTTCAGAAATAGCTCATAGAAGATGATATCCAATTCCTGACTAAACCTGGGTGTTTCCTCCCTGAAAACCTAAGGGGGGGGGGCGGAACGGAAGAAAAGAGGCGAAAATAACTAGGTCAGACATACGTCTGGTGAGTCCAGTAACTTTTAGCCAGTAAATAAATAAAGGTAAACATGACAGGCATACAAAGTGGATAAGAGGATCAAGGTACATATGACAGGTATGACAGGACAAATAAGGTAAGGTGTACGCATAATTCACTACTAACTACTCTGCAATATTACTAGTCAAATCAAGATGGGTTGATCCCTTCTGCTAATGATAACGATGGTGTTAGTTTCGTGTACCCCTAGCTACTGTCATAGGTGCCGCCTGCTCCTATCTCCACTATTGGTACCCACTACCCTCCCCATTCTAATTACAATATTCATAATATGGTAGCTGTACTCCTAGCTGCTGTCATAGGTGCCTCCTGCTCCTATCTCCACTAGTCGTACCCACTACCTTCCCCATTCGATCTCGGCTTCCTAACTCATAGATACCTGTGCTATTCCCATAGTGGGGTGTATCACTCCCCAAAGTGGCAACCCAATACCACCAGAGATGCACGGCTTATACCTACACGATGCAACAACGTCTTACCTACCATCTCGGGTCCACACACGCATATGAACCCGGTAGACTTGCATTGCCACCGCTAACCCGGTTTGGCCTCTTACAGTCAAGCCCAGTATGCGTGTCCCGTCCTCGACTTGGGTCGAGCCCACAAACTTGACACAAGCTATCCACCTAAGCTTGGTCCCCTCTAGTATTTCCCACTAGGTTTTCTATTGACTATGTATACCCTAAGGTGCCTTTAATTACATAGCCTTCAATCAGTTATGCATAGCTGTAGGTGTCTTTAATGCATAACCCTTCTTCTACCTATCGGTTATGCATACCTATAGGTGTCTTTAATACATAACTCTATCTATTCCCATTAGTTATGTGTACCCCTATGGGTGTCTTCAATACATAACTTTACTATTTTGCCCCGGTTATGTATACCGTTAGGTGTCTTTAATTACATAACCCTTTTTATCTGGTTAAGTTTGTGGGCCTATATATACTAACATTACCCACCTACCCTTCAGTTGTACTTAACCCTCCCACGGATTTAATCGTATTTATTTAATGGTTAAGTTTGTGGGCCTATATATATATATATATTAATATTACCCACCTACCCATCAGTTGCACTTAACCCTCCCACTGATTTAATCCTATTTATTTAATGGTTAAGTTTGTGGGCCTATATATATATATATTAATATTACCCACCTACCCATCAGTTGTACTTAACCCACCCACAATCCAATTCGTTTTACTTAACCCTATCATCATACAGTCCATAAGTATTAAGTTAGGTTAAGTAATCTTTTCTTATTACCATGTCCAATTATGGTTATATTGGTTAAGCTGGTTTTAACCCTTTCACTTAGTTTATGATTAGGTTCTCCTTAGTCCACAGATACATTGGTTAAGAGAATAACTCCCTAAGTACCAACCCCGAAGACCAAGATCAACATCAGATCGTTACCCAGAGAATCACTCACTCAACCAAACTCCTGTTTATCATCCATATTTGTCTTTAATCAGCATTAATTAATTATTGAGACACCTAATCGTATTTCACATGCCACCCAAGGCACCCACTTAATTCCACATGCCACCCAAGGCACCCACTTAACCCCTCATGTCCCACTACATGTTTATCTGGTTAAGTGTTTCTTAATTCATTAAGACCGTAACCTTATAAAGACCTATCACATCAGACTGGCATTTGTGGCAGCTGGATTTGCCGGGCGGGTCCGGGCAGTCTTACACCACAAAAGAGCCTAACCTCGTGTCTTTACAACTGTCACACATTTAATTTATGCCTAAGACCTCCCACATTAGACTTGCATTTGTGGCAGCTGGATTTGCCGGGCGGGTCCGGGCAGTCTTACACCACAAAAGAGCCTAACCTCGTGTCTTAGATGATTAATTACTCCTAATTAATCATCCCCCAATTTGAATTACTTTCCCTATTCAAATTATCAATTAATTCCAAATTTCACTATGGCCATAATTGACTCAATTATGTCCATCTATTTATGGTATGAAAAATCATACCAATTTTCATCACAAATTTATTTTATGCCAACTCTCAATATTAAATCTTCAGACTTTAATTGCTTAAACATCCCTCTTTTGATTAATTAAGTTAATTAATTAATCCATTCCTTTTTCATAGGTGTCAATACCTATCTTATTAACAAATTTGATTTCTTATCCATAAATAGTCATATTCAAATTATACCATCTTTACCCCATTTTACCCCTGTCATAATAGGTAATTATTTATATGTTTCCCTACTTGAATCATGTGTCCAATTTACATAGTCACTATGTAAATTATGCCTACTACAAATTCCCCTTTTCCCCGTTTCTTAACTAGCGTAACCGTTTGCGTTTTTGGCGTCATCGAGGCTATAAAATAGTCTCGCCATAACAATAAAATAAAGGGAATGACAAGGTGATCGTTTTCAGTAATATTTTTGGCATAAGCATGGCAACTAGGGAAAATGACATGATAACTTCGCATATAATTATGATTCACCACAAAATTAACAATTTGCATAGATTCATAACAACTTGCATAGGTTTATGAATTAACAACATAATTAACAACCAACATAGGTTCATGATTCTCAATATAGTCAACAACTTATATGGGTTCATGATTCACAATATAACAACTCGCATAATTCATACATAACTTCTTGCATAGGTGACTTACATAGGTTCATGATCCACAATATAACAACTAGCATAGGTTCATGAATTAACAACTTATCAACTTGCTTAGGTAACTTCATAGGTTCATGATTCATAACATAACAACTAGCATAGATTCATGAATTAACAACGCAACAACTTGTATACGTAACTTGCATAGGTTCATAGTTTCTTAACATTATAACTTGCATAACTTCATGATTCACAATAATAAGGAACTTGCGTCATTTCATGATTCACTATGATAAACTTGCATAGATTCATGTCAACGACTTGCATAGATTCATGATGACGACTTGCATAGATTCGTAATAACAACTTGCATAGACTCATGAATTCATCACACAATAACTTACATAATTTCCATGATCCACAATAACAATAAACTTGCATAACTACAAACAACATATACCCAAATCATAGTCTACCACGATTCACTTTTATTTATTTAAACCTAAAAGTGACTAGAACTCACCGAATAAGGGGTCTTGAGTTCTGGGTTATGAATTCTGTAATTGATTAGCGTTCCCTTGTTGTAGACAATTTCTATGTTGTAGTTTTAGGCTTGATTCGAATTGAATTGTTGTCTTTAATTTGCGTCTAGTTGGTGGCGGCTATTCTAGGGTTTGGAGTGACAACATGACGACCACTGATCTAATTCTGATTTGATTCTAGGGTTTGAGTCTACACATGTTTATATAGAATTTAAATTTAATTATAGCCGTCGGATGACCCTAGAGTTAATCAAAACCACTCAGTCCAGATTAGAACTATCTATAAACCTTAATGAATCATTAACCAGTCAGAAATGACTCAGCACTGACTCACCGGTTGAATCAGAGCCTCAGAAATCTGTACAGGTTTTGACCTAGGCCTGGGCGCACCTGCCAAGTGCGCCAGTGCAATATTGCATGGGCGCACTTCCCAAGTGCGCCAGTGCAATTTTGTTCTTGCGCACTTCCCAAGTGCGCCAGTGCATTCTGGCTCGTTTCTGGTTTTTCTGCCTAACTTCGTTCGTCCATATCTTCTTCATACGGCATCTGTTTTACGCAAACTCGGACTTTATCTCAAGCAGAATTCCGAGACGAACGCAATGGAAAAACCCGTTTCCCTTAATTCCCATATTTGAAATTAAGTATTCTTTAATTTAGTTAATCTGATTATTCGAAAATTCGGGGTGTTACATTCTCCCCTACTTAAAGGATTTCGTCCCCGAAATCTTCAAGTTAAGAAGAATGTGTCCTACCATCCAATCACCCATCTACTCAACCATCATCCACAAGCATCCATTGTCCTTAGAAAACTTATAATGTTGTATGAACAGATGCAAAAGTGTGTGTATATGTTCCTTACCTAATGCAAAATCAGGCGGTCTATTGATTCAATTGACCTCCTTAAAGCAAACCATGATAGTGCCATGCGTCCATTATGTATGCGAAAGAATCCTATCGATACATATTATTTCTACATGTGTGCTCAACCATTCATCAAAATGCAACATCCATATGATAACACAACCATTGTTCATCCATTAACCTAAATATGCACACACATTTGTATGCAATATGAAAGTGATTTGAGCCGATCTTGTGCATAATGTGTGTGTAAATGATTCCACGAGCAACCACTAGCAAACACTTGCATCCACTTGCAACCATCAAACATAACATGTCCCAAGCACATGTTTACATCCATGGACTTCCTATCTAAAGGTCGAAGATTCGGTTGATGGGATACAAACAAATGATATAACTAAAAAAAAGCTCTGTTCCTATTTGACATCGATTAAGAGAATAATTCCCTAAGTCTCAGCCCCGAAGACCGAAATCAACATCAGACTGACACCCAAAGAATTACCCCCATTAAACAATGTCAAAAATGGAGATATACTCCATGCTTCGAGTAGAAACCCGTATCCTTCAGAAATATCCAGATACTTACAGACCACTAGTACAGATCAGATTACAGAATGGTTCTCAGAAAGCTAAGCATAACAGACCCTTGCGGGTCACAAGAAACTTTGGGGGTCTTCCCATGACAAACTCAACGACCCTCCTCTCAAAATCTAGAACGACCCTCTACATAGAAAGCTGGTCCATTTAGAACCAACCCATGGCCCATAAACTTGAGCACACAAATGTCCCATTCAAATTTTTGACGCCTAACACAGATAATTTCAAACCCCTACAAACCACTAACAATTGAGCCGAACCACAAATGAGGTTTGAAACAACTATGGGATCAGAAACAAGACTAGTACTAAAGTGCAGAATCTCAATGCCAGAATTCAAAAGAGTCTTAACTTCATAACCAAATAAGGAAATTAAACCTTCCACATAAATTTTCCTATCCCTATCCTATCCATCAGCAATGAGAGCATTTGCGTATCCTATCAAGGAAGAGATTCTAGACAAAGGACCGAAGGATACTACATATGGCTTTTCGGGGAATGTTTTTCAAAACAGGCTTTCCTTTTTGAAAATACTTTCTTTTAAAACCCTTTTTGAAAAATATTTTCAAAACTTTTATCTAATCTGGTAACCTTCAGCTCTGATACCAAGTGTAACACCCTACCTCCATTAAGGTCACTCACAAAGGGAATGCCTTAACTTTAGTGGAGCATTTTTGGTAAACAGACACAGAATATCACAAGACAGATATAAAAAATTTGCAGTGGAAAATAAACAACTTTATTAAATCACCAAAATATTTTGTTACATAATACCATGAGTCATAAAACCCTTACAACAAAACACTTCTGTTTTATATTATCAGAGTACATAGGTATTTAAAAGAAAACATCATTCCCCATATTAAAGAGCAAGCCATATAGGAGACCGAGACTCGAGCCATACTTCAGAAATAGCTCCTAGAAGTTGATATCCAATTCCTGACTAAACCTGGGTGTTTCCTCCCTGAGAACCTGGGGGGAACGGAAGAAAAGAGGTGAAACAAACTAGGTCAGACATACGTCTGGTGAGTCCAGTAACTTTTAGCCAGTAAATAAATAAAGGTAAACATAACAGGCATATAAAGTGGATAAGAGGATCACGGTACAGATGACAGGTATGACAGGACAAATAAGGTAAGGTGTACGCATAATTCACTACTAACTACTATGCAATATTACTAGTCAAATCAAGATGGGATGGTCCCTTCCGCTAATGATAACGATGGTGGTAGTTTCGTGTACCCCTAGCTGCTGTCATAGGTCTCGCCTGCTCCTATCTCCACTAGTGGTACCCACTACCCTCCCCATTCTAATTACAATATTCATAATATAGTAGTTGTACTCCTAGCTGCTGTCATTGGTGCCGCCTGCTCCTATCTCCACTAGTCGTACCCACTACCTTCCCCAATCGATCGGCTCCCTAACTCGTAGATAGCCGTGTTGGCCTCACAGTGGGGTGTATCACTCCCCAAAGTGGCAACCCAATACCACCAGAGATGCACGGCTTATACCTACATGATGCAACAACGTCTTACCTACCAGTCCGGGTCCACACACGCATATGAACCCGTTGGACTTGCGTTGCCACTGCTAACCCGGTTTGGCCTCTTATAGTCAAGCCCAGTATGCGTGTCCCGTCCTCGACTTGGGTCGAGCCCACAAAGATACGTATGGGTTACTGGTTGAAATGGGCCCCTATTACTTGACACAAGCTATCCACCTAAGCTTGGTCCCCTCTAGTATTTCCGACTAGGTTTTCTACTGACTATGTATACCCTAAGGTGTCTTTAATTACATAGCCCTCAATCAGTTATGCGTACTTATAGGTGTCTTTAATACATAACTCTATCTATTCCCATTAGTTATGCGTACCCCTATGGGTGTCTTCAATACATAACTTTACTATTTTTCCCCGATTATGTATACCGTTAGGTGTCTTTAATTACATAACCCTTTTTATATAGTTAAGTTTGTGGGCCTGTATATACTAACATTACCCACCTACCCTTCAGTTGTACTTAACCCTCCCACTGATTTAATCATATTTATTTCATCGTTCAGTTTGTGGGCCTATATATATATATATATATATATATATATATATATATATATATATATATATATATATATACTAATATTACCCACCTACCCATCAGTTGTACTTAACCCTCCTACTGATTTAATCCTATTTATTTAATGGTTAAGTTTGTGGGCCTATATATATATATTAATATTACCCACCTACCCATCAGTTGTACTTAACCCACCCACAATCCAATTCGTTTTACTTAACCCTATCATCATACAGTCCATAAGTATTAAGTTAGGTTAAGTAATCTTTTCTTATTACCATGTCCAATTATGGCTATATTGGTTAAGCTGGTTTTAACCCTTTCACTTAGTTTATGATTAGCTTCTCCTTAGTCCACATATACATTGGTTAAGAGAATAACTTCCTAAGTACCAACCCCAAAGACCGAGATCAACATCAGATCGTTACCCACAGAATCTCTCACTCAACCAAACTTTTGTTTATCATCCATATTTGTCTTTAATCAGCAATAATTAATTATTGAGACACCTAATCGTATTTCACATGCCACCCAAGGCACCCACTTAATTCCACATGCCACCCAAGGCACCCACTTAACCCCTCATGTCCCACTACATGTTTATCTGGTTAAGTGTTTCTTAATTCATTAAGACCGTAACCTAATAAAGACCTCTCACATTAGACTGGCATTTGTGGCAGCTGGATTTGCCGGGCGGGTCCGGCAGTCTTACACCACAAAAGAGCTTAACCTCGTGGCTTTACAACTGTCACGCATTTAATTTATGCCTAAGACCTCACACATTAGACTGGCATTTGTGGCAACTGGACTTGCCGGGCGGGTCCGGGAGGTCTTACACCACAAAAGAGCCTAACCTCGTGTCTTAGACGATTAATTACTCCTAATTAATCATCCCCCAATTTGAATTACTTTCCCTATTCAAATTATCAATTAATTCCAAATTTTACTATGGCCATAATTGACTCAATTATGTCCATCTATTTATGGTATGAAAAATCATACCAATTTTCATCACAAATTTATTTTATGCCAATTCTCAACATTAAATCTTCAGACTTTAATTGCTTAAACATCCCTCTTTTGATTAATTAAGTTAATTAATTAATCCTTTCCTTTTTCATAGGTGTCAATACCTATCTTATTAACAAATTTGGATTTCTTATCCATAAATGGTCATATTCAAATTTTACCATCTTTACCCCATTTTACCCATGTCATAATAGGTAATTATTTATATGTTTCCCTACTTGAATCATGTGTCCAATTTACATAGTCACTATGTAAATTATGCCTATTACAAATTCCCCCTTTCCCCGTTTCTTAACTAGCGCAACCATTTGCGTTTTTGGCGTAATCGAGGCTACAAAATAGTCTCGCCATAACAATAAAATAAAGGGAATGATAAGGTGATCGTTTTCAGTACAATTTTTGGCATAAGCATGATAACTAGGGAAAATGACATGATAACTTCGCATATAATTATGATTCACCACATAATTAACAATTTGCATAGATTCATAACAACTTGCATAGGTTTATGAATTAATAACATAATTAACAACCAACATAGGTTCATGATTCTCAACATAGTCAACAACTTATATGGGTTCATGATTCACAATATAACAACTTGCATAATTCATAACATAACTTCTTGCATAGGTGACTTACATAGGTTCATGATCCACAACATAACAACTAGCATAGGTTCATGAATTAACAACTTATCAACTTGCTTAGGTAACTTCATAGGTTCATGATTCATAACAAAACAACTAGCATAGATTCATGAATTAACAACGCAACAACTTGCATAGCTAACTTGCATAGGTTTATAGTTTCTCAACATTATAACTTACATAACTCCATGATTCACAATAATAAGGAACTTGCATCATTTCATGATTCACAATGATAAAGTTGAATAGATTCATGATAACAACTTGCACAGATTCATGATAACGACTTGCATAGATTCATAATAACAACTTGCATAGACTCATGAATTCATCACACAATAACTTACATAATTTCCATGATCCACAATAACAATAAACTTGCATAACTTCAAACAACATATACCCAAATCATAGTCTACCACGATTCACTTTTATTTATTTAAACCTAAAAGTGACTAGAACTCACCGAATAAGGGGTCTTGAGTTCTGGGTTCTGAATTCTGTAATTGATTAGCGTTCCCTTGTTGTAGACAATTTTGTTGTTGTAGTTTTAGGCTTGATTCGAATTGAATTATTGTCTTTAATTTGCGTCTAGTTGGTGGCGGCTATTCTAGTGTTTGGAGTGACAACATGACGACCACTGATCTAATTCTGATTTGATTCTAGGGTTCGAGTCTACACATGTTTATATAGAATTTAAATTTAATTATAGCCGTCGGATGACCCTAGAGTTAATCAAAACCACTCAGTCCAGATTAGAACTATCCAGAAACCTTAATGACTCATTAACTAGTCAGAAATGACTCAGCACTGACTCACCGATTGAATCAGAGCCTCAGAAATCTGTACAGGTTTTGACCTCGGCCTGGGTGCACCTGCCAAGTGCGCCAGTGCAATATTGCATGGGCACACTTCCCAAGTGCGCCAGTGAAATTTTGTTCTGGCGCACTTCCCAAGTGCGCCAGTACATTCTGGCCCGTTTCTGGTTTTTCTGCCTAACTTCGTTCGTCCATATCTTCTTTATACGGCATCCGTTTTACGCAAACTCGAACTCTGTCTCAAGCAGAATTCCGAGACGAACGCAATGGAACGACCCGTTTCCCTTAATTCCGACATTTGAAATTAAGTATTCTTTAATTTAGTTAATCTGATTATTCGAAAATTCGGGGTGTTACAGTTACAATCTCCCCCACTTAAAACTTTTTATCTCCGAAAAGGAACAAAGTCGAAAGTGGTTTAATTAACCAACTCTATTTTCAATCTGGCTTCCATTCTTCAACTTTTCAGTTTCTAAGAATTTTCAAATTCTTCAAAAATTTGGCTAATACCCTAAATTTTTGAAAAATTTCGCCATAACCTCCTTTATATGGGGAGGGGTTTGGAAATTTATTGGGCCGTATTAGGTGCTCATTCAATCCTAATAAGCATGCACATATTTATAGTGATATATTCCGGTGTCCACAGGGGAGTGTGTATAGATCATAACTCCAGAGAATAAATTCTCGTCACCCTATAAATGGTTTTTGTGCCTTAATGACCAGAGAACGTGTTTATTGTCATCTCCAGACCCGTGTGGGGTTTTTATTAATCTGTCAATTTACCGTTACATTTTATATGGTCCATATCAGTCATCAGTTCAACCTGTAATATATAGTCATCACCATACAAGCCTCTCGCTCGTATGGTAAATCTTCAACCTAGTCACACAAGCTCCAAATGCTTATGTGGTATATGATGAAGTATGCCTATCTTCAAGAAGTATGCCACGTAGTGTAGTTCAAAATTAATTGTTACTATCCTATGGCGACGTTTATTATTACACACATAACAACCAGCACTTCGCATCCAAGGCATTCACAGGAGTTGATATACTAATAAAATTGCGCATCCAACTCATTAAGGTTTACCTATTTGTCGGGCACGCAAATAAATTCTTTACTCAATAGCTAATCCATTTACTTGTTCAAACATATATAATACAGATGCATATATTTCTATCTATTTTTAAATCAGCTCAATACTTGATTTAATTTCATAATTTTACCATCATTCTCTTCTTGATTAAATTAACTATCGTTCTAACAATTTAATTAATCCTATCTACTATCACACAACACAAACAACAATCAATTTGTTTTTAACTTTCCAAAAATATACTAATCGATTCATATACTCTTTTAAAATAATCAGACTATAGAATTAAAAGTTTACATCCATGAAAAGAAAATAACAACAAAGTATAGAACATAATGGAAATTTCAAAATATGGTAAATGTACCTTGCATCAGAGTCAATCAGAGATATCCACCCTGCACTTAGGATAGGCTTTCTTAATGCTTTCCTCTGTTTCCCAAGTACAATCTCGCGGATCTCCACTCCATTGCACTTTGACTAAGTGAACCTTCTTGTTCCTCATTTCTTTGGTTTCTTTGCCAATAATCTTTAGCGGCTCACTTCTCACAGCCAATTCTAGAGTAATTTCAATATCCTGTTGTGCAGCTTCTTCCACAACCAAGTCTGTGTCATGAACATGCTTTCGAAGTTGAGATACGTAAAATACATCATGCACTCCAAGCAACCAATCAGGTAATTGAATTCTATAAGCGAGAGTTCCAATCCGTTCAAGAAAAGGGAATGGACCAATAAATCTGGGCGCCAACTTCCCAGTTTTGCCAAATTGAATCACTCCTGTCATCGGAGAAACCCTTAGATACACATAGTCACCAACAGAAAAAGCCAAATCTCTTCTTCTCGAATCAGCATAGCTCTTCTGTCGGCTTTTAGCGGCGAGTGACCGTTTCTTAACGAAATCGACTTTGTCTGCTGCTTCACGGATCATATCCGGCCCCAATACAAGTCTATTACCAGGGTAGATACCCAACAAATAGGAGATCGGCACGGTCTACCATACAATGCTTCGAATGGTGACATTGTCAGGCTCGCTTGGTAGCTTTTGTTTTATGAGAACTCAGCTAAATGTAAATGGTCTTCCCATGATCCACCAAAATCAAGAACACAAGCCCACAATAAATCTTCTAGTATACGATTCACCCTCTCAGTCTGACCATCTGTTTGAGGATGATAGGCAGTGCTTAGATTCGGCTTTGTTCCCAGTTCTACTTGAAATGCCTCCCAGAATTTGCTAGTAAATATTGGATCTCTATCACTAACTATACTGATCGGCACTCCATGTAGCCAAACAATTTCCTTGAAATATATGTGCGCCAGACTCTGAGCAGTTCTGTTTGATCTGACAGGTATGAAATGGGCGGTCTTCGTGAAGCAATCTACGATCACCCAAATACTGTCATTTCCTTTCCTGGTTCTGGGCAAACCATCTATGAAGTCCTTGGAAATATGTTCCCACTTCCAACCTGGAATGTCCAGCGGTTGCAACAATCCAGCAAGTTTCTGTTGGTCGCTTTTGACTAGTTGGCAAGTAGAGCATTTACTAACATATAAAAAATGTCTCTCTTCATTGACCTCCACCAGAAAGTGCGTACGTGTCATTATACATTTTGCTCACTCCTGGACGGATACTAAGTTTTGACTTGTGGCATTCATCAAGCACTTCCTTTCGGAGCTCAGAAATGTTAGGAACACAAATTCGACCCTTTAGCCTTAGAATCCCTTCGTTATCAATCTGGAAACTCAAGTGTTCGCCTTTCTGTATTTTTTCTCTGATCCTTTAAATGAAGTGATCGTCCTTCTGAAGAGCAGATATTTTACCCATCAATGAAGTTGTAATAATAAAACTGGCAATCGTTACATTCTTTCGACTTAGTGCATCGGCCACGACATTGGCTTTCCCTGGAGTGTACAAAATCTGAAAATCGTATGCTGCAAGGAACTCTAGCCAACGTTGTTGCCTCAGATTCAAGTCTTTCTGGGTCAACAGATACTTTAGCGACTGGTGATCTGTAAACAGTTCGAATTTCTCACCCAGAAGATAGTGTCTCCATATTTTCAAAGCGAATACGATAGCCAAAAACTCAAGATCATAAGTAACGTAATTCTTTTCATGTGGCTTCAGCTGTAGGCTAGCATGTAACACCCCACCTCCATTAAGGTCACTCACAAAGGGAATGCCTTAACTTTGATGGAGCATTTTAGTAGAAAGAACAGGAACTTACAAGACAGATAAAACAGTACTTGAAAAATTTATAGCTTTATTACAACAGAAACCGAAGTAAGTTTGGTTACAACCTTTCAAATCACAATATCAGAATTCAAGTACAAAATATCAGTCCTGTACAAAAGCCTTCAGAATGCATAGTTTTTAAAATCATAATCCCACAGAATAGAAGCTATAAAGAGCCAAACCATACTTTAAGCACTTCAACCAGAAGGAATCCGGATCAAGTTAAAGTATTCCCTCCTTGGAAACCTTGGGGGGGGGGACAGAAGAAAAAGGGGCGAAAACAAGCAAGGTCAGACATAAAGTCTGGCAAGTCCAGTGACTTTCAGCATATGAACATATAATAATAATAATGACATGAAAATAAGCTGGATAAGAGATAACAGTAACAGGAGCAGCAGATATACTTAGGTTAAACAGAAGAAACAGAATAATATTACTTTTCATTTCTCTGCACTAATACTAGTATAACAGGATTAGGTGTCACCCCAATGTCTAAACTGAAACAGAAACGGGAACAGAATAATTTCCATAGAAGAGAATGCTAGTAATGGGCCTTTACCACCCCAACAGAAACAGACAGAAACAGAATGCTAATAATGGGCCTTTACCACCCGAACAGAAACAGACAGAGCCAGAGGGCCTTTACCACCCGAACAGAAGGTACAGAAATAGATTAATCTCTACAGAAACAAAATGTAGAATTAGGTGTACACTAGTAAATGGGCCTTTACCACCCGAACAGACGGTACCACGCAGAAACAGACGGGTGTTACCACCCAACAGAAACAGACGGTACCAACAGAAACAGACATAACTAAGTGTACCCTAAAACCCTACCCCAAGCGATCAGCTCCCTAATACATAAATACTCTGTGTCGGCCCCATAGTAGGGTGTATCACTCCCTAAAGTGACAACCAATTGGCATAGACCTATTTACAGATGTCACGGCGTCTTACATCCTCAGAGGCAGACCGGGATCCATGCACGCACATGACCCGGTTGGAACGCACCATCAACACCCCTCGCCATTATCAGAATGAACTGCTTATAATTAGTTTAGTAAGCGTGTCCGGACCCTACCTACTGTTGGGTCAAAGTTTGATACTTGAAAGGGTTACTGACTAATATGGGTCCCAAACAACAGATGACACAAGTAATTTCCCTCCTAACCTTATGTCCCCAGACTAACAGATTTCAGATTAACTTGTTTACAAGTTCAGACATACAGTATTCAGATCAACTAGTTCACAGATCAGACAAGTTTCAGACTAACGGATCAGATATACGGATTTAACAGATTTGTCTAACTTTGTAATTGGGCCTACAGATTCACGAAACGGGTTTGTTAAATTCATTAGTCTAATTGAGACATCATATTTATCTCAGATTTGTATCAATTAAAAATTAACGCGCAGACCTCTCACATTAGACTGACAATTTGCGGCCACTGGTTAGGCCGGTTGGTTCCGGGCAGGTTTCTGCCGCAAACTGAGTCTAACCTCGGGTTTCAAGCACGTTATGAATAACTTCTCACATTAGAACTTATTGTTTGCGGCCAATGGATGTGCCGGGCGGTTCCGGGCAGGATTACGCCGCAAACTCATTCTAACCTCGAGTTAGCCATGTTTCATGTTTAGCCAATTCACAGATTATGCTAATATCAGACTAATCATGTTAATTTAACAAATTAACTTACAACAGATTATTCGAGGTTCTATTAACAAGTTTTGCTCAATTTTAAATCGAGCCTACAGATTTACATACTTCAAATTTCAGCATTTCAGTTCCAACAGATTACGCCATTCAACAGACTAAACAGATAACAGATCTTGCAGATTAGGCGATTTAGCAGGTCTAGCAGATAAGGCAATTTTAACATAATTAGCAGATTAATTCAATCTAATTAGCAGTTTAGGCAATATAACAGAACTAGCGGATTAAGCAATATAATAGATTTAATTATTCCTCAAAGTTTCATTGACATATCTTGCATAATTATAAATTTAGCCTAAGCTTACATGCCCAAATTGAGTTCATAATTCATAATACAATATATGCCCCAAATTTTAGCCTTAATATTCCCATTTACAGTTCATGTCAAAACTAGATTTAATATTCTAGTTTACCATTTATGTCCAGGACTAATACACATGTAAATCATTCTCTATTTTAGCCAATTCAGATTATGCCAAATTAACTTAATTAAGCTACGCCCAATCCCCGTATAACAAGTTTCCACAAGTTCTCTAAATACTCATGAAATGGCCCTAGCAAAAGGAATAGGGGATAAACACAAGAAAGAATAGGTATGCAATAATGAACCAAATACAATGATAAATGGCCCCTCTAGGCTCGATGTACATAACAGTGAATGGGAATAAGCTAGTAAAGTTACATACTAAATATGAGATCTAACATCATTAAGGGAATAGGCATAAGAAACTAACTACAATAGTTATAGGCAACTAACCACAATAGTCATGGGCGACTAATTACAATAGTTTCTTAATCAATGTCATAGGAAATAGTCTCATAGTCATGAATCATAGTCATAGACAATAGTCTCATAGGCGTGAATTATAGTCATAGGCAATAGTCTCATAGGCAACAGTTTCATGTCCAATTATGCATTATTCATTATTTGTCCCAAAATTTAGCGTTCGTGCGTTAATCTTTTATGAGATTCGGCGCAGGCTCGTAGTAGCCTGGCTATAGAACAGAAAGAAGAAAGAGGTACAAAATAGTCACAAAAAAAAAAAAACAGATCTGACAGATAAGAATATACCTAACCTCAGATTCAGATTTATAATCATGCCACAACCATAATTAAAGTTTATATCGAAAAATAACTGTACTTGCCTTTCATGGTTTTAAGAAAGGATAATAAACTGTTGTTGATGCAGAAATGTTGAATTACTTCTCTTTGATTTTTGTTGTAGCTCTAAATTTTGATTTGAGATTTGATTTAGCTTTTAATTCTATTCAGGTTGGAAGAAGATGCATCAGTCTAAGTTTTGATTCCAGCAGAGTAGCGACACCATTTCTATTTTTAATTAGAACAGAGACAGAGTATAGACAGAATGAAATTGTGTAGAGAAAATGAGGCTAGGGGGCTGTTTATATAGGATTAGGTGGACGAATCTAGACAGAAAACAAGACCGGATACATTAGAATGAACTAGGTTCAAAAACTGGGTTTCGGGAGCAGGTCGACCCCCAGGTCGACTCCCCAGTCGACCTGGTCATGGGGAGGTCGACACCCCAGTCGACCTGGTTGGGCGGGTCGACCCCCTAGTCGACCTGGGTATATGGGCGGGAATTTTCCCGCCACCCTTCTCTGGGTTTGAATTTCGAATTTCTGGCTTTATTTTCGAGCTGTTTTATTTTATTCAAATTCCTGAAAATTCTGAGGGTCATAACTTGGTCATACGAACTCCGATTTTCGAAAACTCGGACTCGATTTCATGCAGAATTCCGAGACGAATGCAATGGCGCAAGGTTCCCTTGATTCTTATTTCATAATTTAATTATTCTCTGATTTGTTACTTATACGTTCACAGAAAATATGGGGTGTTACATAGCATAAGCAACAACTTGGCCTCTTTGCATTAATATCGCACCAAGGCCTTCTCTAGAGGCATCTGTCCAGACTTTCAAGTCTTGATTGCCATCGATAATCGTTAACACTGGAGCCGTTGTTAATCTTAACTTTAGCTTCTCAAAAGCCTCCTCACATTCTAGAGTCCATTTGAATTTTGCGTGCTTCTTTGTAAGCTTTGTTAAGTGACTAGATATCTTCGAAAAATATTTAACGAATTTCCGATAATAACTAGCCAATCCAAGAAAACTTCGGACTTCTGTAGGAGTACTAGGCTGTTTCCAATTTTGAATAGTTGTGATTTTACTTGGATCTACAACAATTCCCTCTTTTGATACGACGTGGCCAAGAAACTTCACTTCATCTTGCCAGAATATACATTTGGACAGTTTGGCTTTTAAAACGTTCCTTCTCAGAATTTCTAGAACTTGTTCCAAATGTTTTTCATGTTCGGCATTTGACTTAGAGAAGATTAGAATATTTTCAATAAAAACCAGAACAAACTTATTCAAGACTCCTATGAACACTCGATTCATCAAATTGACGAAGTAAGCTGGAGCGTTACATAAGCCGAACGACATTACTAACCACTTATAGAATAAGTCTGGACCTCTGAGTGCTGTTATAGGAACACACTCTTCGGCAATACGAAGCTGATGGAAACCTTTAGCTAGGTCCATCCTTGAAAATACTTGTGCTCCATTCAGACGATCCAATAAATCATCGATTCGCGGCAATGGATATTTATTCTTTATTGTCTGCTTATTCAAGTCACGATAATCCACACATAGTCGTAGAGTACCGTCAGACTTTGGGACAAACACCACTGCTGTTCCCCTGTCAGAGAAACTAGGCCTGATTAGACCCTTCGATACAAGCTGTCGAGTTTGATTGTCTAGTTCTTCTTTCTCCTTTAGAGTCATTCTCCGAATAGCATGCACTACTGGCCTTGAGTTCGGAATTAAAGCGATCTTGAAATTAATTTCTCTTTGCGGAGGTAAGCTAACAACTTCTTCGAACACATCTCAATAATTCTTGACGACAAGAATATCTTTTATGAGGTCCTGTATATTCTCTGTGGCTACTGGAATATTTTCTAGTTGAGTAGGAGAAACATCCAAAGCTGCCCAGAAGCCTTTTCTGTTAGAATTCTGACCTTCACATGGAATGGTTATATAATCACATGTTTTAATCTTCGCCTTAACGACTCTGTCGGCGCATTTAACCTCATCCTCATATTTGGTTAACCAGTCTAACCCCAGGATAAGATCAAATTCTGTAAAATCCATGACGACCGCGATGGTAGGGAACCGATAACGAGAAAAAGAAACCGGCACCCCACAAACCCAACTGAGATCGAGGGAACCCCCAACCTGATTATGGACAGTCATTTGTTCTTTGAGCTTCTTCAAATTTAAATCCAGTTTCTAACTGCATTCTTTGCAACAAAGCTTCGCGACGCGCCGGTGTCAAACAGTACTTTAACTGGAATATCTTTGACAGTAAGCGTGCCTTCTAAAACATCTGGCCTTTCCTGACTAGCTGAGGGCTCAGAAGTTTCCGCTACTTTATTTACCTGAACCACTTCAGATTTTTGTGATAGTCGGCAATCTTGCTTTACGTGACCTACCTGATGGCAAAGATTGCATTTTATATTTTCTTTAACCTTGTTGTTTGATTTAGATCCTTTCTTCTTCTACATTTTCAAAGACTTACATTTCCTGGAAAGATGATCCTTTTGATTGCAGTTAAGGCATATGGCAGTCATTACTGGTTCTTTTTCAGATTTAACCTTTTCCCGATTGAATCTAGGCTTCTTTATGAACTCAGACTTCGTACTGGCCTCAGGTTGTGCACTTGCCTCTGGGCTATCAGTTCCGAATTTCCTTTTGCTGCTAGAACTGACTTCCTCTTCGTCTCGCAACATACCTTTCCTGTCGAGATCCTCATACTGGTAAGCCATGTATATCATTTCAGAAAAAGGAAGCTTCACATGCCCCATTACACTATTCTGGTATTTTCTTTGCAGGGCATGAATAAACCTCAGATTCTTCCTCTTTGGATCTTGAATTAGATGCTGGGCAAAATGAGAAAGTTCATTGAATTTATTATGATATTCTGGAATCGTCATATCTCCTTGTATCAGATAAGAGAATTGATCACATAACCGCTCAGTTGCTTCAGGAGGAGTAAATCTTTCTAGGAAAATCTCTTTAAATCTATCCTAGGTAATATTACCTTCTGGGTTATCCTTAATAATCGAATCCCACCATAACAAAGCTTCATCTTTGAGTGCCCAAGATGCCAGTAATCTTTTCTGGTCATCTCTCAGCTTTAAACCTTCAAAGATTTTCTCAGCAGAACGAATCCAAGCTTGTGTTTTCATTATAGATTCTTCGCGCAAGAACGGTATTCCACCCAGATTTCTATATTTCATAAATAGAGCTTCTATATCCAGGTCAGTATTACTTCTTCTGTTTCTGGCACTCATTTTCTAGTACGTCTGCGAATGGCAGACAAAATGTCAGGTCAACAGAAAGGATATTTCAAACATAGAGACATATACTTTAAATGTAAACATGTCTATTGGGGTGTATTTCATTCTGCTTTACCCATACTAGGACCTTACTGATCCTATCTGTAATGAGTTACTCGTAATAGAACACTACTGGTTCTATTTCTGACGAGTTCATTAATATGTTATATTCTAGAACTAAGCTTAACCAAAGCTTTGATACCACGCTGTGACAACCCCATACCCCGTACTGACGGTGGCAAGGGTAATCTTTGGAATATAACACATAAATAGATAATAACATAACAAAATTAAATAAATACACCAGATAATGTACAAATAATACACTGGATAAACGTAATCATTAGAGTTACACAGTATACAGGATCATACTTAGTACAAATATAGTTCAGCTATACATAAATGTCTACAGCGGAAAACAAACATAATATGTACAATAGGAGCTGAACATCATAAAAAGAGATAAATGATAGAATCCATATTCAGCTCCAGCTATCCAGAAAGAGCCTGCTAAAACCTGAACACAAGGCTGCCCATGTAGAAAAAAGGGCACCCGAGTTTGCAAGTGAAACAAATTACGAGTCAGTCATGGGACTGGTATGAGAAATCTACTTAACACATTTTATAATATGGCAAATCACAGGACCATGCCACTTTCGCGGAACGAGTTTACTCCATTGCATTGCCAGTGCTTTACAACAAGTAAACCTTTTAAACATCGCAATGCTTTTTATAAAAATGAAGCCATTATAAGACTCAGTTCCCATCACACAATGCAACGCAAACCGGAGGATAGAGTTTTACCTTATAATGGCCAAAATATGCTTGATACGAATAAAACAAAAGCATTTGATATTATTACTAGTGTTTATATGTTTCAAAAACAATTTCAATCATAACTATCAATCATAGATGGCATGGGTACCATATATCATGTCGCCATATATAGGTTTACAATCAAAACCGCACAGTCACGTATTTGGAAACTGGATTTCCGTCATGAACCAAGGCAAAAGATAGTCCTTACCGAATTCGAGACTGTCTAGCCCTAGCCTCAGGAACAGCCGCAACTGCCCCTTGGATCGTCAGGGTCGGTCCACCAATGTGGATTAAAATGCCTGAACACCGCGTTTCCCCGCCCTTTGGGGCGTAAATGAGCCAACGAATGACTCCATCGGCTCCACATAGTCACTGATATATCCGAGGCGCCTCGCAACAGCAACAACCACACAGGTGAAAATAATATATATGTCAGCCAGTTTAAGCACTGACACCACCTCTAGATAGAAAGAAACGCATGTCCTCCCTGAGGTCCTCTCCCGTTTCTGGCTCATACCGGTGTGTGAGGCTCGCTAATCAACGTTATACACAAAGCTATGCCACACAGGCGGTGCTTTGATCATCAACCACAAGATTTTTCTTTTCAACAGACGCCTTAATCACTGCATCTTAGCTTGCCACACAGGCAATTCACACCATGTAACTAATAGCTATCAATCACAAAGAATGAATTCCAATGTCAAACATACAGTCCATTTGCAAGTTCGTTCTAGGCCTGAACGAAACCGGAGGCACTATATACCTCGCATACCCATCGATCTCCAAGCACGTTTGGACGATCACCACTTATTATCTATATTTCGGGATGCCTCCCAATCAAGACATCAGTTACCATCCAACCGAGGTGAAGATCTCCGGTCTTAAACCACCGTCTTCATCACCGACTTCTTATCGTCGATTCAGTTATTCAGAATGGGATAAACCCGGTCTTTCTGAGCAACTCGCGTATATAATAAACAAGTGCTACACAAACACAACATACGCCTCATTCCAATTCATCAGTCACTAACTGTAAATTAGTAAGAGAACGATTTCCTAAATATTAACCCCGAAGACCGAAACCAACATCAGATCAAAACCCAGGAAGCCATTCGACTTAGCTAACCTTCAGTTAGTTTCTAAATTTCACATTCTTAGGGAAAGGTTCCCATTATTTTTATCAAAGATAAATTCTTTAGTATAATTTTCATGTCAAACACACTCAACCATAAAATATCTAATAAACCGGGTAAATTTGGTTTATTCCCATTCCATATCGTTTATAATATTTTATAACGATTTATCTCTATTTTTATTTATTTTAAAATAGCCAATTTATTCAAACGACGCTTCAGGCCACAACGCGGCCGTGGCGCTGTTTTTATTCAGATTTGATTTACACATATCTTAAAATCTAACCGTTGAATCTTCACAAATTTTATATCATTAGAAAGATCTTTTCAAAATGAACCCAATGGTTTCAGTTTTGGGAAAATCCGACGGTCGGATCTCCCGGTACATTCGTTAGAAGTTTCAATTTCAAAATACGAACTACAGCATCGTTATTCGATTTAATTTATATATATATAATCGATTCTGGCACTGTTTTTCTTCAGATTTGAATTAAACATTCCAGACAATACAACCATTGGATTTTCACAAAGTGGGTACCGTTGGAAAGATATTTCCAAGACGAACCCAACGGTTACGGTTTCGAAAAAAATCCGACGGTCGAATCTCCCGCACTAATCGTTTAAAATCACGGTTTCAAAACACGAACTACAGCTTCGTTATTCGATATATTTTAATTATACTTATACATATATATAAATATAATCTATTCTTCGATTTCAAAACCATATTCTTTTCATACATTTGATAAAAATGATATTTTTATCCAACAGACATTTATTTTGACACTTCACTATTTTTAACAGTTCATGTATATAATAAAAATGTGATTTTTATTGTAAAACAGTTTATTTCAAAACACGACTATTTTATATAGTTCATATAGATGGTAAAAATATGATTTTTATTATAAAACAATTTGTTTCAAAACACGACTATTTTATATAGTTCATATAGATGATAAAGATATGATTTTTATTACAAAACAATTTATTTCAAAAAATGACTATTTTATATAGTTCATATAGATGATAAAAATATGATTTTTATTATAAAACAATTTATTTCAAAACATGACAATTTTATATAGTTCATATAGATGGTACAAATATGATTTTTATTATAAAACAGTTTAATTCAAAACACGACTATTTTATATAGTTCATATAGATGATAGAAATATGATTTTTATTATAAAACAATTTATTTCAAAACACTACTATTTTATATAGTTCATATAGATGATAAAAATATGATTTTTATTATAAAACAATTTATTTCAAAACACGACTATTTTATATTGTTCATATAGATGATAAAAATATGATTTTTATTATAAAACAATTTATTTCAAAACACGTCTATTTTATATAGTTCATATAGATGATAAAAATATGTTTTTTATTATAAAACAATTTATTTCAAAACATGAATGTCGTTCAACAAACGAATTTCTATTCAACACATGAATTTCTATTCAACACATGAACTTCTATTCAACACACGAATATAGTTTCAACACATGAAAATAATTCTTACACATGAATATTATTGAAAATTTCGGCAGTATAACGGCAGGGTAGTTAAAACCGGGACCGTCCCTAGTACGGCTCCTCGCTCTACCTTAATGCCTCGCAGCTTTTGACAATGGGGAATTCATGCATCTAGTTCGCATGCAGGCGGCATGTTTATTTTCTTTTCCACAAACTAATCCAAGTGGTTTCAACCAAATAATTCTCAACCACAAACGTGTATTTTTCAACCACAATCAATCAATTTCAACCACAAACAATTCTAATCAACCATTCGCTATCAACCAATTTTCACACCATTCACAACCAATAAATATCGTCCATGGTTTGTGGACGAGGGGCGTGTGTATATATATATATATATATATATATATATATATATATATATATATATATATATATATAAGTATATTTCACTTCTATTTCAACACATATATAATTTTTACAACACATATATAACTTATACATCGAACATACAACTTATACAACGCTTATACATGACGTGTACAATGCTTATATAACTCATATATCAACTATATAATTTATACATCGTAGTTTTCCATATCGTTTATAATTTAGAAATCACATATTGGGTTCCACTCCACCAAAAATAGCAGAAGGCTCAGAAAAATAATCGGTCTCTTCTCGAATGTAGAAGACGTCCACACGAGTCCACTGTCTCTTGTTTCATTGAATTTCATCAAGAAACGAAAAAGATATGATTTTTTACAGTGAAATCATAAAACGTTGTGCTTTAAAGTGCTATTAAATAGTTTAATACAAAATAGGCCGTACCTTTAAAAATCTGTTCAAAACTAGGTTTTGATTTTTCGTGAAATCCATTGCTCGATACGACGATCGGCCACTGCCACGTGGAAGGGCTTGAAGGGGTGCTCCTGTGCCAGAAGTAGGGCCCACTTCGGTGGCCTGAGGCGAGCTCGGTGGCGCTTTAAAGGGCGCGACTTTTGAGGTTCTGATCTCGAGATTCTCGCCACGGGGGAGGGTAAATCGGGTATGGATTGAAGCCTGAGGAGAGATCTACGAAAAAGTCAACTGGAGGGAGGTCTGAAGATGGACGGAGCAGTCGGAAATCGGCTGGGAAGGTTTGAGCTGCTTTCCATCGTTTATCGCGATGTCGGGGAGAGAGAATTTTCCTTTTTTTTTTTTTATAAAATTCTGATTTGCCAGGAGCTATTTAAAATTTTAAAAGAGGGTTTTCTAACACGACCTCCAATCCAAACCCAACGACTGTCGCCCCTAGCTAAGTACCCCCATTCCAAACACAATGGGATATGTTTCGTATGCCCATTTGACTTTTTGAGCCAGTTTCTCTTCAAATTAAAATATAGAACATTCAATATTTGATTTGAACGTACATTTCAATTTGCCGGGGCCACATACTGATTCTAAAAATTCTCGAAAAATAAATCTAGCTATGTTTTGGCGATACGGTCCCATCAAAACTATTTTCATCGAATTCTGAGACCGTTTGAAAAATGGCCCTTTTCTGGTCGATCCAATTTAATAAAAATCGACCAAACACATTTTTCTTTGCTACGCTCACATACTAGCTTCAAAAATTATGAAATTTGAAATCTAGCAATAATTTGACATCCCGGATCCAACAAAAGTTGTTTCGTCGAATTCTGAGGTCGTTTGCAAAATGGCCATTTTCACGGGCTATATAAACTCTATAGTGACCTTTCTGAAAATTCATTTGGCCATAACTTTTGCTTCCCGCTACGAAACTTCGATTTTTCAAATTCGTTAGAAAGATATTCACTAACAGATTTAAATATTTTTGGATTCACTAAAATCCGTTTCGCTTTGCTCCCGGTACAGTCAGTCAAAGTTTGAATTCAAATTTTGAAACTACTGCGCCATTTCAGGCCTTGTTTATAATTAGAAATAATTATATTCATTTTTAAACATCGATTCAAACTTACTTTTCCTCATTATTATTTAAAATATTTATTTTAAATATTTTAAATTCACTAAAATTGCCAATTTGAAAATTTTTAATTGGCTCAGATTTTCCGGGTTGTTACAGGAACTTCCTTAACGAACTAAATTTTGAACAACTCTATAGGGATGTCCGAGGATCAACATTGATGCTTCTCATGCCAACACAAGGCCGGGTTACCTCTGTAACTAGGTAATTTTGAGTACGCATGCGTATGTCATCTCCCGCTCGTTACTGACCATTCCAAATGCTCCCCAACAACAACCACAAAAGTAGATGTTTTCCACATAGTTTAATACCTGGGCTCCAAACCATGATACACCTTTTATCTAGAAGGAGACAACACACCCATAACCTTGCCGCATTTTTTTCTATTTTGTCCATTTGTCGGGGTGTGAGGCTTGCCGAGGTCACGATATACACAAAGCTACGCTTAGATAATCCATGCTTTGATCATATATAGCCATCACATAACTTAAGTATGCCACATTGTCCATTCACCATGCGTCACCAATTTCTATCAACATATAACCTCTAAGCTCATACGTCTTAGAGAATGGTGTTAAGCAAGAGAATAAATTCTCCGCCACTAAGCAGATATATATTAATAAAGATCAGTGCTATGCAGTCAATTACAATGTCAGACACACAATCCATAAAGATTCATCACGGGTCTGAACCAAAATCCGAAATTCCTCCAAATAAGTTTGAACTACTTGCCACTCAACTGATATAAAATCCATCTGCGAATGAGAGCTAGACATTCGAGACATTCAGCAAGTCGCCCTTACAATGTGAAGGATCCCAGTCTTCAATATTGTCTTAAATGTCTTTAATTTCTTTATAATGTCGTATCATTATTCGGAATGGTTTTCAGAACCGGTTCTGGACCCCGTCTTTTCGAATGATAAGCGCAACTTTAAAACCATGTGTATATATAGGACCAAATCAAGTCTCAACCCATACTTTATGTTTGGAAACTCAAACTTTCATTTAAAACACTTCATTGCTAATTAGAAATCATTTGCTAAGGTTTGGAAAAGATTTATAAAGCTAGATCTCTTTAAAACTCAATATTTAACAAAATAGCGTTACAAAAGCGTTACGAAAAGTGTTTCAAAATACTAATATTGGCTAGTTTCTATAAAATGACTTTGCGTTACCCAAAACTTCATTATTTTACCATAAATCACTTTTAAATAATTAATTATGATTTTACAAATTTTTCCATATTTTAAAATAATCTATAATAGCCATTGATAATTATAGTCAACTAACTTCACTTATAGCGATCATTTCTAAATTGTTTTAAGCATAACATGAAAACTATAAATCGAATTTTAAAATTGCTTTCTCTTATTTGAAAGCTCTTTTTAAAAGGAAGAAAACTTTTTTTTATGGAAATCTGATTTAAATTGGAAAATTTATGGCCGTTTAAGATTTGTAACTTAAACACACAAATTGCTTCTGTGCGGCAAGTTCTAATTTGAACGAAAAAAAAATTCAACTAAATTTTGAATTAACTATCCCGTTCATCGGATCAGTTAGATATAGCCAGGGAGAGAAGGAAATTATAATTTTCAAACCCAAGCCTAGAGACTATCCTCTATGTCATCCTAGAACGTTCCGGTATTTATTTCTACAAGCTCAAATTTTGATCGCAATATAAATTGCTTCAAAATAATTTAGAAAACCATTTTATACTAATAATTTATTTTCAAACTATTTAAAACCATTTCCAAACAATATTCCAACTTTCAAATTTAAATGAATAAAATATTGATCTATAATACTGACTTGGTCCGAGACTTATCCGTTATCCATATAAATCCACATATGTGTGTAACAAGTATAATGCACATAATTTCCCTAATAACAACCACGAAGCATCCATTCATCCATCACACGAGCATATATGTGTGTGTGTGTATGTGTGTGTATATATTTATATATTGCGGTGTATACATGTGTATATATAAGTGTTTGTCACTAAACGCTTACATTACAATAATTACTCATCAAACATATCATAAACAATCATTCACACAACATAAAAAGTGAACAAATATAAATGCCGATTTCTCACCTTAGGGTTCCACTATGCTATCCTCTATTGCCAGGCCGCTAGACCAACTACTTCTATCCGGACTGACTGTTTTACGTTACCGACTTTTCAGCAATTTATATATTTTATAAATGGAGGAGGAAGAGGATTTTCACCGTGGAAGCCATGGATTTTAAGGTGGAGAAGAAGAAGAAATGGAAGAGAAGATGAGAATGATTGCTTAAGGGAAGGAAAGGCCTGGAATCCTTACATTGCTTTATATTTTTAGCTATTCTTTTTAAAAATCTATCTTATCCCTGCTTACTGACAATCTTTTACATAAGAGTTGGGCAATAACTAAGTAAGCGATATGGCGTATTTCCTACTTAAAGCATCAGCTACAACGTTGGCTTTCCCAAAGGTATATTGAATATCCAAATCATATGATGCTAAATATTCCAACAAACATTGTTGTCTTAAATTCAAATCTTTCTAAGTGAATAAATACTTTAGGGGCTTATGGTCACTGTACAATTCAAACTTTTCTTCCAAAAGATAGTGCCTCTAAATTTTCAAAGCAAATCTTACAGCTAGCAGTTCTAAGTCATGGGTTGGCTAATTCCTTTCATGCGGTTTCAATTGTCTACTTGCATAGGCAATTACTCTGTCTTCCTGCATCAAAACTGCGCCAACTTCTTCTTTACACGCATCTGTATAAACCGACAACCCTTTATTTCCATTTATAATAGCTAGAACTAGAGCAGATGTTACTCTTTTCTTTTGCTTCTGAAAGGCTTCTTCACATTTTGGGGACCACACAAATTTGGCATTCTTCATAGTTAGCTTTGTAAGAGGAGAAGTTATTCTTGAAAAATCTTAAACAAATCTTCTGTAATAGCCGGCGAATCTGATGAAACTCCGGACTTCTTTTGGTGTCTTTGGTTGTTCTAGTCCAAAATGGCAGAGATTTTTCCTGGGTCTACCGAAATTCCTTTCTCAAATACGATATGCCCAAGGAATTTTACTTCTTTTTCCTAGAAGTGGCATTTCGAGAGTTTCACTTTGAGCACATACTTTCTCAATATTTCCAAAGCAATTCTTAGATGTTCCTCGTGCTCCTCCTTAATTTTAGAGTAAGTGAGAATATCGTCGATGAAAACCAATATGAACTTATTCAATACTTCTCGAAATACTCTAGTCATCTGATCAACGAAGTAAGCGTGGGCATTAGCCAAACTGAATGGCATTACTAACCATTCGTAAAAGGTATCGGGTCCCTTAAAGCCAGTTAGATGGATACAATCCTCTGCGATTCTAAGCTGATGAAAACCAGTGGCTAGGTCCATTTTTGAGAAAAATCGGGCACCATTTAATTGATCGAATAGGTTGTCTATACGGGGCAAAGGGTATTTATTCTTAAGAGTTTTCTTATTAAGATCACGATAGTCAACGCCCAATCTAAAGGAACCATCAGACTTAGCGGCAAATACCACGGCTGACCCCCAACTTGAACAGCTGGGTTGGATAAATCCTTTTGACAAAAGTTCTTGGACTTGTTTATGTAGCTCTTCTCTTTCTCTTGGGTTCATTCTTCGGCTAGCATGGCCAACAGATCGGGCAATAGGTATTAGGTCAATCCTAAATTCAATTTCATGATGTGGAGGAAGACTCTTTACTTCTCCAAATACGTCTGGAAATTCCCTAACAACGGGGATAGTATTTATGTCGGTATCAGGGTAATCCAGGGTATACATTAGATTATCTATTTTTGTGCTAGGATCTTCACAAGATATTTCAATAAAATTTCCAAAATTTTTCTTTACCCATATTTTCCTATTTGCACAATTTAGATGGGCTTCACATTTGTTTAACCAGTCAATTCCGAGTAGAATTCCATATTCATTGAAATCTAGGACAATAAGATTAATAGGGAATTGATAAAGAGAATAGGAAATAGGGGCCTTTCTACAATAAAGACAGAGATTTATGGAACCTCCTACTGGATTAGTTACGCAAATGCGTTGGTCAATAAACTTAGGTTCAAGTTTTAACTCTACTACGGTTTCCTTTGAAATAAAACCGTGTGAAGCACCAATATCGAATAATACTCTAACTATTTATCACAAACGAAAATATTCTCTTCTAATACTCCTTTCCTTTATACGTCCAACGAGGTTGAAGGTTCATCTTCTACTATATAGACTCTTGCCATATCCATTTCCTTTTCCTGATCCTTCTCCTTCAGCTTCTTTGGCTTCTTGCAATTAACTTTTAAATGACCCTTTTCCTGACAGTTGCAGCAAGTAATTTTCATCAAATGGTTTTGCTGAGTTCTTTTCTTTGGCTTCGGCTTCTTTCTTTTAGACTTCCTCTTCTTATCTTTATCCTTGTTATGGTTGTTGTCTCTTTCCTTCTCTTTAAGTACCAATTTCTTGTCAATGGTAGCATACCTATATCCCACATCTGCTAAGTCCACGAATGATTGCTTGACGTGCGCGGTCATCCTCTCGTGATATTTTGGATTCATCCCCTTAATAAATCTTTCATTCTTCTTCAGCGGGGTGTTTATTAGTTCAGGTCCAAAGAGAGAATGCTCATTGAAATTATTCAAGTATTCCTTAAATGACATATTACCTTGTTTAAGATTTATAAACTCTTCGTATATTCGAGAAATTCCTCCTAAGGGCATGTAACGTTCTTCGAAAACTTCATTGAAATCCTTCCAGGAAAATTCGTATTCTGATTTCCCTTGGATGATAGTCTCCCACCACGTAGCGGATCCTTTCAGTAGTTGCCATATGGCCAGCAGTCTCTTTTGGTTATCTTCAAAATTAAGTCCTTTGAAAATCTTCTTGCATGATTTAATCCAGACTTGAGCTTCCATAACATCGTCGGATCCCTTAAATGGTTTCCCACCCAGATTCACGTAACTCTTATTTAGATCTGGAAGGCTAGTTTGAGTCGGGGATCGAATCATGGTTTCATTAATTGCATCACTACCACTAGTAGTGGTACTGCTTCCTCCCACGCGTCTGCCTCTACTGCTCATTTCCTACTATCTGAATATAGTATGAAAATGCTTATTAGACATGTAGACGAATTACCTAAGGAGTATGAAACAGTTTACTCTCTTTTCATTCTATTGGATTTTACTCATTCTAGGGTGTCGCTAACCCTATCTCTAATGAGTTATCTAATGAGTTATACCCCAAAGCTTTGTATAAACCAAAGCTTCTATATCAACTTGGCGACCCGGAATTTCGACCCTCGAAAATCGACACTTTAATACCTTCATGTAATCAAAATGCTGAAAATTGAAGTGTCGGATTCCTGGTTGTCTGGGGATATAACACATTCGATCAATCATAATGAAATAAAACAACATCTAATTTATATAACATGATATTTCATCAGAGTTTACAACATTACATAACCATAACCAAAAGAATAGCAGAAACTGACTAACAATGTAAATCCCATAACATACTTCATCTTCACTTAAATAGCTCCAAATCATAGATGCCTATAAAATAGTATATCCCAAAGAAAATAGATGTTATCCCACAACAACAACAACTCCACAAAAGAAGGAATCCACTAAAAAAGGCTCCAAGATGCAATCTTTAAATACTTCTACTAAACCTGCCACTAGGCTGCCCATGTAAAAATTATGAACACCCAGAGTTTTGTGTGAAACAAAAAAACTCTGGGTCATTCATGGGACTGGTGTGAGAACTCATCATATTTGTTTATGCATAGAAAATTCAAAAATAATTTTTGAAAAATGAAACTAACATTAGGTCTCGTGGCACATACACAATGCAAACGCACACATGTGCGAGGTTTCTCCTTATGGTAGTCAAAAATGCTTTAATACGCGGAAACCATTTTGATATTATTATTAGTGTATAGTGTGAAAAACAATTTTGAAAGTAAATGTATCAATCTTAGCCAGCATAGGTACCATATACTATACTGACATAATAATATACAACTAAAATCGTACGGACTCGTAGTGGAGATTGGGTTTCCAAAAATGACCAGGCAAAGGAACTTCCGTGCCAAACCGAATTTTGAACACCTCTAGAGGTATTTCCGAAGATCAACATTGATTCTCCTCATGCGAACACAAGGCCGGGTTACCTCTGTAACTAGGTAACTTAGAGTATGCCTGAGTATGTCATCTCCCAGTCGTTACTGAACTTTCTGAGCACTCGCCAACAATAACCATAAAAATAAATGTTTTCCACAAAGGTTAATACCAGGGATCCATACCATTATACACCTTTTATCTAGAAGGAGACAACACACCCATAATCTTGCCACATTTCTTCCTGTTCTGGCCATTTGCCGGGGTGTCAGGCATGCCGAGGTAACGATATACACAAAGCTATGCTTAAATAAGCCATGCTTTAATCATCCATAGCTCATCACATAACTTAAGTATGCCACATAGTCCATTCATAATGCATCACTGATTTCTATCGATATATAACCTCTAAGCTCATACGTCTTAGAGAAGGGTGTTAAGCAAGAGAATAAATTCTTCACCACCATGTAGATATATATTAATAAAGATCATTGCTACGTAGACAATTACAATGTCAGACACATAATCCATAAAGGTTCGTCCCGGGTCTGAACGAAAATCAGAAATTACTCCAAATACGTTTGAACTACTTGACCACTTAACTGATATAAAATTCATCTGCGTGGGAGCCAACCATTTGAGACAATCAGCAAGTCACCCTTACGATGTGAAGAGTCCAGGTCTTCAACACTATCTTCAATTTCCTTAATTTCTTCATAACGTCATATCATTCGGAAAGGTTTTCAGATCCGGTTACAATCCCGGTCTTTCCGAATAATAAGCGCAACTTTAAAATGATGTGGATATATAGGACCAAATTAAGTCTCAACCCATACTTCATGTTTGGAACTCAAACTTTCATTTAAAACACTTCATTACTAAATAGAAATCATTTACTAAGGTTTGGAAAAGATTTATAAAGCTAGATCTCTTTAAAACTCAATATTTAAAATATAGTGTTACAAAAACATTACAAAAAGTGTTTCAAAATACTAATATTGGCTAGTTTAAGTAAAATGATTTTTTCGTTACTCAAAACTTTATGATTTTACCATAAATCACGTTTAAGTAATTAATTATGATTTTACTAATTTTTTTCCATTTATTTAAATAATTTATAACAACCATTTATAATTATAGTCAACTAACTCCACTTATAGCGATCTTTTCTAAATTGTTTTAAACACAACTTGAAAACTATAAGTCGAAATTAAAAACTGCTTTCTCTTATTTGAAAGCTCTTTTTAAAAGGAAGAAAACGTTTTTTGTTTTATGGAAATCTGATTTAAATTGGAAAATTTATAGTCGTTTAAGATTTGTAACTTAAACACACAAATTGCTGCTGTGCGGCAAGTTCTAATTTGACAAAAATAAAAATTTCAACCAAATTTTGAATTAACCATCCCGTTCATCGGATTAGTTAGATATAGCCAGGGAGAACAGGAAACTATAATTTTCAAACCCAAGCCTAGAGACTATCCTCTCTTTCATCCTAGAACGTTCCGGTATTTATTTTGATAAGATCTAATTTTGATCGCAATATAAATTGTTTCAACATAATTTAGAAAACCATTTTATACTAATAAAATTTATTTTCAAACTATTTAAAACCATTTCTAAACAATATTCCAACTTTCAAATTTAAATGAATAAAATATTCATCTATAATATTGACTTGGTCCGAGACTTATCTGATATCCATATAAATCGACAAATGTGTGTGTAACAAGTATAATGCACATAATTTCCCTAATAACGACCACGAAGCATCCATTCATACATCACACGAGCATATATAGGTGTATATATATAGCAGTGTATACATGTGTACATATAAGCATTTGTCTCTAAACGCTTACATTACAATAATTACTAATCAACCATATCATCAACAATCATTCAGACAACTTAAAAAGAGAATAAATATAAATGTCAAGTTCTCACATTGGGGTTCCATTATGCTATCCTCTATTGCTAGGCTGCTAGACCGACTACAACTATCCTGGACTGACTGTTTTACGTTACCGACTTTTCAGCAATTTATATATTTTATATTGGAGAAGGAGGAGGATTTTCACCATGGAATCCATACATTTTACGGTGGATAAGAAGAAGAAATGGAAGAGAAGATGAGAATGAATGTTGAAGGGAAGGAAAGGGTATATTTATACTTGAAATGGGTTAATATGGTGATCGCACATTATAGGACAAATGTAAGTCATACATGGAATGTTGCATGCAAAATTACAAGTGTCATAACCCTTGTAATAAAGAGAAAGGAGGTGTTTTTAGTAGCATTTACCCTTTAAATGCTATTAAAAACTATATACAACACTTAACCAAATGCTACCAAAGGTATATTTAAGATTATATATATTTTAACAATACTTCTTAACTATACTTTATAACTCTAAGCAATTTATTTCAAGTTTAATTTAATTATAAATTTAATCATTTAATAAGTCAAAAATTCCAGATCGTTACAACTATCCAAGGAATGGTTAAATAAAATGCGAGCTAGGGGATGGGGCACTCTTCTAAATGACGTTGAATATTTTTGCACCAAACAAAAAATTTGTATTGTGAATATAGATGATAGGTATATTCTTTTGGGCAGATCAAGAAGAGGACCAATGATTACAAATTTACATCATTATTGAGATGATTTGTTTTACCTTTGTACAAATAAGCAACTTGTTGAGTTTGGCAACCACTTCGGTGAGGTGAATTCATAATTACTTCTTTGTATGTCCTCTTTTAGTCCAATTGATTTGTTTGCCTCTTTTGATATAGTGAAGCTCGTTCAATTATCTGAATTTTACCTTGATAGTTTTTCTAAAGCAAAGCATATGGATCTTTATAATCAACTGGAGATTTATGAAATTGATATGGAATCTAATGATATCTCTAAAGAAGTGAAAGAAATCAGTGATTTAACTAGGAAGTTAGGGTTGATGAAAAAATATTATGTACAATTTGGTTTACAAGCTCATGACATTATCACTTATTTTACCGGTTTCAACTGGAGCAGTGGACAGAGCATTTTCTTTTATGAATATAGTAAAAAATGTAACGACCCGGATTCTTAGTCATTTAATTTTTAACATTTAAATTTGTTTTAAATTGGAAATATGAATGGATTTTATACGTTGTTTATCGATCTAATAAACAGAATGCAATTTAATTCCGAATATATCAAATTAGCGGAATACGAACACGAGAAATAATTGAATTCTATGTTAGTAATGAATCGAAACGATTCTAACAATTTATATAAATTCTATTTGAATTAGAACGATAATAATAATTTTTTCATCAATGGATTTGATTGTTTCAAAATCAATTCATACTTTATCGATTTAATTTAGCACGCGAAAATAGCCATTTTTCAAACGACCTCGGATTTCAGCGAAACTAATTTTATTAAATCTGTAATGGTTAAATTTTACTAGATTTCAAGTTTTATGTCAATTAAAGTTATTATGTGAGCGTGCAAAATATAAATATTTATCGATCAATGATTTGGAATCAAAATAGCATAGTTTTGGAAATGGACTCGAAATTCAACGAAATCAGTTTCGTCGGGTCTGGAATGTTAAACTATAGATGATTGACCGCAATTGGATTTTATACATGATAATACGAATTAAAAATGTCAAATGGAAAATACTCTGGTTTTATTTAAATATAAAATTAAAATACCCCATCTATATAACATTCTAAACTCATGTAACCCTCTTCATTTTAATTTCACAATCAACTAAATCGAAGCCATAACTTCCTGTTCTCTTAAAAAATTTATTAAAAAATGAATAATGAACGAAATTGAATGAAATTAAGACTCGTATGGATTGAGGCTTCAATCTTTTAATATTTGCATGTGGTGCGGCATTGTTTGGGGTGCCCGGGTAGTTTTATAGTAAAAGATTAGGGTTGGGTTTAAATGGAGTTTTGATCATTCGTTCATGAAATAGGCTTCGGTTTGGATTTAAGGGATATTAGCAGCATCTTGCGATGAAGTTTGGTGCGATTTGGGTTTGGAAAATCTCACTGCCTTCCTGTAGCAGCGTTGATGGCATATAAGTCGCGATGACCGGAGGAGCCGTGATCTGAATCTTGTGGTGCTAGAGAAGGTGGAGTTTTGGGTGCTGATGTTAGTGGTGAAGTCGGAATTCGTTATAGTGGAGCTTGGATTGAGTTTGGGTTTTCTACGTCATGGCCATAGGATGTCTTTTCACTGGAGCGGAATATTGATGTGGAAGAAGAATTAAAACCTTGATTATTTACCAAAGCAATGTGGTTAATACCTTAGTGACAGTCGTTAGTTTAGTTTTTAAATATTTTAATTCATATACAATATTGTAATTGCAATATATTTCTCATACTTAGTTAGATTCAAGCAAAACGAATTACATTGGGTTTGTATGCTCAAAGGCTATGCATACGAACTGGATTGGAGTGATTTGGAGCTAGCGTACGAAACAAATTATATTTTTATAAACGAATTTTTATTTAGTATATAATGTTTATATGTTGTTTGTTGGTTGTTTGGATGGATTGATAATAAATTGTTTGCTATTTTAGATGTATAGCGGTAGATATATAGTTTAGTAAATAGATATCACACCTATTTACCAAAATAATCCACGTTGGAGTGGAATTGGGATTATTTTTGTTGATTAACTTCTATGAATGCAGGGAAACAGGTTGGAGGAATACAACTGGATTCCACACTATAATTGATTATAATTTACAGATATTGTTATATATGATGTAATGTGTGTTTTGTGACATGTTTAATGCCATGTTTCCTGTGACTGATGTGAACCACCAAATTTACCGCCATAGTAGAACTGACCCACGAATTTGGATTTATAAAATACATTACGTTTTTGTTTTGAATTGGATTTCCAAAGTGATTGTAGAAATTTATATGTTTAATATTTGGAATTATTGAAAGAGAAAATGTTTGTGGAGGTCAAATAAAAGTTGGTTTTTGAACGTTATAAATGTATAACTTATGAAATACATTTGAAAAGAAATGTGAATAAAGACTCGATCTTTAGAGAGTGATTAACTATTTATATAAATTTTCAGACAGTGATTCTGAGAATACTGTATATGAGAATTTAAATAAATATAGTATCATATCTATTAAACATAATTTTGGAAATTGAAATTGAGTTTTAAATAGGAATTTGAGATATATAAAAGAATTTAAGGGAAATTCCCAAATAGAAGTGAATTACGAATTGGCTTGTAAATATAAACTTCTTTTTAATAGGTAAAACAAGAAGTTTTATGTATAAACGATGTTTACAAAATGAAGGAAAATAATTATCATCGGATAACTTGGGAAATGCAAATTCAAGCATGAATTTAAAAGAAAAAAAATGAAATTGATTTGAAGGTTAACAGTGAATTTTATTCTGAAATTCGAAATGTAAATTGAATTCGGATAAATCAAGAGACTTACAATTGGAAATCAACTATGTCGACTTTTTAGAAAATAATAATTTATTTCTAGAAAAGATGTTATTATTTAGTAAACTATAATGTAATATAAATATTTTGGGAAATTAGTATTTTTGTATTTAAAAGTATGGAAATAAGTTTTATGTTTTATAAATAAGCTTAGTAGTAACGTAACATTGCGTTAAATTGAAATATATCTTGTTTTTACAAAAGGTTTGTGTTTAGAAATATTTATTCAAATGTTTTAAAAATCCATTATTCTATACAAATAATTATTTGCTAAATAAAGAGATTTTGAAATTAGTGAAATGATTATAAACTCTCTCAAGATCTATAAAAATGAGCTTTATTTAATAAAGAGGGTTTTTCAAGAGAAATCTTGTAAACCTGAATTGTTAAGAATAGGAACTTCGAAAAAAGAATATAATTCACAAAGAAGTTGAAAATGGTTAGTCGAGATTATAAATGAATATAATCAATTTTCAAAATTGTAAGAGGAAACTAAATTGAAATCCGAAAATGTTGGGAAGATAATGAAAATTTTCCCAAGGAAAATTCAAAGGAAGATTGAAATAATATTTTTAAAATATTTCCATAAGTGTCAGAAAAGGAAATTTGGAATATTTGAAGTATAAACCAAATGATTTCCAAAAAGGAATTGGTCCAAGTTGAATACAAGATTTTAACATATATGCTTTATTTGATATTGAAATTAGAGATGGGTAATCTTTTTCCAATTTGAATTTAAGAATGTTATTCAGTTAAGGTTTGAGAGGTAATTATTCCCTAACTCGATTGATTTCATTATTAACAATAAACAGAAAAGGGTTGATATCAAAAATCAAAGTTAAATATAGCTAGTTGAATATGTAGTATTTCGGGTTGTCATAACGATTTTTGATGCAACATCTGTTTTTACCTAAGCAAGTTTGGTTTGGAAGTATAATAAAGAATATTTTCTAAGTGTAGAAAATAAATGGTTTCTAGGAAGAGATAATCATATGGAAATGTTTTCTAACTCTAATAACAAATGCTTTCTAAGTGTAGAAAATAAAGAATCTTGTGAAACATGACAATGTTTTCCAAATGTAGTGAGAAGAAAAGGGGGGTTTTTGAAAAATATCGTAGTAAAGATATTTGATAATGAATGTTGGAAAGTGATTAGATTAAAAAGAGATTAATTTAAAAGGGGCTCAGTATTGCTTATTTCTTAATTAGTAGTATTTCCTTGTGGAAATAAAACCTTTAGGTGCATGTTTGATTATTTGATAGTTAAATAACCAACTACCAATGAATTCCCTTTTGACTTGTGACGTATTGGCTCGAGGAACCATGATTGGAACTAGATCTAAAACCACTTCAAACTGACTTTACGTTCAAAGATTGAATTTGTAGGTATGTTTATGCGGATTAAGATGATTTGAATGTATAAACCTTCGGAGCGGAAATGATTGCTAAATGATGTCTTTGGTTAGCTAGAAGAATTATACTTGTAGTAGTAGTCCCTATAATCTTAGGTATCTTCGGTTTCGATCGACCCAGAATGAACTTGTATGGACGAATGTCTGACAATGTTTTTCCAATAATCACGTACGTTGATTTTTATAAATATACTGAGCATGGTGGCAGAGAAGGTAACCACAGTAGCTAAAAACCCAGAGTATCTTTTTGCAAATCAGTTAGTGATTTGCAGATCTAATAATATGACATTAAAAGTTGAATATGATGTTTCTGAAAAGGTAATCGTAGCCTCAATCCTCATCAAGGAGAAAACGACTAAAATCTGGCAGGCAACAGGGCTATGTAGATCATACCTAATAGGGTATATCATTATCTGATCCAGAGAAATCGGTTGTCCTTTTTGTATGCTTTATAATGAGTATGGTTGGATGACCAAAAACCATGGTGATGATATATTCGGTACACTCAAGTTGAATGAATGATCGGTTCTGTGTGGCCGGGTCACAAGATGTTTTTTTATTGAACCTAGTGTTATATCTCTAGAGAACACTGATTGGAAGATAGTTCCATAACTGATCATGTTGGAAATCCAAACTCAATAAGAGCCATAAAGTTTTAATTGTGAACTAACTATATCGAAAAGTGAGATGTAAGCTTCTCGGCTATATTCCTATTTAATTTTAAATTGATAAACATTATTATAATATCACTGGACTTTTTATTTAAAAATGATATTTTTGTCGTAAGGTAAAAACGCGTGCCATATTTATGTGTGGCCGTGTCTTACGAGAGTTCCATTCTTTTAAAATGATTTCTGAAGTTAAGCAAGTTGTTTGTAGTTTACTCACACCAGTCCCATGACTAACCCAGAGTTTATTTTGTTTTATTTTTCCCTAAAACTCTTAGGTTCCCAAATTTGTATGGGCAGACAAGTAGTTCAGGCTCACGGATTCACTTGGAGGAGCTTGGGTAGAAGGCTTCTCCGTTAGTTATTTAGTATCTATTTTCCGCTAAATCACATAAATGTTGTACTCTGATGACTAGTATGTATATACTGTTACAGCTCAGTGTTTTAAAAAGCTGTTATATATTATATTTTAATTCGTCGAGATCGTTAGATTTTGTGTATTGTTTTTGTCTTCTTCTATCTCTTTCCTTCTTTAACCCAAATGATCCAGTATTTTCAGTACTTGAATAGTCGACATGTTATACAGTGAGCGTATTTATATCGATTGTCAAGGTCAAAAATCTCTCGGGATATTACAATGGTATCATAGTTTTTTTCGAACACTCAAAGAAACATGAAAAATTTGTATTATAAATATAGAGAAATTTATTACTTTTTTGAGTCATTGGAATAGTTTATATTTTTTTAATAACTGATTTTACTCCGGAATTAGGAAACCCATATGGTCGTTCTTTTTAGATTTAGAGTTTATTTGTTCGAGAAGATTTTTTTTCCATAATTTAATAGAACATCCCGAATTATCTGTTGAAGATTTTAATTAGATTTAAAGAAATGTATTTTCTCTTCTTTTTTCTTTTTTAGAACTTTCTTTCACCCCATAGAATAGTGGGGCGAAAAAGGGTAAATGAAATAATTTTGCCCAAAAATTATATTTAGATATAAAAGGAATAATTTTTTTGAAATTATTATAGTATATGGATGTGTTGGTTGTTATTATTATAATCAAATGAAACTAAAATTGGATTCAAACCATAAATTTGGAACTTAAATCTTTGAAAGTTGGGATAGAATATTTTCTGAAGTATATAAAGCATTACTTTGAAAAGAGTTTGAATAAAAGCGATTTTAAATGGATTTTGAAAGTAATAAAGCATTGAACTCACTTCAGTAGCTGAAAAGTAATTTTGATGAATTGCTACCATAATAAAATTTCTAATGGAAATTTGTTTGAGAAAACAAGTTTTTTTTAAATTAAAATGTTTTGAATTACCATGGTTATAAATATACATGTATAGTTATATGATTTTGTTATAAACTAAGAAGAAATGAAAATGGAAGAGAAAATAAATCTTTTCTCATTAAGTTCAAATCTGAGGTACACAACCTCTATTATAGGAAAAATACAATGAGTAACTATTTACATCAATAACACTAGCCTTCTTTTCATTGGTATCGCTCTTTCAGTACCGTGTCGTCTTTATCTCCTTAGCTTCTTGGTTTTAGCTTCTTGTCATTGGCTTCTTAGGTTCGGCTTCCTAATTCCGACTTCATGGTTTCGGCTTCTCGGTTCCGACTTCTTAGTTTCGACTTCTTGGTTTCGGCTTCTCGGTTCTTGCTTCTTGGTTTCGGCTTCAATGTCGCCTTCTTCGGCTTAGGTACCACCTTCTTAGCTTCGTGGTTGCCTCCTTAGCATTGGCTTCTACTTTGGTGTTGCCTTCTTGGCTTCGGTGTCGACACCAAGCTGTTTGTTCCAACAACTTGATGCATATAGCATATTTACAAACCTTGATACTATATACATATTTACATATATACAACTTCTACTCACAACACTCCCTTTCAAGTAGGTGTATAGATTATCATGCCTAACGTGCTACACCAATACTTGATTCTAGCACCACTCAGTGCTTTCATAGATATATCAACCACCTGTTCCTCATCCTTGACATGCCTTGTCAGAACCAGACCCTATTGAAACTTCTCTTTAATGAAGCGACAATCCACTTCAATATGTTTTGTTCTCTCATGAAACACTGGATTTGATGCGATGTGCATTACAGCCTGATTGTCACAATATAGACTTATTAGTTCAAGAATATTTATTCCAACTTCATGCATAAGGTGGGCCACCCACATCACTTCACAAATTGCCTTGACCACAACTCTATATTCAGATTCAACACTTGATCTGGAAACAACATTTTGTTTCTTGCTTTTCCACGAAATGAAATTTCCTCCTAGAAATACACAAAACCTAGTTATAGACTTCCTATCCAGCTTTGTTCCTACCCATTCAGCATCACAGAAACATTCAACTCTTGCATGTCCATGATTCTTGTACTGAATTCCTTGCCTACTCAATTCCTTGCCTAATAGTTCCCTTGAGGTAACTCAAAATATGTTTTAGTATACTCCAACGATATGCAGTTGGAGATGCCATAAACTGGCTTACAACACTAATAGTGAAAGCAATGTCAGGTCATGTAACAGATAGGTAGGTCAATTTCCCCACCAACCTATACTTCTCTGGATCTTTGAACGACTCACAATTTTCTACAATGTTACAGTTCAATGGAATAGGGATAGTGCTGGGATTAACACTTAGATTTCCAGTCTTGTAACAAACTAGAATTTTCCTAATCTAATTATCGATACAATTACCATATTGACTAAACAAACCCCAGAAATATACCGCATCATTAATGGAAAGAAGGTAGAGGGTGAGAAATAGAAAGAAATAAAGTTAGAATAGAAGAAGAAGAAGGTCATAATAGAATCAGAGTAACAAGAACCTCACAGCGGGACGAATAAAATATAGTATACAACATAACTTTAAAATACAAATCTGTCATTTGTATATACATACCATTTTTAGAGTACAGTACTTACAACACAGCGGAAATAAACAATAGCTATATAATGCTAAAGCCTTCTGATCCAAGCTCTTTAAGGTATCTGTAAAATCCTGACTACTTGACTGCCTGTACAAAATTGGGCACCCAAGAGTTTAGGGTAAAACAAAATAAAATAAACTCCAAGTCAGTCATGGGATTGGTGTGAGTAAACAATTTAAAACAATATGAGAAAATAAACGATATCTCATAAGACCACGCCGTATAACACGGAACATGTTTTTCCCTTATGAGAATTCAAAACACTTGATTTAACTTTCAAAATCCTTTTGGAAGAAACGATAATCTTTATGTCAAAACTCCTTGATATTATGATAGTGTCTATCAACCACAAATAAATGATCATCTAGCAGAACGCTTTCGTCTCACGTTCCACATACATAATATATAATCAAAAACTATGGGCGCTTATTTGGTAATGAATTCCAACTGGCAAGGGATGGAACCACCTTCTGACAGTGTATCTCTAGAGACGAATATACCGGGTTCAACAAGAACATCTTGTAACCCAGGTTAATCATGACCGGTCACTCATTTCACTTGAGTGTACCGAATGTATTATCCACAACATTTGGATCAACAACCGTTTCCCGAAAGGGGCAACATTGAAATAGGTTAAAGAAGTAAATGAAATTTCTCTAGATCAGGTGACAATATACTCTAATTGGGAGCTACCCACTTAGCCATGCGACCTACCCGATTTTATACCATTTCTTAGTTGAGAGGTTAGAGGCCATAACGTGCAGATCACACCTTTATTTAATTTGAATGTCACATCATCATACCCGCCAAATCACAAATTGATTTCCCTAAAAATACCATGGGTATACAGCTAAGAGAAACGAATTCCTCCGCCACCAAACGTAAATACGTATGAAGAGATCAACTTATGCGATCTATTGAATATACTCTGTCAGACATTCTTCCATACAGGTTGTCCTGGGACTGGAAAAACCGAAGGCCCTATTCTGTAAGTCCATCTTAGGCAATTTCTACCTAGGATTTCCAGAACTTACTTTGCATAAACTCCATCTTCAATTATCTTCATCATATTTGATTCGCAATGCTAATTCCCGTACGAAGTGGTTTTCAGATAATAAATCTGATCCTGGTCTATCCGTATTGACGACGGAAAAATGGTCAAAATTTTAATAGTCAGTTACTTAACTATCAAAGGAAAACATCCGTACACACAACGATCATATTTCCAAATGAAAATTTTATCGATCAACCATCAATCAACATTTTCCCTTTAAATTAATTTTATCATTAATTTATTCACTTCCCATTTCCCGTTTTCGTATATCCATAAATTCTTATTTACTGATTTTAGAAAATATACATTATTAACATTGGAAAACAATTCCATTCCTTTTTCACGTGTCACTATCCTCCCACATCTATCAGTTTCTAAATGTAAGCACGTAAGAGAACAATTCCCTGAATATCAACCCCGAAGGCAGATACTAACATCAGATCGATACCCAGGAAAGTCATTCGACTTAACTAATTTCCAGCCAGTTTCTAATTTACTTAACTATGTTTCTTAACTTCTTATCAAATAACTGATTACGCAACTCTCGGATTCGGTTTACGATTCCACTTCTTTTACAAAAAACATTAGTTATAACAATAACAATATAATCCCTACTTTCGAAATATCTAACTTTAAATATAATTTTTATTCATTAGTTTGAATAAATGATAATTAATAAATTTATTAAATAAGTAAATTTTGGTTTAAAAACAGGAAAGTAAATAATACTTTCCTACATTCAATACAGTCAAAATCTAATGCATATTTCTCTATCGATTAATCTCTATTCGATAACTCCTCTTCGAATAGTCGTTATATTCGATTAACACTCTTCGAATAACTAATATTCGATTAATTCACTTCTAATAACTTATATTCGACTAACTCTCTTTTGAATAAACTATCTCTTTCGAATAAACCATATTCAATTAACTCTCTTTAAATAACTTGTATTCGATTTACGTTCCGAACTCCAAAATAATTTACCATTCAGGTCAACTCAATTTCTAGATTCATTTTTGAATTTGGTACTTCCGGACATTTATCAGTTTCCTTTTATAATTATTTTGAATCTGCAAAACATTTGTTTAAAAACCATTATTCACTTTAAAACATAAACATTATTTATTTACAGAAAACTGCACTTGTTTTATCAAATCAAAATTTGATTTCAATTTGTAAATATTATTATAGATATAAATTCTATTTATCGAGTCATTTTATAAAACCACAACTAATCTATTTTTCCAAAAATAGAATCCACTATTTTATTTTAACCCTATTTCCTATCTCATTCACATTTCCATTTGAATTCCTATTTCAAAATCCCATTTCCTTTATAAATGTTTTTATTTGCAAAATATTTACTTTAATCAATTATTCACATCGAATGTGAATAACATTTCTTTTATATAATCAACTCAGCTTGATTTCGCATTTACAAATAATATCCTATTTCCAAATTTTATTTATACTTCTATTTATAGAATTATACGTACAAAATCCGGTTTTATTTCCAACACTTTAAATCTCATTGATAATTCCCTTAATAAATGTTACGTTCACCTTCAATATCAAATATCGGTGTTAAAACTGGTTTTTACTTCTCTGTATAAATTCAGACTTATATATTCAATTTATCCAATGATAAATTTTCTAATTAATTTATAAAACATTATTTATAAATTAATCTTCCTAATTTACCTATTAAAACAAATTTCTATTTACAGTCTACTTTAAATCCATCTTCTCGTAGCTCTTTTATATCTCGCCAATTTCCTTCTATAATTCTATTTATTTCCCAAATATTTCCTTTTATAATTCTATTAATTTCCAATATCATATTTATGCCATATAATTATTTTTTTACTTCTTGTTACTTTCATTAAGTATTTCCATAAAAATGATCACTTGAAACTTCCATAACTGTTAATAATTTTCTAGAGATGTTTCTTATTAAATACCAAATAATAATTCCTTTTATAAAATCCATTGATTTTATAAATTATTAAACCCAATATCCACTTCAAAAAATTCCTTTATATAAAATCCTTTGATTTTATATAAATAATTTCATTTAAATATACACTTTGAAATTTCTTTTTATTCATTCCAGTATCACTTATGGTATTTAAAATACCAATTAAATAGACCAATGTCATCCAAATACATCCAAATCAATCACGGATTATATATTACATCATATATCACAATATATGAAAAATAAAACAGTATTATAAATATTGAGGAATCCAGTTTGATCCCTCCAACCTGCTTCACTGCATCCACAAATGTTAAACATTATAATTAACATCAATTTCATTTCAATATGAAATATTATGATAAACAGAATCAATATTTAATTAATGTTATATATATAACAAGATCTATAATTTCAACCAATTAATTATTAGTTCGTCCAAACAATCAACACATAGTAGTCGACCATCATTTATCAATTCTAAAAATATGTTATAAAAATATAAACTTAGCAGAGCTAGTGAGATTAACTCATTTTGGTCGGTTTATCATTAAATAATGATAACCGTTCAATTTGATCCATTTAGGCATTTTATTTTTCCATAAATGGAGACAAGCTCCAAATCACTCCGAATCAGTTCTGTTGTGTAGCATTCGTTTGTACGATCCCAACAGACCCTGTTTCATCTAATTCTGATATTGTATAAAAAAGTTGTGAAGGTTACAAGTTATACACCATTTAATTTATATTAAACTTAAATATAAAATATTTTGGGCTATACCAATACCAATCGGCCCATATGCCCCTTTGAAAACCTAGACCCACGACTGAGGCTTCTTCCCCAAAAATAAAATTCGCGTGCTCCTGTTCCTTAGTCCACTATCTGATTTGATTTCAAACCGCAAGTTCTCTAACTATGATTCATTTAAAATCACAAACACAACATCAAAACTTCTCTCTTCCATTCCTCTTTCCACTCATACTATTTTCAGGCAACTCAAGACACCCATTTAAACTGCATCGAACTGGAAATCACACATGCTTCCAGTATTTTGTGCGACTCTTTTATCACTAAAACTTCCCCAAAATTTCACCAATGATCCTACTCTACATCCTAACCTAAAATACCATATCCAAAACACAATCAAATACTCAAATTTAGCAAATCGTTTAACCCTAACCCACGTGTTTAATTTTCCGGTAAACAACAGTGTTGTCAATCATGATAAAACCCTTACTCACTTAAAGCTTTAACATCTAGGAGTGCATAGATATAAATCTTGTGATTTATAGATTTTTATTTGAATTATTGGGATTTATTTTTGTTGTATGAAGAATGAGGACGGCGGAAATTCACTTGACCAGAGAGATGAAAACTTTAGGGTTAGGAAAATTTAAGTGTACTTATAGGGTAGATTGGCTTGCTCAAGAAGCTTCATATATATTTTTATATTAATTTATATTTGATAATTAACTCAATTTATCGCTTTAAAGGTTCCTGTTATCACATACAGTATCCAAATTCGACGAAAATGGACATACAACTATATTTTGACATTATAGACCCAATGGAACTTGTTTCATTGAATTCCAAGTCCGTTTGCTCACATAGCGTATTTTTAAAGTCAAATTGTTAAGTGTTTTTCACATTAAAATCTCGTACGATCACATACTGACCCCAAAAATCACGAAAATTGAAATTTAACAATAATTTAATATTCCGGATCCAGCATAATTGGTTTCATCAAAAACTGAGGTCGTTTGCAAAAATGAATATTTTCTACGGTCTAAATAAACCAATTAGATATTAATATATTTAAAAACAAATTATATTAAATATTAATAAATTAATATTATCATATATATTCACATAAACATCATCCGGCTCCAAAATAAACATATTGGGATTTATAACTAGATATTTCAAAATTACAAGTTATATCATTATTCAGTTTATATTAAAAACCCATTTATAATATAAATAAATCGTTATAGATTATAAAGGAATTCATTGCGACTTTTCAAAAATTTGATTTGGACACAACTCACAATCTACATGACGAAATCTCGATTTTTCTCTTTCATTAGAAAAATATACTTTACCAGCTCCGAACATTTCTTGTTTCATAGAAATCCGACTTAAAACGGATTCTGCATATTTGTTTAAAGCTCGAATCGTCAAATTATTAACTACCGCGCCATTTCGAGCTCAATTATAATTATAATATAATTTATAAGTTATAATGCCGTTTATTAAATAGAATCGTTATTATAATTCAATTCTAAACTGAATTAAATTAGTTAAATCATCAGATTCACGCAACATTGCGAATTCAACTATTTCCGACAATTTCAAAAATTAAATATATTATTTAATTATTAATATTAATTAAATATTCAATATTATTTAATTAAACAACATTTTAAATTTCTAAATCACTATTTAAATGATTAAATAAATTAATTATTATATCATAAAAATACGGGACGTTACAAGTCTCTTCCAACAAATAAAGAATGTACTTTCATTTAGACATAATAATACTATCGTTATCTCTTATAATTTTCACACCTAGGAAATACTTCAAGTCTCCTAAATCTTTAGTGTGAAATTGATTGTAAATACAGATTAGAGATGAGATACCTTGTTCATCGCTGCCAGTTATCACAATATCATCAACATAAACCCAAGGTAAAATTATGCCAAACTTGGTACTCTTATGAAACACTGAATGACCATTTCTATTCTTCACAGTTCCAAAGGTTTCCATTGCATAACTAAACTTTCCAAACTGAGCTATGGGACTTTGTTTTAATTCATAAATGTCTTCTTCTACTTGCACACTAGACCACTCTTCCCTTGTGCAATGAAACCAAGGGGTTGAACCACGTAGACTTCTTCTTCTAAGTCACTGTGAAGAAATGCATTCTTTATATCAAGCTGGTGAAATTTCCAGTTATATGCTGTTGCTAATGAAATAAACATCCGAATAGAAGTTAACTTTGCTATTGGGGGAAAAGTTTTAGAATAATCCACTCCATAAGTTTTTGCATATCGCTTTACAACCTAACATGCCTTAAATCTAGCAATTGAACCGTCATAGTGTGCTTTGATTGTAAATACCCACTTACATCCAATAGGTCTCTTCTTCTTAGGTAACCGAACTAGACACCATGTTTCATTATCTTCAAGATCGTTCATTTCTTCCACCATAGCAGCCTGCCATCTAGGATATGATGATGTTTCCCCGATATTTTTAGGTATAAAAATAGATTCAAGAGAAGTTACAAGTGAAATTGTTGATTAGGACAAATGTTTTTGTGCGACAGATGAAGACATAAGATATGTACACTGACATTTTCCGTTTCATAGAGAAATAGGAAGATCAATTTCAGGATTAAATGTAGAAACAGGTTCATTTTCAAGTGGAGGAATTGCATCAGATGTAGACGGAACTGTATCATGAAAAGGTGATAAACGTGTTTCAACAGAACCATTAATATTGTTACCTTCTTGTATAGAATATGTTATTTCATACATAAGAAAATCATCATTCCCCCTGACTCTCCTCTCCTGATTGTGATTAGAACAGCTTGGTGATGACTGGAAGAATGGCATTTCTTCAATGAAAGTGACATCATGGATATAAGTGTAATGTCCCGTATTTTAGCAATATAATAAATAATTTATTTAATTATTTAAATAATGGTTTAGAGAATTAAATGGTTGTTTAATTAAATAATATTGAACATTTTATTAATTTAAATAATAGAATAATATATTTTTTATTCCGAAATAGTCGGAAATAGTGAATTGACAATATAATGTGAATTGGACAATTCAATATATATATATATATATAAAATTCAGTTTGGAATTGAATTCGAATAACGAATATATTATAAAAACGACATTTGAACATATAATTACAATATTATTATAATCGAGCTCGAAATGGCGCGACAGTTCGCTATTTGGCGATTTGAACTTCAACTGAATATACAGGGTCCGTTTTAAATCGGATTTCTGCGAAACAAGAAACGTTAGGAGCTGATGAAGTATATTTTTCTAATGGAATAGGAAAATCGGGATTTCATTGTGTAGATTTTGATTTATGTCCAAATCAAATTTTAGAAAAGTCGCTATGGAATTCCTTTATAAATTATAGTGATTTATTTATATTATAAAAGGATTTTTCAATATAAATCGAATATCGATTCAACCGGGATTTGGATATCGAGTTATAAATCCAATTGGAGCTGTAGATATTCTATTGTGAATATATATGATAATATTAATTTATTTATATTTAATTTAATTGTTTTTAAATATATTTATATATTTAAATGGGTTATTTAGAGCTTTAAAAATAGCCAGTTTTGCAAACGACCACCGTTTTCGACGAAACTAATTTTGTTGGATCCAAAATATTAAATTATTGCTAGATTTCAATTTCCATGATTTTTGAAGTCAGTATGAGGCCGTACGGATTTTTAATGTGAAAAACAGTCAGTATTTTGACGGTTAAAAATACGTTGTGTGAGCAAACGGATTCGGAATTCGACAGAAATAAGTTTTGTTGGGTCCGTAATGTCAAACTATAGTTGTATGTCCATTTTCGTCAAATTTGGGTATTATACGTGATCACAAGAATTTTTAATGATAAATGCAAATAGCGTAGGAGTAAAAATAAATATAATTATCAATTAAAATAATATTTTCCTATCCTATAAACAGCGCAAACTATTTCTCAACCCTAAACTTTTCTCTTCACGATCAACAATTTCTAGCGCCTCTATCTCCTAAAAGAAAACGTGATATTTCCCCCCTTTGTAAAATCTTTGAAACTCAAAACAAAATTTATAAATCCCAAATCCTATATCTTTGAAATCCCTGAGTGACCCTCTTCATATATATACCACTTCGAACCACTTTTGTTTGTGTGGAAAATTTCCAGCGTGCATTTAGTACTAGGGTTCGTGGGTATCGAGATGATTGGTGCATCGTTTAATGTTTTGATTGTGGTATTCACGTTTATCGGGGAGATTAGCATCGACTGGGAAGAAGTGGGGTGTTTCGGTGAGAAATAATGTCACGACTCCTCTGTAGTAGCGCGTTACTGAGCTGATTGGCGCTTCCTGTTTGGAGGTGTCGAGTTGTATAAATTGGTGATGGGAAGAAGGAGCACAAGTTGAGGAGGAGGTTAGTCCTACCTGTTCGACAGATGGTTGTCTGTGGTGAGAGAGAAGGGGATGGGAAGTCGGCGACGAGAAGAGCAGTAATGTAACAACCCGCAAATTCTGACCCAATTTAAAAATTTTATTATAGAAAATTTTAATGAATTTTGAAAATATAAAGTGATTTATTATCAATAATAATGGCTAGAATTCATTTTAATTGAAGTTAAAACGAATAAATTTAATTTAAATATAAAAGGGAATTAGAAATAACGCAGTAGTTTGTAAAGTCAAACTTGAACTTTGACTGACCGTAAAGAATGCAAAATTTAACGGATTTTAGTGAAACCAAAAATATTAAAATCTATTTAAAAATATATTTCTAACGAATCTGAAAAATTGAAATTTCATAGCGGAAATCAAAAGTTATGGCCAATTCAATTTTTAGAAAGGTCGCTGTAGAATTTATATATATAATATATATGGCCCGAAGGGCTACTTTTTACATATGAAGGAATTTCGACTCGAAACCACTTCCAGTGAGTCTGGAATGATGTTTCTGTATTTAAAAAGTACAAACACTTATATATTTTGAGTTTCGAAAATTATTTGTTTAAAAATGTATTTTTAATATTAAATATATAGCCCTTAAAAATAGCCATTTTTCAAACAGTCTCAGAATTTGACAAAAATAATTTTGTTGGCATGCCTGGTAATAGGATGCAGCATGATGGGGGGTTCTCGCTTCGCAGTTTGATGGCGAACGGGAGACTCTTACCCCCACATGTCCCTTTTTAGGGTTGGTAGGCTGCGGCCAGGGGATCCCGAAAGGGTCGCCGTAAAACAAGGTGTCTGGGGTACAACTGTAAGCCACGGTGGGTTTTACCTGCTATACTGGAGGATGAAGGGATGGTTGCAAAGCCTACCGGATTTCCAAGGGTCGTTACAGCTGGTATCAGAGCTCAGGTTAGCTCAAATCTTTGGGGTACAACTCATTAGAACTGAACAGAAGACTCATCAGAGGTTGGATTAGTAATATCCAATAAGAATACTCATTAAGGATAGGATCAGCAGTATCCTAGAACGAGAATACTCAATAGAGATGGGGTTAGCAATGCCCTAGAATGAGTCAGAGTGAAGAAGAATTTATAATTAACGTACTTGTAATTATATATAATTCGATTTTAGAAAATATGATTTTGAATATATAAAAGTTATATATTTTTGAAAATTTAATCAACTAATTGATTGATGATTGTGTTGTGTGAATATGAGTTCAACTAATAAAATTATTAAATAATTAATGAGAATTAAATTAGTTAAATAAACAACTTTAGCTTCATTTCCTTTTCGAGGACGAAAAGATTTTAAGTGGGGGAGATTGTAAAAACCCGCAAATTCTGACCCAATTTAAAAAATTTATTTTAGAAAATTTTAATGAATTTTGAGAATATAAAGTGATTTATTATCAATAATAATGGCTAGAATTCATTTTAATTGAAGTTAAAATGAATAAATTTAATTTAAATATAAAAGGGAATTAGAAATAACGCAGTAATTTGAAAAGTCAAACTTGAACTTTGACTGACCGTACAGGATGCAAAATTTAACGAATTTTAGTGAAACCAAAATTATTAGAATCTATTTAAAAATATCTTTCTAACGAATCTGAAAAATTGAAATTTCATAGCGGAAATCAAAAGTTATGGCCAATTCAATTTTTAGAAAGGTCGCTGTAGAATTTATATATATAATATATATGGCCTGAAGGACTGCTTTTCACATATAAAGGAATTTCGACTTGAAACCACTTCCATTGAGTCTGGAATGATGTTTCTGCATTTAAAAAGTATAAACACTTATATATTTTGAGTTTCGGAAATTATTTGTTTAAAAATGTATTTTTAATATTAAATATATTGGCCTTAAAAATAGCCATTTTTCAAACGACCTCCGTTTTCGACGAAACCACTTTTGTTGGAATCGGAATGTCAAATTATTGTTAGGTTTCAATTTTTAGAATATTTAGAATTAATATGTGAGCATGACAAAATAAAATGTGTTTTGACTATTTTAGTTAAATTTAATCGCCTTAAAAATAGCCATTTTTCAAACAGTCTCTGAATTTGATGAAAATAATTTTTTTGGATTCGTATCGTCATAACAAAGCTAAAAATATATTTTTTAGAATTTTCTGAGGTCATATGTGGCCCCGGCATATTTGAATGTACGGTCGATATTTAATTAATTAATGGGATTTTAAATAAATATTCTACAGAATTCGGAATTGGACCCCGAGACCCATCCCATTGTGTTCAGAAGGCCTCAAAACATTAAGATCGACATTAAGCAAGCCCAATTCGGAGACAACCCGCATTTTCACCTTTATAACACATTTTTTAATAATAAAATAATAAAAAAATCCGGAAATTCAAACCCTACCCCTAAAACGCAGCCGCCGCCGATGGCTATTCAATGGTCTGAAACTTTCCAACTTCAAACATCAATTTCTCTCAATCCGTTCAACGAAAATCTACAAATTATATACCAATTCGAAGAGAATTTAGAGAGCTTCGAATCTATACGGTTAAGAACGGGTTTTGGTGCACGGATTTCGCGAATTTTGGCGAGGAAGTGGGGGCGTTCGGGTTCGATTTTCGAGAGGAGGAGGAGGCCGAGTTCGGAGCTATTGGGTCAGAATTTGCGGGTTGTTATAAGTAAACAACGAGTTGTTTTCTGGAATCAGAGAAGTCATGTCTTGTATTGATGATACAGGGAGATAGGGTTTCGGATAAAGAGGGTTACTATAGATTTTGCATGAGTTTTTATGAAATAGAGGAGGGAGGATTGGAGTTTCAAAGTCGAAAAATGTCTTGGCAGTATTAGGGAGCGGAGCTCAAATTAGTAAGATGAATCCTATAGCAAAGTGGATCAGTTGCATGAAGGTGGGCCTATTTTAACGGTGAGGCCCAATTAATGAAAGTAAACTAGTTTTATATTCTAACTTAAATAATATTCCAACTTGTAGTTTTAATATATAATGCACTCTTTGTCAGAAATTCAAATGGTCGGATCCTTTGGGATCGTATGGACGGTGGCTACACAATGGAACTAATTGGGAGTGAATCAGAGCTCGTTACAATTTATAGCAAAATAAATTGTCGGTCTGAATCAAGCGATGGTTATCGTTATTAACGATGATTGTCCAATGTGAGTAAAACTCACCAACTTTATCAGTTATATTTTTATAACGTATTTTTAGAACTGATAAACGATGATTGATATCTGTGTGTGACTATTGATTGAATTGCTGATTGATTGTTTGAAATTATAGATAACAATATATATATATAAATCGTTTATCAAATATTGATTCTGTTTATCAGAATATTTCATATCGAAATGAAATCGATGCTATTATATTGTTTTAACATCTGTGATGCAGGGAAACAGGTTGGAGGGATCCAATTGGATTCCTCAACATTTATTTTACTGTTGTTCATATATTGTTATATATGGTGTGATATATAATCTGTTGTTGATTATGTCTGTTTGAATGATATCGATCACTGTCATATGTGGTATTTTAAATACCATAAGAAATACTGGGATATAGAAAAGGGGATTTTCAAAGTGTATTTTGAAAATAAATTATTTATATAAAATCAATGGATTTTATATATACAAAGAAAAGTATTTTATAAAAAAATAATTATAAAATCAAAGAATAAGAGAAAAGGAGATATTGGCGAAAACAAATAGAAAAGGAAATATTTGTGAAAACAAATTGGAAAAAAGGAAATATTTTTAAACCATTTACAAATAGAATTGAAAAGGAATTACTTATAAAATCCATGGATTTTATATGAAAAGGAATTATTTATAAATAACATTGAAAGGAGTTATTTTTAAATAGCATTGAAAGGAATTATTTATAAAAAGAATGTTATATAATAAAATATTTATTTAGAAAATGAATAGATTATAAAAGGAAATATTATTTAGAAAATAAGTAGAAATATAAAAGGAATTTATTGGAAAATGAAAAGAATGTTATATAAAGAAATATTTGGCAAATGAATAGAATTTTACATCAGGAAAGTTTAGACCCATGCTTCGCACACGGGTATAACGTAATATGGATTAAAAGCAAAGCTTTTAAATAGAATCTATTCTAACCGATAGATTGAGAAGATTAATTTATAAATAATATTCTATAAATTAAATAAAATGTTTATCATTGGATAAATGGAATATATAAGTCAGGACTTATATAGAGAAGTAAGAATCGATTTCAACATGGATATTTGAAACTGAATATGGACAAAGAGTAAATTGGATAGGGTTAACCAGTTAGAGTTAACTAGTTAGAGTTAATCATTTAGAGTTAATAAGTTAGAGTTAACCAGTTAGAGTTAATCAGTTAGAGTTAATCAGTTAGAGTTAACCAATTTGAGTTAACTAGTTAGAATTAACCAGTTAGAGTTAAATCAAATTAGTGTTATTCGAAAGGAGTTATCGAATATTAGTTATTTGAAGAGAGACTATCGAATATTAGTTATTTAAATAGAGTTAATTGAATTAGAGTTAGTCGGATTAAAGTTATTCGAACATAGTTTGTTCGAAGAAAGTGTAATCGAATAAGGTTATTCGAAGAAGAGGATTAATCGAATATAGTTTATTCGATAAGAGGTTATCGAATATTAGTTATTCGAAGAGGATTAATCGAATATAGTTTATTCGAAAAGAGGTTATCGAATATTAGTTATTCGAAGAGAGATTAATCGAATATAGTTTATTCGGATAGAGTTAAAGGAATTAATCGAATATAGTTTATTCAAATAGAGTTAATTGAATTAGAGTTAGTCGGATTAGAGTTATTCGAATATAGTTATTCGAAAGAGAGTTATCGAATATTGGTTATTCGAAAAGTGTTACCGAATATTAGTTATTCGAAGGAGTTAATTGAATATAGTTATTCGAAAGGATTTATCGAATATAGTTTATTCAAAAAGAAATTATCGAGTAGAGATTATTCGAAAGAGAATTATACATTGAAATTCGATTATACCGAATATAGGAAAGTACTACGTACTTTCCTGTTTTTAAATCAAGATTTATTTATTTAATAAATTTATTAATTCAAATTAATAAATAAGAATTATACTTAAGTTATTATATTTCGGAAGAATGGAATCATAACACCATAGTTGTAATCAAATGGTTTCTGTAAAAGAAGTGGATTCGTAAATAGAATCCGAGAGTTACGTAAGGAAGTTTATTAAAGATTTAAAAGATAAACTTTGTCTATTCCGAAGTTAAAACATTGTTCAGTTAAAGTCTGAGAGGTAACTATACCCCAACTTGATTGACTCCCTTCTTAACTAAGGAATGGTTAAGGTTTGGTCGTGAAGGAGTTTGGTAAATGTTTTCCAAATAAGAATCAGAAATATTTTCTAATAATTGAAAATAAGAAATGGAAATAAATATGGAAACATTTTCCAAGTTAATAATGTATATTTTCTAGATTTAGAAAATAAGCATTTAAAATATATGGAAACGGGAAATAAGGAAAGGAATAAATTAATGATAAATTAATTTAAAGGGATAAATATGGATTGATGATTGATCAATAGAAATTCCAATTGGAAATAAGATTGTTGTTTGCACACGTGTTTTCATTTAATAGTTAAATCACCGACCATCAAAGTTTCTGACCATTTTACGTTGTTAATATGGAGAGATCGGTTGGATTATTATCCGAAAAACCACTCCGTATTGGCATAAGTGTTGCAAACCAAGTATGCTGAATATATTGAAGACGGAGTAAAGTGCAAGGGCTGTTGTATAAGTCCTAGGTAGAGATTGCCTAGGATGGATGTACGGAATAGTGCCTTCGGTTTGTCCATTCCCAGGACAACTTGAATGGACGAATGTCTGACAGAGTATATTTGGTAGATCGTGTAAGTTGATCATTTCAAACATATTTATGTTGGTGGCGGAGGAATTCATTTCTCTTAGCTTATACCCGTGGTATTTATGGGGAAATCAATTTGTGATTTGACGAGTATGATGATGTGGCATTCAAAGTAAATGAAGACGTGATCTGTATAGAGACACATTATAACCTCAAGCCTCATCAACTGGGAAATGACAGAAATCGGGCAGGCAGCATGGCTAAGTGGGCCGCACCCAATTAGGGTATATTGTCACCATCTAGAGAATATTCAATATTTGTACTTCTTTCAATTCTGTATCTCTCGGCAACGGTTATGTTGGAATACTAAGCGAGGGGTGGCAATATATTTGATACATTCAAGAGAAATGTATGGTCGGTCATGTGTGGCCGAGTTGCAAGATGTTCTTGTTGAACTCTAGTGTATCGCTTCTAGAGTACACTGAGCGGAAGGTGGATCCATACCTTGTCATATTTGGAATCCATTCCCCAAATAAGAGCCCGCGGTTTTGATTGTATATTATATATGTAGAATGTTAGATGCAAGCGTTTCTGCTAGATTTCTATTTACTTGATCTAGACATTCTTATAATATCAGACAAGTATCGTTTTAGAAATATTTTGGGTTATCATAAGGTAAAAGCCGTAAGAACCCGTAACTTCCCCGGTAAGGAAAGCCCGGATACTTTGAGGACAAGACAGATCGGAACACAAACAGAAGAACTTTTCGTTGTATATTACAACAATTCCATCAGAATACAAGAATATTACAGAGTATGAATAAATACTACACAGAAAATATCAGAGATTTAAATTACATTACATAGCAGCGGAAAATAATACAATACACCACTGGAAGCAATACATGGATACAGAACTTTCCGAATATCGCTTCGGTTGTAAATCAGGATCTTGTGAATATAAATCTGCAAAACCAAAACTACTAGCTGCCCATGCGGAAAATAGGGGCACCCAGAGTTTAGGTTAAAATAATAAACTCCAGGTCAGTCATGTGATTGGTGTGAGAACTAAAATAGTTATTTAAAACTTTACTTTAAAGTTAGGTAAATCAAGGGACCACGCCTATAACACGGAACGGGTTTCTTCCCAAGAATACCAGTGCATATAACAAAACAGCGCAATGCTGTTTGGAAAAATGAAGCTATTATAAGACCCAGGTCCCATCACACGATGCAACACAAGCCGAAGGATAGGGTTTTCCCTTATAATAGCCAAACATGCTTGGGACGTTAAAAACAAATCATTTGATACTATTATAAGTGTATAGTGTCAAAACAATTTTAATCATAAATATCAATCATTGACGGCATGGGTACCATATATCATGTCACCATACTAGGCTCTAAAATCAAAACCGCAAATGTCACGTATTGGAAGTTGGGTTTTCATCTGCGAACCAAGGCAAGGCGCAATCCTACCGTTTCGAGACTCTCTAGCCCGATCCTCAGGACTCAGCCGCAACTATACCTAGGCAACATGCAGGGCCAGTCCACCGATGTGGATTAAACTTAAACCCTGAACATGCATTTTCCCCGCCCTTTGGGGCGTAAATGAGCCAAATACTCCATCGGCTCCACACAGTCACCGATATATCCGAGGAGGCTCGCAACAACAACAACCACACAGGTGAAAATGATATAAATGTCAGGGCTGGTAGGTCACTGACACCACCCTAGCTAGAAGGAAACGCATGCTCTCCCTGTTGTCCTCTCCCGTTTCTGGTTCACAACCCGGGTGTGAGGCTCGCGAATCAACGTTACACAAAGCTATGCCACACAGGCGGTGCTTTGATCATCAACCACAAGACTTTGCTTTTCAACAAAAGCCTTGATCATTTGCCACTTAGGCATGCCACATAGGCAATTCACTCCATGCGATTGATATCCATCAATATATAACCCCTGAGCTCGTACGTCTCAGAGAAGGGCGTTAAGCAAGAGAATAAATTCTCCGCCGCCAAACAGATATATATTTAATAGAAATCAATCACACAGAATAGAATCCAATGTCAGATACAAAGTCCATTTACAAGTTCGTTTTGGGTCTGAACGAAACCGGAGGCACCTTGTACCTCACATATCAATCGATCTCCAAGTACGTCTGGACAATCACCAACCGATTCCCTCCTCTTGGGTGTACAGCCCAATCAAGGTCATCAGTAATCACCCAAACGGTGTGAAGACCTCCGGTCTTCGACCACCGTCTTCATCCTCGACACAACATCGAATCAGTTATTCAGAATGGGATAAACCCAGTCTTTCTGAATAACTCGCGTATATAATAAACAAGTGTTACACAAACACAACATACACCTCATTCCAATTTAGAATATTCTTTTATTCAAGTATTCTTATACTTTAGGAAAGGTTCCCATTAATTTTATCAATGATAAATTCTTTAAATTTATTCTTTAATCTTCTTTTGAATATCAATTCAAACTAGTGGGGATTAGCGAACCACACCGAAGTAATCATTTATTTTATTTCCCAATCCCAACCTATTCATCCCATGAAGTGAAACTGGTCATACTTCATATCTAACACCACGGTGTTATCGGTAAATTTAACTACCATTTCACGTTCAAATCTAACTAAAGATTTAACTATCGCCAGGAGCAGAACTGGTGATACTCCATTCTCGATCATTTCAATCTAATTAAAGATTCATTAAAACTCCACTTGGTTCTAATCTTCCCAAAAATCAATACCAATGATTATTTAACATGGGAAATCACCTCCTGTCTTTAACTGGGTTAAAGAACCAATGTCATCTAAAACACGGTTCACAATAAACCCAAAATTACATCCCATTAATTATCGGGTTAAAGAACAAGTGTTATTTAAAACACCATTAACGATAAACCCAAAAATCAATTCCAATTAAATACCATTTAATTGGTACACTTCATTAAAACTAAATAAAAAGATTTAATATTTCTTTCAACTGGGTTTAAGAATAGTGTTAATGAAGACACCATTCACGACAAACCTAAATCACATTTGATATTAAGTACAAGGCTCTGAATAGAAAATATATCGGCTTATATTCAATATCAAATTGTACGACCAAAAAATATCGTATTGGAAATAACGATATAAATATATCTTTCAAATTTCCATAACAATATCTTTATAATCACGAAATCCAACATCGAAATATTCCAAAGACAATTTTGATTCAAATCCATTCCAATTCAATTATTGGAAATTCTGGTTATTTTCAAAACCATTTCAAATCCGCTTTATTTATTTTAAAAATAAATGGGATTATAATTCTAGTTCAAAACTAGTTCATTTCGATAAAAATCTACTTTTATCGTTTCAAATATGGAAATTTTCATCCCAATTCTTCACAAATCATTTCTTATGATTTTACACAAATTATTACTATTTTTAATAATTTTACCAAGGCTCGTACATTCGATTTCCATCAACGACCATCAAACTGCACTTACAACGACCTTTTCCAAATTTGATTTGGACATAATTCCAAATCCAACCGTTAGATTTCGCATTTCTAATATTCGTTAGAAAGCTCTCTCCGATACGAACCCAACGGTTCCGGTTTTAGGAGGATCCGACTGTCGGATCTCTCGCAACGTCAATTCGAAGTCAATGGTCGAAATTCGCGAACTGCCACGGCATAACGTGTTCTATTCAGGCCATTTAATATATATAATATATATATTATACATATTTCGTCGATTCCCTTTTTAAAACGTATTTTATAAATCCTTTTAAATTCGTTTTCAAACCGATTTCAACTTCGTATTCAATTTCTAATCAAAATTGAATATTTCATATCATCGATATATAAATGATAATATTTTCAAAACGTTATATTTTGAAATCACTTCTTTTCTATAATCATTATAAAAACGAATATAATCGATATAAATATCGTTCGCGTCAAAATGGTGCATATCTAACCAACACGCCTTTATACATTTCAATAACTTCGTTATTCTATTCAACAAATGAATATTTTCTTCAACACATGAATATTTATTTTAATTCACCACATGAATATATATTTTATTCAACACATGAATTTTATTTTATATTCAACACATGATTTTTTTTTCTATTCAACATATGAATTTTCTAAATTGGAATGAGGCCCAATCAATTACCATATAATGTTAATTGTATGGATTCCATACCACACATGTATATAATAGCAATGATAAATCATCAACCATCATCCAGAGTGCACCACACAACTGTATAAGCATTAAATATAAATAATTAATGCTTACACAGTCTGTCAACCCATCGATTGACATACAACTAAGCAATCAGGATTACTGTACGTCAAATATCATCCCAATACCCGTGTGGGGTTTCAAATCAGCAGACACAGATTTTATTTGTGCAGTTGGGCGATGTGTAAAATTTATCGTCCCAATCAATATCAGTCAAATCAGTGCATATAAACAAATCGTCCGATTTGTTTATAAATATTTAATTTATATACACGTTAAAAATTATATTTTTAACTATAAAATATTTTCCACTATAAAATATTTTATTTCATTCCACATCACACAATCAAATTTCACAATATAGAAATCAAACAAACAAGTCATTTGACTAGGATGTCGGGTGCTACTAAGCAGCGTTTGCATCCTAGGATATATTTTAACTAGAAATCAAAATAAAAGTGAGGAGTTCTCACCTTTGGGATCCACTCCGCCATTCTATTATGAATTTCTGATCGATTTAATTTGCCCGAAATTCCTACGCCATCCTTTTCACGTTGTTCATATTAAAAATCACATTTTTAATACAATGTTTATATATTTCTAAAAATCTCATTTTTATATTTTCAAAAATCTGATCTTTATATTTTCAAAACAAAGTATTTAATATTTTAAAAACAAAGCATTTTTACCTTTTTCTACACAAAGTATATTCATATTTTTCTCTAAACAAAGTATATTCATATTTTTCTCTAAACAGAGTATATTTATATTTTTCTTCACAAAGTATATTCATATTTTTCTTAACAAAGTATATTCATATTTTAAAAAAACAATTTATATTTCCTACTAAAAACAGATTTTTACATAATTTATATAGTTTAAAACTTAACCACTTAAATTAAATTAACCTAAGTAAATTTTATTTTGAAAACATAGCAAATTTCTATTTTGAAAACAAATGCTAATTAAATTTTTGAAAACAAATATAAATTTCTATTTTGAAAACAAATGCTAATTTAATTTTTGAAAACAAATGTATATTTCTATTTTGAAAACAAATGCTAATTTAATTTTTGAAACCAAATGTATATTTCTATTTTGAAAACAAATGCTAATTTAATTTTTGAAAACAAATGTATATTTCTATTTATATATATATATATATAATTCTGATTTTTTTATATACACATTTATAACCATCGTTATTACATTTTTAAAAACACTGCAAATAGGAGATTACCCCCTTTGCTTCTTTTTTCTGACTCTAGGCCGTCATCCCCACATTTGAACCCATCGTTCTCGATTACTAGGGTTCCAAGCTGCGCAAAAACCGAGGCGCTGAACAACAATCTGGACCTGCCATGACCTTCACCTTCGAATGCTCTCCCCTTCGCTCGCCATAGTGGTGAACTCGCGCCTACGTGCCACCCTAAAACTGGGCTCGAAGGGCGGCGAGATGCGGGGCCCCTGTACCTTCTTTGCTTCCCCAGATCCCATCACAACCGTTGAAATGCAAGAGCTCCTCGCCCTCTACAATTTCCCCTTTTGAAGGGTTGAAATTTCTCGCACCGATTAGGAGATAAAGGTGATTTAATTTCTGAAGAATCGGTCCATTCATTTGAACTGATGGCGGCCCTATCAATTTGGGAATTGGGGTTTAAATGTGAGGGGGGTATATACACTATATATAATATTATTTTATTCCAGCGCTAATCTATTTAAAATTAAACACCCTGTACTCCAAACAAGACCCAACGAGTGTTGCCTCTTGCTAAATACCCCCATCCCGGACATAATGGGATATGTCCCGTAGGCTGATTCGATTGTTTCGATCAGTTTTCGTCAAATATAAAATATAAATCAGTATATGTTCAATTTGCACACATTTTAATTTACCGGGTCCACATACTGACTTTGAAAATTCCAGAAAAAATATTTCTAGCTTCATATTGACGATACGGTCCTAACAGAGCTAATTTCATAAAATTTGAAGACCGTTTGAAAAATGGTCATTTTCTAGTCAATCCAAATTGACTAAAACTGTCAAAACATGTTTTCTTTCGCCACGCTCACATATTAATCCCAAAATTCTGAATTTTGGAATGTAGAAATAATTTGACATCCCGTATCCAACAAAAGTGGTTTTGTCGAAAACGAAGGTTGTTTGCAAAATGTCCATTTTTAAGGGCTGTATATATATGTAACGACCCAGAAAATCTGAACCAATTTAAAATTTTTAAATTGGCTAAAATAATGGATTTTAAATATTTTAAATAAATATTTTAAATAATGGCGATGAAAACTGAGTTTGAATCGACAATTGAAAACAGTTATAATTAATTATAATTATAAATAAGGCCTGAAAAGGCGCTGCAGTTTCAAAAATTGAATTCAAACCTTGTCAGACTATACCGGGTGCAAAACAAAACGGATTTTAGTGAAACGAAAAATATTTAAATCTGTTAGTGAATACCTTTCTAACGAATCTGAAAAATTGAATTTTCATAGCGGAAAGCAAAAGTTATGGCCGAATGAATTTTTAGAACGGTCGCTATGGAATTTATATAGCTCGTGAAAATGACCATTTTGCATACGACCTCGGAATTCGACGAAACCACTATTGTTGGATCCGGGATGAGAAGTTATTGGTAGGTTTCAAATTTCATAATTTTTGAAGCTAATATGTGAGCGTGGCAAAAGAAAATGTGTTTTGGTCAATTATAGTTAAATTGGATCGACCAAAAATGGGCCTTTTTGCAAACAGTCTCAGAATTCGATGAAACTAGTTTTGTTGGGACCGTATCGTCAAAACATAGCAAGATTTATGTTTCTGGAATTTTTAGAGTCAGTATGTGGCCCCGGTAATTTAAAATGTGCGTTTAAATTGAATATATAAAGATTTATATTTTAAATTCAATGGAAACCTATCGTAACAACCGAATTGGGTTACGAAGCTTATCCCATTGTGTTCGAAATGGGGGTATTTAGCTAGGGGCGACAGTCGTTGGGGTCGATTTGCAGTTCGAATGTGAAATTCACCTTTTTGAATTTAATTGAATTAAATAATAATAATAATTTATATAAAAAAAAACCCCACCCCATCGTTCATAACCCTAGCCACCACCCTTCGATTTTAAACGACGGAAATTGCCCCGACTTCCTCCTCCCCGATCTTCCTCTCCACGTCACGTTTTTGAGAATTCCAAGAACCAAATCAAAGAGCATCGAGAGCTCTACGAATCCAACGGGCAAGATCTGATTTTATTGAGTAAATCGTTCAAATTTGGGGCTCAAAGTCCGCCGTTTCACGCCTGAATAACGGAGCACCTGGAGCTCCGAGTTGCACCACGACGAGGGCGACGATCAACCAGGGTAGCGCGCTCCTGGTGGTGGAGGTGGATCGACGTCAATCAACCTCTGGCGGTGCGCGTTGGTGAACCTGGGTGGTGAATGTCGGGCTCGAATTTTAACGAAGAAGAAGATGCAACAGTAACGACTTTATTTGTTGCTAATTAATTTAGTTAATCGTTTAATGTAACCAGTGTTTGAAATTACATATCTTTTTGCTATGTTGACGAAATTCAGTGAAACAAGAGACAGTGGACTCGTGAGGACGGCTTCTACATTTTAGAAGAGACCGCATATTTTTCGGAGCCTTCTGCTATTTTTGGTGGAGTGGAACCCAATGTGAGATTTCTAATTCATAAACAATATGGAAAACGACGATGTATAAATTATATAGTCGATGTATGAGTTATATAAGCGTTGTACACATCTTGTATAAGCGTTGTATAAGTTGTATGTTCGATGTATAAGTTATATATGCGTTGTAAAAATTATATATGTTGAAATAGAAGTGAATTGCTATGTATAAATATATATATAAATATATATATATATATATATATATATATATATATATATATATATATATATATACGCCACTCGTCCACAAACCATGGACGATATTTATTGGTTGTGATTGTTGTGAAAATTGATTGATAGCGAATGATTGTTTGGGATTGTTTGTGGTTGATATTGATTGATTGTGATTGAAAAATACCCGTTTGTGGTTGAGAAATATTTGGTTGAAACCACATAGGATTAGTTTGTGGAAATGAAATAAATATATACATGCCGCCTGCGTGCGAACTAGATGCATGATCCCCATTGTCAAAAACCGCGAGGTTTTAAGGTAGAGCGAGGAGCCGTACTAGGGACGGTCCCGGTTTTAACTACCCTGCCGTTATGCTGCTGAAATTTTCTGAAATATACACGTGTTAGAATAATTTTCATTCGATGAAATAAATTACATATGTTGAGAGAATATTCATGTGTTGAGTTGCAATTCATTCGTTGAGTTGAAATTCATGTGTTGAATATTATTTGAATTTAAACAAATAGTTTTAGCGATAGAAATCACATTTTTATATATATACAAACTATAGAGAATATTCATGTGTTGAGTTGCAATTCATTCGTTGAGTTGAAATTCATGTGTTGAATATTATTTGAATTTAAACAAATAGTTTTAGCGATAGAAATCACATTTTTATATATATACAAACTATAGAGAATATTCATGTGTTGAGTTGCAATTCATTCGTTGAGTTGAAATTCATGTGTTGAATATTATTTGAATTTAAACAAATAGTTTTAGCGATAGAAATCACATTTTTATATATATACAAACTATAGAGAATATTCATGTGTTGAGTTGCAATTCATTCGTTGAGTTGAAATTCATGTGTTGAATATTATTTGAATTTAAACAAATAGTTTTAGCGATAAAAATCACATTTTTATATATATACAAACTATAGAGAATATTCATGTGTTGAATTGAAATTCGTTCGTCGAGTTGAAATTCATGTGTTGAATGTTATCGTATTTTAAAATAAAATGAATAGACAATAAAAACTACATTTTTATTGTGAATATGAAGTGTTAGAAACATTCACGTGTTGAATAAATATTTTTGATGATAAAAATATTTCTTTTATCATGTATGCGCTTTGATAAAAATATACATGTGTTGAAATAAATAATAGTTTGCTAGAAACATTATTATTAGCTTTGTTCTGCATATTTATACATGTGTTGAACAGGAAAAATGGACTAGCTATAGAGTAAAGAAATTATTTGCGTGCCCGACAAATAGGTAGGCCTTGATGAGTTGGCTGCGCAATTTTATTTTTATATCAACTCCTGTGAATGCCATTGGATGCGGAGTGCTGGTTATTCTGTGTGAAATAATAAATATCGCCATAGGATAGTAACAATTAAATTTGAACTACGCTACATGGCATACTTCTTGACGATAGGCATACTTCATCATATTCCACATAAGCAATTGGAGCTTGTGTGACGAGGTGGAAGATTTACCATACAAGCGAGAGGCTTATATGGCGATAATTATATACTACAGGTTGAACTGATGACTGATATGGACTCTATAAAATATAACGATAAATTGCCAGATTAATAAAAACCCCACACGGGTCTGGAGTTGACAATAATCACGTCTCTCTAGTTATTAGATACGTCACATGGACTATTTATTTCCACACGGAAACGGGGTGACGAGAATTTATTCTCTGGAGTGATTATCTATACATGCTACCTCGTAAACACCAGAATATATCACTATAAATATGTGAATGCTTTTTAGGATTTATTGGGTACCTAACACGGCCCAATAAATTTCCAAACCCCTCCCCATACAAAGGAGGTTATGGCGAAATTTTCCAAAATATTAAGGCGTTAGTGAAATATTTGAAGTGAAAACGAAGTTGAAAATATAGAATGAACTATAGTTGAAATTATAGAATGAACTTTATTTATATATATAAATATAAATATAATTAAAAGGAATCGAAGCCGTGCAGTTCATGTTTCGGAATCGTAATTTGAAACGATTAGTATGAGGAATCCGACCATCGGATTTTCCCGAAATCGCAACCGTTGGGTTCGCTTTGGAAAAATCTTTCCAACGGCACCAACTTTGTAAAAATCCAACGGTTGGGTTGTCTGGAATGTTTAATTCAAATCTGAAGAAAAACAGCGCCAGAAACGATTATATTTATATATATCTATATACATATAATTATATTTAATCGAATAACGACGCTGCAGTTCGTATTTTGAAATCGAAACTTCAAACGACTATACCGGGAGATCCGACCGCCGGATTTTCCCGAAACTGGAACCGTTGGATTCATTTCGAAAAGACCTTTCTAATGATCTAAATTTTGTGAAGATCCAACGGTAAGATTTTCAGATATGTGTAAATCAAATCTGAGGAAAAACAGCGCCACGACCGCGTTATGGCCCGAAGCGTCACTTTGAATAAATTGGCTATTTTGAAATAAATAAAAATAGCGATAAATATTTACAAAATATCATAAACAATATGGAATGGAAATAAACTGAATTTGCTCGATCTATGTTGTATTTGATGGTTGAATGTGTTTGGTGTGAAAATTACATTAAAGAACAAAATTGATGTTGTCGAATGATTTAACCATTGAAATAAATTGATTTGAAATTCTAAATATACGTGAATTATTTGAAAAGGCCGAGTTAATTCTCATTTCAAATAATTGACCGACGATTGAAAGTCGAAGATGAAGACGGTGGTCGAAGACCGGAGATCCTCACCTCGTTTGGATGGTAACCGAGGTCCTGATTGGGAGGCATCCCGAAATATGGATAATGAGTGGTGATCGTCCAGACGTACGTGGTGATCGATGGGTTTGCGAGGTATTTAGTGCCTCCGGTTTCGTTCAGACCTAGAACGGACTTGTAAATGGACTGTGTGTCTGACATTTGAGTTTATTCTGTGTTGATTGATTTCTGTTAAATATACATCTGTTTGGCGGCGGAGAATTTATTCTTTTGCTTAACGCCCTTCTCTGAGACGCACGAGCTCAGAGGTTGTATATCGATGGACATCAGTCGCATGGCATGAATTGCCTATGTGGCATGCTAAGATGCAGTGATCAGGGCTTCTGTTGAAAAGCAAAGTCTTGTGGTGATGATCAAAGCACCGCCTGTGTGGCGTAGCTTTGTGTATAACGTAAAATCGCGAGCCTCACACCCCTGTATGAACCAGAAACGGGAGAGGACATCAGGGAGGGCCTGCGTTTCTTTCTAGCTAGGGTGGTGTCAATGACCTACCAGCCCTGACATTTATATACTTTTCACCTATGTGGTTATTGCTGTTACGAGGCGCCTCGGTTTGATCGGACGATCCGGGTCCGATGGGGTCATTCATTGGCTCGTTTACGCCCCAAAGGGCGGGGAGACGTAGTGTTCAGGCATAATAATCCACATCGGTGGACCGGCCCTGACGATCTAAAGGCTTGCCTGTGGCTCGGGCTAGAGAGTCACGAATTCGGTAAGGACTATCTTTTGCCTTGGTTCATGACGGAAATCCAATTTCCAAATACGTGACGATGCGGTTTCAATTGTATATATATAGTTGGCGACATAGTGGCATGGGACGCTCATGTCGCCTATGATTGATAGTTACGATTTGAAATTATTTTCAAAACATATAAACACTAGCAATAATATCAAATGCCTTTGTTTTATTCGTATCAAGCATATTTTGGTCATTATAAGGAAAAACTCTATCCTCCGGTTCGCGTTGCATTGTGTGATGGGAACTGAGTCTTATAACGGCTTCATTTTAAAAAAAGCATAGCGATGTTTAAAAGAAAGATTTGTTTTAAAGCACTGGCAATCCAATGGAGTAAACCCGTTCCATGAAAGTGGCGTGGTCCTATGATTAGCCAATTATATATGTGTTGAGTGGATTTCTCATACCAGTCCCATGACTGACTCGTAGTTTGTTTCACTTTCAAACTCGGGTGCCCCTTTTTCTACACGGGCAACCTTGTATTCAGGTTTAGCTGGTTCTTTCTGGATAGCTGGAGCTGAAGATGGATTCTATCATTTATCTCTTTTTATGCTGTTCAGCTCCTATTGTACTTATTTTGTTTATTTCCGCTGTAGACATTTATGTATAGTTGAACTGTATTTGTACTAAGTCAGATCCTGTATACTGTGTAACTCTGATGATTACTTTTATCTAGTATATTCTATTGTTCATTATCTGGTGTATTTATTTAATTCTGTTCTACTATTATCTGTTTCTGTGTTATATTCCACGGATTACCCTTGCCGCCGTCAGTACGGGGTTTGGGGTCGTCTCATTTGGTAGCAGAGCGAGGTTAAGCTTAGTTCTGGAATATAACATTTGAACGAACTCGTCAGAAATAGAACCAGTAGTGTTCTAGCGTGGGTAACTCTATACATATAGGATCAGTAATATCCTAGTATAAGTAAAGCAGAATGAAATTACACCTAGATAGACACATTTACATCCAAGTATTTGTCTCTATATTTTGAAAATCTTTCCTGTTGACCTGACACTTGATCTGCTATTTGCAGAAGAACTAGAAAATGAGTGCCAGAAACAGAAGAAGTAATACTTATCCGGATATAGAAGCTCTATTCATGAAGTATAGAAATCTGGGTGGAAAGCCGTTCTCGGGCGAAGAATCTATTATGGGAACACAAGCTTGGATTCGTTCGGCTGAGAAAATCTTCGAAGCGTTAAAGCTTAGGGATGACAAGAAAAGATTACTGGCCTCCTGGGCACTCAAAGAAGAAGCTTTATTCTGGTGGGATTCAGTTATCAAAGAAAATCCAGAAGGTGATATCACCTGGGATAGATTCAAAGTGATTTTCCTGGAAAGATTTACTCCTCCCGAAGCGACTGAGCGATTATGCGATGAATTTTCTTATCTGATACAAGGAGACATGACAATCCCAGAATATCATAAGAAATTCAACGAACTTTCTCCCTTTGCTCCTCATCTAATTCAAAATCTGAAGAGGAAGAATTTGAGATTTATCAATGGGCTTCAAAGGAAATACCAGAATAAAGTATTGGGGCATGTGAAGCTTCCTTTTTCAGAAATGATTTATATGGCTTATCAATATGAAGATCTAGATAAGAAAGGTATGTTGCAGTACGATGAGGAAGTCAGCTCTAGTAATAAAATTGAGTCTGAAACCGATCGTTCTGAGGCCAGTGAGAAGCCTAGTACCAAGAGGAAAAGGGCCAAATCTGAGAAGAAACCAGTAACGACAATTGTATGCTCTAACTGCAATAAGCAAGGACATCTCTCGATGAGTTGCCGATCTCTAAAGAAACCAAAAAGGGATGAATCTAAATCCAAGAATAAGTTTCAAGTGACCCGAGAGTGCAATCTTTGTCATAAGACCGGTCATATAAAGAGAGACTGCTGGATGTTGAAAAAGACCAAAATGGTTCAAGTAAATGAAGTAGCAGAAACTTCTGATCCCTCAACAAGTCAAGGAAGATCTGATGTTTTAGAAGGAACGTTTACTGTCAAAAACATTCCGGTCAAAGCACTGTTTGACACCGGCGCATCACGAAGCTTTATAGCAAAGAATGCCGTTAAGAAGCTGGATTTGAAATTGAGGGTGCTTAAAGAACCAATGACTGTCCAAAATCCAGTTGGGGGTTCCATCAATCTCAGTTGGATTTGTGCAGTACCTGTCTCCTTTTCTTGATATAAATTCCGTATTATCTCTATCGTCATGAATTTTAATGAATTTGATATCATTCTGGGGTTGGATTGGCTAACCAAATATGAAGCAGAGGTTAGATGTGCCGAAAGAGTTGTTAGGGCTAAGATTAAATCGGGGAATTATATAACCATTCCCTGTGAAGGTCAAAATACTAATAGAAAAGACTTCTGGGCAGCTTTGAATGTTTCTCCATCCCAAATAGAAAATATCCCTGAAGTCAAGGAGAATATTCCGAACCTCATCAAAGACATTCCTGTCATCAAAAATTATGCGGACGTATTCGAAGAAGTTGTTCGCTTACCTCCGCAGAGAGAAATTGATTTCAAGATTGCTTTGATTCCTAATGCAAGGCCGGTGGTTCACGCTATTCGAAGAATGTCCTTGAAAGAGAAAGAAGAATTAGACAATCAAACATGACAGCTAGTATGGAAAGGTCTGATCAGGCCTAGTTTCTCTGATTGGGGTGCAGCAGTGGTATTTGTCCCAAAATCTGACAGTACTCTACGGCTATGTGTGGATTATCGTGATTTGAATAAGCAGACCATAAAGAACAAGTATCCATTGCCGCGGATTGATGATTTGTTGGTTCGATTAAATGGAGCACAAGTATTCTCAAGAATGGACCTAGCTACAGGCTTCCATCAACTTCGAATTGCCGAAGAGTGTGTTCCAATGACAACATTCAGAGGTCCCGACTTATTCTACGAGTGGTTAGTAATGCCATTCGGCTTATGTAACGCTCCAGCTTACTTCGTCGATCTGATGAACAGAGTATTCAGAGGAGTATTGAATAAATTTGTTCTGGTTTTTATTGACGATATTCTAATCTTCTCTAAATCAAAAGCCGAACATGAAAAGCATCTGGAACAAGTTCTAGAAATTCTGAGGCAGAATGTGTTGAAAGCAAAGTTTTCCAAATGTATATTCTGGCAAGATGAAGTGAAATTTCTGGGCCACGTCGTATCGAAAGAAGGAATCGCTGTGGATCCAAGCAAAATCACAGCTATTCAGAATTGGAAACATCCCAGTACTCCCACTGAAGTCCGCAGTTTTCTCGGATTGGCTAGCTATTACCGAAAGTTCGTTAAAGACTTTTCGAAGATATCTGGTCACTTAACGAAGCTTACGAAGAAGCACTATAAGTTCAAATGGACTCTAGAAAGTGAGGAGGCTTTTGAAGAGCTAAAGTTGAGATTAACAACTGCTCCAGTGTTAACCATCATCGATGGCAACCAGGATTTGAAAGTCTGGACTGATGCTTCTAGAGAAGGCCTTGGCGCAGTGTTAATGCAAAGGGGCCAAGTGATTGCTTATGCTAGCCGTCAACTGAAGCCGCACGAGAAGAACTACGTAACTCATGATCTTGAGTTATTGGCTATAGTATTCGCTTTGAAAATCTGGAGACACTATCTTTTGGGCGAGAGATTTGAACTATTTACAGATCACCAGTCGTTAAAGTATCTGTTCACTCAGAAGGACTTGAATCTGAGGCAGCAACGTTGGCTGGAGTTTCTTGCAGCATATGATTTTGAAATTCTATACACTCCAGGGAAAGCCAATGTCGTGGCCGATGCATTAAGCCAAAAGAATGAAATGATCGCCAGTTTCAACATTGCGACTTCGTTGATTGATAAGATATCGGCTCTCTAAGAAGACGACCAATTTATTGAAAGAATGAGTCAGCGAATTCGTGAAGGCAATGCTTCGGATTTCCAGCTAGACAGCGAAGGAATTCTGAGGTTAGAAGGACGAATATGTGTTCCACAAATTCCTGAACTCAGAAGAGATGTGCTTGATGAATGCCACAAATCTAAGCTCAGTATCCATCCGGGTGTGATTAAAATGTATAACGATATCAAACGCACATTCTGGTGGAAGTCGTTAAAAAGAGACATCTCGATATATGTTAGTCGATGCCCTACTTGCCAGCTAGTCAAAAGCGACCAACAGAAATTGGCTGGATTATTACAACCACTGGAAGTTCCTGGTTGGAAGTGGGAACATATTTCTATGGATTTCATTGATGGTCTGCCCAGAACCAGAAAAGGGAATGACAGTATTTGGGTGATCGTATATCGCTTCACAAAGACCGCCCATTTCATACCTGTCAGATCAAACAGAACTGCTCAGAGTCTGGCGCAGATATACTTCAGGGAAATAGTTAGACTACATGGAGTGCCGCTCAGTATAGTCAGTGATAGAGATACAATATTCACTAGCAAATTCTAGGAAGCATTTCAAGTCGAGCTGGGAACGAAGTTGAACTTGAGCACCGCTTATCATCCTCAGACAGACGATCAGACTGAGAGGGTGAATCGTATTTTAGAAGATCTATTGCGGGCTTGTGTTATAGATTTCGGTGGATCATGGGAAGACCATCTGCATTTGGCTGAATTCTCATATAACAACAGCTACCAGGCGAGTCTAACAATGTCGCCATTCGAAGCATTGTATGGTAGACCGTGCCGATCTCCTGCTTGTTGGGTCGAGCCAGGAAATAGACTTGTGTTGGGTCCTGATATGATTCATGAAGCTGCCGACAAAGTCGATTTTATTAAAAAGCGATTACTCGCCGCTCAAAGCCGACAAAAGAGCTATGCCGATAGGAGGAGAAGAGATATATCCTTTGCTGTTGGCGACTACGTGTATTTGAAAGTATCGCCGATGAGAGGAGTTATCCGGTTCGGTAAAACTGGAAAGTTGGCACCCAAATTCATTGGTCCGTTTCCTATTCTAGAACGGATCGGAACTCTCGCTTACAGGGTCAAACTGCCTGATTGGTTGCCTGGAGTTCATGATGTATTTCACATATCTCAACTTCGAAAGCACGTTCATGATCCAGACTTGATCGTGGAAGAAGCAGCTCAACATGACATTGAAATTACTCCAGAATTAGCCGTGAGACGTGAGCCGCTAAAGATTATCGGCAAAGAAACCAAAGAGCTGAGGAACAAGAAGGTTCACTTAGTCAAAGTGCAATGGAGTGGAGATCCGCGAGATTGTACTTAGGAAACTGAGGAGAGCATTCAGAAAGCTTATCCTAGATGCCGAGTGGATATCTCTGATTGACTCTGGTGCAAGGTACATTTACCCTACTTTGCACTACCATTCAACTCTCTACTCTATTGTTATTTTCTTTTCATGGATGTGCACTTTTAATTCTATAGTCTGAATGATTTTAAAAGGAGTATAGAAATTGATTAGTATATTTTTGAAAGGTTGAAAACAAATTGGTGGTTGTGTTGTGCGATTGTAGATTTATCAAACCACTTTCGACTTTGTTCCTTTTCGGGGACGAAAAGTTTTAAGTAGGGGAGATTGTAACGACCCAGAAAATCTGAACCAATTTAAAATTTTTAAATTGGCTAAAATAATGGATTTTAAATATTTAAAATAAATATTTTAAATAATGGCGATGAAAACTGAGTTTGAATCGACAATTGAAAACAGTTATAATTAATTATAATTATAAATAAGGCCTGAAAAGGCGATGTAGTTTCAAAAATTGAATTCAAAATTTGCCGGACTATACCGGGTGCAAAACAAAACGGATTTTAGTGAAACCAAAAATATTTAAATCTGTTAGTGAATACCTTTCTAACGAATCTGAAAAATCGAATTTTCATAGTGGAAAGCAAAAGTTATGGCCGAATGAATTTTCAGAACGGTCGCTATGGAATTTATATAGCCCGTGAAAATGGCCATTTTGCATACGACCTCGGAATTCGACGAAACCACTTTTGTTGGATCCGGGATGAGAATTTATTGCTAGGTTTCAAATTTCTTAATTTTTGAAGCTAATATGTGAGCGTGGCAAAAGAAAATGTGTTTTGGTCAATTATAGTTAAATTGGATCGACCAAAAATGGGCCTTTTTGCAAACAGTCTCAGAATTCGACGAAACTAGTTTTGTTGGGTCCGTATCGTCAAAACATAGCTAGATTTATGTTTCTAGAATTTTAAGAGTCAGTATGTGGCCCCGGTAATTTAAAATGTGCGTTTAAATTGAATATATAAAGATTTATATTTTAAATTCAACGGAAACCTATCGTAACAACCGAATTGGGTTACGAAGCATATCCCATTGTTTTCGGAATGGGGGTATTTAGCTAGGGGCGACAGTCGTTGGGGTTGATTTGTAGTTTGAATGTGAAATTCACCTTTTTTAATTTAATTGAATTAAATAATAATAATTTATATATAAAAAAACCCCCACCCCATCGTTCATAACCCTAGCCGCCACCCTTTGATTTTAAACAACGGAAATTGCCCCGACTTCCTCCTCCCCGATCTTCCACTCCACGCCACGTTTTTGAGAATTCCAAGAACCAAATCAAAGAGCATCGAGAGCTTTACGAATCCAACGGGCAAGATCTGATTTTATTGAGTAAATCGTTCAAATTTGGGGCTCAAAGTCCGCCGTTTCACGCCTGAATAATGGAGCACCTGGAACTCTGAGTTGCACCACGACGAGGGCGACAATCAACCAGGGTAGCGCGCTCCTGGTGGTGGAGGTGGATCGACGTCAATCAACCTCTGGCGGTGCGCGTTGGTGAACCTGGGTGGTGAATGTCGGGTTCGAATTTTAACGAAGAAGAAGATGCAACAGTAACGACTTTATTTGTTGCTAATTAATTTAGTTAATCATTTAATGTAACCAGTGTTTGAAATTACATATCTTTTTGCTATGTTGACGAAATTCAGTGAAACAAGAGACAGTGGACTCGTGAGGACGCCTTCTACATTTTAGAAGAGACCGCATATTTTTCTGAGCCTTCTGCTATTTTTGGTGGAGTGGAACCCAATGTGAGATTTCTAATTCATAAAAAATATGGAAAACAACGATGTATAAATTATATAGTCGATGTATGAGTTATATAAGCGTTGTACACATCTTGTATAAGCATTGTATAAGTTGTATGTTCGATGTATAAGTTATATATGCGTTGTAAAAATTATATATGTTGAAATAGAAGTGAATTGCCATATATATATATATATATATATATATATATATATATATATATATACGCCCCTCGTCCACAAACCATGGACGATATTTATTGGTTGTGATTGTTGTGAAAATTGATTGATAGCGAATGATTGTTTGGGATTGTTTGTGGTTGATATTGATTGATTGTGATTGAAAAATACCCGTTTGTAGTTGAGAAATATTTGGTTGAAACCACATAGGATTAGTTTGTGGAAATGAAATAAATATATACATGCTGCCTGCGTGCGAACTAGATGCATGATCCCCATTGTCAAAAACCGCGAGGTTTTAAGGTAGAGCGAGGAGCCGTACTAGGGACGGTCCCGGTTTCAACTACCCTGCCGTTATGCTGCCGAAATTTTCTGAAATATACACGTGTTAGAATAATTTTCATTCGATGAAATAAATTACATATGTTGAGAGAATATTCATGTGTTGAGTTGCAATTCATTCGTTGAGTTGAAATTCATGTGTTGAATATTATTTGAATTTAAACAAATAGTTTTAGCGATAGAAATCACATTTTTATATATATACAAACTATAGAGAATATTCATGTGTTGAGTTGCAATTCATTCGTTGAGTTGAAATTCATGTGTTGAATATTATTTGAATTTAAACAAATAGTTTTAGCGATAGAAATCACATTTTTATATATATACAAACTATAGAGAATATTCATGTGTTGAGTTGCAATTCATTCGTTGAGTTGAAATTCATGTGTTGAATATTATTTGAATTTAAACAAATAGTTTTAGCGATAGAAATCACATTTTTATATATATACAAACTATAGAGAATATTCATGTGTTGAGTTGCAATTCATTCGTTGAGTTGAAATTCATGTGTTGAATATTATTTGAATTTAAACAAATAGTTTTAGCGATAAAAATCACATTTTTATATATATACAAACTATAGAGAATATTCATGTGTTGAATTGAAATTCGTTCGTTGAGTTGAAATTCATGTGTTGAATGTTATCGTATTTCAAAATAAAATGAATAGACAATAAAAACTACATTTTTATTGTGGATATGAAGTGTTAAAAACATTCACGTGTTGAATAAATATTTTTGATGATAAAAATATTTCTTTTATCATGTATACGCTTTGGCAAAAATATATACGTGTTGAAATAAATAATAGTTTGCTAGAAACATTATTATTGGCTTTGTTCTGCATATTTATACATGTTTTGAACAGGAAAAATGGACTAGCTGTAGAGTAAAGAAATTATTTGCGTGCCCGACAAATAGGTAAGCCTTGATGAGTTGGCTGCGCAATTTTATTTTTATATCAACTCCTGTGAATGCCATTGGATGCGGAGTGCTGGTTATTCTGTGTGAAATAATAAATATTGCCATAGGATAGTAACAATTAAATTTGAACTACGCTACATGGCATACTTCTTGACGATAGGCATACTTCATCATATTCCACATAAGCAATTGGAGCTTGTGTGACGAGGTGGAAGATTTACCATACGAGGGAGAGGCTTGTATGGCGATGATTATATACTACATGTTGAACTGATGACTGATATGGACTCTATAAAATATAACGATAAATTGCCAGATTAATAAAAAACCCACACGGGTCTGGAGTTGACAATAATCACGTCTCTCTAGTTATTAGATACGACACATGGACTATTTATTTCCACACGGAAACGGGGTGACGAGAATTTATTCTCTGGAGTGATTATCTATACATGCTCCCCCGTAAACACCAGAATATATCACTATAAATATGTGAATGCTTTTTAGGATTTATTGGGTACCTAACACGGCCCAATAAATTTCCAAACCCCTCCCCGTACAAAGGAGGTTATGGCGAAATTTTCCAAAATATTAAGGCATTAGTGAAATATTTGAAGTGAAAACGAAGTTGAAAATATAGAATGAACTATAGTTGAAATTATAGAATGAACTATATTTATATATGTAGATATAAATATAATTAAAAGGAATCGAAGCCGTGCAGTTCGTGTTTCGGAATCGTAATTTGAAACGATTAGTATGAGGAATCCGACCATCGGATTTTCCCGAAATCGCAACCCTTGGGTTCGCTTTGGAAAAATCTTTCCAACAGCACCAACTTTGTAAAAATCCAACGGTTGGGTTGTCTGGAATGTTCAATTCAAATCTGAAGAAAAACAGCGCCAGAAACGATTATATATATATATATATATATATATATATATATATATATATATATATATATATAATTATATTTAATCGAATAACGACGCTGCAATTCGTATTTTGAAATCGAAACTTCAAACGACTGTACCGGGAGATCCGACCGTCGGATTTTCCCGAAACTAGAACCATTGGATTCGTTTCGAAAAGACCTTTCTAATGATGTAAATTTTGTGAAGATCCAACGGTAAGATTTTCAGATATGTGTAAATCAAATCTGAGGAAAAACAGCGCCACGGCCGCGTTATGGCCCGAGGCGTCACTTTGAATAAATTGGCTATTTTGAAATAAATAAAAATAGAGATAAATCGTTACAAAATATCATAAACAATATGGAATGGAAATAAACTGAATTTGCTCGATCTATGTTGTATTTGATGGTTGAATGTGTTTGGTGTGAAAATTACATTAAAGAACAAAATTGGTGTTGTCGAATGATTTAACCATTGAAATAAATTGATTTGAAATTCTAAATATATGTGAATTATTTGAAAAGGCCGAGTTAATTCTCATTTCAAATAATTGACCGACGATTGAAAGTCGAAGATGAAGACGGTGGTCGAAGACCGGAGATCCTCACCTCGTTTGGATGGTAACCGAGGTCCTGATTGGGAGGCATCCCGAAATATGGATAATGAGTGGTGATCGTCCAGACGTACGTGGTGATCGATGGGTTTGCGAGGTATTTAGTGCCTCCGGTTTCGTTCAGACCTAGAACGGACTTGTAAATGGACTGTGTGTCTGACATTGGAGTTTATTCTGTGTTGATTGATTTCTGTTAAATATACATCTGTTTGGCGGTGGAGAATTTATTCTTTTGCTTAACGCCCTTCTCTGAGACGCACGAGCTCAGAGGTTGTATATCGATGGACATCAGTCGCATGGCATGAATTGCCTGTGTGGCATGCTAAGATGCAGTGATCAGGGCTTCTGTTGAAAAGCAAAGTCTTGTGGTGATGATCAAAGCACCGCCTGTGTGGCGTAGCTTTGTGTATAACGTAAAATCGCGAGCCTCACACCCCGGTATGAACCAGAAACGGGAGAGGACATTAGGGAGGGCCTGCGTTTCTTTCTAGCGAGGGTGGTGTCAGTGACCTACCAGCCCTGACATTTATATACTTTTCACCTATGTGGTTGTTGCTGTTGCGAGGCGCCTCGGTTTGATCGGACGATCCGGGTCCGATGGGGTCATTCATTGGCTCGTTTACGCCCCAAAGGGCGGGGAGACGTAGTGTTCAGGCATAATAATCCACATCGGTGGACCGGCCCTGACGATCTAAAGGCTTGCCTGTGGCTCGGGCTAGATAGTCACGAATTCGGTAAGGACTATCTTTTGCCTTGGTTCATGACGGAAATCCAATTTCCAAATACGTGACGATGCGGTTTCAATTGTATATATATAGTTGGCGACATAGTGGCATGGGACGCTCATGTCGCCTATGATTGATAGTTATGATTTGAAATTGTTTTCAAAACATATAAATACTAGCAATAATATCAAATGCCTTTGTTTTATTCGTATCAAGCATATTTTGGTCGTTATAAGGAAAAACTCTATCCTCCGGTTTGCATTGCATTGTGTGATGGGAAATGAGTCTTATAACGGCTTCATTTTAAAAAAAGCATAGCGATGTTTAAAAGAAAGATTTGTTTTAAAGCACTGGCAATCCAATGGAGTAAACCCGTTCCATGAAAGTGGCGTGGTCCTGTGATTAGCCAATTATATATGTGTTGAGTGGATTTCTCATACCAGTCCCATGACTGACTCGTAGTTTGTTTCACTTTCAAACTCGGGTGCCCCTTTTTCTATACGGGCAGCCTTGTATTCAGGTTTAGCTGGTTCTTTCTGGATTGCTGGAGCTGAAGATGGATTCTATCATTTATCTCTTTTTATGCTGTTCAGCTCATATTGTACATATTTTGTTTATTTCCGCTGTAGACATTTATGTATAGTTGAACTGTATTTGTACTAAGTAAGATCCTGTATACTGTGTAACTCTGATGATTACTTTTATCCAATATATTCTATTGTTCATTATCTGGTGTATTTATTTAATTCTGTTCTGCTATTATCTGTTTCTGTGTTATATTCCATGGATTACCCTTGCCGTCGTCAGTACGGGGTTTGGGGTCGTCTCAATATATTAAAATATATATAAATTCCACAGCGACTTTTCTGAATTTTAAACTAGACATATCTTTCACTCTATAAAATGAAATCTCAGTTTCTTAACTTCGTTAGAAAGATATTGTTAAATAGATTCAAATATTTCTTGTTTCGTCCAATTCTGACTCAAAACGAATTATGTATATTCATTTGAAATTCGAAATTGAATTTCCAAAGTGTCGCGCCATTTTCAATTCCTTTTATAGTTTTAAATAAATATTTATATTCTAAGGGCGATTCAGATAAATATATACGTTCTATTTCAATTCAAAATAAATTTCTCTTCGATGATTATTTAAAATAATTCATTTTAAACATTCAAAATTCACTAAAATTGCCAAAATAAAATTTTTAAACTGGCTTAGATTTCCGGGTTATTACAAAAGCCATCCGTGTTTATGTGTAGATCGGTCTTATGATTATCCTTTGTTTCAAAAGAATTTTGAAAGTCAAATCAAATGATTTGAATTTACTCACACCAGTCACATGACTGACCTAGAGTTTATTTTGTTTTGTTTTCCCTAAACTCTTGGGTGCCCAATTTTGTACTGGCAGTCAAGTAGTCGGGATTTACATATACTTGAAGAGCTGGAGCAGGAGGCTTCAAGATCATATAACTATTGTTATTTTCGCTGTGTTATAAGTGTTATACTCTAATAATGGTATTCTATACAGATACTGTTTTATTTCAAAGTTATGTTATGAAATATATTTATTCGTTTCGCTGTGAGATTCGTGTTTACTCTGATGTTGTATGTTCTTCTTCTTCTTCTATTCTAAGTTTCTATCTTATCTATTCTCACCCTCTAATTTCTTTCATTAACTACCAGTATTTTCGATGTTTGGATAATCGACGTGGGTTTTATGTCGATGACCAAAGTCGAAAATTTTCCAGGACGTTACAGTTGGTATTAGAGCTTAAGGTTTAGTAATTACCTTGGCTCTGTGGTGTGACTCAGTAGAGATGGGGTTAGTAATACCCTAGATTGAGTTGAGTGTATATATAAGTGAACGTATTTGTTATTTGATATAAAATGATTTTATACCACGGAGATTTATTGGTTGAGTTGTTTATGAGTTCTGGTCGATCAGTTTGATCCACTGTATCGGTAGGAGTTTATAAACACTTGAATACGATGGGTCGACACGATATGTTTTGAAAAGAGAGTAAATGAAAATATTTTACCCAAAGTATATTTTGATGTAAAGAAAATATATATATTGGAATTATAATATATTGGATATATTGGTTGTTATTATAGTCGTATAAGATTATATATTAAATGGTTATGTAAATAACAAATCAGAATTCATATAACTGTAGTATATGGAATAAGATGAAGTAAATCTGAATTTAAAATCAGAATTGAAATCAAAACCCTGGAAATTGGAAAGATTTTTGTAAATGGATTTAAATTGAATATATGAGAATTTTAAAATCCTGGGAGATTTTAAATTGTTTACAAGCATTGTGAAGGATATTTTCAAAGTGATTTCAAAATGAAGGTGTTTAAATAAGTTTTGAAATTGTTATAGTATAAAACTCACTTCGATAGCTTAGAAATAACCCTATGATGAATCGCGACATCATTAGTGTTCATTTTTGAGTGGTAAGTGACGGATTACTACCAAAGATTTTGATTTTTGAATTGTTTTTAGGAAAGCAAGTTGTTTTGAATCCTAAAAAGGAAAGTTTGATTTTCGATATGGTAAATTGTTAAAACTCCCAGGAAAAGGTTGTTTGAATTAAAAACAAATTTAAATAAAATTTGTGGAAATAGATTGGAATTGAATTGAAAACCAATTAAGTGGAAATTGAATTGGATTAGAATGATATCAAGAAAAATTGAATTCTTGGATAAAATGTGACCCATGTGAATTGAGTTGATTTTTGAAATAAAAATCCGAATTGAATTATGTGATAAAGATAACTGATTAGTGAAATTAAGCAGTTAATGAAATATGTGGATGGGACTTAATGAGGTTAAGTATATTGGGTTGGTTAAAAATTTGGAATCGTGAATGGAACTCGAATTTGAAATAGAATTCGACTTGGATAAGCGAATAGCTGTGTTGAACAGATATTGATTGGAAATTGGTTGAAATGACATTGGTATATGTTGAATTGATAGCAGGTGAAAGTGATAAAGTTGATATGCCCGACAAAAGGTACAAGCTTATATTTGATATAAACATGAGATTTATGAGCCGAATGGGCAAGCCACTTGGCTGTTTGATTTTCTTTTGGTTGGAGATGGCCTAGAGAGGCAAAGTTGTAGTTGTACCGATTGACCAGTACAAAGGAGGAGCTGGCAAAATTTCTCGAAAATTTTGGGTGTTAGAAAATTTTCAGAATTTTTGAAAATTTTCGTTATTAGAAATGAGTTAATATTTTAATTGAAATAATTTGATTTATTGAAATAAGAGTTAAAGAAGTGAACAAATAATTTTAACCAGCCAATAGGGTTTGTTTTCTACCTTAGCAATTTCGAGGACGAAATTATTTTAAGGGGGAAGAATGTAATGTCATGTATTTTAGCGGTATAATAAATAATTTATTTAATTATTTAAATAATGGTTTAGAGAATTAAATGGTTGTTTAATTAAATAATATTGAATATTTAATTAATTTAAATAATAGAATAATATATTTGTTATTCCGAAATAGTTGGAAATTGTGAATTGACAATATAATGTGAACTGGACAATTCAAAATATATATAATTCAGTTTGGAATTGAATTCGAATAACGAATATATTATATAAACGACAGTTGAACAAATAATTATAATATAATTATAATCGAGCTCGAGATGGCGTGGTAGTTCGCTATATGGCGATTTGCACTTCAACTGAATATACAGGGTTCGTTTTAAATCGGATTTCTGTGAAACAAAAAACGTTAGGAGCTGGTGAAGTATATTTTTCTAATGTAAGAGAAAAATCGGGATTCTATAGTGTAGATTTTGATTTATGTCCAAATCAAATTTTAGAAAAGTCGCTATGGAATTCCTTTATAAATTATAGCGATTTATTTATATTATAAAAGGATTTTTCAATATAAATTGAATATCGATTCAACCGAGATTTGGATATCAAGTTATAAATCCAACTGGAGCTGTATGATATTCTATTGTGAATATATACGATAATATAAATTTATTTATATTTAATTTAATTGTTTTTAAATATATTTATATATTTAAATGGGTCATTTAGAGCTTTAAAAATAGCCAGTTATTCAAACGACCACCGTTTTTGATGAAACCAATTTTGTTGGATCCACAATATTAAACTATTGATAGATTTCAATTTTCGTGATTTTTGAAGTCAGTATGAGGCCGTATAGATTTTTAATGTGAAAAATAGTCAATATTTCGATGGTTGAAAATACGCTGTGTGAGCAAACGGATACAGAATTCGGCGAAACAAGTTTCGTTGGTTCCATAATGTCAAACTATAGCTGTATGTCCATTTTCGTCAAATTTGGGTATTATACGTGATCACAGGAATTTTTAATGATAAATGCAAATAGCGTAGGAGTAAAAATAAATATAATAATCGATTAAAATAATATTTTCCTATCCTATGTATAGCCCAAACTATTTCTCAACCCTAAACTTTTCTCTTCACAGTCAACAATTTCTGGCGCCTACATCGCTTAAAAGAAAACTTGATATTTTCCCCCTTTGTAAAATCATTGAAACTCAAAACGAAATTTATAAATCCCAAGTCCTATATCTTTGAAATCCCTGAGTGACCCTCTTTATATCTATACAACTGTTGTTTAGTTCGAACCGCTTTTGTTTGTGTGGAAAATTTCCAGCATGCGTTTAATACTAGGGTTCCTGGGTATCGAGATGATTGGTGCATCGTTTAATGTTTTGATTGTGGTATTCATGTTTATCGGGGAGATTAGCATAGACTGGGAAAAAATGTGGTGTTTCAGTGAGAATTAATGTCGCGACTCCCCTGTATCAGCGCGTTACTGAGCTGATCGACGCTTCCTGTTTGGAGGTGTCGAGTTGTATAAATTGGTGATGGGAAGAAGGAGCACAAGTTGAGGAGGAGGTTAGTCATACCTGTTCGATAGATGGTGTTCTGTGGTGAGAGAGAAGGGGATGGGAAGTCGACGATGAGACAAGCAGTAAACAGCGAGTTGTTTTCTGGAATTGGAGAAGTCGAGTCTTGTATTGATGATACAGGGAGATAGGGTTTTGGATAAAGAGGGTTACTATAGATTTTGCATGAGTTTTTATGAAATAGTGGAGGAAGGATTGGAGTTTGAAAGTCGTAAAATGTCTTGGAAGTTTCAGGGAGCGGAGCTCAAATAAGGAAGATGAATCATGTAGCAAAGTGGATCGGTTGCATGATGGTGGGCCTATTTTACGGTGAGGCCCAATTAATGAAAGTAAATTAGTTTTATATTCTAACTTAAATAATATTCCAACTTGTAGTTTTAATATATAATGGACACGTTGTCAAAAATTCAAATGGTCAGATCCGTTGGGATCGTATGGATGGCGGCTACACAATGGAATTGACTGTGAGCGAATCAGAGCTCGTTACAATTTATAGCAAAGTAAATAGTCTTTCTGAATCAAGCGATGGTTATTGTTATTAAAGAGGATTGTCCAATGTGAGTAAAACTCACCAACTCTATCAGTTATATCTTTATAACAATTTTTAGAACTGATAAACGATGATTGATATCTGTGTGTGACTGTTAATTGAATTGCTGATTGATTGTTTGAAATTATAGATAACGATATATATATAAATCGTTTATCAAATATTGATTCTGTTTATCAGAATATTTCATATCGTAATGAAATCGATTTTATTATATTGTTTTAACATCTGTGATGCAGGGAAACAGGTTGGAGAGATCCAATTGGATTCCTCAACATTTATTTTACTGTTTTTAATATGTTGTGATATATGGTGTGATATATAATATGTGGTTGATTATGTTTGTTTGAATGATATCGATCACTGTTATTTGGTATTTGAAATACCGCAAGAAATAATGGGATAAAGAAAAGGGGATTTTCAAATTGTATTTTGAAAATAAATTATTTATATAAAATCAATGGATTTTATATATATAAAGAAAAGGATTTTATAAAAAAAAATTATAAAATCAAAGAATAAGAGAAAAGGAAATATTGGTGAAAACAAATAGAAAAGGAAATATTTGTGAAAACAAATTGGAAAAAAGGAAATATTTTTAAACCATTTACAAAGAGAATTGAAAAGGAATTACTTATAAAATCAATGGATTTTATATGAAAATGAATTATTTATAAATAACATTGAAAGGAATTATTTATAAATAACATTGAAAGTAATTATTTAAAAAAGAATGTTGTATAAGAAAATATTAATTTAGAAAATAAATAGATTCTAAAAGGAAATATTTATTTAGAAAATAAATAGATATATAAAAGGAATTTATTGGAAAATGAAAAGAATGTTATATAAAGAAATATTTGGCAAATGAATAGAATTTTACATCAGGAAAGTTTAGACCCGTGCTTCGCACACGGGTATGACATAATATGGATTCAAAGAAAGGATTTTAAATAGAATCTATTCTAACCGATAGATTGAGAAGATTAATTTATAAATAATATTTTATACATTAAATAAAATGTTTATAATTGGATAAATGGAATATATAAGTCAGGACTTATATAGAGAAGTAAGAATCAATTTCAACATGAATATTTGAAACTGAATATGGACGAAGAGTAAATTGGATAGGGTTAACTAGTTAGAGTTAACCAGTTAGAGTTAATCAATTAGAGTTAATCAGTTAGAGTTAACCAGTTAGAGTTAATCAGTTAGAGTTAATCAGTTAGAGTAAACCAGTAAGAGTTAATCAACTAGAGTTAACCAGTTAGAGTTAAATCGAATTCGTGTTATTCGAAAGGAGTTATCGAATATTAGTTATTCGAAGAGAGACTATCGAATATTATTTATTTAAATAGAGTTAATTGAATTAGAGTTAGTCGGATTAAAGTTATTCGAATATAGTTTGTTCGAAGAAAGAGTAATCGAATAAGGTTATTCGAAGATGAGGATTAATCGAATATAGTTTATTCGAAAAGAGGTTATCGAATATTAGTTATTCGAAGAGGATTAATCGAATATAGTTTATTCGAAAAGAGGTTATCGAATATTAGTTATTGGAAGAGAGATTAATCGATTATAGTTTATTTGAATAGAGTTAAAGGAATTAATCGAATATAGTTTATTCGAAGAAAGAGTAATCGACTAAGGTTATTCGAAGAAGAGGATTAATCGAATATAGTTTATTCGAAAAGAGGTTATCAAATATTAGTTATTCAAAGAGGATTAATCGAATATAGTTTATTCGAAAAGAGGTTATCGAATATTAGTTATTCGAAGAGAGATTAATCGAATATTGTTTATTCGAATAGAGTTAAAGGAATTAATCGAATATAGTTTATTCGAATAAAGTCAATTGAATTAGAGTTAGTCGGATTAGAATTATTTGAATATAGTTATTCGAAAGAGAGTTATCGAATATTGGTTATTCGAAAAGAGTTATCAAATATTAGTTATTCAAAGGAGTTAATCGAATATAATTATTCGAAAGGAGTTATCGAATATAGTTTAATCGAAAAGAAATTATCGATTAGAGATTATTCGAAAGAGAATTATACGTTGAAATTCGATTATATCGAATATAGGAAAGTACTATGTACTTTCCGGTTTTTAAATCAAGATTTATTCATTTAATAAATTTATTAATTCAAATTAATAAATAAGAAATATACTTAAGTTATTATATTTCGGAAGCATGGAATCATAACACCATAGTTGTAAGCAAATGGTTTCTGTAAAAGAAGTGGATTCGTAAATAGAATCCGAGAGTTACGTAAGGAAGTTTGTTAAAGATTTAAAAGATAAACTTTGTCTATTCCGAAGTTAAAACGTTATTCAGTTATGGTCTGAGAGGTAATTATACCCTAACTTGATTGACTCCCTTCTTAACTAAGAAATGGTTAAGGTTTGATCGTAAAGGAGTTTTGGAAATGTTTTCCAAATAAGAATCCAAAATATTTTCTAATAATAGATAGTAAGAAATGGAAATAAATATGGAAACGTTTTCCAAGTTAATAACGTATATTTTCTAGATTTATAAAATAAGCATTTAAAATATATGGAAACAGGAAATAAGGAAAGAAATAAATTAATGATAAATTAATTTAAAGGGATAAATATAGATTGATGATTGATCAATAGAAATTCCAAATGGAAATAAGATTGTTGTTTGCACACGTTTTTCATTTGATAGTTAAATCACCGACTATCAAAGTTTCTGACCATTTTTACATTGTTAATATGGAGAGACTGGTTGGAATATTATCCGAAAAACCACTCCGTATTCGCATAAGCGTTGCAAACCAAGTATGCTGAATATATTGAAGACGGAGTAAAGTGCAAGGGCTGTTGTATAAGTCCTAGGTAGAGATTGCCTAGGATGGATGTACGGAATAGTGCCTTCGATTTGTCCAGTCCCATGACAACTTGAATGGACGAATGTCTGATAGAGTATATCTGGTAGATCGCGTAAGTTGATTGTTTCAAACATATTTACGTTGGTGGCGGAGGAATTCATTTCTCTTAGCTTATACCCATGGTATTTATGGGGAAATCAATTTGTGATTTGACGGGTATGATGATGTGGCATTCAAAGTAAATGAAGATGTAATCTGTATAGAGATACGTTATAACCTCAAGCCTCATCAACTGGGAAATGACAGAAATCGGGCAGGCATCATGGCTAAGTGGGCCGCATCCAATTAGGGTATATTGTCACCATCTAGAGAATATTCATTTTTGTACTTCTTTCAATTCTGTATCTCCCGGGAACGGTTATGTTGGAATACTAACCGAGGGGTGGCAATATATTCGATACATTCAAGAGAAATGAATGATCGGTCATGTGTGACCGAGTTGCAAGATGTTCTTGTTGAACTCCGGTGTATCGCTTCTAGAGTACACTGAGCGGAAGGTGGATCCATACCTTGTTATAGTTGGAATCCATTCCCCAAATAATAGCCCGCGGTTTTGATTGTATATTATATATGTAGAACGTTAGATGCAAGCGAATCTGCTAGATTTCCATTTACTTGATCTAGACACTATTATAATATCAGACAAGTATCGGTTTAAAAATATTTTGGGTTATCATAAGGTAAAAGCCATCCGTGTTTATGTGTGGATCGGTCTTATGATTATCCTTTGTTTCAAAAGAATTTTGGAATTTAAATAAAATGATTTGAGTTTACTCACACCAGTCACATGACTGACCCAGAGTTTATTTTGTTTTGTTTTCCCTAAACTCTTGGGTGCCCAATTTTGTATGGGTAGTCAAGTAGTCGGGATTTACAGATACTTGAAGAGCTGGACCAGGAGGCTTCAGGCTAATATAGCTATTGCTATTTCCGCTGTGTTGTAAGTGTTATAGTCTAATTATGGTATTGTATACAGATACTATTTTATTTCAAAGTTATGTTATGAAATAAATTTATTCGTTCCGCTGTGAGATTCGTGTTTACTCTGATGTTGTATGTTCTTCTTCTTCTTCTATTCTAAGTTTCAATCTTATCTATTCTCACCCTCTAATTTCTTTCATTAGTTACTGGTATTTTCGATGTTTGGATAATCAACGTGGGTTTTATGTCGATGACTGTCGAAAAATTTTCGGGGCGTTACAATAAGATACTTATTTAGAGAGGGATGGAAGTACCTATAATCTGTTTGCAAATGAGAATAATCAAGGATTATACGCTTGACAGATTTTGTATTAAGTTTAAATGTTTATGGTATGACATCTCGAACAAAACATGTACACCCAAACATTTTTGGCTTTATAAGATATAGTGATTTTTCTGGAAAGGGAATTGAGTATGGTATATCACCATTAAGAATAGTTGAAGGCATAAGATTTATTAAAAAACATGCTATGGAAACAACATCAGCCCTGAAATTTTTGGGCATATTCATATGAAATAATAGTGCAAGTGTTGTTTCAAGAAAATGTCTATTCTTTCTTTCAGCAACTCCATTTTGATGTGCTATATCAACACAAGATATTACACGTAGCGTTTCATTTTGACTCATGTAAATTTGAAATAAATTCGAAGTATACTCCTTTGCATTATCTCTTTAGAGTTTTAACATAAATATTTAATTATTTTTTGTTTCAACACAGAATAAACAAAATATTGAGTGCAACTCATGTCGATTTTTCATAAGAAACAGCCATGTCATATGTGAATAATCATCTACAAAGGTAACAAAGTATTTAAACCTTTGTTTAGAAATCATATATGATGGAACCCAAATATTAGAATGAACAAGTTTAAAAGGACGGTTAGCTCTTTTATTCATTCTAGGACTCAAACTTACACAATGATTTTAGCATACTGACATGATTCATAATTCAAAGACTGTAATGATTTAAATTGTAGACACAATTTATTTAGAAAAGGTAAAGATGGATGCCCTAGTTGATAATGTGTCTTTAAGGATTAAGAAATACTTGAACAAAAGAGCATTTATGGAAGGAACACCAAGTATATACAGTCCCTTTGACTCATGCCCTTTACCAATGATTTCTTAAGTCACAAGACCCTGTAATATACAATAAGATGGAAATAATGAGATAAAACAGTTCAATTATTTTGTTATTTGACTGATAGAGAGCAGATTAAACACAAGTTTAGGTATATATAAGGCAGATATTTATAGAGAAGGTGAATAGGTCAGAATTATTGTTCAAAACCCTTGAATGTTTAAAGAGGAACCATTGGCTAAATTGAAATTATGAGTAGGATTTTGTGATTGAACACTCTAGAAAAGAGTAAGATTACCTGCCAAATTATCTACAGCACCAGAATTAATGACCCGTTGATCTCTCCCTAGATTGGCTAAACTACTATTATCTGCAATGGTTGAAATGGATTAAACTGATTTTTGAGACAATTCTGCTATTCGGTAAAATTTGCAAATTCTTCAGCTGAACCATAACATTCTGGTTAACTTGATCTTGAGTCTTCACAAAGTTAGCTGCCTATAGATTTCTGTGACATCCCACGTATGTCAATGTCACTCACTAAGGGAATGCATTAAGTTTCATGAAGCGTTATAAGTAAGCAGAAACAGGAATATTACAAGAAAGATATAAAAGCAACAATGGAATTTAAATTTTATTTCAAACATAAGTCATAACATCATGGTGCAAAATACCATAAGTCTGAAACAACATAAAGCCCATTACAATAACATAGAACTTCGGTCTTGTACCATCAGAGTACAAAGAATACATAAAAAAACATAATTCCCCAAAAGAGACAAAGCCACAGTAGTAAAGATAAAAACTGAGCAATACTTCAGAAGCTGCTCCAAGCAAGATGATAATCGAGTCCTGACTAAGCCTGAGAATTCCCTCCCTGAGAACCTTGGGGGAGGGGGAACAAAAGAAAGAAGAGAAAACAAAAAGGGTCAGAAAAAAGTCTATCAAGTCCATTTACTTTTTGCAAGTAAATAAATAAAAGTATTATGACAAACATATAAAGTGGATGAGGAAGATAACATCATAAAGGATAAGTATGATGAGGTAAACAGGACAGAGTATATACGCTTCTCCCATGATTACTCTGTACTAATACTAGTATAGCTAAATATGGGATGATCTCTTAACATACATAAATTGGTAGACTTAGGAGTACTTCTGGTGAGAGGTTTTCACCCCATACAATCCACAGGCAGCCCCTATAATGGACTCCTAAACTTACCAGAATCTAGATGTACCCTAACTACTACCATAATTGATCGGCTCCCTACTCCGTAGATACCCTGTACCGACCCCACAGTAGGGGATATCACTTCCATAAAGTGCAAACGCTTCGTGTTGAATGTACAACCATATCTACTGAATGTATAACCATATTCAAGTTATCCCAATTCTAATGTCCTCCCTCCTCGTTCCCTAAATAGCGCATTCACATATAATTGGTAGCATGCCTAGGCTAGAAAATAGCCTGGCCATAAACAATAAAAGGGAAAGGTGATGGGAAGATAACAAAAGTGATTATTCTAACATAACAGGCATAAGCATAAACTGGCATAGTGGTAAGTTGGACATATGAGAATAGATCTAGTGAACTTGTGATAATTAAACTAGTCCTATCATATTAAGGATGTCATATAAAATCTAAATAACAATTTAGATGTCCAACAAGTTCAGGTCCAATATGATAAGCACAAGGTGATTCAAATAATAAGATATATCTAAAAATCAAAATAAAATCTAACATAATAAAGGTTTCAGATTTACATCATAGTTATATCCAAATGTCATATAGTCACAAGTTGTTATGTTCAAATGTCATATATTCACAAGTTACAATAGATTCAATATGATAAGGATTGAGATTCAAGTCATAACCAATTCAGAATGTCATAGATTCACAATTTGCAACAGATCTAGCAAAATTCAGTCACAAAAATGGATCCAAACTATAGTCATATCATTTTACTTTTAATCATTTAATTCTAAAAGAACCGTGAAACTCACCGTGTTTGGATTAGAATATAGAAGAAGAATAAATCTATACTTGAATCTCAAATCTCCAATGCAGAAGAAGAAAAGGGGTCTGAATTAGTCCCCGCACTAATAGCATTTGGCCTCCATTGATTTCAAGTGAAGAAAACAAGAGAAATGAGCCTGTATATATAGCTGCCCGTCGCAGAAAACCAACTGCCACCTCGGCCCTAGGCGTATCGACCTACCGGTTGGGGGGCCGACCCTTGTGTCGACACCCCTTTAGGGGGGTCGACCCTGGTATCGACACCAAGGTTTTAAATCTCGGATATCGGTCACGTTTTGTCTTGGAGATTTTATAGACTCGGCCTCGTATCGGGGGAGATCTCCGACGAGATGAGTCCAACTCGGGAGTTCGTCTTGGATTTTCATCTCGGGTCTGAAAGTTCATATTGGAAAAATCTCGGGGTACACAATATGTTAAAAATGATATTTTAACCAAATGATTTTTGTGAATGCTATTAAAAACATAGTAACTTAAACTTAAAATGCAAAATAACATTATTATTCTTTATTTTGCGAAAGATCATTCATACTCTAAATCGTAATATGCTTAAAATAGAAATATTGTTAGACAGGAAACATTAAATGGATCCAAAACATTAAAAAAATTCAACATAAATAGACCATAAAATACATAATTTTGTAAGTAACATATATGTAAAAAAGGCGAATATGAAAATCATAAGCATTGTAAAACATATACGAACATACAATATAGTCATTTAACATGCAAAATGTAAAATAACAAAAGATTGTTATGGCTAGATTTGAGTTTTTTAATTATAGTTCTAGTTCAGGCACAAATTTAAATTTTAACCAAAAAACAAAGATCTCAGACGATATTCCTGTATTTTGTCTTGGTCGATATATCGTTCGATATTGCTATATCTCAGGTGATATATTCGAAAGGAGATTTAGAGTGATATTTGCTGTTTCGTTTTGGAAGGAGCCCAAAACGAGATCTCGGAGGAGATCTCGGGCGATATTTGCGAGATTTGAAACAATGGTCGACACCCCTACTGGGGGGTCGACCCTGATGTTGACACTCCCCTAGGAGGTCGACCCCCTAGAGCGGGAATTTCGGCACTCTCCATATTTTTTTATTTTTGAACTATTTCTAGATAAATTTGGTCTGACACACACACATATATGTATATATATATAATTTTTCTACGCGTATACAAACTTCAAACCCTTATAACTTCTTCATACGTTGTCCGTTCTATGCAAACCAAATGTCTATCTTGACCAGAATTTCGAGACGAACGCAATGATGCTGTCCGTTTCCCTTAATTCTGAGTATTAAATCAATCATTCTTTAATTTACCCTCTTTAGTATTGTTAAAATTACGGGGTGTTACATTCTTCCTTACTCAAATGATTTCATCCCCGAAATCTTCAGTTAAGAAGAATGTATCCTACCATCCACATCCATCTACTCATCTACCAATCACAGGCATCCATTATCCTTAAAGGATTTCTAATGCTTATATGAACATATGCGAAGGTGTGTGTATATATCCTAATACTAATGTGAAAATCAGGTGATCTACTGATTCGGTTGATCTCCTTAATGCAATGTATGTTAGTGCCATGAATCCAACATGTATGCAATCATCCTAGTATAACATGTAAATTCTATATGTGTGCACAATAATTTATCCAAGTGCAACACCCATATGATGATATTATCCATTTTCATCCAAAAAGAAAAAAATGCACCCATATTCATATGCAATATGAAAGTGATTGTGCCGATCTAGTGCCTAATGTGTGTGTGTATGCATCCACGAGCAACCACTAGCAAACACTTGCATCCACTTACATCCATCAAACATAACATGTCTCAAACACTTGTTTACAATCATGGAACTCTTACCTAAAGGTCAAAGAATTCGATCGATAGGACATGCTTAAATGCTAGGAACAAGCATAAATAAAAGTTTTGGAAAAGAAGTTAAGAACATACCCTTGAAAAGAAAAGGATCTGAAGAACGAATCCTTTCTTCAGTCTCCCAAGTTGCATCCTCCGAGCTATCTCCCCACTAAACCTTTACCAACTTGGTTTCTTTATTGCGTAGCTTCTTCACTTTCGATCCAACAATACACGTCGGAAATTGTCTAACTGTCACCTCCTGTTCCACTTCCACTTCCTCCAATACACTTGGCTCGTCATCTTCTACGGTATCATGTAAGCAATTTCGAAAATGAGAAACATGGAAAAATTCATGAACGCTAGATAGTCTCTCGGGTAGCTTTATTCTATAGGCCATTTGGCTGATCCTTTCTATTATGGGAAACAACCCTACAAATTTTGGTGCCAATTTCCCTACAGACCCAAAGCGAACCACATTCCTTAAAGGAGATACTTTGAAGAAAACCATGTCTCCCACTTCAAACTCGATGACAGTCCTTCTCTTTTCTGCATAGGACTTTTTCCTATCTTGTGCAGTCTTATTCGCTGCCTAACAAGATCAATCTTCTCGGACGTTTCTCTAACCATATCTGGTCCAAGAAACAACCTTTCTATAGAGTTCCACCAACAAGTTGATGATCTGCGGGGTCGTCTGTATAATGCTTCGAAGGGTGCCATGCCAATACTAGCTTGGTAACAGTGTTGTAGGAAAATTCTACTAAAGGATGGTGCTCCTCCTAAGTCCCTCCGAAGTCAAGGATACACAGCCTTAAAAGATCCTCTAGTACTATATTCACTTTCTCCGTTTGTCCATCGGTCTGAGGACGATAAGCAGTGTTTAGACATAACTGTGTACCTAATGCTTCTTGCAAGCTCCTCCCAAATTCATTCGTAAAGATGGGGTCACGATCGCTTACGATGATAGAGGTATTCCATGAAGACGGACTATCTCACGAACATAAACTACCGCCAACCATACTGCCGTCCTCTTGCACTTAACGGGAATGAAATGGGCGCTTTTAGTAAGTCTATCTAATACTACCCAAATACTGGTGTTGCCTTTCTTTGATCTAGGCAAGCCATCTATGAAATCCATGGAGACACTCTCCCACTTCCATTGTGGAATCTCCAAAGGATGGAGTAAACCACTGGCTTCTTTTGCTTAGCTTTGACTTGCTGGCAAACCAAACATTGAGAAATAAACTCCACCACATCTTTCTTCATCCCAGCGCAAAAGAAAACCCTCTTCATATCCCTGTACATTTTATCACAGCCTAGATGGATAGTCAACTTAGAACGATGGGCTTCCGCTAGGACTTTCTTTAACAAACTCCCAACTCAGGGAACACAAAGCCTTCCATCTCATCGCAACCACCCTTTATTATCAATGGAATATCTATTGAGGTGACTTGAAGTCTCCCTTTTACTGAGCCTATCCACGATGTCTAAAATATGTCGATCCTCTCGCTGCGAAGCTCCTATCTGGTCCATAAGAGTAGGTTGTATCTCTAGTGTTGCTAACAAGCCAGGCAAAAGTTCGATGGAGGGTCTAAAGTCAAAGGTTGATATAAATTCCAAGCTCTTCCTTTCCACAAACAAAGGACTTAAGACAATCCTCTGCTTACTTAGTGCGTCTGCCACTACATTTCCCTTGCTAGGGGTATAAGAAATCTTAAAGTTGTAAGACGCTAAGAATTCCATCCATCTTTGCTGCCTCAAATTAAGATCTTTCTGGAAGAACAAGTACTTGAGAGATTTATGATCAGTATACAATTCAAACTTTTCTCCAAGCAAATAATGGCACCAAGTCTTAAGCGCAAATACTATGGCAGCTAGATCTAGATCATGGGTAAGGTAATTCTTCTCATGGACCCTTAATTGTCTACTTTCGTAACATACTACCCTTCCCTCTTACATCAAAACTACACTAAGACCTGTACCACATGCGTCACTGTAAACTGTAAACACTTTATTCCCATCAGGCAAGGTCAAGACTAGGGTCGTTGTCAATGCCCTCTTTAATCGTTGGAAAGCAACGTCATAATCTATACCCTATGCGAATGTCAAATTCTTCTTTGTCAGCGTGGTGAGTGGAGATGATATCTTTGCGAAGTCCTTAATGAACTTCCTATAATAGCCTGCCAAACCAAAAAAGCTTCTCACCTCCATTGCATTCTTTGGGATCTGCCAGTCTTGGACTGCTACTACCTTCGCGGGATCTACTACTATCCCTTCCTTAGAAACCACATGCCTAAGAATCTCACCTCTTTCCTCCAAAAGTGACATTTGGAGAATTTCACCTTTAGCTGATGTGCTCGTACAGTTTCCAAAACTTCTCTTACATGCAAGGCATGTTCCTCCTCACTCTTTGAGAAGATCAAGATATCATCAATAAAGACCACGACAAATTTATTTAGGAACTCCAAAAATACCGTACTCATTGAATCAACAAAATAGGCGGGTGCGTTCGTCAGCCCAAAAGGCATAACGAGTCATTCAAAAAAACCACCTGGAGTCCTAAAGGCAGTCTTATCTATACTGTCCTTTGCCACTCTCAACCTATGAAACCTTGGGCCAAGTCTAACTGGGAGAACACTAATGCGCCAACTAGTTGATTAAAAAAATCATCTATCCTCGGGAGTGGGTGCCTGTTCTTCTTAATGAGTTTGTAAAACTCTCTGTAGTCTACACTCAAACGAAGTGAACCGTCCGCCTTAGTTGCAAACACTATTGGAGCACCCCATTCAAATATGCTTCGTCTAATAAATCCTTTTTCAAGCAGATCCCCTATTTGTATGCTAAGCTCCCTCCTTTCTCTTGGAGCCATGTGGCGCACGGGCAATGCAACTGGCTTTGCATTGTCCACCAAATATATGCGGAAGTCGATCTTGCGCCTTGGGGGTAAACCCCGAACCTCATCAAAGCTATCCAAATAATCTCGGACTACTGGAACAGATATTAGATCATCAACAGATGCATCAAGAGACTCTAGGAAACTCAGCATAACATACCCTTGAGGGTCACAAGAAATCTCGAGGGTCCTCCCCTGATAGGTCAGAAACCTAACTATCCTCTTCTCACAATATAGAATGGCACAATACATGGTTAGCCAATCCATTCCTAGAATCAACCCAGAGCCTATGTACCCGAGCATATATGAGTCGCATTCAAATTCGACGCCTAACATATATATCCTCAAACCTCGACAAATCAGAGACAAATGAGCTGAACCACCAATGGGGTTTGAGACAACAACGAGATCCACTACCATACCAGTATTTAAGTGCAAAGATTCAACTACAGAACTGGATATAAATTAATGTGAAGTGCTAGAGTCAAAAAGAGTTCAAATAGGTTGATTAGAAAGAGAAATCAAACCTTCTACGGTGACTTTCCTAACTCGATCTGGAGCATCATTGCGAGATCATGCACCTTCCCTCCAAAGGCTCATCGTTTCCTCGGGCACCCCTTAGAAAAGTGTCTGTGCTCTCCATAATTAAAATAACTACCCTTCCTTTTCTTGCAATCCTTAGCCAAACAACCTTCACGTCTACAAGCATGGCACTTCCTCTTTTCCTTAGCCTTATCATTCTTTCCGCCTTTCTTCTGTTGTTGCTGTTGTTGTCATTTCTTGGGCCATACATTCTGATTCTATGTTGTCCCCTTAGCCTTAACTTCCTTCATCTCCCCTTTGCCTTCTTCATACATTAAGGCCATATCAACAAGTCTTTCAAAAGTAGTTCCATGGGAATGTGGGACATAGCCAACCCATGAAGGGGTTTGTTTAATCCTTTTACAAACTGCAATGCTTTCTTATGAGGAGTGTCTACCAACTCTAATCCAAATATTTCCAGTTGGTTGAATTTGTTAACATATTCTTTAGTTGTCATGCTCCCTTGTTTGAGTGTCAAGAACTTTTCCATTTTCTTGCTTCTTTCAGCTTGGGAAAGGAATTTCATTTCAAACCTCATCCCAAAATCATTCCATGTCTCCACCAGACATCCAGCTTGGGTAATTTCCCACCAGAATGAAGCTTCATCTTTCAGTAGCCAGGAAGCTAACTGAATCTTCCTTCGGTCTTCTACTTCAAAGATTACAAACAAGTGATCGGTCTCCTTGAGCCAATTCCTTGCCTCTACGAATGTTTCGGTTCCATGGAATGGCTTCCCTCCCATGGCAAAAAAATCCTTGCAGATCTTGGCAAAATTATCTGCTCTTGGAGGAGGAGGATGAGGAATGACGGGTGCAGCTGGGGGAGGAATGTCAGCTTGACCACCGACAGTCACCGTGGCCTCTAGATACCTACGGAACCAACCTGGTATTGTAATGCCCTCTGGGATATTAGGTTCCCCTGACATACTGAGAAAGAAGAGGAAAGAGATCTAGACAAAGGATAAAGGATATTACATATGGCTTTGGGGAGTATATTTTTTGAAACAGACTTTTCTTTTTGAAAATACTTTCTTTTAAAACATTTTTGAAAATAATTTTCAAAAACTTTTATCTAACCTGGTAACGTTCAGCTCTGATACCAAGTGTGACACCCCACGTCCGTTAATGTCACTCACTAAGGGAATGCATTAAGTTTCGTGAAGCATTATAAGTAAATAGAAACAAAAATATTACAAGATAGATATAAAAGCAACAACGAAATTAAAAATTTTATTTCAAACATAAGTCATAACATCATGGTGCAAAATATCGTAAGTCTGAAACTACAAAAAACCCATTACAATAACATAAAATTTCTGTCTTGTACCATCAGAGTGTAGAGAATACATAAAAAAAAATTCCCTAAAAGAGACACAGCCATAGTAGCAAAGATAGAAACTGAGCAATATATCAGAAGCTGCTCCAAGCAAGATGATAACCAAGTCCCGACTAAGCCTGAGAATTCCCTCCCTAAGAACCTGGGGAGGGGGGAAGGAAACTGAAGAAAGAAGAGGAAGCAAAAAGGGTCAGACAAAAAGTCTGGCGAGTCCAGTTACTTTTAGCAAGTAAATAAAAAAAGTATTATGACAAACATATAAAGTGGATGAGTAAGATAACATCATAAAGGATAAGTAAGATGAGGTAAACAGGATGGAGTATATACGCTTCTTCCATGATTACTCTGCACTAATACTAGTATAACCAAATATGGGATGATCCCTTAACAGGCATAAATTGGTAGATTTAGGAGTGCTTCTGGTGAGAGGTTGAAACACCCCACCCTCCATTAAGGTCACAAAGGACTGCCTTAACTTCGGTGGAGGTTTGTAAGTAAAAGTCACAGATAAAACACAAGACATATATAAACACACACACACACACACACACACACAGATATATATATATATATATATATATATATATATATATATATATATATATATGAGCAGCGGAAAACATCAGACTTTTATTTCATAAAATACTTGTTCATACAACACATTTCCATAATTGTCTCATAATAACTTCCAAAACATTACAACATCATTTCTGTCTTGGTTTTTAAGTAAAGAAGCATAAAACGTGATTAAAACTGCATAAATCCCCATAGAGTGTGACCAACAGCCATAGCCAAGGAAAGAGACTCTAAACTGTACATCAACTATCTTGAAGCTTTTAAAGAATCTGCCTAAGCTGAGTTATTTCCTCCCTGTGGACCTGTGGGGGGGGGGGTCGGAAGAAAAGAAGACGAAAGAAAATAGGGTTAGACATAAAGCCTGGTAAGTCTAGTGATTCTTCAGTATGAGAATAAGAATAAGGGCATGATAAGTATAAACTGGAATAGGAAAGTATCATAAACTAAGATGAAGTAGTTCTGAAACGAATGTACTATCGCACCCACACTATATCTCTGCACCTACTTGTATTATCTTAACTGTCACCCTATGCTGGAGGTAAAGTGATCCCCTTTTCTAAATATCGGCTCCTACTCGCATAATCATCTGTGTCTTACGGCCCCCAAAGATTATAGATACCTATGTTGTCCCCACCATGGGGTGTATCAAGTCTCATGGTGGCAAACAAACCTTAGAATGCATAGGTTATACTACCGGTGCCCCTAGTGCCCTGTTTGTCTGCTCCGAAGTGTGTGCACGCCCGCACTCTGTTATAACCCACACTGTTGCACCCACCACCGTTGATTTGACCTCTTACAATCATCCCAGTAATCGTGCCCCACCCTGCCTAGTTTCAGGATACCATGATACCTAATTCGGTTACTGCTGAAATGGGTCCCCGTTACTAGGGTTTTCTAGTCAAACATGTTAAGTGGTTAAGTGTCTGTATTTACCTAACCCCACCCATCAATTTCATTAACATGTTGAATTGGTTAAGGGTTTTATTTAACTTAACCCTACCATCCTGACTGGTCTGTCCTTAGCCTTTTAAAGCACCGACCACTCACATTAGACAAATATTGTTACGGTTACTGGATGTGCCGGTCGGTTCCGGGCAGATTTACACTGTAACTCAGTCTAACCTCGGGTCCTAATTGGGCTCAATGCTTAACCACTTGGGAAGTGCGCCCATGCAATTTTTCATTGATGCACTTGGCAGGTGCGCCCAGGCCCAGCAGAAACCAGCTTGGTCAGGCCCTGTCTGGCCTGGTCGGGTTCTGGTCAAATTTCAGAGCTCTGGTGTGTCATTAGGGCTAACTTGTCACTTTCTGATTAGCTTCTCTTGAGATGGATGGCCTTGATTAACTCTAGCTTCATCGACGGCTCTAATTAGTTTGAAATTCTGTATAAACAGCCTCCTAGCCTCATTCTCTTTACACCATTCTTCTCTAACCTTATGCTGCTCAAACTCTTGATGATCATGGCTTCTTCTTCTTCCTCTAAATTAAATTAAATTAAATTAAAACGCAAAGATTTATTTCTTGAAGACTACGACTAGGAATTGGGGATTTGCTTCTTCAATCAAAGCAAGATTCAGTGATTCAACGACAAATTTATGGACTTGACTTCTACATCTAAATTTCTTAGACCACGATCTGAAGTTCCAGTTACTTTTAGATAAAAATATAAACTTAATATGATCATGTTATAAATTGGAGTTAATCTATGTATGATTCATACCTTTTCATGTTCATCTTCGATCTTGACTTTGGGAATATTGCCTATGACGTTGAAATTGTTATTAATGACTGTGAACATAATACTACGCCTATGACTACGAACATAAGACTATGCCTATGCCTATGACTGTGAACATAAGACTATGCCTACGCCTACGATTGTGAACATAAGACTATTGCCTATGACTATGACAAGGACAATTGTGGCTAATCACATAAGATTCATGACCATGAGGTTATTGCCTAGGATTATGACTATGAAATTGGATCTAAGCTTGATTTTATTCAGACCTATTTTCTTTATTCTTGATTTTGGGATTTTTCTATTTAAGTTAGATATATCAATGTTCTCGAACCTAGATTATCATTCAAACCTTTTTATGTTCATAATGTTATCAGAGCTATATGCCTGCTATGTTTTAATCAATTTATTCAGTTATGTCATGCCTTGGAAATAAATGGATAATAGGACAATGTTTATTATGTTATATGTGGAATTGAATGATATTGATTTATGCCTGTGGTTTTATTATCATGTTGAATTGGGAATTAATGAATAAGTCTATTCATATGTATATGAACTTGGAATATAACATGTTATGACAAGTTGTGTAGTTTATCATGTTATGCAAGTTTTAGGTTGTAAAATCATATCACATATGTGACCAAATGTTAGATCTATATGTTTATGCGTGTATGTTAACCTATGTCATATTTCAAGTTCATACTTATTCATATGTTCGTGACTGATTTGCAAGTTCACATATATGTATGTTGATTTAGTCTATGTTGCAAGTTCACACCTATGATCTTCATGTTGACTACTTTGCAAGTTCACATCTATGATATTCATGTTGACTACTTTGCAAGTTCACACCTATGATGTTCATATTGAATATGCCAAAAATGCCAAGTTTACCCCTATGTCGTGTTTATGTTAATGAATTTCTTTATTCCAACTTTGCGTACGTTAAATTAGGCTAAGTTTTCGCCTAATATTATATGCCATAAATCATGCGAACGAAAAATTAGGCTAAGATTATTAGCCTAATATTTAAATGGGGCAATGTTGGGAAAAATTGGAAATTATAGGAAACTTGGCATGAAACTTGCCTTGAAAACTTGACACGAACTCGACATGAAAACTTGAACATGGTCATGACATTAGAATGAACTTAAAAATGGCCAACTCGAGGTTGGGTTGAGTTTGCAGTGTAAATCTGCCTGGAACCGCACGGCAAATCTCATGACTGCAAACAATAGGTTCCAATGTGAGTAGTTGGTCATATCGCGCTTGAAACCCGAGGTTAGACTGAGTTGTGGTGTAAATCTGCCCGGAACCGCCCGACATATCTAGTGACCACAACAACAGGTCTAATGTGAGAGGTTGGGGTGCATTAATGAATTAATGCCACATGATAGGGTTAAGTCATGAACATGAAAGACAACACTTAACCAACTTGACATGCAAGACTGATAGGGGTTAAGTCACGAATTTGAATATCAACACTTAACCTATTAGATGGAACCCTAGTTACGCGGTCCCTTTCAGCAGTAACCCACTAGATGTATCATGGTACCCTGGAACTAGGCAGGGTGGGGCACGATTACTGGGCTGATTCTAAGAGACCGGAATGACGGCTGTGTTGGTGCGCTAGTGTATGTTCAGGTGGGCTATGGTCGTGCACGTGGTCCGGAGTTGAAAAAGCAGGCATTGGGCATCAGTAGGTTTATCTGTGCATGCTTGATTTGTGTCGGTGGTTGGCACCATAGGGCTTGATACACCCTATGGTGGACCTAGCACAGGTGACTACATTCGTGATAGGGCCGTATGACACAGACACATGACGAGCTAGAACTTGTAGGGAGCCCACCGACTAGTGGATCGTTTCGTTGGACCGAGAAATGGGTCATTTCATGATATTAGGCCATGTGATCATTTCATGATTTATATAAGACATGGGTTTGGGATTCTAGTACAGTTGATGCAGAGAACCTTGAATACGTGATATTATACTTGATTTATACTTGATTTATCATGTTATCTTAGTCTATCTTGCCCATCTTGACAACATCCTTATGTTTACTTTCAGTTTATACATGTCATGTTACCTTTATCTGTTTTTGTGCTGAAAGTCACTTGGACTTACCATTCTTTATGAGTGACCCGTTTTCTTTCGCCTCTCTTTCTTCCGTTTCCCCCTAGGTTCTAAGGGAGGAAACTCTAGCACTTAGCTTGGATTCCACTTGCCTTCGGTTCAGCTCATGTACGGTTTGATCTTGAGCTATGCTATGGCTGCATTTCTGCTACCTTTGGGGATTTAAGCTCCTTTTGTTGTTTCAAGTTTGTGCTTCTTTATTTATGCAAGGCAGAATTTATTGTAATGGAAAATAATGACATTGGCTATTTGATGTAAAAGGTTTTGACTCTTTTTGAAAGTAATGAAAATTAGCTTTTGAATCTTCTGCTGTTTTATTTATGTTCTGTCTTGTAATAATTCTGTGATTGCTTACCTCAATAACGCTCCTCCAAAACTAGTGCATTCCCTTTGTGAGTGACCCTAGCGGAGGTGGGGTATTACATTCGGTATCAGAGCAGAAGGTTACCAGACTGGGCAAAAGTTTTTAAAAATCTTCTAAAATTATTTTCAAAAACCGTTTACAAAGAAGCATTTTTCAAGAAAAGTCTTGTTTTATTTAAAAGGCCATTCCCCAAAAGCCATTAGCACTGTCCTTTGTTTCCTCGTTTGAATCTCTTCTTTTTCATTTTAGCATGTCTGGGAATCTTAACTTTCCACAGGGCGTGCCAATACCTGGCTGGTTCAGGAGGTACTTAGAGGCTAGGGCCAACGATGCAGGCCCAGCAGATATTCCTCCTCCAGCTGCAGCGGTTCCTCCTCGTCCGCCCCTTCCTCGTGCAATTGCTTTCTCAAAGATCTGTAAAGATTTTAGGGCCATGGGTGGAAAGGATTTCAAGGGAACTGAATCATTCGTAGAAGCGAGGAATTGGCTCAAAGAAACTGAGGATCTGTTTGTTATTTTCGAGGTGGACGATAGGCAGAAGGTACAGTTTGTGGTATGGTTGCTTAAAGACGAAGCTTCCTATTGGTCGGAAGTCACTAACGCCGAGAGGCCGGTTGAAACATGGATGGATTTTAGAATAAGGTTTGAGACAAAATTCCTCTCACAAGCTGAATGAAGTGTACATCTGGAAAAATTCTTATCTCTTAAGCAAGGAAGTATGACGGTCAAGGAGTACGTCAATCAATTCAATCAGCAGGCTCGGTTTGGACTGGACTTAGTAAATACCCCTCATAAGAAGGCTCTCCGTTTTGTCAAAGGATTAAGTGAGCCACTTCACAGCTTGGCCATGACCCACGTACCTATGGGGGCTACTTACGAAAAACTAGTAGACATAGCGCTCTTAAATGAAGAAGACAAGAATGGCAAGAAGGAGGTCAAGGCGAATGAGTCTCAAAACAAGAAGGTAGACTCCGAGAAAGGAGGCAAAAACAACAACAACAACAACAACAATAAGGATAACAAGACACGTGAGAAAAGAAAATGCCACTTCTGTGGTATTGAGGGTCATATAGTCCAGGATTGTAGAAAGAAAAAGATGTAGATGGGAGCATGCTTTCAGTGTGGTGATATTGGACATATCAGCAAGAACTGCCCTAAGAAGCAAGGGCAAGGCCCGCAGGTAAGACCATCTGGGGGTACATCTTTAACTTCTTCCCCTAAATGCTTTGTTATCTTCTAAATCCTATCTTGATAACCTTTGGTAGAACCCTTTTGGATGTAAACATGTGATTGAGACATGTTATGGTTGATGTTTGCAAATGGTTGGAAGTGGTTGCTCATGGTTGCATAACACACATTAGGCACTAGATCGGCTCAGACACATTTTCATATTGCATATGCATGAGTGTTTATACTTGTTTATGGATGAAATTGAATGTGTTATCATGTGGATGTTGCATATGGATGGATGTTTGTGCACACATATAGTGTTTATGTGACTAGGACTATTTGCATATATTTTGGATTCATGGCACTAAACATATTTTGCATTAAGAAGATCAATCAGGCCTGATCATTTGCATTAGATAAGGAACATATACACACACTTTCTGCATATGTTCAAATAGCATTAGAAATCGTTTAAGGACAATGGTTGCTTGTGGATGATGTTTTGAGTAGATGGATGATTGGATGATAGGATGCATTCTTCTTAACTTGAAGATTTCAGGGACGAAATCCTTTAAGGAGGAAAGAATGTAACAACCCGAATTTTAGTAACATGTAAAAACCATAAATCAAGGCAGAATTAATTTTTAAAATAAGAATCAAGGGAAACAGGTTGCGCCATTGCGTTCTTCTCGGAATTCTGCTTGAAATAGAGTCCGAGTTTGCATAAAACGGATACCGTACAAAGAAGATATGGACAAACGAAGTTAGGCAGAAAAACCAGAAATGGGCCAGAATGCAGTGGCGCACTAGGGAAGTGCGCCAGAACAAAATTGCACTGGCGCACTTGGGAAGTGCGCCCATGCAATTTTGCATTGGCGCACTTGGCAGGTATGCCCAGGCCGAGAAGAAACCTGCTTGGTCAGGCCCTGGCTGGCCTGGTCGGGTTCTGGTCGAATTTCTGAGCTCTGATGTGTCATTAGGGCTAACTTGTCACTTTCTGATTAGCTTCTCTTGAGATGGATGGACTTGATTAAATTTAGCTTCATCGACGGTTCTAATTAGTTTGAAATTCTATATAAACAACCTCCTAGCCTCATTCTCTTTACACCATTCTTCTCTAACCTTATGCTGCTCTAACTCTTGATGATCATGGCTTCTTCTTCTTCCTCTGAATTAAATTAAATTTAAACGCGAAGATTTATTTCTTGAAAACTACGGCTAGGAATTGGGGATTTGCTTCGACAATCAAAGCAAGATTCAGCGATTGAACAATTCAATGACAAATTTCTAGACTTGACTTCTGCATCTAAATTTCTTAGTCCACGATCTGTAAGTTCCAGTTACTTTTAAATAAAAAATATAACTTATTATGATCATGTTATAAATTGGAGTTAATCTATGTATGATTCATATATTTTCTTGTTCATCTTAGATCTTGACTTTTGGGAATATCGCCTATGATGTTGAAATTGTTATTAATGACTGTGAACATAAGACTACTGAAACACCCCACCTCCGTTAGGGTCACTCTCAAAGGGAATGCCCTAATTTTGGTGGAGGTTTATAAGTACAAGTCACAGATATACAAGACAGATATAAGAACACATATTTGTAAAACAGCGGAAGAACAACAAACTTTATTTCATTAAGTCAAATACGTGTTACAACAACATCCTTTCCAATAACATAACACTTTCATAATCTGTCTTGAGTACATTATTTAAAGAAGCATAAATAAAACATAGATAAACTGCAAAAGCCCCTTAGTGGATTGTCCAAAGCCATAGTTCAAAACAGGAAAGTCCAAGCAATACATTTCTCTTCTTCAAGCTGGATGTTGAGGCTGATCAAGCTGCTGTGTTCCCTCCCTGAGGACCTGGGGGGGGGGGGGGGAAACGGAAGAAAGAAGACGAAAGAAAAATAGAGTCAGACATAAAGCCTGAGTAAGTCTAGTACTACTTTGTCTATGAATAAAGAACTGGGTATGATAAGTATAAACAAGAAGTGGGCAAGCACTATGAACTTGGTTAAGTTGTCTAGGGTCGAATATACTATCGTACCCCATGTAAATCTCTGAACCCATATAAACTAGTTTCCAACTGGCACCCCATAGTCAGGGTGATGTGATCCATTCAATGATGATCGGCTCCTACTCGCATAGTTACATGTGTCTTACGGCCCCCGATGTCTGTAGTTACCTATGCTGGTCCCACCATGGGGTGTATCAAGTCCCATAGTGGCAACCCGACACAACCTTAGAGTGCACAGGTATGCTACTGGTGTCCAGTGCCTTATTTTTCTGCGCCGGAGTGTGTGCACGCCCGCACTCCGTTAGAACCTACACCGCTACACCACCACCGTCGCTTTGACCTCTTACAATCAGCCCAGTAATCGTGCCCCACCCTGCCTAGTTTCAGGGTATCCTGATACACCTTTTAGGGTTACTGCTGAAAAGGGTCCCTCGTTACTAGGTTTTCTATCTCTAGCCAACATGCTAAGTTGGTTAAGTGTTCCCTACCTAACCCCACCAGTCTGTTTAGTTTAGCATGTTCCATTTTGATTAAGTCTTTAGTTCACTTAATCCTAACAATCCTGACTCAGCCTTAATTGTCTTATTAAGGCCCTGACCTCTCACATTAGACAGGTATTGTTGTGGCTGCCTGTTGCCGGTTGGTTCCGGGCAGTCTTACGCCACAACTCAGTCTAACCTCGGGTCCTTGCTGGGCTCCATGTTTAACCTCCCACATTGGATAGGTATTGTTGTGACTACTGGACAGCCGGGCGGTTCCGGGCAGGTTTACATCACAACTCAATCCAACCTCGGGTTAAACACATCGTATGTTCTACATTTACATATTTTGTCATTCTTCTTTATTTCTTATATGTAAATATTTGCGGCCCATTATTAAGTTAATGGTGTAAAGATTACACCAATCACGGGCCCAACCCATACTTGAATTTGGGCCCTTCTATTTTATATTTTTATTCATTAATTCATTTTAACCCAACGTTGTTTTCCCCCGTTTTACACGTCCGTTCATATATATTGGGCTTAGCCTTTTAAAGCCCAATTTAGCCATGCGAAAGGGGAGGCTTATAGCATATACACAAAGAGGGGAAGGTGAGCGCATGAACTTGCAATACGACGTTGGAAATACAAAATAGATATTGGTGTACTTGCATAGTGGCAACATAGGTGACATAAATCAAAGCATGTGAACTTGCATAGGTTTAACTACAACATGAACCTATATTCTTATTTAGGCATAATGTCAAACATAAGCATGTCATAAATATTTCTAGCATAAGCATAGCATAATGTCAAACATAAGCATGGCATAAATACTTTTAGCATAAACATGGCATAATGTCAAACATAAGCATGGCATAAATACTTGTAGCATAAACATGGCATAATGTCAAACATAAGCATGGCATAAATAAAGTTAAATTTTTGTTCATGGCATAAACATAAACATGTCATGTTCATAAGGTTCCTACATGTTTACAAAGGGGATACTTTGTTACTAACACAAAAGCATAGTTCAACTTAATCATGGTTTAAGTCTAATCACATAACGATGGTATAAACAAACTTATGCATAAAAATTCCTAATCATGGTTTTTGCTTAAACTTGCAAAAAAGGATTTTTGAGTCTAACCTAGCCATGTCTCACATATGTCATCATATAATTCTTTAAACAAGATAGACTTAATCATAGATTTCAATTATGCCAAATATAATTCATAGCCTAGCCATATTCATAAGTTTTGCAAAAGCATGACTTAATACATGGATTATAGTGTCAAAATTCCAACATAGTTTCATATGAACTATAACAACCAAACTTGTCTCAATTACTTGCAAAATGATTTATGCACAAAAATATACATCATGATGGCATAATACCAAAGCCCAAACTTGCATAAATTTCACTCAACTATATACATGTAGCTTCAACATAGACTACATAATTTGCGCAATATTCCAAACGTATATTTGCATAGAACTACCGCATGTAGTTCATAATTCAAGAATATCCAAACGTATACAAATTGATAAGAACGTACAAATATGAATTACTTCCATTGCCACAATTCAAGCATACACATCAACACAGTTGTTTATTTATACCAAAGTAATACTCTACTTACAATGGTTGCGGCGAATTCTCTAATTAAGAGACACGATTCCTTTGTTGAAATGATTAGCTTTAGGTTGCTTGAATTGCTTTAGGCTTTAGAACTTTCTTCCTAACTCTCTCTCTAGTCGGCGGCTACTCTTTGTCGTTCCTCAGCAACATGGCGGCTATAATCTTATTTTGAATGAATAGATTAGGGTTTAGTCTAGGGTTGTTTATATAGAGGTTAGGAATTGATTAGGACCATTGATGTTGCTAGGTTAGATCGTAGCCATTCATTAGGAAGAGAGACCAATAAAAACCCGCCACCTAGCCCTAATGACAAAGCAGACCACAGAAATTCGACCACACACCGACCTGGCCAGCCAGGGCTAGACCAGACCTGGCCAGCAGGTCATTTTTGACCTGGGCGCACTTGGCAGGTGCGCCAGGTCAAAAATGTACTGGCGCACTTCACAGGTGCGCCAGTTCATTTTTGTTCTGGCGCACTTCCCAAGTGCGCCAGTGCATTCTGGCCCTTTTTCGGTTTTTCGCCCAACTTCGTTCGTCCATAACTTCTTCATACGATATCCGTTTTTCGAAAACTCGGACTCTATTTCGCGTATTTTTCCGAGACGAACGCAATGGCGTATCCCGTTTCCCTTAGTTCTTTGATTTGAAATTAATTATACTTTAATTTGTGAGTTTCACAGTCATAGAATTCACGGGGTGTTACATTCTCCCCCACTTAAAAGGATTTCGTCCCCGAAATCTTCAAGTTAGGAGGAATGTATATCCTAACATCCAATCATCCATCTACTCATCTATCAAACACGAGCATCCATTGTCCTTAAAAGACTTCTAATGCTTCATGATCATATGCGAAGTGTGTGTGTACATGTACTTATCTAATGCAAAATCAGGCGGTCTACTGATTCAGTTGACCTCCTTAATGCGAATTATGTAAGTGCCATGAATCCATTATGTATGCAAATTTTCCTATTCTTGATTCTACATGAGTGCACAACCATTCAATACAAATGCAACATCCATATGACAACACATTAAAGTTCAATCATATACAAATGCAAACATATATGCATATGCAATATGAAGTGACTGAGCCGATCTAAAACCTAGATTGTGTGTGTATATGCAACCACGAGCAACCACTAGCAATCACTTGCAACCACTTGCAACCATCATACATAACATGTTTCAACTACATGTTTCCATCCAAAAAGATTCTACCTAAAAGATAAGGTCGAGGAAATATACCTAAAAAGATAGATAAAAGCGCAACTTAAGGAAAATGAAAGATCAAGGATGTACCCTCGAACAGAAAAGGGTAGGCTGTACGAATTTTAGCTTCAGTTTCCCAAGTCGCGTCTCCCTCGGCGTCGCTCCACTGAACTTTGACGAGCTTGACTTCGCGGTTGCGTAGCCTCTTCACTTCTGTTCCTAAGATGCGGGTTGGAACCTTCCTTATGGTCGCTTCGCGTTCCACTTCGGCCTCTTCGAGTATATTTGGCTCCACCACTTCAGCGGACTCATGAAGACATTTTCGGAGATGTGAAACGTGAAAGACGTTGTGGACTCCAGCCAACTTCTCGGGTAGCTCTAATCTATAGGGAATTTTCCCAAGTGTTCCTATCTAAAGGTATAGTCGAAGTAAAAACTTTGTGCCCTTTGGCAATGTCAAAACTGAAAACCTATGCCACATATATATTGATTAGGAGAAGAACTCTCTAAGCATCAGCCCCGAAGACCGAAATCAACATCAGACTGACACCCAAAGAGTTACTCAACCCAACCACCATATATGATTCTAGGCAACTAAGCATGATGGACTCCTTTTAGGTCACAAGGGAGTCCCTTCCTAAGACCAATCTGTATCCTATAAAACCCAAAAACTTTAGTCAAACCAATGAACACTCTCGAGCCCCAACATGTGTTACCAACAGATGGGTCATACTCCCTATGTGGTTTGCAACAGAAATTGGATTGAGAATGGGACCGAGAGGATATACACAAAAGATAGCATGCAAGTAAGCTCTACAGGAAGAGAGGGATCAAGGATATACTCTTAAGAAGAGATACGATGCACGAATCTAGTCTTCAATCTTCTAAGCCGCATTTCTTGAGCTTAACTCCATTATGCTTTGTCCGTCTTTAACTTCACAATTTCGTAGCTTCTTAATTCTTGTTTCCTTTTTCACTTATTCTCCTTCTAGTATACTTGGCTCAAGCCTAACTGCGTACTCATGGTTCCATGCAAGCTCTCCAAAATTCATTAGTGAATCTTGGATCTTGTTCACTTACTAGAAGGTATTCCATATAGATGAATTATCTCTTGAAAATAAACAAATGTCAACTATGTTGCCAAATGTACTTACTAAGGTGATTCTTTACAACTCATGCATCAGCGAAATGAACTTTCTACCTTAGTGGCGAACACTACTGGAGCGCCCCATTCTGAAATGCTCCTCCTTATGAACCCCCTTCTCTAGAAGCTCTTTAATCTGTTTACTGAGCTCTTCCCTTTCCCGTGGAGCCATGTGTCCAACGGGCAACGCAACGGGCTTTGCACTATCTACAAGATATATGCTAAAGTCTATTTCCCGCTGCGGAGGCAAGCCCTTCACCTCTTCAAAGACATCCGGATATTCCCGGACCACTCTAACTGATTGCAAATTTTCAACAGAGGCATCTAGCGATTCAAGATAACTAAGCATAACCGCATACGAGGGATTACAATAAATTTCCAAAGTATTACCGAGCTGGGTTAGGAGCCTAACAACCCTTTTCTCACAATCAAGGATGGCCCCATTACTGGATAGCCAATCCATGCCCAAAATCAAACCATACCTCGAAAAGCCCAAAACAAAGGCACTACATAGAAATTCTACGCTTAGAATAGAAATTTTCAATCCCACACAGATCATAGACAAATGAGCTGGGCCCCCAATTGGGTTTGAAACAATTAAGGGGTCCTCTACTATACTAGTTTCTAGGTGCAGAGATTCTACTAAAGCAGACGAGATAAAGGAGTGTGATGCGCCAGAATCAAACAAAGTGCGAACGGGGTGATCATAAAGATAAACTACACTTTCTACAGAAGTATTTATACCTCGCTGTTGCAATGGTGGCGCTTCTAGCACATGAACCTGTGCCCCTGGGGTGGATCCAGCGCCCTGCCCCTGTCCTCGTTTCTTCGGGCAGTCCTTAGCCCTGTGGCCTGTCTGACCGCATGAAAAGCACCCACCATTTTCCTTGGCCTTCTTTTTCCGGCAGTCCTTTACTAAGTGCCCCACTTTGCCACAGAAATTACACTTCCTCTTCTCTTTGTTGCCTTTTCCGCCCTTCTTAAAGTCTGTCTTCTTGGGCTGCAAACCCTCTTTCTTCCCTTGAGAGCTTTCTGCCTTTGTCTCCTTCTTGCCCTTATCCTCCTCATTCAGCAATGCCATTTGCACCAATCTTTCATACGTGGCTCCCATGGGTATATGGGTCATGGCCAAACTGTGTAATGGCTCATTTAACCCTTTGACGAAACGGAGAGCCTTCTTGTGCGGGGTGTTGACTAGGTCAAGCCCAAACCTAGCCAGCTCATCAAACTGATTCACATATTCTCTGACAGTCTTGTCTCCTTGCTTAAGAAATAAGAATTTTTCCAACTGCAAACTTCTTTCTGCATCTGAGAGAAATTTAGTCTCAAACCTTGCCCTAAAGTCCTCCCATGTCTCCACTGGTCTTTCAGCATTAGTGACTTCCCACCAGTAGGAAGCATCGCCCTTCAATAGCCACACTGCCAACTGTACATTTTGTCTATCCTCTACCTCAAAGATGATGAATAGGTCCTCCGTTTCTTTCAGCCAATTTCTAGCTGCTACGAAGGACTCAGTTCCATGGAAATCCCTTCCTCCCATAGCTTTAAAATCTTTACATATCTTAGCGAACGTGTTTCCCCCAGGAGGAGGTGGAGGAAAAGGTGCTGCTGCAGCTGGATGATTTCCTTCCGCTGGGGGAGGAGGAATGGTAGGACCTGGCTGAGTGGCCCTTGCTTCTAAGAACCGTCTAAACCAACCAGGTATTGGCACCCCTTCAGGCAAGTTAAGTTCTTGGGACATGCTGAAACAAAAAGGATAGATTCAAAACGAAGGATAAGAGATAGTTCCTATGGCTTTGGGGAGTGGACTTTGCCTTTTAAAAATAAAATAATATTTTTCTTTTAAAAATGCTTCTTTAAATTTCCTTTTTGAAAATAAATTTTTCAAAACTTTTTATCTTATCTGGTAAACCTATGCTCTGATACCAAGCGAAACACCCCACCTCCGTTAGGGTCACTCTCAAAGGGAATGCCCAAATTTTGGTGGAGGTTTATAAGTACAAGTCACAGATATACAAGACAGATATAAGAACACATATTTGTAAAACAGCGGAAGAACAACAAACTTTATTTCATTAAGTCAAATACGTGTTACAACAACATCCTTTCCAATAACATAACACTTTCATAATCTGTCTTGAGTACATTATTTAAAGAAGCATAAATAAAACATAGATAAACTGCAAAAGCCCCTTAGTGGATTGTCCAAAGCCATAGTTCAAAACAGGAAAGTCCAAGCAATACATTTCTCTTCTTCAAGCTGGATGTTGAGGCTGATCAAGCTGCTGTGTTCCCTCCCTGAGGACCTGGGGGGGGGGGGAACGGAAGAAAGAAGACGAAAGAAAAATAGAGTCAGACATAAATCCTGAGTAAGTCTAGTACTACTTTGTCTATGAATAAAGAACTGGGTATGATAAGTATAAACAAGAAGTGGGCAAGCACTATGAACTTGGTTAAGTTGTCTAGGGTCGAATATACTATCGTACCCCTTGTAAATCTCTGAACCCATATAAACTAGTTTCCAACTGGCACCCCATAGTCAGGGTGATGTGATCCATTCAATGATGATCGGCTCCTACTCGCATAGTTACATGTGTCTTACGGCCCCCGATGTCTGTAGTTACCTATGCTGGTCCCACCATGGGGTGTATCAAGTCCCATAGTGGCAACCCGACACAACCTTAGAGTGCACAGGTATGCTACTGGTGTCCAGTGCCTTATTTTTCTGCGCCGGAGTGTGTGCACGCCCGCACTCCGTTAGAACCTACACCGCTACACCACCGCCGTCACTTTGACCTCTTACAATCAGCCCAGTAATCGTGCCCCACCCTGCCTAGTTTCAGGGTATCCTGATACACCTTTTAGGGTTACTGCTGAAAAGGGTCCCTCGTTACTAGGTTTTCTATCTCTAGCCAACATGCTAAGTTGGTTAAGTGTTCCCTACCTAACCCCACCAGTCTGTTTAGTTTAGCATGTTCCATTTTGATTAAGTCTTTAGTTCACTTAATCCTAACAATCCTGACTCAGCCTTAATTGTCTTATTAAGGCCCTGACCTCTCACATTAGACAGGTATTGTTGTGGCTGCCTGTTGCCGGTTGGTTCCGGGCAGTCTTACGCCACAACTCAGTCTAACCTCGGGTCCTTGCTGGGCTCCATGTTTAACCTCCCGCATTGGATAGGTATTGTTGTGACTACTGGACAGCCGGGCGGTTCCGGGCAGGTTTACATCACAACTCAATCCAACCTCGGGTTAAACACATCGTATGTTCTACATTTACATATTTTGTCATTCTTCTTTATTTCTTATATGTAAATATTTGCGGCCCATTATTAAGTTAATGGTGTAAAGATTACACCAATCACGGGCCCAACCCATACTTGAATTTGGGCCCTTCTATTTTATATTTTTATTCATTAATTCATTTTAACCCAACGTTGTTTTCCCCCGTTTTACACGTCCGTTCATATATATTGGGCTTAGCCTTTTAAAGCCCAATTTAGCCATGCGAAAGGGGAGGCTTATGGCGTATACACAAAGAGGGGAAGGTGAGCGCATGAACTTGCAATACGACGTTGGAAATACAAAATAGATATTGGTGTACTTGCATAGTGGCAACATAGGTGACATAAATCAAAGCATGTGAACTTGCATAGGTTTAACTACAACATGAACCTATATTCTTATTTAGGCATAATGTCAAACATAAGCATGTCATAAATATTTCTAGCATAAGCATAGCATAATGTCAAACATAAGCATGGCATAAATACTTTTAGCATAAACATGGCATAATGTCAAACATAAGCATGGCATAAATACTTGTAGCATAAACATGGCATAATGTCAAACATAAGCATGGCATAAATAAAGTTAAATTTTTGTTCATGGCATAAACATAAACATGTCATGTTCATAAGGTTCCTACATGTTTACAAAGGGGATACTTTGTTACTAACACAAAAGCATAGTTCAACTTAATCATGGTTTAAGTCTAATCACATAACGATGGTATAAACAAACTTATGCATAAAAATTCCTAATCATGGTTTTTGCTTAAACTTGCAAAAAAGGATTTTTGAGTCTAACCTAGCCATGTCTCACATATGTCATCATATAATTCTTTAAACAAGATAGACTTAATCATAGATTTCAATTATGCCAAATATAATTCATAGCCTAGCCATATTCATAAGTTTTGCAAAAGCATGACTTAATACATGGATTATAGTGTCAAAATTCCAACATAGTTTCATATGAACTATAACAACCAAACTTGTCTCAATTACTTGCAAAATGATTTATGCACAAAAATATACATCATGATGGCATAATACCAAAGCCCAAACTTGCATAAATTTCACTCAACTATATACATGTAGCTTCAACATAGACTACATAATTTGCGCAATATTCCAAACGTATATTTGCATAGAACTACCGCATGTAGTTCATAATTCAAGAATATCCAAACGTATACAAATTGATAAGAACGTACAAATATGAATTACTTCCATTGCCACAATTCAAGCATACACATCAACACAGTTGTTTATTTATACCAAAGTAATACTCTACTTACAATGGTTGCGGCGAATTCTCTAATTAAGAGACACGATTCCTTTGTTGAATTGATTAGCTTTAGGTTGCTTGAATTGCTTTAGGCTTTAGAACTTTCTTCCTAACTCTCTCTCTAGTCGGCGGCTACTCTTTGTCGTTCCTCAGCAACATGGCGGCTATAATCTTATTTTGAATGAATAGATTAGGGTTTAGTCTAGGGTTGTTTATATAGAGGTTAGGAATTGATTAGGACCATTGATGTTGCTAGGTTAGATCGTAGCCATTCATTAGGAAGAGAGACCAATAAAAACCCGCCACCTAGCCCTAATGACAAAGCAGACCACAGAAATTCGACCACGCACCGACCTGGCCAGCCAGGGCTAGACCAGACCTGGCCAGCAGGTCATTTTTGACCTGGGCGCACTTGGCAGGGGCGCCAGGTCAAAAATGTACTGGCGCACTTCACAGGTGCGCCAGTTCATTTTTGTTCTGGCGCACTTCCCAAGTGCGCCAGTGCATTCTGGCCCTTTTTCGGTTTTTCGCCCAACTTCGTTCGTCCATAACTTCTTCATACGATATCCGTTTTTCGAAAACTCGGACTCTATTTCGCGTATTTTTCCGAGACGAACGCAATGGCGTATCCCGTTTCCCTTAGTTCTTTGATTTGAAATTAATTATACTTTAATTTGTGAGTTTCACAGTCATAGAATTCACGGGGTGTTACAACTACGCCTATGACTATGAACATAAGACTATGCCTATGACTGTGAACATAAGACTATGCGTACGCCTATGACTGTGAACATAAGACTATTTGCCTATGACTATGACAAGGACAATTGTGGCTAATCACATAAGATTCATGACCATGAGGTTATTGCCTAGGATTATGACTATGAAATTGGATCTATGATTGACTTTCTATTCGGACCTATTTTCTTCATTCTTGATTTTGGGATTTTTCTATTTAAGTTAGATCTATCAATGTTCTCGAACCTAGATTATCATTCAAACCTTTTTTGTTCATAATGTTACCAAAGCTATATGCCTGCGATGTTTTAATCAATTTATTCAGTTATGTCATGCCTTGGAAATAAATGGATAATAGGACAATGTTTATTATGTTATATGTGGAATTGAATGATACTGATTTGTGCCTGTGGTTTTATTATCATGTTGAATTGGGAATTAATGAATAAGTCTATTCATATGTATATGAACTTGGAATATAACTTGTTATGACAAGTTGTGTAGTTTATCATGTTATGCAAGTTTTAGTTTGTAAAATCAAATCACATATATGACCAAATGTTAGATCTATATGTTTATGTGTGTATGTTAACCTATGTCATATTTCTAGTTCACACTTATTCATATGTTCGTGATTGATTTGCATGTTCACATATATGTATGTTGATTTAGCCTATGTTGCAAGTTCACACCTATGATCTTCATGTTGACTACTTTGCAAGTTCACACCTATGATATTCATGTTGACTACTTTGCAAGTTCACACCTATGATATTCATGTTGACTACTTTGCAAGTTCACACCTATGATGTTCGTATTAACTATGCCAAAAATGCCTAGTTTACCCCTATGTCGTGTTTATGTTAATGAATTTCTTTATGCCAATTTTGCGTACGCTAAATTAGGCTAAGTTTTAGCCTAATATTATATGCCAAAAATCATGCGAACGAAAAATTAGGCTAAGATTGTTAGTCTAATATTTAAATGAGGTAACGTTGGAAAAAATTGGAAATTATAGGAGACTTGGCATGAAACTTGCCATGAAAACTTGACACGAACTCGACATGAAAACTTGAACATGGACATGACACTAGAATGAACTTGAAAATGGCCAACTCGAGGTTGGTTTGAGTTTGCAGTGTAAATCTACCCGGAACCTCCCTACAAATCCAGTGACTGCAAACAATAGGATCCAATGTGAGTAGTTGGTCATATCGCGCTTGAAACCTGGGGTTAGACTGAGTTGTGGTGTAAATCTGCCCGGAACCGCCCGGCATATCGAGTGACCACAACAACAGATCTAATGTGATAGGTTGGGGTGCATTAATAAATTAATGCCACATGATAGGGTTAAGTCATAAACATGAAAGACAACACTTAACCAACTTGACACGCTAGACTGATAGGGGTTAAGTCACGAATTTGAATGACAACACTTAACCTATTAGATGGAAACCCTAGTTACGCGGTCCATTTCAGCAGTAACCCACTAGATGTACCATGGTACCCTGGACCTAGGCAGGGTGGGGCATAATTACTGGGCTGATTGTAAGCGACCAGAACGACGGCTGTGTTGGTGCGCCAGTGTAGGCTCAGGCGGGCTATGGTCATGCACGTGGTTCGGAGTTGAAAAAGCAGGCATTGGGCATCAGTAGGTTTAACTATGCATGCTTGATTTGTGTCGGTGGTTGGCACCATAGGGCTTGATACACCCTATGGTGGACCTAGCACAGGTGACTACATTCGTGATAGGGCCGTATGACACAGACACATGACGAGCTAGAACTTGTAGGGAGCCCATCGACTAGTGGATCGTTTCGTTGGACCTATAAATGGGCCATTTCATGATATTGGGCCAAGGGATCATTTCATGATTTATATAAGACATGGGTTTGGGATTCTAGTACAGTTGATGCAGAGAACCTTGAATACGTGATGCTATACTTGATTTATACTTGATTTATCATGTTATCTTAGTCTATCTTGCCCATCTTGACAGCATCCTTATGTTTACGTTTAGTTTATACATGTCAAGTTACCTTTATCTGTTTTTATGCCGAAAGTCACTTGGACTTACCAGTCTTTATGACTGACCCGTTTTCTTTCGCCTCTCTTTCTTCCATTTCCTCCCCAGGTTCTCAGGGAGGAAACTCTAGCACTTTGCTTGGATTCCACTTGCCTTCGGTTCAGCTCATGTACGGTTTGATCTTGAGCTATGCTATGGTTGCATTTCTGCTACCTTTGGGGAATTAAGCTCCTTTTGTTGTTTCAAGTTTGTGCTTCTTTATTTATTCAAGATAGAATTTATTGTAATGGAAAATAATGACCTTGGCTATTTAATGTAAAAGGTTTTGACTCTTTTTGAAAGTAATGAAAATTAGCTTTTGAATCTTCCGCTGTTTTATTTATGTTCTATCTTGTAATAATTCTGTGATTGTTTACCTCGATAACGCTCCTCCAAAACTAGTGCATTCCCTTTGTGAGTGACCCTAGCGGAGGTGGGGTGTTACATATTCAAAATAGTTTATTCGAATAGAATTAAAGGAGTTATTCGAAAAAGTTTATTCGAATAGAAAAAGGGGTTATCGAATATAGTTTATTCGAAAGAAAGAGTAATCGAATATAGTTTATTCGAAAGAAAGAGTAATCGAATATAGTTTATTCGAAAGAAAGATTGATCGAATATTAGTTATTCGAAGAGAGTTAATCGAATATAGTTTATTCGAAAGAGAAGTTATCGAATATTCGTTACTCGAGAGAAGTTATCTAATAATTGTTATTCGAAAGAAGTTATCGAATATTTTGTGACAACCGGTAATTTCGCTCGATCTGAATCAGTCACTAAACCGATCTAGACCGTTTGAAACGCCTGATTGTTCGAGAACAAGCCACAGAATAGATCTCAGACGGAAGAACATTTCATTGTTTATTACAACAATTCCATTTATATTTTAAAATAAATATTTATATTCTAACGACGATCTATATAATATATACGTTCGAATTCTATTCAAAATAAATTTCTCGTCGATATTATTTAAAATAGCTCATTTTAAATAGTCAAAATTCGCTAAAATTGCCAAAATAAAAATTTTAAACTGGCCCAGATTTCCGGGTTATTACATATTTGTTATTCGAGAGAAGTTATCGAATATTTATTATTCGAAATAAGTTATCGAATATTGTTATTCGAAAGGGTTATCGAATATTTTTTATTAGAAATGGTTATCAAATGTTAGTTATTCGAAAGGAGATATCGAATATAGTTTATTCGAATAGAGTTAAAAGGAGTTGTCGAATCTAGTTTATTCAAATAGAGAAAGGAGTAAATAGAATATAGTCTATTCATAAGGGGTTAATAAAATATAGTTTATTTGATAGGAGTAAATTGATAGGAGTAAATTGATAAGAGTTAATCGATAAGGGTAAATCGATTAGAGTTAATCGAATAGAGTTAATAGAATAGAGTTAATCAAACAGAGCTAACTAATAAGGGTAAATTGATTAGAGTTAATTGAATAGGGTAATCGAATATGGCTATTCAAAGAGTGATTATCGAATATAGTTTATTCGAAGGAAAGGGTTATCGATAGAGTTTATTCAAAAGAGAATTATACGTTGAAATTCGATTATATTGAATATTGGAAAGTAATACTTACTTTCTGGTTTTTAAACCAAGATTTATTTATTTAATAAATCATTTAGTTATTTATTCAAATTAAAGAATAAAAGTTATATTTGAAGTTAGATATTTCGAAAGTAGGAATTATAACGTTATCGTTATAACCAATGTTTTTATAAATGAAGTGGATTCGTAAATAGAATTCGTGAGGTTCGCAAGGAAGTTGTTAAAGGTTTAAAAAGATAAACTTTGACTATTTCGAAGTTAAAACATTGTTCAGTTAAGGTCTGAGAGGTAATTATACCCCAACTTGATTGACTTCCTTCTTAACTGAGGAATGGTCAGGTTTGATAGTGAAGGTTGGTTAAGTGAATATAGTTAATGAAGGTAATGGTGAATTGGCATAGCGATGTTTTATTTAAACATTTGTTTACATCCAAGGAATGAGTTTTGGAAACATTTTCCAAATTTAATCAGAGATATTTTCTAATCATAGAAAATGAAATGTTGGATGGTAAAGAATACTGGAATGACAGTGATACGTGGAAAGGAGATGGAAATGTTTTCCAATGATTAATAACGTATATTTTCTAAATTTTGAAAATAAGGATTTCTGTATATATATATATATATATATATATATATATATATATATATATATATATATATATATATATATATATATATACAGAAACAGGAAATGGAGAATGAATAAATTAACGATAAATTAATTTAAGAGATAAATGTTGAATGTTGATTGATCAATAAAATTTCCATTTGGAAATAATATCGTTGTTTGCACACCTGTTTTTCTTTGATAGTTAACTCACCGACTATCGAAGTTTTCGACCATTTTAACGTTGTTAATATGGAGAGACCGGTTGGATTATTATCCGAAGAACCACCTGGCATTGGCATACGAATTGCGAATCATATATGCCAAAGATAATTGAAGACGGAGTAAAGTGCAAGGGTTGTTGTATAAATCTTAGGTAAAAATTGCCTAAGATGGATGTACTGAATAGTGCCTTTGGTTTGTCCAATCCCAGGACAACTTGTATGGAAGAGGGTATGACAGAGTATATCTAATAGATCACGTAAGTTAATCTCTTTAAACGTATTTACGTTTGGTGGCGGAGGAATTCGTTTCTTTTAGCTGTATAGCGTTGTATTTTTTGGGGGAATAAATTTGTGATTTGGCGGGTATGACGATGTGACATTCAAAGTGAATAATTGTGTGATCTGTCAGAGATAAGCGTGGCCTCTAGCCTCACAACTGGGAAATGAAAAAAATCGGGCAGGCAGCTTAGCTTTGTAGGTCGCACCTATTAGGGTGTATAATCACCTAATCTAGAGTTTCATTTACTTCTAAAAATCTATTGTCGATGCTATCCCATTCGGGAAATGGTTGCTGATCCCAACCGTTGGTGATATACATTCGATAAACTCAAGCAAAATGAGTGGTCAGTCATGTGTTGCCAGGTTGCAAGATGTTCTTGTTGAACCCAGTGTATTCCTCTCTAGAGGTACACTAGCGAAAGGTGGTTCCATACCTTGTCATAGTTGGGAATTTGTTATCCAATAAGCGCTCGTGGTATTGATTGTATACTATATATGTAGAAAGTGAGACGAAATCGTTTCTTCTAGATGATTATTATATTATGGTTGATAAACACTATTATAATATAAACGAGTTTTGATATAAAGATTATTTTGGATTCTCATAAGGGAAAAACCCGTTCCGCTATACGGCGTGGTCTTATGAGATATCGTTTAATGGCTCAAACTGTTTTAAACTGTTTTACTCATACCAGTCCCATGACTGACCCGGAGTTTATTTTCTTTTGTTTTCCCTAAACTCTTGGGTGCCCAATTTTGTACGGGTAGTCAAGTAGTCGGGATTTACAGATACTTGAAGAGCTGGAGTAGGAGGCTTCAGGATCATATAGCTATTGGTTATTTCCGCTGTGTTGTAAGTGTTGTACTTTGGAAATGATATGTATATTCAAGTACATATTTATATTTCAAAGTTATGTTATATATTATATGTTATTCGTTCCGCTATGAGGTTCGTGTTACTCTGATGTTGTGCTCTTCTTCTTCTTATATTCTAAGTTTCTATCTTATATATTCTCACCCTCTATTTTCTTTCATTAACAACCGGTATTTTCGATGTTTGGATAATCGACGTGGGTTTTATGTCGATGACCAAAGATCAAAAATTTTCGGGACATTACAGTTGGTATCAGAGCTTAAGGTTAAGTAATTACCTTGGCTCTGTGGCGTGACTCAGTAGAGATGGGGTTGGTAATACCCTAGAATGAGTTGAGTGTGTGTGTGTGTATATATATATATATGAGTGTGTATTTGTTATTTGATATAAAATCGTTTTATATTGAGTAAATTTATTGGTTGAGTTGTTTATGGGTTCTGGTCGATCAGTTTGACCTACTGTATCGGTAGGAGTTTGCAAATACTTGAATACGATGGGTCGACACGATATGTTTTGGAAAAAGGGTAAATGAAAATAATTTTATCCAAAGTATATTTTGATATAGAGAAAATATATATATCAGAATTTTTATATATTAGATATATTGGTTGTTATTATAATGGAGTAAGATTATAAATTAAATGGTTATGTAAATAACCAATCAGAATTCATATAAGTGAAATACATGAAATTAGATGGAGTAAATCTGAATTTAAATCAGAATTTGAATTAAAACCCTAGAGAATTGGAAAGGTGTTTGTAAATGGGTTTGAATTGAATACATGAGAATTTTAAAATCCTGGGAGATTTTAAATTGTTTACAAGCATTTTGAATGGTATTTTGAAATATATTTCAAAGGGGAAATGTTTAGAAATGGTTTTAAAAGTGATATAGTATTGAACTCACTTCGATCGCTAGAAAATAAATTCTGACGATGACAGCTGCATCATCAGTGTTCATTTTCGAGTTTGTAAATGATGGATTACTACCAAAGATTTTGTTTTTGAATTGTTTTGAAGTTGTTTTGAATTATGAAAAGGAAAGTTTGATTTTCGATATGGTAAGCTGTTTAAAATTCCCTGGGGAGATTGTTTGAATTAAAACAAATTAAACAGAAGTTTGTGAAACAAATTGGAATTAAAATAAAGTCAGTTAAGTGGTAACTGAAATTGAATTAGAATGATATCGAAACAAATTGAATTTGTGAGATTCGAATTTAAAGTGTAATTTGATAATGAAGTTAAGAATTTGGAATCGAGAATGAAACTCGAGTTTGAAATGATATTTGGCTTGGATATAAGCGAATGGTTTTGTTGGAGATAAAAGTGATTAGAGATTGATTGGAGTGCAGTGGTATATGCTGAATTGTTGGTAACAAAAGGAAAAGATATAATGGCATGCCGACAAAACGGTACAAGTTTATATTTTGTATTAGTATGAGATTTATGCGCCGAATTGGCCATCCACTTAGCTATTTGATTTTCTTTTGGGTTGGAGAAGGCCCAGAGAGGCGAGTTGGAGTTTGAGCTATTGACCAATACAAAGGAGGTGCTGGCGAAATTTTTTGAAAATTTCGCGTGTTAGAAAATTTTCAGGATTTTTGAAAATTTTCGTAAATAGAAATGAATTAATATTTAATTGAAATTAAATTGGTTCAGTGGAAAACTTAAGTTAAGAAGTGAACAAATAAGTTCTAACTAGTCGATAGTGTTTGTTTTCTACCTTGGCAATTTCGAGGACGAAATTATTTTAAGGGGGGAAGAATGTAATGTCCCATACTTTTACGGTAGAATAATTAATTTGTTTAATTATTAAATATCGATTTGGCAATATCGATAACTTGAGTTAAATAATGTTTATATTTAACTAATATAAATAATAGAATAATATATAATTCAGAAATAATCAAAAATAGGGGAATTCACAATACTGTGTGGATTGGATTATTTATAATATTTAATTCAGTTTAGAGTTGAATTTTATTAATGAATATATAATTTAAACGAAGTTTGAACGTATAATTATATTATAATTATAATCGAACTCGAAATGGCGCTGCAGTTCGTAATTTGGCGATTCGAACTTTAAATGAATATACATAAGCCGTTTTAAATCGGGTTTCTATGAAACAAGAAACGTTCAGAGCTAGTGAAGTATATTTTTCTAGTAGAAGAGAAAAAACGGGATTTCCTCGTGTGGATTTTGATTTATGTCTAAATCAAATTTTAGAAAAGTCGCTATGAAATTCCTTTATAATTTATAACGATTTATTTATATTATAAATGGATTTTCAATATAAATTGAATACTGATTTATTCTGGATTTGAATTATCGACTTATAAATTCAGATAAGAATATTTTGAAGATGTATTATATTCTCTGTGGATATATATAAGATAATATAAATTTATTTATATTAAATCTAATTAATTTTAAATATATTTATATTTAAAAATGGGGTTATTTAAAGATTTAAAAATAGTCAGTTTTGAAATGACCCCTGTTTGCGACGAAACTAATTTTGTTGGATCCACAATATTAAATTATGGTTAGATTTCAATTTCCGTGATTTTTAAAGTTGCTGTGTGGCCGTACGGATTTTTAATGTGAAAAACAGTCAGTATTTCGATGGTTAAAAATACGTGGTGTGGGCAAACGAAGTTGGAATTCGACGAAACCGGTTTCGTTGGGTCCGTAATGTCAAACTCTAGCAGTATGTCCAGTTTGGTGATTTTTGGGTATCATAAGTGATCACAGGAATTTTTAAAAACTCATATGACAATATAAATTAAATAAAAATAAAATATCCTAACTAGTTAGTGAACCTAAACAAGGCCACGTATTCCCTTTCTCAGCCGCATAAGAAAATGATCCCTGCTATAAAATCATTCTCTTAAGCCGCCACCAGATGAAAAAAAGAAAACGTGAAATATCCATCTTCAAAAAATCATTCTAAAAACCAAACAAAATCTATAAATTCCAATTTATATATATAAGTGATCGATGCAAGAAGCTCTTCAGTCTAATATAGTTCTTGTAGGGTGCGATGCCACCATCTGCTGTTCGATTTTTGAACAGTAAAGCTAGGGTTAGTTATAACTTGAATTTGAGGCTTCGAATCGAGTTTTGGGTGCTGTTTTTGGGTTTAGCATCGAAATACGCACCTTGTGTGCTATTTTTGGTAGATTCCATAAGGATGAGGGTCGATGTCTATGCGGGTTGAGGGTGAAATCGCGACGAGGGTTGGAATGCGAGCCACCTGTTTCGGGTATGAGTAGGTGGGGGTTTCGGTGAGAAGTTCGTCAGAGCTTTTAGTTTTGACTGGCGTAGAGTAGAAGAGGAGATACAGGAGAAGGAAGTAGCGGCTATGGTTGTGAAATCGGAGCAGGAAATCAGCGGTGAGGAAGAAGGCCACGGGGTGAAAATAGTTATGGGTCTGGGCTTTTAGAATTAGAAATGGGCCGGGAGCTTTAAAGGTTAAGCCCAATGTAATTTAATTAAATTCAAATTAAAGTGTATAAACGTGTATAATCCATAAATGTTGCATATGTTATCAGAATTTGACACCATCAGTTGCGTTGGGATTGTATGGAAGTGGCTACACGATGGAACTGACTGGAAGTCCATTGGAGCTCATTACAATTTATAGCAAAATAAATTGTCCGTCTGAATCAAGCGGTGGTTATCGTTATTAACGGTGATCGTCCAATGTGAGTAAAACTCACCAACTCTGAACAGTTATATTTCTATAACATATTCTTAGAACTGATAATTATCTGTTGAGTGCTGTGTGTTAACTGTTTGGTTGAATTGCTTATATATTGGTTGAAATTATATATAACGATATATATATAAATCGTTAACCAAATATTGATTTTGTTTAATAGAATGTTTCATATGGAAATGAAATCGATATTAATCATATTGTTTAACATATGTGATGCAGGAAAACAGGTCGGAGGAATTCAACTGGATTCCTCAACATTTATTTTACAGTTTTTCATATATTGTGATATATGATGTGATATATAATCTATTGTTGATTATGTGTGTTTGAATGATACCGATCACTGTTGTGTGGTATTTTAAATACCATAAGAAAACCCTGGGATGAAAAAGGAAAATTTCAACAACTATATTGAAATTAAATATTTTATAAAATCGAAAAGATTTTATATAAAAGGAAGATTTCAAACTGTATATTGAAATAGAATATTTATAAAATCAAAGGATTTTATATAAATTAATATTTATAAAATCAAGGGATATTATAAAGGAAATTATTTGTCAAAAAAATATAAAGGAAAATATTTCTAAAATAAATATAAAGAAAACATTTGTAAAAAAAATATAAAAGGGAAATATTTGTAAACCATTTACAAATAGAAATGAAAAGGATATATTTGTAAACCATTTACAAATAGATTTGGTAAGGGAATATTTGTAAAACATTTACAAATAGAGTTGAAAAGAAAATATTTATTTGTTAAATAAATAGTATTGGAAAAGAATATTTATTTGTGAAATAAATAGAGTTATAAAAGGAGATATTTATGCAGAAAATAAATAGAGTTATAAGAGGAATTTATTGTAAAATGAAAAGAATGTTATATAAGGAAATATTTGGCAAATGAATAGAATTTTACATCAGGAAAGTTTAGACCCGTGCTTCGCACATGGGTATAACATGATATGGATTTAAAGCAAAGATTTTAAATAGAATCTGTTGTAACCAGTAGATTGAGAAGATTAATTTATAAATAATATTTTATAAATAAAATAAAATATTTATCATTGGATAAATAGAATATATAAGTCAGGACTTATACAGAGAAGTAAGAATCGATTTCAACATCGATATTTGAAACTGAATAAGGACATAGAGTTAATCAAAGGAGTTAATCGATTAGAGTTAGAGTTAATCGATTAGAGTTAGAGTAAATCGATTAGAGTTAGAGTTAACCAGTTAGAGTTAATCGATTAAGAGTTAAATCGAAATTAGTTATTCGCAGTGAGTTAATCGATTAGAGTTAAATCAGTTAGAGTTAGCCGAGTTTTAGTTAATCAAACAGAGTTCGTCAAGTATTGGTTAATCGAAGATAAGAATTTATCAAATATAGTTATTCAAAAAGGAGTTATTCTAAGTAGTTTATTCGAATAGAATTAAAGGAGTTATTCGAAATAGTTTATTCGAATAGAAAAAGGGGATTATCGAATATAGTTTATTCGAAAGAAAGAGTAAACGAATGTAGTTTATTCGAAAGAAAGAGTAATCGAATATAGTTTATTCGAAAGAAAGAGTAATCGAATATTAATTATTTGAAGAGAGTTAATCGAATATAGTTTATTCGAAAGAGAAGTTATCGAATATTTGTTATTCGAGAGAAGTTATCGACTATTTGTTATTTGATAGAAGTTATCAAATATTTGTTATTCGAAAGGGTTATCGAATATTTGTTATTCGAAAGGGTTATCGAATGTTAGTTATTCGAAAGGAGATATCGAATACAGTTTATTCGAATAGAGTTAAAAGGAGTTGTCGAATATAGTTTTTCGAATAGATAAGGGAGTAAATCGAATATAGTTTATTCGAAAGGGGTTAATCAAATATAGTTTATTTGATAGGAGTAAATTGATAAGACTTAATCGATAAAGGTAAATCGATTAGAGTTAATCAAATAGAGTTAATAGAATAGAGTTAAGCAAATAGAGCTAACTGATAAGGGTAAATCGATTAGTGTTAATCGAATAGTGTTAATTGAATAGAGTAATTGAATATGGCTATTCGAAGAGTGATTATCGAATATAGTTTATTCGAAGGAAAGGGTTATCGAATAGAGTTTATTCAAATGAGAATTATATGTTGAAATTCTATTAAATCGAATTTTGGAAAGTAATATTTAATTTCCGATTTTTAAACCAAGATTTATTTATTTAATAAATCGTTTAGTTATTATTCAAATTAAAGAATAAAAGTTATATTTGAAGTTAGATGTTTCGAAAGTAGGAATTATAACGTTATCGTTATAACCAATGTTTTTATAAAAGAAGTGGATTCGTAAATAGAACCCGTGAGGTTTGCAAGGAAGTTGTTAAACGTTTAAAAAGATAAACTTTGACTATTTCGAATTTTAAACGTTGTTCAGTTAAGGTCTGAGAGGTAATTATACTCCAACTTGATTGACTTCCTTCTTAACTAAGGAATGGTAAGGTTTAATAGTGAAGGTTGGTTAAGTGAATATAGTTAATGAAGGTTATGGTGAATTGGCATAGCGATGTTTTATTTAAACATCTGTTTAAATCCAAGGAATGAGTTTTGGAAACGTTTTCGAAATATAATCAGAGATATTTTCTAATCATATAAAATGAAATGTTGGATGGTAAAGAATACTGGAATGACGGTGATACATGGAAAGGAGATGGAAATGTTTTCCAATGATTAATAACGTATATTTTCTAAATTTAGAAAATAAGGACTTCTGTATATGTATATATAGAAACAGGAAATGGAGAATGAATAAATTAATGATAAATTAATTTAAGAGATAAATGTTGAATGTTGATTGATCGATAAAATTTCCATTTGGAAATAATACCGTTGTTTGCACACCTGTTTTACTTTGATAGTTAACTCACCGACTATCGAAGTTTTTTGACCATTTTAACGTTGTTAATATGGGGAGACCGGTTGAATTATTATCCAAAGAACCACCCCCGCATTAGCATAAGCATTGCGAATCATATAGGCCAAAAATAATTGAAGACTGAGTAAAGTGCAAGGGTTATTGTATAAATCTTAGGTAAAAGTTGCCTAAGATGGATGTACTGAATAATGCCTTCGGTTTGTCCAGTCCCAGGACAACTTGTATGGAAGAAGGTCTGACAGAGTATATCTAGTAGATCGCGTAAGTTGACCTCTTCAAACGTATTTACATTTGGTGGCGGAGGAATTCGTTTCTCTTAGCTGTATAGCATTGTATTTCTTAGGGAAATCAATTTGTGATTTGGCGGGTATGACGATGTGACATTCAAAATGAATAATTGTGTGATCTATGAGAGATAAGAAAGGCCTCTAGCCTCACAACTGGGAAATGAAAAAAATCAGGCAGGCAGCTTGGCTATGTAGGTTGCACCTATTAGGGTGAATAATCACCTGATCTAGAGTTTCATTTACTTCTAAAAATCTATTGTCGATGGTGTCCCATTCGGGAAACGGTTGCTGATCCCAACCGTTGGTGATATACATTCGATACAGTCAAGCGAAATGAGTGGTCGGTCATTTGTGGCCGGGTTGCAAGATGTTCTTGTTAAACCCAGTGTATTCCTCCCTAGAGGTACCCTAGCGAAAGGTGGTTCCATACCTTGCCATAGTTGGGAATCTATTATCCAATAAGCGCTCGCGGTTTTGATTGTATATTATATATGAAGAACGTGTGATGAAAGCATTTCTGCTAGATGATTATTATATTGTGGTTGATAAACACTATTATAATATCAATGAGTTTATATAAAGATTATTTTGGATTCTCATAACGGAAAAACCCGTTCCATTATACGACGTGGTCTTATGAGATATCATTTAATGGCTCAAACAGTTTTAAACTGTTTCACTCATACCAGTCCCATGATTGACCTGAAGTTTATTTTGTTTTGTTTTCCCTAAACTCTTGGGTGCCCAATTTTGTATGGGCAGTCAAGTAGTCGGGATTTACAGATACTTGAAGAGCTGGAGCAGGAGGCTTCAGGATCATATAACTATTGGTTATTTCCGCTGTGTTGTAAGTGTTGTGCTTTGGAAATGATATGTATAATCAAATACAGATTTATATTTCAAAGTTATGTCATACATTATATGTTATTCGTTCCATTGTGAGGTTCGTGTCACTCTGATGTTGTGTTCTTCTTCTTTTTCTATTCTAAGTTTCTATCTTATCTATTCTCACCCTCTATTTTCTTTCATTAACTACCGGTATTTTCGATGCTTGGATAATCGACGTGGGTTTTATGTCGATGACCAAAGATCGAAAATTTTCGGGACGTTACAGGGTTACTTTGCTTCTTGGTTTCAGCTTCTTGTCATTGGCTTCTTTGTTTTGGCTTCTGGGTTCCGGCTTCTTGGTTTCGACTTCTTGTCATTGGATTCTTGGTTTAGGCATCTCAATTTCGGCTTCCTGGTTTCGGCTTTAGTGTTTCCTTCTTCGACTTTGGTACCGTCTTCGGCTTTTGTCAACCTTCTTTGTTTCGGTGTTGCCTCATTAGCATTGGCTTCTACTTCGGTGTTGCCTTCTTGGCTTGTGTCGACACCAATTTTTTTGTTCCAACGGCTTGATGCCGATAATATATTTAAAAACCATGATACTATATACATATTTACATATATATACAAATTCTACTCACAACAAATTTCAAACTGATTTGAAATAAAAAATGAGAAATTGATTTCTGAACATAAATTTTACTTTTACAAGTTAAATAGATGGAAATGGTGAAATTTAATCAAATGGATTAAAATTTGACTTAAGTTAAATAGAGTTGTATTGGATTAGTAATAATATTAAATGTATTTTAATATAGAAAAATTGAGCTATAAATAATTTTTTAATTTAATTATGAATTTTTATGGAATATTCGATGATTCTGTATAATCAAAAATTTCAAGTTAGATTTGGAAACCTAGCATAATTTATATTAAAATATAAGAGGATGAGGTTGAAATTTGTTGATAAAACGAAGTTTATCTGTATAATTAAAATTAAAATTAAAATTAAAGCGAGCTCGCCACGTCTCTTGTTTCATAATTTTACGATCTGAACTTCAATTGAGTATATAGGATTCAATATATGTCGGAATTCTTTAAAATAAGAATCATCCGAGCCTACTAAATTATAGTTTCCTAATATAAGAGAAAAATCTAGATTTCATCTAATAGATTTTGAGTTATGTCAAAATCAAATTTTCAGAAAAATCATGGTATAGTCGATTATAAACCATAACAATTGATTTAATAAAATGGAAGGATTGTAAGTGAATGAAATTTGGATTTTCATAATTAAATAATTATGAACTCATGTGAGTTAAATGGATTGATTTTTCGAATAAAAATCAAATTGTTGAATTACGCAATGAAGATAACTAGTTACAAAAATTAATTAGTTAATAAAATATATGGAAAAAAATTAACTTGGTTAATTAAACTGGATTTATGAATTAAAATTTGAATTTGGATATGAATCTAGAATAAAAAATGGAATTTGATTTGTTCATAAGCAAATGATATGTGTTTGAGCATAACTGATTCAAAATAAGTAAAATAAACTAATGAGCTAATTAGACAATTAATTAGCAATTTGAATATATGCAAATTAAAAGGTCGGATTAATTTGAAATAAATTGGAAATGCATATGAATATATTAAACAGTATGGAATAAAAGCAAATGGAAGAAATAAAATTGAATGCTCGACATAAAGGTACATGTTTAGATTATAATTGGGTTTGATGATTTTAGAGCAAGTCGCTTGGCTCTTTTATTTCTTTTTTAATGGAAAGGACATAAAGAGACATTTTGTGGTTGTATCAATTGAGCCGTGCCAAAGAGACACTGATAAAAAATTCAAAAATTTTAAGAGTTAGAATTTTTTTAAGAAATTATGAAAACTAAAATTCGATTTGTCGATTGTATATAGAATTAGAAAAGCAGATTTGTTAATAAAAATTAAAATGGAATAATGAAGTTGATGAATTGATTTGAAATTAATTAAAATTGGCTAGAAACATAAGTAACTATTCTATTAACCAAATATCACCAATTTGCATAGAAATATTGTCATTTGTCATAAACGAAAGTGAATAAATTGATTTATAATTAGTATGAACATATGTGTGTGATATACATATTGAATATAAAAACATTGGTCGTAAATCATTCAGAATTAATGAATGTTAGTATATATGATATGTAGTATAAATAACATTACGTATATACTAAATTTAAAATATATAAATGTTGGAACTTTTATTAGCATGTACATGCTAAATATACATGATATGGCATGTTTGGTGATGAATCCATGTGTAACTATTTAAAAGAATGAATGTTATCGAATTTCAAATATTTAAGACTTATGTATTTAAATTGAGTAAAAACAGGTACATGGAGTTGTATGACCTAGTTTTGCTTGCGTAAATAACATAAATATGAAGTTAACTCGCTTAATAACGTTTATATAAGGTATTCCTACGTAAATATACAAAAAGTAGGATATATGTACTGTTTTCCTACCATCTGGGTGGTTGTATACATTTTTATCTCTCTTGTCATGTTACAAAAGTCTCTCCATATAAGGAAGACTCTGCCAAATATATATTTTTTTTGAAAATTTAGGGAGATAGAAAATTTTCAAAAATTTTGAAAAATTTTGTAAGCTAAAAGGATGATTCATAAATTGGGTACAATTTAAAAGATTTTGAATTCGAAATGAGAAACTAATTATTTGAATGAAAACTAAAAGGTTTGTATGAAATAAGATTTGGAGAAATGTGAAGTGTCATGTTTTAATTTAGTGGGTTAATGATAGATTAGATGGCTTGTAGCATTTTTCCAACCTTAGAAATTTCAAGGATGAAATTCATTTAGGGGGAAGAAATGTAACGACCCAGATGTTTAGTCGTTTAATTTTGAACATTTAAATTTATTTCAAATATTAAATTGGAAATATAAGTAGATTTTTATATGGAGTTTTTTGATTTGATAAACAAAATATGTTTTAATTTCGAATATATTGGATTACCGTAATACAAAAACAATAAATAATCGAATTCTAATCTAGAAACGATTCAAACGATCTATATAAATAGTATTTAAATTAGAATGATGATAATAATTTTTCGTCAATGGATTTGATTGTTTCGAAATTGATTTATATTTTATTAATTTAATTTAACGCATGAAAATATCCATTTTTAAAATGACCTCGATTTCAATGAAACCAATTTTATTAAATCCGTACTGGTTAATTATTGCGAGGTTTCAAGTTTCGTATCAATCGGAGTTATTATATGAGCGTGCACAATATAAATGTGTATCGATCAATGATTTGGAATCAAAATAGCATATTTTTTGCAAATGGACTAGGAATTCAATGAAATCAGTTTCATTGGGTCCAGAATGTTAAACAATAGACAGATCTTAATTTTTATCGCAATGGATTTAATATGTGATCATACAAATTAAAAATGTCAAACAAAAAATACGCGTGATTTTAATCAAATATAAAATTAAAATACCCCACCAATATAACATCCTAAACTCCTGTAACCCTCTCCATCTTCACTTCGCAACGGACTAAAATCGAAGCCGCCACTTCCTATTCTCTTCAAAATTTGTAAAAAAATGGAGTAGTCAAAAAAATAGAACAAAATTAAGTTTGTTAAACTCATATTGATTAGGGCTTCAATTATGTAGTCTTCGTATGTGGTGCGACATTATTTGGGGAGCTTGGGTTTTTTCGTAGTAAGATTATGGTTAGTTTTAAATGGAATTTTGATCATTAATTCATGATATAGGCTTCAGTTTGGGTATTAGAGGATTTAGCAGTATCATGCGATGAAGTTTAGTGTGATTGGGTTCGGAAAATGTCGATGCCTTCCTGTAGCACCGTTCGATGGAACAGAGGTTACGATGATCGAGGAATTCGCGAGTTGAATCTTGTGGTGTTAGGGAGGTGGAGTTTTGGATGCCGATGTTAATGGTGAAGTCGGAGTTCGTTATCGTGGAGCATGGATTGAGTTTGGGTTTTCTAAGTTACGGCCATGGTATGTCTTTTGCTGGAGCTGAAATATTGATGTGGAAGAAGGATTAAAACCTTGATTATTTAACTAAGCAAGATGACTAACACATTAGTGACGGCCGTTAGTTTTGTAATTAACTATTTCAGTTCATATAAAATATTGTCACGACAATAGTTTTCTCATACGTCGTCAGATTCGAGCGAAACAAATTACATTGGATTCGTATGGATGAAGGCTACGCATATAATCTGTAATGACCCGCCTTTTTGCCCGGTTCTTGTCGGTAATTAAACCAATTTAAACCGTTCAGAAAGATGAATTGTTATGGGGACATACATACATTGAAAAAAATAACAAGACTCTTTATTTCATTACAAATTATTACATCAGATTTATCAGGAATATATCAGAGCACAACATATAGATCGGAAGAAGAATAAGTATACTCTCAACGGAAGAAGCAGTATATTATAGCGGAAGCTCCAGACTCTAGTGTGAACTCCAACTCAGAAAGCGCTCCGAACCTTGCTAAAACTACAAAACTAAACTACTGGCTGCCCGTGTGAAAAATTAATGGGCACCTAGAGTTTAGGAAGGAACAATAAGCTCCGGGTCAGTCATGGGATTGGTGTGAGAACATAAAACAATTGTTTTTCTTTAGGATTCATTTTAAAGTTGGGAAATTCACCGGACCACGCCGCAAATGCGGAACGGGTTTATTCCATTTGAATACCCGTGCATATAAATTTTAATGACTTCTGGAAAAATGAAGCCATCATAAGCTCGTCCCACATCACACAATGCAAGCGCACACCGGATGGGCAAGTTTTATCTTATGATAACCAAAATGCTTTATACGTGAAAATCCTCTTTTAATATTATCATATAGCGTGGAAAACAATTTCGCAAATAAATGTATTAATCCTAGATGGCATAATACCCATAATATTATGTCGCCATATATATGTACAATCAAAATCGTATGGCTCGTATTGGAGAATGGATTTCCAACTTGCTGATTCCTGACATGAAAGATCAATCAGGGATACAAAACATAGTGCCTCATGGCTTTTTCATCCATCGCGGACACCAACTACACATCATCAGGGCAGATCAACGGTTTTCGACCAGACACCCCCCCCCCCCCGAACATACCCAATTCCCCAGGTCCATAAGTGGTTTCCCACTGCTGCACAACTTCATCATTAATTCATATATAAGTATAAAACCTAACTGCCAGTTTCTCATCAATCCGGGGTGTGAGGTTTGTCGATGTCAGGTCATATGCTTCTATAAGCCATTCTTTGATCATCACTAGCTCATCTCATAACTCGGGCATGCCACATTGAAAATTCACGACATATCACTGATTTTCAACCAATGCATACCCTCTAAGTTCATATGACTTAGAGATGAGGAAAATATATTGCCACAAATCCGATATACATTAACTGAAATAATTGATATGCGGTCAATTTCAACGTCAGACACACCACCCATACAAATCTATTCTAGGACTGAATGGAACAACAACCCGAAAATACTTAAATATGTTCGGGTCTCATGTAACTCATACCTCGTATCGGTGGCCTACCTAATCGAGACATCAATCAACAATCAGTCTAAACAATTTAAATATTCCCGGTCTTCATTCGTCGTTGACCGAGTCTTGAATTGCTTGATAACGTGTCGTATTATTACTTGGAATGGTTTTCGAACATATATTCGATCCCGGTCTTTCGAAGTAATAAAGGTACTTTAAACAGTAGCTATGGTTCACACAGGCTTTTCAATTCAAATCTCCTTCCAAATGATTATCAACTGAAGATTTGAATTACTTTAAATTCCATATAACTCATTATCATCTTATCTCTTCTTTGAAATCAAAAATTATACCTTCGCTTCACATTTCTTACCTTTAATTCCCTCAAATCAAAGATTTTATTAAATCCCCCAATTGCGATATGAATTTCCACCATTCAATCTCATCGGGCTTCAAAAATGGTATTATTAAAGATACGTTTCACGACAAAACCCAAATCAATCGATATTGAATCATAAATTACACAGAAACTTTTATCCACTTATATTTGATATAAATTCTCATAATCAACGAATACTATAAGTGGAATAACGATATAATACTATCTTTCAAATCCCCAGATAGTATACGTTTACATCATGAGGTTTCATACCAAATATCGAAGATTATTCTATCTAACTTATTTTAACTAGGTTGAGAACCCATATTTAATTGAAAGATTTATTCAACTCTTCGACATTAGATCTAGATAGAAATACCATCAACTTATCTTCAATATTAATTACTGTGTCTAACTCATATTATAAGCGGAATAACGGTGATTTACCTTTTAAATTCCTTAGATAATAAGAGTTTTCATTTACCGAATTAACATCAAACATCCAAAGATTTATCTCCAACCATATCTAAATTTTTTACTTTGGAAAAACCATTTCAATTCCATATAAATATATCCAATACTTAAATAATCTTCGAACTATTTAAAAATCATTCTTTTAGTCAAATAATAGTTCACGCTTATGAATTTCAGTCCAAAACAACATTTGGAAATGTTACCCAAGAGTACTATTGTTAAATGGCTATTTAAGTCAAATAGATTTAAAAATTATTCGAAATTCAAATATTCCAATTCTAATCACCTTTAAATTTATAAAATAGGAAATTATCATAAATTTCTCCAATTTAATAAACTTGTTTTATTTTATTTTTCATTATGATCGCTGACTGCAAGCATAGCGATCTTTCCAAATTTGTTATACTTGAAAAATCATCCGTTGAAATTTTGAAATTTCCTTTGCTATTCAAACTGTTATCATTTGCAATTCATGTTTCTTATTTCAAGTCAAATTAATTTCAATTAATCAATTTGAAAACCATTCAAAACTTAAAATTGATGCTTATGAATTGTCGCATCATAGTGTGTAATAACCCGCAAAATCTGGGCCAGTTTAAAATTTTTATTTTGGCAATTTTAGCGAATTTAGTATATTTAAAATAGATTATTTTAAATAAAAACGATGAGAAATTTATTTTGAATATATTCGAAAGTATATATTATATACGTCGTCGTTAGAATATAAATATTTATATATAATTATAAATAGAATTGAAAATGGCGCGGTAGTTCGATAATTCGATTTCAAACTTCGATTGAATGTACCGGGTGCAAAACAATCCAGATTTTAGTGAAACCAAAAACATTAGGATCTATTTGATAATATCTTTCCAACGAATCCGAATAATCGAAGTTTCATAGCGGGAATCAAAAGATATGTCCAGTTGAAAATTCTGAATAGTCGCTATAGAATTCAGGCCCTTAAAAATGGAAATTTTGCAAACGACCTCGGATTTCGACGAAACCACTTTTGTTGGGTCCGTGATGTAAAGTTATTGCTAGATTCCAAATTTCATAATTTTTCGAATCAATATGTGAGCGTGGCAAATGAAAACGCGTTTGACCAGTTTCAGTTGATTTTAATCGACTGGAAATTGGCCATTTTTCCAACGGTCTCAGAATTCGACGAAATTAGTTTTGTTAGGACCGTATCGTCAATACGAAGCTAGAAAATATTTTTCAGGAATTTTTCTAGTTAGTATGTGACCCCGGTAATTTGAAATGTACGTTTAAAATTCAATATAATGATTTAAATGTAAATTTAATGGAAACTGATTGTAACAGCCGAATCAGCCTACGATACATATCCCATTGTGTTCGGAATGGGGGTGAAACGTTATGGACGACAGGCGGTGGGCCTCGTTTCGAGGTCGTATGTAAAAGTCAACTTTTTGAAATATAAATTAATTAAATAAATTAAAACCTTCTTTTGCATATACCCCCCCCCCCCCCCGATCTCATTTCGAACAGAAAAGAAAAAAAAAGATTAAAACCTAATCGATCGACGGGGGGAACCGCCGCCGCCTCCATCGCGCCCCCCCCCCCCCCCCGGCGTTCGCTGAAGCCTAGGGCCACCGCCCTCCATCCCCTTCTCCCTACGCCTACTTCCTCCCCCCTCTTGAAGACCGCGACCCCCTCCTCTTGCTGACCACCCTCCGCCGCTCCATCGCGCCGCCAGAGGACCCGACCCCCCCACCAGGCCGCGCCGCCTCATCGACCCCCCCTTTTTGCATCGGAGGACCGCGAGCCCCAAAACCCCGTGGCGCACCCCAGCGCCACCCACGTCCAGCCCAGACGAACTCCGGCAGCCGAGAAGAAAACCCAGTAAGCCTTAAAAAAAATACGATCTTACATGTTTTTTTATATATATATGTTTTCTTATTCTGATTTTATATGTTTTAAAATCTAAAATTTTAAAAATAAAATAGCCTTGATTTTCTTTGATTTAAAAATGTGATTTTTAAATTTTACGTAGCATTGTTTATAGATATATAGGAAAAGCATTATATAAAAACATATGTATTTATAAAAAGAAAAATATGATTTTTATATTTTTGAAGTAATAAAAATATGATTTTTATATTTTTAAAGTATTAAAAATATAATCTTTACTATATATAAGTGGTAAAAATATGATTTTTGTTAATATAGAGAATTAAAAATATCACCTTTATATACGTAGCAAAATAAAAATGTGATTTTTATAGTGATGAAGTCTATATTTTTGAAAAGGTGAAGTCTATATTTTTGAATAGGCGAAATCTATATTTTTGAAATGGAATTTTTATCTATATGACATCGCAATAAAAATTCGATTTTTATATATTGAATAGCGAAGTAAAAATTCGATTTTTATATATTGAATAGCGAAGTAAAAAATTCGATTTTTATATATTGAATAGCGGGGTAAAAATTCGATTTTTATATATGTAGTGGCTACGGGCGACGAAGCTGACGAAGATGCGAAAATGATGAAGATTTCTATCAAAGAAGAGTCAAGATGATTGGATAGCTATCTGTGAGAATTTCTCACCTTTCAATTTCTTTTTCTAGTTATATATATATACTAGGATGCAGACGGTGCTTAGTAGCACCCGACACAATCGTCCACAGACCATGGACTTGTTTGTTTGATTTGATTTGAATTGAATTGTTTGTGAATTGAAATTGATTTGATTGATGTGTGAATGGCGTGGGCCTTCACTAGACCGGGGATAAGGCTAGGCCTCGTCCCGTTTCTAGTATCGTGCCGTTATGCCGCCGAAATTTTCTAAAATATGTTAGAAAAATAAAATATCATTTTATTGAAAGAATGAATTGAATAGAAATTCATGTGTTGAAATAAAATGTTTTATCGTTAAAATATAATTTTTAACGTGAATATGAATAAATAAATATTCTTTTACAAACCGGACGGTTTGTTTATGTACACCTATTTGAATGACATTGATTGGGACGATAAATTTTACACATCGCCCAACTGCACAACTAAAATCTGTGTTTGTTGATTTGAAACCCCACACGGGTGTTGGGATGAAATTTGAAGTTCACTCATCCTGATTGATTAAATATGTCGATCGATTGATTAACAGACTGTTATAAGCGTTAGATATCTATATTTGATGCTTATACAGTTAATGCACTTTGGTTGATGGTTGATTATTTTTCAATGCTACTATATACATGTGATGTATGAAAATCCATATAATTAACTTTATATGGTGATTGATTGGGCCTCATTCCAATTTGAAAAATAAAGAATAATATAAAATAAAGGTTCATGTGTTGACAGTACTCATCCGTTGAGATTAGTCATGTGTTGAACGAAATATTTTAGTAATAAAATTTACATCTTTATCAATATAAAATAAAGGTTCATGTGTTGACAGTACTCATCTGTTGAGATTAGTCATGTGTTGAACGAAATATTTTAGTAATAAAATTTACATCTTTATCAATAAAAAATAAAGGTTCATGTGTTGACAGTACTCATCCATTGAGATTGGTCATGTGTTGAACGAAATATTTTAGTAATAAAATTTACATCTTTATCAATATAAAATAAAGGTTCATGTGTTGACAATACTCATCCATTGAGATTGGTCATGTGTTGAACGAAATATTTTAGCAATAAAATTTACATCTTTATCAATATAAAATAAAGGTTCATGTGTTGACAGTACTCATCCATTGAGATTGGTCATGTGTTGAACGAAATATTTTGATAATAACAACTATTTTGAAAAAGAAATATTTGAAATAGAATATTTGAAAATAGAAATTTATGAAGCCGTGTTGATTAGATTGACGCCATTTTGACGTGAACGATATTTATATCGATTTTATTCATTTTGAAATGAATTGAATTGAAAACGATTTCGAAATGAATTGAATTGAAAATGATTTCGAAATGAATTGAATTAAAAACGATTTCGAAATGAATTGAATTGAAAACGATTTCGAAATGAATTGAATTGAAAACGATTTCGAAATGAATTGAATTGAAAACGATTTCGAAATGAATTGAATTGAAAACGATTTCGAAATGAATTGAATTGAAAACGAATTCAAATTGAATTGAAAGCGAATTGAAATGAATTCAAATTGAATTGAAATTTGAATTGAATAGAAATGAATTTTAAAACGAATTTATAAAGAAGAATTCAAATTTGATTTGAATTGAAAAGGAAGTTGAAATTGCTTTTGAAACGAATTTAAAACTATTTATATAATTCGTTTTAAATAGAAATCGACGATATATATATTATATATATTATATATATAATATAATGGCCTGAATAGAACGCGCCGCGCCGCGGCAGTTCGTGAATTCCGACCATTTATTTCAAACGGACATTACGGGAGATCCGACCGTCGGATTCTCCTAAAACCGGAACCGTTGGGTTCGTATCGAAAAGAGCTTTCTAACGAATGTTAGAAATTTGAAATCTAACGGTTGGATTTGGAGTTATGTCCCAATCAAATTTGAAAAAGGTCGCTGCAAGTGCAGTTCGATGACCGTTGGTGGAAATCGACTGTACGGGCCTTGATAAAATTATTAAAAATAGTAATAATTTGTGTAGAATCGTAAGAAATGATTTGTGAAGATTTGGGATGAAAAACTCCATATTTGAAAAGATAGAAATAGATTTTTATCGAAATGAACTAGTTTTGAACTAGAATTATAATTCTATTTATTTTTAAATAAATAAATTGAATTTGAAAAGGGTTTTAAAAATAACTAGAATTTCCAATGATTGCATTGGAATGGATTTGAATCGAAATTGTCTTCGGAATATTTCGATGTTGGATTTCGTGATTATACAGATGTTGTTATGGAAATTTGAAAGATATAGATATATATATCGTTATTTCCAATACGATATCTGTTTGTCGTAGAATTTGATATTGAATATAAGCCGATATATTTTCTATTCAGAGCCTTGTATTTAATATCAAATGTGATTTGGGTTTGTCGTGAATGGTGTCTTCATTAACACTGTTCTTGAACCTAGTTGATAAAAGATTAAATCTTTTTATTTAGATTTAATGAAGTGTACCAATTAAATGATATTTAATTGGAATTGAATTGGTATTGATTTTTGGGTTTATCGTGAGCAGTGTTTTAAATAACACTCGTTCTTTAACCCGATAATTAATGAATGTGATTTTGGGTTTATCGTGAACCGTGTTTTAAATGACACTGATTCTTTAACCTAGATAGCGATTAAAACTAAGTGGAGTTTTAATGAATCTTTAATTAGATTGAAATGATCGAGAATGGATGTAACGACCCAGATTTTTGAACAGTTTATTTTACATATTTAGTATGGTTTTAAATATTGAATTCATAATATAAATAGTATTTTATTGAGTTATCGATTAAATAATCGAAATACGATTTATTTTGATAATTATCGAAATACGAGGAGTTTGAGATAATTCAAATTCTAAGGTAGAACTGAATCGAAAACAGTTCAGATGAGCAATATATATACTATATGAACGATGATAATAGAAAATTCATTGTTGAAGAAATTAATTGTTTTGAATTTAAAATGATTTAATATGGCTATTTTAAATATACGTTCAAATTAAAATCTCAGAACCAGATTCATTAAGTTCAGAATAATGATATAACTGGCATACATTGGTCCTTACTGTTGGATAGCGGTTCGGGATTTGCTATTTAGGAACCACGAGATATTTCGAAATATTTTATATAATAAAATCAGACAAAATCAAAACAAAGCCGACCTATCTCTTCTCTAGCAGACCTATCTAACTATGCTAGAGCTGCTACTTTCATTTCACGTACCCGATGTCTTCCATTTTTGAGATCAAGGAGACAAACATTTTAATGGCCGTGTACGAGATGTTCCCGTCCACCCTTATAAAATCGCGACATCCCTTTCTTTCTTCAATCTTGTTTTAACAGAAAATAATGGCCGCACCCCTTCCTTTAAAAGTCACAGCTACCTCCTTTTAACCCTTTGGCTCAAATCGAATCCACAAGTTTCAAATGCAAACTCTCTCTGATTTCAAAATCCCTCGATGAAACTGACCAACTCCGAATGTAAATCAATGTCGTGAGGGCGGTGTTCAACATCAGCTGAAGAGCGCGACAGTGGGAGGGGCGAAGTTGGGTAATCGCGATAAATTTTTGGGCTTGGATATTGTTTCCAGTAGCAGTTTCGAAGTCGTGATGTTCGGATGGCGTTTGAAAGGCGTGGATTAGGGTTCCTCATCGCGCGATGTCTAAGGCAAACGCAGATCTGATTTAAGAGAGTTCGATTTGGGATTCTCATGGAGTTAGGGTTGTTCGCAACCTTTATGTTAATCGCGAAAGGAGGAAGTCCCGTTTCCATTGCAGCGTTGTCTGAGTTTTGCTGAGAGGGGATTTGGATGCAAGTGGGCGATGAAGTGGTTCAAACGATGCTGGAGAAGTTGTTGCCGACGCCGGGAAGTTCAAAGTTGGTCTTGTTTAGGTGACTGAGTGGAGTTGAAGTCACTGATGTTGAACAATGTAATTAAGGTAATTTTTTTTATTTATTTATTTCTATGTTCAAATTTTAAAAAAAGAAATTAGTTTATGTAAAAAGTAAATTAATTTATATAACTAGTTTATATGAAAGGAAATTAGTTAGAAAAGGAATAAATTTATAGACTAATCGTGCGAGTAAGATTTATGATCAGTTAAATTTAATTAGACTAATTCCAATAACTGAAATTTTATTTATATTGTTTTATATTGAAAAACAGACGGTTGGCGAAATCACGGGGAAATCTATATAATTGGCTTCATTGGATATTCAGGAAAATATAATCACGGTGAGTAAATCTCACTCACCTTTAGAATTATTTTTATTTCATTAAAAATAATTGTCTGTTGCTTGTGTGAATGTTTTATGGTTGTTTATATATATTAGTTATTTAGGCTATATATATATATATTGGGTTGATTGATTGGTTGGATTCCCGCAGTCTCATTAGCGGATGCCCGCAGTTTCATAGCGGATGATTACCCTATACGCCCCACGCTATGATTAGTGGATGACCTTCTATACCGCGATATTCTGCCACGAAGCAGAATGGGTATTATTTATGTGCTAACATCTGTGGATGCAGGAAGACAGGTTGGAGGAATCCAACTGGATTCCTCAAAAATATATTATCTGTTGTGTTGTTTGTTGTTTGCTTGATTTCATATATTAATATATGACGTGTAAAAAAATCAAATGATTGAAAAATGGAGTGATTTGATTGCTTTAAATATCACTGGGCCAAGTGTTAATTTATTAAAATATCATGAGAAAGATATTTGAGGGTTAAAAAGAAAATTCTATTTTTCCCAAATAGAATTTGAAATTCAAGTAGAATTTGAAAATATAGAATTTCAAATGGAATATTGAAATAAAAATTTCAAAATAGAATTTTGAAATGAAATTTCAAAATAGAACTTGAAATAGAATTTTTAAGTGGAAATTTAAATAGAATTTAAATATTAGAAAGGAGTTGGAATATTTGAAATTCAGAAGAAAATTTAAATAAGATTTGAAATGGGATTTTTAAATATGTAAATAAAATTTGAGTATAACATTTGAATATAGAATTTGAATAAAGGAATTTCAAAATAGAAATGGAATAATAGAGGTCAAATGGGATTTGAATAGTAGAATTAGAAGGAGTTTAACTATTTGAATTTTAAATAGAAAAGAAAAGGGGTTTGAATGTTAGAAATTCAAATAGAAGTTCAAATAGCATTTGAATATGCGAAATTAGAATTTGAATTCAAGGAATTAAAATAAAATTTGAATTCAAAGGAATTCAAATAAAGAAAATTCAAATAGAGATTTGAATGTAGAATTTCAAAATAGAATTTGAAATATAGAATTTCAAAGAAGAATTGAATAGAATTTGAAATATAGTATTTCAAGGAAGAATTCAAATATGAAATTTGAATAGAGATTTGAATGGAATTTAAATATGAAATTTGAATAGAGATTTGAAATAGAAATTCAAGTATTGAATTTGAACATGGAATTGAATATAGAAATTCAAATTTGAATATGAGATTTCAAAATAGAATTTGAAATAAACTTTGAAAGTAGGATTTCAAAGTAGGATTGAAATAGGATTTCAAAATAGGAAATCCAAATAGTTTTGAAATGGAATTTGAATTCAAGGGAATTCAAATGAATTTGAATATTAGAAATTCAAATGGTGTTGAAAATGAATTTGAATATTAGAAATTCAAATGGTGTTGAAAATGAATTTGAATATTAGAAATTCAAATGGGGTCGGAAATGAAAAAATGAAATTTGAATGTAAGAGATTCAAATTGAATTCAAATAGGATTTAATCTATGAGATTTGAATATGAAATTCAAATGGGTTTTAAACTATGGAATTTTGAATATAGAATTTAAAAGGAGTTTGAATATTTGAATTCCAATAGAATTTCAAATATAAAAATTGGAATATAGAAAGTTCAAATGGAATTTAAATATAGAGTTTGAATAAAGGAATTCAAATGAATTCGAACATAGAATTTGAATATAGGGAGTTCAATATAGAAATTCAAGTATTTGAATTTGAATGTCAAATAGGAAGGGAATTGGGATTTGAATATAGAATTCAAATAAAAGTGAGATTTGAATCTGAATCAAGGAATTCAAATGGAGTTGAATTCATTTTAAAGAAGTTTTAAAAGTTTATATATATAAATATAATTAAAACGAACTCGCCGCAGCGATGCAGTTCGTAAATTGGCGTTTCGAACTTCAATTGAATATACAGAACTCAATTGAAGTCGAAATTCTTTGGAACAAGAAACGTCAGGACCGGTTTGATAATAGTTTTCTAATGAAAGAGAAAAATATGAATTTCGTCGTATAGATTTTGAGTTATGTCAAAATCAAATTTTCAGAAAAACAGCGCCAGAATCGTTTTAAAACCATAATGGTTTATTTAATATTATAAAAGGATTTTAAGCGAGAAAATCCGAAGTTTCTATTTAGAAAATTTCAGAGTGAGTTGTAAAACATATGCGAATTCAAGTTGTGTAAATGAATATGATTTTTGAAACAGAAACCAGATTTTGATTTATTGAATAGAATTAACTAAATTGAATAGAAATTAGTTAATGAGATTTCGAATGAATATTGGGGTTTGAATAAGTGAATTCGATTTGAGAATTTATATTCGAAAGAGAAAAGAGAACTAGAATTAAAATCGAAATTCGATTTGGTTATGAACGAGTTAAATATTTTATTTGAACATGTTATGTTCAACAAAGAAGTGAAATAGACAAAAAGGCTAATTAAAGAATAATTGAGCGAAACCGAATTCAAACGATTCAAATTTGAATTCAAACAAATGGATTGAGTTAAATTGAATCAGAAACAGGTGAACATGTGTTAGACAGGTACATGATGAAATATATGAAGATTTTTAATGAATGTGCTCGACAAAAAGGTACATGTTTAATTCATATATGGGTTTGATGCGCCGTATCGGCAAGCCGCTTGGCTTTTTCTTTTTCTTTTTGAGATTGGAAGATACCGGGAAGCTATTTGAAATTTCCCGATGCTCCTGATACAGGGGAGGTTATGGCGAAATTTTCCGGAAATTTAAGGAGTTAGAATATTTTTAAGATATTTTGATAATTTGAAATCATTGTATCGACGTATTGAATTCGATAGTAAAGTGCATACAAAAATCGAATGTTGTAAACAAAAAGGGATAGAGATAAGTGATTGAAATTGTTTCCAATTGCAAATAGAGATTTTTCTAATATATAGAAAATAAAAGAAGTTAATATTTGGAAACGTTTTCCAAATGGCATAAGAGGCAAGATGGTTATTGAAATATTTGGTTAACAAATATTGATAAGGAAATGGAGAAGTGATTTAATTAATGAATATTAATAAAAGAGCCCAGTGATTTGTTTGATATGTTGGATGAACACTTGTTTTTATTCAATAGTTAAATCACAGACTATCGAAGTTTTGACCATCGTTGTCAATATGGAGAGACCGGTTGGATTATTATCCGAAGAACCACTCCGTATCGGCATAAGCGTTGCGAACCAAGTATGCTGAACATATTGAAGACGGAGTAAAGTGCAAGGGCTTTTCTAGTAATAGAAATAGTGCCTTCGGTTTCGTTCAGTCCCAGAACGAACGTAAATGGACGAATGTTTGACAGAGTATTTCCAATGACCAAATGGGTTGGTCTGTATGAATATATATGGTTGCAACGGATTTATCCCTTAGCATAATATCCAGAATATTTATGCAAACTTAACTAGTGATTAACGGATCTGACAATGTGGCATTCAAAGTGATTGTGCTATCAATGAATGGTAAGTATTCGTAGCCTCAGGCCTCAACAACCGGGAAAGGACAAAAATCGGGCAGGCAGCATGGGTATGTGGGTCGCACCCATTAGGGTGTATAATCACCTATCTAGAGAAATTCCTTTTGTTTCTAAATCTATCGATTCTGCCCATTCGGGAAACGGTGGTTTGAGTCCAACCGTTGGTGATATACATTCGATACACTCAAGCGAAATGAGTGGTCGGTCATGTGTGGGCCGGGTTCCAAGATGTTCTTGTTGAACCCAGTGTATTCCTCTCTAGAGATACATCATCGGAAGGTGGTTCCATACCTTGTCATGTTGGAAATCCAATCTCCAATAAGCGCCATGCGGTTTTTGATTATATACTATATATGTGGAGCGTGAGATGCAAGCGTTCTGCTATTTGGTTATTTACTTGATGTAGACATTATTATAATATCACTGGATTTTCGTATCAAAGTGATTTGGGTTATAGTAAGGTAAAAACCGTCCGTGTTTATGTGTGGACTGGTCTTACTATTATCTTTTCGTTTGAAAGGATTTTTGAAAGTTAAATAAGTGGTTGGAGTTTACTCACACCAGTCCCATGACCGACCCAGAGTTTATTTTGTTTTGTTTTCCCTAAACTCTTGGGTGCCCAAATTTGTACGGGCAGTCAAGTGTTTCAGGCTTTTACAGATACACTTGGAGGAGCTTGAAGCAGGAGGCTTCAACGTTAGTTATTTCGAGTTACTTCCGCTGAATCAAAAGTTATGTGTACTCTGATGATGGTATGTGTATATGTACAAAACAGATTTGTATTTCAAAGCTTATGTTATAGAATATATTTTATTCGTTCCGCTGTGAGTTGTGATCTTTGTTTTTCTTCTATTCTAATATTTCTTTCTTTCTATTTCTCATCCTCTAACTTCTTTCTAATAATGAGTCGTATTTCTGCGTTATTTGGGTTGGACGTGTGGTGTATTTAGTCAACTCAGATAGCACGGATTTGCGGGCCTTTACAATGGAGTATCACTAGTTTTGCTCCAGGCGATAGTTAAATCTTTAATTAGATTTGAACGTGAAATGGTAATTGAATTTACCGATAACACCGTGGTGTTAGATATGAAGTATTACCAGTTTTACTTCATGGGATGAATAGGTTGGGATTGGGAAATTAAAACAAATGATTACTTCGGTAAGGTTCGTTAATCCCGACTAGTTGAATCGAAATTCAAAAGATGATTAAAGAATAAATTCAAGGAATTTATCTTGGATAAAATTAATGGGAACATTTCCCTATGAATGTGAAATTTAGAAACTAACTGTCGGTTAGCCAAGCAGAATGGTTTTCTGGATATTGATCTGATGTTGGTCTGGGCCTTCGGGGTTAATATTTGGGAAATTATTCTCTTGATTAATTTATGGTTATTGACTAATGAATTGGAATGAGGTGTATGTTGTGTTTGTGTAACACTTATTTAAAATATACGCGAGTTATTCGGAAAGACCGGGTTTATCCCATTCTGAATAACTGATATGACGATAAGTCGAAGATGAAGACGATGGTCGAAGACCGGAGGTCTTCACGTCGTTTGGGTGATTACTGATGATCTTGATTGGGCTGTACACCCAAGAAGATGGAAACAGTTGGTGATCGTCCAGACGTGCTTGGAGATCGATGGATATGCGGGGTACTAGGTGCCTCCGGTTTCGTTCAGACCCAGAACGAACTTGTACATGGACTGTGTGTCTGACATTGGATTTTAGTCCGTGTGATTGATCTCTATTAAATATATATCTGTTTGGCGGCGGAGAATTTATTCTCTTGCTTAACGCCCTTCTCTGAGACGTACGAGCTCAGAGGTTATATACTGATGGATATCAAACACATGGAGTGAATTGCCTGTGTGGCATGCCTAAGTGGCAATTGATCGAGGCTTCTGTTGAAAAGCAAAGTCTTGTGGTGATGATCAAAGCACGGCCTTTGTGGCGTAGCTTTGTGTAACGTTTACTTCGCGAGTTTCACACCTGGTATGAAACAAAAACGGGAGACGGACCTCAGGGAGGACTTGCGTTGCTTTCTAGCTAGAAGTGGCGTCAGTGGTTTTACACGCCCTGACGAGTTTGACTTATGTGGTTGTTGCTGTTGCGAGGTGCCTCGGTTATATCGGTTTCAGCCGATGCATTCTGGTCGGCAGACGGACCAGACTTACACCCCATAGGGTGGGGAGACATATTGTTCAGGTATAATAATCCACTCCGTGTGGACCGGCCCTGACGATCCAAGGGGCAGTTGCGGCTGTTCCTGAGGGGCGGGCTAGAGCGTCTCGAATCGGTTGAGGACTATCTTTTGCCTCGGTTCATAGATGGAAATCCAACTTCCAAATACGTGAGATTTGCGGTTTTATTTGAAGAGCCTAGTATGGTGACATAGTGGGATGGGGCGCTTATGCCGTCTATGATTGATACTTACGATTTGAAGTTGTTTAATACACTATGCACTTATAATAGTATCAAATGATTTGTTTTAAACGTATCAAGCATTCTTAGCTATTATAAGGTAAAAACCCTATCCTCCGGCTTGCGTTGCATTGTGTGATGGGAACTGGGTCTTATAATAGCTTCATTTTTCTTTATTTAGCATTGCGCTGTTGTTTTATGCACTAGTATTCTTGGGAGGAAACCCGTTCCGTGTTATACGGCGTGGTCCCTTGAGTTACCTAATTTAAAATAAAGATTAATAACTGTTTTAGTTCTCACACCAGTCCCATGACTGACCTGGAGTTTATTGTTTTAACCTAAACTCTGGGTGCCCCTATTTTGACACGGGCAGCTAGTAGTTTTGGTTTTGCAGATTTATATTCATAGGATCCTGGTTTACAGCTGGAACGATATCCGGAAAGCTTTGTATCCGTATATCTCTTCTAGTTGTGTATTGTATTATTTTCCGCTGCTATGTATTTAAATGTAATTTAAATCTCTGATATTTCTGTGTAATATTAATTTATACTCTGTATATTCTTGTAATCTGATGCATTGTTGTAATAGCAATGAAATGTTCTTTTATATGCGTTCTATTTTGTGGCTTGTTCTCGAACTATCCGACGCTTTCCTTTACGGGGAAGTTACGGGTTTTCACAGTTGGTATCAGAGCTTTGGTTTACAAAGCTTAGAGAACAAGGCACATTAAAACCCTACTAAAGAATTCATCAGATATTGGATTAGTAATATCCAATTAGAATGACTCGTTAGAGATAGGATCAGTAGTATCCTAGAACGAGTGTGAAGAGTATATTTTTAAAATGAAAACCAATTTTGTTGTGAAATTTAAATCACTTATTCGTATTTGATTATTTGTTTTATATTGAATCTGGACAATCCCATATATAAAGATTTTGCATATGCGTCTTGCAAACGTGTATTCGAAGTTTTAATATACTGGATAGTTATAGAATCATACTCTAGTTGCCCGGGGATAATTCTGGTGATGGGGCACTCTCGCCAGTATTTATTTTCGAGCAACGAAAGTGAGATTTCTATATTTCCATTAGACTGGTGTGAGAACCGAAATTAGATAGGGCTTATTGTTGTGATTTGGCATCAAAAATCTGATTTTTTGACTATATATCAAAGTTATGCATTTGAAAAGCTAATCAACTGATTGATTGATGGTTGTATTGTTTGATTATTGTTTGAATAATTAAAATTTGAACCATTTAGTTCATTTGAGTCCAATATTGAATTTTATTGAAAATTGGTCGCATTTGCTTGCATATACATATACTTACATTGAACAGGTCATAGCAAGGAGGCTAGAGCCGAAGAATAAAATTTGTTTGCCCGACAAATAGGTACATGTTTACTACATAATTTACTGTTTTGTTTGGGTGATGATGATTTTATGAGCCTATTGGCTAGCCGCTTGGCTTTTTCTTTTTCTTTTTGAGATCTGAAGGACCGGGGAAGCTATTTGAGATTTCTCGATGCTCCCATTGCAAGGGAGGTTATGGCGAAATTTTTCGAAAATTTAGGGTGTTAGCCAAATTTTTGAAGAATTTGAAAATTCTCAGAAACTGAAAAGTTGGAGAATGGAAGCCAGATCGAACGTAGAGTTGGTTAATCAAACCACTTTCGGCTTTGTTCCTTTTCGGGGACGAAAAGTTTTAAGTGGGGGAGATTGTAATAACCCGCAAAATCTGGGCTAGTTTAAAATTTTTATTTTGGCAATTTTAGCGAATTTAGTATATTTAAAATAGATTATTTTAAATAAAAACGACGAGAAATATATTTTGAATATATTCGAACGTATATATTATATACGTCGTTGTTAGAATATAAATATTTATATATAATTATAAATAGAATTGAAAATGGCGCAGTAGTTCGATAATTCGATTTCAAACTTCGATTGAATGTACCGGGTGCAAAACAATCCGGATTTTAGTGAAACCAAAAACATTAGGATCTATTTGATAATATCTTTCCAACAAATCCGAATAATCGAAGTTTCATAGCGGGAATCAAAAGATATGTCCAGTTGAAAATTCTGAATAGTCGCTATAGAATTCAGGCCCTTAAAAATGGAAATTTTGCAAACGACCTCGGATTTCGACGAAACCACTTTTGTTGGGTCCGTGATGTAAAGTTATTGCTAGATTCCAAATTTCATAATTTTTCGAATCAATATGTGAGCGTGGCAAACGAAAACGCATTTGACCAGTTTTAGTTGATTTTAATTGACTGGAAATTGGCCATTTTTCCAACGGTCTCAGAATTCGACGAAATTAGTTTTGTTAGGACCGTATCGTCAATACGAAGCTAGAAAATATTTTTTAGGAATTTTTCTAGTTAGTATGTGACCTCGGTAATTTGAAATGTACGTTTAAAATTCAATATAGTGATTTAAATGTAAATTTAATGGAAACTGATTATAACAGCCGAATCAGCCTACGATACATATCCCATTGTGTTTGGAATGGGGGTGAAACGTTATGGACGACAGGCGGTGGGCCTCGTTTCGAGGTCGTATGTAAAAGTCAACTTTTTGAAATATAAATTAATTAAATAAATTAAAACCTTCTTTTGCATATACCCCCCCCCCCCCGATCTCATTTCGAACAGAAAAGAAAAAAAAAAGATTAAAACCTAATCGATCGACGGGGGAACCGCCGCCGCCTCCATCGCGGCGCCCCCCCTGGCGTTCGCCGCCGCCTAGGGCCACCGCCCTCCATCCCCTTCTCCCTACGCCTGCTTCCTCCCCCTCTTGAAGACCGCGACCCCCTCCTCCTGCTGACCACCCTCCGCCACTCCATCGCCCTGCCAGAGGACCCGACCCCCCCACCAGGCCGCGCCGCCTCATCGACCCCCCCTTTTTGCATCGAAAGACCGCGAGCCCCAAAACCCCATGGCCCACCCCAGCGCCACCCACGTCCAGCCCAGACGAACTCCGGCAGCCGAGAAGAAAACCCAATAAGCCTTAAAAAAAATCCGATCTTACATGTTTTATATATATATATATATGTTTTCTTATTCTGATTTTATATGTTTTAAAATCTGAAATTTTAAAAATAAAATAGCCTTGATTTTCTTTGATTTAAAAATGTGATTTTTAAATTTTACGTAGCATTGTTTATAGATATATAGGAAAAGCATTATATAAAAACATATGTAGTTATAAAAAGAAAAATATGATTTTTATATTTTTAAAGTAATAAAAATATGATTTTTATATTTTTAAAGTATTAAAAATATAATCTTTACTATATAGAAGTGGTAAAAATATGATTTTTGTTTATATAGAGAATTAAAAATATCACCTTTATATATGTAGCAAAATAAAAATGTGATTTTTATAGTGATGAAGTCTATATTTTTGAAAAGGTGAAGTCTATATTTTTGAATAGGCGAAATCTATATTTTTGAAATGGAATTTTAATCTATATGACATCGCAATAAAAATTCAATTTTTATATATTGAATAGCGAAGTAAAAATTCGATTTTTATATATTGAATAGCGAAGTAAAAAATCAAAATCGATTTTTATATATTGAATAGCGAAGTAAAAATTCGATTTTTATATATTGAATAGCGGGGTAAAAATTCGATTTTTATATATGTAGTGGCTACGGGCGACGAAGCTGACGAAGATGCGAAAACGATGAAGATTTCTATTAAAGAAGAGTCAAAATGATTGGATAGCTATCTGTGAGAATTTCTCACCTTTCAATTTCTTTTTCTAGTTATATATATATACTAGGATGAAGACGGTGCTTAGTAGCACCCGACACAATCGTCCACAGACCATGGACTTGTTTGTTTGATTTGATTTGAATTGAATTGTTTGTGAATTGAAATTGTTTTGATTGATGTGTGAATGGCGTGGGCCTTCACTAGACCGGGGATAAGGCTAGGCCTCGTCCCGTTTCTAGTATCGTGCCGTTATGCCGCCGAAATTTTCTAAAATATGTTAGAAAAATAAAATATCATTTTATTGAAAGAATGAATTGAATAGAAATTCATGTGTTGAAATAAAATGTTTTATCGTTAAAATATAATTTTTAACGTGAATATGAATAAATAAATATTCATTTACAAACCGGACGGTTTGTTTATGTACACCTATTTGAATGACATTGATTGGGATGATAAATTTTACACATCGCCCAACTGCACAACTAAAATCTGTGTTTGTTGATTTGAAACCCCACACGGGTGTTGGGATGAAATTTGAAGTTCACTCATCCTGATTGATTAAATATGTCGATCGATTGATTAACAAACTGTTATAAGCGTTAGATATCTATATTTGATGCTTATACAGTGTAATGCACTTTGATTGATGGTTGATTATTTTTCAATGCTATTATATACGTGTGATGTATGAAAATCCATATAATTAACTTTATATGGTGATTGATTGGGCCTCATTCCAATTTCAAAAATAAATAATAATATAAAATAAAGGTTCATGTGTTGACAGTACTCATCCGTTGAGATTAGTCATGTGTTGAACGAAATATTTTAGTAATAAAATTTACATCTTTATCAGTATAAAATAAAGGTTCATGTGTTGACAGTACTCATCCATTGAGATTGGTCATGTGTTGAACGAATTATTTTAGTAATAAAATTTACATCTTTATCAATATAAAATAAAGGTTCATGTGTTGACAGTACTCATCCATTGAGATTGGTCATGTGTTGAACGAAATATTTTGATAATAACAACTATTTTGAAAAAGAAATATTTGAAATAGAATATTTGAAAATAGAAATTTATGAAGCCGTGTTGATTAGATTGACGCCATTTTGACGTGAACGATATTTATATCGATTTTATTCATTTTGAAATGAATTGAATTGAAAACGATTTCGAAATGAATTGAATTGAAAACGATTTCGAAATGAATTGAATTGAAAACGATTTCGAAATGAATTGAATTGAAAACGATTTTGAAATGAATTGAATTGAAAACGATTTCGAAATGAATTGAATTGAAAACGATTTCGAAATGAATTGAATTGAAAACGAATTCAAATTGAATTGAAAGCGAATTGAAATGAATTCAAATTGAATTGAAATTTGAATTGAATAGAAATGAATTTTAAAACGAATTTATAAAGAAGAATTCAAATTTTATTTGAATTGAAAAGGAAGTTGAAATTTCTTTTGAAACGAATTTAAAACTATTTATATAATTCGTTTTAAATAGAAATCGACGATATATATATTATATATATAATATAATGGCCTGAATAGAACGCGCCGCGCCGCGGCAGTTCGTGAATTTCGACCATTTATTTCAAACGGACATTACGGGAGATCCGACCGTCGGATTCTCCTAAACCCAGAACCGTTGGGTTCGTATCGAAAAGAGCTTTCTAACGAATGTTAGAAATTTGAAATCTAACAGTTGGATTTGGAGTTATGTCCAAATAAAATTTGAAAAAGGTCGCTGCAAGTGCAGTTCGATGACCGTTGGTGGAAATCGACTGTACGGGCCTTGATAAAATTATTAAAAATAGTAATAATTTGTGTAAAATCATAAGAAACGATTTGTGAAGAATTAGGATGAAAAACTCCATATTTGAAAAGATAGAAATAGATTTTTATCGAAATGAACTAGTTTTGAACTAGAATTATAATTCTATTTATTTTTAAATACATAAATTGAATTTGAAAAGGGTTTTAAAAATAACCAGAATTTCCAATGATTGCATTGGAATGGATTTGAATCGAAATTGTCTTCGGAATATTTCGATGTTGGATTTCGTGATTATACAGATGTTGTTATGGAAATTTGAAAGATATAGATATATATATCGTTATTTCCAATACGATATCTGTTTGTCGTAGAATTTGATATTGAATATAAGCCGATATATTTTCTCTTCAGAGCCTTGTATTTAATATCAAATGTGATTTGGGTTTGTCGTGAATGGTGTCTTCATTAACACTGTTCTTGAACCTAGTTGACAAAAGATTAAATCTTTTTATTTAGATTTAATGAAGTGTACCAATTAAATGATATTTAATTGGAATTGAATTGGTATTGATTTTTGGGTTTATCGTGAGCAGTGTTTTAAATAACACTCATTCTTTAACCCGATAATTAATGAATGTGATTTTGGGTTTATCGTGAACCGTGTTTTAAATGACACTGATTCTTTAACCCAGTTAGCGATTAAAACTAAGTGGAGTTTTAATGAATCTTTAATTAGACTGAAATGATCGAGAATGGAGTATCACCAGTTTTGCTCCAGGCGATAGTTAAATCTTTAATTAGATTTGAACGTGAAATGGTAATTGAATTTACCGATAACACCGTGTTGTTAGATATGAAGTATTACCAGTTTTACTTCATGGGATGAATAGGTTGGGATTGGGAAATTAAAACAAATGATTACTTCGGTAAGGTTCGTTAATCCCGACTAGTTGAATCGAAATTCAAAAGATGATTAAAGAATAAATTAAAGGAATTTATCTTGGATAAAATTAATGGGAACATTTCCCTATGAATGTGAAATTTAGAAACTAACTGTCGGTTAGCCAGGCAGAATGGTTTTCGGGATATTGATCTGATGTTGGTCTCGGCCTTCGGGGTTAATATTTGGGAAATTATTCTCTTGATTAATTTACGGTTAGTGACTAATGAATTGGAATGAGGTGTATGTTGTGTTTGTGTAACACTTATTTAAAATATACGCGAGTTATTCGGAAAGACCGGGTTTATCCCATTCTGAATAACTGATACGACGATAAGTCGAAGATGAAGACGATGGTCGAAGACCGGAGGTCTTCACGTCGTTTGGGTGATTACGGATGATCTTGATTGGGCTGTACACCCAAGAAGATGGAAACAGTTGGTGATCGTCCAGACGTGCTTGGAGATCGATGGATATGCGGGGTACTAGGTGCCTCCGGTTTCGTTCAGACCCAGAACGAACTTGTAAATGGACTGTGTGTCTGACATTGGATTTTAGTCCGTGTGATTGATCTCTATTAAATATATATCTGTTTAGCGGCGGAGAATTTATTCTCTTGCTTAACGCCCTTCTCTGAGACGTACGAGCTCAGAGGTTATATACTGATGGATATCAAACGCATGGAGTGAATTGCCTGTGTGGCATGCCTAAGTGGCAATTGATCGAGGCTTCTATTGAAAAGCAAAGTCTTGTGGTGATGATCAAAGCACGGCCTTTGTGGCGTAGCTTTGTGTAACGTTTACTTCGCGAGTTTCACACCCGGTATGAACCAAAAACGGGAGACGGACCTCAGGGAGGACTTGCGTTTCTTTCTAGCTAGAAGTGGCGTCAGTGGTTTTACACGCCCTGACGAGTTTGACTTATGTGGTTGTTGCTGTTGCGAGGCGCCTCGGTTATATCGGTTTCGGCCGATGCATTCTGGTCGGCAGACGGACCAGACTTACACCCCATAGGGTGGGGAGACGTATTGTTCAGGCATAATAATCCACTCCATATGGACCGGCCCTGACGATCCAAGGGGCAGTTGCGGTTGTTCCTGAGGGGAGGGCTAGAGCGTCTCGAATCAGTTGAGGACTATCTTTTGCCTCGGTTCATAGATGGAAATCCAACTTCCAAATACATGACATTTGCGATTTTATTTGTAGAGCCTAGTATGGTGACATAGTGGGATGGGGCGCTTATGCCGTCTATGATTGATACTTATGATTTGAAGTTGTTTTATACAATATGCACTTATAGTAGTATCAAATGATTTGTTTTAAACGTATCAAGCATTCTTAGCTATTAAAAGGTAAAAACCCTATCCTCCGGCTTGCGTTGCATTGTGTGATGGGAACTGGGTCTTATAATAGCTTCATTTTTCTTTATTTAGCATTGCGCTGTTGTTTTATGCACCGGTATTCTTAGGAGGAAACCCGTTCCGTGTTATACGGCGTGGTCCCTTGATTTACCTAACTTTAAAATAAAGATTAATAACTATTTTAGTTCTCACACCAGTCCCATGACTGACCTGGAGTTTATTGTTTTAACCTAAACTCTGGGTGCCCCTATTTTGACATGGGCAGCTAGTAGTTTTGGTTTTGCAGATTTATATTCATAGGATCCTGGTTTACAGCTGGAACGATATCCGGAAAGCTTTGTATCCGTATATCTCTTCTAGTTGTGTATTGTATTATTTTCCGCTGCTATGTATTTAAATGTAATTTAAATCTCTGATATTTCTGTGTAATATTAATTTATACTCTGTATATTCTTGTAATCTGATGCATTGTTGTAATAGCAATGAAATGTTCTTTTGTATGCGTTCTATTTTGTGGCTTGTTCTCGAACTATCCGACGCTTTCCTTTACGGGGAAGTTACGGGTTTTCACATAGTGTGTTCTATTCAAACCATATAATGATTATAAATTATTCACACCCTTTCAATTTAATTTATATTTTCAAATCATGTGGAAAACAGTTTCAAATTATATTTCAAATTAGATTTTGAATTTTACCATCCCGTTGTCGGATCAGTTAGGGATAGCCAGGGAGAACAGGAAACTGAATTTCCAAACCCAAGCCTAGACACCATCCTCTCTGTCATCCTTGAACGTTCTGTTGTCTACATATCATCATATTATTGTTATAATATATATATATATATATATATATAAAAACATATTCAAATTTTAAAAAAAAATCTCATTTCGAATTAAATTGAAAATAACATTTTTTTCCAAAACCAGTTTCAAATAGATATAAAGATTGTTATACAAAATCAATACATAATTTAAATCATTTTCCAAATCCTGATTCAATATTAAAAAGTTGATATTTTATTCAAAACCAAAATTTTAGATATTATTTAATTATTAAATAAAACCGTATATAGGAAGGAGATTCTAAATCGATCACCCAAATATTTCCACAATCACGGTGTGTTTGTGTGTATGATATCATACAATGCAATCATATCTATCCAAATGAACCATACGATCAAATGGATATGAATTCATTTGTCACAACACACATTAGACTATGTACAAGCGTTACAGACAATAACACTTACTAGTGTTCATTGTATTATCTAATTCATGAACAATCTTTCAAACATCAACATCCATCACACAATTATCATCAACTAATTATAATTACCTCAGCTAATTATAATTAACTAATTTAAATAAATAAATTAAATTAGAAGTTCTCACCAATCGAGCTTCAAAATCTTCATTATCAGAGCGAACAGATCAACGAATACTGCCACCTTTACTCGTACTGCTCTCAGTCCATTCTTATCAACAGCTGGAATTTCTGCTAATTTATATATATCAAATTTAAATTAATAACGTTGTTCGTTATATTTATGTTCATATATAAGGACCGTTTATTTATTTTTATATAAATTTATATGTAACAAAAATTATCAAATTTATATATCACTGCGTTCTATTTTCAGATATGATTCCAATGCTTCTGTCGATGAGCAAATCTGGTTTAAAACGAGTGAGTTAGAGTGGTTTAAAGTTTGAACCAATTTAAACTTGAAAATAAACAAGACATACCCAAAATCTTTGGCCCAAAGCCCATATTCACGTCCAAAGTCCGGCCCGCACCCTCTCCTCTTCTTCTTCCTTTTTCTCTTGCGTGAACTTCTCCCTGGAACCAAAAGCACGGTGCACGGCTGTGAACACACACACGCCAAAACTTCCACCATTCTTCGATCCGTGGTTGCCAACAAGTTCCTCTTCGTCTCCTCATTCAATTGCACCGCACCACCACATCCACGGTCCCCTCCATCAAAATGCGCACCCTCCATGGCCGAGACCTGGAACCGCATAGGAACGCGCACAAGCTCTAAATGGATTGACACAAATTTGCACCGAATTCCACCAAAACACATCGCATCGAAGCTCTTTCCTTCCTCATTGCAAATCGACACTCTGATTCGAACATCGTCACTCCTTTCTCCGATTATCTCCAAACCTAATTTCGAACATTTCAAATCATCAACATGGAAACGAACCATTTTCGCACTAAAAATACTACTTTCCTCGCTGATCGTAATGGCGCTGACGGCGTTGAACGATTCTTCCTGGATTGGGAGATTCTATTTTTCAAAGTTCATATACAAATTTTCCATTTCACTGTAAATCAACAATATCTCTCTCGATACTAAGTGAAACTTTGATCCATCAATTTCTAAAATGCAGCGATGATGATACGGACAATATTCGTGCTAATCATCTCAGCTAAAAGTGAATGGATTGAGTGGTGTCGATTTTTAATTGGATGGAATTGTGATTTTTCATTTTACTGTAAGTGGAGAATGGAAAAACAGACGATGAACAACAGGAATAAGCGAAGTGAGGAACCAGAATTTGATAATACTGAAGTGTGGTTTGCTGGAGAGGACTACATGAGCATTTGGAGGGGTAATTTAGTCATTTAAACTAAGGGACACTTGGTATGTTTCATGAAGGTAATTACATGCATGAGGACAACTCAATGGACACTTGGATTCTTTCATGGGGCATATATCATGCGTGAAGACAACTCATCATTGATCCTTATCTTAAGCGATTATTAAAATAGCATAAGTTGGCGACGCTTTTGTAACACCTATAAATGTGGCCAAAACGTAACCATCATATTACTTAAGATAAATCAAAACATAACTTAAAAAAATACTTATTTATATTATTCATCAAATATATATATATATATGTATATATATACTTTACCCAAAATTTACACAAAAATGGTTTAAAATAAATGCTTAGTATATTTGATAAACATCATTAAAAGAAAAAAAATCATTCTTGTGAAATCTTTTTAAAAATAAAGTATCTTTTACCAAATTCATATTTTATAAATCAATATTATCAAAATTTAGAAAATATCATTACTTCAACATAAATCTTATAAATATAATTTTCAAAATAAGTTTTCTTATAAAAATTATATTAAATAAAACAAAATACTTATACAAATTTAAACTTCATATTTAAACCTAATAAAAATCAATTTATATTCAGAAAATCAAAAATTATATAAATAAAAATCCAAATCAAACTTAGTAAAAATTCTAGGATGTTACACAAACTTTATTGGAACGATTTGGAGCCAATTGGAATTTTTTTAAATTAAATGTCTATTTAATTTAATCGAAAAAATGAATAGTTATTTCGACGATTAAAAACAATGTGAGTAAACTATTATATTTGGTTTGTTTAAATTTTTATAAACGAATTTTAACTTAGTATATAGTGTTTATATGTTGTTTGTTGGTTATTTGGATGGACTGATAATAAACTGTTTGCTATTTTATATATATATAGGAGTGTATATATAGTTTCGTAGTTGGATATCAACCCTATTTACTAAAATAATCTGCATTAGATTGGAATTGATATTATTTATGTTGATTAACATCGATGAATGTAGGGAAACAAGTTAGAGGGATCCAACTAGATTCCTCACTATAATGATTATAATTTATAGATGTTGTTACATATATTGTAATGTATGTCATGTGACATGTTTAATGCCATGCTTACTATGATTGATGTGAATCACTATATTTAGTGTTATAATAATACCGAGCCATGAACTCGGATTTATGAAATACAAAACGATGATTTTTTTAAATTGGATTTCCAAAGTGATAGTAGAAATTTATATGTTTAATAACTTAGAATTATTAAATGATAAAATGTTTGTGGAAGTCAAACAGAAGTTGGTTTTTGAGCATCATAAATGTATAGCTTGTGCAATATTTAAAAAGAAATGTGAAAAAAGATTCGATCTTTAGAAATTGATTAACTACTTATATAAAGTTTATAACCAGTTTGTAACGACCCGGGTTTTCGCGATCCGGAGTAACCAACATAAACCCAATGTCAACTATTCAAGCATCGGAAACACCGGATAGTCAATGAAAGAAATCAGAGGGTGAGAATAGATAAGATAGAAACTTAGAATAGAAGAAGAAGAGTTAAACGACCTGAACTTCCCCAGTAAGGAAAGCATAGATTGAGTTGAGAACGAGCCACCTCAGAACGCATACAGAAGAACATTTCATTGTTAATTACAATAATTCATCAGAATACAAGAATATACAGAGTATAAACAAATATTATACAACATAAAAATATCAGAGATTACAATAAATTACATAACAGTGGAAAATAATACAATGCACAACTGAAGGAGATATACAGATACAAATCTTTCCTGATATCATTCCAGATGTAAACCAGGATCCTGCGAATATAAATCTGCAAAACCAAAACTACTAGCTGCCCATGCAGAAAATAGGGGCACCCAGAGTTTAGGTTGAAACAATAAACTCTAGGTCAGTCATGTGACTGGTGTGAGAACTAAAACAGTTATTTAAAACTTAACTTTAAATCAGATATATCAAGGGACCACGCCGTATAACACGAAACGAGTTTCCTCCCAAGAATACTAGTGCATATAACAAAACAGCGCAATGCATTTTGGATAAATGAAGCTACTATAAGATCCAGGTCCAATCACACAATGCAACGCAAGCCGAGGGATAGGGTTTTCCATTATAATAGCCAAACATGCTTAGTACGTTTAAAACAAATCATTTGACACTACTATAAGTGCATAGTGTATAAAACAACTTCAAATCATAAGTATCAATCATAGACGGCATGGGTACCATATATCATGTCGCCATACTAGTTTTACAATTAAAACCGCAAAATCACGTATTTGGAAATTGGATTTCCATCTGTGAACCGAGGCAAAAGATAGTCCTCTACCGATTCGAGACGCTCTAGTCCGTGTCTCAGGTCAGAGCTCGAGTGACCTTTGGATCGTCAGGGCCGGTCCACCGATGTGGATTAAAATGCCTGAACAATGCGTTTCCCCACCCTTTGGGTTGTCAATGAGTCCAATGACTCCATCGGTCCCGGATCGACCGATATATCCGAGGCGCCTCGCAACAGCAACAACCACATAAGTCAAACTCGTCAAGGCGTGTAAAACCACTGAAATTTGTGGTTTCCATTGGTGCAAATCCAATCACCTCAGTTTGAGATGAGAAGTAATTCCCCATTGGTAGCGACCCCACTTCTAATAGAAGGAAACGCATGCCCTCCCTGAGGTCCTCTCCCATTTCTGGTTCACAACCGGGGTGTGAGGCTCACGAATTCACGTTACACAAAGCTATGCCACACAGGCGGTGCTTTGATCATCAACCACAAGACTTTGCTTTTCAACAGAAGCCTCGATCAATTGCCGCTCAGGCATGCCACACAGGCAATTCACTCCATGCTTTTGATATCCATCAATATATAACCTCTGAGCTCGTACGTCTCAGAGAAGGGCGTTAAGCAAGAGAATAAATTCTCCGCCGCCAAACAGATATATATTTAATAGAAATCAATCATACAGAATAAAATCCAATGTCAGACACACAGTCCATTTACAAGTTCGTTCTGGGTCTGAACGAAACCGGAGGCACCTTGTATCTCGCATATCCATCGATCTCGAAGTACATCTGGACGATCACTAACTGATTCCCTCCTCTTGGGTGTACGGCCCAATCAAGATCATCAGTAATTATCCAAACGATGTGAAGACCTCCGGTCTTCAACCACAGTCTTCATCTTCGACACCACATCGAATTAGTTATTTAGAATGGGATGAACCCGGTCTTTCTGAATAACTCGCGTATATAATAAACAAGTGTTACACAAACACAACATACGCCTCATTCCAATTCAGAATATTCTTATACTTTGGGAAAGGTTCCCATTAATTTTATCAAAGATAAATTCTTTAAATTTATTGTTTAATCTTCTTTGAATATCAATTCAACCTAGTCGGGATTAGCGAACCACACCAGAGTAATCATTTATTTCCCAATCCCAACCTATTCATCCCATGAAGTAAAACTGGTAATACTTCATATCTAACACCACAGTGTTATCGGTAGATTCAATTACCATTTCACGTTCAAATCTAATTAAAGATTTAACTATCGCCTGGAGTAAAACTGGTGATACTCCTTTCTCTATCTTTTCAATCTAATTAAAGATTCATTAAAACTCCACTTAGTTTTAATCCTTAACTGGGTTAAAGAATCAGTGTCATTTAAAACACGGTTCACGATAAACCCAAAATCACATTCCATTAATTATCGGGTTAAAGAACAAGTGTTATTTAAAACACTGTTCACGATAAACCCAAAAATCAATACCAATTCAATTCCAATTAAATATTATTTAATTGGTACACTTCATTAAATCTAAAATAAATAGATTTCATCTTTTTCTCAACTGGGCTTAAGAACAGTGTTAATGAAGACACCATTCACGACAAACCCAAATCAAATTTTGATATTAAATACAAGGCTCTGAATAGAAATTATATCGGCTTATATTCAATATCAAATTCTACGACCAACAAATATCGTATTGGAAATAACGATATAAATATATCTTTCAAATTCCCATAACAATACCTGTATCATCACGAAATCCAACATCGAAATATTCCAAAGACAATTTCGATTCAAATCCATTCCCATTCAATTATTGGAAATTCTGGTTACTTTTAAAGCCCTTTTCAAATTCAATTTATTTATTTAAAAATAAATAGAACTATAATTCTAGTTCAAAACTAGTTCATTTCGATAAAAATCTATTTTTATCTTTTCAAATATGGAGTTTTTCATCCCAATTCTTCCCAAATCATTTCTTATGATTTTACACAAATTATTAATATTTTTACTAATTTTATCAAGGCCCGTACAATCGATTTCCATCAACGGCCATCGAACTACACTTACAGCGACCTTTTACAAAATTGATTTGTACATAATTCCAAATCCAACCGTTAGATTTCAAATCTCTAATATTCATTAGAAAGCTCTTTTCGATACGAACCCAACGGTTCTGGTTTTAGGAGAATCCGACGGTCGGATCTCCCGTAAAGTCTGTTCGAAGTCAATGGTCGAAATTCATGAACTACTGCAGCGCAGCGCGTTCTGTTCAGGCCATTATATTATATTATAATATATATAATATATACTTCGTCGATTTCCTTTTAAAACGTATTATATAAATCGTTTTAAATTAATTTTCAAAACGATTTCAACTTCATTTCAAATTCAAATCAAAATTGAATTTTTCCTCATAAATTCGTTTTAAGTTCATTTCAAATTGATTTCAATTCAAATCGATTTTTAATTCAATTTCAGTTCGTTTTCAATTCATTTCAATTTCAATTTCAATTCGAATTCGTTTCTATTCAATTTCAATTCGAATTCAATTCTATTCAATTTCAATTCGAATTCATTTTCTATTCAAATTCAATTCTATTTATTTCAATACGAATTCGTTTTCTATTCAAATTTAATTCTATTCAATTTCAATTCGAATTCATTTTATTTTCAATTCGAATTCTAATTCTAATTCGTTTCAATTCAATTCGAATTTCATTTTAAAATATTCGACTTTGAAATCACTTTTCAATATACATTATAAAACGAATATAATCGATATAAATATCGTTTGCGTCAAAATGGCGTCAATCTAATCAACACGGCTTCATATATTTCTATTTTCAAATATTCTATTTCAAATAATTCTTTTTCAAATATTTCTATTCAAAACTGGAATGAGGTCCAATCAATTACCATAGATTTTATTTCTATGGATTTCCATACAACACATGTATATATCAACAATGACAAATAATCAACCATCATCCAAAGTGCATTCTACACTGTGTAAGCATCAAATATAAATATTCAACGCTTATAATAGTCTGTCAATCAATCGATCGACATACAACTAATTATTGGGATTAGTGTATGTTATATATCACCCCAATACCCGTGTGGGGTTTTCAAACAATCAAACACAAATTTTATTTGTGAAGTTGGGCGATGTGTAAAATTTATCGCCCCAATCAATATCAGTCAAATGGGTGTATATAAACAAATCGTCCGATTTGTTTATTTTTATTTCATTTTAAATACACGTTAAAAATTCTATTTTCAACTATAAAATATTTTAACTATATAAATATTTTATTTCCATTTCACATCACATCACACAATCAACTACACAACAAATTCAAACAAACAAGCATACAAGTCGTCCATGGTCTGTGGACGACGGGTATCGGGTGCTACAAAACACCGTCTGCATCCTAGTATATATTTTAACTAGAAATAAATTTAGAAGTGAGGAGTTCTCACCGACTAGCTAATCCAAACACCACGACTCTTCTTATGTAGAAATCTTCGCCGTGTTCGCCTTATGCTAACTTTCATTGTCCGTAGCCACTACATATATAAAAATCACATTTTTATATTCTCTATTATATATAAAAATTATATTTTTAATTCGCTACATATATAAAAATCACATTTTTATAACGCTACTATATAGATAACAATTCTATTTTTATTACCCTACATGAATAAAAATCATATTTTTATTGTAACTACTATATAAAAATCATATTTTTATTGCTTAACACTTCATATAAAATTCATATTTTTATAGCTTATCACTTCATATAATGAAAAATAATAATTTTTCTATATTGAAACCTTGCACACAAAAATTGAGTCTTTATTCTGAAATCATATACATAAAGATGATATTTTTATCGTGGAATCATATACATAAAAATCCCATTTTTATACCATTAAAAATCATAACTTTTATATTAAAGGATCCTATCTATATTAACAAAGAAAACCATATTTTTACATCTACGAAAATAATTAAAATCATAAAAATAAATACTTACTTTTTCGTTTGAAGGAAAGGGGGCTGTTCTTCTTTGGGACGGCGGTTTTAGGAAGGGAGGGAAGACGGTGGCGGAGCGAGGTGGGTGCGGTCGATTCAGACGAGGAGGGTGCGTTGTTGGAGTGTGGCGGTTAGGGGTTCGTGGAAGGGGAAGAGGAGTTGGGGGGTCGCGACAGGGGGAGGAGGAGGAAGAAGAGGGAGCGACGGCGGCAGACGTGGGGGGGGGGGGGGGTCACGGTCGGTCGATGGCAGGTGGCGGTGGCGTCGTTTTTTTCCCTTTTATTTTCTGAAGTGAAAGTGAAAAAGGGGGGGTGAGATATTTATATATATTTAATTTATTTATTTTCAGAAAGCAACTTTTTATTTCGACCTCAAAACGAGACCCACCGCCTGTCGTCCATAGCCAATTACCCCCATTTCGAACACAATGGGATATGTATCATAAGCTGATTCGATCGTTTCGATCAGTTTTCGTCAAAATCAACATATAACTCTATATATTGAATTGGAATGCACATTTTACTTTACCGGGGCCACATACTACCTAGAAAAATTCCCGAAAAATATTTTCTAGCTTCATATTAACGATACGGTCCTAACAAAGCCAGTTTCATCGAATTCTGAGACCATTTGAAAAATGGCCAATTTCGATTCGATTAAAATCAATTGAAACTGGTCAAACGCGTTTTCCTTTGCCACGCTCACATATTGATTCGAAAAATTACGAATTTTGGAATATAGCAATAACTTGACATCACGGAAACAAAAAAGGTTTCGTCGAAAACCGAGGTCGTTTGCAAAATTTCCATTTTAAAGGGCTAGAATTCCATAGCGACTACTCTGAATTTTCAACTGGGTGTAACTTTTGATTCCCGCTATGAAATTTCAATTTTTCGGATTCGTTGGAAAGATATTCACAAATAGATTCAAATATTTTTGGTTTCACTAAAATCCAGTTTATTTTGAATCCTGTACATCCATTTGAAATTTGAAATTTGAAATCGAATTATCGAACTACCGCGCCATTTTCTATTCCTTTTATATATATAAATAAATATTTATATTCTAACGACGATCTATATAAATATATATATTCAAATTCTATTCAAAATAAATTTCTCGTCGTTATTATTTAAAATAATTCATTTTAAATAATCAAAATTCACTAAAATTGCCAAAATAAAAATTTTAAATTGGCTCAGATTTCTGGGTTATTACAAAGAGGAACATACAACATCAGAGTAAACACGAATCTCACAGCAGAACGAACAATATATAATAGATACATAAATTTGAAATAAAACTAGTATATGTATACAGTAACATTATCAGGGTAAAACACTTACAACACAACAAAAATAACAATAGCTATATAATCCTGAAGCCTCCTGCTCCAGCTCTTTAAGTATCTATAACATCCCAACTACTTGACTTCCCATACAAAATTGGGCACCCAAGAGTTTAGGGAAAACAAAACAAAATAAACTCTGGGTCAGTCATGTGACTGGTGTGAGTAAACTCAAATCATTTGTTTAACTTTTAAAATCCTTTCTAAAGAAATGATAATCGTAAGACAAACACGGATGGTTTTTACCTTACAATAACCCCAAACATTTCTTTAAAATCAACACTCTTCTAATATTATAATAATGTCTAAATCAAATAAATAGCAATCTAGTGGAAACGCTTTCATCTCACATTCCACATATATTATACACAATCAAACACCGCGGGCGCTTATTGGGTAATGGATTTCCAACTATGACAAGGCATGGAACCACCTTCCGATCAGTGTACTTTAGAAGTGATACACTGGAGTTCAACAAGAACATCTTGTAACTCGGCCATACATGGCCGGCTATTCATTTCGCTTGAATGTTCAGAATATATTATCACCTTGCGGTTGGTATACCAATATAACCGTTCCCGGGAGATACAGAATTGAAAGAAGTAACAAATATGAATATTCTCTAAATGGTGACAGTATACCCTAATTGGGTGAGGCCCACTTAGACATGCTGCCTGCCCGGTTTCTGTCAATTCTCGGTTAATAAGGCTTGAGGTCATAACGTATCTTTTAACATATCACTCCTTCGTTTACTTTGAATGCCACATCGTCATACCCGTCAAATCACAAATTGATTTCCCAAAAGATACCACGGGTATAAGCTAAGAGAAACGAATTCCTCTGCCACCAACGTAAATACATTTGAAATGATCAACTTACGCGATCTACCAGATATACTCTGTTAAACATTCGTCCATTCAAGTTGTCCTGGGACTGGACCAACCAAAGGTACTATTCTGTAAATAGGACAGCCCTTGCATAACTCTGTCTTCGATTATCTTCATCATATTTGATCGCAATGCTAATGTCCGTACAGAGTGGTCTTCGGATAATGAATCTGATCCTGGTCTCTCCGTATTGACGACGGAAAAATGGTCAAAAACTTCAATAGTCTGTGATTTAACAATCAAAGGAAAACACTTGTGCAAACAACGATATTACTTCCAGATGGAAATTCTATCGATCAACCATCATTTCATTTATTCATTTCCCCATTTCTCGTTTCCATATATTCAACATTCCTTATTTTCTAAATTTAGAAAATATACGTTATTAATCATTGGAAAACATTTCCATTTCTGATTCACGCATCACTATCTTCTCACATATATCAGTCTCTAACTGTAAACTAGTAAGAGAACAACCCCCTACGTATTAACCCCGAAGGCCAAAACCAACATCAGATCGATACCCAGAAAGTCATTCAATTCAACTAATTTCCAGTCAGTTCTAATTTCAGTAATTCCATTTAAATTCCTAATTCATACCCCAAATTCCTTTCTAATATTTTATTAGCAAAATATTTGCTTAAATCCTTTATTCACATTAAATGTAAATAATATTTCTTCTTTGCAAACAAAACAGTTTTATATCGTATTTAAAACAATATCCCAAATCCAATTTCTATTTATACTTCTAAGTATAGAATTATTCATATAAAATCTCCTTTCATTCTTCTAACACTTAAAATTCCATTTATAATCACCTTTAGAATAATTCTATTTATTCTATACAAAGCCTTTTATATAATTCTATTCATTTCATAAATATTTCCTTTTATAATTATCCTATTTATTTCATATAAATATTTCCTTTATACAATTCTATTTATTTTCCAATTATATCCTTTTATAAAATCCTTTTATTTTATAATTATTTCCTTTTATCAAATTTCTTTGATTTTATAATTATTTTCTTTTATCAAATTTCTTTGATTATATATATAAAATCCATTGATTTTATATAAATGATTTACTTTCAAAATATACTTTGAAAATCCCCTTTTCTACATTCCAGTATTTCTTACGGTATTTAAAATACCAAATAACAATGATCGATATCATTCGAACACACGTAATCAACAACAGATTTTATATCACATCATATATTACAATATATGAAAAGAACAGTATTATAAATATTGAGGAATCCAGTTGGATTCCTCTGACCTATTTCCCTGCATCCACAGATGTTAAACAATATAATAACATCGATTTCACTTCGATAGGAAATATTTTGATAAACAGAATCAACATTTAATTAACGATTTATATATATATATATATATATATATATATATCGTTATCTATAATTTCAACAATTACATCAACAATTTAACCAACCAATCAACACACAACAATCAATTATCATTTATCATTACTAGATTATATTCATAAAAATATAACTGTACAGAGTTAGTGAGATTTACTCACATTGGACAATCATCGTTAAATAATGATGATTGTCGGTTGATTCAGACAATTTATTTCGCTATAAATTTTAACAAGCTCCAATTCAGTCCCAGTCAGTTCCATTGTGAAGCTCCTGTCCATACGATCCCAATGGATCTTATTTCGCTGAATTTCGATAATGTACCACAAAGTTATGATATCCAAAAGTTATTACACATTTTAAATTAAATAAAAACTTAAGAGTTTTAATCTCATTGGACCTCACCCATTATGCCGGCCCATTACTCCCCCACCCTTTCGGCCTTCCATAGATTTGCTTCTTCCTTGATAACTAAAAACCAGTCACTCCTCTTACATCCAATTCTAGTCAATTTGGAACCTTATTGACCCCCATATCGCACCTTCATCTTACCACTAAATTCCAAGCAAATCTCACCGCTCTCTCCCTCTTCGCAGTCTCTCTCTCCTCATACCCATAAGACCAAATTCGCGCTTATGCTTCCCTCTTCCTAAAACTGACGGCCCCGACTCTTATGAACCCAACATAGTGATTTTTCCCTTTCCATGTATCTTCTTCCGTAAGGCACGAAATCATAGTCAGTAAATTCCTACGAGCTTCTCATCAACAATCGCATCACCTTAACCCCTCGAAGTCAAACTCGAACAACCATTCTCTGTCACGTCATTCAGCTCTTCACGAGCACCATAAGTGAAGTCGCGACATTTTAAATCTTCAATAAACCCAAAAAAATGTATATAGACTTCATTCCTCACCACAAACTCCAAATACCCCACTCCAGAACTCACGCCAGCTTTCCAATCCTCCCTCTCGTTCGCTCCTCCTCATCCCCAGATGCACAACACTCATATGGCAATGGACAAAAGATGAATTGCACTCTGTGGAATTTATTTGAGGATGATGAGGATTGTCTCAGCAGTTTGAATATACATGAGTTTCGATTTATTAAATTTTGTTCGATTAAATCTTTTCTTTCTAAACTCACGTTTTTTACTAGAGAATGCGACAACTCATTTTGACCAGAGGAGGTAGAAATTAGGTTTAGAAATAAGGTAGAGTATCTATAGAAAGATTTTAATATTTTTATATTCAATTATTATATTCATTTCTAATCAACCGCTGTTGTATTTATCATTTAAAAATCCTCATTATCACACACGATATCTAAAAATCATGAAAATGGACATACAAGTAGAGTTCGACATTACAGACCCAACGAAACTGGTTTTGTCAAATTCCGACTCCATTTGCTCACACAGCATATTTTTAACATCAAAACACTGATTGTTTTTCACATTAAAAATTCGTACGACCACACATTGATTCCAAAAATCACGGAAATTGAAATCTAACAATAATTTGATATTCCAAATCCAACAAAATTGGTTTCATCGAAAATATAGGTCGTTTGCAAAACTGGCTATTTTTAAAGCTCTAAATAAACCCTTTTAATTATTAATATATTTAAAAATAATTAAATTTAATATTTATAATTAAATATTATCGTATATATTCACAATAGAATATCATACAGCTCTAATTGGATTTATAACTCGATATTCAAATCCCGGTTGAATCGATATTCAATTTATATTGGAAAATTCATTTATAATATAAATAAATCGTATAAATTATAAAGGAATTCCATAACGTCTTTTCGAAAATTTGATTTGGAAATAAATCAAAATCTACACGACGAAATCCCGATTTTTCTCTTCCATTAGAAAAATATACTTCACCAGCTCCGAATGTTTCTTGTTTCACAGAAATCCTACTTAAAACGGATTCTGTATATTCATTTAAAGTTCAAATCGCCAAATTACGAACTGAGCGCCATTTCGAGCTCGATTACAATTATAATACAAATTATACGTTCTAACATCGTTTTAAATAACATATTCATTATTCAAATTCAATTCTAAACTGTATTCTACCTTATATATGATCCAATTCACACTGTATTGTGAATTCAGCTATTTTTGATTATTTCGAAATTATAATATATTTGTATATTATAAATATTAATTAAATATTCCATATTATTTAAATAAATAACCATTTAAATCTATAAATCACTTTTTAAATAATTAAATAAATAAATTATTGTACCGTAAAAATACGGGACGTTACACAGTTATTGTGAAAATGCTGTATATGTGAATTTAAACAAATACAGTGTAATATTTATTAAATATGATTTTGGAAATTGAAATTGAGTTTAAAAAAGGAATTTGAGATATATAAAAGTATTTAAGGGAAATCTATTTTTTTGAATAGATGTGAATTAGGAATTGGCTTGTAAATATAAACTGGTTTTTATTAGATAAAACAAGAAGTTTAATATATAAACGATGTTTACAAATTAAGTAAAATAATTATCATCGAATAATTTGGGAAATATGGTTTCATGCATAATTTAAGAAAATGAATGGTTTCGTGGAAGATATAAGTATATGGAAATCTTTTCCAATTCTTATAACAGATACTTTCTTTGATAACCCAAACCCCCATACCACGGTGGCAAAGATAGTCATTGGAATATAACACGCTAATCAACATTAGTAGATTACAGATAATAGTATAAACATGAAATAGTATAATTTACATCAATATGACAGAAGAATCACAAAATGTCAAAACCATCAGAGTTGCACAGTTATAGGATACAACTTAGTGCATAAAAGAAATGATCAGTCTACAACGAGATCAAGAGTACATATACATAAGATAGTACATAATAGAAATAATCAGTCTACATCGAAATCAACGGTACATATACATAAGATATTATAGGTGGTAAAGTCAATAGTCCAAAATATAGATAAAAGCTAGTCTTCGCCTTCAGCCAAAAGTGCACTCCAAGCTATGGTGCTAAGCCAAAATAAATCCTGCTACCTGTTACTTGGTTGCCCGTGTAAAAATAAGGGCACCCGAGTTTGCAAGTGAAAACAAACTACGAGTCAGTCATGGGACTGGTATGAGAAATCTTATTTAACTTATATTTAATAATAAGGCTACCCACGGGACGACGCCGCTAACGCGGAACGGGTTTACTACGTTGGATTGCCAGTGCATAAATAAAGTAAATCATTTAAACAACGCAATGCTTTTTAGAAAAATGTAGCTATTATAAGACTCAGGTCCCATCACACATTGTAACGCAAGCCGGAGGATAGAGTTTTACCTTGTAATGGCCAAAATATGCTTAATACGTATAAAACAAAATCATTTGATATCATCACTAGTTCATATAGGTTTCAAACACAATTTCAATCATAATGTATCAATCATAGACGACATAACTATCATATACTATGTCGCCATACTAGTTTACAATTAAAACTGAACGGTCACGTATTGGAAATTGGATTTCCGTCATGAGTCGAGGCCAGGGATGGCTCCTCACTGATTCGAGACACTCTAGCCAATGCCTCAGGATCCCCCGCAGTTAACCCTTGGATCTTCAACGTCGGTCCACCCTTACGTTTATGGATTAATTATTCTTGAACACACGTTTGCCAGTCATATCGGACCTATCCATCGGCCCCGTAATGATCGATATATCTAAAGCGCCTCACTATCCATCATCCACATAGGTAAAAATATAAATGTATGGGCTCCATACCATGACACCACCCATAGCTAGAAAGAAGCGTCATGCACTCCCTGTAGTCACGATCTCGTTTTTGACTCATACCAAGGAGTAAGGCTCGCGAATTAATGCTATACACAAAGCTATGCTATTTAAGGTCGTTCTTTGATCATCAACCACAAGACTCTGCTTTTCAACAAAAGGCTTGTTCATTTTCATCTTAGCATGCCACATGGACATTCTATGCCTTTTGGCTGATGTCTATCGATATATTACCTCTAAGCTCGTACGTCTCAGAGAAGGGTGTTAAGCAAGAGAATAAATTCTCCTCCACCAAACAAATATATATTTAATAGAGATCAATCAACACAGAACAAAATCCAATATTAGACATACATCCATTTACTAGTCCATTTTGGGCCTGAACGAAACCGGAGGCACCTTATTCCTCGTTCCATATGTAAAATACGGAAGAGAGGCCCTCGCATATCCGAATAATCAACAAATACGTCTGTACCACTACCACTTTAACCTCATCAAGGGAGCTACCCGTATCGAAGGCATCAGTAGTAATCCATTTGATGTGAAGATTACCGGTCTTGCACCATCTTCATTATCTTCGACTTTTAGTCGCCATTCAATTATTTGAAATGAGAATGAACTCGGCCTTTTCAAATAATTCATGTATATATAGAATTCAAATCAATTCTTTCCATGGTTAAACTATTTGACATTTACGTTCCAATTCAATATAATAATTTCATGTCAAAAGCATCTAACCATCAAAAATATCTGAGAAACCAAGTAAAATTGATTTATTCAGATTCCACATCGTTTATAATATTTTAAAATGATTTATTGCTATTTTTATTTATATAAAAATAGCCCATTTTAAATAAACGACGATTCAGGTCATTACGAGACCTTGGCGCTATTTTTATTTAGATTTGAATTACACACTTCTCAAAATCTAACCATTGGATCTTAACAAATTTAATATCTTTGGAAAGATCTCTCCAAAGTGTGATGGCCCGCCCCGCATTAACCGACATTTCCTCCGAAAGTGCATTATACACATGTCCGCTAGCACGGGACGGTCGTCAAAGAAAGGAAAGAAGATGAAAGAACTAACAAAGAAACCTGTAGAATGTCTCACAGCGCATGGAATAAAATATAATAGTAACATACTTGACATAAAACAGGCGAGACAGTGCATAAGATGAAAACTAAAACCATCATCATCATAGCAGCGGAAATCCAAAATACAGCTTATGATCCAACATCATTATTACAACTTTAAAACTATCTCTAAAGCAAAAGAAAGTAAAAGAAGGAGGTACACTACTAATGCTCAAGCAGTGACCTTCAACAACACAAGGAGAATATCTATATATTACACGTGGGAGTCTCCTGCACGTCTCCGGTACAGCTGCTCGTGCATACCACCTAACCTGTCTCTAGTATGCTCGTTTAGGAGCACCCAGAGTAATAAGAAGAGACACAAAACTCTAGGCCAGACAAAAGTCTTGTATGAGCGATAAGCAGCAAAACAGAACAATAACAGGTATAATCCAATCATACCTGAACGAGGACCTACAACCAGAGAGTTAGCACTCCACACCGTACAATACTCTAAGGTGCCACTAACATATGGTGTAAAGATACGGGGGAGGTGTGCATGTCATAGTGATGGCAAACGATCAAGCATAGCAACCATCCTCACACCTCTCACTCAGTGCGTAAACATACGATATCCACTATTTGGTCATCTAATCCTATGGGCCCTGACGGAGTCCAACCCCGTAAAACTATCACTAAAAGCCCACTATCTGTCTCCCAGTGGTGAACCAAAGTTATGAATACCGACAACCCCTTTTCACAGTCCCGCAGCAAAGTCCAATCGTGAAGTTAACTCGTTGGTTCCCAACTAGATCCTGAGTACAAACTTCCTATTTGGGCTACCTTTGCATCCTGGGTTTTGGTCATCATCTCCGGATCGGTTCAGAAATCAGCTCCCATTTGGATCAGTCCTCCTCACCTCATTCAGTCCATGGTCATCCACCTTGTTTGGATTGGGTCGCTAGTTCCTCCTCAGGTCGGGTCGTGACTCGCGATGACGCCTCTAGAACATTGGATCAGTTCAGCTTCTCAGTTCGTGGATGCTCCGGTTTGGGATCCGGCTTCTTCACTTGATCGGTTCGGATCGTGGTGCCAGCTCCAGAGCATCGGATCATGACTTGCTTCTTCAGGCGGTTCATGGTTGGTGCTCGTGAGTTTCATGCAGGTGGTTTGGGTCGGGTCGTGATCCCTCCATCGGATCGGGTCGAGGCTTCTGGTTCATCGTGTCTCGGATCGACCAAAGTACATCACGAGCGGTTCGTTTATAGGGGCGATCCGATCCGGTTTCCTGCATATTTTCCTACAACTTTCCAACGACTGTTTTAGGCCACACGACGACATTTTCGACCATTCTAACTATTCTAAACAATCACAAAGCATACCATACAGCCATAGAAACATGTATAAACATCCACAAACAGCAAAACAACAATATGATATGTCAAAACGGATCAACCATACCCAAAAACCCTTATTTTCCCCTTAAGCATGTTTAACAACAACTAATGATAAGATTAGTAAAACTTAACCAAATCAACCAAAATTTCTATCTAAGCCCTAAAACAATATTTTAGAATTTTACAAATTTTTCTAGATTTTTATGATGCAAAATTTCGCTAATTATCACTAATCGGCCCTTAATCCCCTAAATTACGGGATTAGCAAAATTAGTCCAAATTAACCTAAATGCATATAAGAGGCATAAAATAATATTATGGAATTTTACAAATTTTTCTAGATTTTTCTGAGTTATAATTTCGCTAATCTTCGCTAATTACCCTAATTAACCATAATTAGTGAAAAACAATGCAAATCACTCACCTTTGCCACAAATTAAACTATAGATCTGAAATATCCTCTGTTTTGGGTCGAATACCAATGCTTAGCAGCAACCCCAACTCTTATTTGATGCTATCTTGGCTTTTTTTGATGCTGATTAGCTTAATCCTTGATAAGAAATTGATTTAGAGGTGTTTTGAAGAGATTTAGAAAGTGGAGGCCATGGCTAGGGTTCAAAGGAGGTTAGTGGCGGCTGAAAAATACTGAAAAAGAATGTTTTCTAAACCCTAGCAGCTGTCATATACTCCTAACCCTGAAATCCCTCAATGGGCCTAGCTACTAATCACCCGGTTAAGCCCAATTAAGCTGTTTTTCACCCTCTAAACCTTAATTCAGCATATCTCCCAAATGGTAAATCCGTTTGACTAATTTGACCAATCTACGGAAAGGTAAACCATCAAACAGATCTAATAGAATGGTTTCAGGTCAAAACTCCTTACCAATCAAAAGTTATGAACGAAACAAGATCATTTAGGGGCAAAACGATCATTTAAAAATCGACAAAAATCATGAACATAGGAAATGACCCCACTAGTCGTTCCCCAAAAGTACATGACCATACGACTTACCAGGAAAAAATATATTCTATGATCCTCTGATGCATAGAATGCGGGTCGTTACATTCTCCCCCCTTAAGAAATTTCATCCCCGAAATTTCTTAACCGAAACATACAAAGATTTCTGCATGCCTATCAATCATTTTCAAACAATAAAACATACAAAACAACACAACAAGCCTATCCTAGCATGCGGTTTACTAACAAGGGAAGAACTAGCACTACCAAAACCTTACCAGGCAAAGAGTTCTGGATACTTCTTCCTTATGTCCTCCTCTGTTTCCCAAGTGCAGCCTTTCTCAGCATCACTCCATTGAACTTTGACTAGTTTCACTGCCTTCCTTCGAAGCTGCTTCGTATCACTCCCAACAATACGCATAGGCTTGCAGATCCAACCGCCTCGGGTTCAACCTCGATATCGTCCAACTGATCTAGTGAAATAGACACATTAGGGTCTTGCATAAACTTCCTTAACTGGGAAACATGAAATACGTTGTGAACTCCTGTCGTCTTGTCCGGTAACTAAACTTTATATGCCACATTCCCATCTTGCTCGAGAACTGAAAATGGACCAATAAACCTTGGTTCTCTTTCCCAACAAAACGAATCACATACATCAAGAGAGACCTTGATGAACACCAAGTCATTAAGAAGAATTCCAAATCTCTTCGTTTCTTATCGACATAAGTTTTCAGCCTATCATAGGTAGTCTTCATTCTCTGTTGGATAACCTTGATCTTGCCTGAAGTCCCTCTTATTATTTCTGGTCTAAGATCAAATTTCTCACCATTCTCCAACCGACATGATGGTGCCTTGCACAGTCTTCCGTACAAATTTTCAATTGGAACCATATCAATACTGGGCTAATAACTATAACTCAACCAAATACAAATGGCCATCCCATGACCCTCCAAATCCAATATATAATTTCTCAAAAGATGCTCTAGTATATGATTCACTCAAATACCATCATGACCTGACCTAGTCCTTGGTGAACCATCAATATAATCCATTGAGATTTGTTCCTATTTCCATTTAGGAATTTCTAATGGTTGTAACAACCCACTAGGCTTCTTTTGCTCAGTTGTAACTAACTGGCAATTCATGCATTTGGACATAAACTTCCCAACATCCTTATTTATCCTTTCCCAGTGGTAGGTCTGATCCATGTCTCAATACATTTTGTTACCACCAGGATGTATAGTCAGTTTCTAGTGATGATATGCTCTAAGCACTTCATCTCTCAGTCCGTCTACGTTGAGTACAACTAGTCCCCCATTCTTTCGAAGTCATCCTTCTCGATCAAATCCTTACTTGATCATTCTCTTTCCATAGATACCTATCTCTACCCTAGATATGATTTCCAATAGGTTATGATCGTCCTTTTAACTGGAACCAATCCACTCAATCAAAATCGATCTAATCGTCGAGCTTACTAGCGTTTCTGAATCCGATTCACTCTTGGGTCTGAAATCATATCCTATGATATAATCTAGTTGCTTCCAACCCAGAAACATAACCTCTAGACTGGCATGCCTCAATGCAACTGTTACCGCACCTAAATCCTTTGCTATGTTCACTCTACCCTATGAAGTCATGACAACTTCACCGCACTAGCTCCTAGCCTTGCTACGATCATTCTGCCCCATGGAGTAATGACTACCCAACTGCACTAATACGTAGCCTAATGTCTGTCTATACTACCATCTCTTTGTTTCCCATCGCTAGAACCCTACAGGTGATATTCTACTCAAGAGAAGAAAGATAGGGACAAACATAGCAACCATAACATCCATCAAACAAGTCCTACCTATCACCTGCTAAAGCCATGAACACGTCGACACCTACATGACTGGTCTAACCAATCCCAATATGTCTATTCTTGTATGTCTGGTCCAACCAACATCAAGAACTAATGGAAGCCCAGCCTACAAACGGACTACCGTACGTCCAATGTACGTTTTATCCTCCAAGGATAACTAGATCACGTCCAGCGGATCCAAGGTAACGGGCATCCCCAGATACCCCTGCTTTAAGTCCGCTTAAAATACTTGAGTCCAACCCAAGTCTATCCATTATCTTGCTGCCCTCTCGAGTCCAACTCGAGCCAAATCTAATTCCTTACAGCCTTCTCGAGTCCAACTCGAGTCAATCTATAACTCAGACCCAGTCTTGAGTATCCATTACCGACAAACTCTAGTCCAACGTGAGTCGTCTCCCTATTCGTTGCATCTCCCAGATCAATGAACACCCTTTTTCTTTTACGAGTTCAAGTCCAACTTGAATCGTCCTAATCTTCGTTGCATCTTCCATGATCAACGAACACATCCTATTTCTTCAAAGTTCTACTATCCAAAGAGAACATCCGCATAGGGTCCTAAACAATCCATTACTTTGCATCTTTCTCGAGTCCCAGTCGAGGCATCTCATAACCCTATCGAGTCTAACTCGGGGCGGTCTATACCGTTGAACAGTCTTATCATGTCACGGCTGCCCATCACTTCTCGAATAAACCAAGATATCATCCAATGAAGAATCGCAACAACTATTTATCTCTCATGCAAACCATCCTAGTCGAACTCGACATTCCCCAAGCACAAGCCCCAAAGGCCTAAACCAATATCATACAAGAACCCAAGCAACATCTCCTCCGAATTCGGACAATCCACGTGAGGTGATACTAGCAAAACAACTAAGCACTGGAGCACTCATTTGCCTTCCAGAGACAACTAGAACTTTTTACAACAATAGCCTCTCAGCTTCCTTAACTCCAGTTACTATCGCCATCACAGGTAGGTACCTAATACCACCCTATTCCTTTAGAGTAGATCGCTCCCCAAAATAATGCTAAACTCAGTAAAGCCCAAAACAAAGTAATCACAAACAAACATATATCCATGAATCGATAAGACCACGTTACGACAAATCATACTAAGGCTAGTCGAACCACCAACCGGGTTTGTAATGACCCGGGTTTTGTCGACCTTGGTTATCGTCATAAACTCAATGATGACTAACCAAACATCGAAAAATACCGGATGATTAACGAAAGAAGACAGAGGGTGAGGATAGATAAGATAGAAACTTAGAATAGAAGAAGAAGAAGAACACAACATCAGAGTAACACGAACCTCACAGTGGAACGAATAACATATAATAGATATAACATAACTTGAAATATACATCTGTACTTGAATATACATCATTATCAAAGTACAACACTTACAACACAGCGGAAATAACTATAGCTATATAATCCTAAAGCCTCCTGCTCCAAGCTCTTCCAGTTTATCTGTAAATCCTGACTACTTGACTGCCCATACAAAATTGGGCTCCCAAGAGTTTAGGGAAAACAACAAAATAAACTCCGGGTCAGTCATGGGACTGATATGAGTAAAACAATTTAAAACAGTTTGAACAAGTAAACGATATCTCATAAGACCACGCCATATAACGGAATGGGTTTTCCCTTATGAGAATCCAAATTATCTTATATCAAAATCCTTTTGATATTATAATAATGTCTATCAACCACAATATAATAATCATCTAGCAGAAACGCTTTCATCTCACGTTCTACATATATAGTATACAATCAAAACCGCAAGCACGTATTGGGTAATGGATTTCCAACTATGACAAGGTATGGAACCACCTTTCGCTAGTGTATCTCTAGAAAGCAATACACTGGGTTCAACAGGAACATCTTGCAACCCGGCCACACATGACCAACCACTCATTTCGCTTGAGTGTATCAAATGTATATCACCAACGGTTGGGATCAGTAACCGTTTCCCGAATGGGACAGTAACGACAATAGATTTTTAGGAATAAATGAAACTCTAGATCAGGTGATTATACACCCTACTTCGGAGCGACCGACTTAGCCATGCTGCCTTCCCGATTTCTGTCATTTACCAGTTGATGAGGCTAGAAGCTACCTTTATCATCATACCAGATTCACTTCGAATGCCATATTGTGACAACCCGCCCCGCACCAACCGACATTTACTCCTCAAGTGCGTTGTACACATGTCCAGCTAGCACGGGTAGGTCGTCAGAAAAGGAAAGAAAGAAGATGAAAAATCAACAAGGAACCTGTAGAATGTCTCACAGCGCATGGAACAAAATATAATAATAACATAATATTGACATAAAACAGGCGAGACAGTGCATAAACTGAAAACTAAACCAACATAGCAGCGGAAATCCAAATACAGCTTATAACAACTTTCCAAATTACTGTCTCTAAAACAAAAGAAAGTTAAAGTAGAAGATGCACTACTAATGCCCAAGCAGTGATCTTCAACAACACAGGGAGAATACTACATATATCATACGTGGAAGCCTCCTGCTCGTCTCCGGATCAGCTACCCGTGCATACCCAGCTAACCTGTCTCTAGTCTGCTCGTGAGAGCACCCAGAGTAATAAGAAGAGACATAAAACTCTGGGTCAGACAAAAATTCTGGTATGAGCGATAAGCAGCTAAACAGAACAATAACATGTATAATAAACCATACCTGAACCTGGACCTGCAACCAAAGAGTTAGCACTACATACTGTACAATACTCTAAGGTGCCACTGAACAAATGGTGTAAAGATAACGGGGTGGGGGTGTGCATGTCATAATGATGGCAAACGAATCAACCATAACAACCATCCTCACATCTCTCACTCAGTGCGTAAAGCATACGATGTCCACCACTGTCAATCACTAGACCCATCGAAGTAGTGACGGAGTTCGACTTGTACAACTATTGCTATTACCAAGCTTACCACATGGAGTCATGACCGAATCTTTACAAATGACCCCACTACATTGGTCTATAGCCCCTTTAGTCATACCTAGGCCAATGTGGCCCTGAATCCGTTCACGTACTCCCTACACATAGTGATTCAAAGTTACAGACATCGACAACCCCTTAGCACACGTCCCGCAGCAAAGCCCAACTCATGAAGCCCACTCATTGGTTCCCAACTGGATCCTGAGTACAAACTTCCCCTTTGGACTACCTTTGCATCTCCGGTTATTGGTATTCCCCAGGTCGGTTCTTTACTTCAGTCTATACTTCAAATTCGGATCGTGATTCGCATCTCGAGTCCAAGCATCTCGGTTCGGATTGGTCGAGCTACCCCCATCGGATCGGGTCGGGGTCCTCATCCTGTGGCGGTTCGGATCGGTCATCATCACTCCAAGCGGATCAGGTCGATCATCACTACCTCCAGGCGGATCGGGTCGGTCATCACCACCTCCAAGCGAATCGGGTCGGGTTCTTCAAGTCCAATCGCCATGCATTGGTTCGGTTCGGAGGTGGCCATGCGGGTCGGGTCGGAGAAGATGCTTCCCAATTTTCCAGATCGTCTCGTGGATACACTGCTTGGAGGGCGGTTCGGTTCGGATGCTCTTCCTCCGATTCGATCCGGATCGGCCAATTTCCTGCAGATTCTTCCAGCGATTGTTTACGCCACTCGACGGCGTTTTCGACTAATCTAACACTTCTAGGCAATCATAAATCATACCATACAGTCATAGAAACATGTAACATCAACCACAAACATCAAAACAATTACTTGATAGGTTAAAATAGATCAAACATAGCCAAAATCGCATATTTTCCCATAACCATGTTTAGGCAAAACTAATGGTATGATTAGCAAAACTTAATGAAATTAACCCAAATTCATATCAGAGGTCTAAAACATTATTTTCGAATTTATAAATATTTTTCCAGAATTTATTAGTGTGTAAATTCGCTAATCTTCACTAATTACCCTTAATTAACTGTAATTAGTGTCAAAACAATGCTAATCACTCACCTTGGCCACAAATAAAATTTTCAGAACTGAAACCTCCCTGATTTGGGCGAATACTGGTGTCTAACAACAGCTCTAATACTGATTTGGTGAAGATCTTCTTTGATTTGGTGCAGATAAAGCCAAAACTTGATTAGAAAGTGATTAGAAGTTGATTTGGGTGTTGGAGGCCATTGCTAGGGCTTCAAGAATAAAAGTGGCGGCTGGAAAAATGAAGATAAAATCGTTCTCTAATTGATTTCAGCCCCCTCATAACCCTAATCCCGAAATTCCCCATTGGACCTAGCTGTTAATCACCCGGTTAAGCCCAATTAAGCTGTTTTTCACTATCTGAAATTTGCTTCAGCCATATCTCCCAAACAGTAAGTCCGTTTGGCTATTGTGACCACTCTACGGAATTGTAAACCATCAAACAAATCTAATGGAAGTGGTTTCAGGTAAAAATTCCTTTCCAGTCAAAAGTTATGGCCAAAACATTACCAGCTAGGGGCAAAATGGTCATTTAAAAATCGGGAAAAATCATGAACATGGGAAATGACCTCAATTGTCGTCTCCCAAAGTTACATGACCATACGACTTCGTATATGAAAGAAATAAATATTCTACGATCCCGCGATGCGTAGAATGCGGGTCGTTACACACATCGTCAAATCCATCAGATCACCGATTGATGTCTACAATAGTACATTACGTGTTAGCTAAAGAAGTTTCCTTCTCCGCTTCCACTCTTGGTATGATTGAAGAAATCAATGTACGTGACCTTTCTGGAAATACTCTGTTAGACATTCATCCATACAAGTCATCCAGGAACAGGATGAACCAAATGTACTATTCAGTATATCCATCTTAGGCCCTGTTATCTAAGATTTATACAATAGCCCTTGCACTATACTCCGTCTTCAATTATCTTTGGCATATATGATTCGCAACGCTTATGCCAATACAGAGTGGTTCTTCGGATAATAATCCAACCGGTCTCTCCATATTAACAACGTTAAAATGGTCAAAACTTTGATAGTCTGTAATTTAACTATCAAAGAAAAACACCTGTGCAAACAACGATATTTTTTCCAATTGGAAATTATATTGATCAACCATCAACCATATATACATACATATATATATATATCTCCTCATTTCTATGTTTAGAAAATATACGTTATTAACACTGGAAAATATTTCCATTTGTTTATTTACATATCACTATCATCCCACATCTATCAGACTCTAACTATAACCAACAAGATAACAACTTCCTAAGTATAAACCTCAAAGGCCGGAACCAACATCAGATCGATACCCAAAAAACTATTCAACTTATTAATCTCTAGTCAGTTTCTAATTTCTGTTTAACTCCATTTTGATTTACTATAATTGAATAACTCTATTTGTTTAACTCCTATTCGAATAACTAATATTGAATTTAACTCCATTCGCTTGACTTTAGATCGCAGCGATCACAATGGTTACGCCTGATTCCCTCAGGAAACATCCGACCGCCGTAGGCTATCTGCAGCCCTGTGAATTACGCTAGCAGTCGTGCTAAATGGTAACTTGTCCTGAATAACTATGTTTGACTAACTCTATTCGACTAACCATATTCGATTAACTCGACTTCGAATAACTAAATTCGATCAACACTTTTATATCTCGTCAATTTCCTTTCTATACTTCTATTTATTTTCTAAATAAATATTTCTTTATTAATTCTATTTACTTTCTAAATAAATATTCCTTCATCCTATTTATTCTCTAAATAGATATTCCTTTATTCTATTCTATTCGTTTTATCAACATTTTTCCCCTTTATAAAACTCTATTCGTTTTATAAAAATTTTCCTTTTATTTACTTTCGAAATATTTCCTTTTATAAAATTGGTTGATTTTATAAAATTATTTTATTTCAATATACATTGAAATAATTCTTCTTACATCCCAGGGTCTTTTATGATATTTAAAATACCGAATAACAAGAATCAATATCATTCTAACACACATAATCCGTTACAGATTATATAACACATCATATATCAAAATATATGAAAAACAGTAAAATAAATGTTGAGGAATCCAGTTGGATTCCTCCGACCTGTTTCCCTGCATCCACAGATGTTACACAATAAAATCAACATCACTTTCAGTTCCATATGATATATACTGTTAAACAGAATCAATATAGAAATTCAACTAACTGACTAGCAGTTCAATCAAACAGTCAACACATAGTCAATCAGCCAATAATAATAGTTCTAAAAATACCACATTAAATTATAAACTGTTCAGAGTTAGTGAGATTTACTCACTTTGGACTATCATCGTTAATAACGATAATTGTTGTTGATTCAGATGGACAATTAATTTCACTATAAATTGTAAAGAACCCCAATCCACTCCCAATCAGCTTCATTGTGAAGCTCTCGTCCATACGATCGCAATGTGACTGACGGTTCATCAATCTGATATCGTATGATAAAGATATGGCTTATACAAGTCTTGTACATCTATTTAAAAATATAAAATAAAACTCGATTAATTCAAATGGGCTTATCTTAAAAATGAGGCCCATTGCCCCTTCACTTTACTACCCGCACCGTTTCTTTGTCTCTCCCAAAACCATCGTGAACTCCTGTAACCAACAACCGAACTCCACCCAATTCCAAACCAAATTACCACATCAAACTCCTCCGATTTCAAAAACCGAAATCAACGTTATCCTCCTCGTTTGAAACTCCTTCCTTCCAAACCACCAAACTCCAACTCAACCTCACCATCTACATCGCGTCGAAGCTGTCCTCGCACAACCACAATTCATCGCAAGACCCAAATGTGAACCGAAACCCACCACTTTTTCTCAGAAGAAGCTAAATGCAACCAGGATCCCGAATCCAACATCGGAAATCCACCTAGATGCTTTAATTACTCCCATCGATCAACCCTAGTTCCACGCTGAAAATTTTCAACGAACTAATCCCGACGTCGAACCCAATAAAACAACCCCTGGATTGGAGAGCATCACAAATGGAACTCGAATATATGTTTTTAGCGATTTAATGGATTTTTCTTTGAATTGCTTTTGATTTTTCTTTTAATTTTGAAGAGGAGGATTTGCGTTTTCATTTTCTGGAGTGGCGGCTGAAAGAAAATGGGATGAAGACTTTTGTGAAGGGTTTAGTGGGAATAGGATGGGTATTTACAGTGTTACAAAATATCTAGAAATTTTCTAGGATATTTTACTTTGGATATTTTTGTTTTTATTTGTCTTTTAAAAAATTCCTGTGGTCATATACAATACCCAAAAATCACGAAACTGGACAAGTAGCTAGAGTTCGACATTACGGTCTCAACGAAACTGGTTTGGTCGAATTCCGACTTCGTTTGCTCACACAGCGTATTTTTAACAATCAAAATACTAACTGTTTTCACTCTAAAAATCCGTACGGCTACACACTGACTCTAAAAATCACGGAACTTGCCCTCTAACAATAATTTAACATTGCAGATCCAACAACATTAGTTTCGTCGAATTCTGTGGTCGTTTGCAAAACTGGCTATTTTTAAAACTCTGGATGACCCATTTAAATATATAAATATAATTAAATTTAATTAAATTTAATATTTTAAAAATAAATATTATCGTATATACTCACAGTGGAATACCATACAACTCTACTAGGATTTATAACTTGATATTTCAAATCCCGATTAAATCGATATTCGATTTAAAATGAAATTCCTTTTTAAAATATAAATAATTCCTTTATAAATTATAAAGGAATTCCACAGCAACTTTTCTAAAATTTGATTTGGACGTAAATCAAAATCTACATGACGAAATCCCAATTTTCCTCTTCCATTAAAAAAATATACTCCACCAACTCCACATGTTTCTTATTTCACAGAAATCCGGCTTAAAACGAATCCTGTACATTCAATTGAAGTTCAAATCGCCAATATACGAACTGCAGCGCCATTTCAAGCTCGATTATAATTATATTATAATTTATCCGTTCAACGATCGTTATTTAAATATATTCGTTATCGTAATTCAATTCTAAACTGAATTACATCTTTTGAATTTACCAATTCACACCATATCGCCATTTCATCCAATTCTGATTATTTCGAATTAAATATATTATTTAATTTATTTATTTTTAATTAAATATTCACCATTATTTAATTCCACGACCATTAAATCCTTTTAATCACCTTTCAAATAATTAAATAAATTAATTATAATACCTCTGCAAATGCGGGTCATTACATTCTTCCCCACTTAAAATAATTTCATCCTCGAAATTGCTAAGGTAGAGGACGACCCTATCGACTGGTTAGCACATATTTGTTCACTTCTTAACTTCAGTTTCAACTGAACCAATTTAATTTCGATTAAATATTTATTTAATTCTTAACAACGAAAATTTTCAAAAATCCTGAAAATTTTCTAACGCCTTAACTCTTCGAAAAATTTCGCCAGCACCTCCTTTGTACTGGTCAATCGATCAAACTCCAACTCGCCTTTCTGGGCCATCTCCAACCCAAAAGAAAATCAAACAACCAAGCGGCTTGCCAGTCCGGCTCATCAAAGTCTCAAACCCAATATATAATATAAACTGGTACCTTTCTATCGGCATATCATTTTATCCTCTACATCTGCTGTTAGTTCAGCATATAGCAATATCATTCAAATCAAATCCAAATCACTTTTATCTCCAATACAACCATTCGCTTATCCAAGCCACATTTCATTTCATACTCAAGTTTTATTCTTGATTCCACTCTCTTATCAATCCCACTTACTTGATTAACACATTACACTTCAAATTTGAATCTCACAATCTAATTCGTCTTGATATCATTCTAATTCAATCTCAGTTACCACTTTACTGGCTTTACTTTAATTCAATTTTGCTTCCACAAATTTTTATTAAATTTGTTTTTAATTCAAACAGTCTTTTCCTGGGAGTTTTCAAACAATTTACTCTTTTCAAAAATCAAATTTTCCTTTTGAACATGTCACTGAGCCCTTAATTAATATTCCATTAGTTGAATCACTTCTCTATTTCTTTATCAATATTTGTTAACCAAATATTTTCAATAACCATATTGGCCTTTTATGTTATTTGGAAAACATTTCCGAATATCGCCTTCCTTTATTTTCTAAACTTTAGAAAATATATGCTATTTATAATTGGAAAATATTCCAACTACTTATCTCTTTTCCGATCTCGTTTATTTCTATACTTAGGAACTATTCTTTATTATATTTCCAAGCTTACACTTATTTGGGTTAAAACGGATGTTAAGTAAAACATCGTTACGACAACCCAAATACTATATTCAACTAACTCTTATTCAACATTGATCTTCAAGCCTGAAATCTTACTATTTATTTGTTAATAATGAAATCAATCAAGTTGGGGTATAACTACCTCTCAGACCTTGACTAAATAACATTTATACCGTCAAAACAGATATGACTACTTACTCGAATAATCAATACCATACAACTACTTATTCACTTTTAAACACGCATACGCTCCCTCTTTCTATTCTTACTAGATTTTATTCTTAGTCTTCCTTTTTGATTTTACTATTTTATTTCTAAGTTCGTTTCCTTATCGACTTCTATATATATATATATATATATCGATATGTTGATTTCTAACTATCAAATTATCTTAAAAATATTAACTCCTTGAATTCCCGGAAAAATTTGCCATAACCTCCTTTGTACCAGGAGCATTGGGATATTTCAAATAGCCTCCCATGGCCCTCACCAGTCCAAAAGAAAAAGAAAAGGCCAAGCGGCTAGCCAATATGGCGCATAAAATCTCATATATGAATTAAATACATACCTTTTCGTCGAGCTTTCTATTTATATATCTTCATACCTTATCTATACCTATCTCATGTATATTTATACCTACCCAATCTATTTTAACTATACCTGATCGTTTTAACTCAATTTGTTAATTAATTTGTTAATTAACTCTTTAGTCTATTTCACTTTTATATTTGAACATGACATGTTCAAATATATTTTAACTTGCTTATTAACTAATTTGAATCCAAATTTCAAATTTAAGTTCTATATTCGATTTCGAATATCCATTTACAAATCCAATTCACCTTTCAAAGATCAACTTCAAATTCAAAACTCGGTTAACTAATTCCTCTTCGACTTAGTTAATTCTATTCAATTTCTACATTATTAATCCCATTTGAAATTCAATACAACTTGTCTTTCCCAAAATAAATTCAAAACAGTATCTCTGGTAGTAATTCGTCACTCACATCTCGAAAATGAATACTGATGATGCAACTGTCATTATCAGAATCTATTTTCCAGCGATTGAAGTGAGATAAATAATATAAAACCATTTCAAAACATTTCCACTTTGAAATTCAATTCAAAATATAATTCACACTGCTTGTAAAACAATTTAAAATCTCATAAGATCTTAAATTTTCCTTATCTTTAATCCAAATCCATTTACAAACACTTATCCAATTCTCCAGAGTTTTAACTCTGATTTCACGTATTTCACTTATATGAATTCTGATTGGTTATTTACATAACCATTTAACTTATAATCTTACTCGATTATAATAACAACCAATATATCCATTATACTATAATTTTGATATATTTATATCTTCTCTGTATCAAGATATACCTTGGGTAAAATTATTTTAATTTACCCTTTTTTTTTCTAAACATATCGTGTCGACCCATCGTATTCGAGTGTTTATAAACTGCTACCGATACAGTGGGTCAAACTGATCGACCAAAACCCATAAACAACACATCAAATGAATCTTCACAATAGAAAATAATTTTTATATCAATAACAAATACGTTCACTCATATATAAACACTCAAACACAATCTAGGGTATTACTTACCCTATCTCTACCGAGTCATGCCACAGAGCCAAGGTAAATCACTTAACTTAAGCTCTGATACTAACTGTAATGACCCGGGTTTTTGTTTCAAGTAGGCTTCGCAACCATCCTCTCCACATCATCCCGAAGCAGCAAGGTAATACCCCACTGTGGCTTACATTGGTACCCCAACACCACGTTTTACGGCCAGCCTTTCGACTTCACAACCAACCCTCATTTTCGGGACATGTAGGGGTAAGAGTCTCCCGTTCGCCACCTAACGAAAAGCGAGAACCCCCTATCATGCGACACATGCCCCAAGATCGCAACATGGACTGGTATGAGTAAAACAGTTTAAAATAGTTTGAACAAGTAAACGATATCTCATAAGACCACATCGTATAACGGAACGGGTTTTCCCTTATGAGAATCCAAATTATCTTTATATCAAAAGCCTTTTGATATTATAATAATGTCTATCAACCACAATAAAATAATCATCTAGTAGAAACGCTTACATCTCACGTTCTATATATATAGTATACAATCAAAACCTCAAGCATGTATTGGGTAATGGATTTCCAACTATGACAAAGTATGGAACCACCTTTCGCTAGTGTATCTCTTGAAAGGAATACATTGGGTTCAACAAGAACATCTTGCAACCCGGCCACACATGACCGACCACTCATTTCGCTTGAGTGTACCGAATGTATATCACCAACGGTTGGAATCAGCAACCGTTTCCCAAATGGGACAGTATCGACAATAGAATTTTAGGAATAAATGAAACTCTAGATCAGGTGATTATACACCCTACTTCGGAGCGACCGACTTAGCCATGCTGCCTGCCCGATTTCTGTCATTTACCGGTTGATGAGGCTAGAAGCTACGCTTTATCATCATACCAGGTTCACTTCAAATGCCACATCGTCAAATCCATCAGATCACCGATTGACGTCTACAACAGTACATTACGTGTTAGCTAAAGAAGTTTCCTTCTCCGCTTCCACTCTTGGTACGGTTGAAGAAATCAATGTACGTGACCTTTCTGGAAATACTCTGCCAGACACACATCCATACAAGTCATCGAGGAACAGGATGAACCGAAGGTACTATTCAGTATATCCATCCTAGGCCCTGTTATCTAAGACTTATACAATAGCCCTTGCACTTTACTCCGTCTTCAATTATCTTTGGCATATATGATTCGCAACGCTTATGCCAATACAAAGTGGTTCTTTGGATAATAATCCAACCGGTCTCTCCATATTAACAACGCAAAAATGGTCAAAACTTTGATAGTCTGTGACTTAACTATCAAAGAAAAACACGTGTGCAAACAACGATATTTCTTCCAATTGGAAATTATATCGATCAATCATCAACCATATATATATATATATATATATAGATATCCTCATTTCTATGTTTAGAAAATATATGTTATTAACATTGGAAAATATTTCCATTTGTTTATTTACATATCACTGTCATCCCACATCTATCAGAATCTAACTATAACCAATAAGAGAACAACTTCCCAAGTATAAACCCCGAAGGCCGGAACCAACATCAGATTGATACCCAGAAAACTATTCAACTTATTAATCTCTAGCCAGTTTCTAATTTCTGTTTAACTCCATTTTGATTTACTCTAACTGAATAACTCTATTTTTTTAACTCTTATTCGAATAACTAATATTGAATTTAACTCAATTCGCTTCACTCTAAATCGCAGCGATCACAATGGTTACGACTGATTCCCTCAAGAAACATCCGACTGCCGTAGGCTATCTGCCGCCCTGCGAATTACGCTAGCAGTCGTGCTAAATGGTAACTTATCCTGAATAACTATATTTTACTAACTCTATTCGACTAACCATATTCGATTAACTCGACTTCGAATAACTAAATTCGATTAACTCTTTTATATCTCGTTAATTTCCTTTTTATACTTCTATTTATTTTCTAAATAAATATTCCTTTATTAATTCTATTTACTTCCTAAATAAATATTCCTTCATCCTATTTATACTCTAAATAGATATTCCTTTATTCTATTCTATTCGTTTTATCAACATTTTTCCCCTTTATAAAACTCTATTCGTTTTATAAACATTTTCCTTATATTTACTTTCGAAATATTTCCTTTTTATAAAATCGGTTGATTTTATAAAATTCCTTTATTACAATATACATTGAAATAATTCTTTTTACATCCCAGGGTCTTATATGATATTTAAAATATCGAATAACAAGGATCAATATCATTCTAACACACATAATCCATTACAGATTATATAACACATCATATATCACAATATATGAAAAACAGTAAAATAAATGTTGAGGAATCCAGTTGGATTCCTCCGACCTGTTTCCCTGCATCCACAGATGTTACACAATAAAATCAACATCACTTTCAGTTCCATATGATATATTCTGTTAAACAGAATCAATATAGAAATTCAACTAACTGACTAGCAGTTCAATCAAACAGTCAACACACAGTCAATCAACCAATATTTAACAGTTCTAAAAATACAATATGAAATTATAAACTGTTCAAAGTTAGTGAGATTTACTCACTTTGGACTATCATCGTTAATAACGATAATTGTCGTTGATTCAGATGGACAATTTATTTCACTATAAATTGTAACGAACCCCAATCCACTCCCAGCCAGCTTCATTATGAAGCTCTCGTCCATATGGTCCCAACGTGACTGACGGTTCGTCAATCTGATATAGTATGATAAAGATATGGCTTATACAAGTCTTGTACATCTATTTAAAAATATAAAATAAAACTCGATTAATTCAAATGGGCTTATCTTAAAAATGAGGCCCATTACCCCTTCACTTTACTACCCGCACCGTTTCTTTGTCTCCCCCAAAACCATCGTGAACTCCTGTAACCAACAACCGAACTCCACCCAATTCCAAACCAAAATACCACATCAAACTCCACCGATTTCAAAAACCGAAATCAACGTTATCCTTCTCGTTCGAAACTCCTTCCTTCCAAACCACCAAACTCCAACTCAATCTCACCATCTACATCGCGTCGAAGCTGTCCTCGCACAGCCACAGTTCATCGCAAGACCCAAATGTGAACTGGAACCTACCACTTTTTCTCAGAAGAAGCTAAATGCAACCAGGATCCCGAATCCAACATCGGAAATCCACCAAGATGCTTTAATTACTCCCATCGATCAAACCTAGTTCCACGCTCAAAATTTTCAACGAACTAATCCCGACGTCGAACCCAATAAAATAACCCATGGATCGGAGAGCATCACCAATTGAACTGGAATATATGTGTTTAGCGATTTTATGGATTTTTCTTTGAATTGCTTTTGGTTTTTCTTTGAATTTTGAAGAGGAGGATTTGTGTTTTCATTTTTTGGAGTGGCGGCTGAAAGAAAACGGGATGAAGAATTTTATGAAGGGTTTAAGGGGAATAGGATTGGTATTTATAGTGTTACAAAATATCTAGATATTTTCTAGGATATTTTACTTTGGATATTTTTATTTTTATTTGTCTTGTAAAAAAAATCTATGGTCATATACGATACCCAAAAATCACGATACTGGACAAGTAGCTAGTGTTCGACATTACGGTCTCAACGAAACTGGTTTCGTCGAATTCTGACTCCGTTTGCTCACACAGCGTATTTTTAACTATCAAAATACTGACTGTTTTTCACTCTAAAAATCCGTACGGCCACACACTGACTCTAAAAATCACGAAACTTGCCCTCTAACAATAATTTAACATTGCAGATCCAACAAAATTAGTTTCGTCGAATTCTGAGGTCGTTTGCAAAACTGGCTATTTTTAAAGCTTTGGATGACCCATTTAAATATATGAATATATTTAAATATAATTAAATTTAATATTTTAAAAATAAATATTATCGTATATACTCACAGTGGAATACCATAAAGCTCTACTGGGATTTATAACTTGACATTTCAAATCCCGATTAAATCGATATTCGATTTAATATGAAATTCCTTTTTAAAATATAAATAATTCCTTTATAAATTATAAAGGAATTCCACAGCGACTTTTCTAAAATTTGATTTGGACGTAAATCAAAATCTACACGACGAAATCCCGATTTTCTTCTTCCATTAGAAAAATATACTCCACCAGCTCCACACGTTTCTTGTTTCACAGAAATCCGGCTTAAAACGAATCCTGTACATTCAATTGAAGTTCGAATCGCCAATATACGAACTACAGCGCCATTTCAAGCTCGATTATAATTATATTATAATTTATCCTTTCAACGATCGTTATTTAAATATATTCTTTATCGTAATTCAATTCTAAACTTAATTACATCTTTCGAATTTACCAATTCACACTATATCGCCATTTCAGCCAATTCTGATTATTTCAAAATTAAATTTATTATTTAATTTATTTATTTTTAATTAAATATTCACCATTATTTAATTCCACGACCATTAAATCCTTTTAATCACCTTTCAAATAATTAAATAAATTATTTATAATACCTCTGCAAATGCAGGTCATTACAGGGTTCGTCACTACTAAAGGTCTATCGACTATCTCGGGTTTGTCAAAAAATACTCGAACAGAAACATCTTAAATAGAAAGCATACCTTTGATAACGACGCCTTTTCCCTACTGCGCCACAGTTGGAGCATTCGACGAAGAAGGAACAACGTCGATAGCATACGCTTTCACAATCTGCTTCTCCCTAGGAGGTTGTGGACAATCATCCTTGTGGTGTCCCGCCTAGCCTTAGTTAAAGCACTTCCTTTCCCTAGGCTTTTCTCGACAATCTCTGGCATAATGGCCCTTCTTGCCACAACTAAAGCACTCGCCACCATTCTTATTCTTCTTATTCTGACCATCCTTGGTCGGGTTCTGCTTCCTCTTGTTTTGAGTATTCTTCTTGCCTTCACCGCCTGCTTGCGGCTTTGCTTCCTCTATAGATGCAATAGCAACTTCGTTCTTTGACTTAGGGAAAAGGCTCTCTGACCTTAATGCCTTTCCTATAATAGACTCGAACGTCTCATCGATATGGTTTATAAGTCTTTCACCCAAGTACCCATCTAAACCAGTTATGAACTTTTCATTCTTCTTTTCGACTGTATCGATAAAGGAAAATCCATATTTCGATAAAGTGTCGAATTCAGCGATATACTCCGAGACTGCTCTACCATTCTGCTTAAGCTCTAAGAACTTCCTGAACAATTCTGATTTATGAGCAGCTGGAATAAACTTATCACAAAAGCGAGTCTTAAACTGATTCCAAGTAACTTGATCCTCAGGAGTAGCTGCCTTAATAGCATTGCACCAATTCATAGCTCGTCCTTATAGTTGACGCGATACTAGCTTCCTCTTCATTGAGTCTTCGATTCCCAAATCTTCGACGATGCGTTCACAACTATCTAGCCAATCTTGAACTTCTGTAGCCGACTCCGTTCCGTGTAACGGCTTTCCACCAAGGCTAGTGTAATCCTTGTTTAGCTTGGCGAAATCGACCCTAGGCGCCTGCACTGCTGCACCACCACCATTAACAGCATTAGGAACGGCTCCCCGAGCATCCCTAAGCATCTCTCTCATGAGGCCAGTAAACATCGTCCTCATCTCAGCAACATTCCCATTATTGACTCCACTACCACTACCCCTCGTATATCGGCTCATCGTTCAGTCTGTAAAGAGAAAACGGTTAACCATCTCCATAGTGGTGCTAGTGCAATGCGACTTCATCCTTAGATCTACTAATAGTGTGTGTATATGTATATATATATAGCTTTTGAAAACCAAAATAATCACAAATATGCGCTCTCATATATGTGTACTATCTTTCCCTGATGACTTCCCTAGGTTAACTATGCAACCTAGAGCTCTGATACCAAGTGTGACGGCCCGCCCCGCATTAACCGACATTTCCTCCAAAAGTGTGTTGTACACATGTCCGCTAGCACGGGACGGTCGTCAAAGAAAGGAAAGAAGATGAAAGAACTAACAAAGAAACCTGTAGAATGTCTCATAACACATGGAATAAAATATAATAGTAACATACTTGACATAAAACAGACGAGATGGTGCATAAGCTGAAAACTAAAACCATCATCATCATAGCAGCGGAAATCCAAAATACAGCTTATGATCCAACATCATTATTACAACTTTAAAACTGTCTCTAAAGCAAAAGAAAGTAAAAGAAGGAGGTACACTACTAATGCCCAAGCAGTGACCTTCAACAACACATGGAGAATATCTATATATCATACGTGGGAGCCACCTGCTCATCTTCGGTACAACTACTCGTGCATACCACCAAACCTATCTCTAGTCTGCTCGTTTAGGTGCACCCAGATTAATAAGAAGAGACATAAAACTCTGGGTCAGACAAAAGTATGGTATGAGCAATAAGCTACAAAACAAAACAATAATAGGTATAATCCAATCATACCTGAACCTGGACCTGCAACCAAAGAGTTAGCACTACACACCGTACAATACTCTAAGGTGCCACTAACATATGGTGTAAAGATACGGGGGAGGGGGTGTGCATTTCATAGTGATGGCAAATGATCAAGCATAGCAACCATCCTCACATCTCTCACTCAGTGAGTAAAGCATACGATATCCACTATTTGGTCACCTAATCCTTTGGGCCCTGACGGAGTCTAACCCCGTACAACTATCACTACAAGCCCACTATCCTTCTCTCAATGGTGAACCAAAGTTATGAATACCGACAACCCCTTTGCACACTTCCCACATCAAAGTCCAATCGTGAAGCTAACTCATTGGTTCCCAACTGGATCCTGAGTACAAACTTCCCATTTGGACTACCTTTGCATCTCGGGTTTTGGTCATCATCTCCGGATTGGTTAAGAAATCAGCTTCCGTTTGGATCAATCCTCCTGTCCTCATTCAGTCCATAGTCATCCACCTTGTTCGGATCGGGTCGCTAGTTCCTCCGCAGATCGGGTCGTGGCTCACGATGATGCCTCTAGAACATTGGATCAGTTCAGATTCTCAGTTCGTGGATGCTCCGGTTCGGGATCGGGCTTCTTCACTCGATCAGTTCGAATCGTGGTGCCAGCTCCAGAGCATCGGATCGTGACTTGCTTCTTCAGGCGGTTCGTGGTTAGTGCTTGTGAGTTTCATGCAGATGGTTCGGGTCGAGTCGTGATCCCTCCATCGGATCGGGTCGAGACTTCTGGTTCATCATGTCTCGGATCGACCAAAGTACATCATGAGCGGTTCGTTTATAGGGGGCGATCTGATCCGGGTTCCTGCAACTTTCCAGTGACTGTTTTACGCCACACGACGGCGTTTTCGACCATTCTAACTGTTCTAAACAATCACAAAGCATACGATACATCCATAGCAACATGTATAAACATCCACAAACAGCAAAACAACAATGTGATACGTCAAAACGAATCAAACATACCCAAAAACCCTTATTTTCCCCTTAAGCATGTTTAACAACAACTAATGATAATGTTAGTAAAACTTAACCAAATCAACCCAAATTTCTATCAGAGCCCTAAAATAACATTTTAGAACTTTACAAATTTTTTCAGATTTTTATGATGCAAAATTTCGCTAATTATCACTAATCACCCCTTAATACCCTAAATTCTAGGATTAGCAAAATTAGACTAAATTAACCCAAATTCATATCAGAGGCATAAAATAATATTCTGGAATTTTACAAATTTTTCTAGATTTTTCTGAGTTATAATTTCGCTAATCTTCGCTAATTACCCTAATTAGACATAATTAGTGAAAAACAATGCAAATCACTCACCTTTGCCACAAATTAAACTATAGATCTGAAATATACTCTATTTTGGGTTGAATCCCAATGCTTAGCAGCAGCCCCAACTCTGATTTGATGCTATCTTGGCTTGGTTTGATGTTGATTAGCTTAGTCCTTGATAAGAAAAAGATTTAGAGGTGTTTTGAAGAGATATAGAAAGTGCAGGCCATGGCTAGGGTTCAAAGGAGGTTAGTGGTGGCTGAAAAATACGGAAAAGTAATGTTTTTTAAACCCTAGCAGCCCACATATACTCCCAACCCCGAAATACCCCAATGGGCCTGTAACACCCCGTAATTCTATAACACTAGGATTCACAAATCAAGGCAGAATTAAATTTTAAAATCAAAATCAAGGGAAACGGGCTGCTCCATTGCGTTCGTCTCGAAATTATGCATGAAAACGAGTCCGAGTTTGCGAGAATCGGAGTCCGCATGAAGGAGATATGACCATCCGAAGTTTTAGGAATTTTCAGAACAGAAAACAGCTCGAAATTCGAAATCGAAATTCGAATTTAAACCCAGAAGCGGGCTGGGCGGGAAAATTCCTGCCCAGGACCAAGGTCGACTAGGGAGTCGACTGGGTAGTCGACCCCCCCCCCCTGACCAGGTCGACTGCCCAGTCAACCTGGGTGTCGACCTGGGTACAGAAACCAACTTTTGGGCCTGGGTGCATTCTGATGTATCTGGTCTTGTTTTCTGCCTAGATTCGTCCGCCTGATCCTATATAAACAGCCCTAGTCTCCTTCACTATTCACAATTCTTTTCTATCCTTATGCTGCCTCTGAGAAAATGTATAAATA